>OZ012678.1:89580151-91980151 GCA_963942445.1 Argyra leucocephala
GCAATACGTATATGAAAAATATAAACACGTTACAGAGAAAAATTAAAAATAAAGCATTTATATAATATATTAAATTGGAGATCAGCACCAAATGAAATGCATAAAAAATTTAATATGCTGAAGTTGGAGGACCATAAAACTATAATACAACTGGTTCAAATTTACAATATGGAGGATAATTTTAATAAAATCTAATACTTCAATTGTAAGAAACAATCATTATGAAACTAGATTCGCTCAACACTTACGTTACTCGATGGTTACACATCTGAATGAATTAGAGTCAATAATGAGCACTGCAATTAGATCATATAATAATCTACGTGAACATGTTAAAAAATATTAATATCAAGATGTTAACAAAGTATTTAGTTATAGCTTTTTAATTTAAACTGGATTTTTAATTTTGTGTTTTTCTTTTTTTTTTTAGTTTTTAGTTTATATATTAAATTATTGAATTAGAAATTGAATAGTGAATTATTATTTTTATGGTAGGTAATTTACAAGTTTATTTTATTTTTTTTTCTATTTGAATTTTTATTGTTACTATCTAAATTTTTGATATTACCTCGACATTTTTATTTTTATGTTTACTTTGATTTTCTCGAATAAATTAATAAATACTGAATTGTATTAAATACTCAACACGAGCTCTGATAGCTCCTTTGAGATTATTAATAAATAAATAAAAAAAAAATAAATAAGTAAATACTTATGTATTACCATAACTATAAGCATAAATAAAGCATATTGGATTAATATACTAGGCATAAAGGTTAAAATTAGCGTAAAAAATGCTTACAAATTTCTATATTAATCATGTTTTAAATGAATTGATTTGATACACACACCTTGAAAATCATTATGTACTTTTTATTTAGGTCACATAAAGCCCGAAAACAAAATATGACCGGAGAAAAGAGAAAACAAACATGTAATGGCGAGGAAAGAAAAAAATATTACACTATCGCAGCCAACCAAAATTGAATATGCAGCCAAAGAAGATGAACACTGTTTTAGTAATAATGTTTTTTGGATGAACTTTTTTATTCTTCTCTTAATGACCATTCATTAGAGAACCATTTTATACAAATTATTATGCTTATTTTTTCTTTAGTTTATTAATATTTGTTTTGATTATATCTGACAAAACTATGAAATAACCAGTCCCGTTTTCTTTGCTTCTTCCTGTAATCTGCTGACTTTGTTCTGTAGGTCCCTTTGATTCCTTGATATGAGGCATATATTATCTGCGTAATCTAAGACTTCTAAGTTGCCAAAGAGATCGCATTCTATTCCGTTGAATGTCGTCTCGTATTGCGTTGAAGAGAAATGGTGATAGTGGACATCCTCTTCTATTTCCTATATTGCTGTAGAATGTATCACTGATGTTACCTCTATGTGGAATTGTTGGCTCTGCATCTTTATACATCGTTTTGATGATGTTGATGATTTTCTCTGGAACTCCCTTCTTTATAAGTGCTTTCCATATTGCGTATCTTTTGACTGCCTGCTCTTTCCTTAGTATTGGTTTTAGTACCTCTTCTAATCTTTTCCTTACAATAATTGCTATTATCTTATGAATAGTATTTAGAACCGTGATTCTCTCCAGTTGCTACAATTTGCCAAGTCTCCTTTTTTTATTATCTTTGCAATGATTCCTTTCTTCCATGATGGTGGTATATTCTCTTCTATCTATGCTTTGCTGGTCTGATTTCAGTTTGGCTATTTCTGCCGGAATGCCATTTTCATCTGTTGCTTTGTTGTGTTTTAGGATATTAATTGTAACTTGGATTTCTTCTAATTTGGTGTAGATATTGGCAGTCCCTGAATTTGGCAGATCATAATCTCATCGTCTCTGTTTCTTATGTCTGTTTCATTATTTGTACTTTCTCGTTGCTCAGTTTTTGGAAATGTTGTCTCCATCTCTTTAATAAATTGGTTCTATAACTTTGTGAGAACCGCACTATTCGTGGTTTACTCTTATTTAATTATTCGTATTCATGTAGTTTCGTTCTGAATTGTTAAATTTTTCCAGATCAAAGTGGTTAGAATACAATTTATTTGTTGTCATTGATTCTGCTAACCTCAATTTTTTAGACTCAATACTCCGCTTTCATTATCAATTTATATCTGACAAAACTATGAAATAACATAATCTTTTCTAGATTCACCACATCTATTAACCACATAATAGTCCATAATTTATTTTTTTGCAGCTAAGTCTAGGATTAGGGTTTTTCCAGTGAAGGTTTAAGTCTAGGATAAGATAAACATTGATTGTAGTGGAGTACGATGTTAAAAAAACAAATCGATATATCAATCGATAATATATATCAAAATAAAATATATCGATGCCTACAAAAATCGGAACACAAAAGAATCGATATATCGATTTAAATCGAGAAAATGAATATTCTATTATTTGAATTGAGGATTTCGATATAGATATGCGATTTTCTCAAAAAGGCAATAGTGAAGTAAAACCAACTAACTTAACTAACTTAAATTGATTTGTATATATAAAAATTAATATAAATTAAAATTATAATTATAAATAATTTATTAAATCACTTTTGACTTTTTATCAATCTAAATTTTTATAAATTAAATTTATTTTTATTTTAAAAACACACGCATTCAAAGCAATAATGAAAAATTTAAAACGGATATGAAACGAATAATTTTAAATTTGTAACTTTTTGTTTCATTGTAAATTCCTACTTACTTTACGTTCGCATATTAGTTTTCAGTACTACCACCTTAAGCTTAAAACCGTTTAAAAATTACAATATACAATGGGCGTACAATCATGCAACTATACAATCACAATACAATGTACATTTATTTTGTTGTCAAAGTGCCAACATTTTTTTTAAAGCCACAGAAAAATGATCTTTATTAAAAGATCGATATAGTCATAGATAACATAATCGATACAGTCATTAAAAAATATCGAGTCTGAAAATCGATATAACATAAGCAAAATATCGATTATATCGAGAATTCGATTTACATATTGCATATAACTGATTGGTAAAAATAAGTTTCAAAGTTGATCCAAACTCTGAAATTATTCACTTAAGTGTCAACTGTGAAATTGTATTTTTCAATATAAACTTCAACCTTCACTGTAAAATTGGGCCTATTCAGTATATCTAACTGTTTCCAATAAATTTAAGTCGTCCAAGACCAATTTTTATCTTCTCAACTCAATACAAGTAAAACTAAAACTACAATTCTTCAGCTTAATAATCAGTTTTCAAATTTGAGCACATCTCAATCATATACATATATATTTATTTTTTAGAAAAATGTATTGTCTAAAATAATTCATTGTCATCATCATCATCATCAATAGCATAGAAAAGAGAAATTTCAATTTTTTACACTTCACTTATTCACAATTATTATTATTGTATTTTTAAAAAATTAACCAAAAAAACAAAATGAAGCACAGAATTATCAAGATATTGACATGATAAAAATATAATGTGATTGAAATTATATTCTATGCTATACCTTCTGTTTTTCATTGAATGAAGAATTTGCAGTGCCAAAATTCTCTTTTTCCCTCCATTATTTTGTTTCTGAATAAAAATTATATTATAAATATTTCAAATATATGTGTTAAGGTTTTAGTTTTCTTACCTGAAGATTAAATATAACTATAACTAAGCATTATTAAATGATTTTAAATATTTGCAGGTTCTGCTCTATATCCCAACTTTGGCTGATGGGTCAAATTATAGATAAAAAATGGGTAATAAAAATAATCGAAATAAAAATGTTTCTACCAAAAATATTAATCTCAGTTGCAATTTAAGCCTGAAACTACACTGATTTACTGTACTTATGTCTGAACTTATGTTGTAATCTGCGCTCAAATATTTTACTTCGATTTAAACAATGACTTATTATATTCGGCACGATTCAGAGTTTACTTAACCACTTGCAGCACCTATAAAACAACTTCGAATCTAATTATTGGAGAAAAATTGCACAAGACTGGCTAAAATTAATCTTAGTTAGATTACCTGATCTTTGGCACTGCAAAGTTAGTTTTTTTTTATATATATTACTGTTACCAGTAATATTTAAGTTGTTTGAGAAACTAATTTTTAAAAAAATGCAACCTCTGATTGAAAACGGAAACATTATACCAAATCATCAATTTGGATTTAGAAAATAACATTAAACTGTCGAACAAGTCCATAAAATAACTGACGTCATCGAAAAAAAATTGGAAGGTAAATGCATCTGCTCTTCAGTGTTTCTTGATGTTGCACAAAGTAGTATACTGGGCCCATACTATATTTACTATACACTAGTGATATTCCACAGATAGAAAATACGACGGTAACTACTTTTGCAGATAACACGGCTATTTTAGCAGTCGGTAAAAATATAAATGAATCTACAAATAAATGGCAACAAGCCAATAAAAAAATCTCCAGTTGGTGCAAAAGGTGGAGAATTAAAATGAATGAAGCAAAATCCACGCATGTTAACTTTACAAATAAAAAAGTTGAATCGCACATTCCAGTAAGGTTAAACAATGTCATCATACCATATCAAAATTCTGCAAAATGTCTTGGCATGACGCTTGACGCAAAGCTTAGATGGAAAGAACACGTTAAGAAAACAAAGCTAGAACTGGATCTAAGATACAAATATTTGTATTGGCTAATTGGGCGAATATCTACGCTTTCGACGTATAACAAAGTTTGGATCTACAATCAGATATTAGAGTCAGTCTGGGTATTCGGTACTCAAATATGGGGTTGTGCTAAACAACTAATTATCCAAACGTTCCAAAATAAAGTATTGTGAAGCATTGTCATGCCCCATGGTATGTTCGCAATGCTGATATTCATAGGGATCTCAGGGTTCCTCTTATAAAAGACGAAATAAAAAAATTGGCTGTAAGCCATAAAATTCGTCTCTCTCAAAATGTCAATGTCGAAGTTTCACGTTTAGCTGACTGTCAAAACTTTGTTAGAAGACTTAAACGGACGAAACCGTTCGAATTGTGTTAGGATAAAATCTGTTATCTCTCAATAATTTCTAATAGGATTTTGATTGATCAAAGATACCTGAAGTAATAGAGCCAAAACTGTATTAATGGTTAAAGACTAGTTTTAATTTTAACAAATGGATGGAAGTTTTTAGGGCGTTAAAGTCGGAACAGCTCTTCATTTCGTTCTTCCTCAGTATAAGAACAGAAGTAGAAGACTCTTCTGATGATTTTCTTCTATCTGAAAAAAAAAAAATATTACTTACTGAACACTATCGATTTTTTGTTTTATTAAATATTTTATTTTATTTTATTAAATCGTACATCATAATTGGCCGGCACCCTCTCAATAAGACGTAGGGTGAAAATAAACTCCTTTTTCTAACCCCTATTTGTGACCCGTGTATTTTAAATAGGTAACATTCAAAATATATAAAAAAAAATATAAAATAAAATGCAGGTGAGACTGTCTGCGAATCACCCTTTAATTTGTTTACGGATCTGAGTTGTGACCAATGAACTTTTCAGATGGGCCGATCTAAATCGTACCCATTTTTATTAAATTCAATTTCGTTTTTTGAAATTTCATTTGAGTAACTTCTGGATACTCTACCACTACCTCATTGTCTATTTTTATAGATATTTCTTGCATATCACGGCTCAGCGGATTAACAGTTCAAACATTATCAAAAATGAAATACGACCCCAAAATTTGTATGAAATTTTTATATTTCCTTAACTATGAAATTTGACATTAATTTTAGGGTCTTATTGTCTAAATTGGCAATTTATTTCATTAATTATATTGCAGCTTATTCTCATAATGAAATAAAGCAAAATTTTACTTTTAACTTTTACGTTTTAATTTATTCATTTTAGAAATGGAGTATTCCCATGTATTTATATTAGTATTTTTTGGGGCTTATTTAATTTACTATTTTGGAGTCTATAATGAAATAAAACCCCAAAAAAAATATAATTTAGTGGGGTTCGGTTTTATCTCATTTTCTTTTTAGCTGTTTTTCGAAAGCGGTTCACAGTTAAATAAGACCTAAATTTGGATTTTCAAATTAATTTTTGGCCGATAAAGTTTGAGGCTTTAATTCACGAAGCCGTATTGAACTTATTTTCATATGTCACATTATATTGTATTGCCAAATTCATTACATGATTTTACGTGCAATTTTATAACAACTCTAAAAAATTTCTCTTCGATTCAGATTATAGAGAAAGAATTCTATGATTTAATTTTGAATTGGTTTCGTTATTTATTGCTTGCCTTTAAACATCTCTCATCCTTTACTGTTTCTGTATTTTTGTATAAAATTCTCATTTTAAAATATTTTCGTATCATTTAACAATTTAGATCATCTCCTATATTATATTCTTTGTAGTCGATCTTTATATTCTATTTTATTTTTTATTTTAAAGAAATAAAAGAATTTTACAAGTCATTTGACATTGGAACGTAAAGGACGAACAGCCGTGTCCAAAAAATGAATTATTATCATTAGGAAATCGAATAATTTTTCTATTCATTGTTTTGGAGTTTGTTTTCTTCTTATTAATTTTTTTTTGGAAGATTCATTTTGTATAGAAAATTCTCTAATTTTTAATTTTGTGTCCTTAAAAAAAAAAACAAAAATAAATCAATATTTTCAAAAGGAAAAGAACAATTTAAATTTTGGAAAATTGTTGGGCAATAACAAGTTAATGACAGTTGTTTTCTTTTTGTTTTTGTATCTAGGCTATAAATTGATGAGTCAAGTATAACGAATCAATTTGTCTACTTTTATTTTCCTTTATTCTATATTCTTTTCTACTCAATGAGGTTAACTGAGGGTTAATATAAATTTTCTTCATTGCTTAGCAATAATTTGAATCAAATGTAATTGTTTAAAAAATTGTAATAGTCAACCAAAAAATACTTTAATGGGTCATTGAAATTTTTACTCAATTGAGATCAAATGGTAAGATTATAACTTGAAGCTCAAATGTCAGTAAAACTATATAGGATAGAAGAGGAGGGAATTAAACAAAAATACTCAAACCTTGATTATTTTATGTATTTTTTCGAAATATTAAATGGGAAGTTTTTATGCAAAATAATACAATTGGAGCTTCAGAGAGTAATCAAAAAGTAAATAAAGGAATATATAAATGAAATAATAAGATTGAGGCATTTTTAGAAACAAAGGTGTTAATGTCTTGATTTTAAGTATGTCATCTTCACTCTATGCCATGTAGTGATGGGGTTTTAAAGCAATGATGAATATCACTAAACCATTTTCCATTGTTTTCCATCATTTCAATTTATCGTGGACACTATGTTTTATATTGATTTATCTTAAACAAACCCTTTATGCATAGTAATAATCCATTAAAAAAAAAATATTTAAATCATTTTTAATTATACACAAATTAGGTTTTCGATTATTTTTGGATGTTTGGAATATCGGAGCTATGTTTAAAATATTTTCCTTATTAATATTCGCATTTTTTTAAATATATTAACAAAAGCCGTTGTATATAATTATTATTATACTATACTTATTTTCAGTATGTTATTTTTCAGCTGGTTCAAGTATTTTTAGATAGCTAGCTACCGTATTAACGTTGCAGTTCGACAGATCAAAAAGTGATAATTGATTAGAAAATGATTTTTGGCTCTAATAGATTTCATTACATTCGCCATCGACTTCTTCATTTATTATTGGCATATATATCTTATCAATCACTCGCCGGTTTGTAAACGTTTTCCTTTATTTGTTTCTTCAACCTCAAACATGTCATACTGCGATTCTGTCCTTTGCGATAATGGTTGTTTTTAGATTGAAAATGTACGCTCTTTCACTCTTTGGGAATTATATTGGATCATAAATTAAAATGGTCTGAACATACTCATAATTTACAAAAAATATTTAAATAAATTGTTCGTTACGGCTACCATTTGAAAAAATGTAGTACGTTAGAAATTTTAAATATATTTTACTACGCCTTTTACAATTCCAAGTTGAATTATGGTTTAGCTTGCTGGGGTGGTTCTTACAATAACAGAATTCACCCACTTTTCATAGCCCAAAAACATTACTTAAGAACCATGCTTAATGTTAATCGTCTATCATCTAGTTTCCCACTTTTCAAAAGAGTCTGTATTTTGCCACTCAGACATCTCTATATATACAAAACTATGAACATTTTTTTCATTAGATCTGGTTACCTCGATCAAAGATTAACTCCAACTTACAACCTACGCATTAATTATTTGAATTATGTTGCTGTTCCAATGGCCAGAACAACATAATTTACGCATTGCTTTGTTAATATGGCACCACGAGTTTTTAATAGACTACCAATTCACATCAGAAGCAAACGAAATCTCATTTCTTAGAAAGTTGAAAATCAATATTTCAATTCGATCACTCTCAAATTAAATCACTTTGAGGGTGGAAATTTGTATTAAATAAGTGTTTTGTGTATGTATTATAATTAAATGTGGTTTTCTCTTCATACTTCAATACTTTTTACTTCAATATTATGTTTTACATACGTTTTTTATTTGTTATTTCTTTTTTCTTTACATTTTTTGATACATTGTTTACACTCTTTTTAATTTAATTTTATTTTTAAATTATTTTGTCTAATCTTAATTTGTAATTGCATGTGATTTTAGTAGCCCGCTAAAACATTTATATTTATTTCTTTTTTTTTCTTTTATGTTTGTTTCATTCAACACATATTCTTTTGAATATATTTCGAATGATCCTACTTATTTTTTTACATATATAAAGTTTTGTTATTTTTATATTTGCCTTAATTAACTTGCCTTGGACTTTATATGTTTGTTTCAATTTGCTTCAATTCAACAAAATACCTATTTCAATAACCATTTAACCAAAGTATATCCATAAAAAGAGTAAGAACTCATGTATGTATTCATTTGTTTGCACACAAATTCATATGCAAATTTGATAAACATTGTCAGAAATAGATATAATAAGAATTTTACGTGTAAGAAAAAGAAAAAATATAGTAAACAAAAGAGAGTAACAAAAAAAGTTGGCTGAAATTAAATAAATAAAGTTTATAATTTTGAAAAATATTTTCGGCAAAAATTTTCGTTGAAATATTTAACAATATTATTTTCTAAATTGTATCAACTATGCATAAGATTTTTAGGAGACCTAACTAAAACAGCGTTATCATATTCCTTAAATTCTGTGATTTGTAAATAGATGTCCTCAGTATTATTTTATAATCGTATACCAATATAATAAATATTTAGGTTTACTATAATTTAATATTTAATTAATAAAAAATAATAATGTTTGTAGCTCGTAATTATTACTGACAAATATATTAATAATATTTTATATTATTGTAATATAATTATAATTTAATATTTTTAATAGGTATATAAGAAAATAATAATGTTTAAAACGAAAATATTAAAATTATAAAAGATCAGAATTAATCATCGTATAAGGGAACAAACTAAATTAGAACTAACATTTTTTGCCAGCCTGCCTCATATAAATAATGGGAGGAAACGTAAGCAAATCCAAAGGAGAATAATGAGAACGCAAAATTATTTTACAGTATAAAGCAAAAGACAAACATCTGTTTTGTACCTTTTCTCTCTCATAATAAATTTGGTATACGATAAGTAAATGTAAATTTTACCTCTTTTGACTAATGATATTTTGCTCGGTTTGATATTTCTTAAAAATAGGTTGTCGTAAAATGGGAGTGCGTATTCTTGTTAATATAGATTATAGATATTCTTTGCATTCAACAAAGGTGAAATTTACATATGTGTGTATATTAATAATGGAATATGGATATTTGATAAAGTTAAAATTTGGTTTCTCTTAAATTCACTATATTTATTGACATTTCTATGGTGTAAAGAAGCAAAAAAAAAAAACAAAAAAGGAATACAAAATAAATGTGTGCAGTACAAATCATTATCATTATATTTAAATCATTTTCTATACTATTCAATTATATTTTCATTATATTTTTTTGTGTTTTTAATTTGGTTTCTTTTATTAATCTCTTTCTTTTATTATTTCTCTTTCTCTGACTAAGTATATGCAAATGTATGTACATGTGTCATATAGGGCTTGCATTTGTTACATACATAATCATATGGCTTAGATTTATGGAATAAAAGTCGAGTTTCCTTTCACTAATCATTTGTATTTATTTTGCAAATATCGATATTTCGGAAGCAACTTACTTCCTTCATCAGTGCTTTGCGACTCATACTAAATCTCTTAATCTCATCTCAAGACTTCCTAGAATTTCGGCTAATTTGCTTTTTCCGTAATTACAATTATAACTTGCTATGAAAACATTATATCAAGCTGCGATTCTAAAGTTTATTTTTGTAGTTTTAGTACGCTTAAATTGAAGGCAAATATTTCTAAAAAAAATTTTTTTTTTCCTTATTTTTATTAAATTATTTCTTATTGAATTTTATATTATTATTTGTTCCTATCAATTATTCTAATAAACTACATTACAGTTTTTTTTTTGTTTTACTTTTGTTAGTTTTATTGAATTTATTATATTAGTTTATTAGATTTAAGAGCTTTATGTTTTGTTAATATCAATTTTAATTTGATTTATTTGTAAAAAATTTTATATTTAAGGAAATAAATGCATTCTAAATCTAAACTTAAATCTATACATTATCCTTTTAAATATATTTCATTCAACAGAAAAATAGTGGAAAGCGGGAGTGCACAAGACTAGCAGAATTGGAAAGACTGCAAATCGGTTTTTTAAGATCAAAATCGCCGAAATTGGCCGAAATCGAGATTTTCAAATGGGAAGGTGTACTTTTTAATGCAAATTCGGATTCTACATCAAAAAACAAGAAACTTTTGTTAAGTAAATTTTTTTTTTTTTGTTTCTTTTTGTTTTTTTTTTTTTTTTTTTTTTTTTTTTAAATTTTGTAGGAACCCAAAACTGAGATAAAAAATATGATAACATGAAAAGCAAATTCATTTATAAAAATGATTATCATTAATTTTAGTTTACCAAAGGAAAATATTGAGCATTTTTGTTTTATTGTTATTAATTTTGAAGAAAAATACTAAGAAAACAAAAAAAAAATCATTTAACATAATTTCCTTATTTTTTGTCGTAGAATCTGAATTTGCATCAAAAAAATGCCTCTTCCCATTTAAAATCTCGATTTCGCCAATTTCGGCGATTTTTGATCTTAAAAAAACCGATTTGCGGCCCTTTCCGAAAGTTGAAACACCACCAATCGATAGAGCACCCTCGATTTAGCTAACAAACTTTTTTCTAAATTTTAAAATAACGGCCCCTCTTAAAAAGCTGATACGCTCTGGAACACCCGGTATACTTCATCTTGAGTTACACAACATTGGAGAAAATTAATATTTTTCAATGGAAAAAAATGCTTATCAAACTGTACACTTTTACCCCAACCCATTGTTGTTCTTTTGAGAAAATTTATTGAAATTTAGCTCTAATAATTTTTATATTACATTTTTCAGTTGCAATTACTTTTCAAAACCAATATCATATTATGTCATAGAAGAAACTGAAGTTCATATGAAAATAAACTTTATTTAATGTCAACGAACCCCCAGTATGAATTTGATATGCAAATTTCTTTAGGTCACTAAAAACTTTTTCTTAAACATTTATTTTCTATCACTTCACATACTCTACCATAACAAAAAAAACAAATACGATATAGCAATTTTCTGTTCTACTTTCATTCATTCAACAATGATAATCCATTTGGAATTATTGTATTTTAATTATAATATATGAAACTTCTGTTGAATACAATGTGAAGCTCAAGAAAATATTGCAAAGCATATCAAAATTATAGCACTGTAAAAGAAAATACAAAAAAAAAAATTGATAACGTTGAGAAATCTGTTTGACATCAGACATATACAATCATTAAAATGTGACAATTTTTTTACATTACCTATGTATCAAGAATATAAGCATCACACAAAGTTGAGTTAGAAAGCAAAATGTTAAAACACTTTTAAGGTTTCAAAAACAAAAAAAAAAAAAAATACAACAACAATATGAAATTTTGTAACAGTATCAATTATATTTATTTTATATGTAAGAATTTTGTTTTAATTTTAACTTTATATAAATCTCTATCACACTCTGCTCTCCTATTGTAAATACATTTTTTTCATAACGTTGTATCACTAAAATTACCAACCACCTGATAGATTAAATGTAGTTAGCAACATTTGTGGTAGTTTTATAGTCGCACAGTATTAGAATGGATTACTATACTTACTATACTATCTTAATGTGAAACAAATAGAATGAATGTAACTGTTATAATAATAAATTGTGGTTTTATTTTTAGCAGTCATCATTTATAATAAACTGATAATCATAATTTTCTATCTAGGTTGCATTTGTGAGTAAGAATGTAAATAAAAATGTTGAAATCAGTTGAAGAAACCTTTTTAAATATACAGAAGATTTCTTGCACAGTGTGTTCCGGGAACAAAACATTTTGTTTTGCGATTGGGAAGGCTGTGATTTTTTATACAGGGTCTTTCTGGTTATTTCTAACGCAGGCTTATAGGGTTACTATAACTATAAGGGTTACTATAATAATAAATATTCATTATAGAAATTTTTCATATAGCAATTTTTTATCAATCAACTGGTATCAGAACCACAGGCAAATGAAATACAGGCATATAACACTTTCCCAGGTTTATATTATACAAGAAATGGTATTGAAAAGGAAGGATTAATCTTAACTAGTTACTGGACCTAAGCAATTGTTATTTAAAAACTTTTAAGTATGAATATTTTAAAATTAATTCCAATTTGAAATTATTCTATTAAAAAATTGGAAAGAGATAAAAAGTCCAATGTATGTGCGTAATATTCGTTTTTATTAAACCTAAAGTTTTAAATATATTTGGTGGAATAATATTATAATATATTAATAGTTAGAAATTAAAAAATAAAATAAAAAATAAACTGCTATAATTATTATATAACAACAATATGAAATTATTAGCGCTTATTAATTTTTAGTAACGGAAAATCACAAAATAGATTTGGATACAATCCCTTTAGTCAATTTTAGAAAAGAACACAAGCAGAACAAAATTTAATATAACTGCATAAACTTAGTATAAGCTGTTATATTTTTCCATATAATTTTTGACATGTAGATAATAATTGATTGCACTATTACGACTTAAGTTGGTCTAAGTTATTATATAATATGTAATATACAGTCTAGCTGATTTAGCTAAATAAATTAATGCGGTTTTCTCATCTTTGAAACTTTATAAGCTTCGGGATTGTTTTTAAAGATAATTTTTTGAACGTAGAAAACAATAGTAACAATAATATTTCAATTTACACTTATATCGACTTAAGTTTTTATGCATTACTAGCAAATTTACCCGACGTTGTCCGAGTCGACCACAAAATGTAACGAATTTACTTCAATGAAGTTTGATTTATGAATCGAATTGAAAAAAATTGGTTTATCAAAAATTTTATAATATTTTTTTTTCACTCCGATAACAAAATCAACAATACCATAACTGGAACTATACTTATATTAAAACTATTTCTTTGTAAACAATATTTCGGTCTTTTTTTGATGGATAAGCAAGCACTTGCAATTGCGGTATTCTTGAGATGAAAATATGTTCGCATGTTCCACAACCAATTTGAATTTGTACTTAAACGAAATGAGGATGCAAGGTTCTTATTCTTAATCTAGTACCATAATTTAGCTGCTTCAAGTTTCGTAGAAGCAATATTGAAGTTACTTCTTTTAATTCCAATTGATGAGGCGGAACAACTTCATTTTCATCGTTAACTCTATCAATCGATTTGTATACATGGAGCCTCTGGAACACTCTGCAGTAATTTCTGATTAATAAAACGAAAGAGTACCTATGAATAAATTTTCAAGTCTGTAACACAATCTTTTTTTGAAACATTCCTGATAGGTGCTAGGGGTTGTACAATAGCGATCCGAACCAGTCCCAATTTTCGAAATCGGTTATAATCGTATTTCTTTATTTGTGAAAAAGTATCTAAGTGTAAATATTCATACCTGTAACACCATTGGTTTTTGAAATATTCCTGAGACATGCTAGGAGTTGTACAGCAGCAGCCCGAACCAAATGTTCGAAATCGTAACAGTCGTATTTCTTTATTTATGAAAGAGTACCTAAGTGCATATTAGCATTCCTGTAACACAATTGGTTTTTGAAATATTCCTGAGACTTGCTAGGAGTTGTACGGCAGCAACCTGAACTTGTCATTTGATGGTTTATGAAGTACCCTGTCCAATTTGTTTTTTAACCATGAATAACTGTGCAAAGTTTCAGAACTCTATCTTTAAAACTGTGGGCGAACAAACAAACAAACTTTCACCTTTTATAACTATAGATTGCCAAAAAAATCATTTCGCAATGTCAAAGTCAAAACAAAAGATATTAACAAATTAAACATTGTACAATTATTTTGACAAAGCAAATAAAGCTTGACAAATTAGTTGTTTACTGAAAAATTATTAATTGTTTGAAGGCAGTTATTCTTTAGGAAGGCATAATCTAATTTCCCAGTTCGTTTATCCGATATTTGTTACATATACATACATACATTTAAAAGCTCAGTTCAACTATAATTAATTAGTTGGATTATACTTGTTGGAGAACCAACAAGTAGTTTGGACTTTAAAGACCAGTGCTCAATAAATATTCAACCACTTTTCTTAGATAAGCATGTTAGCAGTGATACTTCAAATATTTTCCATTTCAGACTTTATGTCTAAGGCATGTCTAAAGGTTAGATAACCATGTTAAGTATACCAGTGCTGCAAAAAGAGGTTTTGATCAGAAAAATTGAGTTCAAATATAGGTAAATTAAATGTCGCATAATCAAGTCACATCCCATGTAACAATTTTAGCTCTATAACAGATCTTGTGCTGCACTAGAGCTGAATTTATAGCTACTAGCTCCAACTTTGAACTCTATATCCGTTTCTAGAGCTTTTATGCTCTTATAACAACAAAACTATGCTTATAGAGCTAATCAAATTTGTAATTTTAGCTCTATAAAAGCAATTTGCGCTCCTCTTTTGAAGCTTTTTAAACGGTCAAATAAAATAGTTTTAAGAGCATCTATAAGTAGTTATGTATTATTTTATTATTTTTATTATGATGCTTATCTAATTTGTTTTGTAGATTAGCATATTTACATTTTTATTACAATAAAATAATATGGAAATGTGATATTGCAAGTTATAGCTGAAAATGTGAATATTTTTCTAATTAAACGTTAAATTTATAGTAAATATTGGCCTCGAAAATTTACAAATTAAAAAAGAAACTAGTGAATCCCCTGTGCAATTGCACAGAAGCAGTTCATTCAGGTACGATTTTATATAAAAAAATGTTTGTTTTGGTATAATTGTTGTTGTTTTCAGAATCGATTGATAATTGAATATTTATACTTTATAATGGAATTAAACTGTAATCCCTAACACTTTATGGCGAAATTAATACTAATTTCAATATAACTTAACACAATTAAACCTCATTATTCTCAACGTAGTAGATCGATAAATCACTTTTTTCGCATAAAATATTAAAGTGGGTCTTAGGATTTTGTTGTAGACTATACACTGAAGCGTATTTAAACAATATTAATTCATCAGATTTGGTTCTTTACATAATCAAAAAATATTCGTCATTAAAGGTATAGTATCTTTTGGTTTTTAATTAAAATAAAATTCAATAATTTTTTCTTGACTTGTGTCGTTTATTATCTCGTGACGACTGTACTTACAAATATTCGTTTTCTTATTTCTAGTTTTAATTTGATTTTGTAATAATAACTAATCGGGACGCAACAAAGACAATTTAGACTGACTAAGATAGTGTATTGGTTATGTTATCCACTATGTTATATAATAGCAAAAGGATAATTTCGAGTTCGAATCCCGTTTATGTCATGAATGTATGTACATCCAAAGTTTTTCAATTATTGTTTGAAATTAATTTGGAATACACGCTCGTTGTCATTTAAATTAAAATGGAACTTTGCTATTATGAAGGCAAAGTTTTATTTTACAATAGATGCAGTTTTCGACATTTAAATTGGCTGTCATGTCTTTTAGATATTATTGAAAATACCAAGTCGTTGAAGAAGTTAGGATATTAATCGTTTAGTCTCGAAGTTATAAAAATAAACAATCTGATCATTTTAATGTGCTTGTATTTTATTTATCCCATATGTTTTAAAGAAGTACTTTATTGAACAAATTTTTTTATACTTTTGTATTATACCTATGTACCACAGAGCGTTAACAATTATTTTTTTAAATATATGACAACCCAATGATTCAATGCCGTAAAATCTACAATTGTATAACTATGAGTTATTACTTCTATTTTTTATTTTTGGTTTATTGATATTTAATTTTAAATGTTTCCAGTATTCGCCACCATTTTGTGTACTTTTTATTCTTGGCTTGTGGAATGTGTTACTATTTTGAATGTTTTAAGTATTCACCACCATTTTGCATATTTTTATTTTTGGCTTAAGAACTTGCTAACATTTTAATATTTTTGTGGTGTAATTTACTATTTAATTATTCTTGCTTTTTTACTCACCACTTCCGTTCATCTTGTGTATTATATATATTAAGATTAATTAATAGAGCAGTGAATAGTAACTGTTCTATTTCAGGGTACTATGAAACTGTTAGCTTTTTATTAGACAGCAATACAGCATATAATTACACTCTAAATAGAGCTAATAATTTTATTGCAGAGCATACAGTGTATTTTTATACCGCTTTAGAAGCAGTTTAGACCAAAATAAGCTGAGAGCTCTAGAAATTTAATTTACTATAATATCTCTATCAATATCATTAATTTGTTTCAATCAAATTAGTGTAAAAAAATTTTATAGTCCATACAGGAATAAATTTATTGTCGAAATTGACCAACAAATAACGAAATGATAAATAAATTTATTAACCAAACACCGTCGCTCTTTTACTAACCATGGTCAAATTCATCATTATCAAGATATAATTTATTCCAGCTTAATTTTAATTGTAAATATTTGAAACCAGAACAGCAAAATTTAAAAAAATTCAAAATATTCAATACAAAATACATTAAAATTTTTGTTAGACACTATAAATTGATTTGGCTAACATTGGGACATGTGTATAGGTCACAATTGAATTTGTTACAATTCTGTAACGATAGTCCTATTTTCAAAAGAGTATAACAAATTTACTGCTGACATGCGATACAACAGTATTTCTTTTATTAAACTTGCGGGAAATGTTAAGGCATATAACGCATATAAATTGCAAAATTGAAGCACAAAAAATATCAAAATAACAGCCTTCTAATGTGAATATGCGTTGCAGTATATCCCGAAAAACTTGTTAAAAGACCTATTTAAAAAACCATTTTGTTGGTATTTGAAATTCAAAATATTTGCTACAAGAACAATATTCAAAATTCTTTTTGGGATTCATCTGTACCATGTACCTCAAAGAAATACAATATGCAAGATAAAAATTACGTCCACATGTTAAGAAGTCCAGTAATATTTAAATATTTATTATCTATAACCATTTCCGTTATTACCAAAAATTGTTTTGATCACTCTAAATACACTTTCTGATTTCATTTAAAAGTAATTTAGAAAACTCTTCTTAATAGTGTTCTTATAAATTTTACGATACAATATGAAAATGATTTACCAATATTTTACTAAATGTATTTGATACGATAACAAAAATCTTCATTATCTATCGTAAAAAAGTACCCACTAAAAATAATTTAATTTACAGTTTGATTCTAATTTCATTATTTGATTAAATTTAAATGTTCTTTCGATTTTAAAGTCATAACTATCGAATTCTTATTTAAAATCAAGATTAATGATTGTCCTATAACCGTAACCAATAACTTGAAAAAATTGCACTATTTTTAAAACATTAATATTATAGCTATACTTTTCTATTATATTCTTTAATTCTGTAAATTATACTTCACTTTGAATTTATTCTTTGGTATATACATACATACATATTATATTTATAAAAAAAATTAATTTAATTCGTTTTTATTATTTGTCCTTTTTAAATTTAATTTCTTTTGAATTTTTCAATGTATAACGGATTTTACTTTCCACTTGTTATACACGTTAGAAAATTAATTTCATAGTTTTAAAAGTAAATGGAATATAATGGTTTAACTAATTATATTTATTTCATTTATTTTCATTGGACTTGGTCCCGTACTAATATATCAATAGTAGTGTAGCTATCAGTACCGGTCATTGGTCGTAACCAAAATAGGTATTAGGGAGCTTTAGTGTTGAGGTCCTTGATAAAGTTATAATAATAGAGCGATGCCTTTAAGCAAGCTGCAATAACAAATAGGTCTTCTAGCGAACAATGTTTTTAGTAATTACAACAATAATTTTTTCTACACTCGTAAATCCAGCATAAATAGAGTTTATACAAATTATACTTAATATAAAATTGTCGTTGTCAGCATCTTCTTTAATTTGCGTTTACCTATTCAGAACGTATCAACGTACATTATAATCCAAGAATATTTTGACGTCCTACACCTAGTAATGTGATTGGTAGCAAAAATACAATACCCAAGCCAGTGCATTCGTAATTATTTCTTTGACTATTCAAAACAATATTACTAGCCAACCGTCTATTTTGAACGATGAATACCAAAAGGTCGAAAATATCATAAATACATAATATACTTGAAAATGATGGAATGAGACAAGTCTTGAAATTCAAAGGATATGTAATAAGTAAAACGGACGCCATTTTTTGCCGCGATTATATTATTTTTTAATACAAAATTTCGATTCCAACCAGAAAATTTTATTTTCTAAGTAAAAAAAAATAGCTTGAAACAATTAAAATAATAAAATTATAATTCAAGCTTTGTTCGGTTTCGTCTGCCGAATCAACAAATTTCAAATAATGTACAAATTTTTTGTAAAACAGAAAGATTAAAAGTAATTAAATTCACTGTACAACTATGTCAATTTAAATTGACGTATAAAAAAGACGGTGTCCACCTTTAAGCCACAATCATTCATTATCATAATAACTGATATTTCGAGTACAGTTGAGCTCTATCCTTGTTTTTGCAAATAACACGTAAAAGTATCAGGTAAGATTTTGTATTAATTTAAACTTAGGATAGTTATTTTTTTTTTATGATCTTGACAGTTAGTTTGTACAGCAATTTTACACTACAATATATAATTATTTCGACCATTTATTTGTCAAATTACTGGAACTCATTGAATGTGGAAAATTGTCAAATCAGTTCAATTTCAGAAAAAAACTGTCCAGATATATTTTGTCTGATATATTTTGGACACATTTCCAGACGGTCGGGAAAAATTAAAAAGCTAACAGTTGGAGGTAGAAATAACGGGAAAAGACCAGCTCCTAATGGGATTAACCACCCCAGAATCAACTACGCAACACCTTTGTATGATTTCCATTAAACTATCAGGAATAAAATATTACATAACAAAAAATATTAAATTAACAATCCCAGAACTAATCTTGAAAATGGTTTTCCTCATATACAAGACTTTTATTACAAGTGGAAAAGCCAAATCAACAATGAGAACACAAAAGCGATTTTCCTCACCACGAGAAGAAAACTATGTTTTCTGCCTAACAGAAATCTAAGTATAAACAAGTCTGAAATAGTTTGAGAAAATGAATTTATTACCTATCTCGGCATTCACTTAGATAAAAAAATTGCTTTTCAAGGCACGCATCATGAAAGCAATTGACAAGATAGACTGTTACATTAGGCTGTTATATCCATTAATAAACCGTTAATCTAATATTCATGTAGAAAATAAACTTTTTCTTTTTAAAGCAATTTTTCGCGCTCACATACGGCTACTCCGTCTGGGCACAGGCCGCCAAAACAAAGTAAGCAATACTGCAAAGAAAGCAAAATGCAATCTTAAAAATGATACTTTCTAAACCTTTTTATTTTTCTACAAGAAAACTAGACGAATTACCAAATTTAAATACTCTATGCGAACATCTTGATAAGATGCTACTCGCTTTTTTGGAAAGTTGTCAACACTCGGAAGATCCGCTCATTGCAGCAATTATAGATTAAGTTATAGGATAATTTTAGTTAGCTATATGTTAAATTTAAGTAAGTTTTATATAAAAATAAATTGAAGAAGGTTTTGTCTAACCCAGGCGTGGCCAAGCCACACCCCGCGGGCCTCATGCGACACAATTTATCACAAAAAAATGTTACTAAAAAATATATTTATCGCTCGGGTTGAAAAATAAAAAACCGTTATCTCTTTGTACGCAAAAAAAAACCTTTAATACGTGAATATATTCCCCTTTACATACATAAGTAGAAAATTTAAATGCATAATTCAAAAATATTACTAGAGTAGGAGTTAAGAAAGAATTCCAGCTTCAAATTTAAATGATGAAATGTGGTTGTTGGACCTGTGTTTCTTAGTAGATATAACCGAAAAAATTAACCAGCTAAACAAGGAGTTACAGGTGCAAGATAACTTAGTTATTGATGCTTGTAATTAAATCAAAGCATTCCAAATTAAGGCTAATTTTATTTGATAGCCAAACTAGAAATAGTAATCTTCACCATTTTCCGTTATTAAAAGAATTTAACAGCAGTCAAACTCCTGATTTTGCGAAGTACGCTGATAAAATTGGAAGACTTTCAGCTGATTAAATTGTCGTATCTCAGACAAATATGAACAAAACGTTTGAGATATATTCTTCTCCATTTCAATCGTTCCAGAAGCTTCACAGATGGAAATAATTAATTTGCAGTGCAACAATGAGTTTCATACAACGACATCAAAAATTTACTTTTACAACACGTATAGGAACAACGGACAAATATCCTAACTTAAGATTATTTGTTCAAATTGTAAACACCTTTAGATCTACATATGCTTGTGAAGTTTTTTTTCAAAAATAAAATTTAATAAAACTAAATTTCGCGCTTCATTAACAGACGAAAATCATGAAAATCAATTAAGATGAGCAACTACCAAAATTGATGTAGATTTAAAAACATTGAATAATCGCAAAGAAAAATAAATATCACATTAATAAATATTATATTTAAAAGTTAAGTATGTACTGAAATAATAAACGGTTTAATAAAAAATGTTCTTGAATACGTACTGAAATAATAAAAATAAATGATAAAATAAAAATTGACTTTTTCATATAATATGTAGCCCCGCACCCAATTTTAGATCAGAAAGGTGGTCCGCAGAGCGATTTGGGTTGGCCAGGCCTGGTCTAGCCATTTTTTCCTTAAAAGTAAATATTAAAAACAAAAAATAAAAAAAAAAGTATGGAAATAAGCTAAATAAAAAGAATCATAGGTGTAAATACATAGTATAAGCTCTAACTAAAATTAAGCTCTGTAAAACAAAAAAAACATTTTATAATTAAGGCAAAATAAATAAATAACAATTCCAAGATCTTATAGTTAACTGTACCAACATTTACATGATTTTTCTAGTTTATTGGTTTATCTCTAACACCTGGAAGACCATTTCAGTAAAAAAAAAAACTTTTCTCTATCACATTTTTATCCCATTTTATTATCTTACTTATTTTATTTTATATTTTTAACTTTTATTACTTTACCTTTGTACTTTTTTAAAATTAAAATCTGTGTAGTAGCAGCGTAGCAGCAGCATAAGCAACAATAATAATAACAACAACAAAAACCCACATTACAGATATCGTTTTATTGTTTTTAAGACATCATGTTTCATTTTCTTATCTATTTAAATAAAAATAATAATAAAAATCAAACTACCCTAACATAATAAAATAAAACAACCAAAATGACGAATACGAATATACGAACTAATGAAGTCTAGTGAATCCATAGAAGCGTCTTAAATATAATTTGCTATCTCTTTCATTTTAAACTTCATTATACATCTATATATATATATATATATATATATATATATATTATATCAGTATCACTTTTATTCTCAGTTTTCCTCATCAGTCATAAAAAATCAACAATAGAAAAAAAAATGTAAAACCAAAACTTTAAACTTAACAACAATTCAGTTATAATTCGAACGTTTTACTAGCTCGTTGTGCATTTATTTACCGTTAATAAAACTTGAAATTCATTCAAATGTTAACCAACTAAAAGTTTTAAAAAAAACAACAAACAAAAAGAAACCGATTCTTTTTTTTTGGAATTTTAATCCCCTCGTGGAAGAGAAAACTTAAACAACAAACTTTTCCCTTTTTTTTTTTAAACCCCATCATTAATTAAATTTCGTAAAAAGTGTGAGTTTTAAACTTTCGTTGAAACAAAATATATATATATATATATATGTACATAAAACTAAATTAAAAAATCAAACAAAACCCTGTGCTGATACCAAAAAAAAAAAAAAAACAACTAAAAAAAATATACACAAAGATAGCAATTCCTATTTTTTTTGTTTTTGTGATTATTTTCTTTTTTTGGAATAAGGAAGTAACAAATAAAAAAAAAACTTCTTTCAACGTTAATAAGATTATAAACTTAAGAAATTCCGACATTTTGTATTAATTTAAAAAGTCCGCTATAAAAATTATCCCGTTATAAAAACGGGAAATTTGTGAACCGTTAAAAAGGAAAACTGTACTCAACCATTGGCAACCAAAAAATAAATATTTAGAAAAAAAAAAAAACAAAAACCCAACACAAATAAAACAATTTTTACTTTTTTTGTGTTTTAAATGACTATTGGTAATAATGATGACCAGGAACGTCTTATAAGACGTTCCTCCACCACGGACAATCTGAATAATGTAAGTGAATATTTGATTTTTTTTTTGTTTTCTTTTTTCTTTATTTTCGACTTTACTTTAGATTCGAATTAATTAGTTTTGACAAATCACTACATTTAGTTTTGGGATTCGGTTAAATAGAGCCGAGTCTTAATATATAATATTACTCAAAGAAAGTATGATCACTATCTTGCTACATAATTTGTTTTAATCATTTTGACAATCCTTCTTAACATTTTTTTTTTTTGCTTTTTTTTATATAAATTTCATTTTTACATTCTTGCACTAGTCTAGCCTACAAAAATTTACAAAAACAGCTACTTATTTCTAATTTTATTAACATGTAAACAATTTTTTCGTTTTTATGTTAGTTTTACGCAAAATATTAGGAATTTTTTATTCTATGTAAAAACTTTACAAAGTTTTTTTGTTTTTGAATTATATTATTGGAAAAGTAGGACGTAAAAACCACTAGTTATTTATTAAAAACATAGCCTAACTTAATCTAATTTAATCTAACTAAAACTGCTTAACCTAATTATAAAAAATAATGTATTATATTTTGTGCTTTTTATAATTAGAGTTTTCCAACCACCAATAATTTGCTTTAATTAATTTGTCCTTATCTAGTATGGACATGTCAAATTTTAAATTCTCTCCGTTAATATTGCCCGGGTTATAATCAATAGGTTTACATGTAGCCCGTCTATTATAATGGTATAATAGAGGGACATGATTACGGTTTTGAATATAACCGTTTTCATCTAAATAGATAAAATGTTCTGGAGCTATGAAGCCCGTGAGCAAGATCTTTTTGATGTACTTCTTATTGTGGTAGAATATATGAGATATTAAACCATTTTCCGGAGTGTGTTGTGCTTTATCATAATGTCTTCGAATTAATTTTATAACAAAGTTCAAGTATTTATTAGAGTAGTAATGTTTGTATTCGGAATTCGGCTTTCTATATATATTAGTACAAGCTCTTATGCACTTTATTTCAAATTTTCGGTGAATTTCAATTAAGCTTGCACTGATGATGTACCATATTGGTGCACCATATACAAGTGCTGGTCTTATCAATGTTTGGTAACATATAATTTTAACTCTTTTACTAACAATTTTCAAATATTTATAATTAATGGTACTGGCAACATATATCAGTGCGTGAAGCCCATTATCGAACTAAAAACGAAAACGAATCAAACATGAAGCAATATACTGAGTTTTTAATACTGACAATCATTTTATATTACAAATCGCAATTCTAAACTGTACATTCTAAGCTAGTTTTATCTTGCCGACCTACCTACTACAATATGTAACTTATACACAAAAACAAATACTGGTAAAAATAAATATTTTAATTCTACATTTTATTTACTAATTCACTCACTTTTATTTAAAATTCTTTATCTTTAGTGAGACTCAAAGGATCGAAAGCAAACTATAAATATAAGCGTTTGAGTTTTCTATATGATAAATCCTCCCAATATTTAGAGCCTTAGTATTTGGACCAGGTTTTTTATTATCAATTAAATTCGATCATTTAGTGTTTTCCGAGATAATGATGATTAAAATGTGTGATTAGACCCGGTAGGTACACTTGATAGATACACAATACCAGTAGGAAAGAATCAAGATATGGAGAAGTATCTAACTACAAATAGATAAATCTCGCAGTCCTGCTTGGCCCCTATAAGTATTATTAGATTGAAATTGGTTACTTAATCGTTGGGATCGGTGCTAAAACATCACTTGAAGATTAAAGATGGAAGTAGGAACATTTTATTACTTAGTTAAATATTGTTAACTGGAAAAGCAATCAATCAAGTTTGCATCCAATTTCGATGACTTGGCATTAATTATAATTATTTCATATTAATAATAATTAAATAAACAAAATTATTTTTAGGAATATTTTCGTTCATCATAACACTACTAGAACTCATCAGTAGGTATTTATAGTGTTAGACTACCTATACAAATCCTAATTTTTAATTTGATTGACTTTATAACTTATTACAATATGTCAATAAGACCTCTGTGAGTTATAAAATTCAACCAAAAAACTCATTGAGTAATATACCATCATGTTTGCAAATCTGAAACTTAGTTCCAGCGGCGTGAATGTTTTTAGTCTGTAACTAAAAGCTGTAGAATCGGCGCATTTGAATGATTTTGAAGTCTTGAGTGATATGATGTTGAAGGTAGCCTGACTATCACTAAAGATTCTAATGACTTTGTTAGACCATCTTTGCTCTTTTATAATATTCGCTGCTGCGTTTATATCAAAGACTTCATTCTGGAACACTGTGCAGTAAACTATAGTTCAAGTTGTTAATTTTCAAAGAACACTCCAGCTTTCGCGCCTATAAAAACGTTATTGTTAAACTAGATCTTATGTAGGCATTTTGTAAATGTTATATTTTTAAATTTGACATTGTATTTATACATTCGATTCATCCCAGTAGGGTGCGATGTCGTCTTCAGTGTTGCTCCTTTACGTGTAATATTTAACTGTCTACACTTTGAAGTAGACTCTACTGCTCTACTGTAAACATAATTATTTTTTCAGTAGATTCGCTTCATTTCAAGAATTTTATTTAAAACAATATCTGACAACAATTTGGCTTGATAAATCATAAAAAAAATTTATTACATCAGCTAAGGCTATAAATTAAGAACCAGTTTGAATAATTGATGGGTAGAAAAATTGTTCCATCAATGCTAATATAATTGTTTCAATGTTGCATAATACTACCAGAGAGAAAGTTTTTTGACATGCTTAGAGCTTAACTGAATATTCTCAAATAGATGAGAAATTGTCTAAAATTGTTGTGGAGTCTGTTGATATTGGAAAGGACCTGTATTTTACTATTGTTTATGCTATTGTATTCGAAAATAGCATAAACAGATGGGAAAACTGTCTTAAAATTTTATGAGACTTAATTATAACTTAATGTTATAAATAAAAAATTAACGGATCCAGTGACATCTATTTAAAATAATTTAAACTTTGTTATGGATTGGCAAATTTGTTTGTTGGAAAAAGGGGAATTAGGATTAAACCACTGTGATCCTAGAATAGTCGAATCAATACAAAAGAAAATTTGAGAATGAAATCAAAGAACATATTAGAGAAAACATAAAGCTTTTATGTTAACATCTAAAATTATCAACCAGATGTTACAAGTCTTCCATAATAAATGTCCAAGGATAATATTCTGGCCAAACACAATAAGCAACAAGGAACTCTGGATACTAACCGACGCAGAACCCATAGCGAAACAAGTTAGAAGAAGGAAATAGAGATGGATGGGCCAAACACTCAGAAAGCCATCAAACAATCGCTCATCGAATGAGCTTATAATGGAACCCACAAGGCACAAGAAGACCCATACAAATACTAATTTTTGTTTACCAAAAAAATAAGCAAATCTATATTATTTTATATAATTATTATAAAATTTGTAACATAAATTCAATCCGAGTCATTTGAAATCCGAGAGTGTTCTTTGAAAATGAACAATTTGAACTATAGTTTACTGCACAGTGTTCCAGAATGAAGTATTTGATATAAACGCAGCAGTGAATATTATAAAAGAGCAAAGATGGTCTAACAATTTAACTTAAATGTAATCCCTTGTTATTTAATTACAAACATTGTTTACATAGATATAATGGTATTGTCCACAAATTATTGTCAACGTGTAGAAAATATGGTAATCTACATATGTAATTTTTAAAAAATTTTCAATATGAAAAATGTTAAAATATTTTTTTTTTTAATAAAAGAGAAGCAATGCCACTCCTCTCTCCAATGTAAAAAATAAATTTGTTATAGCAGAATCCAATTTTTCTTAAAATAATTTTTGACAACAAACTATATGGTAAGACGTATAATAACAACAAAAACAAAATTTTTTTTACAAAAGAGATTGCCATCTTCGAATTTTTTTCAAATCCATTCACATTCAATATTTTTAAACTTCCAAATATTGCACTTTTGTTTTTGACTAACTTCTCGGATTTAATATTGTTCTTTTTTTTTTGTTTTGCTTTCTCTTTGATAATAATTTTAGAGCCTAGCGATGCAACAGACAGGTATGAGTTTTCCTAATCCTTTCTGCACTAAATATTACCTCCTTATTGTATGAAGCTAAAGTAAATAATTAAGTTAGGAGCTTTGTTAAAATGTTTTTGCCGTTATATTAGACATAGTCAGTAAAAGTGTTCAACTACCGTATAAAAAAAATTCAGATTTTATTGTACAAATTAAAATAAAGGGTAAAAATAAATAAAAATGGAGTATAGAGTTCCCATATCCGTATTAAAAACTCTTTTATGTAGTGGATATCATATCTTCGTATAGAGCGCCTATATTGGTAGATTTCGTACTTTCATGCATTATTTCAAAAGTCAAACCGGACGTTTTCTAAATTCAAACAATCTGTATGCAGGTTGTCAAAACAATTTTTACACGGGATTATGGTAACCATTATGGTATTACAGCTGGACTGGACCATTTGAAAATTGTGATATCCTCTCTCGTTGTTTGCGTGAATCCTCCAAATTGAGTAGCTTATATTAACTACCGAATTTATATACTAGTATATAAGAAATCTGGTATTAATTTCATTATTTTCATACTTCAATTTCGAATATTGTATATTTACTTAATCCAGCTCTGATTAATGCCAGTTTTGTATTTCTCTTATGTGCAAATATTTTGAATATAAATCAAAACAAATTTGATTCAATATGATCACAGTTAAGATAATGTATTACAAACATATAATTTTATCTACGCAATGATCTCATCTTGATCAATATTTTATATTTTACCCACAAAATATGCTGTACCTATTTTTCATGCAGTCATTCATACTCTATCTATGTCATATCCAAAAACACCAACTATATTTACTTTAATTTACTAAATAAGCGTTAACTTACTCTATTCCAAAATTATTATTTGACAGTATTCAAAAATGGCAACATTCAGTTCAATTTTCTTTAATTTTATTTTCAAATAAAAGCAAAAAAAAAATAAGAATAAGCAATTCAATAATTATGGTGAAAATGAAAATTCTACATTTACCGTTTTGTTTTTTTTTTTAAGTGTAAATGAAAATTTCTTTTCATTTTCTATTTGGCATAAGTTTTTTTCCACTATTTTGAAGAAAAGTAAGTCAAAAGCTTATTAGGTCATAAGAGTTCGTATAGTTCTTTTCCGCTGTTTCAATATTTAAAAAAAAGAAAATAAAAAACAAAAACAAAAAAATTAATTGATTTTTTTTTGTGGTGTTCTTTAAAGTATAGTTCTAGTAAGTAGCTTTTAAAAGAAATAATGAATTAATTTAAAATAGTTTTCCTTTTATTAATTAATACATATAGATATAGTGTGATTATTAATTGATTAAATATTTAAAATATATATATATAGCACCACATATATATATATATATATATATATTTTTTTTTTAATAGAATATTGCAGTGCTATTTAATAAAAACGTGTTAATGGATGTGATAATCTTCAAATTATGTTCATTTTGTTCTAGAAATCTTTTAGAACTTTAATAATACAAAACTTTTAAGAAGTGTTAATTATAAAAATGTTAAAATAAAAGTACCGTAATTACGAAATGTAAATTACTAGGTAGAAAAATTAATTATTGAAATGAGTGAAAATTACTAGCTTTAAATGGATGCTTAAGTCTTTGTATAAATTAAATTTTAAGTTAAGTAAGATAATACAGGACTACTTCTCTCTTCGCCTTTTCCCTGATCTGAGTGGAGTTCTGCTTCTGTTTCTCAAGATATTATATCCTGTTGACCTGCCTTTACTTAATAGAGGTTCTTCAATATTTATTTTTTTAATTTATTTAACTCTTCAATCTATCTTATAATACGTCAATGGTTCTTCAATATTAGGTGCTATTTATACAGAGCAAAATAAAAATTGTTCAACGGTTTTTTTTTTGGATATTAGTGAAGCATTTGAGAAGGTGTGGCATGAAGGACTACTGTATAAACTTAAACAATTTCCTCAGACTAATCAAATTATGTCAGGCGTACCAAAGGCCAGCGTCCTAGGTTCTATTTTATATCTCATCTATGCTACGGACTTACCAATAACAAATGAGACAATCACCGCCATTTTTGCTGATGATACGGGCCATATAGGCATAGAATAACAGCAGCAACACAGCATAAAAAAATTCCACAAAGTCTAAAGAAGTAGAGAATGAATCAGAATTAATGGAGCAAAATCAACAAATGTATTATTTACCGTGAGGAGAAAAATTTGTCGGACGGTGGTCCTAAATAACGAAGTAGTCCAACAGAAGGAAACAGTAAATTGAAAGTATATAAAATGTATTGGCTGATTAGACGCAACTCACCCATGTGGATGGAGAGCAAGCTTCTGATTTATATGGAGCTGTTTTAAAGCCGATATGGATATACAGAATCCAACTGTGGGGATAGTAGCCAGCAGGAATGTCACTATTAGAGACAGATTGTACACAGCTTCAAAAGAGAAAAAAAAAATGTGTACCATGAAATGTTCAGCTCTATTTTCACTGATCTATCAACTTTTTAACATATTATATATATATATATATATATATTTTTTGTAATGTTACCTTGTTATACCCTCAGGCAAACTTAACAGTGCTAGTTGATGTATGACATATCTCACAAACCATTAGACTGTAATTACAAGGTATTGAAACAATCTATTTAAATTGAAAACTCAATGGAAATATTGATGCCAACTAAAATCAGACTGCAAATGCTTGAAATTACTGACTTCGCTTTTTGAAATATCGTTTCTTCAAATTTCAATTTTCAATATCTCTCTCTCTTCAAAATATGGAATTTCTAAAAATCTCGTTAAATCTCGGTTTTTTTAGAAACAAAACGTTATCGTTGTTTTCCTTATATTTTTTAAAGTTTGACCGCCTTCATTTTCCAGTCAATGAAAAACGTATGGTTCCAATAAATTGTAATGAACAGCGGTCACACTGTTTGTGCGATAAATTTTACTTCATTTTTATTTTGGAAAAGAAAATTATACCTATACTATGCCTGTAGTAGAAAAACGGGATTTTCGGGATTGCAGCAAGCATGAAATTATTAAATGTCAGGCTTTTGATATGATGGGATTTTAATTGGCGGTAACATATATGTTTTTTTGCTTTATTAGAATGTTGTACGTATATTTAACACCAAAATTTATATTAAAAGCGTTTGTGAATTGATTTTGTTGGATTCCTAGTTTATTAATTTTTTTGTTTATTATTATACAAAAAATTATATTTATTAAATACTAACTAAAACATTTACTCATCGAGTTTGGCATTTTGAAAACTTATATAGCTCGAAATTCAATATTAAATGTAAACTACTGCTACTGTCAGGAAGTAAGCCTTCTTAAATAGCCTGCATTTTATTTATTTTGCTCCCAGATTACACTCTCAAATTATTTTTTGTCATTTATTTTACCCCAATGACATGACAAAGAGTACCAGTTTAAGAAAGCATTTTTTTTTTTGCTTCATCGGGAATCGAACCAGGGAGTTTTTACTTGAAAGGCACTCTAGCAACTGCGAAAACCAAAATATGTCAAAAACCAAATAATTAATGGAAAAGCAAATCAATAAATGATTATATATAAAAATAAAAAAATATATATGCCTTAAATTGTGTTATTTTCCAAAAAGCTGGAAAGATGCTACAGTAATATGCATTCCAAAAACCAACAAACCTATAAATGAGATTAGTAGTTACCGCCCTATTAGCCTACTAAGATCCGAAATGTCTTTAAAAAGAAACTCCAAATTAGGGTACAAAACTTTGTCAAAAATAATCAAATTTCACCTAATGAACAATTCGACTTTCGACCTAAACACTCTGCTGATCACCAACTAGTACGTATAACGAAATATATCAGAGAAAAATGTGAAGAAAAGAAGTCTGTTGATCTTTTAATTTGTAATATAGAAAAAGCTTTCGACTCTGTATGGCACGACGGTTTGATCTACAAACTATATTGTATTTCCCCTATAGTTAGTCAAAATAATTAAAAACTTTCTATATAATAGAACTTTCTGTGTTAAAATCAACAACACTCACTCTTCAAAATTCCATTTGCCAGAAGGCGTGCCCCAAGAATCAATTCTAAGTCCTATCCTGTACAATATTTTTATATCTGACATTATCATCCCAGATGTTACATGTTTACATTGGTTTGTTTGCCGATGATAACAGCCTGTATAGTACTGATTCATTATGCAAAATTTGGAAATCGGTTTCATATACTCTTCACCAATACTTTTACACATGGAAAATTAAAATCAACGCTTCTAAAACGGCTGCCTGCTTCTTCTCAAGGAAAAAAATGCTTGTATCTTCATGCCAAGCAGAAACCTTAACCTGAATGGTACTGTTTTCGAATGGAGTTCCAGAATTAAATATCTAGGAATTATCCTAGAACCTAAACTTACATTCGGACTCCTAATTGAGGATAAAATAAAAACAAACCTAATTTTAATTAAATCTCTCCATGGTTTAATAAACAAAAGGTCTGTCCTATCAAAAAAAACAAAACTTTGATTTTTAAATCAATATTCCAAAGTTTATACTTATATGGATCCTCAATATGAGGAGATTGTACTCCCATATTGAAAAAAATTACAAATTGCGCAAAACAAGCTTCTAAAAATGATCTTAAATCTTCCATGGTATCACAGCACGACGGATACACATTTATAAACAAAAATTAATAATATTAGAATTCGATTAGTAAAATTAACAAAAGTCAAAATAATAATAGTAAAATAATATAATAATAAATTAAAATAATTTTACCAAATATCATAATAATATCTGGTAATTGATTAAACAATGTACCAAAGTCTGTAACAGAAATTTTCTGAGAGGTGAGTAAATTCCGGTGAAGTCCATAATGGTATAAATTGATGTGTGAGTCTACGTATAGGAGTGGTATTACTATATGTAGCCAATATTCTTATTTGGGCTATTTTGTTTGTCGTATTAAATTATATAATAATACTTAAATTCAGCATCGATTAGCCATTACGAGTTCATATATAATTTTTTATTTGGTATTATCATTATCTCTGTTATAATCTTATATTAGAGATTCACAAGCCTTGTAGTAATAAAATACAAAATATAATCAAATGAAATTATTATCTATACCACTAAATAGTAGCAAGAAAACAGTATCCCACCTTTATTTCTTTTATTATTTTCTTTTTCATTATTCTATTTTTCTTATTTATTTTCACAAGCTTAAAATAAATGGGTAGTTAATAAGTACATAAAACTTGTTTCGAAAATATTCGCCATCTTTGGAACATTTTTGAAAATCGAATAAAAAATATATTTACAATTTTTTTTTTTATTGTCATTTAATATTCAAAAAATCTTTTTATCTTGTAATCAAAATAAATCTTTTTAAAAGTAAAAAAAAACATTTACTGCTAATAAATTATTACCCTTCAAGGTTAAACGATCCAATTCTTTAACAAAACTACAAAAGGCAATAATTAAACTTTTTAAATTTCCCTTTAATTTTTAATTTTTCTTTTTATAATTTTCAATGATTGTTATTTACTTTAAATTGCTAACACCTGATTATATAATTTAAAATATAATATAATTTTCTTTGAAATAATATCTATACTACATTCGCCAACTCATTCCCTATACACGACACACCCTAAACAATATTATCCGAATAAAATAAAATCATAATTTTTATTTGAAAAAACGTGATTAAAGAAAATAAACAAGAAAGTTTTCTAATAATCTATCTCCTAATTATGCGAAAAGTTATTAAACTTTTTCTTTATAGCTTTGTACATAATATATAATATACCTACATAAATATTATATATTTAATAAAATTCTAACTCGTTCTTTTAACTTTCATTTTGTTATAATTAAATTTTTAAAGTTTTTTTTTCAATTTAGTAAATTTCTAAAATATTCGTCAATTATTTTTACTCAAATTCACTCACTATACATTTCACTTCTTTTTTTCTACTCTAAAAATAACACTCACAAAGAAAATACAAATGCATAAGAATAAAAATATAAAATAAAATAATTTTGTCACCCACCTTCAAAACAGCTTCAATACAAACAATTAAGCATATTGCTCCTTTTATCTTTGAAGTGAGAAAAAAAAAACAGAAACACATAGGCATAAAGCAGAAAATATAAAAAAAAAAAATAAAAAAAAATGAAAAATGAAAATGAAAACTTAAATAAAAAAATGTAAGATAATCAGATGGTGGTGCTTTAATGCAAATACACATTTTATACTAAGTATACTAGGCAGAATTTAAAACAAAAATGCAGCTCATATGAGGGAAAAAGAATGCAAGAAAATGAAAAAATAGTATTTATATCTATTTTCATATACCTACTTGTAATATGCTAACGTCTACATAATTATGATAGTAGAACATATTATTATGAGTGATAGGTAAAAATATAACTGTAGTAAGTAGGTAAGATAGGTATTTTTGGCAACATACATTTTTTTTATATATCGTATGTGTTTAATGTCTGTATGTGATATCTATTGTTGAATTTAGCTTATCATTATCACAAGTCAAAAAAAAAATATATGCAAATATTAAAACAGACAAAATATTAAAAGAGCAACAATTAAATTGTGTTATCCCTCATGGTTATAGGTATGTCATTTTCTATTTTTTTTTTTTGCTGAGGTTTACTAATTCGATGTAGAATATTATTCTGTTATTAAAGTTATGTTATGAAGCAGTTACAACAGTAGATGGAAATCAGAATAGAGATGCTAGTCGATGTGTGTATAAGTGTATTGAAAGTGTACACAAAAATGCCACCAGAATCGAAAGATTAAATTTATAAATGCGAGAGAATTAAATTTATAAATGTGTTGTAAAACTAGCCTCAATGTATAATATTGAATGCTCGCAAAAATAATATTAAAATTGTACAGACTGCCGAAATGCGAATGTCCAACTTAAAAAAACCATTAAAATAAAATGAAAATAAAATATTTAACTACATTAGGGTTGCTACAAAAATTGCTTCAAAAACTGGAAATTATTGAAAAAATAAATCTGACTTCGAACTAACAATTTGGATTCAGAAACAAACATCCTACAACACTGATCAAATATAATGGAAAAAGTGTTCGAAAAAAAAGTCTAATCAGCAATTTTCTAAGATATTGTTGAGGTCATTCAAAAGAGTATGACTGCAAGATCTTGAATTTAAACTAGCAAAAGGAAATTTTCTGAAATAATAAAATCTAACATGACCAATAGATCCTTTTATGTATATTATGGCAAACGATATTTGAAAAATAAAAAATTGGAAATAAAAGAAATATCTACTGTAGTCCCACAGGGAGTTTTTTTTGTTCAATATTTTATTGATAATATTTTCCTTTGCAGACGACACAGTGATTGTTGTATTTCCAGCAAAAGCTCTACCACAAAACTTTAAAATGTAATTTATGAAATAAGATATGGACCCAATTATGGCGTATTAAACTTATTGGAAGACATAAATAAAAAATGTTTATATAATGAAATTGTCACCATTCCGATCTCAATCAACAACAAAATATGTATTACCATATGACAATACAACAAAGTATTTGGGAATGACTCTAGATGCTGAACTAAAGTAGAAGAAACATATTATAACAGCTTAATACAAAATACATCATATACAAAAAATTCTACTAGCTACTTAACCTTATTTGTGGGTTAAAAATTAAATTTTTGTATATTTAAACACATATTAAAACATGTGCGGACACACGGTACCCAATTATTCAATTATCAATAAAGTTCTCCGTTGTATCGTAAATGCAGCATGTGCATGGCGCATACGTAACAAAGATCGACACCGAAACGCTTATTGAAACAGTCACCGATTAAATCTATAAAGATTCAGTAAAACACGAGTGGTGACTGCACATTCATATAAACTCACAAATGGCAGTAATTCTTCATGTCGACAACAGTATCCATCGACTCAAGATAACAATACCTCAGAAGTTGGTCAATACCTAAAATAAAAATTCTACCAAAATTTTTTCCTAACTAACGAACTTAATTATTATGGTATGAACTTTTTGCCTCAATCTATACCTTTTGGTGGGAAGCTCATATAAAAATTCATTTCCGCCAAACATTACCCATTTCGAAAACCGATCAAATTTTATAAACTCTTGCATAAAATTTAGCAACCAAGTTAACCCAAAATATTAAATCTATAGATCCAGCATTAAGCTGTGGTAGATGGTGATCTACCGAATGACCAAATTTTGCCAAATCTAATCGAAGTTTCTTCGAATATGATTTGCAATAATTGCAAGAAATTTTGGGAGATAATCTAAATGTGGAAAATTTTGCTAACTATTCAAAAAATTGATTGATACAATTAACGAATGAATTTTAAGGATTCTGGAGGGAAATGTAATAACTTATCTTAGTACCGATTCCATTGATGATTGCGGTAAAAATGATGCAGTGAATTATCCTATAGAGCTTTTAAATGGCTGCTTTCCTAATGGAATGCTTCCACATCAACTTAATTTGAAAGTTGGTAGTATAATAATACTACTCTTAATAATTTATCAAAATGGGGTTATTCAAATGGATTCAAGTTCTCTAAAGAAAAGACAGCTGCACTATTGTTCTCGAGGAAAAGGGGAGCGGTATCTCCCCCGGACCTCTTCCTTAACAGATACAAACTAAAATACGTAAACCAACACAAATTTTTAGGAATGACCTTCAACACAAAACTAACATGGGAGGCATATATAAAAGATATTAAAATCAGGACTACTAGACGACTGAACATTCTTAATATGCTCAGCAACACAACTTACGGATCGTACCGAAAGATGTTGCTAAGAATCCTTCACACAATTGTATTACCAGTACTGGATTATGGAGCACGAATTTACGGTTCAGCGACTAAATCCAGACTTAAAAACTTGAACCCGGTATTAAATTCTGGGGTAAGGATTGCGACAGGAGCTTTTAGAACTTGCCCCACAAATAGCATTATCTGTGACGCAGGAATACTTCCACTTGAGCTGAGGCGGAAAAAATATTTATTTATTTTAAAGTATTATTAAGTGATAGTCACACACTTAGTGAACTAATGAAAGACACATCAAAATATAATAAATACAAAAACAGGCCAATAAGATGTCAACCGTCTTTTGTAAGACTTAGACAGGCTCTGGAAGAATTGGACATCACACCAGATAAGCTTTTTGATAAAACAAAAATACACAAAACCCCACCATGGATGCTTAGACTACCACGCGTTGATACAGATCTAAACACACACAAAAAAAACGAAACAAATAACACGCAATACCAACAACTATTCAAAAACAAACTAAATACTATCTATAAAGACTACATACCGATATACACAGATGGATCGAAACAAAATGACATAGCAGGATGCGCATTTAAATGTATGCAACACGAAAAAAAATACAGACTTAACGAATATACAAAAGTATATTCGGCGGAACTATATGCCATAAGCAGGGCAATTGAGTATGTCAGCCGAAGCCATGAGGGGAGAAGGTTCATAATTTGCACCGACTCCCTTAGTAGCCTACAGGCTCTCTCATCTGCTGCCTCAAAACACCCGACAGTGATTGCAATCCAAGATCAGCTGCAGGTATGTAAAAATCATATAGCATTTCTATGGACTCCGAGACATGCCAATATTACCGGTAATGAAGAAGCAAACAGACTGGCAAAGGAAGCACTTTTAGAACCACTTTCCGAACAACAAAGCCGGTACTACAGGTATTATAAAGAGATGTGTGATCGAACTTTATGGGAAATACACAACACAAGTTGGGAAAATGAACCCCTCACCAACAACTAAGGCACATTAAAAGAAATGTATCCAGATGGAATAGTTTAGACCAGGCCAGTAGGAAAATCGCTAATCGGACTAGACTCCGAATAGGATACACACGATACAAGAGATAGCTCTCTTTGAAGGACCCCAAAACGCACAGCCAGCATGTCACTGTGTTCCAGATACCCCAATCAATATACAGCACATATTTGAGGCTTGCCCTTTATGCACTGATGTAAGAGCCAGGCTTGGAATCACGGGACTTGATATACTCACACAGGATACTATAGAAGCAACAACTAATATCATGGCATTCCTTAGAGAAACTGACATTTTCAATAAAATATAATAAAACTCAATAAAAACCAATAAAAAATTTAATTTTTCTAATATAATATAAACTATGCTAAAATCAAAATTATAAACTTAAAGAAAAATTAACTTGAAATTAAAAAACAAAAAAAAAAAACAAAAAAAAAAGTAAATAAAAAATCTAAATTTACAACACCATTATGTAAAAAAAATAATAATGAAATAAACTAAAGATAATTATGTAAAAAACTTTAAAAAATGAGAGCTTGACAAAACCCACGTGGTTGATAAGCCCATAATAAAGATCGTATAAATAAATAAATAATACTATTAAGAAACCTAAATACCAAACGCGGCCTCTGCAATAAGACTCGATAAGCTGTAAAAGCTCTAAATAAGCTATAGGTGAAACTGTATTTATTCCTAGAATGGATTTAGCTACAACGACCACAGAGCTGCCATTTGTTCTTAGACGTTAACAATTCCCTGTTAAATTAGCATTTGCTATGGCCATAAATAAGTCGCAAGGTCATACATTGGAAAAAGAAGGAGTTTATGTGCCTGAAATAGTATTTAGCCATGGACAACTGTATGTTGCAATTTCCAGAGGGAAGAGAGCAAGGCAAATTTATTTCACATTTTTAAACTTTTGAAAAGCAAAAAATTTTGTATATTAAAAGATTTTGACATTCAATCATTAGAGAAAAAATAGCAAAATGCTGTTTTTGTCAACGGTGTTTTGCGTCGGAGTGTGGAGTAGGCCTATTGGAAAACCACAAAGAAAACGCACCTTTTTTTTACCACCTGGGTGGTGCGGAAAAAAGACATTAAATTTTCACTAAAAAAATTGTTGTTGTTTAACTGAATTTGTTTTTGTAAGAAAAATTTTTTTAATTTATCGAACTATTTCGATCTTTTGAGAAAAAAAAATATGTTTGCACGTGACTTATGAATAACATATGTTTGCACCTGACCTGAGCGTAATACACCTAATATTTGATGACATTTCTTAGAATTTACTTTTTTGTGCAGTTTCACAAGAAGTTCCTTTTTTTCTAATTACAACACCTTCTTGACACCATAGGCCTTTACAACTAGTATTGTAAATAAAGACGTAAAAATAAACAAGATAGTAAAAAGCAGAGGAAGAACTGTAGATTTTTAGTTAAAAAAAATTAAAATGTTATTAACCTTTCTATTTCCCAAAAAAAAATACACATGTTGTCTTCAGGTCATAAAATGACCCAGTTTTATGATTCAATAAGTTTCATTCAAACTATTATACAAAAATTACAAAAATTCACAAAAATCATAAAAATTATTAATTATTAAGAGCTTATGCGACATGTTGTTCACAATAGGTTGTGGTAAACGTTGTCATATTATGGCGATATGTTGGACACACAGCAGCATACAATACAAAAGGTAAACCTTTCTGTTTCACAAGTCTTGCATCGTTTACACTTAGTACCATTCTGTTTGTTGGTATGTGATACAGATGATTCTGATGTTGAGTCGTCGTCTTGAATACGACGAACAAGGCTAGCAGAAAATTCAGAACTTGTGACGAGCAATGTGTGGTCGAAGAAGACTGTCTCACAAATTTTGCAGAAATAAACGACGTTTGTATACTTTTTTGTAATTCCAATTTGGATGAATTTCAGTACATAATATAAATGCGTTAAGAGCATAAATGTCAATTAAATTACAAAATAAAGTCCAAGGCCAACGCTGCATGAATAGGTTCTTACCATTTGATGCAGCGTATCTACTCCGCCTTTCGTGAAGTTGTAATATGCAATTATCTCCAGTATCTCTAGTAAAATAACTAGCTTGTACCTTTTTTGGAACGTGTTGTACAATCGGTTTTTTGTTATTTTAAAAGAAATTGCTTGTATATAGCGGTAGCTTGCAAAGTTCTAGGACTGTAGCATAAACTGTCAAAAACATTTAATTTTTCGAACTGTTCCCAGAAGAGTAATTATGGCTAGTAAAAAATTTTTAGATTATTTGACGTTAAGGTCTACATATTCTGATATCAAATCCAGCTCAACTCGTTATAAAGCACTGAATAGAATTCTAGAATGTGAAAGCTTTTATAAACAACAATGTTGTAAAGAAAATTTACACAATTTTCTTTCTTTAACCAGAAGTATAACCATTAAACCATATTAATTCATTTGTAACGGTATTCTAAACGTTTTATCAAAAATATTTCACAACAAAATTAATTTCCCAAAGTATCCAAATACAAACAAAAAAAAAACTCACACACAAATACACAAAGTTACGAAAGTATGACATGACAAGAGATCTAATGATTTTTGTCTCAAGGATTCAATTATGATGATTTCAATTTAGCGAGATTGGAATGAAACCGAAATTAGATCACAGCACGATTTATTTGTTTTTTTTTTATTTTTTTGTTTTCTTTTATAATATAAAATTATGTTGCCGTTACAACGAAAAAAAAGGATAAATATGTAGATACAATCAAAATAGATATTTGCAACCCAAGAGATTATTAAAGTTTTTTTTTGTCTAGACAAAAAAAAAATTAAAATGCTTCAATGCGTAACTTGTACATATGCGTTACAAAAATGAAGAAATTTGAAAAGCGTTAATGATCTGAACTTTGAAATACATTTTTGTTAATTTTTTTTTTCTTATGAAATAAAATTATTTTCAAAATTTAATTTTAAATTTGTTTAGTAACGCCTTTTATATCACTAATGGCTTGATTTTGATTATTTTTACTATCTTATAAAAATTTAATCTACCAACTCGTATTGAATAATTTTTGAATTACCAGAATTGTACTATCACAAGTGTGATGTAATGTACTTTGTTCTCACTCACTCAAAGTGCAAAGCAATTTTTAAAGTATAACAATTACAATGGTAGTTATTCGATAAGGTGTTTTTCTGATAAGATAAGCATTTTTTAAAGCAAACTTAAATCTGTGAATGCAAATAAAATGTGATAATTTTTGGTTTTGAGATGATTTTATTATTATTATTATTATTATTTTTTATTGGATATAATTTAAATTATATACAATAGTAATTTATAAGCACTAGCTACCATGGCTATCGGCTTTTTTGTTTTTGTTTTTTTTTTTTTTTATATTTCAATTTTTAAAATACTAAAATTAATAACATTTCATTAAAACAAATTAAAATTATATTACAATCCTATTCTAATTTCTTATTGTTAATAACTACTTGTATTGCTAACAGTAATCTTTTGTTTTTGTTCTTTTCTTTTTATTTTGTTTCGATCGTGTATATTTCTTATAACGGCATTACAAATTCCTACCAATAGTGAGATATTACAAATAATTAAGTTTATTTTCTTTTATTATTCTTGTCATTCTTTAATTAGTAATATTTTATATGATAATAACTTGTAATTGTCTGTTTTGTTTCTCTTTATTTTAATAAGTGTTCTAAACTTTAATTCTGATATTTAATGGTCGAATGAAATTCAATTTGTTATAATTATTAATTGATTTGAACTTAGATAACATTACTTATTTTTAATTTACTTAGAAATTTAAAAATTATATTAATATTTACATCAGTGGCGTCTGAAAGAATTTCTAAAGGGTTAACGTTTTGAAAGGTTGAGGATCTAATTTGGTTTATTGCAGAGCATTGAAGAAGGAGATGATCCATAGTTAACGGGAAGATGTTACAAAAATTGCATGTTGATTGCTGTTCCTTTTTAAGTAAGAAGGCATGGGATAAGTTGGTGTGTCCTAAACGGAGTCTAATAAAACATTTATTCATGATGGATGAAGTTGTGGTTGGGAGTGAAATAGGTATTCTATCCGGATTAACTGACTTGTATTTATGATTGTAGTTTTCCCATTCGTTTTTAAAGTATTCCAAAATTTTATTTGCTGTAAATTTGGCTATTGATTTTTTACTATGTGGTGTGAAAGTTAATAGAGGTGAGTTGATGGCCGCTTTGGCTGCTTTGTCTGCTAATTCATTTCCTCCTATACCAACGTGTGCAGGTATCCACATTATTTTAACTTTCTTATTCATTTCTGTCAGTAGTTGCTTTATCGTGTCGATAACCTCTGAACTTTTCCCCGTATTTTGGATGGATTCAAATGCTGATAGACTGTCGGTAAAAATTATTTTTTTCCCCTTGGTAGCTTTCGTTATTAATAAGCTCGACAATATACCCTGTAGTTCAGCTTCAAAAATAGTAGAATCTGATGGGAGTAGACCATTTGCTACTAATGTGCCTGATTCGTTTACAACTGCAAAAGCTGTTCTGTTGTCTTTTTTGGAGCCATCGGAGAATAGAAATTCCCAATTATTTTGTTTATAAGTTTCTGTATATGCTTTGAATAATTGTATATATTGAATGTGAGGAGTATTGTCTTTATGCAGATGTGTTAAATTACTAATAAATGAATTTTTGGTTAATAACCAAGGTGGAAATTTGAGCTTTGGGGTTTTAATTGGCGTGGCTTCTATGTTAAATTGAATCTTTAGGTTTAGTGTTTCAGAGAGTCCTGAATTTATTTTCGAGATTTTTTTTCTGACTTTTAATAATTGGGTTTCTTTGTGCAATAGCTCGGTTGTGTTTGTAAATAGTTTTGGTAAATACTTTCCTCGGAGGAGCAGTGTTCGGTTTTCTAAGGTTAAGAAACCTCCTTCAGCTAGCATGTTTTCTATTGGAGTAGTTCTGAATGCTCTTAAACTTCTTCTAATGGCGGAATGATATGGTGCTTTTATTTTGTTTAAATGAGATTTTGCACACTTCCCATAAACTAGTAGACCGTAATCAATTTTAGAGACTATTGTTAATTTACTTATAGTTAATAGCGTGTTAGTATGAACATTACTTTTATTTGATGAAAGATATTTAATTACATTTAATCTAGAATTGATGTCATTTCTGATATAGTTACAGTGATCTTTAAAACTATTTTTATTATCAAAGATTACGCCTAGAATTTTTAAACTGTTTACATTAATGATAGTTGAGTTATTAAATTTTATGTCCGGACATTTACAATTGATTTTTTTACATACATGCAGATGTTTACATTTGTTAACAGAAATTTTCGCCCCTGATTGATTAGACCAATTATTAATTACATTCAATGCCTCAGCAAACTGGTTTGAAATTTCATTAGTGTTTTTTGTTTTTGAAAGTATGTATAGATCATCAGCATATAGGCAGTGTTGTAAATTTTTGTTACAATTTATGAGTTTGCTAATATCATTGAATGCAATTAGAAATAGAGTGACCGATAGCGGTGATCCTTGCGGAACGCCGTTGTAAAGTGAAAATGTAGGCGAAAATACATTGTTCACTCTGCAACGTATTTTACGGTTTTTCAAAAAGGATTTAACATAATTAAAAATTTTCGGACCGACTTTCCATTCTTGTAATTTTTCTAAGATTATGTGTGGACTTATTTTTTCAAAGGCTTTTTCGAAATCAATTGATAAAATGGATGTGTGATTTTTTATGGCTAGATTTTTAGATATTATATGATCTATATAAATAAGAGCATCTGTTGTATTAGAGTTTGTTTTAAATCCCACCTGGTACGGGGACAATAAGTTATTGTAGGAAAGATACCACATTAAACGTTTGGCTATTATCTTATCTAAAATTTTGCTGATACATGGTAATAAGGAAATTGGTCTATAGCTTGAGATTTCGTCTAAGTTTTTATTTGGTTTTTTAATCGGTATTATTATTGCTGTTTTATAGGCTTGAGGAATGGTTCCTTTATTGTAGATCTTATTGAAAAGTTCTAGAATTCTGTATTTGAATTTTAGTGAGGTTTTTCTTAACATTTCGTACGTTATTTTATCTTGACCTGGTGTTAAGCCGCTGGCTGTATTTAGACTATTGTCTAGTTCTGTTATGTTTATGTCCATTTCTAGGAATTTGGTTTGCTTATTGCAGAGTAAAGGACTGTATGTGATTTCTGTATTAACGGAAGGTGGTAAATTAATTACAGAGCATTCAGAGTAATATTTTCCAAAATGTGTTGCAATAGATAGCTTGTCGTCAGTTGTAATTGAGTCTGTTTTTATAGATTTGATTTGAAAAGGGGTGTATGTTCCACTTAAGAGGGTAATTCTTTTCCATAATGTGTTAACCGGAGTATGAGGATTGAGTGTTTTAGTGAAGTCTTGAAATTTGAGTTGTTTTGCGGATTTCTTTTCTTTGTTAAATAAAGCGTTTAACCTACGGTAATTTATTAAATTACAAATAGTAATGTTTCTACGGTAATTTTTCCAGGCTGCTTGTTTTTGAATTCTAAGGGTTTTGAGTTCGGGCGTCCACCAAGGGACATTTTGGTTTGCCGATTTTGGAGAAGATATAGGAATGGAGATGTTTGCGGAACTTCGTATTATTTTTTGAATTTGAGCTGCTTCTTTATTGATATTTTGAAAAGGGGGGGACTGATCGCTTAATTCATTAATTTTGTTTTTGTATTTTGTCCAATCTGCGCGATTACAATTAAATTTGGCGGGTTTAGAGAGTTTAGTATTAATTGAAGTCGAAAGATTAGCTTCTATCATTATTGGGAAGTGATCACTATTGTGTAAATCTTCACAAATATTCCATGTGACGTGTGGAAGTAATTGGGAGCTGCATAAAGATAGGTCTATGTTAGTGAATGTCCCATGGGTGGAGAAGTGAGTAGGAGAGCCTTTGTTTAAGATTGAGATGTTCGTACTGAAAATAAAATCTTCTATAATCTTACCTCTATGATTTGTACTAGAGGAGCCCCAAAGAGGACTCCATCCGTCGCCTACTAAAATAATTGGAGTTTTAATATTGGATATGATATTAGTTAGGTCTGAACCGGTGATTTTTTGATCCGGAGGAATATATATTGAAATTATTGTGATTGGGGTTTTAGTGTTGATTTCTATTGCAATAAATGACAGGTTGGAGGTTATTTGTATGTTTTTGTGTGGAATACTTTTGTGTATTAGTATACCTGTGCCTTGTTTTGCTGTAGTGTTGTTTTGAAAGTTATGAAAGTATCCGGAGAACTGCTTAGGTGTGTGGGGAAATACGTAGTATTTCACATGTGTTTCTTGTAAACAAATTATTTGTGGTTTATGGGATTTTAACAGTAGTTCTATTTCTGTGTAGTTGTTGAAATATCCTTTAATATTCCATTGAAGAATGTTAAGTATCATATTAAGTTGAATAAAGAAGACAGAAGGTGAAACGGAGTAAAACTAGCTATCATTATCATTTGTATGTATAGACATACAAGTGTAAGATCCTAGATTTTATAATTCCATTATGGAATCTTGGGTCAGATTGACCACTGTATTATTTTGGTTCAGTTTAGTTGTAGTTTTTTGTAATATGGTATGGTCACTATAATTTTGTGTAGAAGTTGATTCTTTAGGTAAATGTACGTTATTAATAAGATTTGTTGATGGGTAATCATTTATGTTAGTGGTTGAATTATTGTCTTCTGTTGAATTGTCGAGAGATAACTCGATTTTATTCTTTTCTGAGATTTGAGTTGTAGTTGTTTTAATTAAGTGGGGATTGTCGTTTTGTACGTTTGGTTTGTTGGTTTGATCTTTAACTGTATAATTATTGTTTGCCTTAGGTATAGTTATATTGTTTTTTGAGTTTAAAATTTGAGTTTTATTTTTGGGATTTGTCGTAGTGTTTTGATTAGTTATTGTGGATGAGTTGTTGTTTGGTAAGACGGTGGTTTTAGTCGTCGGTGTGTTGTTTTTGGATACTGTAGAGTTTGAAACGGCCCGTGAGTACAGACCATAAGTTAAAGTTAATGGGTTGAGTTGTTTAAATGTTTGCCTAGCTTCGCCCATTGTGCATTTATTCTGCGTTTTAATTTTTAGAATCTCTTTTTGTTGTACGTATTTTGGACATAACTTATAAGAGGCTGCATGCTCTTCAAAGCAATTTGCACACATCGAACGTGTGCAATCCTCATTGTTATGTGGTGGCATGTTGCATTTTTCACAGATGGGGTTTCTATTGCAGCGTTTTTTCGTATGTCCCAATAATTGACATGTTTGACATCTCATGGGATTGGGGAAGTATTCTCGTACTTCCTTGGTATACCAAGCAACGTTAATTTTTTGTGGAATTTTATATACGTCAAAAGTCAACAGGATTAAACCCGTGTAAAATGAATTCCCGTCTTTATCAGTTTTCTTAAATTTGAATACGTCTGTAACTCCTTGACTTTTTAGTTCATCGCGAATTTCGGCTTCTGATATCTGTCTTAGATTTCTGTCATAAATTGAGCCTTTACAGCTATTTAAATGTTGGTGGTATTTGGCGGTGACGGAACAGATTCCGCCGAAGTTTTTTGTTTTTATAAATTTATCAGCAATTGTTTGATTTTTTGTTAAAACCAATAAACTGCCATCGCGTAGTATGTTAATTTTTTCCACTTCAGAACTGATCCCTTTTATTGCACTTTGCAATGCAAACACACTGAAGGACGACAGTGGTTTGTTTTTGTCGTTAGATTCTATAGTTATGAATTTAGGATGATGGTTGTTGGATTTTTTGAGAAGAGAGTCGCTTAAAGTGGGAAAGGCTTCACCTAAGCAGGGTTTTTTCCTTTTAGTTTTGGGGGTGGTTGACCACTTATCTTCACTAAGAGAAGCTAAGAGGCCAAACCTATTCCCCAGTGGACCCGGATTGTCCACCGGCATTATTATGGTGTGTTAGTAATAATCCACTTGTTTTTATTATTAGTATTTGGAAAGAAAGTATTACAAGAATGGAAAAAGAAAACAAAAAAATTAACGTACCCGTTTGCTTATTATGTGTGTAGAGTAAAAACACTTAAAGAAAAAAAAAAAACACTCTGATCGATTGATCTTTACACTATGAATGTCAGACGGTGACTGAGATGATTTTAAAAAGAGCATACTTATGAATATGTAAGTATATACCAAAAATAATTTTGTTTGCATTTCCAAACCTGATAGTAGCTTGGACAATAGAAGTTTTGAATATTTTGGTGTTATATTTAATAAACTCTGATCATCTAAATTTATTACTTACTTTCTTTGTGTTTTGTTTTTTTGGATTAATTTTTTAAATTAATCAAACTTACAACTACAAATTAAGTGAACTAATACTGATGAAAGTTAAATAAACACTATTAGACTATCGTGCAATGCTTTGTTACGGATACGAGAGTTGCGGCTGCAATTTTTTTCGCTAAACGATTTTTTCACTTAAAAAATTAAGTAGTTTTTTTTTTATTTATTTATTTATTCTTATTTATTTACAACAAAATTAATTAATTAATTATAAATAGACAAAATTGTTATTGTTCTTAATTTTGGTTGTTGAAAACTGAATAACTGAATATGTACAGTAGTGGATAAAACCACTAGTGAAGTATAGTAGAAATTCATTTACGTTTAAATATTTAAGTTTAAATAAGCGATATAATCAAAAATTAAAAGGTTAATATAATAGGATACTAATATAATTATAACATGCAATACTATACATTTTATTTATATTTTTTATTTACGCATACAATTACCAAAAGGATAAATTGAGCAACATAAATAATTTAATATTTATTTGGATAAATTTTTTTTACATTTCCGCAATGCGTTCTTTAAAAATCAAAATGTCTTCGGTTTCCGCAATTCTTTTTATATGCATATCAATTATATATTTCGCATAGTTGGGTTTATGTTGTTATAAATATCGGATAGAACAAGCCATTTAAAATCATTTATTTCAGATGATGACCATTCTTCTTTATAGATAAATAGTACAGAGCTGTAGTTGACCATTTCACTTTGTGTCGGGATTTCTACTGGAATTTCTTAAGATAATTCCAATTTATCTGTGGAAGTTAATAAATACTAGCTATTCTCGGCGTAACATTCGCCGGTCTAGCATTTTTGTATTTCGCTAGTTGAAAAAGTGAATTTTGCGAGAAAAGGTATTTATAAACTTCTAATTATGTTATGCCAATATATTGAAAGATATACATTAAAAAATACAAAAAATGTGTATTACATATTATTATTATTTATCAATACAAATACTTATATTTGATATTATATATATAATTGATTTACTATTTAAATATTTATATTTCATAAATGTTCTGAAATTACACAGTATACATATTTATATTTGTTTATAAGTATTTATTATTAGTACTCGTAACGCATATTCGTATCTTCGTATTTTGCAAGTTTAGAAAGTGGATTTTGCATGAAGAAATATAGTTTACTTTGCAACTATATTTGTTTATCCTTGAGATATGTAATTAAAATGTTTGAAATAAAATTTGATGTAATTGCAATAAAATTTGTAAATGTAATAAAAATAAGTAAAACAAAACTTTCATGAAACAAAATCTGATGTCTAAACGCTCCCTTACAAATACTATTAATAAAGACGTACATTTCAACAAAATGTGGCGAACAGAGATGTCGCTGGCAGTATAGATATGAAATCAAATGCATTTAAACTAAATACATACCACACTCACATTAAAAGCACATTAAAATAGTCATAGACACGTTTTTTGTGTTATTTTTTATTATCATAATAGCCCTAACTATTTCAAAACTCAAAATAAAAAAACAAAAACATTTATTTATAGAATTTATATTTTTATTTCACTTCTTTTAAATTTTGGTTTTGACATTTTGGTATTATTAGGTATGACCATTATAGTAAAGGTTATGATTGGTTACGACTTTGTTAAATCATATCGAATCACATAGGCCATTTAACGAAGTATCATATGACATCATATGACGATAGTCATATTATAGTTAGGGGTAAGGCCAATAATTATGCTTTTTCTCTTATTGTTCAGTTTTTATTGACGTCTTAGGACTATTATAGTTACGGGTAAAGCCAATAATTATGCTTTTTCTCTTATTCTCCCCGCTAGGGTCTCTGATGAAGGTAAAGGTTGTCTGTGATTTTTCTTTTTAAAGTTTTTTTAATTTTTATGTGTACTAAATTTGGCGTGTATTGAATTAGAATTTGATAATAATGTGATAACATATTTTGCTTTTCTTGTTCTTAGCAGATTGTAAATTTCAGTTTATGATTCTCCATGTACAATATTATATTTACTCAATGCTACTGCGCATTTGAATTTATACTTTTGAATTATTTGTTAATAAAATAAATAAATTTCAATTATTGGAATTTCTGAACATGGGTGAGATAAAAAATATATTTTCTAAATTTACTATTTGTTTTACCGGTAAGTTTTTTTGCTGTAATATCGTAATATCGTAATATTTTAACAAAGCTATTTTATCGATATAATAATTATATTCTGATAATTCGGTTCTTGTCTTTGCTACTTTGTTTTCTTTTTTATTAAATTAATTCATATAATCAGAAATAATCAATGTTATTGCTCAATAGGTGAATTGTTTTTAGGTTAATTTTATTTTGTTTTTAGTTTTATTTGGTTTTATCGTTTTGTGGTTTATGTCTTTAAATAAAATTTTTCACACTATCGTAATTCTTAATAGTTCTAATAAAGCTGTCTAATCTAGTTGAAAAAAGCTTTGTGTTGTAAAAGCTTTGTTAAAAGTTTAACAGACGTTTAAGCGTATTAATATATAAGATAAGAACTCACAACAAGATTTGAATCGAAAAAGAGAAGAACAGTAATATAAGACAACTTTATCTTCCACATTCGGTCTAATATCTACAACTGATTTACCGTGAATGTGAATAGATTTAATGATATTTTTATTGTAACTAACTGAAATTTTTTTTTGCAATTTGAGTTTAAATTAGCTGTTGGAATAAGTTCTAGAAAAGAGTGAAAAGAATACTAACTAATGTGGATTGTTTTTGACAAAGATAAAAAAGGAAAACAAAACCAGAAAAACAAATTATCTAGTGAAATGCGAATTTTCAATTAAAATCGTTTGCTAAAACCAAAAAAAACTAAATTGAGAAAATGATTTGCATTGAATCATTACCTCTATTTTTACTCACTTAAACACTTTTCAATTTATGGAAGAGTATAGTGAGATTTATGAATATAAAATTGAGCTTTCGGAATTATGATAATCCATTGTAAGTAACCAATACTTGCACATTTTGGAAAATTTTGTAATACTTAGGATTATTGTATAGGAGCTAGGCAATCATAAAATTTTTTATTTTTTATAATGAGTTACTCTACTGAACGGAATATTAACTAAATTTAGGTTCTTAACTCTAAGTTCGTAAAAATTTCATATACGTATTTGAGTATTGTCATTCTTCCTAAAAAAATTAATTAAGCATTTTTTAATGTAAAGATGATTTAAAGGAAGAATTTTTGCCTCTTGGAATAGTGGCCAGCAATTAAATACCTATTTTTACTGTGAATAATGCGTAAGATACATTTTGCGCTAATAAAACCGGTTCAAATGTATTTGGATAAGTACCACACCAGGTTGTAATGCCATATTGCAATTTTGAATAAACTAAGTCAGAGTAAATTTTTAAAAGCAGTTGCACCGAACAGTATTTTTTCAATAAGTAAAAATTTCTTATGCAATTAAATAAATACTTATAAATTTTCCCAATATGTATTTTTCAATTCAAATGGTTATCTATATTTACACCCAAATATTTATAGTTTTTTACAACTTCAATACCAAAACAAGAAGACGAACAACTTATTGATTGAACTGCGAAAAGATACGCCGACAATTATCTTTACACATACGATACTGGAGCGATTGGCTCCATGAAATTTAAATTTTTTTCCAGGGTCTAATGTATTTTTTACTGAATTTAAATTGAAAAACATTTATTTTGTTTTATTACTTATCAACGGCTAGTATATCTAAGTAACGGCTTAGTATTCGAAATTTTAAAATGACTATCATTTGACAACGTTATTTATGTAACTTTGCTCCACATATTGCTCTTTTCGTACCATTTCTTTTAAAACTATATTTTGAAATTTATTTTGCTCATTGCAGCTCAAATTTGCAAAAATAAATCTTTAAATGAATTTCTTACGGGGTTAGAATGGGGTTAGATTCACATCAATGCAAATTACAAAATTTTAAATGCTTTAAAAACAAAAAAATTAAGGTATATTTTGGCAAGAAGATCAAGATTCCGTTCAAACAATTAATACATATAAAAGGAATGTTTAAATAGAGAATATCGAAACTTGCACTAAGCAAAAGAGCTCAAAGTAAATGAAAAGAAATAAAATCACCAAAATACATGAAAATAGTTTGTAGTTAAAATACGTAGTTTGCTGCTAGGAATTACCAATAAAGGAGTGCGCTGCTTGAAAAGGTTTACAAAAGAACAAGATACTTAGATACTTAGATAAGACCAAGATTAACAACGAAGAAAAATGCATAAAATTTTTTTTTTCTTTTTTTTTTGCTCTTTTATTTAGTATTTCATACTATTATTTTTATTACAATATACTATTACAAAATACAATATATATATTACAATATATATAATATTACAATATACTATTACAATTTAATAATATTTCATTAAAAAAAAATATTTATATACTAAAATTAAATTAAAGCTTTAAGCATATAATTCATTACAATTTGAAGACGTTAATTGGCAGTTTATCCTTATATAATCAATTATTTTCCTTTTAAAAATATTAATATTTAATTCATTTTTAATTTGACCAGGTAATTTATTAAACATTTTCAACCCATTGTACCCATTTACACATTTACCCATTGCACATACTCAACATTCTTCTTTGCTGGTTCTCTTCGAAAAAAATTTTGTCTTAAATTAAAAATATTTCTTAAATAATAATGCTGCACACCCTCTACATAAACAAGTTTATTACTCAAATACTCCGGAAGCATACTATTTTTCAGTTTAAATACGAATACATACACAGAAATCTTAAGCTTCTGCCCAACATTAAACCATTTTAATGTAGACAACATGCCGTTGACTGATGCATATCTACTACACTTCAAAATTACTCTCATTCCCCAATTCTGTAATCGTTGTAATCATTAATTCATTTGTTGTAAAAGCAAACACTGTGGAGCAATACTCAAAATGAAGTTTTACTGTAGTATTATAAATCCTAATGGCACTTGATATAGACAATTTATCACGTATTCTATACAAAAAATTTATTTTTTTGGCTATTTTTTTTACATATACCGTCTATATGACTTTTAAAATTTAATATTTTGTCTATCTTAAGCCCTAAATATTTTATTTCATTCACACTTTCCAGTATCATGTTACCAATCATATCAGAGCTATCCAATACTCCATTTATTGTCATTACTTTTGATTTTTCCACATTTAACATTAGCCTATTTTACTTGAACTAGTCACTTAGGCTTTTAAATCGTAATTTATTCTACTAACACATTCATCCATTGACTCGAGGTAAGAAAATTTTTCGAATTTATCGATGTAAAACTGGAAGATGATCAAATTGAAAATATCTCCTTGGAACAAGGAAATAATTCAAAAAATTCTGGTCAATCTAAAAGCATAATAATAAAATTCAAAAATAATAAATTGAAAAGCAAAATTATGATAGCAAGAAAAAAAACACAAATCAAAATGTCATCCATTATTGAAAACATACAATCAAACATGAAGGATAATTTTATTTTTATAAATGAAAAATTAACAAAATATTGGAGTTTCTTATTCAAAAAAGCAAGAGATTTGAAAAGAGAAGGAAAAATTACATTTGTGTGGGTAAAGTACGGCAACATTTATGTAAGAGAAGAGGACAACACAAAAGTTGTCAGAATTTACGATATTAATTCATTGAATAATGTCTTTTAAGTGTCAAAATAATAACAACTATTCTTTACCATTTTACCCAACAACCAAATTAATTAATAGTCTATGAAAATTAAAATTTGAAAAAAAAATTCACTAAAAATATTATATATAAATATACGAAGTTTAAGTAATAAAATAGATTAATTACTTTGCATACTGGATTCCCAAAGTTCCCCAAATTTAATACAAGTTATTGTACTTACTGAAACCTGGCTGAAGGAAAATGATGATAACACAGCAAATATTCCAAATTATTCTAAGATCCTATCATGTAGGACGGATCAAAAAGGTGGCGGAGCTGCTATTATTCTTTATTAAACTATAAAATATCATAGTAAAAATATACACTATAACAAATCTCCAAAACAATATCAACATTGGTATTACTGTAATATATCGTCCACTAATACAAAATATAAATCACATAAAAACATTCTTTGAATTTTTTGATAAACAATTAAATATAAATAAAAATAAAAACTCTTTTATAATAGGAGATTTTAATATTGACTTATTGATAAAAAGCCAATAGATTATGGGGTGATACAAGGAAGTTCACTAGGACCAACCCTTTTCATATGTTACATAAATAATATTGCTAACCTAAAACTAAAAGAACAGATTTTTATGTATGCAAACGATTTAGCTGTTGTTTACTCTGAAAATAATTATACAGATATGGAAATAAATATAAATAGTGATAACAATAAATTACTCAAAATTATCAGTCAATATAAATTAACGATCAACATAAGGAAAACCAAATATATGTTATTTAAGAATTATGGAAATGAAAAAATAAACATAAAATGTAATAATAAGACAATTACAAAGGTAATCAAAGATAAGTTCACTGTCTTACGTAAAAGAAATAGAAAAAAAGTGTAATCTATAGTCTATTTCATAATATACATTTAATATACTATAGTCTATTTCATTCCGATATAACGTACGGACTTATAATATGGGGAATAAGCTCAAAGCAAAATTTAAATTAAATACATATATTACAAAATAAAGCCATAAAAAATCTATATTCGCTTCATCACAGAACTTCCACAGATTATCTATATAAGACATTTAAAATTAATTCAATTGAACTACAATTAAAGCTACTACAAATGGAACATATATAGATTTTTCAAGGATCAGTACCAAAACACAACTATTACAAAACTTTGCGTTACATCAATATAATACAAAAAATACAACAAATATAAGAACAATTCAACCAGGGTTAAATAATATATCCAGTGCAGCAATAAATGAATACAATAAAATCCCAAATTGGATGAAAGAGCTGAGACTGACACATTTCAAAAAACACTTAATTTCATATACTAAAATTTAAGCTAAATATAAACTATTTTTCATATATTAAACTTAAAGTTTCTAGACATTTTTTTCTTTTCTTTTTTTTTCAAATTTTAAATTGTATACATTTTAAGAAATTTTAATTCAATATTTTGTAACTTTAAACATTTTGATTTTTTTACTTATATCTTGCTTTTATTATTATTATCAATATTCTTTATATTCTTCAATAATTTGTTAATTTGTTATTTGGCCTTAATTTACTTTAAAATTGTAAATCATTCATGTAATAATACACTCTATATGAGTGATTACGCTCCATTTGAGAATTGAATAAAAAAAAAATACATTACTCTCCCACCATGTATATAATAAAGCATAATCGGCAAAAAGAATTAGTTTTACATATTTCAAAATACTGCTCATATCATTTATATATAACGTTAATAACAAAACTCCAAGAATAGTTCCTTGTGGTACTCTTAATGGTACTTGTTTACTATTCGACATTATGTTATTTATTTTTAATAGTCTTCCAAGCACCACTGAAACCAATTGGCCTCCAAATTCCGAATACCATAATTGTTTATTTTTTTCATTAAAATGTCACGATCCACAGTCTCTCAAATGCTCTCTTTAAGTCCAAGAATGCCGCCAATACAATTTTCTTTTCAATTATTGCAACTTTCCAGTTCGACATAACTAGATTTAAAAACGTTTCACAACTATGATGTTTGCGGAATCCAGATTGTAACTCATATATTGAATCATATTTATTTAAAAATTCTTCGAGCTGTAAATATACCACCTTTTCAATAATTTTTGCTTCTGTTAGAATCATGTTGGTCTAAAAACTGAACATAATCTAGTGTTTTTAACTTTTTCTACTGGAATGACTGTTGATATTTTCCACTTATCAGGATATACTCCCGTTCTTAATGAATCATTTACCAAATTTACTAAAACATCGCCAATATAATGATAAGCATCCAAAACCATTTGTACATTAAAATAAATAATATATTTTTTTTTATTCATTGTTCTTAATATCAAATTTGAACTCTGTTATTAAATTCAATTTTCGGAATGTTTTCATTTATTTCATTAATGCTTCTTTTGAAGTTAAATTGATTTATAGACTTGGACACTGTTCCGGTTATATAACACTTAATATTTGAAATTTAACTGCCTCCACAAATTCTTTCAATTACTACAGATATTACTAAGCATTTGCTTCGCATTTGCAACGTCCGCTATGGTTATGTCTAGCATAGTTTGCCAATCGTTATGGTATAATTGTTATTTCATCTGATTACTAAGAAGAAAATCGTGAGATAAAATACCCTTTGTAGCATAAATGCTTTAAAAATTGTTTGCTTGGTAATCACTAAAATAAAATAGATCTATATACAATTGTGAAGGCAAAGTTACCCTAAAATAAGTGTAGTTTAAAACATTTTATTTAGTTCGAATATCGAAAATTAAAAAAATGATTGTGTTATTCATGTGCCCACTCTATAGCTGGGATCTTCATTTTCTTGTTTTGAAAGGGACATATGGTTCAGACAATCGAGTAATATAGTTTATGTTAACAGTTATGTAATTAACGACTACTAACCGGAACGTCTCGGGTTCGAATCCTACTCAGAGCATGGATATTGTAAAAGGTTTTTCTTAAAATTATTCTTTCAAACTATTTTAGAAAATAGTTTGGTTATCAGCGGCAAAATAAAATGGAAACAGGCGAGAAATCACTCTATAAATGTAGTACCACATTTAAATTGTTTTTAAAATACTAAAAAATCAAAAATTCAATTATAGCATAGAAAATGGTTTGTGACTTAGTATGGCAAGTGGCAGCGTATATATAAGGAAAAAAAACATTTTTCTCATTTTATACCATTAATTCCTAAATTCGTACTTTTAAACACACTTCCTATCCACATTTTTTTACATGAAATTCCTATCATTCAAGACTGAACATTCAGGTGGCAAATTAAATTGAATCAAGTGAAATCAGTACATGGTGGGTTCGCCAATAAACATATTAAACATGAACCTATGTATATTAATGACCAAATTGTTTAATATGAAAATACAGCTAAATATCTAAGCCTGACACTTGATGCAAAAGTCAAGTGTAAAAAGAAAGTAAGAAGAGCTTAACTTAAAGTACAGGAAAATGTACTGATAACTGGTAGGCACATTGTGCTCTCCACTAAAAACAGACATTGTGTATACCAACAAGTCCTGATGAAACCCATTTGGAATGAAATTTTACTCTGGGATTGTGCCAGTCAAAGTAATATGAACATAATACAACGTTTTCAAAATAAAGTACTACGTTATATAGTCAATAATCCGAGGTATATTCGTAACTGCAACTTACTTAAAAATTGAGGGAAAAAATGGTAGACAAAGTTATCGATACCATCGAACAAACTTCAAAAACACATCAATGCTGAAGCTATCGAACTCTTGGACAATGATGATACAACACAAAAACTAAACCAAGTAAAAGTGTTTGAATTGTGGCAGAATTAAAATTGTAATCGAATTCATAAACAAAAATAAAACAAGAAACTGTCATAGGATAAGACTTTGTATTCTACAAATGTACCCAATTAAGATTTAAGCAAAAATAGTTTATTAGTCATGTATTATTTGTGCATAATAAATTCGTCAGTAGGTCTTTTTAAAATAAAAAAAAAAATCGTATCAAAATCTTTATCTCATCATCGCCTTGGATTATATTTTTTGTGTCATGACAAAAATTTCATTTTTTATCGAATACAATTTAATGAATTTGAAATGAAAAATCTATTATCATTTTTTTTTTAAAAACTTATAAATTACCATATATATCAGACCTATTATTATTTACAGTTTGTAATTAAATTTACTTAAATAAAAGTTAAATCTTTATTTAAAATTAAGATCTTCCAAAAAAAAAAAAAAAACCAAATTGAAAAATAACTTCAATTGTCAAACCAAATGTATTATATACCAAAAATTTCTTATTTTCTGTTGCAAATATTATGTGGCTGACATTTTAAATAACTTTCAATTAAATTAAAACGAAATTAATTTTAAGTGAGTAAATCCATTAAATTTTTTTTTTTATTTAAAGATTCATTTATAATACGCAAACGAATTAATATTTATTTATTTTTTCTTTTAATTTTAATTCAATATTCCTTTTCTCCCTCTTTCTTTCTCTGTCACTCCTTTCGTTTCACTCTTATTATATATTTATCTATTCAACTATTTGCAGGTACGCATTAGGTACATTAGAAATGTGGTAAGGCCTCTCTCATCGATATTGCTTTCATTCCCTTATGAGGCTAATATGTTTTGTAGCGAAGCATTTTGGATTTACTCCCGATAAATAACTATGACGACCTACATGATGTAATGATTATGTCATCTCACTACTAATCAAAAGGTTCCTACTAATCGCATCCTAGTTAGGGAATGGATGTGGAATTGAATTTGTTTCATTATTTTCATGCATCTTTATAAATAGTGTTGAGAATGTAATTTGGTATTAAGACAGATGACACCGTTATCTTAACAACGTCTAACTACCCAATTGAAATTACAAACAATCTTGAAAATGCATTTAAAGATATTCAAGATTATTACTACAAATGGAAAATAAAAATTAATAGAGAAAAAACCAAAGCGATTTTTTTTTTTTACCAAAAGAAGGAAATTCAGTTTTATAATATAGAGATTGCCTGGGAGAGAGAATACATCACTTATTTTGGACTTCAATTTGATAAAAAATTATTGTTTAAAATTCACATTAACAAAACTATTAAAAAATGTAATTTCTTTATTAAACTTTTGTATCCTTGTATCCGTAATAAATCGTAAGTGTTTTTTAATTCGGAAAGGGAACGTGTCATATGCCTGTATTTCTTGAGTGTAGTATCATTTGCCAGTACTTTCATTTGCCTGCACTTAATTTGCCTGCTTTTCATTTTTTATCAATCAACGAGTATCAGAGCTAAATCTTCTAGGTGGTGACTGTGGTGGAAAATGCCAAGTTCAAGAAAATGAACAGCCTCCAGCAAAAATAAGTTCGGGTCCCGTCTCAGAAAACCCCCGAATATTTTTTTTTGTTTTCGTTTTAACTTGTCTTTACTACCATGGCAATAATACAAACCAGAGGTCCAGCACCCCAAGTGTCGGGACCGAATACCTTGAATTTTTTTTTGTCATCAGTACAATGGTCTTTAAATGTGATGGAGGCAATAGATCCAGGGTGCCAGGAATTGGGAACTCTATACATGTTTAAATTGTATTTTTCTGAAAAAAGGTTGTTAATAATTATTATAAATAATTTTTAAAAAATTTTCAGATTGGCCAGACGATCTGAAAGTCGGGACCAAAGGCCTTACACAAAAAAAAAATACTTTTTATATTTAAATTGATACGTAATGAACATTATTAAATTAATAAATTTGGAGAGCCATTTAGCCATTGTATGGGCAGATTCTGAATTAAGTGAGAATTTGGTGTCGGGACAAAATTGCATAAAACAAAATTACATAGGACAAAATTACACAAGTAATTTGTCATGTAACGGAGATTTTAGAGTTGATTCAAAAACACAGTTATACGTCTTTAACAGAATATTTATATAAACAATTTTGCTTAGTGTATTTCTATATGGATTTATCGTATGGAAAGAAACTGCCAAAACACATATGCAAATTTTGCAAAGAAAACAAAATGCAATATTAAAACTAACTCTTGCAAAACCTAGACAATTTTCAATCAAAAAAAGGCATGGATTAGCTAATATAAACACCATATTGCAACAAATTGAAAAACTGACTGTTGTTTTCTTGGAAAGTTGCAAGAACTCAAATAATCCGCTCATAAAAGCAATTTTAGAAAAGATTTTAATTTAGGTTTACTTTTTAGTATGTAAATAGTGGTATTATTATATTAAAAAGGTTTTTTGTCGCCATTTTTTCTTTAAATAATAATAAATTAGTCAGCTAGCCTAATAATAATTAATAATAGTTATATGTAGCTGTAAGTACAATAGTATAAGCTCTAAAAAGTTTAGAATTGTTAAAAAATTATGAATAAGTATCACGGCAATAAATAAATAATAAATAATAATATACAATAATAAATAAATATACACAAATTCCCTTTATGCCGAGCACAAAAAAATAAAATAAAAAAATAGATAATATACAATATTATTATGTTAGGTATACATGTAATTACATCTACAAGATACAAATTTACAAACTGTCTTAGTTCTGTAGCTCTCATTAGCAAACACAATACAAGATACAAATACAAAATTAGATATCTACAAAAATAAACAAAAAAATTGCTATTTAAATACAGTCCGTCTAGTTAAATGCTCATGAACACAATAAGGACACAGCTACAAGATACAGCAACAAAATTAAGATATCATTTAATTTTGTAACTTGTAGTTGTATAAGTCTATTGGTATATCGATTAGATTAGATTAGATTAGGTAATTTTGGGAGGGAATCTGGCTCCTATATCACTGCTAACGCAAATAGCCTCATTGCCGTTAGCCATATTAATGCTATTAATTATTTGAGCAGTTTGTACATACAATTATAAAAAAATTCTACAAAACTGTGTGATCAATTTCGAAACAAAAATTCGGTTCGTAAAATGCTTCATGTGGTCGATAGTTATGTATGGTATGGACGCATGCACACTGAAAATATTGACCATGAATAAGCTTGAAGCATTTGAAATGTGGGTGTACCATAGAATGATGAAAATATATTGTGTATATCGAATGAACAATAGTGAAGTTTTAAGTAGAAATAGTTAGAGACTGAGTTGTTATTAACAGTCAAACGCAAAAAAACAACTTATCAGGGTCATATAATGCGAAATGACAAATATCATATTTTAAAACTGATTCTGCAAAGTAAATTTGAAGACAGAAGGCCTGTTGGATGAAAACAAATGTCATGACTGAGAAACATCTGGTAATGGACGAGCTTCTAAACGGTGGCAGTACTAATGCATGCAGCACAAGGTAGAGAATGCTTCAGAAATGTGATTACAGACATTCAATTGTGGATATTCAGCTAAAGACATTAACAAAATAGAAAAATTTAAAAGCAACAAAAGTTTTAAAATAAATACAAAATTGAAATACGAAATTAAACAAAAAAAATTATGAATATTCAGGATTTAAATCAACGCTTAATGCGGACTATTTTTATACGGCTGTATAATACGTTGACGTATCCGCAAATTGATACGCGTCTACTATTTTGAATTAATCAAAAATCTTCTATTTTGAACAGTGTTTTTGTAATAAGAAAGAATAGTGTTTTTACTTATTTAAATCTGAATTTCTTTTTAAATTGGTATCTAATAAAATGTATATTTCACACCACATAATTTATTCGTGTTTCAAACTTCGGCTGATAATTGATTATAAATTCGCTGAAGATCTTTTTGAAATAAATCATTTTATTTATTAGTCCCATGAACCAAGGGTAACCTAAATGAATTTGCTGATTTTAGGTTGTAATGACTTGTTTTACTACCTTAATACATTTTGGCAAATACTTTTTGTCCTGACAGGATATTATTTTGCATTTTAAAAATAAATACCAAATATATTGAAATTCAGTCTTTACCTTACTGCCATCCAATCCATTTTAATTCTATTAACATGTGATTCCGATTACGATTAGTTTTTTTTATTATATTTTAAGATGACCAGTGTTGGCAAAATAAATTACGTTTAGTTTTTTACACAGTTTTTTACATGTAAAGAACTTAATAATTTACTAGGATGTTTTTTTGTTGTAAGTGTGTAAACAATGTAAATAAGGTAAAGAGCTCAAAATAGATAATTTAGCTGTGACATTTGTATATTAATAAATGAAAACTTCAGAATATGAAGTAATTTGCTAAGACCTTACAACTTATTAAGATATCTAACCTTACAATCTATATTCTACTTACATCAATTATTGTCAAAACTTTTATTTTTGGTATGGCGTAATTACAGGAATTGGTATAATTTGTTCGTTATGTTAATGAATATTTTTTTTAAACTACAACTGAATTTCTTTCGTAGATTATTTAAAACATTTATAAATCAATGTAGGTACATAATCCATTAGAACTAGATTATAACTTTTTATAATAGGTTAGAACGAAACACTTTCAAAATTTTTGTCGAACTGTCAAAAACAAATGTAAACTGTCAAAAACAACTGTCATTATGGATACCTGGTTTAGGGATAACACTCAGGATTTGGTATTTAGAAATTTAAAAAAAAATTTCAGTGTTTATTAATTAAATGAAAATAAAAATAATGCCTTTTGATGGAAAATTAATAGGTATTTCAAATAATTAGTAATTTTGTAATATGTATTTTAATTTCACAATTAAAATTCTTTTTTGTCTTGTATCTTGTACAATTACGTAATAATTTTTAATACAACAATTGAAGAACGACCGGTTTGGTATTCATTGTTAAAATTGGTTTTTAATTTTTTATATCCCCAGTTGGCAGATATCACTCATCAAAACTTGACAAACTACGATAGAGTCCGAGCTCGAAATTTTCCCATCGTATTAGGCGACGCTTATACTTCTTAAGCGCTTGCAAGCGCATACAAGCACTTGCTAGTTAAAATAATTAATGGCCACTGATATGGTTATACTTTATAAGCGATTGCAATCGCTTTAAATCGCTTTCAGCTCTTACAAGTTTACAAATACATATGAGTGGTTAAATTTTTCAATCATATTTAAGAGCTTTCAAATGCTCGAATATTAAAACTAAGTATACATACGAAGGTAGTTAGAGTTATAAAAATGAAATTCGCTAAAAATATTAAAAATGGATGTTGATAAATTAATCAGAGAAATAGAAAAAAGAAAACCTTTGTGGGATATGAAATGCAGCGAATATTCAAATAGAAATATTTGTTTAAAATTGTGGGAAGAATTTGCAGGAGAAATATAAGATAAAATCAAATCCGGATCTGTAGCATCCGAATGTAAAATAAAATGGATGTACTTTGAGCAATTATTATTTTTGAAGGATAGTTTTACTCCAGCACCACTACCTGGAAATATAAAAATGAAGTATATGTCATCTCAGGAAAACAGTGAAGAGGAAAACGAAGATGAATAAATAGAAAATTCAAATTTACAGATTTTAACAGATGTACCAAGTGACATGTGTATTGATGAACTCCATTTTCAACCTGTTGCTAATAAAGCGAAAAAATCAAAAATAGATTTAAGGCATTTGGAGTTTATTGTTCTAGAAAAGGAAAAAGTACAAATTTTAAAAAATAACCAGACAAATTTACATGATGGCGATTATCAATTTTTGAACAGCTTTCTACCAATAGTGAAGCAAAAGAATGATGTGCAAAAATTAAAATTCAGAATGAAAATGAGTGAATTGGCCTACAACGTTATGCAAGAGAATAAAAAAATTATACCACCACCAATTACAACACCAACTATATCTTCTCCCGTAAAGTGGAGCCATAATACAACCCTATTTACATTTGATCCGGCAATATTGACAACAAATGATTGTTGAAAGCATAAATAAAAAAAATTTAAAAACAAAATTGCAATCTTTCCTTTATTTTACGAGCTTGATCAAAGATAATTTATTACTAAAGAAAAAAAAAGTGTCCCTGATTGTGGAGCAGGGTTGAACAAGTTTCAGTCCATTATTTAGATATAAACATAAATCGGCAAAATAATTTAAAAAATTTTTTCTTACCTTAATGTCAAAGAGAGGTGAAATCGGAATTTTAGTTGCTTGGCATTTTAATATTTTCGGCTCAATTGCTTTTAATATATAATAAAAAGTAGCTGGTCTCATCCTATAATATACGTAAAATTTTTCTTCATTTTGACATAAATTATTGTGAAGGTGATGATATTCTCCGAATAATTTTCGTTAATGTCTTTTTTTATTTTCCAAAAATATATTATATTTTAAATTTTATGAATTTTCATTTAATAAGAAAATTTCACTTGCAGACAAGATGTTATTATGAATCTCTCTTGTGAACTATAACCACTATCTTAAATACTTACAATTCCTTGTATAAGATTGTAAAATAAAAGCTAGCAAGCGCTTATAAAGCTTGAGAACTATAACCGCAAAAAAGTCGCCTGAAAGAGCTTGTAATATAAAGTACTTGGGAAGTATATAAAGCTTATAGCACTTGGGAAGTATAACCGTGGCCTTACGGTAGTATCAAGATTGTGATATTAAAAAGGTAACGAATAAAGTAATGGTTATTCGACCAATATAATATTGAGAAGCCCATTTTATTTTTCATATAGCAATCACCATCATATATTTTGTTTTCTCTTCATTAAGATAATTCCTTTGAGATCTCATTACAGTGTTTATGATGCAAGTCTAACATCTCTAAAGTAATACTGCAGTGACTCTGTTTGGTTTCATTTTTCTATATTATTATATATATGTATAATATATTTATTTTATTAAGAATAATTTAATTTACAACATTCTCAACTCAGTAACACAATTTACAATATTAAACAACATCAAAATGAATTAAAAATAAAAAATAACAAAAATATAAATAAAAAAACTACAATAAAAAACTCTCCACAAAAAAAAAAATATTATAAAACTCTTCATTCATGAAATGTTCCTGAAACATGCACTTTTGTGTATGCAAATAAGTATATAAATTTTGTAAGTGTATTAATATAAAAAAAATATATATACAAAAAATATATGTAGTTGATAAATTTTAATTTTATTTAATTAAAATAACTGTCAACATTTTTTTAATTTGTACTTAAATGTTTTATTGCAATTACTTCAAAAACGAAAACATATTATTATAAACAGTTATACATTATGTAAGAACTTGTAAACATTAATTTGAAATAATTTCCATTTATGATTGTTTGAGAAAAATTTTACTGTAAAAAAATAATAAAAAAAAAAATTACTTTTTGACACAATTACATAAAAATCGATTTAAAAAAATAGAATAAAAAAAAAATTAATAAAAGTTAATAAATCGATTACTTTAAATCAACTTTTCGATATTATTTTAATTAATAAATTAATGAGATACAAAACAATTGGAATTGAACTGGAGAATAATAATTATTAATGTAGATTGTAGTAAAGTCAAAGAATGAAAATGATTAATGATTTTTACTGATACATTTATACATTAAATCTTACAATGTAGCAGCAAGATACATCAAAATATTTAGGAAAGAGGCTATGTGCCAAACATAAGTGGCACATGTAAGAAAAATTAAATTTAAATCAAATGCAGACCATACTGTAATGATTACTTGGGATCGATTCTGAATACAATTCTAATATATATAACGATGTCCATAAAAAGACTACAAATCTTTTAAAATGTAATATATCGGAGTTTGGTCAATGGAATGTATGTAATAAATTTTCGGGTTAACATTTTATCTAAACTAAGCTTCAAGCTACATTAGGTTTCATTCAAAGATGGTTTAAAGAATTTACTGACCACTACCTCACGAAACATTGTTACATATGTAAGGCGGCTTACTCTTAAATATACCATTCAAGTATAGTCCCCAGATTTCTGGACTGACATTGATCGAATTGAATCGGTTCAACGAAAATTTGTACGGTACGGTTCGCTTTTTTTTAACTAATTTTTCGTGAAATGATCAATTGCGGTTTCTATCCTATGCCCACCGTCTTAAACTCATTGACTTACAGTCATTTTCTGATCGTCGAGGAAATGCAGATATCTCTTTTATTCGGCAGATCTTTTCGGGTAAGACGTAAGCCCCTGAAATTTTAAATTATTTGGTTGAAAGAACCAATCGGAATAATTTGAGAACCTTTCAGTCATTCCCTTCCACCCTACTTAATATGATAGATTCGATCCAATCACTAGAATCCTCCGTGAAGTAAATTCTCATTCTAATTTTTTTGATCGACAACTAAGTGTTTTAACTGCCAAAAAGCGATTACGCTAAATTATAATGTTTGAATAGCGGAAACAAACTAACAATTTTTTTTTTTTAGCTTTTATATTTACTAGCTCGGCCTAGGTTTTTAAAGTACATATTTTAATTTTCATTATTCAAATTATCATTTTTACTTCTCTACTAACAGCATGTAATTTGTTTAGTTTATCTCACTAACATTTTTCTAATCAATGATGGCGGTTTTCAGTATCCCTACTGGACGATGATATATTGCACAATCAAATGTAGCAAGCTTTTGTATAGTAGTACATGTCTGATGTACTTGCTCTATAACAGTACATGAAACATCTCAAGTTTGATATGTCAGTACTTGCAAAATGATGCGAGTTCTGAAGCAGTGATTGATAACAACAACCTTTAACTCAAGAGAATGAAACCATAGCGCTAACTACTTAATTGAAATCATAAATCAAAAACGATAGTTTTCATTTTTCGAAAAATAAATTTATGTCAATATTCTTCCTACACAGAAACCATTGATATAGGAAGTATTTTATAGTAATAATCTTGCTTGATGGAATCGAAGCCTTGTGATCTACAAATTATAATTTATTATAATTAATTTATAATTTTATATTATAATTAATTTATAAATAATAATTTATTTTTCACGCGTAAATTTAAAAAAAAAACGAAGTAAATAGTCAATCTAATTAATTATAATGGAATAAAGGTAGGTGGGTATTAGTATAATATATTGCTGTACCACTTAGAGTACGAGAGGTTACGTACTTGGTGTACTATAGAAATTACCATATGTCTTCCACAAAAATAATATGAATTAACAATTTAAAAAAGAAATTCACCATATAGTCACAACATAGCATAAACAACACACAGTAATCACTTTTAGTGCATGTATAGAGAACGTTCATTTAAACAATTTCATTCAAATCTTAAAAATATTCACAACAACAAATGACGGCAATTGAAATTACATTTACTTAAAAGTCATTCTATAACGCTGGCGTTAGCTTGAAACTTTTGATTTAAAAAATTTTAATTGGCGTGCAATTCTTACTTACTTTCTTAGGTACCATACCTGAACGTCACTTACCAACGTCCTCCATTTTTGTAGATCATCGGCGGATATTCTCCAGTAGAAGATACGAAAATGTTTTATATCTGCCGGTACTTGGTCTCTCCAACGAAGCTTTGGTCTGCCCCGACGCCTTGTACCTTCGGGTCTGGATTCGAAGATTCTCTTGGCTGGAGCATTTTCATTCATCCGCTATAGTTCTCCAAGCCACTGTAGTCTCTTGACTTTAATTTTCGCGGCTACGTTCACCTTATTAAAAATCTCAAAGAGTTCGGTTCATTTTTGTTTCCTCATTATTCCTTATCCTGTCCAACGCAATTCCTGTAATGCAATAATGTCAGTTTTATACTCCTGTGCGGTATAGTGTTCGAATGTTCCAGGAGCAAATTCTAAAATCTGAGCCCTTACAAAAAACCCAAACATCTCGCGGCATTTTTAGCAATGTCAAAGATATGGTCATTTTATATCATCCAAGGTAGGAGTCTTCAGTGAGAATTGTTACTTTTTGAGCTGTGGGAGGAAGTGTGGAATAAGCTGCGAATAATTTCGCAAAAACGTTTGCTTTTTCAATTGAACCAGATATAATTCCATCATAGACAATCATCGGTGGGAATGAAGACCCAGAAAAATTTTGCTTAACATTTTTGGCGAACAACTAAAATGATTTACTATTTTTGGGGAAGCTAAGAATTTTTTTCCTCAACCTTTGTTTATGCAAAAAATTATGTTTTTTATTGATGATTGACTTAAATTTATTACTGGCCACTTTATAATTCTTACGGGTTTCATTGGACACATTAGACTTGTATTTTACGTATGCATTTTACTTTAATTTTAATGCATCACTACAAATGTTATTAAACCACGATGTGGAACTTTGCTTTCCTTTTTTATAGGAGTTTGGAATGAAGTCATTCGAATCAATTATACTTTACAAATAGCCTTCGCAGCGATGTCAACATTTTTACGTTGAAAACACTCAACCCAATCAAGATCTTTTAAAAAATTGTTTAATCCTTCCCAATTGGCATGTTTGTAATGCCATACTAGTCTTTGGGGAGGCGCTTTTTAATTGGAGAGCTTCTTAATGTGGAATTCTGTGCTAAAAAGAGAGTGATCCGATCGACCCAGTGGAAAGTTAACAGATATGTTATATTTTTCTGGATGAGTGGTCAAAAATAAATTTTGGAGATGTTCAGCCTGGTCGTTTCGATCTATTCGGACTTCTATTAGGGCTTTTGACAAGTTGAGATAAGTTTAAAAAATTTGAAAATAATTCTAAATATTTGCCTTTGGGACTATCGTGACTGGAGTAGACCAATAAAATTTCAATCTCTGGATATTTTTCCAAAATATCGTTAATTTGATTGGATAAGTTTTCAATCTCCGTAAAAATTTCAAACTCCTTTGCTTGGGGAGATCTGCAAAGATTACAGAAGTATATGCCTTGCAACGTGAATTTAAACCCAAGTATAGCGAAATAGTAGGTCGGAGCACTTATTTGTGTGAAGAGTGTTGAAGGCAATTATTTTCTATAATTTAACTTGACGATTAAGTTACAAGTCGACTGCTAACGTATTATAGAATGATCTTTACTGCTTTTATTCATTGAATGTGTACACCAAATTAATTTTTTATTATGGTACCACTTTTATTTATAACAACAATTTTACTAATATTCTTTATTTTATTTAAAATTATTTTATATTCTGAATAAAAAATAATATCAAAATGTGATTTTCCAACTACTAATACATAACAACTTTCAATAAAGTAATTTTACCACTTAAAAACCAATTCAAATCAAGTGTCAAAATTGTCAAAAAATTTTGAATCTAAATGTGACATTTACAAATAACTCAAAATTCATTTTAATTACCACGACACTAAAATGAACATTTTTCGAAAGATCAATACAATAAAATTTATTGCTTCCAATTAAATACCTAAGTATTTATTTAAATTTTAAATAAAGAAGAAGAGAGAATGAGAATTTCAAAAATTTAACCAAATTAAATGAGTTTTTATTTTAATTGAAAAACAATCATAAAATTAAATAATAAATTTTAATAATATAACAGAAAAGTGAACAAAAAACAAAAAAAAATTGGTAATAATTTCTTATTTAATTTTTGGTAGAGATTTCAATTTAAATTTTTTTTATGTTTTTGTTTTTGTTTTTTTTATTTTTTTTTTATTATTAATTTATTTATATGTATTATTATTTACCTACTAAATATGAATTCTGTATATTTAAAGAAGTTTTTTTTAACTTTTTTTAAACCAATATATGAAATTAAAAATAAAATTAATTTATATTTTTAAAAATAAATGTAATTATGTATGTATAATACAAAATAAATGTTGAGGTTATGATATTTAAATGTAGTAAACATAAAAATTATTTACTTTAATAATATTTATTTACACTAATTAAAAATTCTGTTATTCTGCTATTTTATTCTTTAAATCATATTTTTCAATTATATGAATTGAATTCTATCAAATAAAGAAAAAACAATGAAAAGTGGATTTTAGTCTCTCTCTCTCTCACACAATAACATTTCATTTAATAAGATTAGGTCTTGTGTTCTAGGATAATAAAGCGATTGGGTTTTTAATCTGACGAAATAAAAAGTTGTAAGCCTAACAACTTCAGCGTAATAACTGTGAAATATAAAAATGCTTTCATCAACCGAACCTATAAACTTTGAAACAATCTACGATCATGTGTTCCCGCAAACATATAACTTAGAAGTTTTCAAGAGACGAGTTAATAAATACCTTTTAAGTTGTCTGTACAATTTATATACTGACTCTTCTATTCCTTTCTACTCTATTTCTTTCATCGGTTTTTCTGATTAATTTTTTTATTATTCTTTACTACCCTTTTTTTTCTTTCTTTCATCTTTAAATCGGTTAAATTCTGCGAGATAGTTCCCATTATTGTGACCTCAATTAAAAAAAAAATAATACATAATTGTTGAAAATAAATAATATGAAAACTGAACTGGTCATGGTAGGTAAGTAGGTAATAGTGGCTGCCGACAGTACGCCGACACACTTAGACCGATAAGGTTCATTGTGATACCACGGGAACTTTCCTCGCGTAAGACTCTACTCGTTGAACCAATTTGAGCTTTTAACGAAGCGGCGGAGGTTTTTGATACTATTGTTTTCAAGATCACTGAAGATTCCTAAATGGGTTTTCCTTTTATGGTAGAGACCAGGGCAGGAACAGTCTATGCACGCTCTGCAGAAGTCGTTTGAGGGGAGTTCCAGTCTTCTGGCATGTTGACCAATCAGACAATGACCCGTAATGACCCTTACCATAGTGCTAATGTCACACTTTTTCATAGTTAGTAGGTTAAGGGATCGCTTCAGGTTCGACATAGGTGAGACTTACTTGATGATCTTGCAGTCTGGTCTAACTGACCATCTGAAGTTTGAAGCTTTTATTGCATCTTTGCGTAGCAATAAATTACAGGTAGCTATAAGTGCACCCAGATTGTTCCTTTCCGGAAGGATTTCTAATATAGTACCCTCTCCAGCAAGTTGATCTGCCATGCAGTTACTCGGGATATCACTGTGTCCTGGCACCCATCGTAACAATATGTTGAACCTATCCGCTAGTTCGTCCAAAGAACTGTGACAGGCCAACACGGTTTTTGAGTTGTTGGTTACCGGCTCCAGGGCTTTAATTGCGGCCTGGCTGTCTGTGAATACACAGATATTTCTAACAGATAATACGCTGGATCTCAGCCAGACTGAGGCTTCTTTTATTGCCATCACTTCCACCTGAAACACATTACAATGTCTTGGTATCGATTTGATATGATCTCTCAAAGAAGTTCCCTGTAAGAGTCAGATCTAGGATTTCTGGAATAAATTTCTTGTATTCCATAATAGAAGAGTGGCCATTTAATTGTGGTTTCCACTGGAAATTGGCTTTTAGCCTGATTACAGTTCTGGATGGAAGGTTTCCTCATGGACATTAAACTAATTTTGAGATGCATAAGATTTTGACAACACAGATTTTTGAATTGTAAGAAGAAGCAAAAATGAAAATAAGATTTAAAAATACATGTACAGTACTACACAGGGTACGCTTCGAGATCCTTAAATCCTTATTAAGTTTTCCATTCAAAATCCATTTTATGAAAAAAAAAATTGTCCTAAACAGAAAAGGGATTTTGAAATTTGGACTGGGCTACAGGGGTTGATGAAAATCGAATTGGAAATAATGTCTAAGTATATCTACTACAGCTCTGCAGATATAAAAACTAGAAATTATCACGGGAAATATTATCCAGAAAATAACACAATCGGTCCACAAAATGCAATACTCCTAATCCTAACACACTTGTAAAATTATAAGTATTATTATAAATGCATACAAAATAAGAGAAATAGTACAACCGAAGTGAATTTTGGGGAAATTTTTGAACCTTAAAGTTGTATAACTGCTATCCGAACTAGTCCCAAATTTGGGAAATGGTAAATGACATATTAATTTATTTTTGAATTTTGATAGTATTTCGGAGTACAAAATTTTCTAATCTGAAATTTATGGTTTTTGAAATATGTTTGATGGGTGCCAGTAGTTGTATGTAATTCGGCAGGTGCCACAGAATCTCGAATCAGTTTTTTATATCGACATATTATTCTCAAGTGCTCCATTTACACTCAAGTGCTCAATTGTTACACATTGTAACAAAATACCTTCCTATAAATTTTGGTTGAAATTCCTCGATGCGTTACGGTACATACAAACATCCATTTTTTTATATATATATAGGTATATACAACTATAATAACTAAAATATATATAGGTATTAAACGGTGCTTAAAAAGCAAGATTTGTGTGGGGGGTTACAGGAATCAATTTATTAAAAGGATAAACCCCCACAATGAAAGTGGGATAGATATTTTATTGTGGGGTTCTATCCTTTCCAGTGGTGCTAAATTGCTAAAAAAAAATGTTTTCGTATTTAATAACATAATTCCTAATAGTATCCCCATTGTTTTTATTTTCAGATCTCTGTCGTTATCTTCATTTGAATCATAACAGAATACGTTTGTGATAAATCTAAGAAACTTGTTTTGACACCGCTGAATAATCAACTGATTAATGCAGCCAAGGCTGGCCGTCATAATGCCAGATGGGCTCATTTACATTGTTGTGTAATGGAGCTTGAATTATTGGCTCAGTTTCGACTGTCTTCATATTAACCAATACCTATGTCTTGTTTTTTGGTTATAGATAGATAAATAACAAAAATAATGAAATAAATTAATATGAATTGCAAATTTAAGACAGTTTATAAATATTAATGAAAATATATTATTATTAATGATATAATTGGTTGAACAAAATTTAAAGTACAACCAATTATATAAACATCAGTTAAAGAAGTTTTCGACTTAGAATAAAAAATTGCAACATTGCATAGATTGGCAAAGGAAATTTAATTTAAAAAGACATTTTACAGTTCTTAACCTAGTTTTGATCTTTTAGGTTACTGATAGTAAACTTGAAGAAGTTCGCATATTATATAAGGTCAAGGGATAAGCAAACCACAAATAAAATTTACAACTACGAGCTGAAAAATGGTTTTAAACAATTATATTTAAATTGAAAAGAATTACACTAACGATCAATAATAATTTCAAGTTTCAACTTTAGCTTATAAGTTTTTCATCTGTAGAAATTTCCATCGAAATCAATGCGGTAAAAATCCATATACTTTATTATTAAAACAACAAATAAATACTTTAAATCTTACCATGAAGAAATTCCAATATAATAAAAATGTAATTTAATAGACCACTGTCTGATCCATAGATTTTTATATTTATTTTCTACAAAATGTAGAAAAAAGTAGAAAAAACAAATCCATACAAAAACCACATATTTACAATTAAGTGTTAAAAATAAAAGAAAATATTTTTAGAAAATTATAGTTTGAAATGAAATGAAATAGAAGTAGCTACTCATTTTAAAATGTATTTGCGTATGCATTTAGAAATTTTTGAAAATATTGGAAACTTTATATTTTACCAACTCCTTCATCACATTGTACTCGTACTGCTAAAATTATTCATAAATTCATATATAAATATTATAATAGTTATACTTGGTTATACAGTGTACAGAGTATGTAACTCTCATTTATTTATATTATTCACAAAAACAACAATAACAATAAAATATAATATGTATGAGAGAAACTATATATATATATATAAGTAATAAATTTCAATCAAGCGTTTCGTTGCATCATCATACTACAATTTTCTATTTTCTAAAATAATTTTTGATTAGTTTTCATCGAAAAATTTAAAAGGAATATGAGATGTCAATAATAATTTACATATATAAGCATGTATATATATTTAGATCTTATATTATACAATATAAATATATAAATATTCAATAATAATCCGTGAATATCACTCTAATATCTATAAATTCATAACTGAAGCAATCTAATAATGTCATAATAAATAAAATAAGTCAATATTTATATATAGAATGACTACTACACTTACGATCTAAAAAAAAAATAAAAATTTTATTTACATATAAAAAAATAATATATAAGTAATATGTATTATTTTATTAATAATAAGATGGTGGAAGGCCTGCAAACAGATGTCATTTACACATTTTGACATTTTGCCTCATAGTATTAAATTACTGAAATTAAAAAAGCTAGGTTTTCCGATACTTTTCCTAAACTGGATCAATTCATATTCATCCTATAATGTCTTTAGATCGTTCACGTCGACATCACTCGTAGCCAACTCAGAATTTTCCCAAGAGAGTTACTTGGGGCCTCTTCTATTCATTATTTCTGTGAATGATTAAAAAAGTGAACTACAAAATTTATGCAGATGATATGAAAATTTAAAAAAAAAATTAAATTCCACTGATGACTCAATCCTACTCCAAACTGATCTAAACAATTTCTATCTTTGGTCTAACAATAATAATTTACTACTTAATATTAAAAAGTGTGCTTTAATGTGCTATACATGTCGTTCTCAACCAATCTTTCACAATTATTCGCTAAATGCTGAATTATTGCTAAGAGTTAAATCCATCAAAGATTTAGAAGTGTACTTCGACTATAAGTTAACGTTTAAATTAGATTTCAACTGCATTATAAATAAATCAAATTCCTTGCTAGGGTTTATAAAGCGTTGGTCTAAAAAATTCTCTGATCCCTATATTTCAAAAGCACTGTACACAACATTGATTCGACCTAACTAGGAGTATGCTAGCCAGGTATGGTCTCCATTCTATGATATTCATATACGAAGAATAGAAATCATTCAAAAGAAGTTTTTAAGATTTGCATTACGTAATCTTAAGTCAAGAATGGGAATTGCTGATGTAACCTTTATTATTGAAATTGTTAAAGGTAACATTATTTCTCCTCCTATTTTTAATAAAATTTTCATTAACAATAATTCTCGACTTAGATCCGTTAATTTTTTCACCCTGATTCATCATAGAACTAATTATTGTAGATTTGAACCCATTAATAGAATATTAATAATGGGAAATAAATACAAGGCCGTAATTAATTTCTTTCATTCAAAGGCTGTATTAAAAAAAAAACTGCTTCAATACACATACTAAACAAATGTCACTCCTACACCTTAAACCGTCATTTGGTATTAAGAACTTAAGTTCAGAATTTAAAAATAAAATTAATTTAGAATTATGTAACTTTTTTCATTTTTTTTTAACTTTTTAAAATTTTTAAATTTCTAAATTTGTACCGTACATTTAAGTAAATATTATTTGTAACTGCTTGATTTAAGATTGAAATAAATTTTTAAAAAAAATAAGTTTGGCTTTATTTTGGCTTTAAGGCAGTGGGCAAGAATGAATATGTCATATGCGTAAAAATAAGCTAAGTTCTCAAAAATAACAATGTTTTCCCTTCAGAACTCTGTAAAAACAGTTTTTTATCAAATTTATATAGTCAACATTTTTTGGGTAATAATGTACGTATAGCTGAGATGAACTAACAACATTTTTTTTTTTTTAGCTTTGTTATTTACTAATTCGGCTTAACTTCTTACAGTATTTTAATTTAAGTAGCTATACAATCGTCTAATAAAATAATTTAAACTTATTAATAATCAAACCTGAATGCATTGTCACTTGTCAGTAACTATACTTCTCTGCTAACAGTATGTATCTACATAGCTTGGTTTCTTTCACTAACACTTCTGGTAAATAACGAGTCGATGTTTTACTAACCCTATTGGATGATGATATATTGCATAATCACGATGCGGGACGAATGCCGACTTTTCCAAATCCCGTTTTTATTAAAAATCCTGCTTTTCTTAAAAAATATGTATATATGTAATATGTATAGTCGCTATTGGATATAAAAAAGTGAAAAAAACAACTAAAAAAGCAGAAATTGTTTCGTTTATCTTAACACTATTAGAGCTCATCAGTAGGTTTTTATAGTGATAGACTACCTATACAACTCCTATTTTCATTTTGATTGATTTTATAACTTATAAGAAAATGTCAATAGTACATCTTTGAGTTATAAAAATCGACCAAAATTTCAAAATGTCTATGTATCAATATTAATTAATAAAGCTTTCGGCAAGCTTTGGGCTAGTAATAGAAAACCGATTTGTCAATTCAATATTTAGCGCTAAATTTTACTCCTTAAACTAATAAGATTTGATTTGGGCTACTGTAAACAAATATTAGATTGTGTAAGATAGAATCTAATAGAAAAATTGAAATATTTTATTATGGGACATACTTTGAATTAATTTTATGAGAAAAAACTTACAAAACAAATGTAGGTATGTGTGTTGACATATGTTTTATGACATTCTTACATCATAGACAAATGTCATACAAATCCCATACGATTCCAAACAATCACCCAAAGATTTTTTTTGTCTATAGTGTAAGAACTTGATATTTTAGTGTTTTTTTTTATAGCCCATAGGTTATTATAGTGCAATCTTATTACATATTTAAATAAATTATTACCAGATTTAAACTGTGACTTAAACTGTGTGACTTGTATGGTTTGACAGGAATTAATACTTCTGCTGCTCTATGTTGTTATTTAGTCCTCTAGATCGTGGGATTTTACTCTTTTCATCTATTTCGAATTGATGTGTTGAATTAATATGTTTTTGTGTTTCATAGCATAATTTCTATTGACGTCATTAACGGGTTATATTTTGAGATCTCTGTGGTTATCTGCATTTGGATCATAACAAAATATGTTCGTGATGGTTCTGAGAAACTTGTTTTTATAGGTGGCTTATTAACAAGTTAGAATTATTCTTAATGCAGCCAAAGTTGACTGACATAAGTTCAGATGATATTACGTTGCATGTAGCTTGAATTATAGGCTTAGTTTCGAATGTCTTCCTATTAACCAATACAAATGTCTAGTTTTTTGGATGAGTTGTGGTGCCTTTTTATTTGTAGTTAAACTAAAAAATAGAATTGGCGAAATATTTTCTAATGAATTTATAGAAAAGATTAAACTGGAACAAACATATTAAGATAAGGGTAAATAACTATACAGGTTAAACTCAAAGAAATGAGCAGGACTGGTCGTAAGCTCAAAAATTCACTGAAAATAAAAATTTCTTATTTAAAGTATTAATTAAATCAATTTGGGTATATATGTGAGTGCAAATGTTGGTATTTAGCCATCGAGTCAAAATTTTAAGCATTAAATAGTTTTAAACAAAATAAATTAAGAGATCAATGGCGAAGTAGGCCGGCAGAGCGATCGATTTCCGATGAATGTAAAATGCTCTATAGGTTTTTTGATTTGGTCTACTACCCGGTGTCATTGTCATAATAAAAAAAAATAGATTCACATCTCGAAAGGCAAAAGAGCCTGAAAGTTTGGCTGTATATTATAATACATATAAATACATTGAGAGTAATAACTGGTGCTCCGAAATACGGTTATAATTTCTTTATTCCAAGGAGATGCAAAACTTCAGTACCTATAATTCAAAATCAAAGTAGCAGCACAGCTAAGTTACGTAGCTCACATCAAATATCTTATCAAAATACTTTAGAGAAATTCAGTTGTTTAAAACTCCTTAAAACGTTCCTCATTGTTGGGACTAAAGATCATAAAATGGAAAATTAAAAAAAAAAAATTACAAACAATTCAAGTACAAAATTTTTCAAAACAAGAAAACAAAAGAAAATATAACTTCAATTATAATTTCTAAAAATATAGTTGTTTCATTGCATCCATTACAGATCCTAAGCTTTAGTTAGAAATAAACTTCGGAATTTTTGCAAATCATTTTACAAACAATATAATTAATGTCTTAAAAATGAAAACTAAAAATCTGGTGTATTTCCTCCACTGGAGTGGTTGATTATAGAATCGAATCTAAGCAAAAAATTCACTAAAACAAATCACAACCATCGGAATGAGTCACTTCAGTATGAAATACACAACCTAGTGTTAATTATATTTTAAAAAGTAACTGGAACAACCACCTATGGTTATTAAGATTTTCTTGTTTGTAACTAACTTTACAAAGCCTAAAGAAAGAAGTCCCGTGAGAACAAAAAATTCTTCATAATGATGAAAATGACTGCAAAAGTAATTTTCAATGCAGCCACATCGATCTAATATACATAATCACCGCCATCGTGGTTGTCAGTTATCATTATTATTTATCAGTATTTATGACAAGTTTCAGAAATTCTGATACGCCCTATCGTGGTTGCCAGAACTATCAGTTTTTCTGATCGATTGTGTATTTTATTAACGTCACTGATAAATTGGTATCGGGGTGCTTAAATTTTTGTCATATTTTCTGATAATTGTCATAATCTGTGTCAGTTACAAATAAGTTGTGTGAAAAAATAAATTTACAAAACAATGCGGATAAAGATAAGTTTAAAAATTGTAAAATAAAATTCATTTAGATTAAAAAAAAATTTAAGTATAATTTTAAAATAAAAAAACAAAACAAAATGACTTGAAAATAAAAGCAAATTATCAAAGTGACCAGGCAGCTAAGGCTAAGGTAAAAAAAAAAAGAATTAAACATAATTAAATATTATCCTATGCATGTAATGTTAAATAATAAATAAAAAAAAAAACTGAAAAAAAACAGGAGAACCAATAAAAATTGGAACGGGAAATTCAATTAACAATTTTTTCATATGAAATAATTTTTAACCCTTGCTGCCTATTGAGTATTTAAATACCCAAAAACCTTAGTGCATTAAAATAGCTATATCTGCCGTTGGGTAACAGATATTGAGCTAGTTTTGATTTTATTAGAGAGAAAAAAGGCCGGGCCATAATTCGTTCTCAGTGAGCTAATAAAAATTCTCAAGAACTGCCGTTGTTAGTGGGACTCAAAAACTAAAGATTTTTTAAACCCCGAAAATTTCCATAAAAAAAGGTTTTTGGGAAATTGGAAAATGGAAAAGTCGGGAAAATTTCTAAACATCACTTAGCCTCAAACTTTCTCAATCTAATAAAACAAATATTTTTTGGTTTGGAGTACTTACGTCGTCTCTAGAGATGATTTACCTTTATGGGTATTTAAATACACAACCGTCATGAAAAAATATGTTATAAAAATTTGTGAAAAAAAATTTATATTTTTATGAAAGTAAGGCACAAGTCACAGTGTTTTGCTTTCTCGCTTTTTAATTTTAATTTTGTTTCGTGATACATCATTGTGATAGTCAAAAAAGCATTTGGGATGCAAAGTAGTCGAACACTTTTTGCAACCAAATTGTGTTTTAATACGGCATTGTCTACAACGACTGCGTTTAGGCATTTTTTCCACTATATGGTCGACACAATCTGTGGGTTTTGCCATTTGTTGGGCACTAACAATACACTCCCACATGGACGGCTGACTACTTGTGGTAGTGTTACTAGTGCTTCCACCACATTTAATTTAATCAAATATACCCATAGAAGTTACACCTTCATACCTTGCGCAGAAAACATGAAACTTCCATGCATTCACCATTGCGGCATCAAATGCATTTGTGAGCAATGGCCCATACCATTTTTTACCACGAACTTTAATTCGATAATTGTTCATAGCAATATCAAACAGATCAACAGCATCCATCCGTTTATACTCATGAATGACCAGTGGCTGTACAATTGTTATCTTACGATTTTTCGGTCGTACCGCTTTGTATGAAACATTGGGCCATATCTCAAAAAATTAGACATCATAGTAATTTAAACAGAATTATATAAACCTTAGCCTACTAATTTTGCATAACACTACATTTGAAACTGTGTAACTTTATCAATTCACTTTTGAATTTCTAAAACCTGAAAACACAACGGTCAAACTTCAAACCATGAGATAATGTGAAAAAGTTAAAAAACATTTTAAATCTTACAATACAGAACAATTATATATTTTGTCATGAGATTGATCTTTTATTTTATGTAGAATATTCCTACTTGAAATAATATATCTATGAAATTTTATTTTTTTTTTTAAAAATACAACTAAAAAATTTATATAAAATGTAGTAGCGCGAACGCCGATTGGGTATTTAAATACCCAGTCCAAATCTCAGGTGTGGCAAAAGCTAGAGTCTAAATTTTTTCCAGGCAACTTCTATGACCTCCATGACCATCCTTAGAAAATTTCATAATGATTGTACGACAGGATCTATTAGCCGGCTTTAATAGGTTAATTGGTTTGGCTTGTTTTTTTTTTGATTTAATATGAATTAACTTTATATTTTTTATAAATAGGTGTGTCATATAGCAAATAAAAGACTGATAGTAAGTTTGATTCTACCACAATATTTAATTAACTTATTTTTAATTTTGTTTACATTTGATTTATATTTTATTTCAAAAAACCTCCTTTTGTTTACTGAAGAAAACAATTTTCAAACTTATTTTATTCCCCTTATTTTTTTATCTTTTCTTTGAAATTATTTTACTTTTAACCCCTTTTTCATTTTATTTATATTAGATTTATACTTTTATTTTATATTTTATTTCACAAAATTAAACAAAAAATAATTAATTCAATGAATCAACTGATTTTTGAAATGTCAAATTACCAGTATTCACAGTAGTAAATTTTTTTTAGTAAGTTTATCAGTATGTAAAGGCCCAACTGATCCATAGGGCTAATTGGGCTGTAGCCCTGGGGGGCTATTGATCTGAGATGATCTGAGGGCACAATCTATTGAAGTATAGTAATATTATTCTCCAATGTATTGCGCCTCACATCATATATTAAAATATAAATTTTAAATTACCTAAAAAACCACATTTTTTTTCCATCACAAAATTATTTTTACCTAGTTAATTTTTATTGTTGAAAAGAAGTAATAAATATTTAGGTAATAAAAAAATCTAAATAATGCCGATCTACTTCCTTTAGAAACCTAATTCGGCATTAATATGCAGGATTGTAGAGGACAATCTTATGATAATGCATCGAGTATGGCAGAAATTTACAATGGTCTTCAGGCACGAATAAAATCAAAAAACAATCTAGCAATTTGTGTACCGTGTGCACCACATTCTCTGAATTTGATTGGTTAACGTGCAGCAGAAAGTTGTTTGGAAGCTACAAGTTTTTGTCCAGAATATATATAATTTCTTCGTTGCATCAACTGACCGTTGGGAGATTTTTAAACGTCGTTTATCTGTAAATTGCAAGGTCCCAAAATCATTGAGATGGTCTGGACGTGCAGAATCGGTCAACGCGATATATGTCAGATATGACTCTTTTGAAGTTGCTCTAAATGACATATATATAGATGCGATACAGAAATCTTCAACCAGAATTGAAGCAGAAGGTGTTCAGAAGCTGTTCAATTCTCTGGAAACAGCAATAATATTATCATTTTGGAAGGATATTTTGAAACCACTATTAAAATGAACATAAGTCTCCAAAAGGTAGAAATCGAAATCGCAACAGTGGTCGAATTGTACAACTCTTTAGAAAAATATGTAAAAGAACGACAAAATGAAAATTCGTTTAATTACTATAAAAGGGAGAAGATCTATCGGGTACTAAAGAACTTAAAGATGCGAGAGCCTTCAAGAGGAAAAGGCAATTCGATAAAGGATCATCAGCTGACGCTCAATTTGATCAAACTACAATTTGATAAATACATTATATGTAATTATTAATTCACTTTTGGCTGAAATAGATAAACTAATCTCAGCTCATGATAACATTGCTGCCAAATTTGGGTTTATGAAAAATTTAGGGAAACTTGATGACAATGTTATTCGAGAAAAGACGAATATTTTATATAATACCACATGAAGATCTAGAAGAAGGGTTAGCTAAGAAATACATGCATTTCAAGCATATCAACTGATATCTGATAACTTAAAGGCTTTTTCGAAAGCTCAATTGATTTTGAAAACAATCATTGAGTTGCAAATTGAATGCACTTTTCCAAATATAACAAATATCTACGGATATTTTTGAGTATTGCATGTACAAATTGCAGTGGGGAAAGGTCATTTTCGACCCTTGAAAAGATAAAAAACTATTTACGTTCATCTTTAGGACAATCTAAACTAAATAATTTAAGTGTATTATCTATTGAAGCTGATATATTAGAAACTACAGACTTTAATGAAATAATAAATAACTTTGCCAATAATAAATGTCGGAAAAGAAATATTTAATATTAAATTGAATCTTTTAGTTTTTTAAGTAATAATTAATTATTATATTTAAGCATGCGTATACATATATTACAGAAATAAAATTTGTCTTATTAAAATAAAACTTATTTTAAAACTATTTCATTCTCTTACCATTTTTACGTTATATTAAACCAAAGCCCAGGGCGCCCAAATTTGTAAAGACGGCCCTGAGTATGTATCAATATCAGTACCACGATTCCATTTCTGATAAATTTTTCAGTTAACAATTTACTGATAACTGAGAACCAGGATTGACCACAATATAATAATTAAAATGCAATAAAAATAATATAATATAGAAAATACAAAATATATATGAAATAAATAAGATAAAGGCCAACATTCCGAAAGGGAAAAGGACTTGTAAGTTGACCTGCAAATTTATCTGCAAATAAAACTTATCCCAACAAATTAATTAGATAACGGTATATTATTATTTTTTATTTTACCACTACTGTACAAATATTTATTCAAATATCATGAAAATACCAAACTTAAATTAGTGTGAGTCTTCAATAAAGTTCAACAAAATTAAAATATACACTGGAATATAAACGAGAGCACATATAAGATTGACGTAACATAATTCCTTTGCAACTATCTATACTTTTCTCACCCACCACCAACAAATCCTATTTTCAACCTTATTTTCATAATTTTCATAATGTTCTTTTTTTTTTTATTACTGAAAAATCTAAAGTTATCGAAAAATTTATTGCAACTGTAAATAGATATAATAATACATATAGACAACTACAATAAACACAACAACAACAATCTACTTTAAATATAATTCTAAAAATATTTTTAATACTGACCAAGTGAGAGCGCTGTTATAAAATTTTGAAATTTATAGCAACAAAAAAAAAACAAAAAAAACATATTTTAAGGATTTAACTAAAAAATCCTTTTTTTTTTTGTTTGTTTCTTTTTTTCTTTTTTATAAATTATAAACATAACTAAAAATCCTAGCATAAAAAAAAAAAATTCTGCCATCATCATGTTCCAAACTCAAATGAGTTATTGGAGAGAAACGATTGACAGTAGAAAATTTAAAATGCAAATCACATAAACATAAAATAATTTTCTAATAATAAAAACAAAAATGAAAACCAACAACAGGACCAATATGTGATGGAACAAAGAATTTTTGAGTTGGTTGGATTGGTTTGTTGAAAATTTTAGAGATGCACTTTATAATGCATATATATATATATATAATATATATATATATATATATATATATATATATATATATATATATATATATATATAATATATGTGAATTATTGATGATATTCAAATGAAAAGAAGATTTAAAAATAATATATTTTATGTACATGACGTGTAAATACATAGTATAACATTGATGAAATATTTTATATAATGTAGAATCTGGAGGATTAAAAATATTTTAGTATATTGAAGATTAAATAGGAAAATACAATTAATATTCATTCGTCGATTTTAATATTTATGCATTTTTTTTTTTTTTTGGTTTTTTTAAGAAATGACTACTTGCATTAAAAACCAATAAAGCTTTATTTCACTATTATTATTTATTATTATTAATTTCTTAAGCTCTGCTACATAATGAACAAAAAAAGCTTCTGTATTTCATAAATTTATATTCCATTAAAAAATTTAAAAAATAAACTACTTAGCATACTATTTCGCCTGCATAAATCATTAGAACAATTTTTTTGTACTATTTGTTAAGCTCTAAACGGAAATTTCTGTCCTCAAATCCATCTCTCCTGTCCTCAACATATAATTTTGTGTACTATGTTGAGCTCTAAACGAAAATTTCTGTCCTCAAATCCATCTCTCCTGTCCTCAACATATAATTTTGTGTACTATGTTGAGCTCTAACCAAAAATTGATTTATTAGATTCAAACTACTCTTTTGTCCTCAACTCTGTAGCATTTTCTTTTTTTCTGTATCCCATGATAGAAAAGGCTATATAACATATTTTTGGTTTTATTGTTTAATCCTTATCAATAACTATAGGTAGATATACTTATTTCTATATCTTATATGGTATAGCATATAATATAATAGATGTTAAAAAAGTTAATAAAATTGGAAGACCAATGCTAGCTTGAACAAACCCGTTATCACATAACACAAAGCTAAAAATCTTCAACTTTTTTATGCGATTGTTTAGTTCAAAAGAAGATTTAATTTAATTTTATTTTATTATTTCTACTGAACATAACTGTACAGCCAAAATTTAGGAACGTTTTCCGGGTAAGATGTGTGTTATTTCCTTATCTAGCAAATCTTATATCTACTAATTGGTATTAAAATAGAAATTAAATACAAACGATTTCAATCGAAATCTAATCTAATCTTTTCAAAAGTAAATCAAAGAAAAATGACAGGTTTATTCGAAAGAAAATATCTCAAATTCGTATTCAAAACATTCTGGTCGTAGGGTGTATGTAACGTGGAACTCCAGAAAATGATGAAAAGAAAACCAATATGAATGTTAAAATAGGGCTGGAATTATTATAAAATCCGAATATCTGAACACAAAATAACCAAAACCAAATTAGATTCAAACACGTCAGATAATTGATAAGAAATACGCCCAAAACTAACATTGAGGCGTAATATTAAAATTAGATTCACAATAGAGTTCATTTATAAAAACATCGTTACCAATATCATATTATGACCGCTAACATTGTATGGATAGGCAACAAAAAAGAAGAAGTTATTGGCAACCTATACCCAGGCCCGGCTCGAAGCGTGTTCGGAGTGTGCAATGTACACAGGCGCCGAAAATTAAAAGGCGCCTACAAGATGATATGAAATTTAATTTTTTTACAAAATGAAATTTTATTTTTTTTAGTTTTTAATTTTTTAAACATAATTTTTTCCTTTTTTTTAAATGAAAAGGCGTCTCCAAAACAATTAATGAAATTAATTTTTGATGATTTTTTTTTTTATACCTATTTTCAGGCATTGAAATTTGCTTTCTGTTCTTTGAATCATTTAAGTTCTTTTGGAGTTTTCCATTGCATTAATGATATAATTTATTACGTAAATATTTTTTACGAGTGTTTATATAAAAGCTTTTACGACGACAATAGGCTATACCTATACCTATACCAATTTTTGGTTATTAGGTAATTTTTAATAATCTCTCCAATAGCTAATTTGAGTTTGCAACATGATGATGGAAGATTTCTTTCGCCTATTCTAAGTCAGTTGAGTTAAATTGATCTATGCAACGACTTTAATCTAATATTTTTAATTGAGGCTATGAAAATAAAACAACAATTCTAAAAATAACAATCATCAGATGTTAAAGATACATTGTTAGAAATAATAAATGATTATAATGGAAAAATCTGTTATAAAAACTAAAAGTGTGTGCCAATTTTGAGTACAAATTCATGCAGTCCCACATTGTTCTCAGCAGCATTACAAAATTTTCTGTATTTCGCAAGCACATATTTGAGGGAAAAGAGTTCGAAACTATGGTAGGTACAAAAACAAAAAAGCCCAATCGATTCCAATTCGATGCTTACATGCAGATAGTTACACAAACAATTATAGAACCAAGAATTGAGAATGCCCAGGAGTAGAAATCTCATTGAAATATTTTCGAATACATTTTTATTTTTATGAATTTTAAAGTGTTTTTTATATAAATTTGTGTTAATGCTTTTGTTAAGTTTTGGTTTTTATGTTAAATTATGATGTTTTAATATTATTTTAATAGATTATGAAATAATAATGTTTTCTATTTATTGTTTGTTTTCTATATATATTTTCTGGTTTGTTAAATTAGGGTGCAAAACTTTGTCAGAAACAATCAAATTATACCCAATTATTACCCAATGAGTAACAGTTCGGTTTTTGAAAAGAGTATGTTGGTATTTTGATTTGTGTTATAGCAAAAGCTTAGGTACGACGGTTTGATCTATAAACTACATTGTATGCAGTTTCCCCTATACTTAGTCAAAATAATTAAAACTTTCTACATAATAGAACTTTCTGTGTCAAAATCAACAACACTCAACCAGCAGGCGTGCCCCAACGATCAATTCTAAGTCCTATCCTGTACAATATTTTTATATCTGCCATCATTTTTATATCTGACATGATGCCAAATCTATGTTACATTGGTTTGTTTGCCGATGATAACAGCCTGTATAGTACTGATGCAAATCCTGCAGTCATTATGCAAAATTTGAAAAGTGGTTTCAATACTCTTCACCAATACTTTTACAAATGAAAAATTAAAATCAACGCTTCTAAAACGGCCGCCTGCTTCTTCTCATCAAAAAAAATCATGTAACTTCCTAAGCAGAAATCTTAATCTAAATGGTACTATTATCGAATGGAGTTTCAGAATTAAATATCTAGGAATTATCCTAGAACCACAATTTACTTTCGGACTTCTCATTGAGGATAAAATAAAAACAAACCTAATTTTAATTAAATCTCTCTATGGTTTAATAAACAAAAGGTCTGCTCTATCAAAACACAAAAAACTTTGATTTTTAAATCAATATTCCAAAGTTTATACTTATAGGGAGTTTCAGTATGGGGAGATTGTGCCAATTTGAATATGGGGAGATTGTGCCTTCCCATTTGAAAATCTCGATTTCGGCCAATTTCGGTGATTTTTGATCTTAAAAAACCGATTAGCGGTTCTGTCCGAAAGTTGAAAATATTACCAATCGATAGAGCACACTCGATTTAGTTAACAAACTTTTTTCTAAATTTTAAAATAACGGCTCCTTCCCCTCTTACACGCCTACATTTTGAAAGGGAAAAGGACCTGTAGCTAGACTGCAGATTCATCTGCATACCTCACTGTTATAAATAAATAAATAAATAAATAATTGAGAGTATATAATCTGATAAAACTTAAATAAAATGGAGCTACTCTATTTAAGAAGTGTTGGTTCCTGAAAGTAGCAGGAACTGTGGAAAACCAACATTTAATGAGTTGATATGCCAGAAATTTTATAAGTCTGTGGTCACAAGGAATAACAGCCAAAGTCTGTTTTATCAAATGTTCAGTAGAGCATTTTTAAAATTCAAATAAGTACATGAAATTAGGTAATTAAGATAACCACATGCTTCTTTGATGAAATTATAAAGATTTAACTGGGTTTAAAGTTAAGATGTTTAAAGTATTAAAAACTAATTTAATAAAGAGTAATAATTGAAAATTAAAGAGTTTGGCTCTTACACCTTGTACAAAATTTTAATTTAGAGAACAAAGTTTAGTTTGGCTTTAGTTTAAAAATTGTTAACTTGAGTTAAGGTGTTATTTCAACTGTTACAAATTTATAATAAAAGTCCTATATCGAGTTTGGTTGTTATACCAAATTTTGGAAATAATTATTTGAAAAAAATAATTTTATCGAATCCTCACTTTGGCTTTTATTCCAATAAAATAGTAATTCTAAGAAAAAAATATTAAAATTAATAAAACAAACTTTATTTATAACAGAATTTTATTAATAGCTATCTTTTATTAATAATCTTAATTGAGTATTTTAGATTCAATTCAAATATTATAAGCTTTTAAATTTATATTGAAAAAATAACAATAATTCAACAAAATTAATTTTAAACATATAATAATAAAATTTATAAAACTAAAACAAAACAGGAAATTATTAGTATTAATAATTAATAAAATATATATATTTTTTAATATTTATTAAGTATTAAATAAGCGAATATCTGAATTAACGAAATGGATAAAAATAAGTTTAAAAAGGGCTTAGTCTTCATCTTCTTATTCCACCACAACAGCGTGAATATTGGGTTCGTTGTTTTGCTCACTCAGATTTTCGTAGAAAGAATGAAATTCAGGATTAATAAATTCTTTCATACTATCAAGAGGGTCTTTCTTCTTTTCTAACGATATTGGGTTCATATTTTGTATTACATTTACATCAGTTGGACGAATAAAGTTAACACCTCTTTTTCCAATTTTAAGACTTTAAATTCTTCGTCTGGATTTAAAGAAGTTTTATATTCATGTCAGTTAAGCCTTTTGCATAACGAAGCCAACGAACTTTTTTCCCCACAAATAATTCTCCAGTATCGTTATTGTGTCATCCCCATACAAGTTTAGATTAAAATAAATTAAAAAAATTCAAAAAATCGTTCGCCTTCATTTCTACAACATGTATTTTAGAGGAAACAGAATTGACAAATTGATACCAGTCTCTCGGAATTCGTATTTCTACATTTTTTTTTTGTTTTGCGTTCGATCAAAGCGTGATTACAGCCAAGCTCCATATGAGAGTGCCCTGGTTCCAGAAATTTGTGATCTATTCCAAAATAAAAAACTTATTTAAAAAATCAGAATAACACCCAAATTAAACTTAAGAAGATTTTCAGCATAAAACTAGTAAATTTTTTTAAAACAACCATTTGGAAAAAAGACAAAATCTACATAGGAAAAACAATTTTGAAACCCATTGAGTTTGGCTGTTATTCTAAAATTGCAAAAGCAAAATATTGACTTTGGCTATTAGTTTTTAGGCTATAAAATCATTATTTTTCAAGCTAGAGACATGAAATTTTGCGTGGTAACGTAGTTTAATGCGAAGATCACAAATATATAAATAAGACGATTTTGTCCTAACTCGACTTTGGCTGTTAATGTTTGTGACAACAGAAATAAATACTAGAAAAACGTTAGACAAATATTATGTTACAAAAATTGCAGTACCGTGTCTTTTTTTTTACACTCTTGACAATAACTAGGTAAAATCACCTCTTCGTGCTTAATTAAGTACGGTACTGCAATTTTACACTACAATATCTACAATATTTCGAGTATTTATTTAACAAATTACTGGCTTATCTACTCATTAAATGTGGAAAACTACTACTTTTGTCAGGAACTAAGCCTTCTTAAATAGAATAGCTTCATTTTATTTAACTTGCTACCAGATTATACTCTCTATAATACACGAGAAGGAGTATCAGGAACATAAAAAAAAATTAATAAGTAAAAGTTGAATTGAATTACGAATTGGACTAAATGTTACTAAGCATAGAAGGCTTAACAATGATGATGATTACTTTAATATATACTTTTATGCCTTACATAACTTACTACTGTACTTATACTTGGGCTTAATTTATTAAAAACTAAAAACTTAAATTTGATATTAGAAAAATATATAATAAACTATGTCTATGCTCCTGCTGAATGGGATTGCAGTAAGGACGTATGCTACTTCAATAAGCAATTTTAAAGTAAAATAACCTTTTATCACCTAACAAATTAAAACTGTCATTTCCGCATTTCTACCTTTGGAGTCCTTAGGCAATATATATTAATGCGCTCCATAATTTGTAATAAAAATTAAAAATACAAATATACAAATAAGTTTTTGTTAATTTATTGATTTAATAAGAACTAAAAATGTCAGTGGAGTACGCAGTAATTAAGTAAAATTTTGATGGTTTTACCTCCTTTAACACATTAAAATTTTGACTTTGAGTTTTTATAATCTATATTTGATATAAAATCTGTTTCGATGGATAATATTACTAATGCGTTTAAGCGTTGTTTTTTATAGTAGATCTTAAATAGGTTTTAAATTTTTTCAATAACCAAAAACTGCGTTCCGTTACTTAAATGGGTGCACAAAAATATTCTAAAGATTATATTTATATTTGGAAAAACATTTTATAATTTTTTGCTATATATTAATTTACTGAACTTTAATATCGAATTTTCAAAAATTTCATTAGATTTCAAATATGATCCCATAGTGCACACATTGTTTCATAAAACATTCATCTAAATCGGTATAAATTTTCTGCATTTTCTAATATTAATTTAAGTTGGTATTTCGTTAAATTTTTTAAAAATTCAAAATTTTTGTAAATTAATTTATATGCTTCAAGCCTCTTTTTCAGTTCTTCACTAAGACATGAAATTATAACATTAAATGTTTTAGTCATTTGAAACATTTTCCGTTTTTTCCCTCATTTTCTTTCAAATTCTTTAACAAAAAATATCTCTTTGGCTTTAAATTCATAGTTTTGATTTAAATTTGACATTGAATTTACAAATTCAATCAATGATTTATATTGCTCAACAACAATCGATGAATCATTTTCTATGGATTGTAACTTTAAACTAGTAGCTTTAACCTTTAACTTATGACGTGGGGGTAAATTTTACACTCTCTTTTTTTCCCCTTTATTATTTCTGTCCATTGCTCTCCCACAAGGTGATATTCTCAGTACCCTCTAGTTATATTACACTTTTATCCACAGTACTATTTGTCACGTTATAAGTAAAGCACTTGAAGAGAAATTTGGTAAGAGGTGTAAAAACTACCACTCGTCATTAATTGTGGGTTTTTTTCTTAAAAAATTTTTTACTACCACGTCTAAGTGGACTACTACACCTCCAGTTTAATGATAGTTCTTAAAAGAAAAATTTTTACTACACATCTATATTAAAATAAAATAAACGAATCTAGAATAAGACCGATTTTAAAAAATGATGATGAAATTTCTGATGAAGAAAATAATTGTGATATAAGCGAAGTCGATTAGTAATTGTTTTTATGGAAAAAACAGTTTTAAGTGGGCAGCAAATAACCACTGATCCACTTTAGAACTCCATTCCATAATATTGTAATATTACAAACTTCAGTAACCGCAGCTAGTAGCGATGAAACAGAAAATAAAATGTATAAATATTGGTCCCAAATTTTTGATGATTCTATTGAAGATAAAATACAAATTTAAAACTAAAATTTGAATCAACAGCAAAAGTAGAAAAAAACCTTTAGATAAAATCGAATTTAGAGCATTTCTAGGAACAGTATAATTTATTTACATCAGTTTTCAAGTCAAATAGAGAGTTTACAAAATTACTATATGTAACAGCGGAACAGGGAGAGACATTTTCAGAGCTGTTATGTCTGAGCTCTTACTATACTTTCTTGTTTACGATTTGATAACACTTTTGATAGACCGCAGATATTAATAATTGATCCATTAGCGGCTATTTAAGAAATATTTAACAAAATAATTGAAAACTAATATATTACTAATATATTTGATAAACTGATATTATTTGAAGAATATTGGGTTCAGATTCTCTCCCACCACCTGTAATGTAGCTGCCCTCTACTTCCACATCAAACAAATTGTGTTATATTTGTCCAAACAGATTAAAACGAAAAACACCACACAGATGATTTGTCAAAAACCAATCTTTATGGGTTATAGCAAGTGTTTGTGTATAAACTGTACAAATACTTACTTTGGCGAATGAAATTATTACATGAAAAGACTGGTTGTTATTTTCTAAGATATAAAATTTTTTGAAATGTTCTGTTTATTTTTTTTAAATATGTGTTTTAAGCTGTGAAAAAATACCATTTTATTTTTTGTTCACCTTTTTTTTATGTTGTTATGTAAATATAAGAACTATTACTATTTTTTGAACTACTAAAGAATTTAGAAAAGGCTTGTGAAATAAGGTGCCAATTTTTTCAAAAACTCTCACTACTAAATTCTTTTTTTTTCAATATAACATTTAGAATTAACTTAGCCAGCTTTACGTGAAAAAAAAATTAATAAAACATATTATATTCCTTCTGAAATATAAAAAAAAAATGGTGTAAAATTTACTACCACGTCCAGTACTGTGTTACAAAATTTCACCTCCTAAGTTAAAGGTTAAACTAGTAGCTTTAACTAGTAATACAAACACATTCGACATGATTCATTTGATTGTCGATTTATTTAATATTTTGAGTTTGACTCCTAACTTGAAACGATACGGTTTCATCTTCTGATATTTTTTTTAAAGCTTTAAATATTCCCGTCCAGTTTTCATATACAAAGCGTTGCATGCATCACACCGACAAGACCATCTTGTTTCGGATATATGTTTTATGGTTCGCCCTTTTAAAGTAGTAGTTAATACTAACCAACAACTTGTTGAAGAAGAAAAGAAATTAAATAATTCTTGTAAAAAATTGAAAAAGGAGGCTGCATCACGGCAACAATCTGCCGCAAGTATGATTTTTGTTTTTCTGTTTTGTTTTCAATTTTTGTACATTTTTCTTATATTAAAGAATTTTTATGAATTTTTAAAAAATGTCTGTACTTGAAATTTATTATAATACATGTAGCGACATCTACTCGGAAATAACCATCGTTATATTAGTCTATGGTACTACTTATAAATAATATTAATGTGTATTAATATTATTACATTGTTTCATTCTGATTTTCTATTACATAATTTAAATATAACAATAAATATAAAATTAATTTTGATTATGTGAAAAAAAATTATGCTTGATAAAATTTCCCAAAGAAAATCAAACTGCAAGTATCCTTTTTCGGTTGACGCTCCTAGGCAGTTACCTAGGTTTGCCTATTAGTAAAAACGTCATTGCCTATCAATATTAATTCATATTTATTCAAATTTTAATCATTATCACTCTCATCTACTTTGTTTTTGATTCAATTTTAGATCACATTACTAACATATTTAAAAAAAAATTCCATTATTATTGACATTGACTGCAATAAAAAAAATTTTAATTAATAACAACCTATTAAAACTCACCTACGCTTATATAATTCTGTTTTTTAATAAAAATTTAATATTAAAATATTTGCAGAGTTTCACAACATCATAACCTCAAAATAAGAAATGAAAAAAAAATTAAAATTAGTCCATTAAAATATAACCCTATAACCAGTAGAGCAGTTATTCTTTTGGTACTATTACCTCAATTATTCCATAATAATTTACTTTTATTTAAAAAATAAAAACAAAAAAAAAAAAAACAAAAACAATGCCACAAAAAATTTATACCTGAAATTTTTTATTTCCATATGCATTTTCATGGAAAATTTATAGCTGATATAAAACAAAAAACAAAAACAAAAAAAAGCAACAACAACAACAATCGTGTTCAGTATAAATTGGACAGAAATTAAAACAAAAGAACACCAATGATTAACCGGACAGGAAAATAATTTTTCACATGAATGATGAAGTATATACATAATATGGGTACTTACATTTACATTAACCTGCTATACCTTTAAATCTACCTACCTCTACCTAACGGTATTTATATAATATGTATCTGATTACAATACACTACGTAAGTTCCTGATGAACACAAAACTACAACTATTTACCACTATAGTAATTCACAAGTGGTTTTTTTTTTATATATGTTTATAGTTTTTCTTTTTTTCTCTCTTGTTTATTATATACAACAATTCTTTTTTTTTGTGGTAGTGGTGGCGGAATTCTGTTGTGTATAGAAATATAATTCATTATGCTTCAATATATTCCCAGATTAATTATCAAAAAAAAAAAAAAAATAACAACAACAATAGTATAAAATGAAAAAAATTTTAAACACTTGCTGGGCACTTAATATACTTCGTGGGTAGTATTTTACGGATGGCACTACACAGCAAAAAAAAAAAAAAAAAAAACTATAACTAACTGGGAAATATTTCTACAGACAATATTTTTGAGCTTTTGATTTTTACTCAGAGAGTTATTCCATCAAGCAAAATTTCCTTCTTCCCACTATATAATTTTTCAACTATTATAGTTTACCATTGTTTTTTTTGTTTTTTATTTTTTTTTCTTTTATAACTTATAACTTTTTTTGTTTTTCTTTTATAACTTATAACTTATTTTGTTTTTTTTTTTTTTGGGTTTCATCCTTTTCACAATTTTATAATAATGTACATACACAAGTAGTAAATAAAATTTCTCTGGAAATTTGAATGCTTAACTGTAAGGGTATAATAACTCGAATAAAAATATAGTATTGTAGAAGGATGAGATGTGCAATCTTCACTAAATTTAAGAAAGATAAAAAATATTAAAATATTTAAGATCCTCTTACAAAAAAAAACTTATATATATGTGAATTAAGTAACTTTGTTAATGGAAAGGACTGTGTAGTTAGAAATGTATGACATGTAGTTTTTTAAAATCAAATTGTAACGTAAAATATCCGCAGAAGCATAGCTTTTGTTGTTGGTGGATATCTATAAAAAAAATATCTGTGAACAATCTGTAAACAATGAAACAAAACATTTTGTGATTATCACAATAATGCTATCACTCTTATGTAACAAACATTGGTATCTGGTACAGTAAATTGAACTAAGTGATACTAAGAATCAGTGTGTGAAATTTCGAAACATACAACTCCCCTTTTTTAAAAATGAACTTTAAATAAACTTTTAAACATATATACAAAGCCTTTCCGAGAATTCTGAAGTTAAACCATATAAATAATTTATTCTTTTAACCTTGTAATTATTTTTATATTGATCTAGTTTAAATTAATCATTGCTCGCTTATTGCCTAAATATTAACACCTTTTGATGTACATCAGTTTTCTAATGACCGCCAAGGTTCAAAATAAATACAATATTCTCGATATCTGTTCTAGATATACTTCACGTTTTAATTAAAACCTAAATGAAACCTCACGTTTTAATTTTCTTAAAATCATATCAAGTCGTTAACACGATTATGCTAAATCACAAAATTGAGACTTTAAAGTGTAGCAATTTTAATATTTGACAGCTTACCAAAACTGAACTATTTAAGTTAGAAAAGTTTGACAACATTTTTTTATTCTTTGTTCTTTTTTAATACAATAACGAAATAAATTTTTAAGTTTAAAAATTTTTCTATTTTCTGATAAAGGTTTTTGCCCCTACCACTATACTTGCTATCAACCTTTAAAAATGTTATTTAACTATTGCTATATTGGCATTATATTATTTTTTGTGAGGTATTCATCATAATGTACCCTGCTCAATTTTTTTTCTGAATATTTTTTTAAATTTTTAATATTTTTTGTTTAATTTCAAAGCACACTTACCTAAAATTAATTATAACGTTTTTAACGCATAACCTTTATGTATTTAACGACTTTATATGTCGAAAATTGTCGGTGGAGCGCTTATGCTATTTAAAACAAGGAAAACAACACTTTAAAAATATTATACTGAGCATAACTGTGTATTATACCATCGACTAAGATGTTACTTTTTATAATTAATTTAAAAGCTGATGCGAACACTGTTATAAAACCAGGACCCATGAAGATCCAACCACCAAAGCTAAATTATCGGGTCTAAAACATCCCATACATTAAAATTGGTACTAAATGGAATTCAAAATGAAAGAATCTTATTCCCCATAAAATTTTGTGAAACATAATATCCAAAATGATTATTCTCCAATTAATAACAAGGATTAAAAAAATATTACACATTATAAAACATACTTTAATACTAGGGGCCCCTGTTGCGTAATCATAATTCAAGTTGAAGCTAATTTTTAAGTTTTTTTTTTTTTTATATTCCCTATAGAGAGTGGCATTTAGTGGTATGTACATAGGTTCATAGCATTATTAATAAGAACTGACATATGCATAATGTATTAGGTAGATTTGGTGAATAATAAAACCATATTAGTAAGAATCAACTGTTTTCAACTGAATACAGTTGAATACACAACTTATTTATATATTAAGAGTTCATTGATGAGAAGCGAGATAAAATGAAGAGGTTTATTATAATTATAAAAGGTCAAATATTAGTATAGAAGCAGAAAATCGACTACAAATCAAATATTTTTAATCAAAACAAACATAAATATGAACCGGATTTACATAAGAAGGTACAAAAAAAAAATCGGTATGAATGAACAAAATGTGTCAAAGATTTATATTTTATGCCCAAAAATACCATACCCGATTAAGAGAAAGCTCACGAAATAGATGAATAGAAAATATTGAAAATGAAGCCGTATACTCAACAATCGAAACTGAAGTTGAATGAAGAAGAAATATACAAAATTTTACCCATTCAAATAAAATATTATTTTTCCAATATTTTCTTTTTCAGAGTTTGTGACATTTCGTCGGCTGAGCCTCAAGTCATCAACTTAGTTTGAAGTAAAAGCGATTTTAAGTTTAAATTTTCTTAAAAAAAACTGTACGAGACAATTTTTTGTAACTTTTATATACTGTCAGATTAATGCTTAAAGCAAGCACATCAGACGTCTATTACTAGACAAGAACTTGCTTCAATTTGATTGTGAAAATATATCATCATCAAGTAGAGTTAGTAAAACACCGCCACCTCTGATTAGAAAAAAATTAAATATAAACTAAACTAGATACATGCTGTTAGTAGAAAGGTAAAAATCATATAAGTTGATATTAATGTCAATAGCTATATATTAATTAAAAATACTTGCACAAGTTAAACCAAACTAGTAAGTATCAAAAGCTAAAAAGAGCAGTTGTTAGTCTCGGTTATATGTGCATTAAAACGTAATCCTTTTTTTACAGTTAAAACACATAGTTGACGATCAAAAGAACTAGAATTAGAATTTACTTCACGAAGCATTCTAGTGATTGGCTCGAATCTACTATATTCAGTAGGCTGGAAGGAAATGTGAAACAACTCAACGGTTTTGAGATTATTCCAATTGGTTCTTTCAAACAAATAATTTGAAATTGTAGGGGCTAACGTCTTACCCGAAAGAATCTGGTGAATAAAAGAGATACCTGCAATTACTCGAAGAACAGACAACGAGTTTTAGATGGTGGAAATAAGATGGGAACCGCAATGGATCATTTCACAAAAAAATACTTAAAAAAAGCGAACGTACAAATTTTCACTGAACGATTCAATTCGACTAATGTCATTCAAGTAATGTGGGGACATAATTGATTGGCATATTCAACGACATATGAAATATAAAGATGTTTCGTGAGGTAGGGATCAGAAAATTCTTTAGACCATCGTTTAATGAAACCTAAAGAAGAATTTTCTTTGCTCACTAATTTATCATAATGTAGCTTAAAGCTCAGTTTAGAGTCAAGTGTTAACCCGAGGTCTACAATAGAATTTACTCTTGCAAGCGAACAGCCATTTAGTTAGTAGTTGAACTAAACTGTTCGAGCAGAATTTCTCCTAGAAAACGTAATGACTTGGCATTTATAAGTGTTCAATTCAAGTCCATTTTTGTAACATTAAGAAGCGAAATTGTTTATGCCATTTTGTATAGGTTTAAGCAATCCGATGAGGAAAATATAGGAGTAAAAACTTTTTCATCCGCAAAACTAAGAAGTTTAGAAAAATTTATCCCTTTCGGAGTATCACGGTGTTGAAACTATTAAACTAATGAGTCCTATATTGAGTCGTTAGTCTTACGAATCCTATTGAGCAACACCAGAAGTCGCTGATTATTTGTCAGAAATCGCAGTTTTAAATAATACTGTATTTAATATAATAATCAAAAATTATCTTGAAAATATTGTGACCCAGGCAAGCATATGGATATGAAGCATTTCAAAAATAAACCAATTTATACATTAAACTTTATATAAAAATGATAATAAATTCTTACAAAAGTGGATTATGTGCCAATCAGTAACTGCATATCTTCGCAACGATAAAAGATAGAAAAAAACGGTCCGGTTCTAAGAATCTGATTCAAAAAAAGTGAAAATGGCTTATGGAGCTTTTAAGAACTTTGTTGACGATTTCTTTAGGTCTAAATAATTTAGGTTTTCCCTCAGGCTTTTTGGTATTTCTTCGTTATTTGTCTCTCTAAATTAGATGAATCTATTTTTATGGTTCAGCATTACTCGTATATAGTTGAATCCAGCATTGTAAACATTTTTTTTGTTAAATCTCAACCAATACCAAAATTAGTAAATAAAAATGTGATGTGGTGACAATGAAATTCCCGACACAATTTAAAAATGTTCAAGTATATTCAAATAAAGTCATTAAAATAAAAAATAAAAACCACAAAAAACAAAAACCAAAATAAAAAAGTTTATTTTTTTCAATTAGTTTTTAATAAAAACAACTTTTTTATTTCGCGAATCATTTTTCATTTCTCAATTTTTATTTGATTTCTTTTTTTATAATTTGATAAAAACTCTTAACTCTTAAAATCAGTAAAACAAAAGAAAAAAATTACTCTATTGGGTGCCATTTTAAATATTATTTTTCGAAAACCATTTTAAAAAATTTCGTTATTCATTTATTTGGCTTCTCTTTTCTTTTTTTTAAGTTTTTGATTCGTAATTCAAGTAAAAAAAAATAAATAAAAAGAAAAAAATAGCATAGAAATGAAATCAAACTAAAAAACCTTAACAGGGAATTCCAAATCATTTGAGTGGAGTAAAAGTGAGAAAAATTGATGAGAATACAGAAGTTTGAATGAGAAAATTTTAATTCTTGAATAAAATAATTTAACGGTATATCGAGTACATCAGAATTTTGTTTCTCTCTTCTATATTTTATTTGTTAGTTTTTTAATCAGACTTTTTCTAATTGGTATGGTCAAGAAAAATTATGTTGGTATAAAGGAAAATATTCACATCACATCAGCACTAGTGAAATTTTTCTAAATATTTTTGTTTTTTTAATTTTGAAATCAAATTTGAGGCAAAAATTTTCGTTGATCTTTGCATTTCCTATTTCAATTTTCATTAATAGTTACAGCTTTATTTTTTTTAATCAATTAACTTTAAAATCTATCTTCTAATTTTTAGATTAAAGTATTTAGATCTTACATCAGGTCTAAAATCGTTCAGTAATTGTTGCATGTACGATAAATTAATTCATCCCTTATTGGATGTTCGGATACACAGGATTATAAAAAAATTAATAAGTATTCGGTTTGGTACCAATAAGAAAATAAAAGTGAAATTAAAAAATGGGCTTACCGATGACATAACTACATCGCAAGTGGTATAAAACAAGATGAGAGATTCCACCCGATAATGGATCGCCCGAAAGTTTCCCCCCAAGTATGAATCAAACATTTGAAGAAGAACGGCAGAAAATATGGGGATATCAAATTGCAGATGTTAACATCAAAATAATATTCTATGTAGACAGTTTGATGTTGCTGGTAAAAACAAATAATGAACTACAAAGTTTACTGCCTAGTAACATAAATTGTAGAATCAAATAAAACTGAGATATTCATAGGGTAAGCAAAATCAATGAATATCTTCAAAAGAGCAATATAATAATTTAAAATGTCCATCAATCATCAAACTAACATGAACTATTAAAAGCTATGGCTTCCCCAATTTTTAAATCAAAGCTTATCTATAGCTGTTACAGCAGCTTAACAAAGCTAGCCGAACGACACAGAGTTACTCTTGTGTGGACTCCTAGACATGAAGGAATACAAGGCAATGAAAAGGCAGATGTCCTTGCAAAAACAGGTGCGAAGGGTCAACTCTTGGGACCAGAGCTAAGTATTGCTCGTTTAAACGCTTACCTACAAGGAATTGTTTCCAAGTGGGAATCCACAGAAACCCAAAACATATGGGATAGTTGCCAAGGACTTACGCAGTCTAGATTCTTTTCAAACTAAATATTCATATATTGAATCAGATAATCAGGGAGACTAGATTCAATGTCAGAATGCTAACATGGCTTATCACAGGTCATGGCCCTTTCAACAAACATCTCTTCAAGATTGGTAGATCGAGACAGAGAGACAGATGCAGGTTCTGCTTAGAGGGGAAATCTTCCTCCCATATTATATTTGATTGCGACGCTATAGCTCGCAAAAGATACAAACACTTCCAAGGATACAAATGGCCTGATTCTGAATTTGACATCCAAACAATAATAGCGTTTATCAAGGACATATAGACCTGAAATTCTGAAATGGACAGGGCAGTACAATAAATCTTAAGAGGTCGCGGTTACTTAGAACTCCCCAATTTCGAAAAAAAAAACGTGAACTATTCAATTTTCAATCTTTAAGTGCGAAAATTACAATTGACATAACAAAATAGAAATATGTTCTCAAATATATTATCAAAAAATAAATAAATTGCCCTTGAAGTATGCCCAATTTGGAAAATCAAATAAAATTCCTCAAATCATAAAACAAATTTTTTTTCTTTAAAACCTATATATAGCTATTTTTGACGACGACAGACAAAGGCAGACAATAAAGCAAACAAAAATATTTAAAACAAATCAATAAGCATTTTTAAATTACGGGGGCTATAATTGACGAGGGACTAGCGTCCTCGTAACCACATTACTGTTTTATCAAAACATTTTTTGTTGAATTTTCTTTTGGTTGGACAGCTTGTATTTGAGAATTTTGTAAATGTAGATTTTGAATTTGGAGATTCAGAGGCGCACAATATATAGATATAAATTGTCTAATATACGCCATCAAAACTAAAGTGGACCATCCATGATATCCTTAATATATGTTGTACACAGGATATTGATCACTGGATCCACACTAAGCAAAGAAGCCGTAGGAGCCATTTGCACAAAATTAGTTTAGATCATTAGACAAAAATTTCAATCAGCAGCCAACCGAGTTCAAAACACCCTCTAGAAATATAAGATAAAAATGGCTGATCTATATAGTCATCTAAGTTCATTGAAGTGATTTATTTTATTTGCCTTAGAATCAACCAATTTTTATCAAAAAATATTTTGTCTCTTTCACTCTTTAAAACCAGAAAAATTTTTCATATGCATACAACTCTATTATATATTCTGTTCCATGTTTATCGTATGGGTTAACATTCAAAGTTCATATCATCCTTATTAAAATAGAAAAAATGATTTAAAAATTCTAAAATAAATTATTATTATCGCTTAAAGATAATATTATGATAATGTAAACCTAATGACTGCTTTCATTCCATTTCAATCTATTCTATTGATATTACTTTCTCTAAGTCCACTAGCTTCAAAAATAAGTAAACAATTTTAGCGCAAATGAATTTTAAACTAAGTATCCTTAAAAGTTTATTTTTTTTTTTGTATAATAACAAAAAAACTATCCAATTCCATGAATCTAGATATTTATCCATGAAGAGAAGAATAAAACAGAAAAATAGAGTTAGAAAGAGAAAAAAAATTAAAAAGATTCATACTACAAAAATAAAATAACAAAAATTTCAATTTAAAAAAAAAAATTCAGAAAATTCGAGAAAAAAAAAATCAAACAATTTTTCTGATATAATATTAAGTAAAGGATCAAATGTTAAGTACTGAACAATGAAGAGAATTAGACTTGGAATTAGATTTCATGACTTTTACTTTAGGATTAAAATTAGAAGTTAATTTTGAAATGGAAATAATTTCATATACCGAAAAAAAAATTATGTTATTGGCATTTTAATGTAAACAATGATGAAAAATATAGCGGCGGCAGAGAGATGTTCACAGATTTCACAGAGAGATGATGTTCACAGAGGAATATTAAAAGTATTTTGCTCTTTAGTCGTAAATATAGATACTATATTAGAAATGTGTCTCAGTTTGCATTTCTTAATCAAATCCAAAAACTCAATTTAATAATTTCTAGCAATATTTTTAATCGCTTCCTAACTCACTTGTAATATATACAGGGTGGTCCGGCTTAGAGCAAAAAGGTTTTAAGGGGTGATTCCTTGGAGTATTTTAGGAAAAAAATTGTTCTAAAAGAGGGGTCTATCTTTAAATTTACCTGGGCTACAGAGGGTTAAAGAAAATCGGATTAGAAAAATTATGTCTAAGAATATCAACTATAGCTCAGAAGAAATTGAAACTAGAGCAACATCTTCATAGCTTTTTTTTTAGAATTAATACACCTAATTAACAGTATATGTTGAATGAGTATCAGACTTACTGTTTTTGAATAATAACTGCATAAACTTAAAATTCTGCTTTTAAGAACTGAAAATTTTGTAAAAAACGTTGATAACGGTTAAGATCATGAGATCGTGCAGGCCAATGTATGGGTACGTTTCGACAAATCCAACGATTATGATATTCGCTATTCAAAAAATTTGTAACGAGCCGGCCATAGTAACATGGAGCACCGTCATGTTGATAAAAATGAGTCGCCCGTTGTGAAAGAGGAACATCTTCTAGCAGAGGTTGTAGTTCATTTTGAAGAATTTCCAGATATGTATCGCTATTTAGCCTGTTTGGCAAAATAAAAGGTTCTATAAACAAATCGCCAATCACCCCAGCCCATACATTTACACTGAATCTATGTTGAAATGATGTCTGCCTTATTGTGTGTGGATTTTCATTGGCCCATGTATGCAGGTTGTGGAAATTAGTTACACCATCTCTAGTGTAAATTTGCCTTGTCAGTCCATAAGATACTTTTCACAAAATTATCATCATCGAAGTGTTGCTCAAGCAGCCAACTACAAAATTTAACTCGTGCAGGATGGTCTTGTGGTAATAACTCCTGAACAGGTGTTGAATGATAAGCATATAAGTTTTCTTGACGTAATACTGCAAAAATTTGCCGGCGCGAGACATTGAGTCGCAATGCTAACCTTCTCGTACTAATTCCAGGATTTTCACTAAGGCAGGCAAGAATCTGTTCTTCTATATCTGCTTCTCTCAAAGTTGAACCATGTTCAACTCGAGGCATGCTTGAGCTTCCCCTCTCTCGTAGTCTTCTGGCAAGACTTAAAAATGTCCAGACTGATGGAACTTGCCGCCTCGAAAATCTTCTACGATACTCTTGTTGTGCAGCTAAACCATTGCAGTTACAAAAGCCGTAAATCAAATGCATATCTGCATATTCTTCGTTGGAATAAGACATGGTTTATTATTCAATTTTTTTTTAGTTATCCCAATCAAATTTTTAATTGTGTTGCACAAGTCAATATTCTTTTATATCGTACCCAAAACGATTAAAAATGTACATGGAGCATGGTAAAACAACTTAAAACTAGGTAGCTACCATAAAACAGGTGCCTAAGACCATAAATCCAGTGACAATCATAAGTAAATTTTCGAAAAATTTCTTACATAGCACAGGTAGGCAAATATTACTGAAATTTTATATGACTTTACCTGACCTGACCTTTACCTGAACGACAAGTCTGATATGAAAGTTGTGTATGTTAAAGCTGTAGAGGATGATAAAGCGCATCAACACAATATAGCTTTATAAATTTTTTATTAAAAAACAAAAAAATAGCGAATTTTTTCGAGATAATCAACGTTTTTTTACAAAATTTTCAAGTTTATGCAGTTATTATTCAAAAACGGTAAGTCTGATACTCATTCAACATATACCATTAATTAGGTGTAATAATTCTTAAAAGCTATGAAGAAGATGTTGCTCTAGTTTCAATTTCTTCTGAGCTGTAGTTGATATTCTTTAGACATAATTTTTCTAATCCGATTTTCTTTAACCTTCTGTAGCCCAGGTAAATTTAAAGATAGACCCCTCTTCTAGAAACAATTTTTTTCCTAAAATACTCCAAGGAATCACCCCTTAAAAACTTTGCTCTAAACTGGACCATCCTGTATAACTAGATATTATTTATTTTTTATCAGCACTAATATATTAATTTACGTTTCAAATTACGGCCTCGCAAATATCTCACAACTTTCGTAATAATTTGCATATTCCGGTACAATTTATTCCACCACGTTTCCTTTATTCTTATTTAGCAATTTCGTATTCATCTCTTATTTAATTCTGTTTTACATTTATAATTTTATATTTTCACAACTTCAAAATACTCTATAAACTGTCTTAACATTTCGTAATTACGTTTTTTTTTGTTGCTTTATCCATAACGTCATCATCAGCAAGATCACAGAGAGTGTAGTTCCATCCAAAAATAAAATTGCGCTGAACAGTGACTAGCAAAGCAAATACATCTGACAAACCTTGGAGTGAACTCCAAGCACTAATGCAACATCAAGTTTGGTGAAGCAAATTTTTTGATATTCTATGCATCAAAGAATAGACATAAAATTAATGATAATGCTAACATTATAATAACATTTTGATAGTATATTAAATTACCCAGAAGTAATGATTATGAACGGGGTTGTATTAGTTACCAACTTATTTAATCGTTAACAGACCATGTAAGTCCTGAACCTGACTCATCAATGTCTTCCATTTTTATGCGTCACGGGCGGCTTCTCTCCAGTTGAATATCTGCTGATACTTCATATCGGCAAGTCTGCCTCAGCTTCTTTTATCTTCGGGTCTGTATTTGAAGATTCTCTTGGTTGGAGCATTTTGCTCATCCGCTCTAGGTGCCTGAACGTATTCTCTTTAGTTTAATTTTCGTGACTACGTCCACCACATTATTCAACTATGAGATTTCGGCATTATATCTTCTCTTCCAGATCCCATTGCCATTTTATGGACCATATATCCGACGAAGAATTTTTTACTCGAAGACATCAAGTGCATGCTCACTTGCCTTGGGCAGTGTCCGTGATTCTGATCCGTAGAAAAAAATAGGGAGTATGAGTGTTTTGTATATTTGAACTTTGGTGCTTCGGGATAGGAGCTTCGACCCGAAATGTTTTGACAAAACTGAAGTAGCAACAGTTTGCTATTTTTTTTCTCCAAAACATCAAGTGCATGCTGACTTGCCTTGATGAGCAGTATCCATGATTCTGATCCGTAGAATGGAATAGGGAGTATAAGGGTTTTGTATATTTGAACTTTGGTGCTTCGGGATAGGAGCTTCGACCCGAAATGTTTTGTCAAAACTGAAGTAGCAACAGTTTGCAAAGGTTCTTTTTCGCCGTACCTCCACATTAATGTCATCCGGGGTTTTATTATATTATTATTATTATTATATATAATATATAATTACTAATCAAAGATCGGGAAAATACTGGAAGCATCCAGCACTAAGTGTAGGAACCCAGTGTGACTCTCAGAAACACACCCAGTGTGGATCGTTCTTCGTTCATTACAATTCTAAAACTATCTACTCTTTACCACAACCAATCCACATATAACAAATTCATAATCAAACCATCAATTCATTGGTTTCGTTCTTTAAGCCAAGCTTGGGTTTGGTTCTTATTATTGGGTTAGGTTCTATATCTCAAAGAAATTAAGAATAACTGAATCTTGGCGTTTTCATGCGTTTCAAAATTGTTCAACCAAATCCTTTTCAAGTTTCTTAGCCATTAAAATTATTTGCAAATCTATATTTAGGTCAACATTATACGTGTATATACAGAGCAATAACTATTCCTATCTTTAATTTTCAAAAACTTGAATCATATTTAAGTTTGATGTAAGAGTCCCATAATTGAATCCCAAATAGGGCTTACGCCATCAATGTATTTATAAAACATTAACTTATTTTTTTCTGACCGTCCAGACCGTCCACCTCAATATTTTTTGTATATAATTTTTTGACTTTAATTTCACGTCAAAATTCAATCCAAGGCACTTGGGTGTATTGTCAATCGAATAACTTCATTATTAATCTACAAATGAATATTATACTTTTTTTCAATAGCGAAAAATAATATGCGTTGTGAATGCGTTCAATTCGTTATATTGTATAAAATCTTGTAAACTTTTTCGATGAATTTTGAAATACTATTGTTGATTGTCAGAATCGTCAAATGTCACTATTGTTGCGGTCTTATCTTATGGAATATTTACAATACAAAAATGTCATTAGAAAACGTCAACATTGTGATCGCCTTCCATTGTCGAATATCTCTAGCATAAACTGTACATCTTCAAACGTCTCCATTTTGTTGATCTTATCTTATGGCACATCACTGGTATAAAGAATACAGATTATTGGAATAACAACATTTTCTTGTGTGATACATCTGCTTGTATCTGACAAGGATATACAAAAGATGAAAACAAAAAGCAAACGATGGAATTGATACCAATCAAACGATGTTAAACTCTTCTTAAAAATCATTTCAGAGTCTCTAACAAGAATATACGAATATGCAAATATTTTACTATTCATCACTGAATCATCATCAGAACATCATGGTTATGTAATTTCTACAATACGTCACGAATATATTTTGTTAATAGATTTGAATGCATCGTATAAGTTGCATTCAACTAAATTCAAAATGGATGGTATATTTTCTAACATTTTTAGTGTCCTTTTTGTTGTTTTGTTTTGTTTTTTTGTTTTTGTTTTTTGAATTTATTTTAAAGATTGAACAAAATATTGGCTGTTGGCTATTCAAAATATTTTTTTATTTTAAAATTCTTTGTAGAATATGGGTGAATTGTATTTTTCTTCGAAATAGATGGAATCATTATCATGTTGAAGGGCATTCATTCAATGCTGTTTGTATACATATATATATATATATATATGTAATATATATATATACAGTCATAATAAGTTTTCTTAAATTTAATAGACTTACTTAGTAATATATAACTTTATGATATATAATGGGCCACATGATAATATGAGAGGATCTTTATGTACAAAATCGAAAATATTCACTTTAGTACAGTTTTATGATTTTTTTTCTTGTTGTTTTTGTTTTTGTTTTTTTGTGGAAAATCTTTGCTAAATTCTTATTATAAAATATAGGATATGAGTGTATATTATGAAAAATATTTGCTTAAGATAAAGATAAGAATATTTTTATTTTTTAAAATTTCTGAAAGGAATTTTATTAAAATGATAAGAAAAGTTTAATACACTAGGAATAAATAAAAACAAAAAAGAAAAACAAAACTGAGAAAAAATATTTTGATTTTGTTTTTTAAATTTTCCTTTAACAGAATGAATATAAGAAGTTTATTAGTCTGGTTGGAATTTATGTATATTTACAGTATGTGGTTGGTGTTAATGGCATTTAAGTACACAATCAAGTAAATAATATAACGTAGTTTACTCTCGCATATGGTAAATAATCTTTAAATTCTAGGTTCAATGTTCTGAGATAGAGTTTTTTCTCTGTTAATAACTTCCGTTCTTCATGGAGATTTTCATTTTGTTGGAAAATTATTAGTTGTAACAAAATTTTAAAATGTTATGAGAATTTAAGTAACCATTAAAATAACCAATTTTTAATATTGCATCCCTCCATCCGCAACAACATCAAACCAACATGATTAGTCTGGCTTTCGGTAGAATCAAATTATTTCATTTCATTTTATTATACTCAACACAAGCATATTACAAAAGTCTTGTTATCAAAGGTATAATTCAAAACTATATGAGAAATGCGATGAGTGAAACTGATTTGAGCACATTTCCATACATTAAATTTCAAGTGGATAATATAAGCCAATCTAAGAACCTTTGTTTCATTAATGCAAACCTGCAGTCAATCTGCATATTCTGAATTTATGAACACACTTGTCAGATTTTCTGAATGCTGTTCATAAATGCAGACTCAAAGTCTACTGGGCAGAATAAATTTTTAGTATGCATAAAATTTTTTGAAGTAGTTTTCTTTGTTGTTTTGAGTATTTTAGTTTTTGTTTTGTTATTTAAAAAAAAATGTTATTTTCAAAATGCCAGTATTAATGAACAGAAACTTTGCAGAATTGTCAAGTAAAGGTAAAATTTAGGTATAATTTGTATTCATTATTGCAAAGTACGCCAACTGGTGGCAAACTTGTTGTCAGTTTGCAGCATTTATGAATAAACCCAACAATTTAAGAGTTTCTTGAAGTAAAGTAACATTACTATGCATATAAAGTAACATTACTATGCATATAACATTATTAGGCGACTTAATTATTTTCAAAGATTTTGATATTGCCAACATTATTGGATACTTTGCTATTTTTAAAAAAACTGTTACGTCATTAATAGATCAAATGAACAACGGTTTTAAATGACTGCCCTTCCAAACGTAATAATTGGCATTGAATGGATTAAATCGGTTAACTAGGTTATGCAATCATTGATACATTGTATTGTAAAAGATATAAATGGAGCTTTTGAAAACAAAAAATTTTGCATAGCTGCTCTTCTTGACATCAGTCAAGCTTTCGATTAGGTGTGACATCCTGGCCTGATATGCAAATTGCAACAAAACTTACCATGTAATCTCCATGAAATTTTGAAAAGTTACGTTGAAAACAGAATTTTTTATGTCAAGCAAGCATACACTGCATACACTGGACTATATAAAATACAATCTGGCTTTCCCCAAGGAAGTTGGTTAGGACCTATATTATATCTGCTGTTTCCAAGTGATATTCCAACAATACCAGAGGTAAAAATCACAACTTTTGTTGAAGACTTATGGTTCGATATCAAGACTCGAAAATAGCATCATTCAAACTACAAGGAAATTTAAAACATATCTATGGCTAAAAAAATGAAACGTAAAAGTAAATGAATCGAAGTCAACACATATCACTTTTATTTTAAATACTGGTACCTGTCCTCAAATCATTTAAATAATAAAATCACCTTACAAAAAAATAATGTAAAGTAGTTAGGCATACATTTGGAAAAAGCACTAAGCTGACGTAAACATATTGCCAGCATAAGGAAACCAGCTTGTTATCAAATTTAGAAGTATGCACTGGCTAATGGGAAAGAACACACAGTTGTCATTAACAACTAAGATCTTAATTTATAAAGTAAAAATAAAACCTATTTGAAAAAATGAAATACAGCTTTGAGGTTCCGCATTAAAAACGAACATGAACATCATACAAATATTCCAAAATAAGATGTTAAGGTCACTCGTGACCCTTTGGTTTGTGCCAAAGAAAAGGCATCGAACACGACTTAAACATTAAATCCGTCACCAGTGTAATAACTTAATCAGCGACAGACCCAAACTGCAAGTTCATTCAAAGAATTTAGTCCGCAACCTAATGGCAACTGGAGGTCAGATCAGAAGACTAAAATAAAGAACTCCTTATAAAGTCATACAAAAAAACTTATTGTAAATAAAATCGAATTTTCGATTTAAAATGCTGCTAAAATTCAATAAATAAATAAATTACTACATAAAGATTTGCTTATTATATTTATACTTAATATAGATTGTAAACAAATTTTGGAATTAGTAAAAATGAAACAAAAAAAAAATTAGGTAAAATTGAGTCCAATTTGCAAATGTTGGTAAAAGTTAGTCTAGCCAACACAAAACTATTTTTTAAAAAAAATTTGGGATTGCAGTTAAATTTCTAACGGGCTGGTAATTAATAATGTACTCACGTTTTAAGATTCGTTTTTGTGCACTGATGGTCTGACAAATGACTGCTAAAAGAGGTAAATGCTGGGTGGTGCAGTAGGTAGAGCGCCTGCCTTTCAACCGAAAGGTCCCGGGTTCGATTCCCGATGAAGCAAAAAAAAAATGCTTCATTGGTTTTTCGAGCTGGTCTAGTACCCTTTGTCATTGGGATATAATAAATGACAAAAAATAATTCAGAGTATAATCTGGTAACAAATTAAATAAAATGAAACTTGCATGAAATGAAATAAATACTCAAATTATTGTAGATATTGTAGGGTAAAATTGCAGTACCGTACTTAATTAAGCACGAAAAGGTGATTCTACCTAAGTTACTGTCAAGATCATAAAAACCAAGTAAACCTACTATCTTTATGGATGAAAAAGTAAAAAAAAAACTTCTTTATTTTAGTATAATTAATATGATAGGATGAGCCTTAATCAATATGATCTGTCACAAAATATGATCTTCAGCAGTCTGCCTCGAGCTGCAGACTTAAAAAGCCCACTATTCGCTCCATAAATTGTCATTTACTTTGTGGTTTAACGCTTTGCATTTTTATCTAGTACAACTCATTGATTTCGAGTTCGACTTATTATCCTTAGACATTTATTAATGAAGACTTGTAACTTCTCGTTGATAATTTTTGATGTTCACCAAATTTCACTGCCGTATGTCAAGATTGATTTTACACAAGACCGGAATATCCTAAATTTAGTTGCTATGGATATTTGGTTGTTCCTCCATATCGGTTTCCATCTTCCAAATGCTGCTCTTCCTTTCTTTAATTTATTTTCTACATCTTCTTGAGCTCCACCACTAGTTGCTATTATACTTCCCCAGTAGCAGAAGTTGTTCACAATATATATTTGTTCTTCTTTCAACCTCAGATGTTCCGTGGTGGTGTTGTTTATTCTCATAGCTTAGGTTTTTTCCAGGTTGATTTCTAGTCCAACATGTTTGGCAAGTTGTTCCAGGTGTTCTAATTTGATCTGCATGTCGGTGAGTTTGTGCGAGAGAAGACATCCTTGTTTGACTCCTGATGTGGTGGTGAAGAAAGCACTTGCTTGTCCCCTGTGAATTACTGAGAGTTCGGCTTCTTCGTATAATGCTTGGATTAGACGGACTATTTTGTCTGGTGTTCCTTTGTCCCTTACTGCTTTTCATATGCCACCGCGCTTGATTGTGCCGAAAGCCTTCTTGAAGTCACTGAATACCATGTATAATGGTGTTTTGTACTCAATTGATTGTTCTGCTAATCGATCTAATCGTTCGAAGTGTATTGCTACTATGATCCTATAAAGTATTTTACAAGTTATTAATATTCTACATTTTACATGTTAGACGTTTTTGGTTTTGTGTATAGATTCATCCTTGGTTTATATAGTAGATCAGCTGCTTTTCTACCTACCATTTTTTATATTGTTTTAATAATTTCTTCATATGAGAATTATTGGCAGTTCTTCAATCACAGTATTAAAATCATCTACAAAGTACTACAAAGTACAGAAAGATTTTCAACAACTTACGTGACAATTAACTCTCCAACGATTCAGTATGAGCTCTTGAAATTTTAACCCATCTACCCACTTAATTTTTTGGTATTTTTTTTGGCTTTCTCTTTATATTGTTAAACAACAACATAACAAATATACAACAAAAATTCGATCAGAATATAAAAAATTGAATTGTCAAACTAGATCAGTATCATGAAGGAACCAATTCCGCTGGTAAATAAACCCTATTTATAATCAGTGATTTTTTAATTCTTAACATAAATTAATCACGATCTGACGGAGCTTCCTTGATTGGTAAATTATATAACTGGGTGATACACCATTCGCCTAGCCGGAAAGCATGTTATTTTTTATTTAAAAAATTTTGTGTAGAACAAACCGCATTTTCAGGAAAATATACATCCCACATTTTTTATCTCTACAACATAAACTTTATTTAAGTTCTCCACAAATCGCTCTTGACTACTATTCAATTTACAGAATTAAATTGCATTTTACAAAAATTGATTTCTTTTCTGAATTTTATTTCCCGATTTTATTTTCTATTTTTTTTTTTTTTGCAGTTTATTGCCTGCCAATTTACTCAACTCAAATTCAAATACATTTTTATTAGAAAAGTTTGTTCAAATTTTTCGATTACTTAACTAAACTGTTAATTTCCTGAAACATTTATTTAAACAAATATCACATATATACACACACAAGTAGAGTACATAAATAATATTTAAAAACTTGTTAAAATATTTTTCTTAATTCAAAATTGACAAACTAACTAAACTATTGATTTAATTTTCTCCATTTAAACAGACTCATATATACCTAATATAAACAATTCGTAAGCAAATAAAAAAAATGTAGTTAGTTGGCAAACGTTAGTTAAAGTGTCGAAAGGATAAACATAAAACAAAAATTTACAATAAGCACAAAAATAAAATTTTCAATGTTTACAAATTCATAACAACAAAATTTAAAATCGAAATAAAATTAATTAATTTCAATTTTTCTATTTTCATGTTTTTGTTTTTTTTTTTGAATTTTCAAAATACCTACATATGAACTTTAAATCACCTACACATCTATAAATTATTTATATTAAAATCACAATCAAATTCATGATGAATATTGATGAATTTAATCTACAATCAACTAAACTATATTATATATATATATATGTATGTCCATGAATAGATGGTAAATCCAATACAACCACAAAATTTACCACCAGTACCACCACCACCAGGAGCAGTAGCAATAGCAACACAACAACTAATGCCATCTGATGGACGTCATTCAAATATTACTACTAATGGTAATAATGATAAAATATCAACAGAACAAACTTCAATACGAATTTTACAACCAAAAAACTATGGTACAGTGACACCATTAAAAGATCCATCAGAAGAATTTGGTCCAATTGGTAGTAATGAAAAACTTACATATATTTGGCATAATTTAGATATATTTGGTGCTGTACATCATCAACATGGTTCAACAGCAATTGGACGGATAATTAATCGTGCTAAAAATTTTGTATGTTCTGAAAGGCATATACCAGCACCAAGAAAACATTTATTAAAAAATGGTAAGTGCAAAAAAAATAATTAAAAAACCAACAAAAAAATAGAAGTAAAAATTGTAGTTTTTTTTTCATTTTTTATTCAATTTTCATTTTTAATTAATTTATTTCGATTTTATTTAAAGGTTTTAAAGTGTCCTTTACAATATGTACATACATATTTATTTATATATAGTGATGATGTAAATTTTAACACCATCTCAATTCAATAATTTCTTAGTATATTTGTACTGTGCATTTATAGCTCTAGGATATTGAGAGAGGTGCTCTCGGACAAAAAATATGTCAAAATTAATCAAACCTTCTCAGACTTCTTGACAAACCGAATTAACAATTTATTAAGAGTTGCGATTAGATGATCAAGAATTAGATTATTTGGAATCGCCACATCATACGATGAAGTTGAAACAGAATATATTTTCAACTTAAAAAATATCACAAAATTAGTTGATTATTGCTTGATAACTTGTAGTTATAATTTTAAAAACTTACTTCCATATTTTATTGCGATCATATAGATTACAGATTTTTCATGATGGTTAATATTATAAGAAATAACAAAATCTGAAAAAATGAAATCAACGGCATTATCTAATTTCAACTTAAAAAAAATTTATTCAAATTAAATTAAAACCTTGTTCCCTAGATTAAAATAAATTTTTATTTCTAGGACTTTAAAAAACCTTAAACTGAGATTAAACTGATTAAATTATAAAAAAAATAGGTTAAGTTTTGCATTGCTTGGTTAAGCATTGCTAAAATCACATTTATACGACCAAAATAAAAGTTACCATCTTCACGGATAGCCACTATCAAAGCCTTGGTGAAGGACACTATCTGTTCTCAGCTGGTGGTACAATACCGAAACGAAATTGGAAGCTTAGATAACCGGTTCTCGATCTCTTTACTATGGGTTCCTGGTTACAGTAACATAGATCGAAATGAGAGAGCCGATGAACTGACAAGACAAGGCTCCAATCTCGACAGGCCCCTTGAGGAAGACCTTCACTGTCCTATGAGAGTCGTTAAGGACCGCATCCATTCATACTTTCAGGCCAGAGCGAATGAAAGGTGGCATAGAATAAATACCTGTGCGACCTCGAGGAAGACATGCCCCGCATATAATATCAATAAAACCAAAGAACTCTTAACCAGGTTCCGTACTGATATAGCAAGAGTAGTAGACATCCGTACGGGTCATTAGCCAATAGGAAGCCACGCTGCCAAACTAGGCCTTTCAATCCCCTCTGTCACAGTTTCAAGGATGAGAATGAAGCAAAAACTTTTCAACACTTCCTTTTCAGCTGCCTGGCATTAGCTAGAGTCAGACTCTGGACTTTAGGTGAGGCTTTCCCCAGCAATATAGGTTTTATCGCGGAAAGCAAAATAGGAGATCTGATCAACCTTCTCAATCACACATGGTGAATCTAGTACGACAACCTATAACAACAAACAACAAGAAAGAGGTCGCTCGAGTCGTGGTATCCAAAAGGCACAATTAAGTGCTAATTGGTTTTTCAGAAGTAGCTGGAATGGCCACTTCTACCTACCTACCTACCATTGCTAAAAATTATATTCATATGAGCTCACAAGATCACAGAATTTAATAAAAGTAGTAAAAATTTAACTTAGTAAATTACTTATTCTAGATCTAAACACTACAGCTCTTAAAAGTTATGTACCTATCCCAATATTGTATTCCGATATTTTCAGCGTGAATCTTCCAACTCTCAACTTTTCTAGTGTCCACCAATATTGCATTTCTCTAATAAAGCTGCTGCTGCCTATCTCGACAGCACATTTGATGAGTTCAAAAATTGTCCCCATGGTTTGGATTAATTTGGTTTGACTTTAACCCCCTATCTATTCATTTTATATAATTCTAACTTATATCTTCACTAAACTACCTCAATCAGACACATGGCACAGATAGTAAGTTGTTCACAAAAAAATTGTTTCAAAAATAAAAAATTACTTATGTTCGTGAAGCACTGAAAAAGAATAACCGTTTGGTATATTTACGCTTTGGTGTTTCAAGACAGGAGTTTTAAATCAATTGTCAAATTTCAACTAATCAATATCAGTTTAAAACATTGTGATTTCAATTTGGTTATGTACATATGTCAATGTCTGTAATTTTGTGATTGATTATGGAGTGTATTTGATTTGCTCCATATCTACCTTCAAATTATGTTTACCAACTGTAAAAGGTTGTGTCCCATATATTTTTAAAAACCTTTTTTTTGTCGACAATAAACAGTTATTTCTTCTCTATTATAAGAAGACCGACTTTTCAACTCCCTTTTACATATGTATAAGGTTTCGATGACTATCTGTCAAGATGTTCCAATGATATCGACGATAGATGTTCGAACTACCCGAATGTTCTGTCGCTTTCGTGCGAACTACTTGAATGTTTTATCTTGAATTGAAAAATTATTTTTTTTCATTTGACACTTCTTTCAACTCGAACTGATATTTTACGGTGATTTTACTCTGTCTATATTTATTGTAGAAGTCATAAAATTACGTTTTCATATTTTCTTCATGTTTTAGTTTTCCTCAAAAAATTCTGAAATGCTGATGTTCTAATGAGTCAAACTGGCAATAATGATCGCGTAGTACATTTGTACTTTACTACTAGATTTTTAATTTATTCCGTCCGAACCAATTTACGTCGCTAGTTTATGTACGATTATTCCGTGCATAGTTTTCAGAACATTTTTTTAACAAGTAGTTGATAAAAAATATGATCCCAATAACTTACCTTCTATTTTCATTATAAGTATCAACATTTTGTAACTTTTCATTATCTTGAGTCGATGAGCAGAGATTTTCAACTGCGTTATGAACTGACTGCGTTTGTGCGGCTCATGTAAAACTATATACTTCTAGATATCTTCTGTAATTAGATTAACACACAGGTCATGGCAAATATTTTCTTCAACTTTCGAATCGCATATTCAGGAAGGCGTTTAAAGTATTGCATTTTTTGCTATCATACACTTTTGAACAGTACTGTATTTACCTAAATAAAGTGTTGTTTTAATTTATCAAACGTGCTTAGTTTAGAAATACTTCTGTGCCCTTTCATTGTGATTGCATCAAGAACCTAAAACACATTTCGCAAATGCAATTTTAATTAGGATAAAAAAAAAATTTAAAATACGTCGAAATTTTGTACCTTTTAAGTTCAAGTTTTCATGTTTACAAAAATAGATGGCGTACTATTCAATAGTAAAAAAAAAAAACATTTTACATCTACTCACCAGATTTTATTGAATTGAATAATTTTTTTTTTTTGTTTTTTTAAATTGAAAATCGAAAAATTAGAACAAAACCTTGATAAATTGTAAATTGATTACATTTTTTTTTTTGTTTTTGTTTTTAAGTATTTTTTTGTTTAACTTTAAAATTAAAGGTAAAAAATTTAAATTCTTTCAAAACATTTTTAAATTATTTTCAGTATCCGGTATAGCTTATCCTGGGGAATTACTTGCTGTTATGGGTAGTTCTGGAGCTGGTAAAACAACACTGTTAAATGCTTTAGCATTTCGATCAGCTAGCGGTGTACAAGTAGCACCATCTGCTATTAGAATGTTAAATGGTTATGCTGTTGATGCAAATGTAATGCAAGCTCGTTGTGCATATGTACAACAAGATGATTTATTTATTGGTTCGCTAACAGCACGAGAACATTTAATATTTCAAGCAATGCTTCGTATGCCACGTAATACACCATATCGACGTCGAATTGAACGTGTTGAACAAGTTATACAGGATTTGTCATTGGGTAAATGTCAGAATACAATAATTGGTGTACCGGGTCGTATAAAAGGATTATCAGGTGGTGAACGAAAACGTCTTGCATTTGCATCAGAAGCACTTACTGATCCACCATTATTATTATGCGATGAACCAACATCTGGTTTAGATTCATTTATGGCAAATAGTGTTGTACAAGTATTGAAAGGACTTTCACAAAAAAATAAAACAATAATATTGACAATACATCAACCATCATCAGAATTATATGAAATGTTTGATAAAATTTTATTAATGGCTGAAGGTCGTGTTGCATTCTTAGGTACACCAGATCAGGCAACACAATTTTTTTCTCAGTAAGTTGAAGTAATTTAAAATTGATTGGCAAAAATGAAATTATTATTTTTTATTACATTTTATTATAGACTTGGAGCACCATCTCCAACCAATTATAATCCAGCTGACTTCTATGTTCAAGTATTAGCCATTATACCAGGAAAAGATGAAGAATCACGTGATAGAATTGGAAAAATTTGTGATAGTTTTGCTACAAGCAGGTTTGTTCATATATAATATTTATAATAACTTGTCACAATAATTATTATTATATTATTGAACCTAATTATCTCTTCATTAATTCTTACTCAAAGATGGGTTACAAAGATGATGAAAAAAAAAAAAAACAAAAAAAGAAATTACTTTACAAAAGTTTCTTATTTTTTAACATAGAATTCGAATATGCATAAGAAAATACCTCTTCCCATTTGAAAATCTCGATTTCGGCCAATTTCGGCCAATTTCGGCCAATTTTGGGCTTAAAAAACCTCCGCTTCCTTTCCGGAAGTTGAAAATATCACCGATCGATAGAGCACCCTCGATTAAGTTAATCATTTTTTATTTTAAATGATGACAGCTTCTTCCTTTCTTCAAAAGCTGATAGGCATGCTCTGGAACACCCGATTTATTTAAGGCAAACTTCTAGAGCAATCTGGAAAATTCTTTTTGATTCAAGCCATCGATTTGATCTGAAGGCCATGCTCTTCTTTGATTATCTTATACGTATTTCCTGAATAATTTATGAATAACAGGTGCATATAGTTAAAAAGCATAACATTTCATCATATTGCTTGTCATTACGAGCGTTAACAGATAAATAAATATTCTGTTTCTATAACGTATCAAACTATTTATAAAAAACGACCTATATTATATTCGAAATGCTTTCCTGTAGACATAAAACTAAACGAAAGCATTTCGAAATTCAACAAATTTGTAAAGCTTTATAACTTTTAAAGAATCTCAAACAACCCCACTGCCTCCTTCTTCGTGATAATTCGATTTTTTTTACCCTCTTTCTTCCCGTGCAAGAAATAACAATGATTCAGGAACTACCTGGATATAATATGAATTAAAATTACTTATTTTATTAAAAAAATTCTAATTTTAATTTAATTTTCTTGTAGTATGGTGGATAAAAGGATATTCACCTCAATCTAATTACTTTTTAAATTATATTGTATATATCTAGAGAAAATCAAATTTAATTTTTCTTTTATTTTCCTTTTTATGTTTTTGTTTTTTTTTGTTTATTTGATTTTTTTTTTTTGTATTTTTGGGTTTTTGTGTTCATTTGAGTGAATCCTTTTGAATAAAACAACAAACCAAAAACACAAAAAAAAATATAAAAAAAATATATATAAAAACAAAAACATAAAATTTTAACATGATCTAAAAACTGGTAACAAAATTTCCATTTACTTTTTTCACCATCTGTATAATATAAAACAACAATCAAAACCTATGAAGAATTCTAGTTGGTCTAGATAACCCTAAGATATACATACAAATAGAATATCTATGATATGAATTATTTATTTCCCATACTGAGTATAGCATATTGTTTTTTTTTAAATAATAAGTATTTAAGAGACTTAGGGCAAGTTTTCAGGTGAACACTTAAGTATCAAATCAAACTTAAGCTACACTTAAATCAAAAATTGTGTTTTCCAGTTAGTACTTAAAACAATACTTAAGTGGTATTTAAGCTTGTTAAAATTTAAATATTTTGATAATTTCTTTACTTACACATCTTTCTTACACTTACACTTTATTTGTCACTTGTATTGCATTTTAACAAGTGCTGCCATTGCCAATAACACAAAATGACAGCTGAAAATAACACTTAAGAAAACTCATTTTTTTTTAAATGGAGCTTAAGTGTCGAATGATACTTAAACTTAAGTGTAACTTAAGTACTCACCTGAAAACTGGCCCTTAAGGTGGATTTTAATTGACCAATATTTTAAAATCTTAAAAAATTTATTGGCTTTAAAAAGGGAGATGACATGAAATGATATTACTTTATATAAGAGCTCAATATGCGTATGACAAGAACAGTAAATATCATTTACTGGGGATATTTTCAAAAAATTTGGCATAAAATATGGCATAAATTGAATAAATGAATGAGTAAATTTAAGGTTATTTTCATTGATTGATTTTAATAATAGTAATATGCTTTCGAAATTATGCTAGGTACTATTTATTAATATTATTTTATTAGTTACTATCTGCTTTTATGAAATAAATGTTAATTTATAATAATTAATAATATAAATAATACATTTTAACAAAATTTCATCTGCGATGTATCGATGATTTTTTTATACATTGTAAATTAGACATGTAACTAAGAATCGAGATATATTAATACGCCAAATTCATGAAAAACAATAAAATAATAACCATTATAAAATATACATATTCTATTGAAAATGTTGTCGATTTATCAAGACAGTAAATTTTGAGAAATTAGCACATTTAGCTATTTTATATGTGCATTCAAAGTTTTTATTCTTCAATTCAACCAAAATATAAAAATTTACTAGAAACAGAAAAACAAAATTATGACCAGTGGTATAACTATTCTGGTATAGTGACTATATATTATCTATACATATAACAGCTATATGTATATGGATATTATATTTTGGTATGATAATGTCATAATATATTTACAGTATTGATATGATACATTTCTCCACAAATAACACTTTAAAGCCTACAAAACAAAATTAAAAAGATTTAAGTAAGTATTTGTATAAAATTGGCTAAGAAAAATTTGGTCACCATAATTCTGAATGGTGAATTTTTTCTTATTATTTTTATGTTCTGTTTTTCTTATTCTTCTAAGTACAACTCGATCACACAAATAAGTTTACAATTTTGTTCTAGCTTTGACTCTCTATATACAATATATTTTTACTCAATGATATAAGACAAGAACAATAAATATCATTTATTGAAGATATTTATCCCTGACATTGGGATATTTTCGTACTAGGTTATGAAGCATATTTTTAAAATAAGATCTATTTTTCTCTTATGCAAAAATTCAAAAAGAAGGAGGCAGTCTTCCTGATACTTCTTTAAGAAAATCAAAACCAAAAATAAGGCCTATAGAAAAATAAATTCAAAATTCAAAATAAAAATTAATAAACCAAAAAAATTAATAAATGAAATAATAGAAGGAAAAGGTGAAAAAATAGAAGTTCAATCTAAGGTGAAAAAAGTGTTATGTGTGTATGTGAAAACACTATTCTTAATTATTATTAATATTATAGATGAACTGTAATGCCTTCGACAGACATGTAATATCAATACTATAATATCAATATTGTATATTCGAGATATTACCCCTTGACAGACATAAACGTAGTATTCATTATGACATGTAAAATGGAGGATAAAACTTTTTTTTAAAGAAATGATAATTTTTTTTAAATGTTATTTAAAATTTGGCTTTTTCTTAAATTAAATTTCAAATTTGCCTCCATTTTTTTTTTTTATTCATTTTGCATTTTGACTTGACAATGAAAAATTTTGATTAATTTTGAAAATGTGTCAAATCAACTATTTTTTAGTACTAATTTAATTATTTATTTGACGATAGACTGAATTGGCGTTGATTCGTAATAGTATGCCTTTGTTTGGTAATATCAATACTATGTTTATGTTGCCGTAATATCATGATAATAGGTGACACACATATAGGAATATCAGCAATATTACAATATCGATACCACATGTCTGTCAGTAGCATAATATTAGGCTCTATGTTTAAAGTTTTTTTTGATGTTGGGAATATTGTCAATAACAAATGACCTAATTTATAGAAATGACAAAATTTCTAACAAAAATGTGTAATACAATTTATTACACATATTATGACAAAACTCCTAAAATTTAAATATAAAAAAAAAGGTTATCGCCCGCCGATTGTATTATGGATACGTTATATGTTCATATGTTCTGAAAAAAGCGTGTAATACTGATTTTCTACATACAAATATGACTAGGTATTTATATGTACATATTTAATGTAGTATAAAGTTCTTCAATTTTTTTACCCCGCTCACTTGAATTGCTGCATTTTGTACCCTCTAGCGCAGATACAAACATAATCTCACTAGGTAAAATACATATACAGTGATGTTCCAATATAACGAACGATATAATGTCAGGGTCATACGTTATATCGAGATCGTTCGTTATATTGAGTACCCCTATAACTAAAATTTATTTGTAAATATAAACATTTATTGTACTGATATTAATTTAAAGTTGTGTACTTATTCTTAGTTCCAATAACAAAATATGAAAGCTTATTTATTTTGGAAAAAATCAACAATGTTTGATTGTTTTGCTTTGTTTTCATTCTGGTACGACCTTCCAATAAAGGCCTGTTTCATCAGCATTGAATAGTGCATATAACTTACTTTAACTTTTGTTTAAATGGTTCTACCTGTGTAACCAAACTAACTGTGCTAATATTTTTTCCCCACACTGTTTCAGCAGTCGAATTCTGAAATGTTTCTTAAATTTGTTCATCCAACCTTGACTGGTAAAAAAAAGTTGAATGTGTTCCAAGTTTAGTAAGAAAATATTTTGTCTTGACTTTTAAAGTTTCCACTCTTATTGGTATATTCTTATCTCTGTGTATCCATTCTATGAACTTGCCTCTTCTTAACCCTTTTACTACCGAATTATGCGATGCAATAAAAATATTTGTTACCTTCAATATTTTCTTATACAATATGGAACACAAATAAATAAAATTGTAGGTGCTTCGATCATACCTTTGTCCTTTATAATGTATATTGGTAGTAAATGGGTTAATGTTATACGTACATCTGTAGCACTGTTTGTAAGATGAAAATTACGAAGCAGTTGTTTTTTTTAATTCTATGTACTGTCGATTTACTTTAATTATACTTAATAGTTAGTTTTCCTAATAAACCCCCCCCCCCCCTGTCACTATCCTTAATAATTTTTACTTTTTTCTTTTAAATTCAGACATTTTCTATGCTCTATTACGTACTTTTCACTAACGAATGAAACTAGGTACGCATAACAATAAAAAAAAAGCAAAAAAATATCAGAACATGAATAAACAAGTGATTGAAAAAGAACAGGGTAATTAATATTCGTTATAATGGATACAAAAATTTTTTAACGTTCGTTATATAGAGTACCTAATTAAAAAAACTTAAGCGTCCAGTTTTCGTTATATAGGAAAATCACTGTATTTTAGATATTTTTTAAACTTACAGTTTCAAAATATTCCACACAAATTATTAACAGTTGATTAAAGTATTCAGTTAGGATCACATTCCCAAAACTTTCAAAAATTACAAACTTTTACATTTTTAAGAAATGACAAGACTTTGTAGGTATACTCTCCGTTTATTTATTTAGAATTATGGTAACGTCATCTAGATATTTTCAATAAATAGAGAATTCAAGTTCGTTTTGACGATTTTTGGAATTTACAAACGCATTTTTAGGCATTCCATGTATTAAATAAATTTAAAGTTGGATTCACGAACGGCAAACGAAATACAGTATAGGAGTATGTACCTATTTTTATTTTTTGTTTTTGTTTTATTTTTGTTTTAATATAGATATATTATTATAGAATATTTAACAGGAACCGAGCAAGATTGCATAATTTTAAAAATGAATTATTAAATCTTTCCATCTGTTAGTTTTTTCACTCTCTCACTCTTTCTCTATCCTTCTTTCACCATATATCTCTTTCTCTCTATTTGAATTACCTTCTCTTTTAGATTTCATTGAATGTATATTTTATACAAAAACAAAATAAAATTAAAAATCTTGTATAATATGAAATGAAAATAATTTTTAATTTTTTTTGCTTTTTTTTGTTTTTTTTTTTTTATTTGTTGCATATAAATAATAACAAAACAGTATTGCAAAGGATATGGAAAGAAAATTTCAAAAAGTCCGTGAACATGCAACATCAATGCCTATGGAAGGTGAAGCATTACGAGGATATCGTGCAACATATTTTATGCAATTCAGAGCTGTATTGTGGCGAGCTTGGTTAACCGTTTTAAAAGAACCACTATTGGTTAGAGTTCGTCTAATTCAGACAACGGTAAGATTTTATTTTTGTTTTTTGAATTTTCATTTTTGTTATTTTTGTTTTTTTATGTATATGGATGACATAACATAACATTACAGCAAATGTACATATGTACATTTTTTAGGTTTGAAATACTTAATGTAAAAAAAGAAAGAAAGAAAAAAAAAGAAAAAATAACTATGTTTTTACCATTTTTTTGGTGTTTTCTATTATACAGACGAGTAGATACTAAAACCATAACTACAGATGTATATAAAAAGAAATTTTTTATAATTAAAAATCGAAATTAAGATTTTTTTTTACAAATTTTTTTTTTTTTTTTTGAGATTTTCATTTAATTTTTTCTTTTAAATTGGGAAACAATTTTTTTGTTTTTTTATTTCAGATGGTTGCAATTCTCATAGGATTAATATTTTTAAACCAACAACTTGATCAGGATGGTGTTATGAATATAAATGGAGCAATATTTTTATTTTTAACAAATATGACATTTCAAAATGTTTTTGCAACCATAAACGTAAGTAAAGATTCCTGAATAATAAAAATGTTAAATAATTTTAATAAAAAACAATGGACCACATTGTCTGTCCACATTGTCATTGTCATTGTCAATAACAAAATTGAAATTTTGTTTTTAAATAGAAACTTTAAAGTATTGTTTTACTTTTACTGAGATAGTTTAAGTTAAAGTAATCTCAAACCTGCTCATAATCATCATCATCATCATTATCTTATAGCGCTATAGCTCTAGATAGATAAGCTTTGGCCTTAATCATAATATTACTCCAAAAAAGTCAATCTTAAGCCGCTTGTTTGAGATTTGTAAAGCTTGTGTATCATTTTGAATATTGTCTGCCCTTCTTTTCCTTAGTCTCCCTTTTCCTACCACGATTAATCTCGGGCTTTCTATTTAACACACGCTGGGTGGCGCAGTAGGTAGAGCGCTTGCCTTTTTTGACCTGGTCCAATACCCTTTGTCATTGGGATAAAATAAATAATAAAAAATAATTGAGAGTATAATCTGGTAACCAGTTAAATAAAATAAAGCTATTCTATTTAAGAAGGCTTAGTTCCTGACAATAGTAGTAGTTTGCTACATTTAATGAGTTAAGCCAGTAATTTGATAAATATATGCTCGAAAAACATTGTAGATAAGTATAAACTTACAGTACCGTACTTAACTAAGCACGAAAAGGTGATTCTACCTTAGTTGCTGTCAAGAACATAAAAAAAACCACCGCTATCACCGGTTTTTGAGTTTCATGCATTCTAATAAAATAGCCTTAGTCAGCCTATCTTAGTCTTTGGGCCTTTCCAAGCCTTACAAGGTCTTCATTCTGAACTATATTATTAATCTCGTTCCTCACACCTCCAATATTTTTGGGCCGATCATTTTTTGGACAATTTTTCTTTCAAATATGTGTTGGCTGTTATTTTCGGCTATATTCATAATCCATACCTCGCATTCATATGTTACTATGGATTGTATTTGAGTCCTTTTATTTGAATAGTAACATCTGTTTTCGACTTGAATTTTCTTATTCGGAAACATTCTGTTTCGGCTTCGATTCTGCAGAACCACATATTTACGGTTCTTATTGTTTTTCCAAGGTATGTGAAGCTTCCAAAGGTATGTGAAGCTTGTAACTCCTTCACAGTTTTACTCTCCGATTGCTATATTCTAATAACTTACTACTTGCTCTTTTTTTGACATTCGACATTTTGCGATATTTGGTTTTGTCTTCCTTGATTTTTAATCCTACTATTTTTGTCTCGATTTCTAGTTGCACAAATATTTCTGCCATATATCTGTAGTTTATGGCCATTATTACTATATAATCCGCATATGCTCTTATTTGGCTTATTGAAAATACTGCCTTTCTTTTCTAATTTGCCCATGGCGTGATGATGCATTGTTGAATAATAATGCGGTTAATGCATCTCCTTGTCGTATCCCCGTTTCAATTGTAGACTTACGGGTTTTTCAAACCTGTTAACAAAACGTGTTTATCTATAATTATAATATAACTGCGGTTGCGCTATATGTCGGGTAATAACCACCTAATAGAAAACAATTACATTTTCCAAGGGACTTGAAACCATATGCTTGTCTTGTCATATTAAATCACATGTTTCTGTTATCCTACGAATTAAGCCTAAAAAGAAAACATGTTGAATACAGAATTTAAAAAATTTCAAATAGATTTCGTTTACAATAGACATAAATTAAAAGATTCACGACATTTAAATAGTTGTAATATATTTAGATATTCAAATATAATAATATTTTACTAATATTTATAGTATACCTAATATGGTTAATTGCTACCTAATATGGTTAATTGTAAGATTAAGTCAAATGAATAATGGTGCATCAATTTTGTTTTAATCAAGCACAAAGTGATGTAAGTGTCTTATATACAGTAATGAAAATATTGTAATTTAAGAAAAACAATTTCAAAATCACAAGTTTAAGACCTTAACTTACATACCCTTAAAAAAGTTTTTTCAATTATCTTTTGATAGTCTAATTTGGGAAAGTGCAGAAAAAAATGTAAGGCAAATATGTGGCAAGTATATTTCACATTTCAAGGGAAATCAAGTTCATTTCAACTACTAGATAACAGTAGAACTAAACTATAGTTAGCTGTAGTCTACTTATATTAAGCGCATTCTCGGAATTACACTAAAATTCAGCTGTATCGCAATTCTACACACCTACAGTAAGTGGAAATTACAAATGATGGATAACAAAATAGTCAGATGTTTCAGGTCTTCAAATACTTTATTCGTAAAGTGAAAGATCTTTTTATTCTTATAATTATGAGCAATTGCTTAGTTTATATTGAAAGCTGTTGAATTCTTTTTCATTTACATAACTTTATATCGAGATCGATGACGAAATAAGAGGTAATTATATCCTTCGTTTAATGTACTTAGTGACAATTTAATTATTTTGCTGAAACAGGATTGTACCTTTTTACATGAAGTTGATGTACAATATTAATTCGTAAAAAACACTTTAAGTTATGATTTCGTTCTCTTATCAATTTTCGACATTGGTAACATAGAAATTTGTACGAGCAATCTAATTATAAAAGTTCGTTATTATTTCATTAAATTGTTTTTGATTTTTCGATACCTATAATAGTATCGAAATACATTTACTTGCGTACATAGACTGTGTTTATAAAAATGTAGCTCAAATCTAATGATAATACTTTGTTGAAGTATTCGAAATTATAGGTAACATTATAATATTATCCATAATGTATGGTAATACTATCTCTGACAAATAATTAGTATGTAAATATAATTTAATAAATATATAGCAGAAGTTGGTTCTGTCATAACAATAATAGAGATCGGTTGTTATATCGGTTATGAGCCCAGGAGCCATATTAAATCCTATATTTAGTTAATAATCGTTATAGTTTGATTAAACAAGAATTTCCATTAACAAAATACAGTGATATTTTGTATCTGCAATTAATATTTGTTTTGAAAATTATTAAATATATATTTGGAACACGTGCCATGTGATTCGCTCAATTTCTTCCGGTAAAAACAAGAAATTAATCTACAATAATGGCAAGCAACACTACAATGCACATAGATAGGTTTACTGGACGTGCAAATTACGCTTGGTGGAAATTTGCTAAGAAGTGTTATTTGAAAGTTTATGGACGTGTGTGGAGCCTGAAACAAAAGCTGATAGTACTGAAGAAACGGCATCTAATGCGAAAAATATTAAAGCAAAATCAAAAATCATCTTAATGGTAGATCCGATGAACTCTGTCCATATTCAAGAAGCAAAAACAACAAAATAAGTGTAGGACAATCTGCAAAAGGAATTCCTATTATTCATATTAACTCGGAAAGTTGGACTTTTACAAGATTTGATTACAACGAGTTTAGATGGTTGTGGGAATGTTGACGAATATGTAAATAAAATTATTTCAAGTGCACACAAGTTCCGAAACATAGGTTTTAAAATTGGTAATGAGTGGTAAGTACCTTATTATTTGCTGGTCTTTCAGAAAATTACAAACCTATGATTATGGCTATGGAGAGCTCCGGTGTAAAGATATCAGCAAATTTAGTGAAAACAAAAATACTTCAGGATCTTAAAGCATTCGATTCCTAAGCATTTTATAGTAAGTTTATTAGATCTAAGAATAAATCAAAATATACACAAAATTTCAATAATAAGGGTCGAAAGTGTTATAACTGTAATAAGTACGGTCATATTAGCAAAAAATGTCGTTAAGGATATTAATGATAAAAATTCAAGTTTTTTAGCTGCACTCACCGTAGGAAAAAACAATTGAAGAAAATTGTTGGTATGTAGACTCGGGAGCTTCTATGCATTTGACCAGACACTTGGAATGGATTGCTAATATATGTCGTCCACCAGATACAAGTATCAGAATTGCATTTGACAAAATGCTATCGGTAAAGTCTAGTGAAAAAGTGAATATTAAGGTAAAAATCAAAATTGAACAAATTCAGATCAAAAATGCATTTTATATACAAGAGTTGTCAAATAATTTACTCTCAGTAAGTCAAATTATCAAGAATAATCAAGAAGTTAAATTTAATAAATTTGGATGTAAGATTATTAACTCAAAGAAACAGATAGTTGCAGAGGCAAAATTGATAAACAACTTGTATAAACTAGTTACATAGCCAAATAATATTAAATGTTTATCAGCGGTAAAAGAAGGTGATGCTTATTTATGGCACCAGAGATTGGATCATTTGCACTTTTCAGCTATTAAAAAATTACCTAGTTTTGCTGTAGGAGTAAAACTAAGCTCTTAGAAGCAAAACAAACTAGATCATCATATAAAAATGTAGGCATCAAAGCAACACAGCCACTTGAATTAATACATTCCGATGTGCGGACCTATGGAGAATAAATCAATGGGAGGTGCGAAATATTTTTTCACTTTCATTGACGACTTTTCAAGAAAGGTTTTCGTACATATTTAATTATATAGCGCTAAATATCATGTAAATCTTGCCCCTGAACTTTCATTTATCATCGTTTTCCATTGTTGATAATCTGCAACGACTTCTGTTTCTGATCCATTTAAATTATTTTACGTCTTTCGATATTTTGTATTTCCAATAAAGATTTTAATTTACACCAACATTTTGTATACCCTTGAAATTTTCTTGATCAGTATACATGCTCCACTGTTTGTCTTACTAAATGTTGACTACACTGAACGTTTTTTATTACTAAAGTTTTAAAAATGTTATAAAGGATCCATTTTAAAAAAAAAAAGAATATTTAATTATTTTTTAGAAAAATTTTTAATATATTTTTGTTCTTTCAAAATTTTTTATTTACTTGATTCAATTGGAATTTTAATGAATTTTTCTTTTATTATTTTTTTTTTTAGGTATTTACAAGTGAATTGCCTGTATTTATGCGTGAATCAAGAAGTCGTTTATATCGGTGCGATACATATTTTCTGGGTAAAACAATAGCTGAATTGCCACTATTCCTTCTGGTACCATTTGTATTCATATCAATTGCATATCCAATGATAAATTTACGTCAAGGAATTATTCATTATTTAATTGCTTTGGGATTGGTTACTCTGGTAGCAAATGTTTCAACATCATTTGGTTATTTAATATCATGTGCTAGTACATCAACATCAATGGCATTATCAGTTGGTTCACCTGTTATAATACCATTTTTATTATTTGGTGGATTTTTTCTTAATTCTGGTTCAGTTCCGGTTTATTTTAAGTGGTTATCATATTTATCATGGTTCAGATATGGTAATGAAGGTCTTTTAATAAATCAATGGCAAGATGTACAAGCTGGTGAAATTGAATGTACAAGATCAAATTCAACATGTCCAGCATCAGGTCATGCTATATTGGAAACATTAAATTTTAATGAAAATAATTTAATATGGGATTTTGTTGGTTTGAGTGTATTAATTTTAAGCTTTCGAGTGTTTGCTTATTTGGCATTGGTAATGAAAACAAAGAAAAAAGAATAATCAAAAGTTTTAAATTATTATCATTTTTTTTTAATATATTTAAGTTTCTATTGTTAGTATCTTAAGGAACATTAAAATATTCAAACTATATTGAATTATGTATGTAATATTTAGAAATTATTTTTTTTTAATAAATAAAAAACGTACATAAAAAGAATTTCTTTGAAGTATGATTTTGATGATTCTCTACAATCGCCCTCCAGCTCCCAAGCATTTATTTCTTATGAATATACGTTAATTATTAGATTGACCCATAAATAATGTTGGAATTTATTTGCTCCTGCAATTTCTAACCTTCAGTAAGAGCGAAATGATCATCACTTTTCATCATTCACCCTAACCATTTTGTTAGAAATCGAAAGAAAAAGAATGAATGGTGGAAATACCCACTGAAAAGGAGAATGCATTCAGATTCACATTTTGAATTTAAACCTTATTTCCGTAACCCTCTATATAACATATATATATCTTCGTCAAAATGGTTGCAAATTGCTTGTACGCAACGACCTACACGCAGATGAAACCAACGACAGACAAAAAGGATTCAATCCGTAAGAGACAAGAATCAAGATGAATAAGGTTAACTTTTTTTAGTTGCATTATACTCAAAGTTTCAAATATTTGATAGACAGACAAGCTTTTTTTGTTTTCTTTGATTTTTTTCACGCCTCATCCAAAAAGAGGTGAGCCAGATTTAGCTGGAATTATATCTTAATACATGATTCACAAAGAGATTTGAAAATATTTGTATACCAGAGATGAAAACATATGAAAGTTCATGGACTGTTATACCAGTTTTAAGAATACTAAGAAAAGATGGCAGCAATAAAAAGGTGGTAATGAAAATTTTTTTAATGAAAATTAGCTTGATTTAACAGTTTCAAACAATTATATATTATTTGCTTTATATGAACATCCCTCATTTTATATGGACGTTATAATTAAGTATAAATTAATTTCCTCAATCAATCTCAAACCATCTTTGTATTTCTGCATTGGAAAAATGTGTATTTTCATCAGCATTAGTCGACTGAATTGCTTTAAAAGTGTATGTAATGATATGAGTTTATCTGCAAAGCAAACACCAACTCTAGCCATATAATCTATAGCTGTGGCCAGATTTTTCTTGATGAAGATCGTATATTAAATAATAATTTTTTATATGAATTTAATGTTTGTCCTTAGATGTTGACGCATGACATTGCATGTTGTCAGTAAGCTGGTCAAACGATGGCACGTAACTGGTCACTGCTAAGTGTAGACACATTTTTAAATGTTCATCTGTAAGTGTGCTGCAGTATTTCGATTTTATTATTTTCATATGAGAAAGTGCCGCTTCACACAGATAGGTGGAGCCAAAGTATGCGGTCAATTGCAAAGCAATACCCCTTAAACATGGATATTTATCTTCATGAAGCAACGACAAATAACTATTTTCTGAACGTTTTGCTTTTATAAAAATATCAGAATTAAAGGCTATAATTTCATTTTCTATTTTTGAAGAATCAATATCATTAGTGTAGTCTTGTATGATACATAAGGATAAAATATCATTAGTGTAGTCTTTTATGATAGTATGATACATAAGCATCAAGTATACCGAACTATTCTTATTTTATATTTTGATGATAAGACATCTTCTGGATACCCAAGCACCGTTATAATTTTTATATTTTCATGTACCTATACTGACGATGATGTACGTTTCAAGTCCAGAAAATTTTTATTTCATTTCTATAACAAAATTATCATTAGGTATCGAACTATTAAAACTATTAAAAATACCCACATTTTGAATTTCCTCTGATGATTTCAAGTTTTTATAAAATTGATGACAAAATGGCGGTAAAAGTCAAAAAATAAAAAAAAAATTTTAATTTTTACTACCTCGATCGACTGAAAAAATTCGGGATCGACCGTTTGGGCGACCCTGCGATAGAGTGAACACTATAACAGCACGACAATGAACTAGAATTCTTACTATAGCACACTTTCACATCAGATCTTCTAATATCATCCAGCTTTCTCACTGCTACTTTTCCTTATGACGCAGCTGTCCTGGTCCAACCAACGTTTAGCTACAGGCAAATTTCAAAATATTTTCATTAAAAAAAAGTGACTTAAAAAAATCTAAATCTCTCCATATTACTTTTACCAATCGTGAAGGAAGTTGCTCTGCTATTCATTTCAATAGCAGTGAGTCGGTAAAATACTTAGGTAAATCGGTAATAAAGTACGTCTAATTTGAGGGAGTCACACTTACAATGTAAACAGGCCGCTAAGAATAAAGTTCAATCAACTGGCTAGTAGTCTGTCTGAAAAGTGTAAATTAGCAGTGTATAAAGCAATCATCAGACCAATGTGAAGTAACGGAATAGAGCTATATGAAAAGCGTCTATAGTAACTTCAACATTAAAATAGATAAACGTTTTCAGTCTAAACAGATATAATATAATTGATTGAAACTGTTAAATCAAGCAAATTTTCATTCATAATTTTTTCATTTCAAACAGTTTTCAGTCTTGATGAAAATCAGTGAAAACCTAATACATGGCAGTGATAGAATGAAGCTGTTTAAACATTTGATATATTGTTCATATTAGATAGAACCATGAGAAGCGTCTAGTAACTTCAACATTAAAATAAATAAATATTTGTCAAACAAACTATCTTCAATGCTCCCTAGTAAATTGGCAATGAAACTCTATTTAAACATTTCAGCTGAGGTTGACATTATGAAAAAGAAAGCAGAAAAATATTCACCCAAATTCATTTGCACCTCAACTAATCAAAAACGGAACATCAAACTAGACTGAAATGTTTCATAAAACTGAATTTAAAAACCGTGTTTACTTGAGTCTACACAAATATGCAAATTTAATTAGAACTAAGAGTTTTTTAACTTTTCGCTTAGGTACATTGCACCTTAATATTGTACTCAATATCTTTGTTACATCAAGATAGTTAAGAAGTTATGCAAAATGAAGACCAAAAACTTATGATTCTTATTTTCATGTCTCAAACCATCGAACCCGATTATCTTAGCATATGTATTTACACTTCATCACTCATATAGTATACATTAAGTTTTTAGATTTATAATAACCCAATCAATTTAATATTTAATCTAACTAACTATCTATATAATACTATAATTATAACTTATAAACTATGTATTTTATTATTTCATTTTCTTCATATTAAATTTGTTGTCTCTCTCTAATAAATTTTATATTTTATTATAGACATATTGAACTAATCAAATTAGTTATAATATGACTACTTTAGTATACATTAAATTTTTATATAATATTATTTTCTCATATATATATATATATATATCCTATCTTACCCTATATATACATATCATATAAAAAATAACATTCTCTATTTTCAAAAGTTCATTTCATTTAATGACAAGAAATCAAACTAAATTACAATTCTCTCTTATTCATTTAGTATCATCAAAACAAAAAATTGAAAATAACTCTAAATCTCTAGTTATTATTATAGTATTGTTTTGGTAATATCAAAAAACTGATCTACCCTATATATGATTTCCCAAATATATATAATATGTATGTATATGTATAGTACATTCAATATTGTTCTCATTTGTAGGGATTTATTTAATGTTTTTAAATTATTTTCTACAAAATCCCCATGCCTACATGTATTTTTATACCCCTTTTTTTGGTGGTCGGGACTCTTCTTTTTCACTTCCAAATTTTCTTTTTTTCATTCAATTCCTCCCATATATATATATATATATATTTCGTATGTATATAAATGTATATACAAATTTACAATTTATATTGAAAGGATAATTCGTCATATAAGATAAAAAAAAAATAAAAAATATAAACAAAAATTATTTTTTTTTTGCAACAGGATAACTTTAACTATTAAAGATTTTCTGTTCCGTCAATATCCTTCCTCTTGAGAAGACCAGAACAAAAAACATAAAAACAAAAATATTTTTTGTATAAGATATTAGAGGTATACATTACATTTTGTATGTCTGTAATCTGTCTAAATGAATATGAAACATACTTTGTGAATGCCCCAAAGGATTTAGACTTACTTTGATATCATCTCAAAAATTGTTAAATTTAGAAACATATTAACACACATTATATTATATGCATATACATATATATATATATATATTTATTGGGCACAGGATATTATCAATGGAAATAATAACAGGACAGTATAAAGTTATTATTAAATTAAAATGATTCAGAAATTGATTTTAAAATGTATCTTAAATTTTGATGTGAATTGCATAACAAAAAATAAACAATTATGTTGTTCCAATGCTTTAATTTTATGTTTTATTTCAAATTATTTTAAGTTTATGATTCCACACGTATGTAGTAAATTTTTTGTTTTTGTAATAGTAAATTGTCAAGACAATTGATATAAAAATATTCAGTGACTTCCAAAATGCACTGAAACCGTATAATACAAAATGTAGCATCGGCTAAAAAGTATTTGAAAAGCTCTTGACTTTGTAGACTTATTCCAAAATGTTTAAAATACATAGTGGAAACGTAAAATAAGAGCAGAGTGTGTAGCGAAATTTAGACTACATTTTGTATACATGTCATAGAGAAAGTTACCAAAATATGTTAATAAAATGTATTTTCAGTCGAAAATATATGCTGACCAATGAAGGCCTGGCAATATTAATTTTGACGTAAGGAAAGATAAAATATTTTAGATTCAAGTTTAGTAATAGTTATTACACTCGTTAAAATTACAATAGTTAATGCTAAAGACAGACTACAAATATAAATGATCATTTAAAAGAAATTAATGATCATTAAGTTTTGACCTGACACACTACTATTTTTAATTATCATTTATTGTTCTAATTGTTTTTGTTGTTTTCAAACAGTTTTACGATATTATCAATTTTTTTTTAAATTTTTCTCTAATTAAATTTGTTATTTTGAGTTATCAATAGAAAACCGGAAGAATTTATAAAAAAGTGTTATTATTGTTAAAAGTTGAAGGAAAAAAGAAAACTTTATTCAAAGTGAATTCGAAAAGAAACAAAATACTCAAAAATCTCCATAAAATACTCAGTTTGCACATAAAAAGAATGAATGCGCTTACATTATTAATGATAGCAAATAGTAAAAATAGAAATATATGAAGCATAAGTAATTAAATAATACACATATTCATAAAATATATAAACATCTGCAGTTCCATGTTTTTTAATTTCTGCTGAAATTTTAGAATATACTATACTATGCCAATTTTGTTTATTACCACATAAATTTTCAATATATTCCTTCCACAAACTGATTACAGTACCTCAGTACCAATAGTCTATCTTTTTCTTCTGATTTCATTATTGTTATAATTATTATTGTTGTTATTATTATTTTTATTATTATTATTATTATTAATACCCTACTTACAACGACAATAAATTCAAGGAGCAATTTCGACTAAGCCGAACTTCGTTTTGAAATTAAAATACTTAGAAAGAAACAAAACACATTTGAGGTTTACAATAGCATTAGCTGTATCTTCTAACTGTTGCAGATAAATTGAAAATGAAAAACTATTACATCGTTGGATAATAAATTCTTTTATTTAAGATGTTGTTTCACGTACATTAATAGTGGTTCCCAAGGTCCAAAGAGAATTCATACAAATTCGATATTTCAGAACAAATCAAGTGCGATTTGACAGGTCTAAAGCGAGTACAAAGTGCAAGTGCGAGAGTTTCGGAAACGCCCGTTTAGTTTTGTAGTGTGAATAATAATTTTTCTTATCCAGGTTTAAAGGACGTAACCATGCATATTATGGTTAGGGTTAACACTTATTTTGTGTACAATTTTAAGGTCATTAGCGTAGAAATGCTGGAAAAAGGAGATACCTAGTTTTTGTTTCCCACAACGGCTACATATAAATATAATTAAGGTAAATATTCTGGAATTAAAACTATATTGAAAAAAAAACGATATTTCGAGAAAGCCAGATTTTGAAAAAACTAAATTTGTTAAAAAACCGTGATTTTCAGAGACGAAATTTTGTTATCGCAGAATGTTAAGATACCAGCATTCGTAAGTAGACTTTAAAATACAATTTAAGAATACCAGAGACAAGTTATAATGTATATGGTAATTTCTTTTATTGTAAGTGTCTAATATTCACAATTTTATGCTATACTTTAATATATAAAATTGTCTTACAATAATTTTATATATTAAAAGTTTTGTTTATTTTATAACTAGCATTCATGGTTTTTTTTTTTTATACGCAGGTTGGAAGGAGTCTTCAAAAGACACAATGAGTCCCGTAGTTTGACATTGTGTGTGGGATTCTTACCCACTAAACCACATCCTTCCTATATTGCGATCTAGTCCTACAGGACTAATGAGCAATTTTTTCTTGGCTGTATTTTATTTTTCAATGTAGACTACATCGAACGATGTCTATCTAACATTTCCTTTGACGTATTCATCCATAACCTTGAAGACCCATCGCATCAGCGACGAAAAACCAACCAGCTCTCCGAACAAATTTATAAGTATGGAAGACTTGTGAAAAACCTCGTTTCTTTGGCAGTCAACATAACAAAATTCTTCACAAATCCCGTAAAAACAAATCTATCTAAACGTGGGAGCGAGTCAACCTCCGATCACCAGCGCTACGAGTCCTCAAGGATGTGGGTGATTATTGCTGCACTAACTCAAAAGGTTTTACTCTTTTGAGTCGTCTGGCTATATTTCTATATTATTTTCTAGTACAGAAAAACCACAAGTGTACAGCAAGTACAGTACCGGACCAAGTACACTTCCTTGAGGAACCCCAACATTAATTTCTTAAGATCGGAATATGCTCCCTCCTGTTTTATGTAGAAGTATCTCTCTGATAGGTAGCTTGCTATGATTTCCGAATGTTCTTTTGGAAGGATTGTTTTCCTTTTACTATTCAACCCCTTATGCCACACCAATACTTTTTGTTAATATCGAAGCTTCTTTTTCTGCATCAATTGTCAAAAATAAATCTTGTCAAGATCATGTAAAGTTTATAACACCTTCCAAAATCATATTATTGCTACAGAAACACATATGACAGATAAGTCATCGCTTAAAATAAATGACTATACATGCTACAGCGCAAACCATCCGAGTAATACACCCAGAGGTGGTAGCTCAATTTTAATAAAGAAAGATATTAAGCACCACGAGGAACTTAGTCTAGAAATAGATGAATTCCAACTAATCGTGCTACGAATTATGTCTGTTAAACAAAGCCTTTGTGTCGGTGCATTATACTGTCCACCCAAATACAACATAAAGGATAACATGTTTGAAGAAATTCTTAAACTACTTGGCGAAAGATTTATCCTGGGAGGTGACTACAACGCCAAGCACATAGATTGGGGGTCTAGAGTAACCTCTACGAGAGGAAGAGAGCTGAGAAAAGCTATAAAAGAAAAAGGCTGCATTTACCAATCTACCGGTAAGCCAACCTATTGGCCAACTGATAGAAATAAAACTCCTGATCTGCGTTATTCTTTGTAGGTTTCTTCAATATTCTTTCTTTGACATTTTCATATATTTTGTCTTGTTTTCATTAATTTGTAAACCTCTTTGTTATTTTTTTCTAATTTAACAATTTTTTCTACCATATTTCTAAAATTTTATGAAACAGTATTGATGTCATCGGCATAAGCAATAATTTGATAAGATTTTGAACAAATATTACCGCTTTATCGGATTTGCCTATGGGTTGTTCTAACCCAATATTGAATAATAGAGATAAATATATCTGGACAGAAAGGTGTTATGAAATTGTACAAATTATAAATTAACCTAAAATAAATATTAATGAAATAATCAATTATTTATTTACTATAGTAATTGAACGCTCCTCGAGGAAGTTTGAGTACTCAATTCCATTATGAATTATTTTCTATCATTTTAATTTATTTTTGGAACTATATTATAATTTTTTTTAATTGATTTATCTTAGACAACAACCGCACACGTAATAATTTATTTATACGTAATAATTTATGTATATAAATTTAATTCTGGCGAGGAAAACAAGAAAATCGGTATTTCGATGAATGTACTTATTTGGTGAATTCTGTACTTTGGTGAATTTGGGGATCTAATGGTGGATTTCCTCTTCATGGACGAACGTCCGGACAATTTTATTTTACACTATAAATGAAACACAAATACCATTAAGGAAAATTTTATGATTTCCTCTCAATGCGCGAAGGACTGACATTTGCTACGTAGTCAGGAAAGGTCGACGTTTGAAAGTATGTTTGCATGCGTTGATATTACTATTATTAAAAAAATTTAAAATTTTGTTAAGAGTAATAATGGATAACTATTAGCATTATAAATGAAACAATTTATTTTATTTGTTTATTTTCTTATAATAAATATTTATTGCTATCGCGATTTATGAATGAACGCATTCACATATAGAATTTCAAATGTTTTTTAAGAAAAAGATATGAAGTGTAATTTTTTTGTTTTTTAGTATAAGATTATTTTGTTTCTAACAAATTATTTATATTTTAAGGTAAAAGCAAAGCGCTATATTTTATTTTTTTCGAATATTACAATGTTATTATATCCCTAAATTCGCACACGTAAAACACCCGTAAAACAAGAAATAACGGTGATAACGGTGAAGAGAAAAAATGAAATGAGAACCTTAGAAAAAGAACCAAATTAGAAACAAGTTTGACGTCACAACTACTGAAGACTTCATATCTATTTGTACAGAAATATTTGTAAAACTAAACTCTATGAAGGAACATAGTAATGGAAGAAAATGTTTTATAAGATGTAATCTTTCAAGAATAAGATAAGTTTTAAGTGTTATAAGTGAATCAATGAAAATTCTAAGACTTTTTAGCGTATAGTAGGAAATAAAAATCAGACCTAATCGAATGGTACGAACATTCTGTTTAATCGGAACCTATATAATATAACAATAATAATAAACCAAGAATTGTAAAAGCAGTAACAAGAAACATTATTTCTCTGAGCCCATAATGACACCAGTTAGCTCCACATTCATTCCGTTAACACCTTTGTCCATAAGATCGCAAAAAGCCATTAGTTGAACGTCGCCAACAAATCGCGAGTGTTATTTACTTATGTGGGTTAGTATTACATAAAAGCGGACCAAGAATTGAGCTCTGATGTATTCCTTTTATTACTTCGCCAAAAAAATATTGAGTTTTGTCAATACCGGTATATCAGGAATATATCAGTCAGATATAAAAAAAAAAGATTAGATTGCAAGCTGAATGTGAAAATATAACCAGTCTTTGAGTTTGCGGCTAATCTTTTTAATTTCTGTCATTATCTCTGTTACGTAAGTTCATTTTTAATCTATATTGCATACATTTAAAAATAAAATAACTGAAACAAATAAAAAATAAATGTTTTCTCAATTGCGTTTGCCAATAACTATTTTAATGTCAGGTAACTGCTAAATATTTGCAGAAATTATTATCTATAATTAGTTGTGTTCAGTAGATTTAGAACAGAATCGAACAGAACAGTTTTGGACAATGACAGTTAACTGTCAAACTTTTTAGAACCACTTAGAACAGAAAAATCTGCTCAAAAAAATTCAGAACAAAAAAAATCAATTTAGAACAGTTTCGCGCAATCTAATGAACACAGAACAGAATACTTTTGCACAAAAAAGAACAAGTAACGCAAACTAATGAACACAAAAACGTGTTCTTTTTTACTCTAGAACGGTTTACAACAGTTTACTGAAACAACTATTATTTGTTTCAAGTGTCAAAATGTAAATGCAAAATTTATGATAAATAATCGAATTATGCTGCCTATATAGCACACTTTATCCATCTCTGTTCAAAATTATCAAATTTTGTCTTATTTTCTTTTTATTTTATATTTTTTTGTTTTTATTATTTTATTATTATTATTATTATAGATCGTTATTATTATTATAGATAGGTGTTTTATTATTAAAATATGAGAAAAAGGATGAAAACATATTTGTAGGCGGACAGCCTTACATCATTATTACATCATGTTATCTCCTTTTTATTATATCCTTAAAAGATAAATTTTTCTTTCTTTTAATTTTTTGGTTTTTATTTTCTTTTTTGTTATTGTTTTTTTGTTATATTTTATATATTTTTTAGTATGATGGTGCTTTTTGATAATATGAATGAAATATCCTGACGCATTGGGGAAGTACACAAAAAAAAGAAGAAAAAACAAAAACAAAAAAAATTACAAAGAAGAGATTTTCTTTTTCAGAAGATATTTTATTGTTGTTTTTGTTGTTGTTTTGGTTTAGTGTAATAGGGGAGCAAGAAAAAAAATAAAGTCCCCAGAACAATAGCTTTTAGGCATAATTTGAAAATTGTGATAACATATAATATTATATAAATGCTAATCGATATACGCATATAAAAAAGTCATACATACACACTCACACTATAAGATATTATATATATATTACAATAAATACATACTGACAATAATAATCCTCTGATATAGGCTTTTGTTATGATGTCTTTCGAAAAATGGTGGTGATTCTAATGATGGAAATAAGCAATGGGATGGAACAATTATTTCACAAAACAAAAACAAAAATAAAATAATAATAAATAAAGAATACAACATCATTCAGGTGGAATTATTAGATTTTTTCTTATTTTTTTTCGTCCTGTTTATGTATATATGTTTACTATGTATCCATAAGAAAAATTTTTAAGAATTTTCATTTTCGTTTTGTTGTTATTTTTATTTTTTATTTTAGGGATATTTACCTGTTCTGGTGTTGCGATATTATTTCAAGGGAATTGAATGAATTTATTATCATGATGCCAATGGCATTAGTGTTTTTTTTTTTACTAATAGAAATTTAGATGTGATTTGTTTGTATACAAACCTACATTTCATATACTAATAAATATTATACATTACTAATACATACAATATAATTATGATACATATATGAATTTGAAAATAATTTCGATACTCATTTAATACATGAGGAAAATTCAAAAAACCAAAAACAATTCCATTATGGTTTATTTAAATATTGAAAAGTGACAAAGAAATAAAACAACAATAACAAAAATAATTCAAAATCAGTAGTGGAAGATATTAAATCAAAAATTGAAATAAAAATTATATTTTCAGCACAAGATGAGCTTTCGTTTTGAAACGTTGTTATTTTGATTATTATTTGTAATTTCTGAATGTGATTTATTACATAGAAACAACTTTCAATACAAAAGACCAACACATAGAACTACATTATATATAATACACAAGCTAATAGTGTGCTTGCTTCAGCAGAACATTAATTAAAATTGGAACGATACGTAGAAGATTAGCATCTCCCGTATCCAAGGCTAACACGCAAAATCGTGAAGATTTCTACATATATATATTTTTTTTTATTTTTCCAATTTAAATTTTAACACTTAATATTGCTGTTTCCATTTTATTACAATTCAAGCAATTCTAAAGCCAGCCTGTTCTAAGTGTCAAATCTAATAAACTCAAAACGAACATTAAGAACTTAGTCAAAGACAATCGTTCGATCTCCTTCTTTCTTTTATAATCTATTCCTTTATGTAGCCATAAACATAGCCATAAAGTACTTTTATATGTATTTTGGTTGAACTTCTACATAGAGAATAGAAAATTTTAGACACTTAACTAAAAAAAAATCTGAATTCCAAAAGACTATTCTGAAGTGCGAGGGGTTATTTTGAATTTTAAATCCCAATGCGGGTTTCAAGTGATTATTTTTAATAAATAATTATTATTAATAAACAATTTTAAATAGACAATTTAAAATGTACAAAATCTGAATTTAAATTAACCCTCCTGTATATGAGTATTTTCTACATATTTTTCATTTTTTTTATTTCTTTTTAAAAATAATTTATTTTTATATGTCCTTAATGTCCTTGATATTATTGATATAATTTACAATATATTGTGATAGGAAATATAAAATAATGTGAAATAAAATTAACTGTTAGAAACAAAATTTTTTTTTCTGGTTATTTTCAATTTATTTTATACATAGATAAATATTATTGGCGGTATGAATTAAGTCCAAAATAAAAATGGGTTTTTTTCGAACTCATTTTCGTAAGTAAATAAAAAAATTATCAAAAGTAATCTGAAATTTTATTTTAGTCCTTCAAACTCGGCGATCCAAAATTGATCACAGAAGCTATCTTATATCACAAAAACGGCATATTGGACAAACAAGACAAACAACTTATGCTAAATAAACTAAACGTCAAATATAAAAACACAAAAATATACACGATCGGATATAAAATACTCATCTTAAGCAACAATTACAAAATAATATGGATGCGCGTTTTAATGCAGGTAAAACGAATTGTACTTTCAACTTTTAAAGTATCGAAGAAGTGTATGACATAATGAAAGCAATCGGATATGTGTAATTAACTCAAACAAAGAAAAAATAACATAATTTGTTCCGATTCCCTGAATAGTATAGTATTTCACCACTAACCGCAACACATCCAACTATTCCAAGGGTCCAAGAGCTTATTCACCAAGCAGAAAGTTCAATTGTTGTTTTTTGGCTACCAGAACAATAGCACTCGCAATGACCAAACTGGTAAGCTTGCCAAAAATGCTACGGACATGGATTTTGATTCCTATAGCAGTTGATAATAGTTGACAATTATAGAGGGTTGATTAAAAGTATTAATTCTGTAAGCTGAAAGAAGGAGCGTATAATTACAAGACTGAGGATATGTCACTCGCGGATATATCACTTATTTGTCACCGACAACAAGTGTACATATATGCTTCTGTCAATACCTAAATGTGCCAATTAGTGTTCATTTTCGAGGCCTGTCCGCGCTACAGAAATGCAAAGAGTATACATTGTATCGAGAAGTTAAATACTCTTGCTGAAGATTCTGAGCCGTCACTTGACCGTATTATTACCAAAATAATCAATATCTTCATGGAAATTTAAATTATTGTTTTTCTTTCTATTTAAATCTACTTTTAGTTTTATCTTTCTTCTTTCATAAATTTATATATACATTATTCAATTAATTCATTGTTTTTAAACTTTTTGTAATTATATTTTCTTAGGTATTATTAGTTTAATTAGTTATAATTTTTGTTAGCATCGAATTTTCTATATTTAAAAAAAATTAAAAAGGCCGGAAAAACCTAATAAGATTCAGTAGCCCAAAATAAGCTTTATTCAATCCAATTTAGTTCAAGCCTTTCGGACCCTTTTTATAATGAAACAAATGCGAAACCTTAAAATAAAGCAGAAATCCGATTTCTTTGAGTTCCACAAAAAATCTGTTGACGATATAATTAACAACTATGATAATCCCGGTAACCAATATTTGGCATGAAAGAGAGTGAAAATTGTGAAAGCTTAAACGAATGGTCTTAGAACTTCAACTAAAGTGCATATGGTTTGAGCAGAATGTTCTAAACAGGCTGATAAAAAAGATAACCTGTTTTTTTCATTTTCTGTAAATGATTTCAAGAAATTAAAACTTTTATTTTTTGCCGCTTAACAATGCAATGAATGTGCACTATGTACGAATTGCAGTGTTTTTTTTTTATTTTAACTTAACAAAACAAAAAAAAGATTTTTTGTAGAATTAAAGCATTTTAGGTCGATTTTGATTTTACTTATATCGCTTTAATTGTAACATTTTAAATTTGATTTACAACTTTAATTTACACAAAGTTTTTCGAATTTATTTTATAATAAAATAAATTCAAAATTATAAAAATTAAATAAATTCGAAAATATTATCTGAATTAGTTTTGAACTTATTTCATTGACATTTAATTCATACCACCTATATTAATATATGAAATGTGGGTGGAATATTTAAAATATTTTAATATATATCCATTAACATATATATACTATATACATACATAATTTTAATTAATTATTACTAATTAATATTTCATAAATAGCAATTAATTCAAAATATAGATTTTCTCAAAACAATTTTGTTTCACAAAAGGACTGAAAAACGATTTAGATTTTTCTAGATAAAATCTCTAATTTACCTCTGCATCTTTGAAAAATAATTTAATTTATAAATCAAAAATTATCTTCAAGGCTATAATTAATATGTTATGTAACCTACTGTCCACTGAAGTAGAATAATAGTGTGAGTTGTAGAAATATCATTTTTGCATGAAAGTTTAAGTTTTGAACGATAAATTAACCGTAAGTACTTAAAGACACCACTACCCAACGAAAAATCTCCATTAGACATGGAAAGAAAATGGCAGAATACCATTACGATGGTCAACAGATTCGTAACTAACCCTTATCAGAGGAAAACTTTGAAAAAGAAAAATTTTATGACACGGTAAGAAAAAATGGATATAATGATGAAGTCATAGAGAAGAAACCTAATATAGAGAAGAAACTGCATCGTATGAATAGTTTGACTAGCTTGTTCAAATAAATTAAGATTGGATACAAATCTAGAAGATACATACTTGTGTCAATCAATACATCAGTACATACTTGTGTCAACCCTAGTTTTAATGTTGTAGGCGAAGAGCCAGCCCTTTCTTAATAAGATCTTATTTCAAGACTATAAAGTTTATTATCGTACTTAGCACGAATATTAATAGTAATATTCAAACTCAATTTTTAAACCAAAACAAAATTTCAATAATAATTTAGTAAACATCAAACTCAAAATTAGACAAATATTGCAATTAAACACGTTTAATACTTTTATCCTTTTTATGGCTGCAATTTTTATTTCAATTATATTGACTTACGCCATATCACGAATAAGCTCAGAGAAGTCTATTTAAACAAAAAATACTCGATTCATTTAAGTAGGTTTATTTAGTTTCCCCATTGAAATAAAATTAAACATAAAATAGAGAAATAGTGAACTCTCATAGTTAATATTAATTATTACAAATTTATTATTTTTTGTTACAAAAATGTACGGTTCGAGGTGTTAACATGAAATTAACTATTTAACTCTAACATAGTCATCAAACGTTTAACTTTTTCCCAACCAGATTCAATAAACGTCATAACATAGAACTATATTACTAGTAATGCAAAAGTATATGCAAATGCTAATAAATAGAATTAAGGAAGAATTAGAGCATTAATTAAAGCTTTTACCAGTTTTTTTTTTTTAACAATTGTGGTATACCCAGGTGATTTTTATTTATTTATTTATTTATAATCTCTAATAAACAACAAAACATAAAAAAAGAATAGCAATATCCTAACAATAGCGATTGTACAATTTTTGATTTTGTGAATGTTTTGATAGTGTATAGTCAATGTTAAATTTATGTTTGTTACCTATAATAAGCGTTCTATTAATAGGTTCATATTTGCCATAATTAGTCCTATCATTACTGATATTAAATAAATTGAATGAGCGAAGACGGTGCATATTTCTAATAGTGATATTGCTGGAAATGAAAGTTGATTTGACATTGCCCTTTACAATATCTGTAATAAAAATAACATCAGAAACCTCTGGTCTAAAGTTCAATGTACACAGATCAATTAATTTTAACCTTTGCTCATATGGTGGTAAGATAATAGAGTTAGCCATGACAATTGGCGTAAAGCGAATCTAAGAAAGTTTTTTTATACTGCCTCAATCCTATCAATGTGTACTACATAAAACGGTGACCAAACTTGACTTGCACATTCAAAATTCGGTCTTACAAGGCAGGTGTACAACGACTTAAGAACATATGGATCTGAAAATTCCTTTGACCAACGTTTAACAAAACCCAATATTGAATTAGCTTTATTTATAATGTTATTATAGTGAATTTTAAAGCTAAGATGAGAATCAAAATGCACTCCTAAGTCTTTTATTTAAGTAACTTTAAGTAGACCAATACCATTTAAGGTATAGTTAAAAGAAATGGACATTTTTTGACCCGGTACAATTTTTGAAAAGGTCGTCCTAAAAGGCTTCTTTTCACATCCCTTTACTACCTATAAACTACTTACAAATATATATATATATATATATATATATCCAACATACTTTCAAAGTATATTATATAATATACATACTACATACAAGGTATATAATATACTTAATATATAAAAAATAATTTATCATGGTTGCAAAATCTTCTTCAAAATCATTGTATTTTAAATTTTTTTAAAATTCGCTTTCAATGGACAATGTAGATAATCCTACTAATTTATACTAACTTATTGTGATTCTGAAATTATTTTTAGGTAGTCTATAACTTCTGTGTGGTGTTGAATGAATGAAACATTCCTTCAATAGTGTTTGCCTTTTGTTATTAATGTTTTTATTAATTTATTTATTTATTTATCATATCATTTATTTTTCAGTTTGTTTAGTAGAAGTATATGGTAATCAATATAATTATATTATAAATAATAATTTAATTTTATCCATGTACCATTTTGGGATTGGACAAAAATAGAACTGAATTGAAACCCACGTATTTATTTTTAATATGATTTTTTAATTATTTATTGGAATTTGGAAAAGAAAAGGCGAAGTTCGTTACAATAAAATTACATACGCGTTATGTAAATTAACATAATTATTTATTTTAACTCATAACTATATATATTTTGAGGGTAAAACGTTATAATAAACCATTTTGTTTTATTTATTTCGTTCAAAAAATATGTATGAATGTGTACTGGTACATATGTATGTATAAAAAGGTTTCATTTTCATGTTAAAAATTTTCGATTGACTTATTTTATTGTTCGATAACACCAAACTTGTAGTCAAAATTTGTTTTATTTAACCTCATATCACGATTCTTCATTGAACTATGTTTTTTTTTAAAGATATGAGCTAATTAGGATATCAATATTCAAGTTAAGAATTAACAATAGGATTATTTATTGCTATTTTTTTTTTTTGATTTACAACGTTAGTTTTTGTTATGCCAGTTTATTATTAAAACATTAAAACAAATCTTGTTACAATAATTCATTTTTTTTATTCTAATTTTAATTTGAAAGTTACGATTCAGATTTCAATCTTGGTTTTCATTAATTTTATCAGAAAGTTTTGTTTTTTCTTAGATAAATCAAACCAAAAAATTCAGGATTTAAAATAGATAGTTTGGATTAGCTACCAATTTTTGCAAAGTAATTATTTACAGGTAATACGAAATAAACTTATAGTGATATCTTAAAACTGCCTCTTGTAATAATAATAATAATAAAATGTCCCAAAGACCAAATAACTCTCCCGTGCCGCGTACGCGGGGAGTCACCATTCTCATTACTATTACTATTTAGCATATAACTAGTAGTGTCATATACAAGGTGATCACAGTGCTTGGTAGAATGAGACTATTCTTATTAAAAGTAGTTTATTTATTTGGATAGATCGTAAAAAAAAAGATCACAATGTTATAAAAAGATTTTAATAAATTAAAATATTCAGTATGTATGACTGTGACGAGCAATACACTCCAATGAACTATCATTAATTACACATTAACATTTATTATTATATTTTTAATTTTGTCCCCGGCGGGTTGGGGTACGAAATATCCGCAGTAAGGCATGCTTGTGGTAAAAGTCCACTAAAATCCTAGAAAAATCCAGAAGCGACTGATCCAGAATGGGCGGCTTTCTGGTCTGCGACTGATCCCAGAGGGACGGCAGGAATAAAAGGTACCGCCTTGTACAAGGGAAATATTATCCTTAGGCTAGGAGATGGAACTCCGAATTAAAACAACAAAAAAAAAGTATGCAATGAATAAAACTCAAAGATTGTATACCCCAGGTGGTAATCCAGATCTTCTGGAAAATCCACCCTCTTTCGAGGCAGGTCTCACGGATTCTGGGGGAGACCACTTATTGCAAAACCACGAAAGCAGAGCTGCTTTAATTGACCCATTCAGAAGAAAATCTGGGGTCCAGAGAACACTTCCAGCAGGGTCTCAAAATATCTACGAAAACATGTCCCAAAAAGACAGCTATAGAAAACCCGACGAGGGTAATAATAACGAAAAGGCACTTGAGGCAAAAAATAATCAACTTAATGCCAGAGTTACAGAATTAGAAATCTTATGCAGGGAATTGAAAAATGAACTCTGCATAATTAAAGAAGAAAATGTGAAACTAAAAAATTCACAAAACATGTCTACTAAAAGAGTAGTACTAAAAACTGCTGAAGAATTTCATACAGATGATGAAGAACTAGCTCGAGAAACCGACTGGATCTTTAAAACAAAAAGAATCTGTAAAAAAAGAAAAGCAGAAAAATCACCTACTTTAAGCCCAGAAAATGTTGCGGACAAAGAAGAGAAAAATGTGCAAATAAATGAAGTTGCGAAAAGTAAAAGAAAAGGTAAACCTCCTCCAGTTATATTTAGTAATGTAGTGGAATACCCTCAAATAAACAAAAAATTAAAAGAAAGCAATATTAAATATAAAGTTAATATGCTTAACAATAAACAACTAAAAATTAATGTTGAAGAAGAAAAAGAATATAGAGAGTTGACTAAGGCAATAAATGAAGCCAATATTGAATGGCACACTTATGAAAATAAGAGCACCAGGCCTATTAAAGTAATGGTTAGGTATTAACATCCGTCATGCCAACCTGAAGATATAAAAAATGAATTGAAAGATAGAGGCTTCAAAATTCTAGAAGTCACAAATAAAATAATAAAGAAAAATGAAAATAACAAAGAATCTACGGTACGTCTTCCTCTCTTTATGCTAACATTCGAAAACTCCGAAGATATAAACAAAATATTCAAAATTGAAGTTATCCAGCACATGAGGGTTAAAATGGAGGCTATTCGTAAAACGACTACCATTCCTCAATGTAAGAGATGCCAAAGATTTGGCCATACACAAAAGTTTTGCCAGCGTCTAGCTCAGTGTGTTAAATGTGCTGGTCCCCATTTAACAATTTCTTGTAAAGAAAAAAAAAATATTAAGCCTAAATGTGCTAATTGCCTTGAGGCACACCCAGCGAGTTATCGTGGTTGCCAGGTGGCTAGAGAGTTGCAAAAAAGGAAGAAGCTACAAAAAAATGCCCCAAAACAAATGCAACATAGACAAGAAAAACAAAAGACAAAACCTAGGCAACCTAGTGCACAGAAACAGAATTGCATTGAAACTTTAGAGATACCTAAAACTTTTACGTCGAAAAAAGTCGTAGAAGGCTTATCATATTCACAGGTAACACAAAATAACCTAAGTCAAAAAAGAAACCCGAAAGAACAAAATAAAGTTTCTACACAAAAGTTGACTGAAAATACCATTATGCAGATGATGCAAAATATGATAAAAACAATGAATGAAATCTCAACAAGACTATGCACATTAGAAAACAAACATAATGAAATATATACCCAAACCCAATACCCAATATATACACCAAAAAATAAATCCGCAATGCATGGTTAAGAACGCTTTTCGTATAGTCACGTGGAATGCCAATGGTATTCTGAACAAGAAAAATAATTTGGAAATTCTATTGAGAACACAAAATATTGATGTATGTCTCTTGACAGAAACACATATGACAGATAAGTCATCGCTTAAAATAAATGACTATATATGCTACAGCGCAAACCATCCGAGTAATACACCCAGAGGTGGTAGATCAATTTTAATAAAGAAAGATATTAAGCACCACGAGGAACTTAGTCTAGAAATAGATGAATTCCAACTAATCGTGCTACGAATTATGTCTGTTAAACAAAGCCTTTGTGTCGGTGCATTATACTGTCCACCCAAATACAACATAAAGGATAACATGTTTGAAGAAATTCTTAAACTACTTGGCGAAAGATTTATCCTGGGAGGTGACTACAACGCCAAACACATAGATTGGGGGTCTAGAGTAACCTCTACGAGAGGAAGAGAGCTAAGAAAAGCTATAAAAGAAAAAGGCTGCATTTACCAATCTACCGGTAAGCCTACCTATTGGCCAACTGATAGAAATAAAACTACTGATCTGCTTGATTTTTATATAACAAAAAAAATTTCACCCAATTATATTAAGCTAGAAGATAACCATGATTTGGACTCAGATCACTCTGCAGTCATACTAAGTCTATATGAAAAGGTTATTAAGAAACAGTCGAAACCTCTGCTAACGAACAAGACAACTGACTGGGCTAGCTTTAAACAAGAAATAGAAAACAAAATAAACATAAAAACAAAACTAAGATCCAAATTTGATATAGATTCTGAAGTAGAAAATTTTATTAAAATTATTCAAAATGCTGGATGGAATAATACAAAAAATTGTGAATATAAATCGGTAGGTAACTACCCTAGAGAAATATTAATTATGATAAAAATAAAAAGAAGATCTAGACGCAGATGGCAACAATCGCGTGATCCGGCAGACAAAACTGTGCTAAATAGGTTAACTCAGAATCTTAAAAGAAAAATTAAAGATCTTAAAAATGAAAATTTTGAAAAATATATAAAAAATTTATCAGCTAAAAGAGAAAATAACTACTCGTTGTGGAAAGCAACAAAGAGTACAAAAACCTCGATCTCTCAAATCCCGCCAATCAGAATGAAAAGCGGTGAATGGGCGAGAGATAATAAAAGTAAAGCTGAAACATTCGCAGATCATCTTGAAGAAATTTTTTGTCCAGACGAGACAGATTCGGATGATCTCACTCAAGAAAAAAATAATTGGCAAGAAAATGTTATATCACCATTTTCAGAGAGTGAAATAGTTGAACAAATTAAAAAACTCAGAGATAAAAAAGCTCCAGGTTTTGATCTAATTACATCGGAAGTCCTGAAAGAACTTCCGAAAAAAGCTATAACAATGCTAACACGCATTATAAACGCTGCTATAAGAATAAGGTATGTGCCGAATATGTGGAAAATAGCAGAGATAATTATGATACAAAAGCCAGGTAAGCCCATAAATGAGGTCAAATCCTACAGACCAATATCATTACTACCAATAGTATCAAAATTATTTGAAAAACTATTATTGATTCGAATGAGACCGATCATAGAAAATAGTAATCTGATTCCAAATTATCAATTTGGCTTTAGATCTAAGCACTCGACAATCGATCAAATTCATAGAATAACAGACATAATAGAAAAAGCTTTAGAGGAAAAGAAAGTATGCTCTACCATATTTCTAGATGTAGCCCAAGCTTTTGATAAAGTATGGCATCGAGGCTTAACAAATAAACTAAACAATATGTTACCTAAGCAATACGTAGATATACTCTCATCATATCTAGAAAACAGACTATTCAGAATAAAACAAGACGAAGAGTATTCTACTATTAGAGATATTAAAACGGGTGTGCCTCAAGGTAGTATTCTGGGTCCCATACTGTATTTGCTCTACACCAATGATTTACCAGAAATGGAAAATATAATTGTAGCTACATTCGCTGACGATACTGCGTTGATGGCAGTAGGATCAAATATTGACGAGGCTACAATTAAATTGCAAAGAGCAAGCGATAAGCTATACGACAAAGAAATGGAAAATTAAACTCAATGAGTTAAAATCAGTACATGTAAATTTTACAAATAAAAAATTAGAAAATCAACCACCATTGGTAAATCTGAATGGGGTCAATATACCCCAAGAAAACAATGCTAAATACCTAGGAATGACATTAGATGTCAAACTTAGATGGAAAGAGCACGTTAAAAAGAAAAAATTTGAGCTTGAAAATAAGTATAGAGAAATGTACTGGCTCTTAGGTCGTAATTCTAAATTACCTATACATAACAAGATTTTGTTATATAATCAGATACTCAAACCGATATGGTTGTACGGCATACAAATATGGGGATGTGCCAAACAAACACATGTACTTTGTATACAAAAATTCCAAAATAAAGTCTTGCGCATCATGGTAAATGCCCCCTGGTATGTTCGCAACAGTGATTTGCACAGAGATCTAAAAATTCCTTGCATAGAAAATGAAATAAAAAGATATGCAACAAAGCATATAGCTCGTCTGGAGGGACATGTTAACGTTGAGGCCACTCAATTGCTAGATAATCAAAATGATGTGAGAAGGCTTAAAAGAACTAAGCCACTAGATTTAATACGATAGAATTTCGTAAACTTTTTCTTTAAGAAAATCAAAATAGCAATAAATTAATGGTTAGTCAGTTGGACTAGTATTAATGGGAGGGGTGTGGTTTAGTCAGTAAAAATCTGGCACACAATGGAAGCTACGGGGCTCATTGTGTCTATGAAGATTCCCACCAATCCACGCAAAAAAAAAAAAAAAAAAATATTTTTAATTTTATTTTCCAAAAAAGAATACAAGCACGTGATAACCCTTAATGAAGAATGTGTTAGTAAGGAAAGAATTGGGTCAGGAAAACCTTAACACAAGCATGCAAAAAAAAATAACAGAATTAGTAAACACGATTAAAGAAATTAGGAATAAATATATAGAATCCTAAAAAAAAAAATAAATAAATAAAACCCATACACTGTAAAGAAATGGAAAAAACTTATTAAATTACTTATTAAATTTTCACATTAAAAAAAAAATTATAAATGTCTCCAATATTGAATAACATCTTATTACTTTTGCAATTTTTAGAATTTAATTTTTTTTATTATGCCTACAATTTGATATGCTATCATGTCGCATATGTGCAGATATAATTTGAACAGTAAGAATAAGTAATATAATTAGTAAAACATATTTTTTTTTATTACGTTTTCAATAAATATTACACCTTTATATATTATAATATTATTTATTATACATAACTCATTCCCTTATTCAGAAATGTAATCTAATGAGAAACCAATCTTTAACAAAAAAAATTCTAATGATTTGTGTAGTTCTCTAGCTAGATAACTAATTTATTCGCGATTTCCTGCTGGGAAGTATCACTGGAAAGGAAAGTATAAATAAAAACCATAGATTTGGAAATTTTCAAAATATATATATTTATAATATTATGATCGATTTCATTATTAATTTTTTTTTTATTACAAATTTTTTGTTTTATTCTTAGTTTTTCACAACATTAATTATCTAAAAATTTTGTCTTTATATAATAAGATTTTTTTTTTGCCTTTTTTCTTTTTAAATGTGATGATGTAAACTTAAATTAAAGTTTATAAAAAAATATATAATTTAATAAATAATTCAAAAAAAAAACTAATAATAATTGAAATGATAATTAATATTTATTAAATTTATATTATGTATATGTATATATACATAATATATCTAAACACCATGTAATATAAATGTTTTAAAAGATAATTTTTAATAAATTTATTAAATAATCTAAAATCAAATCTAAAGTATAAATAATAATTAAATTCTATAAATTTTATAATATATTAACTAAAATTAAATTGAATAGTATACTTGTTTATGAAAATATTATAAATTCTAATAATATTCTGTAGCAGTCTATAAAAATAATTTTATAATGATTAAAAAAAAATCTCAGTCAAAAATAAGAAATAATTAAATCAATATAAGTGTTGACTGATGCTATGGGGATTGAATTATCGGATCCTAAGAGTAGAGGGGATCTTTATATTAGTTTAAAGAAAAAATAAATTTGATTCAGAGCATATTTTTGCAAAATACAAAATATCAAAGTTATTTGATAATATTGATATAGTTTGCTTGAAATTTTAGGACATTAGATGCTACTAAAATGATCAAAAATAGAATTCCTTAAATAGGAAAATTGCTGAAAATAGGAAAAGCTATATTTTAACAGAAATAATGTCCCCAATAAGGGTAACATTAACATCTATACTTGGTCCATTTGCTGCATTTAAGCACATATTAGAAGAAATAATAATAAACTTTTCTGAACATAGTTGATATAGTTGTTTATCAGATAACAATAGTTGAAAGCAGTTAAAAAAGTAGAGACACGTATATCATGTGTTAAGAATTAAACATGCAATTTGGGTTAAGAAGTATACATGCAATTTTTCCACCTATTGTATACCACCAGGCTCTTCAATCCACTATGACGCAATCGATGGTACCGTTGACTATTGCAATAAACTTTTGTATAAATACACAAAATACTTAAGCAATATCGTGGGTAGAACCATTTTCAAATTTACTAATAACTTCTTCCTTTTCATGGAAAAAAATTCTAAATTTATAATAGAAATTCAATATAAATTAAATTCATACCTGGCATTATTTACGAAAAAATTAAATTGATTAAAATCATTTTATCTAAATTAATTTTATATAGTTACAAAATTTAACTTATGTATATATGTATTTAATCATAAAATTGTTTAAGGGTAATTTATTGAAATATTCAACAACTTGTATCTCAATAGAAATTCCCTGATATAAAAATGAAAAATTAATAATATAGAATATCTATACACAATATTAAATAGATTGCAATTAAAATATTATTTCAATATTTAAATAATGAACTAAATTTCAATTAAATATTTTTACAAATATATTTTTGCAAAATAAACAATCACATTTGAAGAACCGCAATTCATAATTTTAAATTTTTGAATTAAAATGGAAAATCATTAGAATTGAATCATTTTCTAAAATTTTATTATTAATATCTTGAATTAAATTTAACATAGAGTTATTTATTTAAATTCATAAACAAGTACAATTCTAAAAGTGAACTAATTAAAACTAATGTGATAAATTTAACTTTAATTTTCAAAATATGTATGCATTAATTTAAAAATTTTCCACATTTTAACATACAATTAGGTAAATTTTATGTTTTTATAATTTTTAGCTTTAAAGTTTTGATTTGCCCTTTTTCTTTTCATGTATTTTATTGTTTCTAAATCAAAATTATTAAAAATGGTATAAATAGCTAAATACCACTTAACAAAATAAGAATAATTTATTTTATAAATTAGCAAATAACAAAGGAAAAATTAAGAATTTTACAATATTTTCTTTTTATTCATATTTAAATTTTTTGTTCTTTCGTTAAGTATATTAACCGTTTTGTCAGTAACAAAATAAATTTACACAAATTTTTCCAATTAACACATCAATTGTTGTATGTGGTTGGTTAATAACAATTTACATTGTATAGGTCCTTGGTAAGGACCAAAAGTTAGGCAGCTACTGAAATTTTCAGATCAATCTGATGCTGGGAACATATGTGGTTTTGACAGTTGAAAATGAAAAACACCAAGTGTATGTTAAGAGTAATTTAATAATTATAGTAAGAGAATAGTTAATTTTGATTTTTAATAATAAGATAAATTGCGTAACATTTTTAATTTCTGTTCCTTTTTTTATTTTTTTTTTTTGTTCATTAATAACCATTAATTTTGTAATTTTTGGAATTAATTATAATTCATATTAACATAATTTTCTATTTTAATAGTAATCCGATAGTAACAATTTTTTTTTTTTTTTGTTATAAATAATTATAATTAAAGTGAAAAAAAAGAAAAATTAAATTTTCTATTTTTATTGAAATGCTTTTAAGTTGCTATGTATATGTATGTATTTATGTATGAATGAATATTTATAATGTTTTATACATACGTATTTAATTAAAGGTAAAACAAAACAAAAAAAAACAAGGAACTGAAATGGATACACTTTTATATTCAAATAGACCGGAAAATATTTTCTTTTGTTATAATTTATAATAAATAAATGATGCCTTTCGGATTCGTTTGGTGGTGTAATGATGAAGGTGGTTTATTTATTCTAAAATATGTACTTTGATATATCATCAGTATTCAAAAGTAAATTTTTATTTTCTTTACTTATTATGTTTCATTTTTTCCTTTTTATTTTTGTTATTACTCTATTTTGTTCTATTTTAATTCAATCTTTTGCGTTTATTGAATCCTTGATTCTTTTAATAAATACGTATATATATAATATAATATAATATATAAATAAAAACACAGCCGTTCACTTTCTATTGTGATTTTTTATCAACTTCATTTGTAATATCTGGATTGGAATCAGCATTGGTGGTAGTAGTGATAGCAGTTATATTTGTAACATTATTAGTATTTTTGATGGTTGGGGTAGTGGTAATATTAGTAATAATATTTGGTTTTGTTTTAACTGGTGTATTATCAACAGTACTGCTAATGCTTTGATCCTCTGAGCTACTAATTTCCTCCTACATTTAATGATGTTATTAAACATAGTTATTATAAATAGATAATATATGTGTGTAAGAACAATCAGCAGTATCCAATAGTAATTAACGATGAATCAATAGCAACATCGAATAGATATAAGTGAAAAAATAAAAACAAAAATAAATTATAATTTTCAATTTAATATAGTACATATTATAAATTGTAATGAAAAAGAAAATTTTTTGATTTTGTATACCTTGATTTGAGTTGTTTGTTTCATAGACATCGAGACACTCATTAAACGATAACGTTCTTTAACCCTTTCTCGTATTTTTTCTCTCAATGTTGATAAAGTTGTTGCCGAATTACCAACAAATAATAACGCAAATAGGCAACTTAATACTGGTATCTATTTATATATATATATACATGTATATAATTAGTATAGATAAAATATAAAAGAACAAATATGTTGAATACATTAATATCATTAAAATAGAAAATTTATAACATATATAGCTACATTTATTTATTTAGTTATTTATTCGACTCAGCTCATTAATATACCAGTTTCTAAAAATCCATTTTTAATGGATGTAAACCGTTTTTAATATTTTAGTAATTAGTTAATTATATACCTACATATAATTTTCTTTTATTATTAAAATGGAAATCATTTTCATGGGTAGAATTGGTAGGAAAATTGATTACAATTTATAGAACAAAAACAATTTTTTTCTACGTCCATCCCACACCAATGAATACTATTACAAAATGTAAGTAGTTAAAATTTATAATTTTACAAAATTTTAATAATCGACCAATATTAATAATTCAAATATGTACCTACGTATACATATATGTACTTTATTATTAAATAACAAATCCTTTTTATTATACGATTTTAATGAAGCAATAATTAAAGTACAAATCAAGTTAATATATAGAATTAATTTTAATTCAAATTAAAATTTTATAAATTCTATTAATCACTTGTTAATTGTTGACCAACACAATTAACCTACTCCAAATTTTGTCATTTAAAGAGAAAAAAAAACAACATTTTTGTACAAAATTAAAAAAAAAAAATGATTTAATAAGATGAGTATATGATAAAATGAAAATATAAGATAAGTGTCAGAGCCGGGATAGTTAAAAAAACAAAATAAGCCCATCAAGGCCCGATCAAATGAATAAAATAATTCGCAAAATATTTCGGGAACACGCTTTTTAATAAAATAAAGATTGAATTTTGAATTCAAGTTTTTTTGTATCGAATTCGAAAAAAAAAACATGTTCTGGTTTTGGTAAGTTGCATTAATCAGTGCTTCAGAATATAATGTACTAACCGAACAAGCTTTAAATTGAAATTCTATTAATTTCTAAGTACCCTAAAAACAAATAAATCACCATTCGTTCTCTCTACAACTCTCTTTTTATTTACCTGCCATGTAACTTCAGGATGATACGAAAGTTGAAATAATATCCAAGCCATATACGCTTGAAATGTATAACCAGCAAATAAAAATGGTAACAAAAAGCTTAATCCACGCCACATCCACGAATGAAATCCTTCAATTGTAATATCCATATTATGACGTTCACCAAGTGCTTTCAAACGATATAAAAGTCCTTTTTGATAACGGAATTGTAAATATTGTACCATGCCTTTTTATTTTAAATTTAAAAAAATAAAACAAATAGAAAAAAATAAATAAAAATAATTTTATTAATTTATCATTTAAAAGTTTTGAAAATTTTAAAATATTGAAAATAATAATATACATTTTTTTTTTTATTATAGATGAGTAAATATATTGTAATTAAACTTTAATTACTTAAATCGAAATGAAATCATTATTTTTTTTTTGTTATTAATAGTATATTAATTAACCTAGTTATATAACTTTTAATATTATTAATTTGAAATTTATTTAAAAAAAATTGATAAATAAAAGTATTGATGCATTGGGCTTTATTCTCAGAAGCGAATCACTTTTCCATTACATCTAATCATTAGAATTTGGCAATTTAATTAGCGACAACAATACTTCGATTAACTGGAATAACTTACGTTGATTGCTAAAACAATGACACATATCTTCATTTTCTTATACAACAAATATTATTTTACATTGTATATATGTTTAAAAAAAAATTTTTTTGAATAAAGAATAAAGAAAAAAAAATGCCGATTAAGTAAAAACAAAAACTAAGATTAAATTTAAATTATATCCAATAACATAAAAAATTAAATAGGTTCCAAAACAATTTGAAATCCCAAAAAAAAAACACTGATCGACCAACATTTATTTATTTAATTCTTATAAACTATTTACATATAACAATTTCAATAAAATAATATAATAATTAAAAAATAATAAAATTTACTTAAATCAGTTAAACAAAAGTTCTCTCTTAAATACAATTTAATTTGTTTTTTTAAACTTATATGAACTTTTTTCTTTTTTTAGCTCCATAGAAAGATTGTATACATTTGCAAACCTTATCACATTTTGTGTTTTTTTAATTTTTATAAAAGTGATCATAATGCTATCTGTGGTATTTTTAGTCTAAATAAATAAAATATGTTAACACACAATAATCCACAAACTAGCGATAATTATCTATTCCACAAAACTAATTGGAATAAGTTTAAAAGAAAGCTGGGTAACAATTTGGAAAAAGAATACCTAACCTACAATGACCAAATTTTAGAAACCGAAAATATCACAATAGACAAAATTGATGCTCACTTGTACAAATTAAATAAACGTATTAAAGATACAATGAACGAAACAATTCCTAGACAAATAAATAAAAATTATTTAAACAAATTTTATTCATCCAGACTTAAAAACCTACTAAGGCACAAAAGCAAGTTACTAAAGGATATACATATAATATATAAAAGACACTTAGACTTTTCGTCACACGCAATAGTTACTCTTGCCTTTTGAACAATATTAGCACATTAATAAAGCAGCAACTCAAAATAGAAATAAATAACTACTGGACAAACAGAATAAAAAAGATTTCCCCTAACGACAGCCGTAATATGTTTCTACTCTATTGAGAGCCTGTGTAAATCTACATAGAAAACCAGAAACGGACTGCAAACATTTTTACTCTAATAAATGCTTGTACCGAAAAGCAAATATTATAAGATTCGATAATTTTTTAATAAAAATTATTCGCAATCACTTTGAAAGATCTCTTGATACGTTAGAAAATGGTCTTATATCCAATATATACTACCACAACGAGGAGTGCATTAAAAATACTTTAAAAACGGGTTTCATTGCGCCCGAACACTTTATATATCTTGATTCTAAAGGGTATATTCAAAACCACGAGTATGTCCCTCTATTATATCACTATAATAGAAGGGCTACATGCAAGTGTATAGAATATAACCCACAGAATATTGAGACTAATCTACTAAAATATGACATGCTTATTCCTGAAAAGGATAAACAATTATCAACAAACTATTGGTGGTTACATAGTTCATGAAAACGAATATAATAGTTAAGTATATCAGTAGAATAAGTTAGCGTTAGATTAGCGTTAGTTAGTTAGGGTTAGATTAAGTGCAGTTCTAGTTTAGTTTTAAGTTTTATTTCATAAAGAAAAAGTCTAAAAAATTTCTGGTTTTTATCGAAATTTTCCAGAATAATAAAAAAATCATAATAAAATTTTTGCTATAAAAAATAACAAAATATTGATGGTGTATAAATAATACTGTAAAAAAAAACTAAACAAATTAAATAATTGTTAAGGCTTTCTAAGTAAATTAAGAAATAATATTAGTTTTATAAAACTTTTTTTCTAATTGTAAACAGAATGAAACAAGAGAATAAAATAAGAGTTAACAAAAAAAAAAAATTAATTTTTATAAAAAATCAAGACTAACATTAATGTCTGAAGTTATGTTCATGTATGTCTCCATACCATTCTATTACATAAATATTTTGTGTAAAGTCAATTTTTTATTTTAAATACAATGATCAAAACATGAATTTTTCTGCTGTTCAATATTAAGCCATTTCGACGTAGTCAGCATTGAATATACAGAAGCATAACGATTCAATCTCAGAAAAACTCTCATAGATTTCTCATTTCTAAAACCTTTGCAATCTATCCCATCATTTCAGAATTACACATAAGAATAATAAAAGAACAATATTTAAAATGTGGTTTCATCATTTTACTATAATATACATATATTGCACACCTCATAGATATATCATCAATAATTTTACTAAAAAAGTTACCGCACCATTTTGTCGCTACTGCTGTTCAGCCTGTACTCTGAACATATTTTCCAAGACGCAATTAATTTAATAGACAAAGTAATCAAAGGAAATGGAATTTACATCAACAATATCCGATACGTGAACAGAGTAACGAACCTAGAAGTTCTTAGAAGATTGAAAATAAACAAAGAATTTTTTCTCAATGTCAAACGTAGATAAGTAAGCTACTTTGGGCACATGATACTAGGCCCGAAGTACGAACTACTTAAATTAATTATACAAGGGAAGATTGAACGCAAGAGGATATACGCTGGGTTGCGCAGTAGGTAGAGCGCCTGCCTTTCAACCGAAAGGTCCCAGGTTCGATTCCTGATGAAGCAAAAACAAAAAAAAAATGCTTAATGGATTTTTCGACCTGGTCCAGTACCCTTTGTCATTGGGATATAATAAATGGCAAAAAATAATTGAGAGTATAATCTGGTAACAAATTAAATAAATGAAACTATTCTGTTTAAGAAGGCTTAGTTCCTGACAATAGCAGTAGTATTTTCCACATTTAATGAGTTGATAAGCCAGTAATTTGTTAAATAAATACTCGAAATATTGTAGATTGTAGTGTAAAATTGCAGTACCGTACTTAATTAAGCACGAAAAGGTGATTCTACCTAAGTTACTGTAGAGTGTAAAAAAAAAAAAAAAAAAAAAAATTGGACAGGTATCAGAACCACAGGAGAACTGGTTCACAGCGCAAAATGTTGAAAGAGTACGTCAACATCATAACAAGCTTACAATGATGAGTTAAGTGATCGCTGAACATTCAGTAGTGCTTTAGCAACATAAGAAGAAAAATTTATCATCAATGAACCCATTCAATCAACTAATTTTGGTTAATAATATTCAATCTTTTCATTCTGCATTTTAAGTTTTTTCACTCTACAACGTGTACTAAATCTATTATGATACATTCATCAGACAATTTTAAAATACCTTTAACACATAATATAATTTATGTATTTATGGGTTACCTTGGTACAATTTTCTCTTGTTCATCACATCCACATATTTGTGACACCATGTTTTATCATTACAAAGACTCGTTTTATGATTGAAACCCAAGTATTTGTAGCATCTCAGAACACTCAATTTTTTCATATACTGTACATTTTTAACGTTTAGTTGCAGTTTATGATACATAATCCATTGTTCTATTTTATTTAAATCATTTTCTATGGAATTCCTCAATGAATTTTCTGTTGGTGTAGTATATCTTATAATAGCATCGTCGACATATAGTTGAATAGATCCTGCAAGATTTAAGCGTGATATGTCGTCAATATATATTTTGAAAAGATCTGGTCCTAAAATTGATCCCTGTGTAACTCCTTTTTTTATTATTAAGGTGTTGCTGAAGAACGATCCTACTTTGATTTTTTGTATTCTACCAGTTAAATATGTTTTGAAAAAATTCACATCATTAGGATCAAATTTAGTAACCTTTAATTTGTAATTTAATAGCCTTCATAATTTTAGCTTTTCTTAGATGTTCATTTATGCCACAGATTAAAATTTTAGGATTTTGTAATATGCTCCGAAAATAATCAAAAAGTTTCTTATTTCTGTTGAAAGAAGTGAGAAGAGCTTTCTAGCAAACCAAATTTAATATACTTGTAAAAGTGATAAACTTATCGGGCACATTTAAAATATATTAAATATATGCATCACTTGATCTTTTCCAATAGTTACACATCGATTCAATCCTAGATCATATCTCTAGACAATAGACATATACCGCAAACATAATATAGGAAATTATTCTTCCCCTATCCCTTCCCCTACAAGTCAATTTTCCAATACAATTTTCGGACATATATTTTTCAATAATTGCAAATAAATAAATTATCATTATTATCACCATCATACTACAGATTTAATCAGAAAAAAAAACAATCGATTATATAATTGTTAAAAGTAATTAATCAAAAAAAAATATATTTTTTATATATAGATAAGATAACAGTTTTAGTTTCAGAATTTAAAATTTAATAATTTCACAAAGATATAATTAAACTAAAATTTAATATTAGTACCGATATCCGAATCTATATATATATATATAATATATATATAAATACAAAATTAATCTATATATATATATAATATATATATAAATACAAAATTAATCTATATATATATATATATATCAGTGACGGGGCGTGGAATTTTCAACAGGGGAAGCACTATAAAAGGAAGCATCAGTTTGCTTTGGCTTTTCTTTTTCTATTGAAATTTTTGCTAATTTCGACAGTCAAAGTTTTTACTCACATCTACTTCTCAAAGTAGTTTTAATTATGTTTAGGCAGAAAAACGATCGCTCAACTGAAGCAGTTATTATGTTATTATAAATTTACATAGTTGGGAATATTTATTAAAAGTACTGTTTAATCCAGTTTGAATTAAAAATGTTAATATTTGCATATACTGTTTTTGTTATTTAAATTTTCATCTGAAAATATAACTTTAATTTAAGCTCTGACTTTAAGAAAGGAATGTAAAAAAGTGTGAATACGAATTTTCTATATTTATGTTGGAAAATACCACGTATACGAATTAAAAGATTTTACTGAAAAATGCTGATTACATCGTTTTATTGTTGTTGTTGTTATTAGTAGAGCAAGCACTGGTTTACCATCTTTAACAATTAATAATTTTTCCTCAAAACTTCTAACCGAAAATGATTTTTTCTTAAAATTTCAATAACACAATTACAATTATCTATTTTAATTATTTATAAATAATAAAAAAAAAACATTTTAAATTTTTACATTTATTAAAAAATTGTTTCAAAACTGCATAAAACAAAATTATGGCTGAAAATAAACAATGTAGCATTCAATAACAAAAAACTATAGAATTACTTAACACAAATCAATACTACTCTCTAAAAAAAACCCAAAACTACATACATTATTTATATAAATAATTCTCATTTAAGTCAACAACCACAATAATGCATAAAATTAATTCATTCCCTGATACTTTTTTTATTTGTAAATTCATTTTGTGTCATGCGATATTTTGTTGTTGTTTCCCTAGATAATCTATTTTCTATCAGATATTTTCTAATTATATCAGGTAAATTTGGAATGAATATCAGCCACTCATTCAAATTCAATTTTTTTTCCTTCTAAGATTTTATTTTATTGTCGCTTCGTTTATTATTTTGTTGTTGTTGCTACGAAACTAAATAGAGACAGTGTGTTTGAGTGTATGTATATTTTAAATGCGAAGAGAACTGAGGAGAATGATATTTAAGTTGTCATTATATTTTTTTACAATGTATAATTATTATAGCATATTGGTAAGAGAATAATGATTTTTAATAGGCATTATTTTCAAATATTATAAATTTGTGGTTGTTGAATATCTCTTGTTGGCTTGTATTATTGAAAGAATAATAGAAAATAATTATGTTTATATAGGCATTATTTTCTAAACATACATAATGTAGTTAATATCAATGCATATAATTTTTGCTTGAAATTTTTTTTTCATTCGTTTTGAATTTTTGTATTTAAGTAATTTTTATATTAAATTAAATATAAATTTTATATTAAGCTGTAAGAAATAATAAATAATATTTCATTTGGGGAAGCACTCATTCAACTCAATATATGGACGCTTCGTGCCTGATATATATATATATAAAAATACAAAATTAATATATAAATCCATATTATATAATAGATAAGAACAATAAAATCGATTGAAAAATTTTATGCACATATTATGGTATTATATATATATTATTCTGCATTTATCTGGATGTTTGTAAGTTCGACGGAACGCTCCAACACATATACAAATTGCATATGTATACAAATGCATATATATACAAATTGGTTTGGTGCTTTTTTTTAACCCCTGTCTACCATGCTGAACCTTTGCAGGAAAAATTGATTGCATGAACTATATTTTTTTAATTTAATGTTAGTCTTCTTCGCAAATAATAAGGAAAAATAATAAATAATAATAATAATAATATAAATAAAACAAACAATTTTTTTGATTTATAATAATAAGGACTAATAGAAATTTAATATGGTATAATAACCAAAAGGCAAACAGCATTTAACACAAAAAAAAAACATAATTCACTCAAAGGTTATTCTTATTACTTAAAATTATACATAATAATACACATGTGTATCAGCATATTTGTATTGTATAATATTATACATTATACTACTTTAATGCTTCTACCTTTTATTTTTCTCATTATTGTGTGCGTAATTCACTTCACTCAAAAAAAATTATTTTTGTTTTTTTTTTGTTTTTTTTTATTATTTGCTGTATCTGTATTCTGTATGTTCTATATGCTCCATTCCAAAAATATTATTTTATTTTCAGTGTTAAGTGTTCACATTTCACTTCACTGTTCAGGTTAACTGTTCAATCAATAGAACTTGATAGAAGTAGAGTAGGATAATTAACTCTACTTCTACGCCGGATAATAAAACATTGTTTTTTTTAAATTGAAAATTATTGATGAAAATGTTTTTGTATTTTTTGTAAATTTTACCAATTTAGATACAAAATTTTGAATATATAAATTATGAATATTTTTTAAAAATAACACAATACCATAATAACAGTTTATTCATATAGCAAAATAAGATCCCTATACATTATACAAAAGACAAAATTTATATGAAAATAAGATCCCATTTTTAAATTTGCTCTCCCGGAGGACTCAATAACGCTAATACGGTATAATTTATACTAAATGGAACCCAACTAACGAATTATAATTAAATGGAAGTGAGTACGAGTATACCATACAAAAATACAAACATTTTATACAAATTTGTTGGTATGGTACTTCTTTTTCTGTAATATAAAAAAAAAGATTAGTGTTAGGCCAATATAAACATAAATAAAAATAAATAAAAAGTGATATAAACATAAGTACTGTAATTTCGGAACAAAGAAAATAATGAAAGAAAAAAAGAAACTAGGATTTATTTTGCTTCCGTCATTTATGACGGGTTACAAAGCTAGTATAGATATATAAAAATTGTATATAAATTTATATTTACATAATATAATTTACTCAAATTACATAAAATAAAACTCGCAGCTATTAAGATACTAATAATCTAAACTCTAACTTAAGTATACGAAGGCTCTGTCACTATAAATTATGTATTAACAAATTTTGGAAATAAACGAACTATTTACTCAAATTTAAGTTCATTACTTAACTTTAACTTGCATCTTGTCTGTTCAGACAAGACCAACAAGAGTCCTGGAAAGTTACTACTGGGAAAATTTCTCAGAAGTAAAATGAAAAAGTATCAGAAATACCTCAGTTCATCAAGAGTGTTAATTGACTCAACGATGGAGTCTGGTAATAAACTGAATTTCGACCGGAGATACAACGTTTTGAGACATTTTCTATACACCCATTTTACCAGGTATCTAATTGTAATATGGAAATTAATCATATTCCAGTAACTGAGCAGCTTATTTTCATTAACTACTCCATAGATAATTTTTTATAATTATCAACTAATAATCTCAAACAATTTTTGATATAAAAAAATTTAAGGTGTAAAAAAATTTTCTTTATTCATTTCATTACTCACAAATGATAAGATAAATGCTCGAAGCGGTATCTATTTGAAATAGCAACTATGAATTGAATTAAATAAAGTTTATTTTGTGCCACTGAATTTTATTAGGTTTTTTGGGCCATATATACTTTTTTCTATTCAAATTTAATTATCCAATTATGAAGAGGAATATGAAAGAAGATGAAATAACTGAAATGGCTGCAAGTACTATGGAATTACCAGATGTGGAGATAATTGAAAATATAGATGGTTTAGAACGAGCCTGGCCAACCTGCGGCTCATTGGGAGATAGTTTAGGGCTCACAAAATAATTTATAAATATTTGTAAAATATACCTCATATGAAAAATGGCTTTAAATTTAGAACTATATTGCCAACATGAATATAACGTGATATATATTCAGCATGAATAATGAAAAACAAAATTATCATTCAAAAAAACAACATTTGTTTATGGCTAAAATTTAAAAAATCAATACATTGTGAAATAATGTTATGAAGATTACTTCACGATGGAATTTTAACATTTAGCTTTTGACAATAAGACTTTTCACACAGACGACAGTATTATGTTGTTTTTATTGTGAATTTTGTCCTTTTATTGAAATAACTCTTTTTTTTATCATCTTGACAGTAATTTAGGTAGAATCACCTTTTCGTGCTTAATTAAGTATAGTACTGCAAGTTTACACTACAATATCTACAAATATTTCGAATATTTACTTAACAAATTACTGGCGTATCAACTCTTTAAATGTGGAAAACTACTACTATTGTCAGGAACTAAGCCTTCTTAAATAGAATAGCTTTATTCTATTTAACTTGTTGCCATATTATCACCCATATTCTGTTAGACCCATCTCGCGGGATCGCGTGAGAATATCTCTGACGAGATAGTTTTGTATTCTGTTAGACCTTTGCGAGACGAGATAGCCATTTTTTATCTCGTCAAAAATTGTAAGCGATAGAGTATCTCGTCAAAGTATTTTGTGTTTTTTTATCAAAAAATTGAATTTAATAAATAAATTGAATAGATAAAATAGTTAAGTAAAGATTAATAAACAATTTTTCATTTTTTTTTTCATTATTTTTAAAATTGTGTTTTTTTGTTTTGAAAAAAAAAACCATCTTTTACTATTACTGTTTTACTACTGTTTATGTACTAAACTAAAAAATATTTAAAACAATTATTTATATTTATTTTTCATTTAAAAAATATTTTAAAACTAAACCCCACTAATACTTTCCAAAAATTTTATAAATCATATTTTGTTTATATAGCAATAATTTTTTTTGATAGTAAAAAATTATCAGTACTACCAACAAATAAAATGTTCTATCGCGCTGCTTACAGTGTCTAACAGAAATGCATATTGAGCGAGACGAGACGAGATGAATTTTTTCTTCTCGTCAACGATGGGTCTAAGAGAATATGGGTGATATACTCTCAATTATATTTTGTCATTTATTTTATCCCAATGACAAAGGGTACTGAACCAGGTCGAAAAACCCATAAAGCATTTTTTTTTACTTCATCGGGAATCGAACCTGGGACCTTTCGGTTGAAAGGCAAGCGCTCTAACTAATGCGCCACCCAGCGTGGACATTTGACAACCCTAGAAAGGAATAAATACACTCAATGCGTTTTGGTAGAGTTTCACTGAAAATAATTTAGTTCTAACTGCTTTATCTCTGGAATTGCTACAGATGATGCTCCTAACATGATAGGAAAGAATAAGGCTTTTATAGGCCTGCTGCAAGCGAAACTGTCAAAAGCTGGAATAGATTGCATTATACATCAAGGAAGCTTGTGTAGCCAAACATTAAAAATGGATTATATAAAATGTCGTGGTTAAAACTATTAATGTTATTCATAGTCGTGGACTATTCCATCGTCACTTTGAAGAATATTTGAAAGAAATAAATTCACACTACGGAGACGTCATTTATTTTTCTAAAGTTCGTTCGCTAAGTAGAGGCAGATGTTTAACAAAATTTTTATATCCGAAAGAAGAAATCAAGGTTTTTACAAGGTTGTTAACTCAGTAGCTTTAATTTAAAACTTCAGGGTGAAAATATGCTAGTTGCTAAAAGTTGTAGTGAAATTAAATCTTTTATGCTCAAATTATATTTGTCATCAAATCAATTAAGGAATGGCGATGCATCTTATTTTTATGAATTAAATAATGTTAGTTTATCGGTACAAAAGGATTTTGATAAATGCTGATTGTTTGAAGAAATTAGAAAAAGATTTCGATTCAAGATTCAATGAAATTGCTTTATATGATAAACATTTTGAAATATTCGATTCCGGTTGGCCATGCCTGGTTTAGAAGAACCAGAATTTGTATGTATTGATGAATTTTCTTGAAATCAAATATTTTTTCAAACAAATTAAACAATTTTTCATTCAAATTCAACATTTTGTCAAACAATTTGTTAGAAAAAATGTTGAATTTGATTAAAAAATGTTGAATTTATTTGAAAAAATGTTGAATTTGAATGAAAAAAAGTATATATATATTTTTTTTATCAATCATAGGTACAGAATTCAATGCTAACAATAAAATAAATACAAATAAAAAGAGAAAATTTTAGAAATTTTACAGTAACTAAATTAAAACGAAAAATTTGCAAATTGGTGTTCTAAAAAGAAATAATTGTTAATAATAAACTAAAAGACAGTTTAAATAATTAACAAACATTATCAGTGCAAATTATTTATTTTTCATTTCTGACATACCATGATTGGATTTATAAAACTGAATTTGAACTAAAACACAATTTTAAGCAAAAAGTCTATTTGGTATGCAAAAAATCGAGCTTGAAGAGTGAGATTTTACTCATAAGCTTCTGCTTAGTTAAAAAAGTCTAATATAATATTATATATTAATATTTAATCTCTCAAGCTTTGCTTATTTTTTCGCACACAAATGTTTCTGCAGCAAAACTCATTCTTGAGGCTAAACTCTTTTGCTTTTGAAATTTTTTTCTCTTCCAAATTAATAATAACAATCTGAATGGCTTACAATTCAGTCAGTTTTATGTACTATACTAGCTTACAGAAGATTATTCTATGATAACACTTCACTACTTATAGGCCTGGGTCCCTTATAAGACAATTTACAAAGATGCTTGGATGCACATACTTATTTCCAATTTAATTCTGTACTTTGTATATTTTGATATTTCCTCATGTACTGAAGAAACTTGCAAGTTGTTATGAATTAAATTATTTGGTACGAGCATACCACGGAGCATTCACCACCATTCTTAGGAGCTTATTCTGAAATCTTTGAATTACGTCAATGTTGGATTTAATTGCAACGCCCCAGAGATGGATCTCATACGACTATATAGGTTTAAGGATAGCTTTGGATACAGTAGGACCTTGCTTTCCAAAGACAATTCAGATCTTTTATACATTAATCAATATAGGTATCGCAGCTTTTGTTTCAACTGAGTCCGTTTACAAATCAGAATCCTCTTTCGGAATAACTGTAACTGTAAAATTATTGGCGTGCAGTTACCTTTCCTCATTGTAAATGTTACATGAGTTGACTTATTTTCATTTATTTTATTTTTCAACTGTGAGGCTGGGTACACTGCTATACTTATTGTACACATCAGATATATACCAACCAATAATCAAGCAACCATTTCAATTTTTGCAGACGATACAGAAAATTAAAATTCTAACGCGTGTTTCAAAATAGCTTCAACATTTATGTTTCCAATCATTTGGTAGAAATAGAAAAATGGCTAAATGTATGGAAAATAGTTAAAGTTAATTAAAATTCCATTTGCACCAAGAAAAGGAACATCCTGTTAAGATAAATAACAAAATTATACCATTATACAATGATGTCAAATATCCCGGAATGCTTACATGGACAGAAGACTTACATGGAGAAACACATTGAAAAAAAGAACTCAAATAAAACTAAAAATCAACAAAATGAGTTGGCTCTTGAATAGAAAGTCTAAACTAAAATTAGAATACAAAGCACAAAGATTTAATCCCTATGATCGAAGAAGACAAAAAAAAAATGCACATCAAAGCTGGGAAATCATCACAACTCACTAGCAAGAAATCTACTACTTGGCATAGGTCACCATCGATTAAAGAGAAAAAATGTGCTAAACAATCAAATATGATCATAAAACTGTAATGAAAAACTAATAAACTTGCAATGGCGGGATCATTAATTAAAGTTAGATTATAAAATTTGAAAACAAATTGTTAGTTTCTATATAAAATAAAACTGCAAATTAATAAACGAAAAAATGAAAAACAAAAAAAAACTGTGAAGTCAGCTTAGAATTTAAACTTATTTTTAAGCATTTCACACCATATTTACAGTATTTGCAGATATTTATTTTTTTTGCAAATCTTGTCTATTACCAATTTGGGGTCGACTTTCTTAATAATAATTTCCATTTTCTTAAATAAATAAATTCCACATTTCTATCATATAATAAATTTCATTAATTTAAGTTTATAGTAAGTAACATTCCACAACTACACCCTTTAAATTAATATTTGGCTATCGAGATCGAGATAAATGATGTGTGAATGTATGCTGTATATTATTTATATTTTAACTTTAGTAGATTAGTTATAAATTCAATTTTTATTATGTCAATGAATATAGAAGAAATAAGTGGTTTAAAAATTTTTCTATTATACTTTAATCAAAGAAGTGTTTCGTTTAATACCCTTAAGTTTTTAAAACTCTTGTCCTAACTCTGAACATTGTAAATTTTATATTTTTGTATACAACAGCATATATGTGATATAACTTCCAGATTTTCAAATTAATTTTTTTTTTCAGCAAATTCAAATTAATCTTAATAATATCGATAAAACCGCACAATGATTTAAATTTTCATAAAGATAAATTACATTTATAATATCGATTTAATGATAATATTTTTGATTAATTTCATATTCGAATATAAATTATATGGAATAAGTTAAAAAACAAAAAAAATCAAATTAATATTTCATTTCAAATTAAAAGCTTTAAAAATATATACCTAATTATATATAATAATATAAACTTACTTATATAACAATTGAAATACATAAATTTCAGTCGGAATAATTGCCATGTTTCACCTTGTGGCCAAACTAATAACACAGCAGAACATACAGTTGATATGAAATGATGTGTTCTCCACCATCCTTTTATTCTTGAACCATTCACTTTTAATATACTTTCACGTATCGTTAGAGTACAATAATACCAAACTAATAGGAATATAAATGCTAGCTCCAATGCTCTATAAATAAAAATAAGAAGAAAAAAAGAAAAAAAAATAATTTTAATTAAAAAAAATATTTTACAAAATTTTAAAATTAATTCTATCTATTTTATTTTCTACAAAATTAGATAAAATTGAAAAGGTTGATTTTTTTTTTTTAATTTATTACATAAAAACGAAAAATTTAAAATTATAAATTATAATTCTAAAGAATGGGTATTATATATACGTACAGACATATAACATAATATTCCCAATAAAAGTCAAAGAATTAAAAAATTTTATTTTATTCTGAAAATCCTTTAATAATACCCCATTTGACAATGAAAATCAATTTTATCCTACTATAATAGCATCAAAACTTTCTATACAATAAATACGTAAAATCTTACATCACGTTAAACTGTTACCTATACCATACAATTGAATTGATTTTCATTTTTATATAAAGCCCAAACCTAAATGTTATTATAACCTAAATTTAAAAAAAAAAAAAAACAAAACAACAACAACAATTTTTAATAATAACATTCATTTTCCAATTCTCAAAAAGCAATAAAATTTTCTGAATTTTTCAGATAAAAATAGAACAACAATTTATCCAATAGGTAGGATAGGTAAAGTATACAAAAAAAAAAAAAAAAAAAAAAAAAAGACCTTCACAAAACTTACCTGTAATTTAGCCACAAATTTAAAAATGCCATTACTAATCCTATTACATTGAGTATTAGCTTAAATTTCTCATAATCATCTTTGTATCGAACTTTATCATTTCTGTTCAGAATTGATACATTTACATCTCCTAAAATAATCTGCAAAAAAAAACATTTTAAAAAATTATTTTTTTTTTTACTTTTATAGGAGGCGAAAAATTATTTATAGAATAATGTACAACAGGAATATTAAAATAAAATTTTAATCTTTATAAAAATACTGGACACAGGAAGTTCGAAATTATTTTTTTTTTTTTATTATTATCTTTTCAAATTTAAATTTCTGTTCTGTCTGTATACATTATTATTACATCTAGATATTAATGTATGTTGATTTACAAAAAAAAAAAAAAAAAAACAAGCAACAACAACAGGAAAAAAAAAAAACATTTTTTTTTCTATAATAAATCATCATAAAACTTACTTGCAAATAGAATCCAGATTTCCTTGGTAAGGATTGTTCTTTTTCATGTAGTTGAGCTTTTCGTTTTATAATACTTTTTTCCAATTCAGCTATAGTTTCGGTATCCTTTGGATTATTATCTCTTTTAATTCTGAAAAGAAAATTTGTAATATTATTATTTAAAAAAAAAAAAAAATTTATATTTTTATTGAATTATTTGAAGTTTTAAAATGGTTGGGATTTTGGAAATTATATTTGGTAACCTAGTTGTTCCAGATAAGTATACGAAGGAAGAGAAAATTGAAATAAGTATGCTAGGTATATATGTATGGTCTATGGTATGGTATATATTGTAGAATCTAGAATAATTTTATGAGATATTAATAAATGGTAATTAAATGCCAAATTTAATTGAAATTTCGACATATTGATTTCATTCTTTTGATCTGTCTTCTTAATTGAAGTTATTTTTATTTTTATTGTAAATGATTAAATATAAGATTTTTTCATTTTGTAATTTTGTAAATGTAACTTTATTATTAATTTTTTTTTATTATTTTAGGAATGTTTAATTTTAGCTTTTAAATTAATTAAGAATCAATCATTGTAACTTGCTTGAATTAAGTTTGTAAATAAATAAATAAATTTTCATTTTCAACATAAATTACAGTTACCTAATTTAATTAAACTTAGGCCCTTATTGTGAAGTGCCAGGTTTCAGTAAATATCTGAGAAGTGTCAGCAGATATTCAAAATCGGTATTGTGATTATCAGTTGTCAGCAAACTACTGATAAATTCTGAATACGGACAAAAAATTGTATTGTGAATGTCAGACAGTTTTTCTGACATTTGAGAGTAATTTTGTTCAGTTGTAAATTTTAGCGTGACAAAATATATTGTGTTAAAGAAAAATTTCTTTTTACTTAAATATTTTGTTTTTTATTTAAATTAATGTTCGTTTTTATAAAAATTGTAAGTATTTTTTATTCAACGTACTTTAAAAATATAAAAATACATACTTTTTTAGTAAAATGACGAAAACTTACAGCAATAAAATTCAATTGAAGCGATTAGTTGAATTATTGCAGAATAGACAAATTATTATACAAAAAATTCAATGGACGACATATTTATATTTTATTAATAAAAAATAAAACACTTTAATTTAAATAATTATTTCGTTTCTAAAAAACTTTAAAACAAACTACAAAATTAAAATCTTAACTGGCAAAAAACATAAATTTTCTCGATATTAAACAATAGAACAAAATTTTGTCAGTATCGCTTCACAATGGCAAATAAAATTTCAACTGACAAAATTTCTCAGTTGTCAGTCGACTGAAAATTGATAATCGCTATTTTCCACAGTTATTCCATATTTCAGCCATCACTATACCTAGTCATTTATCAATGTGTGCGTCCAAAAAAATTTTATTTTAAAGCTAGGTAAGTTGTAAGTATGCTGAGCAAAAAAAAAATGAGGTTCTTGTTTTGACCGCCAGGTATTAAACTTCAAAATTTTTGCTCCTCATTTATATACCCGGGTATATAAAATTTTTTTTTGCTCGGCAAAATTTTGGCATTAGAAGATTATTAACGTTTAAGGATCATGTCATATTGCTTATTAAAGTAAATCTTAAAAAGTGATCTATAAACTGGATCTAGGCCGCCCATATTATGTATCATAAAAATTCTTAAATGACTGACTGCCCTTGTATTGAAGCTATGAATATCAGAATTGTTGACAAGCTTAGTATTCGTTTTGATTTCTTTTCTGCTAATTTTATGTATGTGTAATAATTGGATTAGTTTTTTGTAATCTGATAGTTTGAGTATTCTATATTTTTTATAAAAAATATTTGATTAGTTGACATTCCATGATCTAAATTGAATAAGTTTTTTATATCTTTCCTTCCAGACCCCATCGTCGTTTTCAGTGGGTTAGATACGAAATTTCCTTTTTTTAAAATACCTCGTACCAAAATCACCTTTTTTAAAATTCTCCGTATCAAAATCCCTCGTTTTCAAAAAAAATTTTTTTTGGAGCCCGAAATTACAAAAACAAATAGTTTTAAAAACGAGGGAGTTAAAATAAGATTATTTAAGAAGTTACATGACACACAAACATGTAGTATTTTTATATTGCTAGGAATTTAATTAAAGCAGTTTTTATGAAAGACGCTGCTAAGGTAACTAATTTGAAACTCTTAATAATGACGCCAAAAAAATTGCAAACTACTTTAAAATAAATTATATATAACAGAGGTAACACAGGAAAATCTAAAAAGCCATCCAAACCATGATTTCATCGAAATTTTTGATTTATTGCTGATTCAAAAAAATTTCATTTCCCCAAAATTCAAAACAATGCGGGCGCTTAGTACAGACACTTGAATATCATTGTGGGCAAATTACATGGGTGTATATAAACTCATTTCTGAATTAGCCTAGAACATGTTGTTGTTGAAACTAGGATGGAGCGGGTGTAAAATTGCCATAATTGAAAACCCAACTACAAAAAATAAAAAAAAAACTAAAAATATAATTGAAAAAAAGGCTTGAAAATGAAAATATAGATTTCTTAAAAAATATTTCTTTTAACATATCCTTAAATTCTAGTTCGAAGATTAAAATGTAAATAATAATTTGTTTTTTTTTGTATTATAGGGTTGTTTTATTTTTTTTTATTTTTTTGCCCACTACCCAAACACTAGGAAAGGATTCCTTTATAAAAAATAATTGTATGTTCGGATAAGGGGATAGGATTCGGAGAGGGAAAGAGAAAGATGTTGGGGAAGAATTCGAAATTGAATTATTACCTATTCTACTAAAACATGAGATTTTTTAAAAAGCGTATTAAAAAATAATGCTATGGATTATGAAACGGGGGATTTTGATACGGTGGATTTTTCAAGAGACATTTTGAAAACAGGAGATTTTGAAACCGATGATCTTGTCACGATCCCGTTTTCAGGACCATACATTATTTTTTATTAATAGATATGTATTACTTATGGCTATAATTGAAATTTCGTAGAAACATAATTGGAGCTCTTGCTTTTAGTTCTGGCTGGTGAAGAACAAATTTCAAATACCTTGTCAAATCCAACAAATTTGGAAAACTTTTTTTGGTGACTGTATCATCGCTATTTCAATTTTATGACTTAAGTTGTAAGGCTTCCTAACCAATACTAGTTATATATAAGAATTATTTTGATAACAACATCTTCCGAGCCAGCCAGTCACAATTGTGAGAAATGGTTAGAGACGTGCTTGTTTATTTTTGATAGAGTACCAAGTACCAATTTTCAGATCTGTAACACACAAAGGGTTATAACTATTCTTGAACGATGCTAGGAGTTGTATGACAGTTACTCGAACCAATCAAACTGGTGGTTTAAAACCTGCGATACCTAATAATTTAATATGTTAGAATTTTGATTACATTTATTCAAATAGGTTTTCTTTAACAGATATACACAAATATCTTAACAAACGATTTTATATATTAAGATTGAACTTAAATTGTTAAAATTTTAAACAGAATTATTTTTTACCATTCTTATAACTTTATACTCAAATTTTTATGTATTATAGCGCACTATGATTTGCAGATGATTAGTGTCGACTATAACTTGCTACAAACTGTCATCATTTTAAAAATTAAAATTAGTCTTTTATTGTAACTACATATTAATATAAGTTTGGTTCTGCTCCTTGAGATATTTGTGATCAATCAAAATCCAATTAGGAAATATTGAGAGATAAAAGATTTTAGTCTAACACTAACAAAATTTTGATTGTCAGCTAATCGTAATGTGAAAACGTAGATATTGTATGTAAAATTTTATATTTGGTACTCTGCGAAGCAAAATAGCTATATTTATCGGACTTTTTTTTGTAACGTTTCGATGGTATTTTGAGAAGCGATTTTGTTATTTTAGCTGTCATAAAAAATCCCAAATTTATCCTTAAGAAAAATTTTGTGAAAACATAGCAAGTGAGAAAGAATAATTTTAAAATGTTAATTTTTAATATAATTTTATTCAATATTAATTATTAAATATTATTTTATTTTTTTAATTCTAGAAAAGTTACAAAAAAAAATTACTTATTGCTAATAATATGCAGTGAAAAATAAAAAAATTGTACGACAAAAACAAAATTCGTAGCTAAAATGCAATTTTTCCATGAAAATTTCATCGGCATAAATTTTACGGCCTGATTGAAATTCAATTATTTGAATTAATTAATTTATTTTAGTGTTAAAAAGTTATTTTTAATTTTTAATTTTTTTTTTTTTGTAAATAAAACAACACAATTATTTTCGATGTTCTTCTACGGAAGTAGTTTCAGAAATCTTTTTTATATATAATAATTTTATTATTTGAGTCAGTTTTTAAGTAATAGTGTGACTGCTAAGATACCTAATGAGTTTTTATAGGTCAGGTATTTAGTCTATATCAACTTATCTAACGGTTAATTAATATTTTTCAGTTTTTCTAAGAACTCATAAATATTAATACAGAAGAAATTTCAAATAAATCGTTAAAGTTCAGTCAGCGTAGTAATTAAAATGAAGGAAATATAATTTTATTTTAAATAACACGAGTAAATTATTTATGATTAAGAATTATTTATTAAAAAATATGTTATTGAAAATAAAGTTAAAAATTACAAAGTTTCGATAATTAACTATATTAGATAATATAAAGACAATTGTAAAATTCAACTCATAATCAAGACACATCTTTTAATCAGACCTTTTTTTATTCAATTAAAACTGGAATGATGTCCTCACTTCTAATTGAATTCAGTCATCTCATTAATTTAAAACGTAGTTATTAAAAATTAATTATTTAAAATAAAATTAATATTGAAAATGTTTTTAAATAAATAAAAACATTCTTCATACAAAAATTACGTTTGACTGATTAAAATTATGTTTTTACCAATACTTGTTTCATCAATCATATTTTCATTTTGGTGATGTAGTGATTGCAGAGTAGTGATCACAAGCAACTTTTAGAATTGCTATTAAAATGAGTTTCTAAGGCTCAATAAATAAAATCATAATAATCACGTTGAGTGACGCAGTAGGTAGAGCCAGGCTTTCAGCTCAAAGGCTCCAGGTTCGAATCCCGATGAAGCAACAAAAAAAAATGCTTTATAGATTTTTCGACCTGGTCCAATACCATCTCCGATTGCTATAAAATAAATGACAAAAAATAATTGAGAGAATAATCTGGTGCCAACTCAAATAAAATGAAACTATTCTATTTAAGAAGACTTAGTTCCTGACAACAGCAGCAGTTTACCACATTTAATGAACAAAATTATTTTTAGGAATTGTTTCGTTCATCATAATACTACTAGAACTCATCATTAGGTATTTATAGTATTAGACTACCTATACAACTCCTATTTTCATTTTAATTGATTTTATAACTTATTAACTAAGAGTCAATAGCACATCTGTGAGTTATAAAAATCGACCGAAATTTCAATGTAAAATGTTATTTTTATAAAATAGATCATATAATTATTTAAATTTATTTTACATTTAATGAGTTGATATAAGCCAACAAATTGATAAATGTTCGAAAAACATTGTAGATATTGTATAGTACAAACTTACAATACCGTAGTACCGTGCTTAATTAAGCACGAAAAAGTGATTCTACCTAAGTTACTGTCAAGAACATAAAAAAAAAACATTCATCTAAGTGCTCATTAATGAGCTTATGTTGAGTATGTCATTGGAGTAATAACCAATTTGTTTGTAAAAACCTCTAAATAAGTTATCAACATGATTTTGTAATACAAAAGCATTGATTACTCATGCAGAATCTACATCAAAATTTTTATACAATATACAACCTATTTACAATATTAGCATTATTTTCTTAAAACAAAAAAAAAACTTGAATTGGATTCTGGGCAAAGTCATAGGATAAGTGAATTCGTATCTCATAGAACGGGCTTGGCCAACCTTTGGGAGATAATTTGGGGCTCACAAAATAATTTATTAAAAAAAATTAGAGCTATATTCTATAATGTTAGTATGAATAAAACATGATAATAATTCATTTTTGTCCTCATAAAAAATGCAAAATCAAAAACAGCATTTGTTTTTTGCCAACCGCACCATGTATTGATTTTTTAAATTTAAAAAATCTATACGTAGTGAAATAATGTTTTGAATATATTACTGGTGAAATAAGCAAATTAAAAATATTGAAGCTGGAATAGATATTGGACAGGCTTACACATTTCATTGCATTATACATCAAGAGCTTTTGTATCCAAACATTAAAAATAGATCATGTAATAAATGTCGTAGATTAAAACTATTAATGTTATTCGTAGTCGTGGACTATTTGTTTATTTTTCTAATGTTCGTTGGCTAAGTAGAGGCAGATGTTATATGTTTGAACAAATTTCCAATTAATTCATTTTTAATATTTGATATTATTTTTTATATTTAGGGCGTTTCCGAACCTCTCGCACTTGCACTTGATACTCGCACTAAAGCTGTCAAATCGCACTATTTTTTTTTTTATATTCAGTTTTAATAAATTTAATTTTTCGATATTTGAGTGTATTTGAGACTACAATAAAATTTTGACAACAAATCAAGTGCGATTTGACAAGTTTAGTGCGAGTATCAAGTGCAAGTGCGAGAGGTTCGGAAGCGCCCTTAATATATTGCTCAATAATATTTAAAGAATTTTATTTTTATAAATTACTAATTAATTTATAATTTATATATGTAATAAAAAAATGCATTAAATCTTACTCACAAAATTTATATCGTAAAATTTGTTTTCGGCTCATCGAATTATAAATTTTTTTATCTTGGCTCATTATTCACTTCGGGTTGGCCAGACCTGTTATAGAAGATACTTAATAGAAAATATTGTGTTTTACCGCTCTTCATCTTTATTCTCTTTCATAGCGAACTCTAAGGTCTCTCTCATCATGGTAATAATTTAAAACCACTTTTATTTATTCTTTTGCTATTACTGATGTCACTCCCATCATTCTGATAGCGAAAATCAAGTCTAACATACATTTTTTTTTTTTTAAAATAGCATCAACCCAAGTTGACCGAACTCAAGATTATCTAAACAAATTCTTCACATATTAATTGTTTAAATAATAATTTTTTACCAAACACTTACAAGTTCAAATAATTGATACCAACAATTCAGCAATAGGCGTATACTTCGATGGTTTACTATTGTTTAAACTACATTCTGAAAATATTATTCATTTTTTTATTTATTTTTATTAATAAAGCTAGTTTCAATGATATGCGTAACGATATTTAAAATGGGGTCTAACGAGGCAGATTTGGTCAGAACATAATGTCTGACCACATCTGCTTCGTTAGACCCCATCTTAAATATGCATGTTATGTTTGATGTCCACATCATAGCATACAAATACAGAGAACAGAAGTTGTTCAAAAGAAATTTTTGAACTTTTCTCTACACAGTTTTGAATGGGATGATCCTATATTATTGCTTCGTATGAGCATACATCAAACAATATCCACCTTAAAACCCTGTGAAAAAGGCGGGAAGTAGCTGATGTTTTTTTTTATATTAGGCCAAAATAATGGGACAAGCACCCTAACTGCCTTGGTAAAATATAAGCCATTTAAAGACGAAGGAAAGAATAAAGAAGGACATTTAAGAATAAGAAACAAAATTAGAAAAGAATATAAAAGAATTAGAATGGAATCGAAAATAGAAGAGTTAGTACAAAAATTTACGGACAGCTTAATAGATATTTATTTGTCCGTCTCTTGAAAACTTCTAGATAGGATGTTCCATAGTTTAGAGGTTCGGTTGATGAAAGAATTTTTATATTTCACAGTTCGAAGAGACTCTATTACAAATTTGTGAGCGGAGCTGCCCTGCGAGCATTACACTGGAATGGGTGTATTTTGGGCACAATACTTTTTATTGCATTAGAGAGCAATTATTCAACAGATATTTATAAATCAGAATGGTGCTCCTACATTACGGCGATGACTTAATGATGTTAGGGTTGTGTAACACCTCCACCTTTGTATCTTATCTATGTACTGTAGGCTGGTACAAGGTGTACCACCTCAAGTATTCGAAATAACTCAAGTTGTTTTAATTTTGCAATTCGTTAAAGGCCATATTACACTCACTTTTGATTTCAAATCTATTATATGACCTATACCGGGTGGTCCAGACCATGCGTATCAGCTTTTTAAGAGAAGGAACCGTTATTTTAAAAATAAATAAAAATTTTATTAACTAAATCGATGGTGCTCTATCAATGGAAATCTGTTTTTTCAGACCAAAAATCGCCGAAATTGGCTGAAATCGAGATTTTCAAATGAGAAGGGGTACTTTTTAATGCAAATTCGGATTCTACAAAGAAACTTTTGTAAAGTAAATTTTTTTTTTGTTTAAACTTTGTAGCAACCCAAAACTGAGAAAAAAAATGTGATAACATGAAAAGCAAATTTATTTATAAAAATGTTTACGATTAATTTTAGTTTACCAAAGGAAAATATGGTGGTTTTTTGTTTTATTTTTATCAAATTTAAAGAGAAATACTGCAAAAACAAAAATAAGTCATTTAACATAATTTTCTTATTTTTTGTCGTAGAATCTGAATTTGCAACAAAAAATATGCTTTCCCATTTGAAAATCTCGATTTCGGCAAATTTCGGTAAATTTCGGCGAATTTTGTGATAAAAAACCCTTTTCCAGTCCTTCCAGGAAGTTGAAAATACTACCAATCGATAGAGCACCCTCGGTTTAGTTAATAGATTTTTTTAATTTCAAAATAACAGCTCTTTCCCCTCTTAAAAAGCTGTTACGCATGCTCTGGAACACCCGGTATAATTCTAGTAAGTATAATCGCCTAGGATATTCTAATATTTTCAACATCACATTACCCAGAACAAATTACGATAAACTTGAACCGTAACTGTTATAATATTTAGCAAAAAGTAAAAAAAACTTAAATATTTGGCAAAGTAAAAAAAAACTGGATAGATATTAATTTTTCTAACGATTCAATAGAACAAAAATTATACTTTATATAAATTAATTAACTGTAAATTATTTCTTTTAATTTAATTTTGTAAGTACTGTAATTTTAATTTGTGTATATGTAAACTATATTTAAACAATATAGTAATAAATAAATACACTAACAAATTGTAGAATACAACAAAATAATTACATTCGGAACTGATTTTGAGTGCAATGACAATCCATGATGTTAGTTATCTTTTTCAAAGAGAATTGTAGATACATAATATAAATTATTGTACTTGTACAAATAAAATGAAAACCACTTTTATGAGAGAATATTAAATTTACAAAAGAATTAGTTTTTGCAAGCATATTTTAAATAATTGTTACATAAGAGAAATCATCTCGTTTTATTTTCATTTTTTTTTTTTTTTTTTTTTTACATTAAAAATTGAACAAATAAAGATGAAAATTTATTGTTAGTTCAATAGCTTTTCAAATCGATTTATTATACTTATGTATTTGTTTTTTTTTTTTTTTTGTATATTCTGAATGAGATTTTAAGATATGAGAAATGGAAAAAAAAATATATAAAATTTATATTTTCCAAGTTCAATGAGAATTCAAGTGATCATTGCATTTGGTTCAATAGGTTTATTATTGAATTACAAAACAAAAAAAAGAAAGAAAAATTATTTTATTTAATTTATTTTTGAAAATATATATATTTTTTTTTTGTTTTTAGAAAATGATTGTATATTGATATAAGTTTACAAATAATAAATTAAATTGAAATAAAATACGTAATTAATTGGTTTAAATTCTCTTAAATTCTAATATTTTATAGAAATAAAAATTTCAGGCGTCATTTGAAAAAATTCACTGCTATACAAAATATAGGGGTCAATCGAGGAAGCTTATTGAAATTCAATAGAATCGACTTTAAAAAATCTATCAAAAAAAAAATTTGGTATCGGAAGTCTATTGAAACTAATAGACTTGTCAAAAAGTTTGTTACATATGTAGTTTAAAATATTTTCTGAAAAAAATATGATTTTTTGAGTTTGGAATATTTCGAAAATAGAATAACTTCTTGCCTTCGCCCATTCTTCATAAATTTTAATTGGATTGGAAGACCTATGCTAGTGATGGACACTATCGAATGATTTTTACTATCGAGTTAAATTAGTTTAAAATTGATATGGCACTGATACTGATAGTTACTAGTTTAAATATTGATTCTAAAGTTCGACAGTTTTCACTTGTGTGTTATGACAAAAAAAAGTTTTGCAGGAACCTTTTCCAACTTTTATATTATTTTCCATATAAACTAACAATTTGCTCCAATTGCCTTTTATTACTAAAACTTTTTTTTAGAATAAAAAACAGCAAATTTTATAAAACACACAACAATAAAAATAAATTAAAAATTAATTATTCTCCAATTTAAAAATTTCCACCAAAGTTTATCAAGAAAACATCGTCGACTTTAAAAGTCTATTAATAGAAAAAATTTCTACCCACTAGACTTTGCGATTACGCAATAGATTTTGTTTGGAGTCAATCGCGAAAACCTATTGAGAAGGACATTTTTCTAAAATAGAAAAAAGTGTATTGAGTTTAATCACGGATGCCTATTAGGAAGGACTTTTTTCTATTAATAGCATTTTAAAGTAGCCGGTATTTTGTTGATAGACATTAACGGAAATAGTAGAAATGGAGAGAATAAGTAAGTTTTTGTTTTATATTAAGTTTATGTTCTTTAATTTAAGAAAAAGTTTTAGTAATAAAAGGCAATTGGAGGAAATTGGGAGTTTGATGGAAAATAACATAGAAATTGGAAAAGGTGCCTTCAAACACCTCTTCATCAAAAAAAATCGATCAAAATCAAACTCACAATCAATTAAAAATAAACGTCAAATATTTAAAACTACAACTTACAACTTTAAAAAAATATATCAAAGTAAAATAAATTTACGAAGAATTTATATTTTTGACAGCAAATATTATGAAGTACATGTAGCAACGTTTTTGACAAGTCTATCAGTTTCAATAGACATCCGCGATACCAAAAATTTGTTTAATAGTAGTATAATATCGTATAGTATAATATCGCAATATAGACTTTCGCGATTGACCCGTTAATTTATTTTTATAACACTAACCTATATAAGCTAAATGAGGAAACGGAAATATAAATGAAAAATTGTCAAATATAAAAATAATAAGAGCGAAAAACAAGAGAAATTAAAATATTAATTTTTAAAAATATATAAGGTCTCTTATTCTTCTTGTGCTTTATCCTTTGCGTACACTTGATCTTACTATGATCGAAATTTTAATTTTATGTACTACAGCTTGAACCAAATATTAGGTACATTTATTAAACCACTAACGTAGATATTTCAATCAGGGCATGTCTCGGTTTCTAAAAATCCCAACGGAATAAATTTGAATTAGTTCATATTTCTCTGGATGCCGAGCTATATGTCCAAAAGATTAACGTTTTCTGGTTTTGACTAAGTATATGTTTACAATTACGTTTTTTTTTCATTGTCCCCAACAATAATTCATCATAAGTTCTCTGCATTTTTTCTTCAGTTTCCCTTCATTTTCAGCATTCTTTGCTAACATCAACTTTCGAAGGCATATAATTTTTTTTCTGAGACTACCGAAAAGGTCCACATTTAAATTCTTTAATAAAGCATTGAGAAGATGTAACACTCTTGAACTCTGGTTCATAGTCTAAGGTTTAAATCGTGAATGTAGACCACTTTTTTATTTTTATGAACCCATTATATAGCCCTTTCGATCCTAACTTTAATTTCTTTTGCAAAGTCTTTTTGGTCATTTCATTAACATCCCATACCAAAATTGTATTGAATACCGGTGTCTGGCTTCTTACCATGTATTATGTTTTGTTCTGATTTAATTTTAGCCCCTATAATCATTATATCTAGCTACTACAGAACTCAATAGTTTCTCGTCTCTCATCTCTTTTTAGGTTTATTAAGACTACAACCAGATTTGTATTGGATATACCGACGCCTATCTAACAGTCATGTATTTGATCTTTTTCACCTTTAGATTTAGCCTAAAATCGTTGTATTTGGCCGCTACAGAATTCAACACTTGTTGTATGTTCTTTTTGTTTGTTTTCTATGAAAATTGTATCATCAGCATAGTGTGCATTGTTAATTGGAGCACCATTTACTCTTACTCCTGCCAATGTGTTTTCCAAACGAAACATACATTCGGAGTATACAGTAAATAAAATTGGTGAAAGAATGTAACCCTGACGTATGCCACATTTAATTTCTATATTATCTGTCAATTTATTTCGCCCTCGGACATTTACAGGTTGTTCCCAATATAAATATGCTATTATCCGAAAGATTTTCCTAACGATTTGAGGATTTTTAAAATATCAATCTTCAGTTCAAATTAATCCCTATAGCAATGTACATCATTAAAGACTTTTTAGAAGTTGATGGAACACAAACAATTGTATTGCATATAGAACTTCACTGGTTCATAGCCCTTTACGAAAACCGTAAATACATGTAATTAATTTATTAATCTAGTATGCTGTATATTGTCTGAAGAATAATGCTTCTAAGGATTATAAGCGCATGGCTCATCCAATTAATTTTTCTTAAGTCACCATTTGTTTTCTTTGGAATAGTCATAAATGTTAATTTAAGTCAATTTTTCGGACTATAGCCTGTTTCATTGATTTGATTGAAAAATATTGTTAACAATTATAATAACTTTCTCGTCTAGGATGTTAACAATTTCAGATGGTATGTCAATGGTATTTGGGGTCTCGTTAATTGTTATTTTTTTTACTCCTGAATTGCTATTCATTCTTAAAGCTTTACGAGATAAAAATTAAGTAAATAAAAAAAAAAGAACACATAAAACTTTTCAATTATTTCAAAATTTATAAATTCCCGGACTAGTTTTCAAATCAATTGAATTATTTGAAAACTAGTCTTTTATACCGTTGTTTTATACCTATTGTGTATCAAACGTGAAAAATGTATCAAACGTTTTATATGGTGATGTTGTTTTTGCAATTTACTGATTGATCGAGAATACTAGAGAGCTTTTTTTATGTTCTTGACAGTAATTTAGGTAGAATCATCTTTTCGTGCTTAATTAAGTACGAACTGCAAGTTTATACTATACAATATCTAAAATATTTCGAGCATTTATTTAATAATTTATTTAATAAAAACATACTCTTTAAATGTGGAAAACTAGTGCTATTATCAAGAACTAAGGCTTCTTAAATAGAATCGTTCCATTTTATTTAATTTGTTACCAGATTATACTCTCAATTATTTTTTGTCATTTATTTTATCCCAAAGGATACTTGGCCCAGTTCGAAAACCCCATAAGGCATTTTTTTGTTTCATCGGAAATCGAACCTGGGACCTTTCAGCTGATTTTTCCGCTCTACCTTTATAAACGAACGAATTAAGAAATCAACGGATTATAAAAAATAATTGCAAATAATTTTTTACAAAGTAGCTTACATCAACATGAAAGTTAACATATGAAATTATTATTATTTTCAACTTACTAAATTAATGTAGGTCAATAACTGTGAAAAAATATCAATTTCAAAGTCAGTTAAAACGAACAAATTGTGTAAGGTCAAGGTCGATGTTTAAAGCTTTATGAAGAGATTAATACAAAAAAAACTACTATATAAATTAATAACATACCATAATATGTACCTAAATGTTCAGTTATTTCGATGAAGTCATTGCTTCAATAAGTGTTTAGAAATCCATAAAATTATTTGATGTTTAAGTAAGTAATATTAATACCCTTGCAAAAAAATTGAGAGAATATCTATTACCACCTGGTTTTTTGAGAAATTATTATAAGATAAATTTGAATAGCATAATCTTTGCTTATTGAACATTTGTAATTCGATTTTTTGAATTTTCATATACTTTTTATTTGAACCTTTTTTAGCTTTATTTATATGTTCTTACATTATTCATTGATTTTAACTATTTTTTTCTTTCTTTATATACACTTCAGCTTATTTTGAAATTGTTATTTCTTAATGGTTTATTTTAATTGATAACAATGATTCGCAATTTGTATAGACATAATATTTTTACAATGCCTCATAAGGCGATGAAACACTTTTGTAATTAATTTAATAATAGTTATCAATGAAATAAACGAATAAAAAAAAAAGTTTAGTAAAGTTTTCTGACAGTCAGTCAGTTTAAAGTGCATGTTCGTGCTTTGTCCAGTTTACGATAATGAAATTGAAATAGATATGATATCGAGGAGTTATAAATAAACCTTGATAAAGATATATCGCAGTACTAAAGACATAACAGTATTATTTAATACAATACTTAAATATTTTTCGGTAAATTTAATAGTAAATATAATGGTTTTAACAACTTGACACAACTTTCAAATCTTAAAATCTATATTATATACTAGTAATGACATTGCTAATCTAGTAAAGTTTGGTTGCAGTTTAAAAAACTATACACATTATACCTCAAAACACCAACCACAATGTAAAGTAAATTGTATCATCTCTCATCATAACGCATTAATATTATTTTCTCACTACATTTTACTTCTACCTAAACCTACTTCCATAAAACATTAAAAAAAAATTGATTTATACTCTGAATTCTCATTCTTTCATTCATAATGAGTTGTTTTTTCATTATTATTGTGGTTGTTATAAAAGGCTTCAGACAAAAAAAAATTTAGTATATAATATAAAATACTGTTAGAGTTACACCGGGTAGCCCGAGAAATCGGGAAATCTTAGGAGCTTGCTTTGTTTTTAATTTGGAACAAAAAATATTATTTGATGTTTCATTTTTAGTAAGCTAATCATTCGTTGGCTGTTGTAGGTAATTGTGTGAATTGAACTGATGAAAAAAGAAACTACTGCCATATATTCTAGTGCTTCTTTTAAATGTTTTTGGGTTCGAAATGTAATAAGAAGTATTTTTGGCAACTATACATCTAATATATTAATACGCTATAATGTCCGAAATTGAATACAAAAACCACTAAAACCATAAAACCAAATAAAATATTATTTAATACAAGAACCAAATAAAATAATGAAATAATAGCCAGCCAGATATTAAAACTTTCAAAAAGTAATATGTCAAAATAATAGCTATGTTTTTAGGCAGCGTTTATAAATCAGATTTTGTTTAATCAAGGGTTTAATGTTTACACTAATTTTATTTCATTTATAAATTTTTACATCAAATTTTGTTTCAAAAGTTTTAATTACATTATGTCAAAGGTGTAAATAATTAGGTAAAAAAAATATTAAAGGTAAAAAAAAATATTAACATTGCTTCAAAATATGCTCACCCGAGAAAATGAACAGGAGTTTGCGAAATGGCTACTGGATATTGATATTGAAATAACCGGTAACACGATAACATTACCTCTAAATTTAGCTACAATAGATCCGGAAAGTATTAAGGACAGAGTAATATTAACAGTAATCAATTAAAGGACGACTCATTGGAAATAAATAATAAAGTATTACAACGTTTAAATGGCACAGAAATAATTTGTAAAAATATCGACACAGTGGTCAGTGATGATTGGAATGATCAACTACAATATGCAAAAGAATTTTTGAATAGCCTCACTCCAATTGGAATGCCTCCACATATATTGAAATTAAAAATAGGACTTGTAATTATGCTTCTCAGAAACCTTACGCCATTAAAAGGGACAATGTTATAGCAAAAGACTAATCATTACAAATATTAAAAATCACTATTCGAAGCCAAGATTGTAAATAGTAATAACTCAGATACTGTTTTTATTCCACATATTCCTCTAATTCCGTCCGATACAAATCTTTCCTTTATTTTCAAACGGAAACAATTTTCAATCCGACAAGCATATTCAATGACAATTAATAAGTCACAAGGCCAAAAATTTGACAAAATATGTCTTTCTCTTCCTAAACCGGTGTTTACTCATGGACAATTATATGTTGCTTTGTCTAGAGTAAGATCTGTTGACAGTCTTACTGTCGTCTAAAAAAAAAGAGAAATAGAAAACTGTTGCGAATGTTACGCCGGGAATAGCTAGTAATTGTTTATTTCTATGTTAGTATGAAACTTGTTTTAGGTATTAGTAATAAATATTTTTATTTCAATAATATTCAAACATTAAATTCTTCATTTTATATCTTTGTATAAACCATATGCTAGATTAAAATAGTAACAGTTTAGTTTTTCATACCGTAAATTATTTGATTAATCAATTATTATTCAACCGTTTTTGATTGTCTTGAGCAAGAAACATAAAGTTAGGGAAATATGGGAATCTCAAATCTACTTTACAGTACTTAATTTGTACCCCTTTTCATTTGAAAATCTCGATTTCGGCGATTTTTGGAGCACAATCGATTTAATTAATAATTTTTTTTTAAATTTTAAAATAACGGCTCCTTACCTCTTAAAAAGCGGATACGTATGCTCTGGAACACCCGGTCTATATAAAAAAAAACACTTACCAAAAACATTCAAATAAATCCCTTATAAGAGAACTACAACCACTGTATTCGATATAATTTTAATTTTAAAAGCCCAGTATAACAAAGTATATAAACACTACATTAATAATTTAAAAGATCAGAGTTTAAATGTCTAACGGTTAATCTTGATATAAAAAAATAACAAATAAAATGTCATCAGTTAATATTCGAATTAAATTAACTTTATGAAAAAATTTAAAAAAAAATATTTTTAATTAGTAATGACTTTATTCTCATAGTGTTAAAAGTTCACTCGTAATTACATAATTATGTTGTAATTTAACACTACATATATTAAAAATATCTGGACTATTAAAAAAAAAAAAATAAAAATAACTTGAATATCATAAATGATTCAACGTCACTGTTAGAAAAAAAATGATCAATCTAGTTTACAATTACACTACAGTAAAAAGATTATGCACTTTCATACTTCTCAATTTAATACAAAGAAACTAATATCGCCTTACTTACATAAACTTTTAAAATGATTCACCAGTTTTTTTGTTAAAATTTTATTTGCACAAATTTAAAAATGTTTAATGGCATTTCTTTTGATTTCTGGGTAAATAAGAATTTCTCTGACGTTTCAAAAATAGAACGAAGGATAGTGGGATTTGAAAAATAAAAATATTTTTCGGTTTTGTGATCGGAAAATGCTTTGCAATGATCATATTTTTGGTATTGACAAAAAACACCTAAAACATTTGTGTGCTTAACGGGTTACAATTACGGCGGTTCGAAAAATGAAGAGTAATGCTCTGAAAAGAGAACGAGCATACAAGGCACACTCTGACAAAGGTGAAAATGATTTAGTTGCGCGCGCTCTGAGTTAATAAAAAAATACGATAGAGCTCGAATAATTTTTCTTAATTAAATCTTTTAAAAAGAGCATTGAGTTCTGACTCCACTTAAATACTACTACTACTATTAAATTTAAAACTAGCTATTCTCGGCGTAACATTCGCCGGTCAAGCATTAGCATTATAAATGAAACAATTTATTTTATTTATTTATTTTCTTTATTTTCTTAAAAAAAAATCAATGTTTTACATATTTTTTTATTACATAATAAATAAAGAAAATAAACAAATAAAATAAATTGTTTCATTTATAATGCTAATGTTAGGTCGGCGAATGTTCCGCCGGGAATAGCTAGTAATTTACAATATTGTTTGATCTATCTATAACAATTTTTTTTATATTTTTTATTTAGGTATTTATTTATTTATTATAAATTAATTCTGACCGTTAATAGTTTTGAAAAAAACTTTTATATAAGGCAGCGTTTATACGTTTTTGAATTGTATTTATAACGTATTGTTCATTAAAGTTTGAGAATATCATTATTTTTTTTTTTAAATAATAGTGCTCGATACGCATTTTTGTATTTCGCAAGTTGAAAAAGTGAATTTTGCGAGAAAAGGTATTTATAAATTTCTAATTGTGTTATGCCAATATATTGAAAGATATACATTAAAAAAAACAAAAAATGTGTATTAAATATTATTATTATTTATCAATACAAATAATACTTAGAATAATTGATTTACTATTTAAATATTTATATTTCATAAATGTTCTGAAATTACACTGAATATTTATATTTGTTTATAAGTATTTATTATTAGTACTCGTAACGCATGTTCGTGTCTTCGTATTTTGCAAGTTTATAAAGTGGATTTAGCATGAAGAAATATAGTATACTTTGCAACTATATTTGTTTATCTTTCAGATATGTAATTAAAACTTTGGAAATAAAATTTGATATAATTGCAAATAATAAAAATAAGTAAAACAAACTTTCATGAAACAAAATCTGATGTCAAAACGCTCCCTAACAAATACTATTAATAGAGACGTACATTTCAATAAAATGTGGCGAACAGAGATGTCGCTAGCAGTATAGATATGAAATTAAATGCATTTAAACTAAATACATACCACACTATATTAAAAACACATTAAAATAGTGTTAGACACGATTTTTGTGTTTTTTTTATTATAATAATAGATCTAACTATTTCAAAACTCAAAATAAAAAAACAAAAACATTTATTTATAGAATTTATATTTTTATTTCACTTCTTTTAAATTTTGGTTTTGACGTTTTGGTATAATTAGATATAACCATTATAGTGAAGGTTATGATTGGTTAGGGCTTTGTTAAATCATATCGAACCATATAGGCCATTTAACGAAGTATCATATGACATCATATGACGCCTTATGACTATTATAGTTAGGGGTAAAGCCAATAATTATGCTTTTTCTGCTTATTTTCTAAATTTACTATTTGTTTTAGCGGTAAGTTTTTTTGCTGTAATATCGTAATATTTTAACAAAGCTATTTTATCGATATAATAATTATATTCTGATAATTCGGTTTTTGTCTTTGCTACTTTGTTTTTTTTTTAAAATTAATTCATATAATCAGATATAATCAATGCTATTGCTCAATAGGTGAATTGTTTTTAGGTTAATTTTAATTTGTTTTTGGTTTTATTGTTTTGTGGTTTATGTCTTTAAATTAAATTTTGCACACTATCGTAATTCTTAAGAGTTCTAACAGGTTCTAATAAAGTTGTCTAATCTAGTTGAAAAAAGCTTCATGTTGTAAAAGCTTTGGGAAAAGTTTAACAGACGTTTAAGCGTATTAATATATAAGATAGTTTACCATCAAAAATATTTATTTTTAATTAAATATTAACTATCAATCATATTATAATAGCTACTATAGCATTTAGTTTTAAATATAACACAAAATAAAAAATACGAATTTCAAGTTGGGAAAGCTTTGAGCGAAAAAACAAAAATACAAATCGGTTTTGACAGTTCATGCTCTGCTCTGAACTAAAAAAAAAATACGCCCAATATTTAATACAAAATGTATTTTATTATTTTACTGTTCCCGTAAAATGATAAAATAGATTTATGAAATTTGAAATTTTTTAATGAAATTTTTAAATCAAAGTGTTAAAATTTGGAACAGCATTTTTTTCTTAGAAGATTTATACAACTTCATATTAAACTTTCATGTCTACCGCTGTAAAATTGAAAACAAAATTTTTACGTATCGCTATAGCTGCAGTCTAAGTCTTCAACAGGTAAATATGAATATAAAGCGAAAAACGACAAAATTTTAAATAACACTTCGAAAACAGCAATGAATTTTCTGAATAAATTTTGAAGACTTGTTCTAGATTATGACCGAAAGGTCGAAACACGTGTCGGAATAAAATTAATTTGTGAAATTAACAAGTCTTTTACTTCTTAAAAATGTTTATAAAATTTCACGAGACACCATAACAAATGTATGCCTTAAACATGATAAAATTTTTTACGTTTCAAGTGGCAGAAAACAGTAATTAATTAATAGCTATTTAATATTTAAATAAATTGAATTAAGCTAACTGTTATCAAAATATCGAATTTAAGTACTTACAGAGGAAAATTATGTCGTATTATACATTAACTAATAAATAAAGTAAATCTTCGAAACCCAAACTTTGTGAACCCGTTCTATCGCATCTCCAATGGACAGATAATCCTTCAAAAGAATAGTACGAAGTGTAATTATGAAGAATCCCTAGAACAATAATACACCAAATTTAGAATCTTAAAGACCTGTAGAGTAGACCCAACTAATAAGTAGCAAATAAAAACAAATAAACTAATGGCTACTCCCGACGTAAATAAATTAAGAACATTATACAACTTTACTATTGTTGTAAAGCTTTTTTTTACAATAGAAACCAAAATGGGATATTGCCAAGGACTTTTAGGACTTCAAGGCAATTTAAAGCCGTTTTCAAAATAAATATCCAACGACTGTACCTGGTTCAGTCAGGTAGACTAGATCCACTGTCATATTGTTAACATGGCTTTTCACAGGTCATGGGTCATTTAACAAGCATCTGTTCAAGATTAGTAAACCGTACACAGACTCTGTTTAAAAGAAGAGGAATCCTCCTCTCATATCCTATTTGTTAGCAACGCCATAGCTCGCAAAAGACTTAAATATTTTCAGGAATACACATCGCCTGATTCTGAAGTTGACATCAAATCAATATTAGCGTTCATCAACGGCATAGACCTACAATTCTAAGATAATAAGTACAATACATCTTAAGAGGTCGCACTTACATAGAACTCCCCATTAAGTAATAAAAAAATAAAACGCTTTTTTCTGTTGGACGAAAGTACATAACTGAATACTAATGAAATATTTACCAAGAAGCAACAAAAATTTAAGCTAACTATAACTTTTAAAGATTGTATTTTTAAAATTTTTAACAATATCAAAGAAATATAGTTATAGGGAACAAAAATAAAATTATTTAAATTTTTAAAGGTGTTCTATTAAATACGTACGTGGTAAGCATATAAAGTTCGTATCGCAAGCACCTGCTTTAAATGTTTTCATCGCATCTTAAATATTAAATGTTTGAATACATAATATAAATCAATAAGAGTGCCTATCGTAAATACTTTTACTTTATACTACTTCTACTTTTTAATATAGATATAATAAGTGAGCGATATATAAAGTAACTGCTGCAATGAGTAGACAACGGGCTAAATACGCAAAACAAAAATATCAAAACAGTAAACAAGATTCAATATTTTGCGAGAAATAAAACCTATTCTAAAGTCCAGAAAATTCTAATTTAGTATTAAAGAATCATAAGCAAATAAGATCTTATTTTTTTTAACTCAATAAATTAATTTTCATTTATTTTGTTTTTTGAGATGGCAACACTATTTTGTTTTTAACTTGACAATGAAATTTTTTCAAAAGCTTTTTTTTTGTACATATTTTGTTAAGTACATTGTTTTTAAACACTTAAAATACATTTACTAATTTAATATAAATATAATTATACTTATATGATACATATATATATATATATATAAAAATGTACATGTACTTTTGTATATATATATATAAATTACACATTTTTTTAACCTAGTCATTTTATATATGTTCGTTGCGCTAAGTATGATAAATTATACGATTACAGAAGATTTTTATTTCAAGTTTATAGCCTAATTGGTTAAAACTAGTTTAATAATACATACGTAGTTAGCAGTTTAATATAACCTAATAATTAACCTACTAACCATTTTTATTCACAAAACTGTTATAAAAGTAGTTACTAAAAATTGAAAGTTTTTTTTTCTGATATGAATTTAATTTGAAATAAACCACTATACTTGATTATAAATTTTATTTAATATTTAATTGATTTATTTGAAAATTTCAATTACCATCAATATTACACAAGAGGGGCTATAGTTCAAAAAACGGTGCAGAATAAAAAATCAATTTGCAAGAAAATGAGTTCAGCAAAAAATTATTATAAAAGTCGAAGATAAATCCAATATTTATGTGTAGATTTAAATTATGTATATAAATTCGATATGTTATAGTGGTGACTACTAATAAAAGGACACCAAATATGAGTCCCCCTTAGATCAGAAATGTTAAATTAAAGTTTTTACTTTCATTCGAAATATTTTAAAACTTTTTGAGAGTACAATTTAGTAATAAAGTATAGTTAAGAGGGACTAATACCTTCAAATAATTTAAACTTATACAAATTAGAAAAAAATAAATACGAGTCATTATGAACTTGAAATTTTTATTTTGATAAAATTTAAACCGACAAAACCGACTTAAACACCCGACAAAGAACAAAATTTGTATAAAAAAAAATATTACAAAAAATAAAATTTAACAACTTTAAACACTAAGTATCTTCTAATTTTATTTCAAAACATGAAAAAGCTAATAACGTTTCGTGATCCAGAATAAACTTTTCGGTTCAATTCAATTCAATTTTATAATTTATTAACAAATTTATTGCAACAATTTCTACAAATAAATCAACTGAATAATCAGTAATTGAAAATGAGAAACATAGTTATTACAATTTAATTCTCTAAATTGAAATCCAATTCAAATATAAGCATTATTGTTTTTTACTTAAAAATATTATATCCGTGCATTGATATTGAATTAGTATATAGGATGAATTGTAGAAAGAAGAAAAAAAAATTATTCGATAGATGATTTTTCTATATTCCCATTTAAATTTTAGGGTGTTTGCCTAATCAAACACTAATTCTAATTCCATATACTTACACTAAATTGACAATTCTTTGACAATTTAAATTGCCAATAAATAATCTAAATTATCTATTAAAAATATACAATTAATTAAAAAGAATATATATATAATGTAAGGTAAATGTACGTAATATCGATATATGTTGGTAATATCGATATTTCATCCTTTTATAAATAACTTTCGTTAATTTTCATCAAAATCGCATTGGATTTGGACACATTAAATTTCAAATTTTATGAAATTTTCCAGAAATATTTGAAGTATTTCGTGAGAAAATTTAATTTAAGTCTGTAAGCCTACAGAAGCGGATAGATTTTGTTAGAAAAGAAGGAAAAATTGCTTGAATGAGAAAATTTATTATATTTTAAAATTTCTGAATGTAATTGTTTTAATAGTACATATATATACCATATTATTAAATTTTGTCAAATAGAATTAAGTATTAAAAATTAAAATTTTAAAGCTGTTTGGTTTTAAAGTTTTTAGTTTTAATAAAAAACGTAAAATATTATATATCGGAATTAGGGACATCATTTTTTGTTCATGTACCTAATATCGATATACTCATAGTTCAATATTAAGCAACAAAAACTAAAATTTACATTTTAATTTAATTATTTTAAAATAAAATAAAGAAAGAAATTGCTTTCGATTTAAGCGTACTAAAACTTCAAAAATAAACTTTAGAATCGCAGCTTGATATAATATTTTCAAAGCAAGTGGTGATTGTAATTACGGAAAAAGCAAATTAGCCCAAATACATAAGTGCATATTCTTGTTATGAATATTCTTTGGTTGAATGGTTATTGAAATGGTTATTTTGTTGAATTGAAGCAATTTGAAGCAAACATATAAATATACAAATAAAGTCCAAGGCGAGTTAATTAACGCAAATATATTAAGTACGTTAAATGAGGCTTTAAAGGCTGAGTGCCTTGTGAATGGGCAAATTCTGTAAGATCTCAAAACGAATTTTATTTTGTATTTTGATTTATAAATTTTAATCTGCTATAAAAATAAGTCAGTTGACTAACTTATCGTATATTGATATTAGGTACATTTTCTATCAGTAACTATTATGCTCAATCATGATTCTATCAACAAACTTAATAAATTATCATCTGAATATAGATTGAAAAATATTTCGAGTATTTATTTAACAAATTACTGGCTTATCAACTCATTAAATGTGGAAAACTACTACTATTGTCAGGAACTAAGCCTTCTTAAATAGAATAGCTTTATTTTATTTAACTTGTTACCAGATTATACTCTCAATTATTTTTTTGTTATTTATTTTATCCCAATGACAAAGGGTACTGGACCAGGTCGAAAAACCCATAAAGCATTTTTTTACTTCATCGGGAATCGAACCTGGGACCTTTCGGTTGAAAGGCAAGCGCTCTACCTACTGCGCCACCCAGCGTTCAAATAAAGAAAATGCCTATTGAATGCTTTGACAAAGTGATAAGCTAATAACATATTTTAATGCAAGTAATCTTTCAGAGGTTGAATTTTATGTTCCTAAATTATGAATAAATATTTATGATTATAGAAAATAAATACATATATATTATTATAGGCGTACTTATCTGTATAATAAACATATTTAGTAAAATTAAAAGAAAAATATTCAACTATTTTCAACATTCCTAAACTGCTTAAACGAAATTCGACTTTCTTGGCACGGTCCATCTTCAAGAGATTATCACAAATAAATTGCTGTATTATCATGGATGCAATCAATTTTGATTATTTTATATAAATATCGGTATTTATTATTCTCTTTCATTTACGATAAATACAGTGGTGTCCAAATTTAAAATGGTTGTAATTATTTTGATTTGAAACGAGGTTTTATTATGTTATACTAATACTGTTTGTATTGAAGAAATCGGTAAATATGTTAAAAAAGTGGCAGAATTGATAATGGTTAGGGCTTGTAAGTATGTTAGCTCTATGTAGTTACTAAGTAGTATTTTGTTCAAATAAAGTTATTTGCTTTCTTTCCTTTTTAGTTGTAAAAGTTCCAAGTGATCGTAAAATCAATTTCAAAGACACAAATGGAAAGACACTTGAATAAAGTCCCAGCTCTTTCTAAAATATATACAAATCTTTATTTAAGCAAACTAACATTTATGATAAGGAAATAAGCTTCATTATAAAAAACGACATTTTTACTCTAACTAGGTATACCTAGGATTAAAATTTAATTTAATTTAATTATTTTATTACACTTAATTTCTAATATTAAGTCATTCAATTTCTTTGTATAAACATTTTACTTGGAAGTTTTTTACAACAGAATTAAAAATAAAATTTGTGAAGTATAATTACACCGTTACACCCTAATGCTTCTTTCACAACCTTCTATATTTATTTACATTCTATATTTAACAAACTCACCATTCAATCAGAAAAATTCTTTAAACCATTTAATTTACAATTGTTGAACTTATATTTATCATACTAGGAATATATATACTTAGCTATATATACAAAACTTATTATTCATTAATTACAGAAAAAAAAAAAAAAAACTTTATTTAATTCATTAAATTTCAAATTTTAAAAATAAAATTAATGAAAATTATAATGAACAGGTGAATAATTATATTTATTAATAACCAAATCACAAATGATTGTTGATTAAATAAAAAGAGCAAGTGTTAGAATTCGCCCTTTAGGTTTATCGAAAACTAATTAATTATGTAAATAAATAAGTCGTTGTATAACTGTATATATATGTAAACATATTTCAAATTAAAAATTCTATATTGAAATATTTAATTTGTTAATAAAATAATTATGCAAAATTCTGTAAATTTTTTTCCATCGATCCAAATTTTTCAGATACCTATCTACCTACAAAAAACTCTTCACATTGTTTTGATTGTTGTATTAAACTCATGTGTCATAATATTCGAAATGTAATTTCTAATAGTTCAAATATGTCACTTGTTTTCTAAAACATTCTAAAAAATATTCTTATCCTATTCATACTACCAGTGTGTAACATGCTAGCTACGTATCTAGTGAATTTTTATTTGTTTAATCAAAAACAAAAACCTTAAAAAAATGATAACGATTTCTATAAAAACAAATATTTTAGGTTGCAATTATAACGATTCGAAAAATAAATAAGTGTAAACTCACTCGTTTTCAATTTTACTGCATAGAACTTTACATCAATGTTATCCGTAAAATAAGTTGGCAACATTGTGTAATGAGAGCTTTTTTTAATTGTTATCATGAGTCAATGTTTCAAGCTTTTGTGAGCTTTTTTAGACATTTCAAACGTTGACAGATCATGTCGACGTTGTGTTGTATTCAACTTTGTGATAAGACATTTACGATGAATTTGAATTCACTTAAATGTCCAAAATACTGATTGTATCGATAAATTTATTTAAATTATTAAACTGTTTATTCACCCCAAGTTTTTTGCTCAATTGAGTGAACCGTTGCATTCAACTTTTACTCATACCATTCGATAATACTTTGCACGATATTTCGAACATTGTTCACAGCTATAAAGCTTTTTTCAATCAAATGGTACCACTACGTCGAAGAAACGAACAAATTGATGTTCGAACGAAAGCTAAACCCAATCATAATTACAACTAAAAAAAAAAATCTAATGATTTAACACAAACTAAAAAATAAAATTTACCTACATAGTTGCATTACAATATACATACATATTTTATTTATTATATTTTTTTAAATATTCATATTGCAACTAAACTAAAAACTACCAATAATCTTTGTGTCGTTGTTCAATTTAAATCAATTGGTTTTAATTCCAAAATAAAATCGTCTGGTATTTAAATAGTAACTAGTCCAGTGAGTTGGCGCATTAAATTAGAAAAAAAATTCAATCGAACTAAAAATAAATTAGAATTTTTAAAATACCTACTCATAAAATATTTTTACACTAAATTAAACAAAAATATAATAAAATACAACGTCAATGTCATTAAGCGACTGACAATCACTTTAAATTCAATGTGGAGCAAACATGAAATATTTAAGTCTCTTTGGAAAAATAAAAAACAAATTCAAAAATACTTAATGCTATAAATAACACAAAAAAGAGTTCAATGACCTATATTCAATGAAAGAATTATGATATGGCACAGGAAACAAAAAATTAGGTTTTGTAGAATATCATAACTAATTTAACAAACTTACAGAAGCCCTCAATCTATTAAAAGGGATTTTAAAAAATTTAAAGTTTAGTATCTAATACACTATACACTAAAACAATGTTAACCTCTTTATTTTGTATATTCGTTGTGTAAATAAATATAGTCTATGAGTAAATAAAAAAAAATGTAAGTACATACTATAATATTTATATTTATTTTATATTTATAGGTACAACCAAATGATAGGTACTTATATATTATATATCTATATTATAATACACAAAAGCACGATTAGTGAAGGCACACTTTTCGTGGTTTTTCGTGTGCCTTAACACATTCTAAAGAAACGTATATTCACCAATACAAAAAAGACATAACTGAAATGCTGGGATGTATTATTATGTTTATCGAACCTATATTAAAACTCTATTGTTCAAATATATTTCACAGATTGTATAATAGTTAATTTTAATAAAAAAGAATAGCGGATGTTTGATTTGATGATTATATGTATATACATCATATTGGAAACCCCCTGGTAAATCTCCGGTCAGCCAACAAAAAGGAATTTTGCTGTGAAACAGAACAATAAAATGATTTTTTATAAATTCGAACATTTGATAAGTTTAAATTATCTGAAAACAATGTATAGAATAGTAAAATTAATAGCAAACCACAAAAAAATAAAAATTGTTCAAAGTTTTAAGTTAATCTTTATGAAATTAACTCTTTTATTTCGAAAATAAAAAAAAAAATATCAGATAGAATGAAATTTTTTTTATGAGACTTTATTAGATATTAATTTCCAGTAAGTCTTGCATATGCAATATCAATCAATAAATCACAAGGGCAAATATTTCAAAGAGTCGGAATTTTTCTCCTTGAACCTACCTTAATCCATGGTCAGCTCTAAGCAGCAATATCAAGAGCAACAAAATCCACTGCTCTTAAAATTAAAATTCGAGCAGGACTGAGACAGGGGAAAACTACTGACAGGGACTGTGTAACTGACAATGTTGCTTACTAGGAGGTTTGCTAGAATATTGCATTTTATCCAATTTTTTCTATATCATAAATTAGAAAACTCGCTCATAATAATTGGGAAACGGTAATGAACGGTACTAAGCCATAGTTATGATTATGGGTTTAATAAAATTTTCGGAAACTATTTTTTAATAATATTCCAACATATTACACTTTCCCAATTCACGCGAAAAATCAATTAATCGGTCAATAATATCAGTTAGTCAGATACTTTTAACATGCTAAATGTTTAATTTTATGAAAAATCATGTTATTGTGCCGTTTCACAGAAAAATTGGTTTTTTTTGCTCGGTCGGGTATGTACCCGGGGGTTTCTTCTAGTATATCTATATATAAATAACAAAAATTATTTTTATTTTTAAAATCATTAATGAAATGATAATGAAATAAAATTTAGTTGGACTGACCTGACTATTATAAAGACAATTGTTGTATCGAAATGAAAGGGATATTTTTTTTCATATTCGAATTCATTATCTTCAAACAATACAAAATCTCAATTCAAATAACAGAAAAACAGAATTGAATCGAAAAACCTATTTATTACATATGCTCATGCTCTTAGTTTTGAACATTTCAAGCACCTTATTTTTGCCCTAACTAGAAAAGTATACACAAATGCATTTAATTAAATACAAAATAAATGTCACGTTTTAACGGTCCGAACATGAGTTGTACATTCGTAGTACATTGTAAATTAATAAACTGTATAAGTATCTGTTTTGTTTTGTCTTTTATTTCGACCTTCAGACAAAAGTTAAAAATATTGTAACTCAAAAATGTGATGAACCAAAATGTTCGAACAAATTTTTTTTGTGTTTTAATTGATGTTCCAATTCCAAACGCTCGAACGTGAGAGGAAAACTACCTTCACCATTAAAAATCAACACTTGGTTTTGTTCGGATGAAAAACTTTGCAAAAATTTCAAATTTATAAAATAAAAATTAGCAAGTTTTTATTTCAAATTTACAAAATTTTTTTCAGAGATATTCAACTTTTTTTACAAAATGTTCAGTTGTTAGAAGCAACATTTTAAGTTTGTGCAGCTATTATTCAAAAATGGTAAGTCTGATACTCATCCAACACATACCGTTGATTAGGTGTATTAATTTTAAAAAAAGTTATGAAGAATATGTTGATCTAGTTTCAATTCCTTAAGGTGGATTTTCATTGAGCAATATTTAAAATCTTAAAAATTTTATTGGCTCTAAAAAGGGAAATTTTAAATATTGGTCAATCCAGCTTTAGAAGTTGTAAGGGATAATGTTAAGACTTATTTCGATTTTCTTTAACCCTCTGTAGCTTAGGTTAAATTTAAGGATAGACCCCCTCGTCTAAAACTATTTTCTTCCTAAAATTCTCTCCATAAACATCCATTCATAAACATCCATTAAAATATTTTTTCTCTAAATCGGGCCACCCTGCGTGTTTTGTACGGACCAAGCCTATTTTCGAAAAAATTTTGAGATTATTATTAAATTTCGATTAAGCATGTTTATAAAAAATAATAACATTTTGAGTGAAGAACTATGGTTTTGAAAAATGTGTAATACAACAGCGGCCTGTCTTAGCTTAACAGATTACATTTCCAAAAATATGGATAAATAAGATGCACTTATGTTTGCTGTGATTTGTTGTTTTAAAAAAAAGCATTTGATTGTATTGACCAGCATATTTTTGTATATAAAGCTTTTTATTTTTTAACATGCAAATCAATTAAATTCAAATTTTTTTAGATTATATCTCTCGGATAGAATACAAAAAGTGCGTATAGGGGAGGTAATTAGCAGGTCTAATATAATAAATAAAGGGGTTCCTGAGGAATTAATTTTAGGGCCGCATCTATTTTATATAGATGATATGTCACGCTTAAACTTAAAAGATACTTACTGTACAGTATGTATATATGCAGATGATGTTGTATTAAAATATCCTAAAATTACTAAGCTTGAACTAAGAAATGTTATTCAAAATGATCTGAGTATGATACATGAAAGGCTCACCAAATTCCGTCTTGCCCTAAATTTAAAAAAAAAAACTAAAATTATGGTAAATATTTCAGAACAAAACATTTATTGATAATAATTTTCAGTTCAAAGGTAATATTACGGAAACAGTGTAATTCTTTAGCTCACCATTTTTCAACCCATGGATCGCGACCCGATATTGGGTCGCGAATGATTTAAAAGGGGTATTTTGCTTTTCACATAAAAATGTCATCAAAACTCACTGCGTTCTTCACAGGGTACAATTGGCTGCCAAAAACATGAGTGAAGATTTACATACAGTTTTAAATGATTGTGTAAAAATAGTAAACCAAATACGGAATAATGCCGTTAAGGCTCGTATTTTTCAGAGCATAAAAATTTATTATTATATTCACACATACGATGGCTTTCGAGGGGTAAAGTGCTCAAAAGGTTTTTCGATCTGAGAGTAGAAATTGAAATTGTTTTAAACGAACAAAAATCGGAAAATTTCAGTTGTAATACGTGGCTCGCTAAAATTGCTTATCTGGGGTGGCAGCACGTAACTTGTTACAAACGCTCTTTTTTTGTAACAAAACACCAGCGTCACAAAATTTTTTTGCCAGCATATACTTTGAAACGCTACTTTGGGATTGAAACAAAAAAAAAATTTACGAAACATTTTTGGAAATTTTTTTTTAACACACGTCAACTATTTATACCGGAAATTTTCATTTGTGACGCTCAGTAAAAATGGGCGTTTTAAATGTTACGTGCTGGCAAAAGTAGCGAAACAAAATGAAATGTGGCGAAACAAAATTAAAATTGGCGAAACAATTTTATGTGCTACCGTTTTTCAAAAATAACGTGACACCATGTTTGTAACAAGTTACGTGCTGCCACCCCTGGCTGACATATTTTCATTACTAAATGAATTGAATTTATCAATGATGAAAGGTAACATTATAAATCTTTTTATATGCAATAATAAAATTTAAAAAATTTATGTCTGGATAGATCGAGTTAAAAAGGCAAAATACTAAATGTTCCCATGTTATTATCAAATGATAGAAGAGAAAATATTAACTTACGTAGAAATTGAACGTATAAGTTGCATAATACAAGAGCATTTAAAAAAATTTAAAGATAAATTTCTTATTTATTTTCCTTCTTCTAATGATATCAAATTGGGTAATATGTGGATACAGAATCCGTTTAGAAACTGGAAACAATTTATTATCTTCATCTTAATTTTGAAAAATTAATTGAATTGTCCTGCGACAAAACGCTGCAATTGCAGTTCAATAACTAAAAAAATTTGAGCAAATTTTGGATCCAAATACAAAATGAATATCCAATATTGAGTGAAAAAGTGGTTTTTATCAATCTTTTGCAACTTACGTATTTAGCAGAAACAGGATTTTCCGCATTAGTAGGTACCAAAAATATGGTTGCATTATGGTTGGGCTTAAGCCAACTTAAGGAAATGTACTTACATTTAAATTGTATTGTGCAACCATAATAGAAATATCAGACAATTTCGTCAAGTTTTCGTTAACTTAAGCTGGCTTAAGGAAAGTGCGATTACATTAGCACATTCTGTACGGAAATTTGACATTTGATTTGACATGTTATTACTTGAAAATTTGTGATATAAAATAAAATAATTATTATTATTTATCCTTTTTTATTTTATTAATATTTGTGAATGTTTATGTTTGTGGCTGTTGAACTAATTTGCCTTTTTTATTTTATTAATATTTGTGGCTGTTGAAATAAATAAAAAAAAATATAAACTAAGTACGTGTTTTAGTTAATTTCTTACTGTTCACAGGAACAAAATAGAATCACTATATACAAAATATAGTATACAAAAAATAACTCATAAATATCAAGTGCCTTATGTGTAAAAACGCAAATTATTTATAATGTGAAAATTAGATTAAATAAATGTTATTACAACAATGTTACAGCCAGTCGACATTCTGGTTGGATTGGTTCTCTTATTGACATCTTCACCAAGTCGGGTTTAATTAAATTTAAAAGAAGCTCATGAATTTCTGGTTTCATTCTTGTATAAATAAAAAATTGTTCATTGTCAAGCTTCTTAATTTTTTTACCCACTTAACTTTAAAAAACCCATTTTTACCATCTCGGTTTATTGCCCGAACACTGCAAGAACGTTTTTTTTCCAATTGGTCATTAATTTTTTTTAATTGATTAATTCCCTGCATTGTCAGAAGGAAACATTTTAATTGTTGTAAGGAGATATTATTCATCATAAATTTGATTTTGATTAAGATTGTTTTAGTTAGATTTTGATTGTTAAGATTTAAGATTGTTTTGATTTGTTAAGAAAATTTTACGTTTTCAAAAATTTGCATACTTATATTCAAAAGTATTACTTTCTTTAAAAGAATTATTTTTTGGTTATATTTATATTATAATTCATATATGTCAAAATCATTTAAGTTAGCTAAAGTCTATTATGGGTAACTTAAGCAAATTACAAAACTTTAGCTGGCTTTTCGTTCAGTTTTGTCCTTAGTATAAGCCAACTTAAGTTCATTATGATTGGGCCTTAAGTAAATCTATTGCAAGAATTAATTAGTCAACAGCAAATAAGCCTTTAAAAATAAAAAAAAATTAAGAATTAATACTTTTGTTTCATCAATTTTATATCAGACATCTTAGAATGGGTCGAGTAATTTTTTGCTCATTTTTTATGGGTCGCAAGGTAAGGTAAGGTTGAAAAACGCTGCTTTAGCTATCTTGGTTTAATGTTAGATAACAAAATAAAATGGCAGGATCACATTTATTTTATAATCAGAAAAACTTCTCCATACATCTTTATTTGAAGAAGATTACAAAAATTTCTAACTAAAGACAGTATTTATAAAATATATTGATCTTATATAAAAATATACTTTATATATTTGAGCAGTGCAGAGCAGAGCAGAGCATCACAATATTTCATAAATAAATTAGACTTACTTATAAAAAAGCTATAAAAACTATTCATAATTACCCAAAAAGGCGTCCTTTCAATTTATTATACATTATATTAGTTTTACCAACTCATGTCTACGGGAACTATATTTAACTGCTTTTTAAAATTAGTTTTAATGAAATTAAACACAATTTTATCTTTAATAGAAATACGTCAAACACAACAGAAATACTAGAAATCAGTCTAACCTTTATATATTTGTCTAAGAATGTATAATAAATTGCCAAACTTTAGATTATAAGATATACGAATGCAATAGGATTGCCCTTTTTTCTTTATTTTAATTTTTTTTTTTTTTTACTTTAGAAGACCACACAGCTAAGGCTAATGTTGCAATTGAATCGTAAATAATAAATCACAATATAGAAAGGATAAATATTAATATTTCATCATATTTCATTAAAAATTGTAAATTAAATTTAATTTTGTTGAAATTTAGGCTAAGTGAAATAATGTGAAACTGTCTTTTTGTAAAATTGCAAATAAAGAAAAAAAAATCAGATTAAGTAATCGAAATAAAATTTCATTCTGATGAAATGTTAACGGTTAGTTCAGTTAGTTCAGTTAGTTCATACTTATTGACTGGTTTTAATTTTGAATGAAAAATGAAAAATAGAGATTTTTTAGTGGAATAAAAATAGAGTCCTCGAGAGTGCCACTACAATAAGTTATGTTTGTTTTTAATAAGAAATTGTTATATTAACAATAAGTTATGTTTGTTTTTAATAAGAAATTGTTATATTAACAATTGCTTGAAAATTAGTTTGTTATACCTCGATTTGGTTTACATTTACGTTTTACTTTAATATTTTTCTAAAGTTCTAAATGAAAAATCAAGTCTATAACCTCTTTTTAATTTCATAAGAAAAGTATAATCAAAATATAAACAAGTTGAAAATATACAAATTACGTAATAAAAATAAAAAAGTAAACATTAACTGTTTGAGCTTTCAATAAATACTAAATTTGAGCTCATCCAGTAAAGTTGAATTTGTTTAAATACATTATGCATACATATAGGTGTATATTTAAGAGTTTATCGAAAAAAAAAATTGTTTTGTTTTGTAAATTATGATGACAACTATTATTATTAATAAATATTATTTAAATTATATATCATAATAAATCATAATAAAACGAGTAATTCTGAGCTACCCTGTTAAGTAGATATATGTGCATAAATGCATTATTTACAACTCAATACAAAATTTTAACAAATTACGTTCGTAATAATTTTATTATACATACATATATACGTATATATTTATATTGTAATTGCAAAAATGCATGTTTTACAATTGAAACTTTAAAAGAAGATTATTAAATATCACATAATTATTTAATGGTTTTTTTATTTTCAGCTCATTAAATATGGATAATTAGCCCAGTAAATACTATTATTTACAGCTAATCTAATCAATTTCAATATACCTACTAACCTTGAATAATTCTTTGAGGAACAAAAAAAAAACTTTATAACTTAGAAACAAATTATACGTGATTCTTTTGTATATTTGTTTATTTTTTTCTCGTTTTTTAGTACGTATATTTATTTTGGATTTTTTTTTTAATAATTTCATACTCGATTAAAAACAAGATAAGTATTTGATAGCATTGCCAGGTTCGATTCATTTTTATTTTTTTTTTAATTATTTATTAAAAAGCTAAAAATAGATTAATTGATTGGATACACTTGTATTTATTTTTTTTGTCAGTTTGATATGACAAAACTTAAATTTAAACTAGTTAAGTAAATATATGTATAGAAGTTTTAAGTATTAAATTCTAGTTTTCCTGAAAATAAAATGTATTTATAAATTAAATTAATAAATAATAAAATCCATAATCAACCCTATTATTTAGTTAAAGGTATTCGAGTAATAAAAATTTATTTAGTTTTAAAACATTCACGTAACTACTTATTAAAAAAAAGTTATTTAGTTGTCATATACAACCATAGACTAATACAGAAAAATCGTTGATATTTTTTTTTCTACTTCTCAGTTGTATTTATTACTACTATTATAGGCATTTCTAACTAATAAACTTTCCTTCCCAATAACTTGCATACTTGTAAATTTCTCTAAATACAAACTTTAAATACAATTAAATCAAATTTGATTGCTCAATGTTTAAAATTTTAAATTAAGTTACTATCAGCAGTTAATTATTCAAATTTTTCTTGCTTATCTATTTTTTTTTGTTGGTGAAGTAAAATGTGATTTAAAATTTATTGTTTAAAACAAATTTTATTTAAATAAAAATTAAATTGTAATCCTACATAATCGCCGATTTAATCTTTGAATTACAAACTTAACTCTTTTAATTCAACTCTTTCGATTTATTTTTTGTCGAGAAAGTTAGTCTACACGATATTTAAAATCAAACATAAGTATATACTAAATCATTTTAATATAATTTACTTAGTACATCGAGCAAAATTTATAACTAAAACTAATGAATACAAATATTAAATAATTGAAATATGGCAAGTCTTTTATTAAAAAATTATTACCGAAACGGTAATGAATCAATTTTAAAATACTTCTAGGTTACTATGTATCTAAATTGTATAAATATCCAAATTAAATGGCAACAAGTTGTTTTTCACTGATTTTTTTCTAATCCAAAATACGAATACAACTCTTTTCAAGTTAAGGACCTCTTAAGGAAATTAGAATTTCAATGTGAAAATCTAAAAAATAGATAATAAATAAATAATTTTGTGAAAACAAAAATCAGGATACTTTTAAATTAAAATTTAAAATAGTGACGAGAAATAAAATAAATGCAAAAATAATAATAAAATTGTTACAAAATAATTTATGTAATATCCTCCAATTACATACAAAACAAAACAATTTATAATAATAATATCTGTATCTGTCTAATCACTTTTGTTTTATATTATAGAAATCAACACTGAGAGTGCGTAAAAATCGTATGATTTTTGATTTTTATCAAAATTGCAAATATTTTACAAGACTAACAATAACAATCAAATAAATTGTTTTACGTTTAATTTTTTTTTTATTTTGTTTAGAAATTTTAATATTTAGTATTGTAGTATTGAAAACACTTACATATTTATTGTCGATGAAATTTGTCCTATTCGATATCTTTGGTGTTTAATTTCATTGAAACATTTCTGTTGTTGACCATGAAGTCCATTTATTCCTTCAAGAAGTTCAATATATTTCTGATGTACTACCTATCAATATATACATTATGTACATTAGTAAAGAAAAAATAAGACAATTATTACATTATAATACTACATAACAACACACTAAGAACAATTTAATTTCAATAAGAATAAAAATATAAAAGTGAAGAAAATTTAATAATGCCGGTATGTATTTACTACAAACTACATAACATACCTCTAATTCTTTATACTCATTATTGAGCTCATCCATTTCTTTAACTAATCCTTCAACAGCCATTTCTAGTCTTTTAATTCATGAATTATTCTTTTTATAATTAAAAATTAAAATATTGCCACAAAACACCTTTTTTTTTTGTTATTTTACTAATTATTTAACTACTTATATTGAATGAATAATTGTTTTTCAGTTAACCAATTTATCGAACCGCAACATATTATGTACATACACTTTAGAATAACCGTACTTTTTTCACCAAACTTTAACAAATTTACATTAAATTTAAATGTTTTATTGAAAAGTGTAAATTTATTATTTTTTTCTTTTAATAAGTTAACAATTTCTCTTAAAAATTTATTTTTAAATTAATTTTCAATATAATATAGACACACGAAATTATAATACAACGACTACGCGTCACCTTTTTTTATGTGTTTCTGAATGAAAAAAAAAAGCAATAAAAAAATACGAAAACCAAAATACGAAACAAAAAAAAAAAAACGTGGATTGTCAAAATTTTTCTTATAAATGACAGCTCTGCTCTGTATGTATGGAAAGTTTGTATAATGAAAGCGCATGCTCTAAATTAGTTATTGTCAATAATGGTATGCACCATTTTATTTCTAAAAAATAATTACTATTTAGTTTATTACTGACTTAAAAATGAAATATCTTAAATTAAAAAGACTATGTTGGGTAGGTTGAGGGGATTACATTACATTAAAGATTATTTTAAGGTATTAGTTATATATTTTAATAGTTTATTTCCATTAATAAGACTAGGTGTGTATATTACATAATATATTATATTATTTCATGTATTATCAAATCTTTATGTACAACAATATTTGAAAATATGTAATTGAGGATATCTATTTATATAAAAGCACATGTTCACCTGTAAGTTTCTTTAATTTAAAGTTTCTTTATTATATTAATTATTAACATTATCGACGGTTTAATTATTTACTTATATAGTTACATATATAAAATAACAGAAATTTTGAAATTTTGTTTTAATACCTATATTTTTTGGGCTTTTATTAATTACTAGGTTTGTTGAACCGTTACATATTATATACATACGTATGTATATACATATAGAATTTTTAATTTAGTCAAATATCTTTATTAGAATTTTTGAAAGAAAAAATATTTTAACTAGGCTTTATTTTTGGAAGTATAGTTTTAACATTGGGAAGAGTTGCTGAAATTTGTTGTAAATTTTTTTTCTTTGTTCTTCTTTAAAAAAAGTCCTTTCAACAATAAAGAAAAGCGATGCAATCACTTCTTTTATTTTATTTTTCTTCCTTTTACAACAAAAAATATTTGCAATATTCTTGAACTGTCAATTATGACTCTAAAGTCCCCGACGTACATGTAAAAATTAATAAAAATACATTAGGAAACATAAATGAAAATTACATGTCAAATACCCCCTTGTCTATAAGAGAAAAAAATATTAACGAAATTTCGTATAAAATAATTACTTCGGCTTCAGACAGCTTTAGGTCATTTATGGTACTATACTTAATTTATTTTTTTCTAGTTTTACATTTGAAACTGGGAAGTTTCACAAATGATTTTTTTACAAATTGATTGGACAGAAAACTGAATGAAAAATTTCGAGTTGTAAATTTGTTTAATATCAAAACTTTTCAAGCAAAAGCAATATTTTTCCTAAACATTAAAAACATTAATAACTGAATGTCAAAAAAATTGAGGGCAATAAGACTCGTGTGTCGCATAGTACAACGAAACTAAGGGTGTGTGTGTGCCCTCCAAGATGACTAATTCGAATTGCGGACAGATATTCATTGCATAAGTTGGAATTTGAATTAGAATTAACTAATATAAATTAACATATAAATCAAAGATAAAAATTGTTAATTTAAATTGTTAAAAAATTGGTAATTAGTGTCTAGCGAATTAGAATTAAAATAAAATTAGTCTTTCATTAGCCCACAAAAAAAAAGAATTAATAAATCTGACTAGAAAAACAATGATACCGAAGCCTATGTAAAACCAGAAATTATATATACATAATTTCTGGTAAAACTGAATAAATAATTCCAATACACAATAAAAACTTATTGGAACTTTTTGAAAAATTTAAAATCAATTTTCTAATTAGATAAATTTTTATTAGATTTTAAATTTCGATATTTTTTTCATAAGTTCTCCCGAAATATATGCAATTTTTTTTATTTTTACAGTATTTACTATTTACACACAATTCCATATTACATATTTATTTTCATTATTTTTTTATCGTCTTAATCAAAATATTAAATTTAAAAATTGTACTCTAACTTTGATAAGAGTTTATTTTAATAACAGTTTCATTCAATTTTCCTTCATGTTTGCAATACAAAAAAATATTCGTATGTACATTTTTGATTAAATTTTTTTGAAAATGTTCTATTTTAACAGAAAATACCAGCAATTTACTTAACTTATTGTCATAATGCTGATAAATAATATCATTATCCTGAATATATGCAATATAAACTTTAAATATGATAAAATTTCCAGAATGATGTTTATTCCAGGAAAATGAATAAATTTAAATTATTTTATATTTTTTTTAACCAGAAAATATTATATTTTAATAAAATGAAAAATTAAAATGAGAACCGACACCAACTGTGTCCTGTTATATGAAAATAAATTTTATATAAAAGACAAGTATATACAAGAAAAAAATTAAAACTTTCCTTGTACATGCCATAATGTTCTTTTGAAAATATTAATAATATTTAAATTAAATTAAAGTTTTTATAAATTGATGTGATATTAAAAAATCAATAAATTTTATTATACTTCTAGTATTGGAATTTCTCAATAAACAAAAGATTGAGTAAGATTTAATTATCTGAGTTTCAGTTAAATGAATTTTTATCCTTACAGAATTGCCGACATATTTACTGACCTATTTACTCGTAGTACATATGATATTCGCAACTATCCGACCGATATTAAAATTAGCCGAGATTGGATAACGATTTTTAATTTTATTATTATTTTTTATGAAATATAATTTAAATTATACACTTGTAATATTATAGTGATTTACAAGAACCAGCTGCCATCATGGCTATCGGTGTCGATTTTGAATTTTGAATTATACAAAATATGTACAGAAAAATAGAAGCAAAAATTAATAATGATTACGAGAAAAAGAGAGAGAGCGTTAGATAATGTCATGGAAAGATTTTTTGGACAGTATTTTTGTTTGAAACATAGGAGGTAATATTTGAACTACATTAAAAGCTAAAGCCGAAGGGGCCTCTTGATGATTTGGGAGTCGAACCCATAAAAACTCTTCTAAGTAATTTCCGTCATAACAAGTCTACGTTGGATCGTCTAATGACTTTTTTTTCGTAAATTTTGTCTCGGTAAAAAACAAATATATTTATTAACTTATTTATTTATTCGTCCACCAAGTAATTTCTTACAGACTAGCAACAACAACATAATAGTATAGCGCAATATCTTAAATTGAGTTCAGCTAAAGAAGCATTTAGCATAGCGGAACATCTTGAAACCGGTTGATTTCTAATTAGTTCTATGATATTGAGTATGCAGCAAGGTCTGCGATCCAAAGTCTCGAAGATAAAACTAAACCGAAACTGTAATATATTGGCAATATATTGACAATATGCGATGTCAAAATGTCACGAGAAAACATAAATTACACAAAAAACAGATCTTCTATATTAGACATTTTTGTTAAACCTAACAACTTACATCTTTCATCATAATATGAGGGTCTTTCTGTTGTGAGTTGAAACATTCTCAGGGCGAAACGAATACATTTTTTTTTAGTTTTTTCAATTCTTACTACGTGGATATTGTAATAAAGATTCCAAATAATTACACCGTATTCTACAATTAGTCTCACCAATACATATAACACTTTAATCGTATGTGAATCTCTAAAATCGATAGAGTTTTGCTTTATAAAACCCAGCATTACTTTGCGATTACGTAATCAAAAAGGTCTGAAGGAAACTTTTTGATTACAATAAACCCCCCAAGTATTTTATACAATTTATAGAATGGTAAAATGTTATAGATGACAATTTTCTAAAATACGACTACACGGTAAACTTACTCTAGTTTAGTTCTAAATCATAGACACAGTTATTTTTTTTTTTTTTCTTCTACGGAGGTGGCCCTAATATGTCAGAGCCGGCATGTAGGCTTTTTAGCCCTTTATGCCGTCCTCCACCCCTCAACTTAGTCGACCCTTTTGATAAAGGCCAATAGGTTTGGGGGATCTATCCTGCAGAAGTTTTCTGAGGTTATGTAGTGCGTTTCCAGCAGCCTGAGTCTCAGCCTTGAAAGAGCTAAGCACTCTCCTATAACGTGTGTGGAGGTTTCTTCCTCTTCCAGACAGTGTCTACAGGTTGGGTCGTCACTTAGTGCTAGTCTACACATGTGTTTATTCATGTGGTTATGACCAGTAAGTATGCCCACCATCTTCCTACAGTCTCCTCTATTGAGAGTTAGCAGGAAGTTGGTTATTTTGGTGTTTATTCTTGGTGCATATATTTTGGAGACCCTGTGGCCTTCCATACGCTCCCAAAGAATATTTGCTTCCCTTTTCAGGGTGTTTTCTATTGATAGTTTAATATTACCAATAGATATACCAACTGCTGGTTCCGGTCCATAAATGTTTCCCGCCAATGATCTGGCTAGTTCGTCAGCCTTCTCATTTCCAGTCAGGCCACTATGACCCGGTATCCTATGAGGTTTAGGGCTTCCGAACATTCTCCCACCAATCTAGATTTGATGATGTTACTTTCAAGAGCTTTTAAGGCAGCCTGACTCACTAAATATTCTAATGACTTTGTTAGACCATCTTTGCTCTTTTATTACATTCACTGCTGCGTTTATGGCAAAGACTTCAGCCTGGAAGACTGTGCAGTGTGTGCAGTAGTTATAAAATGCATTCAAGTCGTCTTGAACTGATGCACAATCATGTAAATATGACATTTTTGAAATATGAGATATGAGCAAATTTTAGTAGATAATTTATAAAAAGAATGAATAACGATGGGTCCCAAATGAGATCCCTAAGATACTTTCGATTCAACAAGAAAATTGGTGATCTTTACAAATTGCACTCTGTTTCTTAAATATGATTCAATCAAACCAAGAGAAACAAGATTTCATTGCAAACCTAAGCTCTCCAGTTTTGAGATCATAAGTGAATGGTTTTTATCAAATGCTTTTACAAAATCAGTATAGACCCCATCCATCTGATAACCTATAATTCCATGTGATTTAAAGAATAGTTTACAAATGAAGCCATGCTTCAAATACTTTTGGAAAACAATATAGTTTAGATCTATAGTTTCGGTCTATAGTTTTTTATGTCATTTATTGGACCGAATTTGTGAATTGGTGTGATGTTGGATAATTTCCAGAGTCAAGAAATTGTCGGCTGTTGAGAGAGTAGTTAAATATTATTGCTAACGGAACAGCTAATGTAAGACAATGCAGGCCACCACTTCCATTTTTCCTATCTAGTTTACAAATGGTTACTTCATTTTTCGTGAAATAATCCGTTATCGATGAATTTTCCATATTTGCTAATGACCCATGCAAATGGGGTTTCGTTCCCTTGAGTGGACGGATTACGGATATTGTTGTCAACATCAAAAATTGCTGCCATTTCTAAGTTTATATCTTAGGATACTTAGGCTTACTTTAATTCCAATGATTTATCTAGAGGAGCTGAAACTGCAATTTACGTCAAACAGAATTTGGAATACAAAGTCATGGAAGTTTTACAGAAATTTAATACAATAATTGTTTCATTAAGTGACACTAGTCCAAATTTAAAAGTAGGTGTATGCTATAAAAGATCAATTGAAAACAATAGCGAATTTATAGCACATTTAAACTCAATATTTAATAAATATAAAAACATTATTATGATGCAGAACTCTATATTAAGTTGATGTGGAACTCAAAAGATCATATAAATCAATGCTAGAATCTAATGGAATTAATATTATGAACAAATAAAGTATGGAATATGCAACAAGAGCAACTGAAAATTTCTCTACCATCATCGATCACATTTTGTCAGACCTTGAAAAATATGAATTTGATATAAAATTACATGATATTGTAAACTAAGATCATAAAGCTATATTCGACAAAATAACTAAAAGTTGTTAAAAAGATGGAGGAGGAGGATTTCAATAAGAAAATTTTTATCATAAATTATCAAAAATTTAAAGATGTTAGAAACCTACTTTTATTGTTAAAGCTAAAGTAAAGTCTACAATAAGAAAACAAATGACAGTTTGAAATGACAACTTGATTTATTAAATATTATAAAAAAGAGAAATAGATTGTTCAAAAACCTAAAAAACAATCCTCATAGTCTTGTAATTCTAGCAAGATACAAAAGTGCAAAAAATAAGGTAACTTATGAAGTATCCAAAGCAAAACAAAGTTATTTCAATAATAAAGTACAATTGGCTTATGGGTCTGACCAAAGGAAAATTTGTAAAGTACTTAACAATTGTATCCTAAAAAAGACAAATCACTCTAAAAAGGCCATAAAGGTAATAAATAGCAATGGTATTAGAATATGTGATAGTCTTGAAATTGCAAACTGCTTTAATATGCACTTTAGTGAAATTGGAAACAAATTAGTAGACAAAATTAAGGATGCTGGCAAGTATACAGCAGAAAATGGATTGATTAGTCGAACTATTTTTCTTCAACCAGCAACCAGGATGAAAAAGAAGTATTTGAAATCATCATGCGGTTAAAAAATAGTACCCCAGGGATTGATAATAAAACAGCTATAGATCTAAAGCATGTTGCAACAGTAATATCGCCTGCAATCGCCTGCTTGGTAAATATAGATGTTTTTCTACTGGTATATATCCGGAGTGTTTAAAATCAAGTACTGTGGTACCTACATTTAAATCTGGATCAACGCTGGATGTATCGAATTACAGACCAATTACACTTACAAGCTACGTAGACAAAGTGTTTGAAAAAAAATAATAAATGCCAAAATTTAAGATTTTATACAGTAGTCGTTTTTGAAGTGAATCAATTTGGATTTCAAAAAAGAATTTTAACTGATTCAGCAGTTGTGGAATCTACTACGTCAATTACAAGTAAATTGGAGGAAAGAAACTATGTATGCTCTGTATTTGTTGATTTAAAAAAGGCTTTTGATACGGTGTAATACTTGATAGACTATATGAAATTGGTATAAGGGACCCAGCTCTAAATTTACTCAACTCTTATCTTAATAAATAGGAAAATTATTACAAGAATAAATGGAGTACTAAGCAATCAAGTTTCAATAAATATTGGTGTTCCTCAAGAGTGCGTGTTAGGTCCTACATGATATTTGCTATATATACAATTTACAATATACAATTTATGAATTTAGTAGCTGAGTATAGTAGATATTTGCTGATAATATTCTACTTATATACACTGCCAAAAATTGCGATAAATCAGCAAGAGTAATAAATGCAGATTTGAGAAAATACAACAATTGGCTCAAAGGTAATAAATTAACTATAAATAAAAAACTAAATACATAGTGTACAAAATAAAATATAAAGTCGATATAAATCCAAAACTGTTATAGTAAATAATACCGAAATTGAAAGAGTTGCTACATATAAATATCTTGGTGTTGTAATTGATGAAAAGTTGAAATGGGATGATCATATCAATAAACTGGAAAAAAAATTGTGCCTTTATTAGGTGCTATCAAAAGAAGTGGAATCATACTCAGTAGACAAACCGCTGACAGTCTATATTATTTGACATATTACATATATAATATAGTAATTGGTTTAGTTGTTCCTCTTGGTTAAAAGATAAAATTAGTATCATAATAAAATAAACTAAACTAAATACATGCTGTTTGTAGAGATGTAGAAATGATAATGTAACATTTAAATAAAAACAATTTAATAAGCTAGGCCGAACTAGTAAATATAAAATCTAAAAAAAAGTGAAAGTTGTTAGTTAGTCTCAGCTATCTAAACATTATAAGTTAACATGATTTTTTTTGAGAGCTAAAACACATTAGTTGAACGATCAAAAGAGATAAAAATAGAATTTACTTCACGAAGCATTCTATAGTGATTGACTCGAATGGAATGTCAAACAACTACCTGTTCTAAGATTATTCCGATTGGTTCTTTCAACAATATAATTAAAAATTTCAGGGGCTAATTTTTTACTCGAAAATAACCTGGTGAATAAAAATGACACCAATTACTCGGCTATCAAATAATAATGATTGTAAGTCAATGAGTTTAAGATTGCGTTGTTGTTGTTTTAATGTTTTTGTATATATGAACCGTTATATCTGTCAATATATTACAATATATTCGGTTTTTTATCTAGTAAGATATGGTCTAAAAAATATTTTACCATTTATTTGATGGATGTTGATGGATGTTGCCGTTATGGAAATTTTATAGTTTAAAGTTGAACATTTTTTGAAAATTTATGCATTGTTAGAAAATTCTATTTTTTTTGCTATACAAAAATAAATATTTTATGTGAGTATGGTATAGTTTAGGAGATATAACAAGCCTGTTATATTGTCATCATTGATAATGATAATGTTTTCATCATTTTGATTGTCAATTATTGGACAATTGAAATCGACGAACTATTATGACCGTTATACCGTTAACTAGTTCATATATGATTTCTTTTCATGTATAATCGTGTAATTCAAAATTTATGTAACAAAGCAGAGATTCGTCAAACACAAGGACTAACTTTCGCAGCAGAGCTAGTCCATGTCGAACTATCGCAATTTCGTATTATTTTAATTTTTTTTCTCATAATTTTTTAAATTCTTCTATATTTGTTTGTAAAAAAATGATTTATTTATATTTATTTTTAAATGCAACTGAATCGCTTGATAATAAGCTTAAAAAAATTATCAAAACGAAGCCATTTTTTTAATTCAGCTGATTTTGACACTAAATTGATGAGAATAGAACTATCATCAATCAATTCATTTCTCATCCTTCTCTCATTAATTAATTGTCACTAATTACTTGACCAGTATTGATAAAAACATTGATGTGCAATAGCCACCTAAGCACTTTTTAAAAAAAAATTGTCTCTTTGTTCTATTGCTATATAAAACTAGACATGTAGAAGAGATACCTACGAAGTTGGTCTAACATTTACAACAGTCTTCTGAAGTAAAAATTAGACCAATGTATGACCAAATCACAGTACAGTACCTCAAGAATAATTCGTGATACCATCTTTTTAGCAATATAATATATCCTTAATTGATGCATTCAGTTTCTTAAGGACAAAAAGGACATTTAAAAATATGTTTGTTGTTTTAGGGTTTTTGTATATAAACAGTTATATCTGTTGATCTATGATATATTCGGTTTTTTATTAAGTAAGAAGCAATCAGCACTTAAGCTGCGCTATTTGATGTCGTTACCGAGATCCAATCTTCAATAGACAACTGGTTTTAAAGTAGCTGGTGTTATATCAAAAAGCTTTCGATAGTGTTGATGAAAAATTATTACTGAGAATTTTGCTTGAATATGGCATAAAAGGTAATGAATTCAAGTGGTTCAAAAGCTACCTTACTAAGAGAATCTAGTATGCAGAATGTGATTGAATAACCAACATTATGGAGAAAAATGATTTCGGAGTTATATAGGGAAGTTTGCTTGGGCCTACATTATTCTCCGTATACATAAGTGGTTTGCTTAACCTAAATTTAAATGGCAAACCATATATGTATGCAGATGACCTGCCTATAGTATACGCTGAAACCACCAATAAAAAACTAGAAGAAATGATAAATGAAGATCTTATAGTATTACAGAAGTGGATGAATAGTCACAAACTTACGCTAAATATAAAAACAAACAAAGTACATAATCTTCAAAAGGAAAGTAACAGATATACTACATCTAAAAATTGACAACTGTAATTTCGAAATGGTGAATTATTACAAGTACTTGGGTGTAATTATAGATGAAAATCTTACTTGGGAGCAGCATATTAATGAACAACTAATAAAAGTGAGGAAATTAATAGCGGGTATATTTAAACCTGTAAGTTGTAGAATTCCACAAAACTTTGTACTTTAGTATGTTTCAGATCACAGTTACTTAAGCTATACATACAGATATGGCATAAGCCGTATACAATTTATAATAAAGCGTTTACAATTTATAATGAACTGCCAATAGAGCTCAAACAAATAAATGATACCATAAAATTCAAAAGTAAAATTAATGATTATTTCAAACAGATGCTTTTACTGAACTAGCTGTCAATTAAGTTAAATAATAATACAAAATAATAATTTTAAATAATAATAATTAACAATATGAAATATTAAAATAGTTAACGATTCATTTGAAAATCTGCAACGAAAATCCGAAATCACCGCTTTAATTAATCAATTAAAAATAAAAAAAGCACCAGGTCAAGACAACATATACTTAATTATATATTATACTTAAAAACTTGTCAAAGACAAGCTACGATATATTAAGTAAAATTTTCGATAAATGCTGGAATTAAACTACTTTCCTGAAATATGGAAGTTATTTGTGTCTTAGTTACTTGTGTTTCAAAGCAAGGAAAAGATCACACAAAGATTGAAGTGCTTATTATGTATTTAGATCGACTTTCATCGAATCGTTCATCGTTATCGTTAGAGTTATTCGATTGTATTTCGATGAAAATTTGATCGAAAGTGTTTTAAAATGCTGCCATTGTAAAATTCAAATATACGATGAAAATGACATATGTTTGATTCTTTGACTGTCAAATTCAAATTATTATACGAAAAAAAGACAAAACAATAGTGTTATAACTATTTGAAATTTTTAATTTGAAGTTAAAAGTGTTTAAATAAAATAAAAATTATTAAATTAAAAGTTTTTATAAATAAAATGATTTTAGTAGAGTTAAATTTTTCAGTTTGTGATAGCGTTGAAAAACGCTATAAAATTGCAGAGTTAAAAAGCAAGGAAACATATAGTCGGGATTATTCCAATCCACTGGATTTGGAAGATTATACGTATATAATTATACATTCAAATTGAGTTATTATCTACAAAACTTTATTTTATCAACAGTTTTGATCAAAATTTCATGTTAAACAACATTGCTTTTATGGATTTATTAGAAAAATTAGGGTAAATACTAAAATAGCCAATAAGTAACACGTCGATTCCAAATATAATTAAATTGGCCAGCGTATTAAGATTCTGTGGGTTTGTACCAAGAAAATGATTTGCAGCGTAGGAAATGATTTTCATGTCGGACTAGCAGATCTAATTTTTTCTGTTGTGCTTAGGGACGTTTTATATGAAATTTTCAGCTTATACTTATGTCCAAAATGGATCAAATTCTATTACGCACTAGAAGAAAAAAGTCAGACAAACATTATTTTTATGATTAAAGTAAAATTACTGAAATAATTTATTTACACTAACTTTCATATTGCAGCTTATTTGTAACTGGGCTTTCATTACTATTAAAATTTATTTAAAAAAAAAATTATTATGAAGAATAAAGTAAAATACCTACTAACATTTCAACTTTTAAATTTTTTTTTATTCCAAAAAATATCGCAAATATAAAGCAAACACCAGGTGTCCAAGCGTCACTCTTTTATTTTATCTTTTCAATTCAAAATTGAAATAATTTGTACAAAATCTCTCTTTCGATGTCTGTTTCGTGGTAAAATTTAACATCGATAAACTTTATCGATTTCGTCGACAATTTCTGAACGATATCGAAATACGTAATGGCAATTTTGCATTTCGACATTTCGTTCGATCAAATCGTAATCGTTATCGAAATACATAATAGGCACCTGAGACTATCGTATCGTTCAATTAGCTTACTCAATTGTTTGGGCAAACTATTTGAAAAGATCACCAAAAATCGTTTTGAAAAATTCTTGCTATTAGAGAAAAATATTCTACCGCACGAATAATTCTGATTCAGAAAGAAACACTCAAGCACACCACATCAAGTCTGCAGAATCAAAAATATCGTTAAAGCAAATTTAAATAACAAAAAGTCTATATCTAAAGGATTAATAACTCTTGATGTCGAAAAAGCAATCGAGTCAGTATTGCACAAAGGCTTAATCCACAAATTAATTTCTCACGAATTCCCAGTTTATCTTGTCAAGGTGATTCAAAGTTTTCTGAGCTACCGATTTTGCACGGTAAAAATTGGACTAGCACAATCTAATAAAATTGCTGTTATAGCAAGTGTTCCGCAAGGCCCTACTTTTTCTCTTTTATTATATAACATCTTCACAGCAGATCTACCCAATATTTAAAATTGCTACACTAGTTTGTACGCTGATGATACTGCGTTATTATCGGTCTCTAACTGTCCAAATGAAATCATAAATAATCTTGAAAATGGTTTCAAAATAATTAAGGACCACTAATTTAAGTAGAAAATCAAAATTAACAGAAAAAAAATCTAAATCGATTTTCTTTACAAAAAGAAGAAAATCTTGTTTTTTGCCGAACAGAAATCTATGATGTGGAAATTTCGAAATAGTTTGGGGAAAGCGATAATATAAAATACCTGGGCATATACCTAGATAAAAAACTACTTTTCAAAACAAATATAATTAAAACCGTCAATAAAATATACCTCTATATAATAATGTTATATCCAGTCATAAATAAAAAATCTTATTTAACTGTTGAAAATAAATTATTAATATATAAATCCATTTTTCATAGCATTTTGTTATATGGATTTCCTGTATGGATGAGTGCTGCAAAAACAAATTTGAATTTGCTGCAGAGAAAACAAAACACTGTTCTTAAATTACTCATAAGCAAACCCTTTTATTTCTCCACAAGCAGATTGCACTTATTAGCAAACACTAATACTAGTATAGAAAAAATTCAAAAAACAGCACCTGCCTTTAAGATTAAGATGTAGTATTAAGATCATTTTAGTTAATAAACGTTAATTAAGATTTAGGTTTGCGTTACATTAGGTTTTATATTAGCATAAAAATAATTAATTAAAGATTTTTACTTGCCATTTTGTCCTTTGCAAATTAAATTTATTATAAATATTTAAGTCAGGTTAGTCTAAATAATTACAAATCAAAGGTGTAAATATTCTAATAATATAAGCTCTTGAAATATAGAATTAAAATATATGAAAATAACATATTGTACAAATACATTAAGACAAGAAATAAAATAATAATAATAATAATAAATAATAATATAAAAAATTTGTTTATTGATAGTTAATTTTGTGTTTATGAATTAGATTTTTTTTTATTTTATAAATTAGGCTGATAGAGTTTATTTTAAAAATTACATGATTTTATTTTCGTTTGTAGAATATTAGTTAGTAAGATTAAATTGTTTTGTTGCATATCGTCGATCCGCAATTATACCTACTGTCGTACATCACAAAATCGAAAAAATTACCTGAAAATGCTATCTTTATTAATTTTTGATGCTCTATCAATCTGTGTATTCCGCATTATCCTATGTAGCATAGATGCAGAGATATTTCATTGCTACCTTGCCGTAAGCGACGCCGAAATTGATGTTCTTAATATAATTGTTCTAAAAATAAATTTATATTTTGCTTAATAAAACAAAGATTGCATTTGAAAACTATTTTGTTTTCTTATAAATTTAGATATTTCAGATTAAAAAATAAAACACTTATTTTGCCGTATATACAATATTTTTTTGTCGTACGTTAATACAGGATGAATGAAACTTGCATAAAAATGGCGTATACGGTAAGATGATTTTAAGTAAAAGTTTCTTAAAGTCCTAATACTTGTTGCAAAATACTTTGTTTTTATACCTCTAAAAGATAGCTTATGAATCATATTATTACCAATACTTAAAAAAATAAATAAAACTGTTTCGGCTCAATTTTGTTTTATTTCGTCTCAAACTTCAAACTTAATTTCCCAAAACTCGATTTTCTGAATATACGACAAAATAATTCGGGGACGGGGATATGTTGTTGATTTACTTTACTGAATTATGATTTAAAATACTATGAATTACTAAACTCTGTACGAGCTTTATAAGCTCATTGAGTGGAGAAATAAATAAAAATAAATGTAGAGATATTGTAATTAAAAATTTAAATTAGCTTGTAACACCATCTCCTCCTAGAGATTGTAGTAAATTGGTCCAACGCCGGTAAAACATTTACTTCAGAATCCCCGTAGTCGTGATGGAATATTCCACGAAATTATTACTTAAAACAAAACATACAAATTTTCACTGAAACAATTCAATTCGATCTAAATGTCCAGCCAAATAATGATTTTTGTGGTTGGTTTTATTTAATTAATTTAAAAATTTTGAATTTAAATTTTTAAAACTGAATCTCAACTAAAACGATATGACATACATTTTGCTTTTTTTTCTAGTATAATTTCAATTTAAAATAAAATATTATAAATTTCTTTATTTTAAGTTTTATACCTAAATCCATTGCAGCAAATTTTTTTGAACAATTTTTTATCATTTTATTTTATTGCAAAAAAAAAAAGAAAGAAAAAAAGATTAAAACTTATCTAAAAACAATTTCTAATACATTTGAAATTTTAGATTAAGCTGTTATGATTTCTGATATGAAATGCAAATGATTAAATTCTTAGTCTTTTACTCTTTTAATCTGTTCACTTAGAATAATTTTAAAAAAGATAAGGATAAGAATATTGCTAATATTTTTTATTATTATTTTTTTGTCTTTTATCTTTATTATTAAATTTATGGTAATTTGTCGGATCGTTTCAGTTTTTATCCTTAAAAAAAAAAAAAAGAAAAAAACTTTTCATAGAAAAACGAACAAAAAAATAAAAACAAAAAACAATTCATCTTCTGGCTTTTCTTTAACCTTTAAATCCAGAGTGACGCTGGTTGGTATCTTTGATTTTTGTTTTTGTTTTTTTTTTTTTTTTTTTAAACGACAACAACAAATATTTCGCATTTCTCTAGGGATGAATTAAAATAAAATGAAATTATGAAATTTTTATAAAGTTTTTTTTTTTTTTTGTTTTTGTATGTTAAGGATAATATCAAAATCATGTACATACCCTCTTCTTTATTCTGTTTTAAAATTCAAATTTAAAAAAAAAAAAAATTTTCTTTGTTTTTTTTAAAAAAAAAAAAAACTATTGACTTTTATAATCGAAGATTATAAAAAAGAAAAAATTATTATATAGTTTTTCAATTTAATATTGGATTCCATTATTCTCGATTTCTTGAAAGAAATATTTTTTTTTTATAGAATTAATTTTAGTAAGAGAGATTTGAAATTATGAATAGAAAAAAAGAACTGCACTTAGTCAACTTAATATGATTTTTATATTAAATTGTTTGAAATATTAAAAAAAAAAAAAGTTTTTCAAAAAGTTTCTCTTCTTCTTCTTCTGTTAACAGTACAGTCTTGAATGTAACTTTAGTTTTGTGTTTAAAATCAAGATCAATATAAAAAAAATACTCTCAATTTGAAGCGATTGAAGAGTAGCAACCTGGAGTGGCGTTCTATTAAGTGATAGTGACAAAAAAATAATGGCAAATTTTTTTTTGGCATTTTGTAAGGTTTTTGTCACTGTGATAGTGACAATTTTTGTTAAATTGAGAGTGACAACAAATTCGTTGTCACCGTCAAACGAAATATTATTTTTTCTCTTCTTACACAAATATCTTATCTATAATTAAAATTGAATGTATATTTATGCCCAGAAAGTATTTCCCACTTTCAGTTGACCTGGAGATTCCACAATGGTAGGGTTTAGGGCCGTCATATAGGGAAAAATCAAAAAATCCCAAAAACTTATCAGGGGAGGGAGTTATTTTAGATTTTATTTTTTTCAATGATTTTTTTTTTGTTTTCTTAGTATTTTTCTTCAAAATTAATAACAATAAAACAAAAATGCTCAATATTTTCCTTTGGTAAACTAAAATTAATGATAATCCTTTTTATAAATTAATTTGCTTTTCATGTTATCATATTTTTTATCTCAGTTTTGGGTTCCTACAAAGTTTTAACCAAAAAAAAAAATTTACTTTACAAAAGTTTCTTATTTTTTGATGTATAATCCGAATTTGCATTAAAAAGTACTCCTTCCCATTTGAAAATCTCGATTTCGGCCAATTTCGGCGATTTTTGATCTTAAAAAACCGATTTGCGGTCCTTTCCGAAAGTTGAAAATACCACCAATCGATAGAGCACCCTCGATTTAGTTAACAAACTTTTTTCTAAATTTTAAAATAACGGCTCCTTCCCCTCTTAAAAAGCTGATACACATGTTCTGGAACACCCGGTATATTCATACATACAATTTTACTCACATAGTCACATCATAAAGTAATGAAATTTGTTTTTTTCATTTTTGTTTTTAATTGTTTTTTTTTTATATACATACATGTTCCGGCATGGTGGCATGTTTCCAGCTCCAACCAACATCTACAAAAAACGAAAAGAATTCGCTTGGAGTACACTACATCAACAATAATAAAAATAGAACACTTACCTAAAATTCATCAGCATCAACCAGCGATGTTCATCAGCATCAGTAGGTTTATTTATGTGTTGTATAATCTGAAAGAATTTATGATTATTATTATGATCAATATTATTTATTTAATGTGATTTTTATTTAAATATTAAATATTTAAATAATCTAAATATTACTTACTTTTATCCTCTTGTTTACTTTTATTTCTATTAATTTGTCGCTTTCACGTTTTATATTTAAGTCTCCACTATAATTATATAACTTCGAATATCACAGTTTTTGAGTGATATTTAATTTGAGTAATTATATCGAGTCAAGCTTTTATTGTATTTTGTTATACAAAAGATAACATATGTCATTATATATTTCATCGAACTAGATTTTTATTTTCAAGGTCAGTAAACTATTCATGTATGCATTATGTATTATTGTATTCCATACATTAAATTAGATTTGTTATATATTTAAGGGCATTCAACTTAGATTTATAAGTTACGTTAGTAAATTGTAATTAATATGAAAATTCAATTATATCACTCTCTTCCATTTTAGAGTTCAAAGAAACAAGTCGTGGTAATTAAATAAATTGCCAATATTGAAATATAGTGTTAATTTATAAATTAAGAATAAAATTATTAGATTATTGTATAAAATAGTGTTTCATTTATTTTTCAATTTTACCAAAAACATACATATTTACACAATCCAATGAATTTTTTTGAACCAATTAATTTTTTAAGAAATAAAAGAAATTTTATTCTACTATTTTTTATTTCGCACATCGCATTCTAGTGTATAGCAACTCAACTTACGACATACTAGAATAATACGTCCATTTGAAAGGTAGTTGTAAAAGCCATCTTCTGTCAAAATTTCATAGCTCTACGACAATTCCTTCAAAAGTTATAACAAGATGAAGACATACAATATTTCATAATTTTTCAAAAGCTCCATTCTAATATATTGTAAGTCGACCTACAATAAAATTGAACGGACAAATTAGCCATTACGTAATTGTAAGTAAACATACAATAATAATGACTGGAGTTTTTATAAATATTGATGTTATAAGACGATTTATGATAAGATATGAGGGTGTTTTTCTTTTTTTTATGTTTTTTTGTTTTTGTAGGTTCGCTGACAACTAAGTTCAAATATTATATTTTCGGTCCATATATGATACATACGTTTGAACAGCTTTCGATACAAAAGCGCGCCAAATAATTAAAGCAAATTTTATTGTCTTTCTAATAAGGTAATGAACGTCAAAATAGTTTTTGTCGAGAGTTATAATTAAATTACGGTTGTTTAATGTATAGTATTCTGTGCTGTACGATTATCTATTTAGAAGTGGTGTAATATTTTACATAGAATTTTTTTTTAAGTGATAATATTGTAAGTCTCTAAATATTATTTGAAATATTTAAAAAGGGTAAATATTTATTTTGCGTAATATTATAAAATTTAATTCAAATAAATTTATAACTCAAAAATAGAAAAAGAGACCATAAAAGACAAACATAATCTACACCTTTCCTCCAAGCAGAAGGCAAGAGAATTAAAGAATCAGGACAAAATTAAAGCTATAAAAGACAACACAGTTGTAACGGCAGTTTATGATTTACAGAAAATTTTGACTGTTCCTTGCGAGGACACTTGCATATATTATTACAAAAGAAAATTGTGTATCTTCAATTTTACTTTATATGAATTAGCCACTCAACAAGGTCATTGTTTGGGATGAAACGGTTGGCAAAAGAGGTCCCAACGAAGTATTCAGTTGCCTTTTACAATACATAGAGTCTCAAACACAAAAAGGTATTAAAATATTCTTTATTGATAATTTTCGGTAATTATATACCATATTATACTTTGTACATCTTCTCAAAATCAATAACGTAATTACACATATCATTATATATTTTTAAGACTGTTTATTCTAGTATATAATTTCATTAAATAACAGCCACATTTTATGAAAATTAATTTAAAATATAAAGATATTAAAAATAGATCAATTTTCCTTTCATACAAACCAATAACAAGGTTTGTACCTAGCATATAAGCGAAGATAAAAGCGAAATTAAATAAAAAGTCTTTGAAACGCTTTACTGAAAAATACGGTTTTTGAGTTACGATATAAAAGATGGGATGAGCGATTTCTTTTTAAACTTATAATTCAATAGGGAAAGTCCCAAAATATTTGTTTTTTCACCTAATGAAAGAAAATTTAATTTCCTTCAAAAACAATCTGCGGAAGGCTATTCCGCGATCAGTGTTTCAAAAGTTATGAGCTATTTTGTCCTCGCACTTCCTACTTTTTTGCAGTAAACTTTTCTATTTTCATTTATTTTTAATACACGAATTTTTATTTTATTTTATAAATAGGTAGATTGCAAAGGATATCAAACATTGTTCGATATTCCGATATCCAAATTTTTGGCATATGTAACAAACTAGCACAAGTAAATTACTGAAAAACTGAACATGGATAAAATTAATAAGTATTTATCTTACTAACTAAAAGAGATAATATAGTAAAAGGAGTTAAAGATTCTGAAAGATCACATCAAAAACCATGGAAAGCACCCTTAAGTCAAAAAAGACAAAAATGGTGTATGGAACAAACTAACAATTAACCGACGATTTCTGATCGCTTTTACTTCTTGCCACAGTCCCTATCAGTTACCATCTTACAAAATTCTATTCCTGTTTAATCGATTCGATAACCAATCTTAGTTTAGAAAACTGATAGGGTTTTGTAATTTGTGTAAAAGTTCATTGTGAAACTAATAGGGTGTTGTAAACTGATAGGGTGAATGAGAAATGGTGTTGTAATTTGGGACTGTACGAAGATGCTTGAACGAAATAACTTCGATAAATAAAAAATGAAATCGACAAAATTTAATATTTTTTTTTTCAACTTTATTTCATTTTTAATTTGTCGACCTTAATACCTTAAAACCTTCATTTTTAACTTGTCGATTTCATAATGAATTACAAAAAAAAATAAAATGACTTCCACAAAATTTGAATTAAAGAACAAAAAACTAATTTACGAAAGGTATAATTATTTCATTTTATAGTTTAAGTAAACACTTGAATTAAGTCTTCAACAACTTGTCTACACTATGAACACCGGTAGTTGTTTCTATTTTTTGCTTGTTTAGTGACAACTGCCTGACTAATATATGACCCTGAATTAATGCAATAGTCCCAAAAATTCTATACGAAATTCGGGTCCTTATTTAATTTTGATTAACTTTACATGAATAAGTAAACCACCCACCTCTAGTGGTGTTTCTGAGGAAGTAACAAACCGTTTGTTCGCTATTAAACAACTTTTTATTTTATTAAAGCGATTATTTTTACCGGCGATTTAATTACTACAAAAATTAGAGCATATTTGTTTTTATTAACTTTAATTCAAATGACAAATTGAGACACCTAAAAAGGGGTAACCCCTGATATCTTGAAAACTAAAACATTGAAAACGTAAATCTTGAAAGCCAAAATCATGAAAATTAAAATCGTTTTTGGGATAAGATATCGAAAAAGACCTAGAAAAAAAGGCTGTATAGAACAAAATCTTGAAAAACAGACAATCATCATCATCATATATTGGTTCTACAGCTCATGGTGAGTCTTATCCTCATCTAGAATTTTGCTCCATTCTGTTCTATCTTGTGCAACTATCATCCATCAGTTAAATTCATTCTTTCGACAGTTGTCCTCGATTTCTCGTCCAGCCATCTTGATCTTGGTCTACCTCTTGCTCTAATAATGTACTACAGGTAGGTATTTAGGTAAAAGCTATCATTCCAGTTATGTTTGAAAAACCTATTAGAACTTAATTATGCCTTTTATTCCCACTAGAGATTGAAGGTTCTCTTCAAGGGGTCTGTCAAAATTGGAACTTTGCGGTACTGTTTCAAATATTCTTTTGGTATCCTTTGGGTTATTTATCCTTACCACATATCCTGCCCATCTCAGTATTTGTGTCTTCATAAATTTTACAATGTCAATGTCCATCAATTAAAGGTTTCCGCTCGCCGTTTGATCTTTTTTGATACTCACCAACGTCGTTTATTTTAGGAACCAAATATTTTTCTCATCATTCTTCTTTCAAATACTTTGAATTTATTTTCGTCATTAATTGGCTTTGTTTCGCCGATATATAAGTTAAGGCCGGTCGTATCATGATCTTGTATGTTGTCCTGTTTAAAATTGTAGACTTGAAAGGGGCTTTGCTTGGATTCTATTATTGTTTACCAAATGCCTGTCATATTTATTATTTATTAGAAAAACAGACAATACCAACTCTAAAATACTGCCTAATTACCAATTTTGCATATATATATATACATATTCATTACTGATTAAGTATTATGTTCTGTAAAAAATATACAATTTTGATTGAAAAGTCATTACGCCGACTTGAATTTTAGACTAACTAAAAATATTTTTTTCATAAACATTTCAACAACAAAACATTTAAAATTGTATGGGCTGCTGACCCAAAACTCCCGCTCAACAAATGATTCAAATCGAGGTCTTTTAACCAACTATAAAATCTATCCTAGTTGTTTTTTTTTTCATTATATACCTTTGTCATATTAATTAGGTTGTTTTTGCAGTACAAATTTTTAAAACATCTTGAAAGAAATATTTAATTTTAAGATAAAGTCCTGGATTTTGTCATTCAAGATTTTTTTTCATTTCGAAATATAAATGAGGAATTAGGTAGGGGCAATAACCCATGTTATACTACAAAATATTCAGAAATCAGAATTAAATCAGCTAGTTTGAATTAACCGAATCTATTTTCGGTCATCATGGCAACGCAGAAATATATTTTTTTTGATTATGCTGAGTTCTTGCAACTATTTTGGTTAAAGTCTTCTTCATATATAATCCCCGACCACTTTAATAATTACATTAGCTTTAAATATTGAATTATATACAACGTACAGGGTATTGGCCCTAGAAATTTACTTTTCAATACACTCTAATAAAAATGTTTCAATAATTTTTTTTTTTTTCATTTAAAATAAATTTGCCAGAATTGACCACATTATTCGAGTCGAAATTGTTATTATCGAATTAATTTACGAAGAAAAAGTTTTAATTTTTCAATTGTTTGTTTTTAAAATAGATTGTTTTTTTTTTTTTAAATTTAAAAATTAAAATAAAACAAAAACAAAATATTATTTACATCTCACAAGGACCTCAACCGAATAAATTTCTAAATACATGCATAAATAAAACAATGTAGTATTCAAAAATTGTTTAATAGCGAAGGCGTTAGTCAAATGAATTCAACAACACACAATAATTTTTGGTTTATCCAACTCTCAAACAAGAAACTTTTTCTCTGTTTTACTTCTTTTGTTAAACCACAACACAATTCAACAACAATTTAACAAATGAAAAGTTGACACAAAAATTTTTCTACACAAAAATAAATTCTGGTTTTCATAGTTTTAAATGCGGTAGATCTAAAGAGGAGAATAATTTAAATTAAAGAAATATAACGGATAAGGATGTTTCAGTTTAAATTTTAACGTGTTGTATTTTATGATAACCTCTAGAAAAACATATCCTTCGAATGGCTGCCCAGTGTTAGTTAGAGTCAACATTCAGACTTTAGGTGTGGCTTACCCTAAGAATACAGGTATTATTACGGGAAATTAAATTGGTTATTTGATCAACTTTGTCAATCGTACTGGCTGGCTCTAATACTGAGTTTCTTGGGATAGTGATAATGCGAGAGCGAATCCCTAAAATAGCCACAAGTATTAAGAATTAATTGTTTTTCCAGAAACAACTGGAATGATCACCTCCATTTATAGCTACCTACCTACCTACTCATTATCACAATGAAGTTTGAATTCTTTTGAACATTAGAATATAAACATTGGCTAAATCATGTCCCTCATCGAATGAATAATCCCTCAATCTAAGGCATGATATTTCGAAATATACTTTTGTTTTTGAAATCATAGTTCATTTTTTTTTTAGGACCTTTCAATGCGATCCTTAAGACGGTTTCAATCGATTTTATTTAGTTTATTATGTGATTCCAAATAAAAACAAATTCAATGCCGAATTTTCAATTTCATCTATCACAGATTTACCCAATATTTGAGTCAATTAATTTAAACGATTTGGACTGTTTTGGAACCATGTGAACATTCAACAATTAAATAAATTTAGACCTTAACGAAACAAAAGCAAATTCTTAGGTTTGTTAAAGTATATTATCTTAAAATAGTTAGTAATTAAAATTGATCTAATTAATCCCAAATCTCGAAAAATGAAAATTTACAAAAAATAACTAAAATTTTTATATATTTTAAACTTTCCTATATGTTCTACTCCAGATCGTCTAATATTTCTATCAAAATCTACCAAAATCATTCAAAATTGCCCTTACAATATTTGTAATACATAGGTTGGTAGGTAGGTAGAAATGGCCATTCCAGTTACTTCTGGAAAACCAATTAGCTCTTAATAGTGTCTTTTTGATACCACGACTCGATTGACATATTTTTGGTTGTTATAGAGAATCATTCTCTCATTTTCACTCTCCCTAGGCACTCAGTACTAGAACTTATGTTCTTGAACGTAACTTAGTTTGTATTGCAATTTTTACTACATAATATTTCACATCAATATGTTTCGATTTATTTATTTTTTGGCATATCAACTCGATAAATGTGGAAAGCTATACTAATATTCTCAGTAACTATAAGTTTTCTTAAGTAGAAGAGTAATTCCACTTTAGTGTAAACTGTTACGAATACTCTCAATTATTTTTGACGTTTATTTTACCCAAACGGGTACTGGACCGAATTGAAAAATTCATAAAGCATTTTTTAACAGCATCGAGAATTGAACCAGGGACTTTTTTGTTGAAAAGCAGTATTTCGACCTACTGTGCCAGTCAGTGTGTGAGTATGACATATGTTTCAACAAAGATTCGATGTCTTCAAGGAATAAGTAAATAAATACCTAATACAATTTCCGTAACCTTCAAAACCGAAGATTTATATTATCGCGGACTGAATTACGTTGTATTTCTTATATTCATCAATTGGAATTAATATTTACTTATTGGGCTAAAATGTCTGCGAATGTGAAAATTAAGTGAAAAATTTGTTTGATATGACGTTCTAATAAATAATAGGGAATGTACCAAAGTCAGATTCGTAATTATTTACCGCAATTACAATAATACAGACACACAATTACACTGAAAGCTACTCAAAATTTATTTGTTCACCAAAGCTAGTATGGGATTGTAGAAGTGCTTAAAACCTTGGCGAAAAACAAATGAAGTCACAATATGGTGGGTACTACGGAATTCTGGCATCGCAATAAACAAAACTTCAGCTGACCTAGCCAGAAAAGCATTGGCTGCCCCTTCATAAGGTCAAAAACCGTTTTGTGAGATTCGCTTCATCGCGAGCTAAATTGCAGATAAAAATTTGAGGATTTCTGGGTTAACACTCTTGGCCACCATAAAACGAAAATGCTCATTAAAGAAGCATCTTTGTAAAATTGGCCTAACCATATGTGAAGTAGAAGTGGAATCTACTGAATATCTGCTCTGTAAGTCCGAAGGTGTTACTCGTAGTACGCTTCGTCATCCGGGAACAGAGTTCTCCAAACAATAGGAGCTACTCAGAATATCACTGAAGAATATGCTGAGTATGACCATTCAATCAGGTATCCTTAATAATTCAGATTCTTAATTAATATGGGTACATATGTAATAACAACAAATCAATTTGGCTGCGGTAATAGAAAAGCCAGATCATCACCCGTTATTTATTTAAATCTAATACAATTTTTGCAGGACACACATACAATTACATATTACAATAGGATCTGAATTATGTAAATAGGAGATCTGATCAACGTTCTCAATAACAGTAGAGCTTTGTAAGAAAATTGTTTTTTTATTTTGTTGGACAGTCAAAAAATTCGATTAAAATTATGCGGTATAAGATTGTGTGCTCTATTGAAATTAAGTTAAAATAATAGATTTTTTGGCATACATAATACTTTTTGCCCGATTTTTATTACTCACAGATGTATTAATAACATATTTTGATAATTTGTAATAAAATTGTATAAAGGAATCCTTTCCTAGTGTTTGGGTAGCGTGTAAAAAAAAAAAAAGTTATAAAATCAATCAAAGCAAAAATCAGGAGTTGAATAGGTAGTTAATAACTTGAATAGGTACAAATAACTGATGATGAGTTCAAGTAGTCTTGTGATGATGAATGCTATTTTTTACGTGTTATTACCTATAACAGATATTTATAAAGTAGAGCTGCTCTAATACATTTAGTCAAAGATTTAATAATCCTAGGTAGGTATTGTGTACCGTACTTACCATTAATAGTTTTGATGGCTTACTCTTACAGCTTACCTAAGTACTGAAGGGTTGTGGTAACTGCCTTAAATGTGCGAATTATACTAAATGTACTTAAGTCGGGGTAGATGAATGTACAGTTTGTTTTATTGAGAAACTTGGGAGATATAAAGTGTAGTTTTTACTTTTTACTGTTTAAGTATTCTAAAATTACCCAACGGGAAAAATGAGTGATAATGAACCCAAATTTTTTACTATTAATTTCCATTTCAATGAATCTTAATGATTCGGAGCTTTCAATATTTTCATTTTTTGGAAAAGATATTTGATATATTAAAGAATTTTGCTTTAAACCAAGCTTGAGTTTTTGTCACATCTGTGGTTTTTCCAAAAGAAAAATACAAATAATCCAGAGCATAGTATCAACAACAGAACTATTGTAGTTGATAAGACATCATTTTTTATTAATATTATAAATAATTTTATATTAAATTGAAGTTGTAGTGTGAATTGGTGGCAGTTGACTTCTAATATATTTTATGTCACGTTGAATTTCGTTTTATGTGAATTGACTCATTTTTTTTTTCTCACTATTCAAAACAATATTTTTAACTTTAGATAAAGTAGTATCACCACCCCCCCAACCACCCGACACAAAAAATGTGATATATAATAAAAACTAAAAATTAATTTTTAGATTAAAGCATACACTAGAAAAATGAATTTTAAAATATTTAGTTTTTGTTTGAAAATGTTGATTAGAATAATAATAGTCCAGTTGGTATTGTAATTAATTTAAAAAAAAAAAAAAACAAAAACAAAAAAACGAAAAAAAACATTAAAAAGGATAATTGAATAAAGAAAAAACATTTTAATAATAAATTTGTTGATAAGTTGAAGCTGAAAATAAAAAGGAATAGTATTTTTATATTTTTTTTTTTTGTTTTCTGGAATTAACGATGAAAAATGAATCGCATTATGTACACGCACACCCGTACACATAACATAGAACTTTTTTAAAAATATTCTTTTTCTACAAAAATATTAAAACCAAAATTTATATTTGAAAATTAAATTTTAAAACTAAACTTTTATTATTTTTTTATTTTATTTTGTTTTTTTTTTGGTTTTTGAATAATTTTGTGAAAATATTAATAATAAAAATAAAAAAAAAAAATTAAATAAATAAATAAATTTTAGCTTTTGTTAAAATGAAGTTTTTTTTTAAATTTATTTTATAATTTTTTATTATTTTGATTTTTTTTTGCTTTAAGAATTTTTACTTTTAATTTAAAATTTTATAATATTAATTTCATTTAGTTTTTATATGTTTTGGTTTTTGTTTTTAATTTTATTTTATAATTATGTGAATTTTAAATGGAATTGGAAATTTTAGCTTTTTAAATTATTAGTTTTTAAAATTTTATTTATGTAGATTAAAATTTCAAATTTACCTTTAAGGTTAGGCATACGAATACGATTATAATTATACAAAATTTGATTTTAATATAAACGTAAATTTTAAAGCCTTTAACACCACTATACATATGTAGTATGTACATAGTGATTATAAAAAAATAAGTCATAGATAAAAAATTTAAAAAAGTAATAAATGGAAATAAAAGAAATTTTTAATACTGTGGATTTTTAAAATTTTCTTTAGAATTAAAAATGCACAGTGCAGTGTTAAAATTTCAACCAAAAAAAAACATTTTTTGTTTCAGAATAATTTTTTAAAGTAATGAACACAGGCTATAATTGTTGTACAGACTATATACCAATTTATATATGATATGTTGTTGTGGTTATGTCGTCTTACTACTTATCAGAACGTCTCGGATTCGAATCCCGCTCTTCGAATAATTTTTCAATTATTTTTTGAAATTAATTTGGAGTACTAAAATAAAATGAAACTATGGTTATGGTAACATTTAATGTAAACATTTATAAAAATATATAAAGTTGAGGTAACAAAAGATGTTTTCAACATTCAAATTAGTCTACACAAAAAACTTTTATAGTGGTTATAGGGATGTAAAAGCTGCTGTGCAAAATTTTTATGATTGACTGAAATCTTGACAGCTTCGAATTTAATTACGAACAAAATAAATTTAAAAATTTCGATTTATAGTTACTTACGATTGACGCTGAAAACACAATCACGACGAATGACGAATTTTTCGCGTTCAAATACATGTAAATCGTGATGAACTACCAAAATTTCGAGCTTATAAATCGATAATTATGTTAATAAAACATTTTTAAAATTCAAATTCAAATAAAAAATTTTTTAAATTAAGTTTTTTAATATTTTTCCTCCATTTTTTTTATAAACAAATTTTGAAATTTCAAAAATACAAAAATTTGTTCAATAAGAAAAATGGTTACTGACATTTTGAACATTTTGGATTGCATCTTAGAACATCGATTTGGTCTAAGAATTGCTTCAAATTGATTTATTGAACTTAACTCCTTTACTTTCCCCAACTTATTGATGAAAGATATCCATTTTGCAAAGAAATAATTTGGTTTAATAATATTTTTTAAAGTAATATAAATTTAAATAATAAACAATTTATTTATTCTGTTTTTGTTTTATTAGTTTTGAAGTGTGTCAAAAAAGCAGTAGTGAATATATCGTCGTGATTGTGTCTCTAAGCGCGCGATTTGGTTATTCGTCACTCGTCATTCGTCGTGATTGTGTTTTAGCGTGAAGATTAAATTTATGTTACGAATATGAAATTATTAAAATTTTTATAAAAATAAGAGACACCAAGTATATTTCATTAAGTTTAATTAATATATTTTCGTTGTTACACCATCATCAGAAGACGTTATCTGTTCTTAAAAATATTTCAATTAGAGCCAGTCTTTGGTAGGTATATTCATATATTATATAAATTAGCATTTTTTCTTTATCTTTGTTAAAAGAAGATAATTTAAATAAAATATTAGTTTTCATGCTGAAAAAACTGAGACCAAATTGAAATAACGAATAGGTGTAATTAATTAAATACATTTTTTGAAATGTCGAAATATAATGAAACTGTCATTATTAATTTATTCATTTTATTTATTCAATCAAAATCAAAATTTATTTTTGAAGTTGGAGATCTACAATCTCTGATTTTTAAAATTGAAGATCTGTTATTTGTGATAGTTATGATTGCGATAATGTCAATTTCAGAATTGGGCGAAGTATGCCCCTCGAAATACTTATATCTTTTGCAGATGTATCTTTTTATGTTAGAATTATTAATCTTAAGCAAATCGTCGGTGTTTTTTGCAGAAGGGACGAATCTGCCAATTTTCAGTTTTAGATTTATTGATGCCACTTATTATTTAGCCTTCTATACTATATTGTGAAAAAGGCGAAAATTTTTAAAACATTATAACAGTTATGCTAAATGGATGAATATGGCACATTCGCCATTTTCTCATAAGAAAAATTAAATTAACGTTCAACAAAAAGGTCGAACAATTTAATTTACATGGAAATCATAATAAATTGTTTGGTTGCTTGCATTTCTTGTGAAACTACAATTTTACAGTTACTAGCTATATTCACTATTCGGATTTCTTCGTAGAAAATATTGATTTGTTTGGCTTTATTTTCGTCGTTATTTTTTAAATATTTCTTGAAAGTTGCTTATTTAAAAGAACGTGTTATGTTTGTTTTTGATAATCATGAACGTGTTATGTTTGTTCAGTGTTTAATTTAATTTAAAAAAAATTAAAAAAATTGATAAAATTGTTTCGTTGACCATATCTTAATAAATGAAATATGTTCTTTAAATGAAAAAAATATATATATATATTTCTTCGATCATTAATATACATAGATACCGTCGTTGCTTTTTCATTAACATATTGGTTTTCAGTGAAAAAGTCATAAGAAATTGTTTGGACAAAAACATTTCTAGTAAAACTGGCATGTTAGAAGAGAATAAATGTGTCAAAGCCCCCGCTGTAAATAAAGCTTCAGATGCGTGAAGAATTGCCAGGGATCAAATTCTTTATTTTTCAGCGGAGAATGCCACTACTGCCGCCAATCATCGACCAAAAAGTATGAATCATCTGAATTGTCAATTGCAAAAATGTATTCACTATATAAACAAAAATGTGTCGAAGATGATCAAGTAACAGTTTCATTATCTGTATATAATAATTTATTATTTCTATTCGTACAATATTGATTTTCATCAATCAATCTTTCAGTAATCAATTTTTTGCAACTGCATGTTTGTCTGCTGTTCGAATGTTGGAGCAGTGTGAGTCTATAGATCACATTTTTTATGAATCTAGCCATTCACAGCAAGAAGGTGATTCTATGCACTCTACCATAGCAAGAACTGCAAAAAATTTAAGCGTTAATTGCCCTGAAGACTGGCGTATGATATGTAAAGTTCCTGGAAAAAATATGATTAGCCCTAATATGATTAGAATATTGAATTTAATATGCTTCATGTCCCATGAGAGGGAGAAAACATAGCACAGGGATACAAATTTTTAGTTTAAAATATAAGAAATCACTTTGTGACACCACAATTATTCCACGGCATCTTCATGCATATTTTCAAGGTTTGACACATAATATAGAATTAAAAGACTAAAAAAGAAAATTTCGTTATTTTTTTTATATTATTAATACTTTTTCTTAAAACTCAAAATTGGCGAATTTGTCCCTTGTGCAAAACACCGACAAAATGTTTTTTGAATCCTGTGATAAACCATGTCAGTGTTCTGATATTGAATTTACTATCTCTGGATTACCTGATTTAATCGGTTAATTATGAATATGAAAAAGATTTTGGACTGTATTTTGTTCTTGGCAACTATTGAATATTGTATTACGAGTAGTTTCTTCAATTTCCCAATTGGAAACCATTTCGTATAAATAATCGTTCGGCCGTGTAATACTAGCCTCTTGTTCTCAGAATTGACTTGTTGCATCTTTTTCGGAAAGGCTCTCTAAGCCTTGTATCTTTTCATGTCCCGGAGTTCACATAATAATCACTCTATTTTTTATACTATATTCAGCTTAAGTAACAGTTTAAAGAAAGCTTTGATTTTAAAACTGGAGGAGGACTTTCAAGGCAGTCTGATAATTTGTTTATTTTTGTTAATATAGTAGTAATAACTTCCACATACCCATTGGTGATAAAAATTAAGGCTAATGTTCGCACAATATTTTTACGTGTTTGGTAAAATGAAAATGTTAGTCGAACAGAAAGTTCACGTGAACATGTTCGTTGTCTAATCTGGCCTAAGTTAAAAATTTTCTATTATTAATGTCAATTTTAAAAGTTTTTAGTTTTAAATAGTTTTGGTCTTGCATTTATTATGTCTCTCCTACGAAGATGGAGTCTGTTCGACAATTATTAATTTCAGGTTCGTATTGAAGACCCTCTTGATCGTTGGATTCATTTCCCAATCATGTTAACATTCAAATTTCTGAAAAAATTAACAAGCCTTTGATTGTCAAATTCTTCATTTTTCTTTAAGAGGAATACCAACTAAAATTAAGAGGGTAATTTCTTTTTTCTTTATTTATAAATTGATTATTTTCCAAAAGCAAAAAACAAAAAAAAAATGTAGATCATAAAATTAAATGGGTTTGCTGCAAATTATAGAATAGTGTTGCATAATTTCCAATTATAATACATTCAGTTTACACCTCTCTAACATCCAAATCCAATTATCATATCTATTTTTTATGTGAATTAAAAAATTAATTTATAATTTGCAATTTATAATATTTTCTCAGCCTCAGCTAGATTTAATTTGAATTCCGTCACCTGACCATAATGAAAATAATAACAATAAATAATCTAACCGCCTAGATAAAATTACAAAAACAAAACAAAAAAAAAAGTAATTTTAAAATTTTCTTAGGTAAATTTATTGTGTTTGTTTTCTTATTTTTCATTATTATAGGACTTGAAAATAATGGCAACTTGGTAGCATTAGAGTAGATACGACAAAAAAAAATCAAGTTTTTTTAACATAAAAAATAATATTCAAAAAAGCAATATTTTCAATATATGGAACTCTTCTTCTTCTAAACCATATTAAAAAAAAAATTTATTAAAAGAAAAACGTTTCTTAAGTTATCTATTTTTTAGTTTCCAAGACTCTTAAAATCAGGCAACATCATAAAAGATTTCTTCTGTTGTCATCATTTTTTCTTTTAAATTTTTTGTTTTTGCTTATTTTGATATTTACTCGTATGTATAAGTTTTTAAGTGTATCTATATTGTGTCACTTAAATTTCTAAAGTTGTTAAATAAAATTTTTTTGTTGGGTCCACAAATAAATATGTGTACAGGGTAGGGACATAATGTAAGAAAGAATGTATATATACCTTTAAAGTGAATCTACATTTAAATGTTATTATTAAGCAATATTTTAAAAATTTCTATTCCTTCTATGGTTTTCTATTTTTATATAGAAACTATTATTTTTTGTTCGTATTTGTCTCATTTTAAATTTTTCTATTTTTATTCAATTTAATTGAAATCAACCATTGATTAGAATTTCAGTTTATAATATTTTTATGAATTTTTGTAATTTAACCGCATAACAAAGGAGAAATGAAAATAAATTTCCTAATGAACATGGAGACCTTTACTATTGTGTCACAATGACAATGCATGAATCAAAAGCTGAAATTGTAATACAAAACCAAATAACCCGTGAATTTAAAATAGAAACGGGAGTACGACAATGAGATGCCTTATCCGTATTATTATTCAACAATACATAATTACGCCATAGGCAAATTAGAAAAGAAAGGCAGTATCTTCAATATGATAAGCCGGATAATAACATATGCGGATGACATAGTAATTATGCAAAAAATTACAGATATATGGCTGAAGTATTTGTACAACTAGAAGAGGAGACACAAAAAGTAGGCTTAAAAATCGACGAAGACAAAACAAAATATCTAAAAATGTCCAGATATGAACAAATAAAAATAATCAGAATATAACAATTAGAGAGTACAACTTTGAAGGAGTTACAAGCTTTACATACCTTGGAGCAACAATAAGAAGTGATAATAGTATGCAATACTGTATCCATTATAGAATTCAGGCCGGAAATAGATTCTACTATGCAAACAGAAAGTTGCTTCAATCAAAACTAATGTAAAGAAAGGCCAAAATGACGATATATAAAACTCTCATACGACCCATAGTGACGTATGAATGCGAGGTATGGACTGTGGCCGAGGAGAATAGCTTGCGCATATTTGATAAAAAAATTCTCCGAAAAATGCTCGGCCCAAAAAGATTATAGAATGGAGAATATGTAATCAGAAGCAACAGCGAGCTCAATAGTATGATTGATAGTGAGGACATTGTACGGTTTGCAAAGGCCCAAAGACTAAGATGAACTGACCACGTAAGTCGAATGCACGAAGGTCGAAAGCAAGCAGTAGTGCTGAATAGAAAGCCCAATAGCAGCCGTGGTAGAGGAAGACCAAGAAGCAGATTGACAGACAACGTGAAAAACTATGTCCAAACCCTGCATATTCCAAATTGGAGACAAGCGGCTTTCTGGATCATGATCGACCTTTTTGGAGAAGCATAGTGATGAAGGCTAAAGCTCACCCAGAGCTGTAGCGCTATAAGATGATGAAGATTACAAAATCATTTAACAAAAATTCAAAATTGGCTAAAAACATAATGAACCAAAGATAGTGATTCCAATCATATCACATTTTCCTACCGAAAAATGCCCTCTGCATAAGTAGTTAATATTGCCAACAACTCTAGTGCCTCAAATTCGTTTGTTTGATTTATTAGTTTCGTGTTGCTTATAGTTGGGTAGGCTTTATAATCTAGTCTCTTAAGATAAATCTATAGTTAGCTTTGTAGACTAGAGCCCTATCGTTAGATTAGATTAGATTGGATTAAATTTATTCTGAGAAGGATTCAGTCCCTACATCACCGCAGCGACAAATAGGCTTATTGGGATAATCCGGTTTTTAAGTCTCTGAGTCGTTAAGAATACCTGATTTTTGTGATTACACTCAGGATATTCTTCAATGGTATGCTAGATAGCTCCCATTGTTCGGGGAACGCTGTTCCCAAGTGGCGAACTGTGCTACGGGTGAGCCCTTCGCATTCACAGAGCAGATATTCAATAGATTCTTACTCTATTTCACAAACTCTGCATAGGTTATTTTCAATTAGACCCATTTTATAGAGATGTTTTTTTGTTAGGCAATGACCTGTTATTATCAATGCCAAGATACGTACCTGTTTCCTGTTTAAACTGAGAAGTGTTTTAGTTTTCTTGAGCAAGCGTTCAGGTATGAGCATTTTGGCTTGACGATTTCCAGGAACGTTGTCCCAGAAATCTTTAGCTTTTTGCTCTACCCAAACTCTTAATTGCATCTTAGCTGTACTCAGGGGAATTCCACAGAACGAACTTGGACCTATGGAAGGGGTGTCCGATGCTGTTCTAGCTAGATAATCTGCAGCTTCATTTCTTGCAATGCTGGAATGCCCTGGTACCCACATTAATGTGACTTTATAAGTTTTTGCCAGGGGTTTGAGCATATCTAAGCAATCCCATAAGATTTTATATTTCTTGTAATTTCTTCTTAAATTCTCTCGCACACAAAGTTCTATAATATGAACCTCAGCTTGGAAAACTGTGTTTGTAGAGTCTAGGCTTGAATGAATCGTTAGATTTAATAAAAAATAATATGATGGGAGTCAATGAAACTGTTAACTATGCAGATGCCTCACTTGAAGAACACACATTCCAGAACAATAACTGCCAACGAAGATTAATTTTTGAGTATAGTGTTAAGAGGGCCGACTCACTCCAATTTGTCGACATGTGCAGTTTTGAAAAATTGTTTTAAAGAAAAATTGATTAGATGCAGGTCATTTATATTATATCTAATGCCCCTTAGAACATGTGCAATAACTGAACTGAAATAAATGGTGGGATTCAAATATATGCCCGTTAAGAATAAAATAATGAAAAAAGCTGGAATATACACCCATCAACTTCAGACTCATATAAAAATATTTATACTTCAAGCTCAAAAGAAACAGAAAATAAAACAATCGAAGACTGAAACGTTTAACGAGTAGATTTACTTATGCCATCATTAATCAATTTGATATGTCAATGTGTCTGCATACCTAATACGTTTTTTAAGATAGTTGTGTAGAACAAAACAGAAAAAAGATTACTTGATTTTAATAACCTAATTTCTAATAAGAATAACTTGGAATTCAAAGACAATTCCATTTTTATTATTTTGAATCAATGAAAACCGAAAATAGAACTTTATCTGATCTGAATCTGACATTCAAAAATTAACTTCAAAAACATTCGCAAATATACCCGTTTAAATTATAATCCGTAAAACATTATTACACGCTACACGTTATAAAACTGTAAAACGCAACACGCATAAATCGTAACCACCTCCTAAATCTTTAGAAAAGCTTGGATATAAATTATGGTTCCACAATGTTCGCAAATTTAATACTACAAATACAAAAAGAAACTCTTTCATATCAATAATTTCCAGTTTTATGAAAGATATTGGATCTCCATTTATAAGACGACAAAATCGTACTACACCGATAATCAAAGCAAAATTCTGAAATCCCCTAGTCTACAAAGCCAACTATAGATTTATCTGCTGAAGAGATTAAATTATAAACCAAACCCACCTGAAAACCACGCGAAACCAATAATATCAAACAATCGAACTTGAGATACAGAATTATTGGCAATTTTAGCTACTTACGCGGACTTCATTGAGAGCAGTACCATGGATAGTCGCTTCATGACACTTGGATAAGTAGGTGGTACCATTTCTAAGAATATTATATTTAGGTATGTATCCTAGATGTAACCAACTATAGAAATTCTTTCTTAAATTTTTAGTTTTTTTTTTCTAGCAATAATGCTGCTCCCAAGTGAATGGACAAATATAAAATGATAGAACAAAAACAACAAAAAAATAATCAAACAATATTTTTTATCCAAAGCAACCACAACATAAAATAATCGTATAAAATTTAAAAAGACAAGAAACAAAATTAGAAGGATGGAATCGAATTTTTTTTCTCAAAAAAAAACAACAACATCAAAACAAAAATATAATTCTAAAGATGCAATTTCCCGTTTTTATAAATTCTCTTTTACAAAAAAAAAAAATAATCTCCTTTAAAATGGAGAGAGAGCAAAAAAAAAAACAACTTCAATTTCAAACCTTAGTTTTTATATTTTCTGATACTTGGAGTTCAAAATAGGAAATAACGTGCATAATTTTAGAAAGATTCAGATCAGGGTATTAAGTATGAACATAATAAGGATTTTAGGTTCAATTCAGAAATTGACCATCTATAAAAGAGAACGAATTTTGAGACTGATAATAAAAAGATTAAGGGTAGGCGCAGGTATGCAATTTTTATATTTACAACTGTTTGATTGCAAATTTGTGTTTCATTAAATACCAATTTTTTCTCCCAAATATACGAATTGCGAATGGCATTTACGTCATTTATTTTTAACGAGCTTTGAAGGGTTGAAGTAAAACAACTATTCGTGAACATAGTACGCGATAGTCTCGTTGAAGTCTGATGCCTCTCAAAGGCTTACCAAAGAAGTAAAATCAAGGGAAAAAATCATTCTTGGTTCCTCTAAAATTGGCCAGTTGTTTTTAAGATTGTACAAATTGTGTTTGATTTGAAATAAATTCAAAAATTATGTTGGAAAATAAAGTGTAGCCATTCTCAAATTTTACGGTAATGAATTACCAATTTAGTTTGAACTGTACTGGCTCTTAGCAAAAATCGTAGCGTTTAAGCTTTGTCTATCTCTTTTACTGCAAAAACACTTGTTCCATTAGACTCATCACAATAATGTGTTCCTTCAAACAATCGCAGTTCAACCAATACAATCGAGGCTTTAAGTCTTGATTTAAATACCAGCCTACAGTACCTAGATAAGCTACAAAGGCGGGCCATCAAAATTATCTATGATGGAGATGTTACCCAATACCTAACATCATTAAGTCATTGCTGTAATGTAGGAGGAGCCACTCTGTTTTATAAATATTTGTTGGGTAATAGCTCTGACGAAATAAAAAGTATTATGCCCAAAATACAATCATTCCAGCGTAATACTCGCAGCGCAGCCCTCGCTCATAAATTTGTAGTAGAGCATCTTCGAACCAGAACTGTGAAATATAAAAATTCTTTCATCAACCGAACATCTAAACTATAGAACACCTTACCATCTTTTGTGTTCCCTCAAACGTCTAATTTAGAATTTCAAGAGACGGGTAAACAAATATCTGGTAACCTGTCCGTAAATTCTGTACTAACTATTCTATTCTATTTTAATGCTTTTCTAAACTTATTACTCTTTACTATCCTTCTTTTTTCTTCATTTTAATATGGCTTAAATTCTGCGAAGGCAGTTATGGTGCTTATCCCATTATTTTGGCCTAATATAAAAAAAAAATTTCTTGACTGTGGAAATTTACAACCATTTTTGTGAGAACCGCTCAAATGTGGAACATGCTCCCATTTTACAATTTGCAACTGAACAGATTCACTTCATTTTTAAATTATTTTCCAAATCTACCCTAGCATCCTATTTCCCTCCTAACCTTCTCTTCCATACTATAACTTATAATAATTTCGTATAAAAGAATTCTTTCCTAGTGTTTGGGTAGTGTGTAGAAAGAAACACAAAAACAATCGAATATCATTTTGATCGAGTATGGCACACAGCTTTAATAGCCAAATGTCAAGCTATTGATCCAGGGTTTGTATTTTCTAAATGGATTTTATTTTATTTATTCAATTCTTAATGTTAGTATACATAAGACGATTAGTCTTTATAAGAGTATATGAATAAAAATTATTAAAAGAAAATATTAATTTAAATACATACTTAACTTACAACTAAACCAGCCAAATATTTTGCAGATAATAAAGCAATTAATTCAATTAATTCAATTAGACCAAATTAGACAAGCTTAAAAAGAACACAAAAAAAAACAAAAAAAAATAAATTAAATGAAATAAAAAGAAAAACAGTAAAAATATTTAATTCAATTAAAGTAAATTCAATTCAAAGCTATAATATTCTTTCCTCCTTCAACTATAAAAAATAAAATAATATATTGTTTCCAAATTAACTATTATCTAAGGTTTTAGCTTAAAGTATTCCTAAGACAGCTCACTAAACTTGTTAAGAGATAATTCACAGCTAATAGTACTTGGCAGTGCATTCCATAATATATACATAACATACAATTCCAACTCTTACAAAGAACGATATATGTCTAAGTCTGCCATTGTGACGCGGAACAATTAAATTCACACCCCTGGGTGATCTTCCAAATATCAACTTATTGTGTAAGTATATAGGTGTCGCTTTAGAAATTATTTTCTTCATGTAGTATATATATCTGTAATTCAAGAAATTTGCGAATGAGCAGTCAAGTATCAATTTAGATACATCACTAATTCTATCAAATCTACGGCGATTGGTAACAAAACGGGTACATGCATTAAAGATAACATTTAACCTAGACAACTCACATACACTCATACCCGCATAGACCACATCGCAGTAAGTAAAAAATGGCATAATTAATGACAGGATTAGTCTCTTCTTTGCCCATTCATTCAAATAATATGAAAATTTCCAAAGCTTACGAAAGCGTGAGAAAACACACCCAGAGATGCGATTTATGTGATCACTCCACGTAAACGTTTTATTAAATACAACACCCAGACACTTAGCTTTACTTACATATTCAATAACACAATAATTCAATTTAATTTGAGGCAAAAATGTAGTATCAATATTATGGACATACAGAATCATGGCTTGTGATTTAGTCGGGTTCAGTCTTAACCCATTATCTTTAGCCCAAAAGGCAACAGCATCAAGCTCATCATTAATTTTAGCAACATACCTGTGGATTGCATTTACTGGTCCACTGATATAGATTTGAGCGTCGTCAGCATATAACCTACATTGAGCCTCAGATAAACACCGAGGAAGATTATTCATGAACATACTGGAAAGCAGTGGACCCAAAATATATCCTTCAGGTACCCCACATTGAATTGATAAGCAGCTAGATTTGACTTCATTCAGGTAAAAAAACTGAGATCTATTAAGCAAGTAACTATGCAGCAATTTAATGGCAGATAAATCAAAATTATAAAAAAGTTTAAGCTTTTTGCATAACATTTCATGATTAACACAATCAAAAGCTTTAGTAAAATCTAAGAATAATAGAATTACTGCATGCCTTTTATCAATTTCACGATAAAAGTTATCAGTGATTTCTAATAGGGCAGAAGCCGTACTGTGTTGCCTACGAAATCCAGATTGAAACTTATACAGAAGATTATTAGTATTAATGTATTTATTCATCTGTTCATAAAGCATACGTTCGAAGGATTTAGAAAGACAAGAGAGAATACTAATAGGTCTATAGTCATCAAAAGTGTGGTTGCTTTTCTTTGCAACAGGAATTACCTTAGTACATTTCCAAGCAACGGGGTAGATTCCCGTAGCCAGTATCGAATTGAAAATGTGTGTGATATATGGCAGAAGGAAGAATCAACTTAATAAACCTGAGAGGAATCAAATCTAGTCCAACTGCATTGGACTTAACCTGTAGAATAGCAAGATTGACTTCATTTAAAGTTACATTACGAAACGCAAAATTATTTAAATGTGAGTTATCTTCCGTATCAGTAACGTGTAAGGAGAAATCTGCAGAACCAGTTGGTGTTACTAAGAACTTACTGTTTAACTCATTTACATCAATGTCACAGTCAATACTATTTTTTAGTGTAATCCCAAGTCGGGAAGCATTGGACCAAAAAGCCTTTGATGATGAGCCAGGGCTGAGTATTTTTGAGAAATATAACTTCTTCTCTTGCTTAATGCGAAGATTCACACGATTCCTGAGACGTTTAAAGATGATTCTGTCACCGGAATTGCCACATCTCTTCATAAGCCACATCTCTTTCATTGGTCATTTCCTGGATCTGAGAACTAAAATATGGAATAGAATCACTGTGTGGAGTAAATGACTTTTGTGTGGAGTAAATGACTTTAAAGGAACATGCTTCTCAAAGAGTTTCAATACTAAACTGTTAAAATACTCAACTTTACTACTGGGATTATTAATACTGTAAATTAAAGACCATGGTGATCTAGTTGCACAGTGAAGAAGTCTACTAGTATTACAATTCTTGTAGTCTCTGTAATTAACAACTTGCATGGGTATCACAAAAGGCATTCTATAAGCCATGTATATAAGGTCATGGTCAGAAGACCCTGGCAAAGAAACCTGACCAAATTTTTCCACAAGTTGTTTCTTTTCGGAGGATATTAGGAATAAATCAAGTAGAGATGATCGGGAATCACCAAAACGAGTAGGAGTAGTTTCATTGACAACTTTTAAGGAAAAATTATTAATTACGTGATAGAAGACATTTCTCAGTGCATGACTATCATCAAGCAGATTAATATTGAAATCCCCACCCACAACTATTAAATTGAAGGTTTCCTTTCGAATCGTTTGATTCGCGTCTTAGTAGACAGCTTCACGTCTGAAAAACTTAATATAAATGCTGATGTTCCACAAGGATCTGTTTTTTCCTTCAATCCAATCCAAAGTTTTGCTGGTGATAATACTCTGGTAGCATCCTTTGATTGTCTCCGTAAATCTAATGCTACAACTACCGAAGATGGTTAACATGATTAGCCATGATCTGACTAAAACTGCTGACTGTGGCAAAAAAAACATGGTTGAGTTTAACTCGTCTAAAACTCAAAACAGTCTTATTTCACACAAGCTTCCAGGATTTCAACCTAATCGGATAGTCTAAATGCACGTGAATCAAAAAATTATTTGCTACGATCATATTTTTGATATCGCGAAAGGAGCTACCAAGTGTTTAGGCTATCTAAGTAGCTGTAAAGTTGTCCTAAAATCATTTATACGTCCGATTTATAACTCACACACTTGTGCTGGCGCTTCCATTACAGCCTGAGGCTATCTTGATTCGTCTATTTAGCGACCCAAATATAACTTCATCGCTAACTTATCTTGGACATCGACGTGTAGTCCCAAGATGGCATAAAGTAGGCTATGGAAGTTTGTTCATAGCTCGCACTTCAAGAATATGGAATCATATTCCTCCCAATATGTTTCCACATTCAACTTACAATTTGCAAAAGTTTAAAGAAAATATTAATACCTTTACTCTTCAACTCCCTATTACTAATCTATCTCCTTTTTTTTTTCTTAATTTATCCTATCCTATCCTATCCCAACCAAGCGTCACGTAGATGACAAAAGTATTTTCATACCTAACGCTTTGGCTGTTTATATAAAAAAAAAAATATATATATATAAGAATTAAAAAATCAGCAAAGAGTGGGAGAGTAATCACAGTCTAGGCAGGTAGCAGCGGTTTTATCAGACACGAATTAGTTTATTTTGCAAATAAATACCAACAATATACTTTCTTTTTCTAGAATAACTCATTCGTATTTGTCCTCCTGCAAAGATCGAATTACTACAACGAAAATGCCCTCATTTACAAATTTAACAGATCTTTCTTTTTCACCTTCTTTAGTAGCTCCCCCATTAACCTATTTTATTAAAGAAGAATCAAAATTTTCATTTCAATATAGACTATATTTTTGATTACTTTCCGCTTGGGAGATAATAGAGTATTGTTTTAATAAATTTGATTTCTGTTAGGGTTGGTTTCTGGCTTCATATCATAGCAGCAGAAAATGAACTTACTGTGATTACTCGTAGTAATGAAATCATCCACTTTAATATCTTATAAGAACACTTAATTTATTGATTACACTCTAGACATTCTTTAATGGCATAGCGAAGACCACGAGTGTGATCTTGGCTTGACAGAGAACATTTTTGCTCTACTTCACATTTTATGCACAGATTTTCTTCGTCGTTTTCAGCCAAGCAAATTTTATGTAGATACAAGTAGCTTTCGCTTTCTTGAGTGAGCGTATTGGTATGAGTATTTTAGCTTGTCGATTATAAAGTATATGTTGGACTAAAAATACTAAGCTTTTCACTCCAGTCGGATTTGGATCTGTATCTACTTTGTTTTTGTTTAGGGGTAAATCGCATAATGGGCTTGGCTCAGAGTCAGGTTATGCTTTTTCCATTAAATACCAAAATTAAAGTGTTATGTAGTTTTTGGTTTTGTCTTATATATTTTGAGTTGACAACGCTCAAGCATAGGTATTCAAGATAAATCTGATGACAGAAATAAGTACCTGGTGTCGTTATATTTTTTTACTTAAATATCATTCCTAAGAGTCGCAAGCACTCATGAAGAAAGTAACTTGCTTTCGAAATATCGATATTTGGACAATAAAAATAAATGATAAGTGAATGCGGTAACTCGACTTTTATTCCACAAGGCTCTGTTTTAGGTCCTATTTTATTTCTGATTTTTATTAAGTTTTTGTTTCATCAACCATATAATGGTAAAGTTAAGGCCTTTGCCGATGACACTGTCCTGACTTATACAAACAAGAATTATTTTAACACTTTTACTAATTACTAATTATTAATTTACTAATTATGATTTGGAAATTCTAACAAAGTGGTTTAAAAGGCACAAATTGGTTATAAGTGGTAAAACCAATATATATGGTGTTTAACCTTTCTGGAACAGTCTGTGAGGATTTGTCTTTTGTATATCATTATCCGTCTTGCTTGAAAATGCGTCTTGTTAATTTGTGTGAACATGATGATTGCTTTATTATTGAACGTGTTGATTGTTTTAAGTATTTGGTTAAGTTGTATGTTAGGTTAAGTTGGATTGAGCACACCAGATACTTGACTTATTATTTAAATCATGTGATTAGGCAGCTTTATCACCTCAGCCTATACTGAAATCGTTCAATTCTAAAATTAGTTTATAATGGTTTGTTTAAGTCTAAACTAAATTACCGATTACCTATTTAAATAAAATTGAACAATTGCTTCTCAAGAAAAAATATGCTATTCGTATTATGTGCAAAGTCAATCGTAGAACTCCAAGTTTTATTTTGTTTATTAATTTAGGATTACTTCCGTTAAGATATATGTATTTATATAGAGTGAATAAAGTCTTCAAAGCAATCTATAACAGTTCTGGTTATACTACTAGGTTAAGCTTTATGGAACTTACAATTTAAGAGTAAATACCAGAAATTTTGCATCTATTCCAACGATCAATAAATCACACTTTTGTCATTTTTATAATGTCATTGCGCCTCGTCTATTAAACAAGTTGCCAGAAAATTATCGATGCGAAAGAGTTGAAGTCAGATTTCTTAAGAATATTAAATCATGGCTCTTATCCTTTGATAATCACTCTATTGAAAATTTTTTGAACCCATTAGTTTAACATTTTTTTTTTCTCTAACAGTTATTTCTTTTTGTTTTTAATGTTTTTATACTTTTAAATTCCTATTGTTTCAAAATTTTATATTTTTCTAAATAGCTATTAATAAGATGATGAGAGAAAGACGAAAGTGTAATAGGTTTGATTTCTCGGAATGTTTTATTACATAGGAAAAAATTTTTTTTATGTTCATTTTTGGGGGGGGACCCTTTTTTTTTTTTTTTTTTTTTTGGAGGCGTTTTTTTTGTTACTTATTTGAACTTTCTATTTTTCATGTGTTTTTATATAGATTGTCTTAGAATTTTGTTCTAATTTTTAGTTTTTAATAGCATAACCATAATAATTATTTTATTATATTTTATACTCAATTCCCCCATTAATAAATTTATTTGTTTTTTATCGACACTTATCGTTTGGAAAACAGATTGAACCTAGCTATTTCATTAAAATACTAGGCCAAGAAATCTGAATTAATTTTTTATATAATTTTGTAAATTTAGTATGTGAGTTAGCTTAAGTTGTTAATGAAATAAAGAATTATTATTATTATTATTATTTATTATATTTTTTATTTTTTTTTTCTCCTATTACTCCGCGTGGTAGCATAGGGCTTCGATAGTGAACCTCCATTCCTCTCTGTTGAGTACTACTTCCTTAATATCGTCCCAGGTATAATTGTTGATTGTTAATTCTTGATCGATTATGCGTCTCCATGTGTTGTATGGTGTGCCGGGTCTCGTTTGTTCTTGTGGATTCCACTCTAGAGCTCTTCTTGCTATATCACTTTCTGATTTCCTTAGTGTATGACCTATTCCATTTCCATTTTTTCCTATTTATCTGTCTGTTGATCGGTCTTCTCCAGTTATCATCCATAAATCCTCGTTGCTAATTCTTACCGGCCAGAATATTCTGCATATAATTCTCAAGCACTTGTTGATGAATACTTGTAGCTTCTGTTTGATGCTGACCGAAGTGAGCCATGTTTCACTGCCATATATTAATCTTGACTTAACACATGCTCTGAATATTGTTAGATTTGTTGTTCTCGATATTTGGTTGCTCCACCATATCTTTATTAGGCTGCCAAATGTTCTTCTTGCCTTATTTATACGGCTGTTGACATCTTCTGTTGTACCTCCTCTTGATGTTATGATGCTCCCCAGGTAGTTGAATTCTTTTACGTATTCTATCTGTTGTCCACTCACTGTTAATAGCTCGCCTTCACTGTTGTTTGTCCTCATTGCCTTGGTTTTCTCGATATTTAATTCCAGTCCCGATTTCTTTGCTTCTTCCTTGATCTGTTGACTTTGTTCTGTAGGTCCCTTTGATTCCTTGATATGAGGCATACATCATCTGCGTAATATAAGTCTTCTAAGTTGTTTCTTATATTTATTATATATATAACTAAAAACAAATCTTATTATCAAAAATAATCATTCCTAATGCCTATCTCTATATGTACTTTCAATATGTCTTAGTGTTATAAAATATAAATTGTTAAATTCGAAACACCTCAAAATTGTGAAATTTGCAGTTAGTCAGTTTTTATTCTAAGCCAACGGCAATATGCAAATAGGAAAAATCTAATATTCATACCCTAAACAAAAACAATAAATAAAATGGCAACAAAAGAAAAAAACAAATGTTAATAATAATGACAATAAAAGACAGAAAGAGAGTAATACATATCAGAAGGGAGTTGTACAGGAGGAAACAAAAAAAAAAATATCATAAATTTTTTTAAAAAGGTAAGTAGTTTTCTTTAGTTCAAATAATAAACGTAAGTGTATATCATGCATTCTTCTTACGATGCATTCAACTCTTCTTAGTAAATATTAAAAATAAAAAATATTCTACTAGATATCCTATATATTTCACATATCTTTAGATTGCATCGCCTTAGATGGACCCATCTATTTAAAGAAAATATCAAAACCAAAATAAAAAAAATAAATATTTTTTTTCTTATTTCGTATAAACAGGAAAAGAACAGGAGATACAAAAATGAAACCCATTAAATGAAGATCGTTTTCAGAATATATACGAGTATGTTGAAATTCAAAAAAATTATGTTGAAATTTATGGAACATGGAGTGGTTTTTTTTTCTAAAGAAGCTGAACTCTATAAAAACAATATACATATATATAAAATTATTGCTCATTTAAAATTGATAGTATTGCCAGATTGCTATGAAATTTAGAAATGTATTGTAAATATTTTGAAGATAAATAATTTTCCTAGAGAAATACATATGATATTGAAGCACAAAACCCTATGATGAAATTTGGTTATTGTATAGTGTTGGTGAATTTAAAATATTTTAACCATAACAACCAAATTTTATGATATACTCAAAAGATTTACCAACAGTAGCGATGCACTGGTTAAAAAAAATTATAGTATATATATGGCATAGAATTGGTTTGAATGCTTAATGTGAGTGCACTAAAAAATAAATTTTAAAGATTTGTGATTTCAAAGCAATAACACAAAATTTGTGAACCCTGTGGTGTTTAAACTCTCAAATTAATCAAGAATCCGGTCTATAAGAACCCAATAGCTTATTTCCACAGTATACAGTCTACCATGGTACTAAGGTATTTATTGTAGATCTATATAGCATAGTGTGAAATAGATACATAATTTAAATAACGTGTATGAGGTAGTTGTAGGTAACATAAATTTTGATTTATATGATATTTTGTTTTTTAATCAAGCAAGAAGTTAGGATTTTATTTGCAACAATTATGTACCGCTGATTTGAAATACGATAGGGCAGAAAAGAAATAAATTTCTGCAAGTTGTATGTTGTACAAACACATCAGAAGAAATATGATTTCTTATTCTTTAAACTCAAACTATGAATGAATTCTCGTAAGCTGTTTTATCACACCTTGGAATTCTCACAGTGCAGGATTGGGCACTTGCAACTTTGGTTGTTTCGAAATAAAACCAAGCATAGAATTGGATTTGTTTAATATATCAGACTAATGAAGATGGAATAAAAACTTACTATCGAACATTGAGCTGAAGATTATTGTTGGAACACCATTTATAAAAGCGATGTTCCAAGTAAATAATAAATGACAAAAAATAATTGAGAGTCTAATTTGGTAAAAAATTAAATAAAATGAAATTATTCTATTTAAGAAGGCTTAGTTCCTGACAATAGTAGTAGTTTGCTACATTTAATGAGTTAAGCCAGTAATTTGTTAAAATAAGTGCTCGAATTATTCTACCTAAGTTACTGTTAAGAGTGTAACAAAAAAAACTGTGCACTTATATCATTGGAATTGCAATTAAATTCCAGGGATACTACCAGAGTATTTCATCTACAAAACTGTGGATCAGATTGAATCGTGTTGTCTTTGTTGTTGAAAAATCGTTTTAAACTAGGAAGTGAGTACCAGTGTGGATATTACTGCACTGTTGCATTTCAGTTTCTGATATGTTTAACACAAAATATATATATATATATTCTATTGAGATAGTCTCATAATTAAAAAAAAAAAAATTACAAAGTACAAAATTCCAAAACGTGCCATTGTTAATTGTAAAATCTATTTTCAAATTATTTTTTACAAACCCATCTGCGTTTTCCTGCCATCGGCAAAAACGGGGTAGTTTGGAATTCCTCGACTTTAAAAATTAAAATTTGTTTTTTTTTCTATAATTTTTACTAAATTTTACTAACCAAAATTTGCAAAAAATATTTGTTTTGCTGAGCCACTGTTATATATATATATATATTGAAAAAAATGTAATATCTTCTTTTTTCAAAGTTGGGAACAAATATTTATGTATATATATTATATTTTATATATTTTGTATTTTGGAGATTTGGAGATCTTTGAGGATTTTATTTTTAAGTAATTTGTCTTTGGAGAGTTTTGTATTCTAGATTTTGATAACCCATCTATATCTTAAAAGAACTATTTTTAAATCCTTTCGATCGACTTTATTTCTTTGATTATTTTTTTTTGGAAATACTATCGGACAATTTTGATGAATATTAATCTAAACAATGGACTTTTTTTTGTTTTAAATCTTTTTTTTTTTGGATGGAGTTTCGTATCTAATGAAATTGAATATTTTTTTGTGGAGTTTCGTGTATAATCATTTTTCATCGATATCTTATTTTCTTTCGTCTCCTTTTTTCCATAGTATGGACCAATGTATGGACTATATCCAATAATTATTTAAGATATAAGTTCTAAAAAACAACAAATTATTTTAAGCATCTACAAACACGGGGATTCTGAGGGAGATGTTGTATCGACGTAGGACCGAATGACCATATCCCAATGAAAAGCTGGAATTACTAGCTTTTCAAAAATATATATCTTTAGTGGCGCATCTTGCTCTTTAAGGACGAAAAGGACATTTGAAAGTATCCTTGTTGTTTTGATAATTTTGTATAAAAACCGTTATATCTATTGATCTGTTAGATATATATGTATATTCAGTTAATTATTATAGAAACACAACGGTGTGGTAAAATCTTAAGGTATTTGGTTTTTCAAGAAAAAAAATAAAGATTGTATTTTTTTTCCCAAAATTTTCTACTTTGAACTACAATATCTTCATAACGGCAGCACCGATCATCATCAAATAACCGCTAAAATGTGCTACAGACCGTTATCTTTCTAGAATATTAGAATATATATATTTTATAGATCAACAGATGTAACAGTTTTCATATAAATACATCAAAACAACAATGATACTTTCAAATGTCCTTTTCGTCCTTAAAGGATGAGATGCGCCACTAAAGATATATATCTTTGGAAAGATAGTACTTCCAGGGATATGGTCATTAGGTCCTACGCCGATGCATCATCTCCCTCAGAAGAGCTTTTCAAACCCTAAATTTTAAAATGTCTTTGTATATAAAAATTGTTCTATATTTGTAATATGTTAAAACACTTTAATTGTAAATTTGAGAATAAAGAATTTTAAAACTAAACTAAATGTTCTTGAATACAAAAAATTATTATATTTTACAAATATTTGGCAACATTGTTATAATCATACAGCACAATACACGTATTTATATATTATTCTTTATCTTTATTATATAAAAAAAACCTGAAGACAAAAATTAGATCTTTTGTATTCAAAATGCATTCATTATTCTCCTCTAGGAACATAACACCAAAAACAAACAAAAAATAACAAAAATTGTTAATTTCAGCAGATGTTATATATATATATGTATATATATACATAAATAAGTCCATAGTCATAGTCACTAACTTATATGTTAATACGAACATACATATATAATATACAACAATCCAAGAGACTCTCATGTGTACCAAACATGTTAAATTTTAATAGGAAAAATGAAACCCAAAAACAAAAAAAAAGAAACTGGAAAAGAAAAATATAAATATTGTATTCCTGAGAGTTCCATTTTTCTATGCACAGTTTTGTTCCTTCTTCTTTATATATATGATGGTATGATAGTGAATTTAATCGAATTGTGAATAACACATTCGAACCCCTTAAAATTTAATATGAATCGGGACTAAAACTATATGTACATAAAATAAAAAATAAAAATATATAAAAAAATTTGCCAACCACCCAATAAACACAATCGAAGAAAGCGAATAACTAGAAAATAACAACAAAAATCAAAAGAAAAAACAAAAATGAAAAAACTAAAATTGGGAAATGAAAAACTAAATAGACAAAAAAAAAAACATTCATTTTGATTTTCATTTTCCGGACATCCTTTATATCCTTTATTTATAGCGATACGATAATACATATGTATGTGAAAAAATAAAACGAAAAAAAAAAATACAACCATGTGGAGTAAAAATTGCAAAGGATGTGTTTTTATAGATTTCCCAAAAGAGATGTCCCCTTGAACATGAAATATTTGGTCCGAAAAAAAAATTAAACAAAGGCAACACAGTAAAAGAAAATAAAAAGCAACCATAAAACAAAATCCAACAAAACAAATAATAATGCACAATGGCACATAATATATGATCCAGCTCATAGCACCAGCACACATCTAATATATAATATTATAATATTATAGATATATATATATATATATATGGTATGTAAATAAAATAATACATATTAACTGTTATGCACATATACTTACTAAGAGTTAATATAAATGTAGCACTTTTAAACCAATTAGAATACCTATGTTACGATAAATTAAACTTCAAAAAATAAATGGAGCGTAATATGAAAATATATACATATATACATATGTATATAGAAATAAATAGATATGCTGATTAACTTACATAGTTGCTTTAAAATGTATAATATAAGCAAAAATAAGAAAATTTTCCGTTTCCTATACTCAAATACAAACGATCATTTGTCGTAAGTCGTAATATACACATTTGTTTTCTACTCTCTATATATTTGTAGAAACTGTAATGTATACATAATATACTGCAATTCACCAATGAATATTTCAATTTTCCACCTTTTTGACCAACATTATTTTTGTATAATCCAAATTTTAAAGTTAAAAAATATTTAGAAAACTTTACAAAAATATTTTTCTTTATAAAATAAATTTTGCAAATTTATTTAATTATAGCATCTGTTGATATATCAGTTCAGTATCTGAAAATTTGTTATTTCTGGAGAATACGATGATTACTACTTGTATGTTTATATGGAGAATGAATGAAATGTTATATAAGAGAAAATTTAATTTGTGTTACAAAAATAGAAAGTTTAACACAATCCGGAAAATTTGTATTATTGTTTCTCTAATTTTTTTGTTTTGTTGTATGAGTCCCGGGATAGTTTTATTTTTCTTCTTTTACATTTCTTTATTACATTTAAATTATCTAGTTTTCAAAAATCACTTACAAAAAAAATATATTTATTTATATCGCATTTAATTTTTAAGACTTGTCATTTTATTTAAATTGTTTTTCTTTTGTTTTTAAGATATAAAAAAAATAAATTAAATTCAATATTAATGGTGTTTTATAATTCATTTATTTAGTTTAATTTAAGTTTTTTTTAATTATTTACATTAATAATTCACAATAATAAAATTTATATAATTTAAATTAATTTCAATTTAAAATTAAATTCAAGATAGAACTCTCTTGGCCCTCGTCAGGCCTGAAATTGAAAAAACGCGCTGTGTTTCAGTAGATGTTGGTTGTATTGTGAGAAGTGCATTAAATAATAATTTAAATTATCTGTCCTGTCCTCTTCGACATGAATAATTGAAGAAATTGGCACTTCCAATTGTTGCTGCAGAGAACTTGCAGGGTTTTTACTTTCGAACCCTTTCAACACTTTCATTTGTGATTTTGTCAAGTACTTCCTCCATCTCATTGTGCTCACTACTGTTATTGTCATAACCAGATACATGAACCCTTTTAAAAATTTCTACTGCCAAAGCAATGGTGGCAGCTTTTGAAGCATAATAAAAATATTTATTGAAATGTGGAATATTTTCTTCCGTTTCTAAGAAGATTAATAATGGATTTAATCTTTACGCTCATCCAATCGTTTTTTAATTTAACAAAACTGTTTTGATAAATTTTTAGTTAAATTCGTTTTAAAATTATCTAACCGTTCAAATAGAAACCTATAAACACGTTCAGCGGTTAAAAGTGTCGCTGAATTTTTACTCAATTCCTATACTACAGTTTCTAAGTGTGTTAGGACATCTAACAGTTGTTTTAAAATTGATATATTCTCCTCCCAAATTTATTGTTGCCCTAATTCATTTAAAATTTTATTTACAGGATCCTTTATTACGGACCGGTACGCTAGCACCAGTATTTAAAATTTAAAAAAAAATACATATAAAAAAATATCCGGATTATCGGATATTAAATGAAAAATATCCGGATTATAGAATAGTAAAAATTGTTCAGATAATCCGGATATTCGGTTATCCGGACATCCGAATTTGAGAACCTACTACCTACACTGACAAAGGTTTTTCAAAAATTGTTAATAACAAGACTAAGACCAAAATTGATAGCAAAAAACTTAATACCAAGCCACCAATTTGGGAGATAAAACCATTCAACTATTGGACAAGTTCATAGACTAGTAAATGCATTAAACGACACACTGAAAAGAAAAACTATTCGCTCGGTAGTGTTGCTATATATCTCAGACGTTTGACAAAATGTGGTATAAGAAATTTTTATATAAATTGAAACAAAGGCTTCCTCACGGTTATATCTTCTCATATACCGGGTGTTCTAAAGCATGTGTATCAACTTTTTAAGAGGGGAAGGTAGCGTTATTTTATAATTAAAAAAAAAATATTAACTAAATTGAGGATGCTCTATCGATTGGTCTATGATTTTCGACTTCCGAGAAGCACCGGAAAAGAGTTTTTAAGCTCAAAACTCGCAGAAAGAAAGTTTTTAAATGGGAAGAGATACTTTTTTATGCAAATTCGGATTCTACATCAAAAAATAAGAAACTTATGTTCAATGATTTTAATATAATTATGACTCAAATTTTCCTTTGGTAAACTAAAATTAATTATAATCATTCTTATAAATAAATTTGTTTTTCATATTATTATATTTTTTTGTCCCAATATCAGGTACCTACAAAGCAAAAAAAAAACAAAAAAAAAATACAAAAAAAAATTACTTTATAAAATTTTCTTATTCTTTCACACCCGAATTTGCGTAAAAAAGACCTCTTCCTATTTGAAAGTCTCGATTTCGACTAATTTTGAGCTTAAAAACTCTTTTCTAGTCCTTCCGAAAGTCGAAAATATCACCAATGAGAGAGTACCTTCGATTTAGTTAATAAGTTTTTTTTTAAATTTTAAAATAACAGCTCCTTCCACTCTTAAAATCTGATACACATGTTCTAGACAACCCGGTATAATCATACCTAGACAGCCGTAAATTTATAATAAAATATATCAACAAAAAAACACACCAGGAAATTGATAAGATCAACAGGAGTGCCTCAGAGTAATGTGCTAGGTCTTGGTTTTTACTGAATCATCATCAACGTCCTGCAACCCCATCCGTGGGGAATAGGACGGAGACTTTTTTTTTTACTTAATATAGACGGGAGATTTACCAACAATTAAGAAAGAACACAGTTACTGGCAATATTTGCTGACGACAAAATATTATTACCAACAGACACAAGCCTAACTGTTGCCTCAAATAAAATGCAAGAACATTTATCAAAAATTGAAGAAAATATGGAGCATCAAGTCTAATGTAAACAAATCAGTGCATGTTACTTTCACCTCTACGAAGAGAAGATTGCCTGGCTGTAATACTAAATTTGGTTACATTGACAAATGCAAGCTCTATCTGCTTGGATAGGCCCCTAAATTGGAGAAAGCATATTGTTAATAAAAACAAGCAACTTAGATTGGAGTTTAGCAGTCTAAACTGGTTAATATGACATTATTCACAGCTATCCAATGGAGTCCAAGATCAAAGCCAACTTAAAACCACTTTGGTATTATACACACCTATACAGAAGGTTCATAAAATAGTTTATTGACAAATACTCACTAACTTGATCAGAATTATGTAACTTCGCAGATGAGTTAATGGACTCATTCACCACTGGTAAAATGAATAAAGCTAAAATAAATTACTTCATATCATGTACAAGTGACACAAGAATACTAGATTTAAATAAGATAGATTCAAAAGTTAAGCAATAATAAAAAAAATATTAAAATTTAACACGCTGGGTGCCGCAGTAGGTAGAGCGCCTGCTTTTCAATCGAAAGGTCCCAGATTCCCGATCCCGGATGAAACAAAAAAAATTCTTTATTGGTTTTTCGAGCTGGTCTAGTACCTTTGTCATTGGGATATAATTAATGACAAAAAATAATTAAGAGAGTATAATCTGGTAATGACTTAAATCAAATGGAACTACGATATTTCAGAAGGCTTAGTTCCTGATAATAGCAGTAGTTTTCCACATTTATTGAGTAGAGCCAGTAATTTGTTAAATAAATACTCGAAATATTGTAGATTTTGTAAAAGAACAATTATTAAAAATATGTATTAATTTTTTTTTTATTTTTTAAAGCTACCATTTGATATGAACTACTAGCTAGAACCAAGCATGTACCAAGAATAAACACCAAAATAATCAACTTCCTGCGAACTCTCAACAGAGTAGACTGTAGGAAGATGGTGGGTATACTTACTGGACATAACCACATGAATATGTACATGTGTAGACTAGTACTATGTGATGATCCAAACTGTAGACACTATCCAGAAGAGGAAGAAACCTCCCACATGTTGTAGGAGAGTTCAAGCCTGAGACTCAGGTTGTTGGAAACGCACTACATAACCTCAGAAAGCTTCTGCAAGGTAGACCTCTCAAACCTATTGGCCTTTATCAAAAGAGTCGACTAAATTGAGGGTGGAGGAGAGCATAAAGAGCTAAAAGCCTACATGCTGGCCCTGACATATTAGGGTCACCTACAGGAAAGAAAAAATCATTAATATTTTCAGAACGGAATCGATGTTGGAATGACTGGTTAGACCCCATCTTGAATATCTATGTCAAGCTTGAGTATCCATCCATCCATCCATAGATGCATCTCCATTGACACAATACAGAGAATAGAAGCTATTCAAAAACAATTTTTTAGATTTGAACTATACAGTTTGACTTGGAATTATCATATAAGGCTACCTCGTAAGGCGTTGGAATTATCATGTAAGGCGCGTAATATGGACGACCCATTTGAGATAAATAATATAAATAAATACATGAAAACGAAATTTCTAAGTTTAAAATTATTAGAAATTAATAAACTTTGCAAAAGAATCAAGAACCGATGAAACCTAAAAATAAATTTAAACTGCTTCAAATCGGTAACTAAACCCAAAAATAGCTTAAGATTAATTTAACAAAAATTGAAATAAAACATTTTTATTAATGATGACCAAACACAAACAGAGAGAGCTCGTGCTCGATACAAATGCAACCCCTCTTAATTCTACGAATTTTTGTATTACCATCAAGTTAGTTAAAGTTAAAAGTTTGAGGTTCACATCATTTTTTTTCGTATACACGTGACCCATTCAATCAATACTCAAAAAAACATCTCCCAGACTCCAACTCCCAAAAAAAAAAAAAAAAATATCCTATTCGATAAATTTAAAAAAAAAAGTTCAAAGTTTTTTAAACTACCAACATTGCAGTGGCAAAGAAATGAATAAATTATTTTTTAAATTGTTTTATTGAACTTAAGGATAAACGTTTGAAATGTTGTTATGAGCGATTAAAATAAATGGTTACATATAGTTAAGGATGGCATGAGTTAAAAATATTTAAAAGAAATCAAACAAGTGAATTTTTATTACGTATTGAATTGGTGTTGAAGAGGTTTACAAAATTCAAAGAAGATAATAATTAATAAAAGAATATGTTGAGAATGTTATGGTATCATAAAATTTTTCAATATACGAAAGCAAGTCAGTTAATTTTAATCGCGTGCGTTCACTAGTAAATATAATAGTTTAAAAAGTTATTAATAAGGACCAAATCCAAGTATTGTCAGCTCAAACTACTATTTATATAGAATTGTTTCCAAATAGGAAATTAAAGAAATTAATACCATAATGGATAGCTACTAATAACTTAACATTAACCGATTGAATCACGTAATCATAGACCCAGTGTTCGAACAATAATATAGTTCATTAATCAACGGTTCAATATACTCAACCAACATAGATAGATGCTCAGAAAAAAAAGATAGAAAGATAATAGATAGAAATATTCCCAAGTAAATACACCGCCTGATTCAGAAATTGACGTTACGTACATAATAGCTTTCGCCAATATACCTGTAATTTTAAATGATGAAACGGGGAAGTACAATTGATTTGCAAGGTTGTGTCTACACAGAACTCCCCATCGTCAAAAAAAGATAAGGTTATTAATACATTAGCATTTGCATAGCTCATGAGCTATATATTAGTCCTATCGATTTGGTTTCGTTCACCTCAAAATGTTTTCCTCTTAAGTTATAATTGTATTATTCTCTTATACTTATTCTCCTTTGTTCAATAAGTGAAGGATCGGTTCTTTATTCTTCTTTCATTCTATCATCACCTATCAACTTTTTCATATTTTCCGATAGTGTGGCAATGTTCCCAAACATGTCAGACAGGCCTGGCTACCGGTATATAGTGCTGAAGGCGGTTCTTACCGATAAAAGTTGTAGCTGGTCAATTCAATATGTACTAGATCGACCTTTTGTTATTCTTCCGTTATATCTACCAAAAACTATCACGCATGACTGATTTAAAGCCTGAAAGCCTGGATTTAACATTTAGACCTTTTAATATAATGTTCGTACTGTGTTGGGTTCACGAAGACCTCATTATTCTGCTACATACTCATAATTCGAATTTTTTTCATATCTGCCTGTTGTATTGTCTATATTTCTGTAGCCTAGATTACTATTAAGAATGTAAGAGCTTTCGTTAACTTTAATTTTGATTTTTTACTAATATCTCCATATTTTTGTTAGTTTGACTGTTAATACTTTTGCCATTGTCTAGCTTCTTTTTCGTCGGTGTAGTTTCCTTTGTTTAATATCATTGACCAGATAAGTTAAAATGTTATTAGTAAAACATATTTTTACTTCACGTTAGCAATGCGCAGCTTAATATTAGTTAACTTGAACTTGAATATGTTTGGCATATTTTGTTTCCAAATCCATATATCGTAGCAACATTACGATCTCACGTATTGAAGCAGTGCCATGTATATTTTTACACTTTTCATGGTCAAACCCTTTTCATCTTCTTCCTTACAAGGACAGGCTGCTTTTGATAAGTCCAAAATCTCTCTAGCAATATCAACCGATGAATGATATCATGTTTATCGGTCAAAATGTTGGTGGGAATAACCTCGTACCTAAAATTAGCGATTTAATAACTTTCAGAAGTAATCCGTGCAATTTAAGTTCCGTTGACCTGTTTAGTATTTCTAACCAGAATACCAACTATATAAATTTCTGTGTCTAAAATGTAAATCTAAACTCAAGGACAGGTTGTTTTAATACTTACCTTAGAAACAGAAGTTTAAAAGTAAAGCTATATAACTAGTAAATTATTGTATCTGCTATTTATTATCTTTATATTTGAATTTATCTTTTTTTAAAGACTACTAAAAGTATATTAGCTATTTTATTTTAATTTTATTAATGTTAATTTTTAGTGGCGATGCTTATTACCCCACTGGATTTTACCGCTTAGCAAATGTGGCAAGCTTTCATCTACAATAAACTTCTTATTTGCTTACCCTGATAGTTCCAAATATTTCTACAGGTATTTAAATTTAATGAATTTGACTTTTCCGACATTGATACATCACACAGTCTCACTTACATATCTACATATCCCTACAAATACAATATTATAACCTATATACCATTAGCAGCACTAAAATTGTTTTAATTTCATTAGATTCTTAGAAAATTATCCTCTACATTGTCTTCAAATTAACATATAATAGACATTAGTGTACCTATCATCTGAATTAATAGCATTTGAACTATAATGTTACATCAAAGTATATAAATTTACGACGATGTTGAAAAAAAACAAAAAAAAAAACAATTAAATAAACAAACTAAGAAACCTTTAGATTTATATCTTCTCCTAATAGCATAGCATATTTTTTATGATCCCAATTGAAATTTTTTAATTTAATCTAATCAATTTTCTTGCATCCACAAGCTAAAACACAGTTACACAAAAAAAAAAAAAATTAATTTACTGTACAATTTTCCAAATAAACATAGCTGCTAATAAACTCATCCCACATTCCCAAGTTCCAAATAAATTCTTATTTTAACTTCTTTTTCATATAGATCACAATTTTGAAAGTGTTCTTTTAACTTCTATTAAAATGTTAGAAACAAACAAAATAATATACATAGGTACAATCCAAAGACCACACCACACGTTCAATATTTTCTTATTTTGGATTCAAATAAGCAAGTAATACGTAGATGTACATACATACATGTTACATAGGAGATACAAGATTAAACTATGAGGATTCTATTTAGAACACAATAATAACAGAAAACAAAAAAAAAACCTTTAGACCAGCTAGGATTGAATCTTTGAATAAAAAAAAAATTTGAAAATTTTAAAAGAATTGGTGGAAGTTAAAAGTTAACACCCAATGATTTAGTACACCATATAATCAGAAGAAGTATTCCATATAAATGGTTTGGTCTGGATCATTTTCTCTCTTTCTTGTTTTTCTTTTCCTTTTTCTGTTTTTTGGAACATATTTATTGCGTTCTGTGGTTAAAGAATATACAAGATACGTGCTTCTGATCTTTCAATATATTATATGGGTTGTCCTTTAGGTTTTATTGTTTAATTTTTCAACTGGGTAATAGGTAATAGAAAGTAGTAGATACGTATACACTGTGGGAGCCTCAGCTTCAACCATTAGTAAATGTGAAAAGTCATTTTTATTGTTTTATTTTTTACTATTTTTTTTTTGTCTTGCCTTTTGGTGACTTTGAGTTGTGAATGTGAAAAAGAAAAACAATATGGTGGTGCGGTAGTGACAATGACGGTTGATTCAATTTTATTAATCAGTTTGTGTCCTAGTGAAAAATTGAATTGAATAGAATTGAAAGAAAAACTAAAAAAAAAACAACAACAACATTCTAAAATAAAATGATAATTGATTAGTAAAATTTTGTAATTCTAAGGGAAATGTTTTTTTTTGTTTTTGTTTTTTTTTTTTTTATTATTATTATTAATAAAAGAGATAATAAAAAGGAAAAGAACAAATAAATTTGTCCATATGTGAGATGTGAATGGTAATAAAATAAATTTTTAAAACATTTGTTTTTGGTCTTATTAAGTTTATTTTTTAATTTTAATTATATACTAGTGAATCCCCTGTGCAATTACACAGTACATAGTTCTTTCAAAACCAATTTTATATAAAATTGGTATAATTGTAGTGGTTTTCTGAATCACTTGATTTTTGAATATTTATATTTTATAATGAAATCTAAGTATAATAACTAATACTTTATGACGAAATTAATACTAATTTCAATATAACTCAGCACAATAAAATCCCATTACTATAAATGTAGTAGATCGATACATTAGTGTTTTCGTATAAAATATAAAAGTGGGTCTAAGAATCTTATTGTATAATATATTCTGAAGAGTATATAAACAATTAATTCATCAGATTTGGTTCTTTATATAATCAAAAAATATTCCTCATTAAAGACAGCTATTAATTTAGCCGGGCTAAGATAGTGTACTGGTTATGTTATGTTATTTTTTTTTTTAATGTTTAGGTTTTTAAAGATTATTAGAACATTCACTTAAACGTCCGATTAAGCCAGTTAATTGTAAAAGTGAATTCAAAACATCAACAATTTTCATATGTGTAACACCTATTTGTCTAATAATATTTAGTTTTAACTTCTCATCCATTGACATCCTTTTGCAAACTCTCAAAATATTCCCAATAAATTTTTATTTGTATACTCTTATAAAGACTAATCGGCTTATGTATATACTAACATTAAGAATTGAATAAATGAAATATCTTTTAAGCATATAACCAAAACGTCATAGCTTTGCTAAAATTTTATATGCCTTATGAATATTATTTTGGGCACAATTTTCTAACATATCTTGAAGAGGAATAGAATAGAAATCTAAAATATCTTGGATGAGGTTCATCACATACTTTAAGTAAGGATGTTTTGTGGTAAGTTTTGTATTTTTTTCCAGTATTGTGTATTTGACTGTGTTGGGAAGTAGATGCTAGTACTGCTGAGAGTACTTTATGTCGTTCTTTGCCGGAGAGACTAAATATTTTCTTTATTCTTAGGCCCTTTCAAAAATGTCCACCTTTATATATGTATGTTACTTTGAGCACGTAATCAAGTTATTCTATCACTTAGCGAATAATCACTAATTTTTTATTCATTTATTTACTTAAATTCTCTATAATATTTTCATGTACCAGCTCTTGTCTATTAATGAATTTTTATAATTTTCATCTTTCTGAAACTATCTATAATAAATACTAAAATTATGCTTACTCATTAGAATTGTTACGTTTAATATCGTTTGGAATATTTTCAACAGCTAGTTCACATAATTAAATTGCAATTAAGTACATACTACAAAATATTTATGTAATCTGGTTTACTGATCTTTATTTTTAGGAATATTCCATATTTGCCTTACTCTTACTATTTTGTTCTAAAGGTCTAGAATATAATTTTTCATAATTTAGTTTACACCGTTAAACTTTTCTTCTGAATCATAATTATTTCTTTATTATTGATTTTTTGGTGCATAATATGTTAATTTATTTTCCGGAACTAAGAATTAAAACCCCATTTATGATGATTTTTTTTTTATTTAATCACTAAATATTTATCTAATTTATATGCTACAAAAACAAGGCAAATTCTATTTTAATTTTTATTAATCGAAATCTTATCAATAACACATAAATTATCTAATAAAGGCAGGCAAAAAATCTCTAAATTAAATTTTAATAAATATAAAAAAAAATGTTTGTACCAAATTTATAACAAAAGCTTGAAAAGAAAAAGAAAAAAAAAAGAAATTTCAAAATCAGTACACGTACATCATATTGCAACAACTTTTTATAATAACTTGTCTCCATAACCAATTATTTACCCCATATGGTCATAACAATTATTAAATAATATTATTATAATAATTTTATAAATTACAAAAATTGATTGCTTGTAATTCATTTGATTACTTAAAGAACACTTTGAAAATTTCCTGAATTTCACAAAGAGCAACAACAACAACAACAACAATAACAAAATATGTTTTATAAGAAAAATAAAATTTTAAGTATCAATAAAAATGAATATTCCAATTATTTTCACTTCTGAAATTCCTGATAAGAAAATTCCGATGAAATTTAAAAAAATTACCTTGAAAAGTGGAAAAAGTTGAACAAAAAAAAGCACAGGGTGAATATAAATTACATAACAGAATAATATTTAGTTAGATATAACAGCAGTATCAAATAACAGCACAATGACAGATCATTTTCAAATTAAACAGCTAAAGAAAATTTTTCAGATTAGAATATTTTATACGAATTGAAGAGTTTTAATAAATACCAGCATCAATTACTGGATTTCTAAATAACTTGTTATGATCATTCTGCACCTATACAGATTAGCAACTACTGCGTTCAAAATGATTTTAATGTAACTATCCCCGATCAACATATGTTTTTGTTTCTCTAATGTTTTGTATTGTCTTTCATATTGCAAACTTGACAGATATCTGATTTTTGCATTATTTAACATTTTCCACAATTAAATAATATATTGTTGTCTTTTAATCTTCTCTCTACCTCACCTCTCCTTTTATCGTTTCAATATCAACTTCCTTTTTAATAAATTTTCTTTCATAATAAATATTACACCAAAACATCAGTTCGGGTTTCTTTAGAATGCACTGTAGAACAAGTTCATGGAGTTGTGAATCAAATAACTTCTGACTTGGAGCAACAAAAAAATATTGTTCTGCCACATTTCTTGATATAAGTCAAGCTTCTGATAAAGTGTGGCATTTGGGCTTATGATATAAGGTAAAAAAAGACCTGCCGTGCGATTTCTACGAACTACTGGGTTGTTAAGTTTCGTACGTTTCATGTCAGACAGCAAAATTTTTACCCAAAACTTTTCGACGTTCAATCTGGCGTCCCCCACGGAAGCGTTCTTGGACCCACATTTTACCTCATCTATATGGCAGATATCCCAACGAGAACCGATGTGAAAGTTGCAACTTTTGCTGATGATACGGTAATTATGGCTTCAGACATTGATCCAATACGAACCTCAAATCTTTTTCAGCGGAAGCTCAGTCAAATTCAATGCTGGCTCTACAGTTGGAAAAGAAAAGTGAATGAAAACAAGTCAACCCATGTGACATTTACACTGAGATAACTGCCCCCAGTATCTTGAACAATACAGCCATACCTCAGGAGTATTATGTCAGGTACAGGTATTCATCTTGTTAGGCGTTTAACATGGAAGAAGCACATAATTTGTAAGCGGGCACAATTGGGACAAAAGTTGAGAAGCCTATATTGGGTAATTAATAAAGGATCAGAATTATCTTGGGAAAACAAGTGTTGCTGTACAAAGCTATTCTTAAACCTATATGGTCGTACAGAATTTAATTCTGGAGTGCTGCAGCTAAAACCAACATTGATGTAATTCAATTATTTCAGAACAAAGTCCTAGGAATAGTGGTCGATGCTCCGTGGTTCGTGCCAAATAGTTTAATCCACAACGATTTGCAGGTTCCTTCAGTACATGATGAAATTTCAAAATACTGCTCAAAGTACAAAATTAAACCAGGCCCTAGAAGGGTAAAATTCAATTCAACCTATAAAATAATATAATAAATAATATATACTAAAATAATATATAATAAATAGTGAAGATTATCATAGGATACTTCTCTTCAAGTCAGTGTAAAACACTTTAACTTATTGAATTGTAAATTATTCAGATTGTAAATATTAAATGAAAGAAAAAAAATAATACATATTCGCAGCTATGCTTTTTAGCGAATTGCTCAGGGAATTCAATTCGAATTTTTAGTACACGATTATCAAACAGTGATTATTTAAATAATCGAGTATGTTGTAATAATCAAGGTTAATTTGATTTGATTTATTTATTAAATTGTATCATAAATGTAAAAACTTAGTTGTAAGGAAGGACCCTGCAAATGTGCGCCAATTTTTTTTCATTTAATTCAATTTTAGTTTTAATTAATTTAAACTTTTATTTTTTTCTTATTTTATTATATTCTTGCTGTTATTTTTAATTATGATCTTAAAATGTAGCTCAAGAAGTCATGACTTATTATTTCTTGTTATGTTTGTTGCTTGCTTACTGTTGACTACTATATGTTGCTACATATTTGGAAGTGGTTAAGAAGGGTTTTCACTATCTCGAGATGTCAGGATCGTTGTTTGATAACGCCTGGATGGGGGAAGTCCTTATATCAAGCCAATAGCGGTCTCTGCACATTCCACGAATATGTGTTTGAATATCAGGATTTCGTTACAGAATATTGCAGGTTGGTTAATTTTCTATCGAAAGATGTTTGTGATTTGCTAGCGAACAACCGAACCTGATTCTGGCCTTCTTTACCACTAGGTGCGTGGTCTTATTGGTGTCTGGGTAGTGCAGTCTTCTGAACGACACTTCTATAGAGTGTTGAAGTGTATTAATCAGCGTTGAAGTACAATGTATAGAGAAAAGTACATTCTATAAAATATCCGAAGTTTGAGTTGTCTTTTGGAATGCATCTAAATATTCAAAATCATTTTTTTAGATTGATTGAACACCTGAACTTGAGGTATACATAATATATACCAGACCAGATTCAAAGAAATATTTGCTGTGGTAGTAGTTTGAATTAATTTCAACTTTTAATTCATCACTGTCCTGTAATCCCATTCGTAGAGCATAGGGCGAACTACTTGTAATTGCTCAGTAAAAATTCAGTTTCGAATTTAGAAGTTACCAGAGATTTACATTATCATCATTGTTGTTATTGAGCGTTTTTATGTGAATTTAAAGATCTTGTAGATCTTGCAAATCTTTGATGAATAAATGACATTTTCAGTAAGTTATTGTGTTATTCGACTATCAAGAAATATAAGGGATGTGATTAAAGCTTAATCTCTTCTCTAGTTAATTATTTTTTTTTCATTTCGATAATTAATAATTCGCTTAAATAAAAATTTATAGACACTATCACAAGTGTATATCATTATCTTTACTAAGTTTCTTTACTACTATTTCAATCGATGTTAACATATCAGTATGTTAGACAGACATCATTTTCATAAATAGTTTCTTCTAAACCTATATCAATTATTCTTTTTTCATCAATTGAATCAAATTTTGTCCTCTAGATCTATTTAAATTTGTCAATATTCGCGAATACTTATTTAAATTCATTCAGATAACGAATATTGCAAAATCTATTGAATATATCGGTATATCGACGACCATAATCGGTATATCATCATTATTTTCCTGTAACCCCATCCGTGGGTATATGACGGTATAGCGGTATTTAATTTTTATCCCTCTCTTATTTTACTCTTTAGCTACAATCTATATCATTTTGATTAAAACTGTAAATATCAAAGTCTATATCTATTTCAATGTCATATAATTAATACTAATACGTAACTTAACTTAATTCTAAATTATTCTGTTGATTAAAGCGGCCGATAAATATTTTTTTCTATAATATATGCACTCAACATGTATTTCACATTTTCAATTTAGGTAATTCAGAATTTTTTCTAAACTTTATTTGACTATATTTAGTTTTTATTGTTATTGTTATGTAATTCATATTCAGTTCTTGAGACTAGACTCAAGACATTACTTAATGATGTTTTGGGTATCGGTTATTGTCCGGAATGCTCTTTTCAGTTTAATTCAAAATCTCTTCCAATTAAATTGCATTCACATAATAAATTGCTAATGGATTTTTCTACTTTATCTATTCTTCGAAAATTCATTTTCAGCTGGGTAAATTTTTGTAGGTAAATTGAAAGCCAATTGTCTTAGGTAAATTTATTTAGGTATTTCTACTCTATTTAAAATCATAATTTGGACTTAGATCACTCTTCATTCATACTACGAACCTATACGAAAAGGTTATTGAAAAATAGTTTAAGCCTCTGCTAAGTAACAAGACAACTGACTGGGCTAGCTTTAAACAAGAAATAGAAAACAAAATAAACTTAAAAACAAAATAACGATCAAAATGTGATATAGATTTTGAAGTAGACAATTTTAATAAAAGTATGCTGCCTGGAATAATACAAAAGATTCTGAATATAAATCTGTAGGATTCATATAAAAATAAAAAGAAGAGCTAGGCGCAGATGGCAAAAGTCATTTGATCCGGCAGGCAAAACTCTGCTAAATAGGTTACTTCAGAATCTTAAAAGAAAAATTAAAGATTTTCAAAACGAAAAATTTGAAAATATATAAAAATTTTATCAGCTAAGAGAGAAAATAACTACTCGTTGTGGAAAGCAACATGGAGTACAAAAAAATCGATCTCTCAAATCTCGCCAATCAGAATGAAAAATGCTGAATGGACGAGAGATAATAAAAATAAAGCTGAAACATTCGCAGATCATCTTGAGAAAATTTGTTGTCCAGATGAGCCAGATTCGGACGACCTCCGAATCGGTAACTCAAGCTTTTGATACAGTATGGCACCAAGGCTTAATACATAAACTAAATAATATGTTACCTAAGCAATACGTAGATATACTCTCTTCATATCTAGAAAACTGACTATTCAGAATAAAACAAGACGAAGAGTATTCTAATATTAGATATGTTAAAATGAGTGTGCCTCAAGGTAGTATTCTGGGTCCCATACTGTATTTGCTCTACACCAATGATTTACCAGAAATGGAAAATATAACTGTAGCGACATTCGCTGACGATACTGCGCTGATGGCAGTAGGATCCAATATTAATGAATGACGAGGCTACAAATAAATTGCAAAGAGCAAGCGACAAGCTATACCTCTGGACAAAGAAGTGGAAAATTAAACTCAATGAGCTAAAATCGGTACATTTAAATTTTACAAATTAAAAATTAGAAAATCAACAATCGGTAAATTTGAATGGGGTGAATATACCCCAAGAAAACAACGCTAAATACCTATGAATGACATTAGATGTCAAACCTAGATGGAAAGAGCACGTCAAAAAGAAAAAAATTTAGATTGATAATAAATATAGAGAAAAGTACTGTAATAGTAAAGAAAAAATTCAGAGTTACCTATACATAACAAGATAATTGTTATATAATCAAATAATCAAACCGACATGTTGATACGTTGGCCCAGTATTTCATAGCTTTCTTTTCCACCAAACATTTTTATCTACATTTTTTTTGTGCTTAACGGTATACCAATGACTAGACTTAGTTTTGTGAAGAGATTGAGTGGTATTTTTCTCGCAAAATAGTATACAGCTTCATTCAGGGCGTCGTTAATACCTACATTAACATGATTTTACTAATTTACACCACACCAGGGTGTTTAGCAGTGTTATACACAGTCTTCTGCTGAATTTTGAGTTAGGATAACTGCTTATTTTAAAATATTACGATTTTGGTTATTTTTTATCAACATTTTTTAGCACAAAAAGTTATGTTTTATGCACACGTTAGCTTGAGCAACTCAATTTATAGATTTAATGTTTGAGTGACTATGGTATAAACTGTAACATTCTTTGCATTATCTCAGATCCTGCACTGATAATTGTTATCTTTTGTCAACATTTTTTAGCACAAAAAGTTATGTTTTATGCACACGTTAGCTTGAGCAACTCAATTTATAGATTTAATGTTTGAGTGACTATGGTATAAACTGTAACATTCTTTGCATTATCTCAGATCCTGCACTGATAATTGTTTTTGACCCAATAATATTACATAGTAATATTATTTTACTAAGAGAGGTGGGTAGTTTTCCAAGTATTTTTATCTATCAAGATTGTTTTAAACGGTGCTACAATTCGATTCTTCAATTCGTAAAAACCGTTAAATTTTTAAAAAGCTTTTTAAATTTTTACTGTTATAAAGCCATACATTTTGTTAAAGTTTTATACACTGTCATAATTATACTACATAATATATCTTTCTTCTTTTCTACATCTAACATAAAAACTTCAGTTAGAAAGAAAATTAAATTTTAAAATATCCTTTATAATATCATATACCACCCCATACATTCTCAATACATGTGATATGATCTGTTACGAAATATTCTAAGATATAATATATAATAATAATATGATGTCTTTCGCAACAAAAAAAAAAAAAAAAAAAAAATTACAACATACAAAATTGAAAAATAATTCAACCGCAAAAATTTTTGTACATGAGATTTGTTGTCCCAAGATATTATTATATATTATAAGACAATAACAAAAGGATTCTGATTATATCCTTTTTAGACAATTTAAGAATTCATTTCAATTTATTTTCATTGTTATTTGAAGAAATCAAAATTAATTTAATACCTTTATTGTTTTGAAAACATGTGACTAGGTTTGAACATTTTTTTAAGGTAATATAATAAACCTATTTCTGAAGGAATGGGTAGAAATTACAAAAGATAATTTTGTTGTATACGCAACAAGACACAAAATACAAATTTAAATTAATAACACTGTTGTTTAAATATTCATAAAAAAATTTAAATTATGTAAATAGTTTTTTTTTATGTGTCGTCCATGTAATAATTATATTAAATTGTGTAGACTTAATAAGGGATGGGTATACTTAATATGGGTAGACTTTTAAATTGTTAATAAGTAATTAAAAAAATGTTCAGGTGTTTAAATTAAACCTATAAAAATGGCGGCGACAATAAGCTATTAAAAATTAAAAAAAAAAATATATTTTAATTAAATTTCATATAAATTTCGATATAATTTTCGAGGCCATCAGTTTTGATTTAAAGTATAATCAAAGTTTATATTTAAATTAAAAATTACAAAAGGAAGATTTTCTTATTATTTAATATATGTACATTTACAGTTATATCAAAAATTATTTGTACGCATTAAATTTTATATCAAATTTATGGAAAATTGGTTATTTTTCAGTATTAAATAAATTAAATAGATTGATATTAAAGCTCATATTATTAAATTCATATATTTTAAATGTTATCTTCATAATAATGTTAATTGTTTTATTTTAAATAATTTATTTATTAAACCCTTCAATAACAAATTAACAATAATTAGACATTTTGGCTTATTCAATCTCAAACAAGTTGATTCAAATGCTACAAACTGTATTGGCTGACCGATAACAAAAAAGTTCTGGATATTATTGATTTTTGCGTCATTAAATGCATTGCAAGCAATTAAATAAAAGCTGAGTTCTGCTTAGACTTATCATCTGACCACTCGCCTATTATTAGCTGTGTTCTTTTCATCCGGTTCAAGGTCTAGGTCAATCGTTTAATATGAAAATACAATAACAACTCAAAACCCAGATATTTATCTGGTTTTTATACAGGTCTCAAATATTTATTAGTTATATTTGTCACGACTGGCGCTTTCGTAGTTTTTTTTGTTGCTAAGTTTGTAGCCATGTCATTTGAATACCATTTGTTATTTGAAAAGTAATGTCAGTTGAAAACAATAAATACCTACACAGGTACACAGTTTTGAATTGTTTTGAAATAATGGAAAATCAAAGGTAAGATAAAATAATTAAATATTTGCTAAAATATTTAGAAATGTTTATTTCAGTTTATCAAAGGTAAGACATGTATGGACTAATAATGAAAATAAAGCTTTTCTAGCTGTGTATTTAATTAACAAGTTTGTCAACTTGAAAAAATCATTGACCTATATCGTTCTTTTGAATTTAACAAAATCTAGACTTTGAACCGGAGGAAAAGAACACAGCTATTGTAACAATAGGAACAAAAATATTCATCAATGTGGGGCGACCAATATTATACAATAACAAAACGGACTGCTGTTTATTTAGGTTACAACTGGTAAATAATATTGAGCAGCATATTTTTCTGAAAACTAATGAAGAAATAGATAAGGCAGTTGAAAATTTCAGTAAATCTGCACAAATCAAAAGCGGATTGGGAAGATACACCACCAACAAATATGGAAAAATTTGAAATATATCCAGCTTTTATCAAAACCAAAGTGATTGAAAAGAAGCGTCTACGACAAATATGACAAACAACTAGGTTAGCCAGTGATAAAAGAAAGCTTAACAGGGCCACAAAACAATTAAAAAACTACTCAACAATACTAAAAATGAAGCCATTCAAGAATATCTCCATAACTTAACACCAACAGAGGCTACGGATTATTTTTTGTGGAAAGCTACCAAAAAACTAAAACAGCTACAGCAGTTCAATTGCTGAAATAATACTTATATAAAAACCGTTAACCGTTACTAATTCATGTTAGTAAAATTGTTTTAGTAAATAATTAAACCAGATAGCTCAGGCTAGGTCACAAAACATTGATTTATTAATGTATTATATAGTTTAAGACTAGGTTAAGTAAATTTTATTAAAATTGAAATAACGAAAAAAAACCCAGGCAAGCCAGGTGCTACAGACCGATTAGCCTACTACCGTGCTTATCTAAACTATTTGAAAGACTATTTTTAGAAAGATTTAAACCGATATTGGAAAAAAGAAAAATTGAGAAAAAGAAAAAGAAAAGTTCGGAAATGAACATGCAACTATCGAGCAAATACACAGAATAGCAGTTGTGATCAAGTTAAGCCTAGAGGAAAAAAAAGTACTGTTCAGTGATATTTCTAGATATTAGTCAAGCATCATGTCTGGTATGAGGGATTGAAAAACAAATTTCCCCAGAACTATTATTTATTGCTGCGGTCATATTTTATCAAAAGGCATTTTTTTGTGAAGCATCAGGGTGCCTATACACCAACTAGTGATATTATGTCAGGTGTACCACGGGGCAGCGTCTTAGGTCCTGTCTTATATTTCATTTACACTGCAGACTTATCAAAAACAAATGAAACAACCAACGCCACTTTCGGTGATGATATGGCCATACTGGCCTCACATAGTAACAGTAGATTCTTTACTTTGGAGTGAATGGAGCAAAATCAACACATATTGCATTTACACTAAAGAGAAACACTTGTCCGGTGGTTGCACTTAATAACGAAGTGGAACCTCAAAAAGAGGCTGTTAAGTATTTGGACATGCACTTGGACAGGAGACTCACATGAAAAATTCATATATATAACAAAAGAAAGGTAACTGGGTTTGAAGCTAAGCAAATTGTATTGGCTTGGCCGCAACTCGCCATTGTCACTGGACAACAAGCTGCTGATTTATAAAGTTGTCTTGAAACCGATATGGACCTAGGAAATCCAACTGTGTGGAGTAACCAGCAATTCAAATATTGCAATATTGCAGCGTTTTCAGTCAAAGCTATTAAGATTGATAGTTGGGCGGCTTTGGTTTGTAAATAATTATGTCATACATCGTTATTTGCATATGAGAACCGTTAAGGAGATTAGAAGCACAAGCGGAAAATACCATAACACTTGTACCAAATAGTTTGTTGGCTACAAGTGATATAAGTCGCCTTAAGCGTCCTAACATCCTGCAGCTACTCAATAGACAATAGGAACAATCAAATGGTAGTCCAAAAATACAATGCAGTATAATGCTGGCATTATGGTTGGCTGACCAATGAGTTGTCTCATCCGCTAGTCAGTACAATTTACCTACATAAAAATGTCATACAAACTACTGAATGTCTCCTTCAGAGACAGATTGTAATGTTTCATTGGAAAGCAAAACAAAAATCCTACAAACTAAACTAAAGACGTATAATCCAGTGTTTTCCAAAATTTCCAGTTATTTAATCAAATTTAATCTCCTCACTATAGGTATGTCTAGAAGATCCCGAGGTAGATGGTGGGGATGATTTAACAGGATGCCAACATAATTCCTTGTTAGTATTCCTTGTTAGTATCCTATTTTAAGCTAATCCCCGAGCATAGATATATACAAATATTCTTAATGTATAATTTTCTTATATATGTTGGAGGTGCTTTTCCATAATCAACAGCTATATAGCCAGATTGGTTTTAATATTGTATTGTATAAAAGTACTTTATAGTCAATTTCGAGTGGAGAATTTTTGACTATTGGTCAGTACACACTATTCATTTTTAGCTTTATTTGTTCTTGTTTCGTTTCTATATTTTTCTCTTGAATTTACTACACATTAACGATTAAACCTTTGATAACTTTTGATAATATGAATAAAAATATAAATGAGCCCTGTACGACCTTTTTAGCCCCTTTTGAGATTTAAATGAATAAATAAATATAAATAAATAAAATATGCTTTTTACAAGTAATCAATCCTTCTATCGAGATTGATTCCGAGGCACGTTACTTATTTTTCGTGTGGGATGATGATTCCTTTTATTTTTATTGGTGGACATGGTGTGTCTTTATTCAGAGTAAAAATAACATGAACCCTATTATTTTCATTTACTTTGATTTTTCGAAGCAGCAATAGCATTTATGTGCGAACTCAAGATAGCCATATCCGTATCATCTGCAAATGTTGATGTAAGTATTTGCCTGATATCAGGTAAATCGGCGGTATAAGTCTTGCGGTAGACCAGTTTTTGATAACATATTCAGTTAGTTACGATTTAATTATTTCATGAAATTCAGCCGATAGTCTAGTTTGAATTTTAAAGTTAAGACCATCATGCCACACTTTATCAAAAGCCTGGACAGCTTCAAGGAAGAGGGCTAAACAAAATGTCTTCTCTTCAAAAACTTTCATGAGTTATCCAGTTATTCTGTGCACCTGCTCTATTGTATTGTGCTTGGCTTAATACCCAAACTGATGTAGTTCGAATTTCATGATTATTTGTGATTTTAGTCGTAGTAGTATATAGATTTTGGGCATTAGTTTATGTATCAACAATTTATTTAAAAGACTTTAAATAGTCTTGGTAAAAAAAACTAGGTCTATAAATCTGTATTTTTGTGGTAAAGACACCTAGCTTAAGAATCATTAATATGTTTGATTATTTGTTTCATTAATATTGATAATATTTACATAGGAGAAGAAAATAATAATATATATATGTTAATGGATAATAATGGATAAATGGATAATAAAAATGGATATATGCACTTAGAAATATGGAGTTTGTAATTTGCTGGAATCAATTAATATTTACAACATTTTGAAAATTGATGATTTTTTCGATTTCTACATTTCTTTAACACATTGCTGCATTAACTTATACCTTCTCTTAAGTGACACGATCATTTTCTTGAATATAAAAATTTACATTGTAATTTAAATCATAAACTTTAATAGAGTCTTTAATTTCGTTCCCCCCATTTACTCTAATTTCAAAAAGCAAAACTAGAAAAACAAAAAATATAAAATGAGAAACAAGCTTTTATTAAATTAACAATTTTTTCTGCTCAACAAAATGTTTTAATATAAAAGGCATAATATACGAGATAATCGAGCAAATCGAAAGAAAAAACAAAAAAAAATAAAACAATGGCATCGAAAATTCTTCACACAGTTTTAAATCTACAAATATGCATATATACATATTATATATATATGTATATATATATTATATAAAAAAAGCGAATTGGAAAGCATTTTTCACTTCACTTAGAATTTTCATCACGTACTAGAGTCCTTGTATAATCGACGAGAACAACAATTCTAACCAAACAGGTTTTACCAAAAAAATAAAAAAAAAAAAATTTCTAGCCAAGGTGGTTGTTGCTTGGGGGCAAAAAATAAATAAAAAATCAAAATATTATTTTTGATTCTTTACTTATCGAAAACACACACACACAGTACTTAGGATGTACTGAAATAAGAAAACAAAAAAAAACGACCAATAAGTTGTAAATAACAACAAAAAGTGGTATGCAACACGATTTTCACAAAAAAAAATTATTCAAAATGAAGCAAAAAATAAAATAAATAAAAAATATTAGAAAAACTCGTTCAGTACATTCGTTCTTCAAGCCTCACAAAAATATAACAAAAATTCAATATTGAATCGAAATTTAAACAGGGAAAAAAACGTTAAAAGATTTTTTTTTTTATTTTGTTTTTGTTTTTTTCTTTTTTGTTCCAATTATCATCAAATAGAAAGTCCCACAGAATAAACAACGAGAATTCAATTTCCAAAAGAAACATATACACCTATAAGAATTTCGAAATTCAATTTATGATTTCTATTATCAAGCATTTGAGTAGTTTACAAAAAATAAATACTAAAATTTTTCGTGAAAAATCTCCAAACTCTACATAACAAAAAAAAAGTAAAAAAAAAATCTGTTTTCTAAAGACTATAATTTTTTTTCTATTGCTGTTAGCTATTTTTCTTCCAATGCAATATTTTTGTATTAGAGAAGTAAAATTGCATTTATATAACTCTACAAAAAGTCTACAAAAATAAATATCCCATATTTAGGGCGTTTCCGAACCGCTCGAACTTGCACTTGATACTCGCACTAAACCTGTCAAATCGCTCTTGATTTGTTGTCAAAATTTTAGTGTAGTCTCAAGTACACTAGATATCGCAAAATGAAATTTATTAAATTTAGTGCGATTTGACAGGTTTAGTGCGAGTATCAAGTGCAAGTGTGAAATTTTCGGAAACGCCCTAAATCCTTCTTTTACTCCATTTAATACACGCTGGGTAACCCAGTAGATAGAGCGGCTGTATAAAATCAGTTAAGGTCCCAGGTTCGATTCCCGATGAAAGCAAATTGCTATATAGGTCTTTTGAGTTTCAGTACCCCATAGCATTGGGATAAAATTCATAGTAATAAAAATAAATAAAATTTTTTTCCACATTTCGAAAGAGAAATGGCCTGAAAGCTTAGCTGCATATATATGCAAACTGATATATAAATAAATAAATAATACACCAATACTTGGGAGTATGTGACTTCAGCATAGTCCAGATATTGTTGTCCTGAGTCTATTCTTCAATTCATTATTATTTTCACAAAGCAGTTGATATAATCCACTATTATTCTATTTGAAATTAAATAAATATTGAAATTCTAGGTATGTTTTACAACTTTATTAAATATCTTAATCGATTTCGGTTATTACACCATCATCAGACGACTAATCTCACTCTCACTCAGTCCTCTGATGACGGTGTAAAAACCAAAATCGATTAAGTAAATTATATAAATTATAATATAATTGATTCTATAAATTATATATTTTATCTAATATCACTTCTGCTATATTATATCCGTCTAGTGTAGAAAACGATTCACGGCTTCAAATCCCAATGAATGGCGGTGGTTACTACATCTATAGATTGCATTTTTCTGCCATCTTACTGATTGGATGGGTTATACAGACAGAGATATGTCAATAATCATTTAGAAAACATTAATATTTTTTCTAAGTTCACACCACGTTAATAATAACTATTTAACAAATTTAAAAAAATGAAGGTGAGTAATCAAAAATCGTTTTACATTTATATTAGTTCACACTCCTCCAGATAAATGATCAAAGACTATCTAAGATTAACCATACTTTCCATCGAATGCAATAAACACCATTTCCCGACGAATGCAATAAAAATGCTTTTTGGGTGTAAACGAGAGCAACGGGTATATTTCGAACGTATTAGCCACTTAGATTACGCCGACGATGTGTGTTTATTGTCACATACTAATGGAGTTTTGAACGACATGTGCCAAAAGCTGTATAACACTGGAAAAAGTGCGAGCCTAAAAGTCAATCAAGCTAAAACTAAAATCATACACACAACTCACACATCATAACATCCGATCCCTCATGAAGAAACGCGAATCGAAGAGGTGAGTACGTTCAATTACCTGGGCAGCATCGGGTAATCAGATGGAGGTGCCGATTTGGAGGCCCGTACTGCTTTCGGCAGGCAGGCAAGCAAATAACATATCTCTACGCAGAAAAATAAGAATATTCAACGCAAGTGTAAAATCTGTTCTCTTGTACGCTTGCTAAACATGGAAAGTTTCAGTAAATATCACCAAGGAACTCCAAGCTGTCTCCGGCCCATCCTAAACATTCGTTGTCCACAAACTATTTCCAACAGAACGCTGTGGCAAAAAACGAAGCAAACACAAATAGACGTGGAAATCCGACAGAGTAAATGGCGTTATATCGGGCATACTCTGAGAAAACATGACAACAACATTGCGAAACATGGTTTCCTCAGGGAATACGTCACGTCTGAAGGTCGAAAAAAAAATGGAGAGCAACTGTCTTAACCGAAGCAAGTACCCAACAAAGAACGTGGCCACAACCGAAGAGGTTAGCCGCAGATAGGAGGCGATAGAAAGAATTTATTTCCGCCCTATGCCCCACGGATGGGCTGCAAGACATTGATAATGATGATGGGGTTTTTTTCGACCTGGTCGCAGTACACTTTATCATTGGGATAAAATAAAACATAAAATATTTTAGAGTTTTGAGACCACAAAAAAAAATATATAACTATTGTATTATGGAGGCGAAGTTACTCTAAAATAGATATAGTTTTCCACATTCAAATTAGTATAGATAAATATTCTAAAACATTGCCCAAGAATCGCATCCCAAAGTTACAGTCCCATCTGTGAAGAATCGAAAATTGTTTCGAGAAATGGAAAATTAAAGTGTATAAAAATCAGAGTATTCACATCACATTCACATTGAACAGAGAAACATGTCCACCTGTATTCCTTAACGATATCGCGAAATACCTCAGCCCAATGTAATAAAATACTTAGGCATATATCTCGATAGAATATTAACATGCACTGGTTAATTGGGAGCAAATCATCGTTGTGCCTAGCATTAACAGTCCTCATCTACAAAATGATCATAAAGCCAATATGGTCTTACAGCTGCCAAATTTGGAAAAACATGTTGAAAAGTGATCAGGAGATAATTTAAAGGTGCGCATATATAATACAAACGCCATGGTATATAATTATTATTATCATTATTATTATTTCATTTATTTAGTTTTGTTAACTATTTACAGTGTACAATTATAACATTATATTTATAATTATAACAATTCATTTGTATTACAGAATATTCCAATCAACTGATTCATTCAAGTATTTAATCAAGCTTTTCTTATAATTGATAAAAAAAATTTTCCATTTTCAAATTAAGTGGAAAATTACTAAACAGTTGCGGACCCTTAAACATTAGCATATTCTGCGTTTTAGATTTATTAAGAAAATTTCTACCTAAAATACCAAATATTTCTTAAATAGTAGTGATGAACATCTTCTTTATAAGTTAGTCTATTTGTTAAATAACTTGGCATAATTTTATATTTTATTTTATATACAATTATCAAAACATTCATTTTTATTCTTTGGGGCACACTCATCCACTTTAATGTTCTCAGCATTTTACTAAGTTAAATTTACTGTTAAGTTTTAATATTATTCTCATTCACCTGTTTTGAATTTTTTATAATCTGTTCATCATTTCAGCATTAAACATGAACAGTATTGATGAACAGTATTCAAAATGTGGTTTTATTCTCACATTAAATATTTTGATTTCACTTAATCGATAAATTTTTTTCTTATTTTTGAAAAGAAGTAAATTTTTTTATTAATTTTTTTACATATACATTCTAGATGTTGTTTATAGCTCAATCTTTCATCTATTACTAAACCTAAATATTTAATTTCATTAATAATATCTATTTCTATAATATTTTCTATTAAAATTTTGTTATTCAAAACACTATTAATAACCATATATTTCGTCTTTTCAGTGTTCAATTTTAACTTGTTTTGTATAACCCATTCACCAAATCTTTTTAAATCGTCATTTATTTTTTTGAGTACATTCTTCAATAGAGTTACCAACAACATATGTTAGAGTATCATCAGCAAACAGAGCTAAATTTGACGATTGCAAAACCCTTTCCATATCATTGACGTATATCAAAAACAGTATTACACCTAGAGTTGTTTTTTGTGGTACACCTAATTTAATATCAACCGGATCTGAAACTATGTGATAAATTTTTGTTCGTTGTGAACGATTCTTTAAACATGATTCAAACCATTTTAATTCGCTATCACGAATACCATACCTATATAACTTATTTAGCAATACATCACGATCAATTAATTGTTGCAAACGCTCTGCGAAAATCAAGAAAATCATGTGCAATCTACAGTCTAGTTGACTTAAACGAATAAATTAATACGATTTTCTCAACTTTGAAAATTCATAAGTCTCAAGATTTTTATGAAAAATCTGTCGTCAATCACCATCGTGTTGGTAAAAGTTTCTCATTTGTCGCTTATGTCGACTTAAGCCGTTACATGTTTTTACCAGTAATTGTGTGGCATTAAACATGAACAGTATTGATGAACAGTATTCAAAATGTGGTTTTATTCTCACATTAAATATTTTGATTTCACTTAATCGATAAATTTTTTTCTTATTTTTGAAAAGAAGTAAATTTTTTTATTAATATTTTTACATATACATTCTAGATGTTGTTTATAGCTCAATCTTTCATCTATTACTAAACCTAAATATTTAATTTCATTAATAATATCTATTTTTACCAGTAATTGTGTGGCAAAAACATGTAACGGCTTTTATTGATTTCTAATATTCATTAACGGTGACGCAGTTTTTTTTTTTTTTTTATTTATCTGTGTTCATTTATATTTTATTAATTCAAAAATAGTTACAAATTAATTCAATATAATTGCAAAACAATTTTAAAGTTGTAATTTTGACACACATTGTACATAAGAGTTTTATGACCGTAGCCGAAGCTGTCTGGTCTTATAATTTATTAATAATATAATAATGCAGCTGTGTGACAAAAATTTTTTTTTCTTTTAATATAAAATAAATACAATCAGTTAGAAATTTAAAAATTAAAAATTTACATTAATTCAAATATATTTAAAAACTAGGGGCCCCTGTTGAGTAATTATATTTCAAGTTGAAGTCAAATTTAAAGTTTTAAAAAAAACAGTAATTTACGTACTGACATAGCTTCGCACGATATAGCAGAATACACTCGTGTTTAATAAAAAGTTTTGTGGTTAGTAAGTTTTATTTAGGACACATATAAATACACGTCCCTTATGTACTGCTTCGCTTCCGATATATTCCCTATAGTAAGTGGCATTTAGTGGATAAAATTACTAAAAATAAAAAATTTTGTCATTAAAGAGGTATGTATATATATACCTACATAATACATAATTTCAATAAAAACTATATTATTACTACAAATAACCAAAATTTAGAAACAGTTACTTATAAAGATAAAAATGAAGAATTCAAGTGATTTGTTTTTTTGTTGTTTTTATATTTTAGATGAATTTGTTTTTTTGTTTTTTTTTTGGCATATATACATAGATTCATTTGCAAGTACATAATGTAAATTATAATAACTGATTTGTTTGATTTTGTTAATTATTTTCATAAGATCTCACATATGCATAATGTATTTGCTGAATAATAAAATCATATGAGTACAAAATTTTCAACTGGGTGCGCATTTTTGTTTTACATACAACTTATATATTATATTAGAAGTTCATTAAGGAGTAGGAGAATTTAAATAAAATGAAAAGGTGTCTACTGCGCAGGTCCCTAAATGCTTATCAATTATATATTTAAAAATTGCACATTTAAATATTAAGAAGTTCGACGTTTTTTTTTTTTGTATTGACAGAAATTATCATTTGACAGATAAAAATTGCATTTGTTTCGGGTTTCGGTTGTTATAATTATGCACATCTACATATCTTTGCAAAATGAAATAATGCTTAATTTGATTATTTATAATTATTTTGAAGCCCAGAATGTACAATTAACGCTTTACATATATTATCGAAACTAAGGTACTTATCAGAATAAATCATACTCGTTGGGCGCAATATTGGGTAATTATGAATTATTTTAATAGATTTTTTCATTAGTATTTCGATTTTTTTTAAACTAATTTTTGGCGCTCCTTATAGGGTTGACATAAACAACATTTGTCAAAATATATGACGAGTATATAATGAAGAGCGTTTTTTTATCGAGAAATTTTTTTAGTCTGCGTAGAATAAATAAAACATAAGGAGAACTTTTTTTGTAGACAAGATCAATATTATCTTCCCATTTAATTTTGGAATCTACTACGAGACCTAGATAGTTATGACTTTTCACTACATAAATACGTGAGTTGTTGTGTAGAAATGTTGAATCAGAAAATAATTTATTTTCAAATAACAGGATTTTTGTGTTTTTTTGATGTTAAATAGTAGTATATTTTTAGAAAAAAAGTGTTCCATTAATACCAGGTCTTCTAACATCGCAATCTTCAAATCACATTCACTGCTTAAAGAGTACTTTATGACTGCATCATCTGCAAAAAGCGAAGCAGAGCCATTGAAATTAAGCCGCAAATGATCGTCAATGTATATTTTAAAGAGGTCAGGGCCTTGTGATACACCTTTCTTTATTGTTGCTGTTTCACTTAAGCAATTAGCAATGCGGACACATTGTGATCTTTCTGTTAAATATGTTTTAAAATAGTTAATTTGATCGTTTGTAAACTTTAAGCAGGATAGTTTATGTAAAACGACATCATGATCAAATCTATAAAAATACAACCAGTATATTTACCACTATCTGTGCTTTTAGTTATATACTCATTGAAAGATAGGCATGCGGACGTTGTACTTGAATTTTTTTCAAAACCGTATTGCTCTAAGTGCATGATATTATTACATTTTATAAAAGAAATCAGTCTTTCTTTTATGATTTTCTCAAATATTTTGGAAAATGCACACAACACCCATATTGGTCTATAATTACAAGCATTTGTAGCGTCTCCATATTTATAAATAGTTGTAAAAATTGCCTTTTTAAGACAATTAGGAAAACAATAAGTTTCAAAACTTTTATTGATAAATTTGACTAAGATCGGTGCCAACCTGTCTATAAATACTTTAATTAGTTTCGTCGAAATGCAATCATGCCCGGTGGAAACTGATGTTTTTAGCGATTTAAACGCCGCCTTAATCTCGTCTAGGTTTGTTGGTGTTAGATCAGTTTTACTAAACCTACTGAATGTTATTGGCGTATTTTATCGAAAAATATAAATCTGACTGTATAAATTAGAGGAGAATAATTAAGAAAAAATAATTGTAATTTATAAAACCTAATTCAGCCTTAACAATAATCAACTCCCACTCATTGTATTATTTTTTTTTAACAAAATAATTTCACTGTATTTCTTCTTCTTAAAACTATTGCGTAGAATGATAGTGTACCTAATATTATTCTACACTATTCCAAAACCAAGGATGTGTCAGATTTTTCGCCAAAAAATATTTTTACCACAAAAAAAAATTTTTTTTTTTTGTTCTTTTTTCTCAACTGTGAAATTTAGCAAAAAAATCGTGGTTTTTCTTTTTATTAAAAAAAAATATTTCTGCTATTGTTTGTTGTTTTCCGGTTTGGATGAGCATATTTTATTAGAAGTTGTTTCTACCATTTTGAAGTTTATTATTATTAAATAAACGTATTTCCTATTCATAAGAGTTTAGAATAATAAAAGAAATAATATACAAAACTACTGTTGGCAAAACATTCACCGGATTCAAAACGATTTTTGTGTTTTCTTGTAGTTTTGGAAGGAGTTGTTGTGTATTGGTATAGGATATCCGGATGCATGTGTCAGTTTTTTTTTCTAACATCTTTTTGTTAAATAATAGAAATTATTTTATTTTTTTTTCACTCAAAACTCATTATACATAATATATACGAGTACATATTTTGGATGATGATTATGGTATATTCTTATTAGATATTCAAGTGTAGTCACCTCATTGTGATTCTGGGTATTTTTTTATGAAAGAAAAAAAAAATAAAAATAAAATAAACGGAAAAGAAAATAGAATTGAGATGATTACAATCAGTAGCGAATATCCTGAACATATGAGTGAAATGTGATAATATAATACGAGTTTATGTTACATAAAAAAAAACCATTTTGTTTTATTAAAAAACCACTATACACATACTGAATTCAGAATAATTAAAATATTTTGACCGCGTATTATACTATAACAGATGCTTAATTGTATAATGCAATTGGATTTGAACAAATGAACTGATATATAAATGAGTTGAATGTTAAGTCCAGGGGTAAATATTGTGAAAACTGCTCTGAAATGAAACCCACGAGGTAGGAGAGCTGTTTCTACACTAATCAATACTTAAAAAAGAATATCCATGTCTCATTGACCTGGAGAAAGCATTTAATAGTATATGGTTAGACAGACTAGTTTACAAACTATACAAATATAAATTCCCTAACCAACTTATTACTATAATTCACGATATGGTATAGGACAATAAATTCTACATTTCATCTAATGATACAAAAGCATATCGTCGGCTGCATTCCTATGTATCCAACAGACCATTTTTTCCGAAATTGACTTTTCAATGTACTACAGCATTTTCGACTATTTTCTATCCGAATTTGCAATCAAAATTAAAGTATCTCTTATAGTTTTTGAAATATTTTTTTCTAATTTATCCAAACAACCTATTTTTCCGCCTTTTTAGGCCTTCAAGCAGTGCCTATTTATCCAAACTGCAGTTTATGTACTGAGAATTCAGACAAATTTGTATTCCTAAGTATCTAACAAACCATTTTTATTCCCAAATGGGCAAACACATATGAAGCTTTACATTATACATACTAACATTTTTTTAAATATATTATTTTGATATTTCAAAATATCAAAATTAAAAAACTATGTAGTTAGATGTTAAAAAATTACTAAAATTTTTATAAAATTCAAATCTTGTTTGATTTTTTTTAAATTTTTCCATTCAAAATTTCCGGCAAACTTAAAAAACAATTTTTCTCAACATTTTGCTTTTGGTCGATTAGATATATAGGAAGCCAGCCGACGATATGTTAAAATTACACAACATCGATATAGGTCTTCAGCAAGGCACGGTTAATTAACCTATCTAATTTTCATTATATATTAACGAAAATTTCTCATTAGCCTTTGCTGATGATATAATAATTTACGCAAGTGATAGTAGAATAGAAAATATTAGCATAACTGCTCAAAAAATGTTTAACGTTATAATTGATTATTGTAAAGTCTGGCTGTTAAAAATAAATTACAACAAATGTGAAACATATCCTCTTTCGAAATACCTACAAGAACCTTAATTATAATTTGAAAACACATTGGAGAAAGTTTAACATTAAAAGTCCTACAAATGACATTTTCTTTTCAAATTACATATAAGTTTTGAAGTTATTATAATAAATAAATTGTAGTAGCTCCAGCTATTTCTTTCCTTTAGTTGCTTTTTCAGCAGCTTTAGTAACTTTAGCACCTGAGGGATCTTTAAAATTAACAGATTTGATTACACCGACAGCAACAGTTTGTCTCATGTCACGAACAGCAAAACGTCCCAATGGAGGGAATTCTGAGAATGATTCAACACACAATGGTTTAGATGGAACCAAAATAACAATAGCGGCATCTCCAGATTTAATAGCTTTACGAGATTCTTCAGTTGTTTTTCCTGAACGTCTATCAACTTTTTCCTTAATTTCTGCGAATTTGCAAGCAATGTGAGCACTGTGACAATCCAATACCGGAGTATAACCATTTTAAAATTGATCAGGGTGATTTAATACAATAACTTGAGCTGTGAAATCGGCTGCACCTTTTGGTGGATGTCTTTTCGAGTCATCATCAATATAACCACGACGCAATTCTTTCACTGATACATTTTTCACGTTGAAACCAACATTGTCACCATAAGTGCTTCATGATGCATTTCAATTGATTTTACTTCAGTGGTAATGTTGACTGGATCAAATGTTACAACCATACCTGGTTTCAAGACCCCAGTTTCAACACGACCTACTGGTACTGTTCCAATAACACCTATTTTGTAAACGTCTTGTAAAGGAAGACGAAGTACTTTTTCGGTTGGTCGACTTGGTGGTAAGATGGCATCAAGAGCTTCAATTAAAGTTTTACCTTCATCATTTCCATCTTTACATAAAGAACTTGTATCAACTTTATTCATGAACTTAAAACTATATAGAGTTGTGTGTAGTGCCTCTAAAGCTATCTGGTATGTAACATAAAGGTAACTGATTTGACCTCATCTTAATATTCGAAGGTGTATGAATTTATCCAACTGAACATTTGATATCATGACCATTCAAGACAATATAAACATTATGAAATGCAAAAAATGCTTCGTTTCAAACATTTCCGCTGCAGAACAAGAGAGGTAGTGAATAATCACCACTATAGAGTGAAAATTCCTGGGTGGTTAAAAAATGGCTTTGGAAATTCGGTTTTACTAGAATTTGCTCAAATGTATAACAATATACCAATGAACCTGTTTTTAGAATGCAATGATGTATAATTATAAATCCATTGAAAACATCTCTAATAAGCATAAGGACACTTTTTTCAAAATTATCTAATTATCATGTTATCATGTTATCAATTATCATGCAAAGACCCATGTCGCAACAACGTTTACAAATTTTTTTATTCGCCAAATTTATAGAGCACTTCGTAAAATTTATGGCTTACATGACCGTCCATCAGAGCAGATTATTCGTCGAGCTATCGATAGATTTCGGACATAATTTTCTCTACTCGGTGTAACAACAACAACAAGACAAAGAACTGTACGTACAGAAGAAAATATCGGATTTGGATCGGATGCAAATTTGTTTATTTGCTGACACAAGGATTGTGTACAAGGATTGTGTACAAGCACCACATGGAAAAATTTTCGTCTACACCCATATGAGATTTAACTGGTTCAAGAACTAAAGCCACTTGACCATACTATGCGTCGTTTGTTTGCTAATTGGGCCCTAGATTTACTCACTGGAGACATTATATATATTTCTATAAAAACAATGATATAGCTAATTTTACAGTTAAAGGTGCTACTGCAATATTTTATTGAAAGAAAGATTTGGTGATAACATCGTTTTAAAAAATGGTCCAAATAATTGCCCTCCAAGACCATAACTCCACTGCATTTTTTCCTTTAGGGTTATGTCAAGTCATTGATTTATTCTGATAAACCAGAAACAAGAGAAGCTTTGGAATCCAACATAACCCATGTAATATTAGTCTGAATTACTCGAAAAAGTTGTTTAAAAAAATTAATCTGATCGAATGCGGTTCTTCAGAGCTAGTTGTGGTGGACATATGCCAAATTAAAAATTATTTAAAACAAAATTATTTTTAAAATCTAAATGCTATTAAATTAATGCCATTGGGGATTATAAATGGGGACATAAAAAATGGGGGCTTTAATTTTAATTTAAATGTGTTTGTTTTTTCAATTTAAAGTTCTATGATTCTAAAAAAACAGCCTTTAGTTCAAACTGTACATAGGTGTATAAAGGCATCGCTTAAAATTTAATTTTTAGGTAAAATTTAAAAAATCACTTCAGACTACAAACACGAAAGTCAAAAAATTCCAATTCCGATTGATTTTTTCAATTTCCTTCATTATTTCAATTTACATCAGTATTTAAAATTTTTTGATCTAAAATTAGACAAAATAATAACAAAAACCAGCAAAATCATATCAAAACCAAATATACTCATTTGCAATTAAAAAAGAGATAGATAGGTAACTGTAAAAAGATTTTAAATTTTAACCGAAATTCAATATTCAAAAGTTTTAACCCACATTTTGCATCACTAACGTTTAAAATTGTATTCTTTTCATAACAATAAAATGGTTCAAATTCAATTTCTATGAAATTCGGTTTCTATTCAGTTCCTGCTGTTACTACTATTGATGCGACACTACTCTCTTGATACGATTTTCAGTCCTATAATTAAAATTAAAATGGCATACATTGAAATCTTCTTATATACAATTTAGATAGACCTCAATGTTATTTCAATACAAAATTAACGAATATTTTCTGAACGACAAAATGAATAGCAAGACAATCGCATTCGCATGTTTTTCTTTTCTTGTTTTACTTTTAATTTTATAGCGGTTCTCTATTCAGTATGTTTTTATTTTTGTTTTTGCAATTATTTTAGATAAGCTTACTGTTTCCCTTTTTTCGTAATTTTTTTCAGTTAATTTCAAAGAATATTTATTGGTTCCCGATACAACAACGTAAATCCTGCGATTGTTTCGTTCATGGTATATTGGATTTGAAGACTTTGTAGGAAGTAAATGTGATTTAGAAAAACAACTAAATAACACTATATTTTACTTTATTACCTATGTGAAGCATAGTCTCAAATGTATCAGCCTAGAAAGATTTCTCGCACCGCCATTACGAACAGTGTAAGTTATTACTATTTGAATTAAGTATTTTTGTCATTTAGAATTATATCCAGAACGACTTCCTATTTATTTTTGATAAGTATTGACATAACATACATTTGATAATTGATAGCAGAACGCAAGTAACACAAACTATTTCTATTCACACAAATATATTTTTAATTTTAAAATATTAAACAGAGCATTTTTTCGGTCAACACTGCTTCTTTGGAACATAGTTTTACCTACCCTTTCTCGAAATTCTGGTAATTCGGTTTTCTGAAATTTTTCTGGATAATGACGATGATATAAAACATAATCATTAATCATAGCCAGATCGAACATATGATAAAAAAGTCTATTGGTCCATTTTTTTGTTTTCATGTGAATCTTATATCGCCCAAGTAAATTATCCATCAAATCAACCCCGCGGCGATTATATTCTTTTATAACGTTTGGATAATCAACTTCTTCCTAGACTTTTGTAATTTGATTCCAACGTTTAGATTTTTGTATAGGTTGCGTATAGCGACTGCGAAATGGTTCAATTCCTACATAAGTAGATGCCAAAAGTACTCCTTTAGTATCATTCCATAATACAGTTGAAAAGTCGATTCCAAACGCCCTTTCAACGAATTCTTCAGAATACCCACGAGGAGTGTTGTTTTTTTTTCAAATCCTCATCTGAAGTTAACTTTGGAATGCGGTTTGCGTGTAATGTACCCAAAGAATAAATTCAACGACTCCGTACATACACAAGAAGGTTACACAAGGAAGTGTAGAAATTATAGAAATATAATAGATAATTCTGCCAGCTTGAAATATTGTTGGCTAAACGTACGACGACATTGGAAGCAGCTCCTAAGTCAGGTGCATCTTCTGGTACAACATTATCACCGGCTCCGGAATAAATTTCAAAAGAACAACAAAAACTATTAGTATCACATAAAGAAAAAATCTTAAATCCCCATTTGTGAGGTTTGTTAGGCATATACTGTTTGATATTGGTTTTAGACATGTTAGTCGCACACATTTGTTCATCGACACTTAAACGTTGAGTCATTGGTATGCTTCCGAACCTTTCATTGAAGTGGGTAATTAGCGTGCGAATACTATATAGACGGTCATTGTTTTTCTAATTGCCTCGTGGTTATATTCATTTTCGACAATTTGGATAACGATAAATTGACATACAAAATAATATACTTATAAATTTTTTGTAATGTTGTTGTGATATCCAGTTGATGAGCATAAAGATTACTCTGATTTGGGATTTCTTTCAAAAAATTGTCTGTAATAAAATAATTGAAAAAATCTAACGGAGTTTTTAATGATAATAAAGGATACTGAAACATGAACTTGCAACGATTGCTTTTTCCAAATATTTTTTTTAAAATCGTCACTCCCATTCTTTATTTTAAGGATACTATCAAACCGGCCCGTTGAAAAAGCTTTTGACTGTTCTTCCACTTCTTCTTCACCAGAATCTCGCATTGGGCTCTGTAAGCTAACAGAATCGACATTTTGATCTATAACGGCATAATTATTTTCATCTGCTATTTTTGGGACTTTGATAACAAAATTCGACTATCGGAATCACTAAACTTTTCGCTACATTCATCGTCAGTTCTGACGATATTCATCATTTCCTCAATTTCTTCATCAATTCTGAATGATTGTACATGATTCTGGCAATCAAATCTAACATAAACAAGAACTTAGTTTGAAATTACATGAAATCATTGATAATAAAAAAAATTCGTTTTAGTGAAGAATACATCGGACCGCCTTTAGACAAATTTTGTTCTTAGAAGCAAACTGGATCAATTTCCAACATTATACTACTAATTCAAGCACAATGTATGTAGTAGAGGGTTTTAATATCATTCGGTAATTCATTAAAAATTTTTAGATAATTATAAACACAATTATTCTTTTGATTATTTGTTCTGAATAAGTGCAAATAAAAGTTAGCTTTATTACAAGTATTATGAATATGAATATCCATGTTTTTATTTAAAATGAAATTATGTTTAATTTTATTATTAAGAATTTTAAAAGCAATTATGTACAACTCTTGTTTACCGATATTTTGAAAGCTTATATATATGTATTGTTATACAGCTCATTCCATTTCATCCTGCTATCCAACAAATGACCAAGATAATTATATTGTTGAACTATTTCAAAACTAAGATTGATATGAGTGAAAAAATTCACTTGAAAATTTTTGTTGTTGAACAACAGTAGTTTCGTTTTATCAACATTCATAAGTAGTTTATGGTGGAATAACCATTCATTTATTGATTGTATCGAAAAATTCATCTTCTTTATCATTCGAGTACTTAATGACAGCATCGTCTGCATAGAGTTGAATGCTGCCATTTAATGGAAGATGTGCTAAGTCCCATCGATATATAATTTAAACAGAATTATAGTGTAGATACTATAGTGTAGCCATAAAAATATTGTCATGTATGTATGTAGAAATTATTTATAAATTATATTGTATTAGAATATTTATTGGTTAAAACAAATTTAGAATTACAAAATGAAAATGTGACTATTTATATTTACTTTATATTTATGAATAATGAAATTATTTAAGCAATATTTTATTCAAATAAGGTATATTTCTTCATTCATGTCCACGTCCCCGTCCACGGTGATCAAAATGGAAAAAGAGAACAGTTCCGATTTTCCACGTTTATTTATATGTTTCAGCTCTCTACGGAAGTTGTGGTTGTTCAGAAATCTGTCATTGGTTGTCAGATGACAACCGGCGCCATCATAATTAACCCCATTTGTATATGTCAATAAATTATTGACATATCTCTTATTATATAGCAAGTAATGGACCGAAAATACTTATCTGGTTTGAAACACCAATAGACATATTTTTTTTTAATTTTGAATATTGTTTACCATAACTTAGAACTAAATAATAATATTAAAACATTTTGAGACTACAAGTCAACAAAAAAAAAAAAACAAATAAACAAACGTATATACGTATATAAAATAAGCTCATACAATCCAGTGTTATTTCCTTTCATTCTTTTTGAAACACAGACTTTAATAGGTAATGTAGAGAAGAGCAATACAAATCAAAGCAAAAATAACAACAAAAATTAAAATTAAAATTAAAATAATATTATAAATTAGAAAACTAGATTTTTATTTTTATACATATTATAATGTATGCGACGGTACTCAACTTTATTAGGAAAAAAATAATAATAATAATAAAAAACTGCGAAACTCACTTAATTTGATTTAAAATTTTCTTTAATAAAAAAAAAATAAATAACGAAATAAAAAATAAAAAAGGAGGAAATAAAAAAAAATTAGTTCAGACTGTATTAAAGCTGCAGAATTTCTTTTATAAAAATTTTTCCATAAAATATATAGATATATTTTATAAATAAAAATCTATTTAGAATATACTACTATATATACATATTATCATGACGTATATATGCAACATTATGTAGGCCATCTAAGTATGTAGGAACATAATAATTACGTACGAGTGGTGAATAAAAATTGAGATTCATCAAGTGTTATAATAAAATTATACTTTAAAGTTTATTTTTAATTTTTGTTTTCCCTTTTTTAGTATAAAAGTATAAATACATTAAATGTTTATTTATTTATAAAAAAAAAACAGATTCAACAAACATTGAATATTTTATTTAATGACAAATTGAAAAAATAACAAGAAATTTCGAGCTTATTTTAAAAACTTTAAAAATTAAATTTGTCAATGTTATTCGATGTTTGAAATTCGAAATTTGAATAGAAATTTGTTATTTTTAATGATTTTTATTTCCTAAAAAAAATTAATTTTTTTTTTTGATGCACCCTACATTTTAAAAAAAAATTATTTTGTTTGATAATATTTTAACCCATATAAATTCAAATAAAAAAAAAAATAGTTTATTGATGCCAATAATTTGACCGAAGTATAACTGCAACTCCACATCTGAATAAAATTTTGTGTATAAATATTTTTGACTTCAGGTAATTGCAACACTATAATGCTAACAATCGCTTTTATAATTCCATATATTTGTATTAAGCCAAATAACAATCGAAATCCATCAGAAGCAATCTTATCCAACCACTGAACACTGTTGTATAGCAAGCGACACAACTCTTGTAGCCACAAGCGTATCACAGACTCAAGCAATAGAGCAATTTCAAAAACAGCTTAACAACAGTTGAGCAAAAAGCAATAAAAATCAACCAAAATCAAGAAATATGTATTAGTTAATAAGAAGATAGTTAAAACTAAGCCTCTACTTCAAGCTCCAAACATATAACAGTATAATTAAGCCGACCTGAACTTATGGCACTAGATGTGGGTCTGCGATCTATTCTAACCTACTAATTACAATGTATTGTTAAAAGAAACTGCTGAGAGTCATTATGAACGCAATGACATTAATAAGAAAGCTGAGAGTGGAAATAAAAAAATATTTATATGGTAACCACATTCAAAGGAGTCTAAAAAAAAATGGAGTGTATTTAAATATACAAGGACAATCGTCAAATTTTGCGGCATTGGAGTAATTGGTAAATTTGATTTTATAATATTAAGCGAGACACATATAACAAGTGAAATTGGAGAAAATGAATATAAATTGAAGAATTATCGAAATTTTAAATGATTTTCTGATTCTAGACATACTGGAGGAGTTATAGTATACGTAAATAATAAAGTTAAAGCTATTGAATTGAATAAATTAAGTATAGATAGAAAACTGTGAATATTAACAATAAGAATACCAATTAAAACAAATAGTTATATTTTAGTAACATTGTATAGATCTAGCTAAATAGGATATTTGGAATTTACATCAGAATTAAGAAATTATTTGGAATTGCAAATAAATTTCTTAGAAAATTTCTTCATGGTGTGTGACTTTAATATAGATTACAAAAAAGATAGTGAGAGTAAAAGACAAGTTAATCAAATGCTACAAAACTTTAGTTTAAAACAAATAGTAAATGAATTCACTAGATGTACAAGTTCAACTAAAACTCTTATAGATTACGTTTTGGTCGACAACTTTATTAAGCTGGAAGCGAAAGTAAATCAGAACTATATTATAACAGACCATGAAACAATACAAATTAGTTTAATAAAAGTCAGATAAAAGTAGGAACAGACCAAAAGAAATATCATACGTTAAATATAGTAAAGAACCATTTGTAAATGAATTAATAAATAATAATAGTGCAGAACTAGTGGAAGAAAGAAACTGATGAAGGTAACTTTATTGTGTCCGTTTTTCTAGATTTAAAAAGGGTATTCGAAACGCTGGATAGGAAAATTTTAGTAAAAAAATTAGAGTCATATGGAATAATTGATAAACAAAACAGATGGTTTGTCGACTTTTTAAAATATAGAAGGCAAAAAACAAAAATAGCAGACTGTATTTGGATATAAACAAATCTAGGAATTCCTCAGGGATCAATTTAAGGAGTAATGCTATTTCTTATTTACATTAATGATATAAAGGATTCTTTACAGTTTTTAAAATTATGTTTGTTTGCTGATGACACATTAATATATACAATAATATATACAATAAATAAATAATCAATTAAATGAAGATATGAATCACCTACATAAATGGTTGTGCAAGAATAAATTGAAACTGAATATTTCTAAAACAAAATGTATGGGTGAATGGACGTGGGCAAAATGTGGATTTAATTTTAATTTAGGAGTAATCATTTACAAGAATTTAGAATTCAACGATCACGCAGATTTTATTTGCAGTAAAATTTCTAAGAAAATTGAATTTCTAGCTAGAAATAAAATAACAGAGAAATGTGCAGATATGATATAACTCTATTATTTTACCTCACTATGATTATTGCTCATCAGTTCTATTTTTGTGCATCGCAGAAAAAATAAAAATACTTCCAATTTTACAAAATAGAGCCATAAGACTGATTTTAAAATGTGATAGAAGAACCAGTTCTTCAAGTATGCTGCAGAATCTAAAATGGATGGATGTACATAAAAAACTAAGATTTAAGATTAAAAATGGAATGTTGCCGCTATATCTCCAGAGAAGTTTAACATACATTGGAGATTACTACAATTTGAGAAATGCAGGGGACCTTAGACTTCCTTTATATAGAAGAACAAGGAGTCAAGACACTTTATTATACAAAGGTACGCAACTATTTAACTATTTGCCTGATGCTATTAAATTTGAAACAAATTTACACAGATTCAAAAGAAAAATTATATTTTATTGTTAAATAAATATCGTAGAATGTTTAATGAATTTAAATTGTATTTTTATAAAAGTTTACTTATAAACTGATAAAGAATAAAATAAAAAAAAAAAATGATTCAAATGAAGATATCCATAGATATCTGAAAATAGAAACCATTATTGACGTCATTAGGAATTATTCTATTAAATACGAAAAAAGAATAATTCAACAGAGCAATTTAAAGGCGATCAAGCTCTTAAACAGATAAAATAACATAAGAAAGCTGAACATCCTAGACCTTCACGATCTAGCGGGGTAAAATAAATATATAATCGAGCAGAAATATTCATTCCTAAAAGCCCACAAAAGTCTTGGTTTTTAAGAAAAATATAAAGATCTAGTAATAATTTAGTAAAAGTAAAAACTCTGAAGGTTTTACCAGTAAGCATTTTTCACAGTAAAAATTGTTAAAAAATCAGAAGTTTCTTGATTCAAAAATCTAATGTTTGTTATTTTGTTCAAGATCGTAAACTTCATCGATAGAAACAGGAAATTAAGGCGGATTAGGAATCCTTTCGAATAAAGTAGAGTAAGGAACTCTCATTTATTATCAAAACTAGCTAAAAATGACTAACGGGATAAGTTGGGGGAGACATGAACATTAAGAGGTTTTTTTTTAAAACTTGAAAATCGTATAATGAAGCGTTTCTGCCGTAGGGGAAACATGTTCCACATTTTAACAGTTCTTTCAATAAATGAATTTCCGAAACCAATTTCAAACCACCTGGGTATTTCCGCGTGTAACGCTAGGGGTACGCTAGAAAGGAAGCATTATTGATTTTATTTCAACATAACAAGTGTCATTTCCATTTCTACGTGTGCTTAGTGAAACAAGGGTAATCTGAATGGTGGAGTCTCTAAATAGGTGTAAGGTGCGCCTTTTGATTTTGTCTCGGTAAGCTAGTGTAGTTTTGGGTGCGCCAGCTTATAAGTGAGAATTGTACTTCATCTTAGATCGGATGCAAGCTTTATTTTTATTTTTGATCGGATGTATGCTTTATTAGCAAGAAATTGGACAGATCTTTTGGAGAAAAGTAGGCTCTGCGCATCGGGAACACCCGAATTGCTGCTTGAAGACCCGAATAAAACCATATATCATATTGCGTATAAATTATTTACAACATTAGTCTAAATTGGAAATTTTTTATTATTACATTAACTTGCAACAATTTAATACCCAAAATATAATATTAACTATCTTAAATAGTTTTTTAGTCCAAAAATTCAATTCAATAAAAAGTTGAAAAGTATTCTGGAATTGCATCTCAATATAATTAAAGAACTTAAAACAAGCAAAACCCTTAATCCAAATGAAAACAACTTTATTTATTCTGAAGATTTGACGTAAATAACATAAAGCCGAAAAAAACCCAATTTCACTTATCAAATAAAATATATTAATTGTCATCTACTTAAGAACATCCTAATTTACTTTTAGAATTCAATAAGAATTTAATTTTGTTTGCAACAAACATTCATTTCAAATCTAAACCTATATTAGGGTTGCCATTTGTTTAGAATTATTAAATACATTGTGTGTACGTAATACATATAGTAACAGTGCAAAATAAAACAATGAATGGATTTGGAATTAAAACAGGGGTCCGAACGGGTGATGGTAACAAATTCTTATAGTAAGACCCAAGCAGTCGCAGACAATAAACATACTTCATATGCTTCTGTGTAGCAAGTCAGATTTGAAAATTATATGTGTTGACAAGTGCCAGACATCAAGTAATTATATAAAATCTATGAAATTCGCCGATTTTAGAGTAATCATTTGGTAGAAAAATTTTATTTTAAGTTTTAAATTTTTTTTCTATGGCTTATTACCTTAATTCATAAGCGAATATCAATTGCTTATGGCCCCTCTTACACATCATCCAATGATCAATCAATGGTCAATATATTGTCAATATATTGTCAATATATTAACCGTTGATTGATGAGAAATGATTGATGGTGGTTCTATTTTCATCAATCTTGCTGTCAAAATTCTCCTCAATATTGCTGTCAAAATCAGAGGAGATAAAAAAATGGCTTTTTGGATATTAATTTTTGGGAATGTTCTTATAATATTAATTTATAATGTAATTCTAAAAACAACTATTTTTATATTAATTTTAATAATTATAGAAATTATTACAAAAAAAAAATTTGTTGCTTTTTATACACAACATTTACTTTAAAAATTCAATTTAAAATGAAGTCAAAAATAATCCTCCAGAAATTATTTTTCAATATTCATATACGTTTCGAAATTATCAATGTATTTGGAACACTTCCACAAAATGACTTTGCAAAATGTCAAAATATGGATAAAAAGATTACTGAGTGCATATTGATGTGTAATCGCTCATCATTCTTTTCATCAATACATTGTCAATATATGGACAAGAAGATTGATGAAAAGAATGATGTGTAATAGACACCTATGGATTCTAGTCTATTTAATTTGTTGCATTTTACTTTTCCCTACCCCATTAATGCTTTTTTTTGTTGAAAAATTATATTGCACAACATTTTTACTTTTTACTTACTTACTTAGCTGACTAATAGACCATGCAACTCCTAAACCTGACTACTTAGCATTCTTCAGCGTTAATTGTTGCATGTCTGCTGATATTTTATCTATCCAATGAAGGTTTGATCTGCCCTGACATCTTGTACCTTCGGATCTGGATTTGAAAATTCTCTTGGCTGGAGTATTTCCAGTTGCTATTCCTTCTTTATTTTAAAAACATGATTTAAAAAAATGTTTAATATAAAATTAACACTTTACTAATACCAGAGACTATAATAGAGACGTCGAATTACGAACAAAATGTCATGTATTTTTTTTTTATTTTTTTTTTAAATTTAAAAACTGAGAATTAGACAAGGTTTTCTACTAATTTATTTAAAGATTATACAGCTGAGTAGCTTATACCACTTATACGTATTATTGCTATGTATTATCATTATTCATTTTTCTTATAAAATCTTGTGTATATGAACATAATTATGTGTGTTCATATAATGATAGTTCAGATTGCGACATTAATATGAAAAACAAAAAAAAATATATTATATATTGATTGAATATAATAAAGTACCCTATTTTTTAAATTTATTTCTAAAGTGACAATACGTTTTTAGTGTAAAAGTATTAAATTTTTTTGTGTTATTTTAAAGTTATGTAGGTACATATGTTTCAGAAAAGAGGTCCGAGTCACAAATGTCGGAACCGAAAACCTTGAATTTTTTGTTTTTTTTTGTTTTCAACAGTACAAATATACGGTCTTTGATCGAAACTTCCGGACATTTGGACCTATCCAAAAAATATTTAAAAAACTAATTATAAAAATTATTAATAACCTTTTTTCAGAAAAATACAATTTAAATACGTGATATAGGGTTTCGGCCCCAATTCCTGGGACCCCAGACTTGCCTTCATCGCATTTAACAGACATTGCACTCATGACAAAAAAAAATGTAAGGTATTCGGTCCCGACATTTAGGGCATCGGACTCCTTGTTTGCATCGTGCTTATAAGCCATTGTACTAAAGGTAAGTTGACAAATTTTTTGACGTTGTAAGTTTGACAAAGAAAAACAATTTTTTTTTCAAGGGAGACGGAACCCGGACCTATTTTTGCTGGAGGCTGCTCAATTTCTTATAATTTGCACTTTCCACCAGTAACCACCTAAGAAGATGTAGGTGACATCCGTTGATTGATAAAAACTTGCTACATGAATCCTGTTATATTCAGTTAAATGAAATGCAGTCAAATGAAAATACAGGCAAATTGCTAGAAAATAGGCTAACGATACTACGGGCAAATGAAATACAGGCATATGACACGCTCCCAAGTACTTTTAGTCAAACGTATTTTTTTCAAATTACAAATTTATAAAGTTTTTCATATACGAAAAGCAGAATGTTATAAACGAAATGAGAGAATAAATACTTAACAACAAAACTTGTTAACTCTGTACATAAATTAATTTTATTTGGATTCAAAATCAAAAAATACTTTTGATTCAAATTAATTATAACTCAGCAATACAAAATAAATTTAAAATATATCATAGTATATATAATATACAAGATGAACGACGTGGGGACTAAAAAGCCAGAATAGTTAAAAAGTAAATTACAGCACAAAAATATTAAAATTTTAGCAAGTTCTTGGTGCTGAATACTTAAAACATTTCGAATATTTACACCAAATAAATTACGGTTATTTCCAAATTGAGCCATATCTATACTCTAAAATAAATTTCAATTCAATGGACAATTTTTAAAAAGGCTTCATAAAAATTCTGTCATTTTAAATAAACACACAAAATTATAGAAAAAAGTACAAAAACGATAACACAAACAAAAATTTAAAAGAAAACAGAAAAACAAAAATCAGATCAGATCATACTCTTCAAAAATGATATAATAAATGTTAGCTCATTTGCTTCTGCTATTTAAAAAAATATATGCAGTAAGACACGGTTATAGTCATTTGCTAAATTTCTGTAATATTTCGATTGTATGAACTTATGAAGTTTATTACTTTCTTTCAAACAAATTGTTGACTATTGGTATAACAGAATTGTAACTACAAACGTTTTTGACTATAAACGAATTAAAATACATCGATCTTCTACGTTGAGAGTAATGGTATTTTATTGTGTTAAGTTATATTGAAATTAGTATTAATTTTGTCATAAAGTATTAGGTATTATACTTTGATTTCATTATATATATATATTAAATAATCAAGCGATTCAGAAAACAACTACAATTATACAAAAGCAAATATTTCTTTTTATATAAAATAGTACCTGAAGGAACTGTTTCTCTGCAATTGCACAGGGGATTCACTAGTAAATATATATAAATTGCTTTAGGTATGAGGTATTTAGGTAGGAGAAAGAATTTTTTTCCCGTATTTTGTTGTTAATTCTATTCTTAACTGTTTTGAATTTTGAAAATTTTAATTTTATAAGAATAATAATTTTTATCATTTCATTATTTCATTTCGATACTATTAGCGGCATTTATGATATTTTTTCTTCAAATCGACGTCTCTATTATAGTCTCTGCTAATACACAACAGATTTCCATAGATCAATTTGTTGAATGAAGTCTGTATTTCTTAGCCCTCTGGATATATATCAAATTTAATTTTACTGAGAATTGATTCAGTCTTAATGTCACTGCAATCGTTAGACCTTATTTGTATCATAAATCTTTGAATAAAAAAATCTACTTTCCCAAATTTACTAATCAGACAGCAACCCTGTTATTTAAGTACATAACATACATACATTGATACATTGATACCATTTTTTTTTTCATTATTCTCTTTCTTAATTTTCTGAAAACTTTATTAAAGATCCAAATTTAGAATAAAAATAAAACAAAACAAAAAAAAAAACAAATACCAATTTCCTATTAATATTTGAGAACCATAATGTCCCAATACCAAAAATAAAATGAAAAAAATCAGAAAAACAAAAAATTTACTAGCGGCTATAAAATACACAACAAAACCATTATTAAATCTCTATGTCGTTTTTTTTTACTGCAAAAATTGAAGAATGTTAAACTCACACGCACACCTTTTTACACAAAACAATAATAAATAAGTAAAATCAAAATAAGGATATCTTGTCCTTGATTTATATTTAAAAAAAAAAAAGGGATGAGAATTGAGTTTTTTTTGTATTTTTTTTTAGTTATGAAGAGTAAATTTATTTTAGGCAACATTAATACATACCGTTACTGTTATATCGTTATTCAGATTCCAAAATATGTATATATAGGTGTAAGGACTTAAAAAGTATCGACTCTTTCGAAAATATTAATTATATACTCTTTATATTATACAGTTATATTATACACCATAATATCTACATGTTATCTAAATGACAGACGAAATTTGTTTACTTTTGAAATTAGTAACTTAAAGGATATCCTAACACATATTATATAGATATTTTTGCCTTTGCAAGGATCATCGCATAAGAAAATCTGTTTCGTCCTATTTCAATTTTTTTTTTTTTTTTATATATTTTCTTAGAAAAAGGCGACAGGTTTTCTATTACAAAAAAGTAAAGTTTGTTATTTATTTTTATTCTTGTTGTTGTTATTTTTATTGTTTATTATTGTTTGTGGATATTTTGAAATCTTGAGATCTTGAGGTTGTCTCAATTAACTTTTAATTGAAAAATAAACCGTAACCCAAAAAGAGAACAGTAACAAAATAAAAACAAAAATAAAAAAATAAAAATTTCTTAAAATTGATATAAAACTCGAGGAAAATTCATTTATGGACTGATTTTCCACGTTTATATCAGATCATGTTCTATAAAAATTAATTAGACAGAAAGTATATTATATATATATATACATATTGTTTTTTTCTTTATTATGCACATGTATTTAAGAGGTAAACATTTTAAGGATCCTTTTTTCTGTATCAACAATATTTAAAAAAAAAAAGACAAAGCTAAAAATAATAATAATAAAAATAAAGAAAAATTCTGCAAGTTATAGCAAAACAAAATAACAAACAAAAAAAAAAGGATCTAATTGGAAAATATGTGAAGATGTTATAGGTTTTCTTAAGATTTTTTTTTTGTTTTTAAATATCCTTAAATTAATAGACTTATCTTAATTGTACATACACATACATACATTTATGTACATGCATATATATTGATACAATCTTGTTTAGTTACCAATTAGGACACAAAAATCATTTTCTTTTTACCTATGTAATTTATGAAATTTTACAAAATCAAAAAACTTGTTTTAGAAAAATATCCACTAAATTTATTTTATTATTGTAAGTCTAACAATTTAAGTCAGTCGTCCATTCGTTTTTGTTTTTTTGTATAATACTTTAAATTTGAATATGAGACGTAAATACTTTAAACGAGCTCATCAACTTCTTTAGTATATAAAGTAAACAATACAAATTAAAACGCCAAAAACTGAGTAGAGTTAACAACTAGAATAACATTTAGCAGACTATGACCAATATAAAGGTCTCCACATTTAAGGATATACCTTAAAATTAAAATATTTGAAATCAGTGCTGCTATATGGAAGTGAGACTAGACAGAATATCAAATTAATTTTATTTATTTATTCAATTTTTAATGCAAGTATACATGAGACGATTAGTCTTAATAAGGGTATACAAATATAAATTATTAAAAGATAATATTAATTTATAAAAATTGAATAATTATTCTATACTGAAACAAATCTGAATTTTGGAAGTTCCAGCCAAAAGGATCGTACAAATTATCCAACGATTTCAGAATAAAAATATAAAATCTATAATAAATACTACATATGCCTTGTTTTCATAAATGCAAACCTGCAGTCAATCTGCACATTCTGAATTTATGAACATACTTGTCAGATTTTCTGAATGCTGTACATAAATGCAGACTCAAAGTCTACTGGGCGTTATAACTTGGCAGAATAAATTTTTAGTATGCATAAAATTTTTTGAAGTAGTTTTCTTTGTTGTTTTGAGTATTTTAGTTTTTGTTTTGTTATTTAAAAAAAATGTTATTTTCAAAATGTCAGTATTAATGAACAGAAACTTTGCAGAATTGTCAAGTAAAGGTAAAATATAGGTAGAATGTGTATTCATTATTGCCAAATTACGCCAACTGGTGGCAAACTTGTTCTCAGTTTGCGGCATTTATAAATAATTGAGAGTATATATATCTGGTAAAAATAATTGAGAGTATATATATCTGGTAACAAATTAAATAAAATGGAGCTATTCTATTTAGGAAGGTTAGTAGTTTAGGAAGCTGACAGTAGTAGTTTTTCACATTTAATGAGTTCCAGTAATTTGATAAATAAATAGTCGAATTATTGTAGATATTATTGTGTAAAATTGCAGCACCGTACTTAATTGAGCACGAAAAGGTGATTCTACCTAAGTTACTGTAGAGTGTAAAAAAAAAAAAAAAACAAAATTATACATTATTAAATTCTTATCTTTACCTTTAAGGATAATTACAATTTATTTCTAATATACATATTTACATTCTTTTTTTTTAACTAATTATTTAATTGTGGCAATGCTTTCAATCGTTTTTTAAACACTCTTATATTTAGGGCATATTTAACATTGTTGGGAAAACCATTGAAAATTTTTAGACAGTTGAATATAATATCTCTTTTACCCTTTTCAGTTCTAGGAGCTCCCAGTCAAAAATGTTCTGTAGTCCTTGTGTTGTAGTTGTGTATTGAATCATTTGTTTGAAGTTTTAGATTGCTTTTCGTTAGGCTATTTGATAATTTATAAATCAGCTTATAGTTTTCCGAAAATATTATTTGTTCTACGGAGTGTAAATTGTAGCCTGAGTATAATAACCTTGTTGAGTAATTATAAGGTATAGTCTGTATAAGATTTTTATGGCTCTATTAATAAGTAGGGCGACTGAGTTTATAATGTTTTTGCCACCCTGACTCCAAATTGTGATTACATACCTTATCTTGGACTGGATGTGAGAGTGAAATACTACCTTTGCAACGTGTTCACTTAGTCTAGGACATCTTCCTATTGCACCAATTATTGACATTATAGATTTTTTAAATTTTTCAGTGTGTATTTTCCAAGCCAGGTCTTCATCAATGTGTAAGCCTACATATTTAGCTGATTTGACTCTTTTTATCGGTTGTTGATTGATGTTAATTGATATATTAATATTTTCTTTATTTTTTTGTTTGAATAATATGAACTCAGTTTTTGAAACATTAATTGTTAATCTGCTATGGTTTAACCACTCACTGACTTTGTGTAAGTCGCTAATGTTTTCATCAAAGTGATTAGCGTTTTTGGTTTTATATAGAATTATTGTATCGTGGCAAACATTGAATAATGCCCTGTTAGTCCTATATCATTAGCACTTTTTACATAAGCTAAATAAAAAATCGGACCAAGAACAGTGCCCTGAGGAACTCCAATTGGTAAGGTTCCTTCATCACTAATGTGCTCATTTATTCTGTTTTTAATTTTTCGACCTTTCAAATAGGATTTAAATAGATTGACTGCAATTCTTCTAATACCCATGCTACGCAGGCTGTTTAGTAATATATTATGATTCACGGTGTCAAATGCTTAGATCTAAAAGAACAGCTACAACATAACTATTCTTATCTAATGCCATGTTTATGAAATTCACGACTTCGAGAGCAGTCAACTCTGGATTACTTCCATTTAGAAAACCAAATTGGTGGTCATCAATTTGATTTGAAAAAGACAGGAACGTAACTAGTCGACGTTTGATAACTTTTTCAATAATTTTTGATAGGCAATTAGTTAAAGATATTGGTCTATAATTGTTACAATCTGTATTATTTCCTGATTTATAAATCGGAGTGATAATACATTCTTTAGCCACATCTGGAAATTTACCAGTATATAAAATGTTGTTTGTTATGTCAGCACGTTTGTTTGTAATTAAGTGAGATATTGATTTTATGTGCTTTATTGAAATACCATCAGGCTCAGGCGATGAATTATTTTTAAAATAGTTTATGATTTGCATTATTTCGTTACCATTTGTCGGGATAAAAAAAGTTTAATGACAGTTTGAAATATCATTTGAACATGTCCCATTATTTATTTTGTTCGTAATGCTTTTGGTCTAGGGTAATTCCAATAGTAGCAAAATGCTTATTTAAGATGTTTGCTGCCTCTAAGTCAATCTTTTAGAAATTACCGTTGCTATTAGTCAAATGAATTTTAAGTTTGTCTTTGGAACTATTAACATTCAAGTGTGCATTGATAACTTTCCACATTTGTTAGGGACTTGAAGTTTGCTAATTTTATTATTAAAGAAATTTTCCTTTACTTCTTTTATTAATTTTTGAGTAAAATTTTTGATTCTTTTATACTTATTTCGTAGATCAATGTTGTTTTTGTTTTTGCGAAGTTTTGTGTAAAGTCTGTTTTTCTTTTTTATTACGTTAAGTATAGAAGAAGTGATCCAAAGGTTATGTTGTTTTCTTATAACTGTGATGGTTGATGATGCCAATGATTTACTTTCCTTTAAACATTCTGTGAGGTCTTCGTAAGAATTACACATTTGAACTTTACGTTTTGAAACATGTTCCAATTTGTTTTTACAATATTTACTCGTATCATTGGCTTAGGTACGATATCGCATTTTTCAATACTAATATTAAAAATTTTGTGGTCACTAATAGGATTCTCGGCTGATTTGATTAATACCTTAAAAGTTTTAGAGTTGATTATAACATGGTCAGTTATGCTTCCACAATTACAATCTAATTGACAATTACAAATTCACGGTTTGACGAGTAATTCCGCTTATAGCGATACTGTTACATATATTGAAATTTGATGATTCAATTATGTTTTTCTAAGTATTTGTAATTGAAAATAATTTACACATTATTTCGCTTTACAATGAAATAATAAAATACATCAGCAACTATAACAATAGATTAGAACAATACCCAAGTAAGTTAACTATCACGATGATAAATGCGTCAGAAATAGAAAATTCAAAAGAATTTTAATTAATTATGTGGTTGCACCATTCCAAATGGTGCCCCAAGACAAACTCTATATAACAAAAATATTTTTTATAGACAAATTTAAATAAAATACAGAAGTTATAAAACAAAAAATTTTAAACCAAATATCCGTTTTTGATATCTGAGGTCTCTTCCCAAAATATTTACCATGAAAATTAAAATTGTAATCTTGAAACAACAAAATTTCTATCACCAAATTAAGACAATTCCTATTGAATCCATAAATGAAAAATTTTCCAAAAAAGGCAATTCCTATAACAAATAATCATTTCTACTCCTATATACTAAACTAATCTATACTCCTCGTATGTAGTTTCAATTTTTAAAATGTTTACATACGGATTATAATAAGGAAAATTTCTTAAAAATCATTTTTGGGTTGGTTTACTTAGGTTTTCAATTAAACAAGAAAAGCAAAAAAAAAAATTTTAATTAAATAAAAAATTTTAAATTTTACATGATCTAGCTAAATTATGGGATTTATTGGTTATTTTAATTAAGTCCAATTAAGAATAATATTATATTGATGGGATTAAAGATGAATCGGAAATTCAAATTTAATTTAAGAATTGTAGATTTAAAGAATTGTTATTTTTGTTTTTATTTTGTATATTCTTGACAGTAACTTGGGTATAAAATCACCTTTTCGTGCTTAATTAAATACGGTACTGCAATTTTATACTACAATATATATCTATATCTACAATATTTCGAGCATTTATTTATCAAATTACTGTAACTCATTAAATGTGAAAAACTACTGCTATTGTCAGGAACTAAGCCTTCTTAAATAGAATAGCTCCATTTTATTTAAGCGGTTATCAGATTATACTTTCACTTATTTTATGTCATTTATTTCATTTCAATGACAAAGAGTACTGAACCAGGTCGAAAAACCAATAAAGCATTCTTTCTTGCTTCATCGGGAATCGGACCAAAGACCTTTCGGTTGAAAGGCAGACGTTCTACATACATACATACATTTTCCAATAAAACATTACAATCTGTCTCTGAAGAAGGCATTCAGTAGTTTGTATGACATTTTTATTCAGGTAAATTGCACTGACTAGCGGATGAGATAACCCAGTGATCAGCCACCCATAATGCTAACATTATACTCCATTGTATTTCTTGACCCCCATGTGATTGTTCCTATTGTCTATTGGGTAACTGCAGGATGCTGGGACGCTTAAGGTGACTTACATCACTTGCAATCAACAAGCTGCTTGCCAGTCTGTTTGGATGAGCAGCTAATCTATTCTGGCACTTTCTGCTTATGCTTCTAATCTCCTCCTTAATGTTTTTTAAAAAAATAAAAGGAGGAGTTGATTTCACAAAATTATTTTATTCCGACACGTGTTTCGACCTTTCGGTCATAATCATGGATCATAAATGGATTCCGATTTCAAAAATGGACTCCATTTATGAACCATGATTATGACCGAAAGGTAAATTAATAAGAGTCTTTCACCAAGAGTGTACAAGTGAAAGCAAAAAAACTTCTCCTTATTGGTTCTCAACTGCAAATCACGATGTGTGACATCATTATTTACAAACCAAGACATTCTCCACTTTTTTAACCATTGCTGAACTTTTGTTTATGCTGTGTTGCAGGATCTGTAAAACATGCACTGGGTTACTATGTGAGGCCAGTATGGCCGTATCATAAGCGAAACTGGCGTTGGTTGTTTCATTTGTTGTTGGTAAGTCTGCAGTGGTAAGAGAAATCGGAGTGACGTATAAATTGCCCATAAATTATAATGGCATTGCACATTCTAAATTTTCTGACTAGAAACGAATTTCTACAGCCAGTCTTGAACCATCTTGGTATTCTCATGGTATATGTGTTTGTTTTTGCAGTTTTTTACGTTCCTCGCTTAATGTGATTAAGAAGTAGACGTTTTTCTGACCCAGCTTTTCTTTTAGTCTTCGCTTTTTTTGTGATGTGAACTCTCCATCATGCCAAGAGTTTCTTATATGGTATGGTTTGAAGCCAGTGTTCTTCGTGGCAATCTCTTTGATGATACTGGGAGAACTTTTACATTGATTGTCAATCGAGGAATAATTTGAATAAATTTTAGCATTTAAGTTAAAGCCAATTGGCTAACTACGACTGCGACTGCTAATTTTCCCTTTAAGTTTCCTGGCTATCTAATTTTGGAGTTGTAATGTAGAAACACTTTTTTAATATTAGATATTGAAAAGTCTCTGAAAAAAATTATAGCCGACAAATTATAAAAGCCAATGTTGGGCACTCTGTATTAACGCATAAAAAGCACACAAGATATCATAAGCATCAAGCAAATGATTGTCAATTTGATTTGTTGTTCGGAAAAGGTAAGCAGAGTACCTGGAGTAAACATAGTATCATTATGATAAAATTTTAAATAACTGGATAACCAAATTGGAATAAATGTAATAAAAGGACCCCAAATACAAGTTTTATTGTGGAAAAAAAAATATATTATTAGGTGTTTATTTTTTCAAAGAAATCCTATTCTAAATATAGTAACAAATTACTATAGGTAATCTATAATAACTTCCAATAACAAATTAGAAATATTTTTTTTTAACAACTTGCAAAATTATTAGCATCAGACTTTCATATTAAAATTTATTATGGACGATTCATATTACAATTTTTTATTCATTTTTTTTTATTCACTTTGTTTAACTTATAATATGTTTTTTTTGTTTTTTTTTTTTTTCCTATAAAATTTACTTTGTTCATTCTGTTTTTTCTATTTTTATTTCTCCACTCAATTTTTAACTCATACTTTATTTCATTCTCACATTCTAGTTTCCTTTTTATTTCGATTATAAAGCAAGATTGTTGCGCTTTATGTAATTCACAACAAAATACAATATGCAACATACAACAAAATATTACAATTATTGTTGTTGTTATTGTTCTTTTAAATTCATGTAACATTTTTATTTTTCGTCTTTAGTTTTGTAGCACAATTTTTGTTTTTGTATTTATTTTGAAGGGTTTCTTCTAGAACACCTTTCAGCAAATATGCTGGTGCTGGGTGAATAAAAATATTATTTTTAAGGTTTTTTTTTTCATATTTAATATTTATTTTAATAAAAAGATACAAAAATAAAATAACAATACATAATATACATGCTAAGAAGATAAAAAAGTAGAGGAGGGTTAAAACGCAAACAGATTTGTTATGGTAATGTAAATTCTTGAAATGACAAAATTAAATTTCACAATGTTTGTCAATTGCTGTTTTAAAAAGGTCCATTCCTTATCCAAAATGTTTGTCAAACTTAAAATCTTCATATTTTTAAGGTTTGATTAACCCAAATCAAACGGAAAAAGAAACTAAATTTGTAATTTTTTTTCTGTTTGATTTACAATATCTCAGACTATTTGATTAATACCGCTAACTGCTTTTACGCAGTTTCTTGAAATACTAATAATCACATGTGGATATTTTACTGAAGACCTCATTTATGAAACCAAAATCAAATCCTTAGAAAAGCATTACAGTAAAGCAAACTGATGTAGGGTAATTGTCAACTACAGATACAATAAAAGCTATTTGTACCCGTACTCTAGCTGACAGATACCCTAATCATATGACTTATAGGAGTTCAACAAGTAATAACACTGAAGCTATTGTAGCACAATTCAAAAACTTATTTTCAAGCTCTTATCAGAATAGCATCTTGGAAGTAGACCCACTTAAATTTCCCTATTTAGCACAACTCCCTTACTCCCTCCCTCCCTGCAATGTCTTTGATCCAGTTTGACGAATCTCAAATAAAAGTCTATTTAAGTAAGTTAAATAACGAAACGTCCCCAGGTCCCGCTAATATTCCGGAAATAATTTTAAAAAATTGCTCTGAATCAATCGCTTATCCTTTGTCAATTTTATTTAATAAGTTTCTTGAACACGGAATATTTCCTCAATCTTGGAAATATGCCTATATCAAACCGGTTCACAAGAAGGGTCCAAAAAATGACAACGCAAACTATCGTCCAATAGCTAGACTGTCAAGTATACCAAAGCTATTTGAAATTATGGTGTATGATGCTATATATATAGCGAATGTTCTTCTCTACTTGTGTCTAATCAGCATGGTTTTATGAAGTCAGGATCAACCGTAACAAATTTAGTTGAATCATGTTTCTTAAATCGATGGAAGCTGGTTTCCAGAGTGATGTCTATACTGATTTAGGTAAGGCATTTTATCTCCTGCCTCATAGTGTTATTTTACTAAAACTTCACAAACTAGGATTCCCAACATTCCTATTAAAATGGATAGAATCTTACCTATCGAATAGATCCTGCAATGTTCTCTTTAGACATGCCATTTCCAGTATGTTCCATGCAAATTCTGATGTCCCGCAAGGCATTCCGGGACATCATTTCCATTAATTTTCATCATTTCCGTCAACGATATACCCTCGTTAATTAAAAACAGCAGCGTTGTAATTTATGCGGATGACATGGAAATATTTAAAGAAGTTGTCACATCAAATGACACAGTTTTGCTTCAAAACGACTTGAATACCTTCATGAAATGGTGCAAAGTCAACTATTTAAAACTAAACATCGGCAAATTTAAGAGATGAGCTTTAGAATTCGACGCTCCATATGTTACCAGATCATTGCATATGTTACTAATTCGTCCCAATCTTGAGTATGCCAATAGTTATCACTTTAAGCACTAATTGCAATCTATTGGTATTATTTTTAAGAACTGTTTTTTGTTATAAATATTTTTGTCTGATAAAATAAAATTCAACCATAAGTTTTAATTTTCTTATATAACGCAGTTCCCATGTCTATACAAAGGATCTTAAACGCATAAGTGTCCTTTCTATTAAATAAGCTTCGAAAGAATGAACAATATTTATATACCTTGTAGTATATATAATGAGCGACTTTTGAGACATCACAACATGTGCCCAATAAAATAAACCCTACTAAATATGCTAGTAGACACACGTATTTCGTCTGCTACTTGACTTCTTTATTAATGTTTGTACTCGAATGTCGAGCAGACGAAATACGCGTATCTATCTGTATCACAAGAATATTTGCTAATATTAAAAGGAAACTATTTGATTATTTACAAAAATTATACATTGAAAAAAAAATCATTTGGTAACGCGTTGCAATCTCTAGTTCACACTATTGAAAAATTCTAATCAAACCCTATACATTCTAGTAGCATCTCTCGTCATAGAACAAGCTTTTAAAAATGTCTATTTAAAGACGATTGTGCGTTCACTTCCAAACCTAAGAGTAAGCTTTGCGCTTGTACAACTTACTAACAAAATGCTCACAAGTAGGGTTATCAGTGATAAGCTTGGAGAGGACATTGTTTTATTGGAGCCTCTAGAAAATACACTAGTACCCTAAATGATCTAATACTCTAAAGTAAAATGTTCCAGAAAGCTCAATAAATGAGCCACTAACTGGGTAATTTCAGTAAAGCCACGGAAATCTGATTTGATCTTCTTCACAAGAAAATATAAAAAATTTACAATTGCATATATTTCTATTAATGGCAGCCAACTTATTTTCAAGTGTATCAAGTTAGAAAACAAACATAATTGAATGAGTAAAGAGGGCTGCAACATTGCTTTAATCTTGCAAATGTGAAATTGCAAAAAATTAAAAATGGATCAACATATTTTCCATTGAGTATTTACAGCGGTACTAATGTATGCTGTCAGATTAGTGAAGATGGTCGTAAATTTTTTTATAAACCGCGACCTCTTACGGAAAGTTAAAAAACAATAAATAAAAGAAATCAGCTAACTTTTCAGAGACAATCTACGTTTTTTACTACTTAAAACAAAAATTTCAGGTTTTTTCAGGTACTATGCTCGAAACTGGAAAGTATGATATCAACCCCACAAGTACCGTTAATGAACACATTACTCTAGCTGGATTCTTGAATGTCTTTAAAACTGGGCAATTTATATACATTGTTTTTCTAATCCAATTTTATTTAATACCCTATAGTCCAAGTTATATTTCAAAATAGAACAAAATATTTTAGTACTACAATTTTAAATTAGTGATTAAAAAAAGAAAGAAAACAAAAAAATAATTTGTAACTAGAAGATGGGTCATAATAAGTTACGAAGAACTTTTTTAGGGTATCTTTGGAGAGAGAGAAATCAATATCATCCTGTTATTTATTCCACAGGATCATCATTCTATGGATTGGTTCATTCATTCCATAGTTTGGTTCGATGAAATGAAAGTACAAAGAAGGGAGAAGAGCCAAAACGCCTTACACTATTTATTTGAACTAAGTTGAAAATAAAAGTAGATATAATATTATTTCCTTTGATTATATCAATGACGAAAATAACGTCAGCAACTTCACGCCTTTGTTTTAGAGTGACGAGATGAATTAAGTTTAATCTATGTTTGTATGGTGGCAAAATTAGGGGGTCGAACCAGGGAAGGTGACGTAATGCAAATCTTAAAAAGTTTTTTTGAATTGCCTCTATTCGTAGCATATGAACTTCGTAAGAAGGAGACCGAACCTGGCCAGCATATTCTAATTGTGGCTAATATGTAAAGCGATTTTAGGATGTATGGATCATTAAATTCTCTTGACCATCGTTTTACAAAACCTACCAATGAATTAGCCTTATTTTTAATATTGCTATAGAGTTTTTCATCAAAAAAAAAACACCCAAGTCCTTGGTAGAGTTAACTTTTTCTAATAATTATCCGTTAAGGAAATAATTAAATAAAAAATTGGTGGTACGTTTATGGCTAAGCTCATCACAGCATATTTTGGGATACTTAAAAAAAGGTTGTTAATCTTACACCACATGAAAAAGTTATCTAGGTCAGTTTGAAGTAATAGTGAAACATTTGGTGACGTTATTTTTTTTTAAATTTTCATATCATCAGCATAAATTTGGACTTTACTGTTTTTAATTACTGACGTCACGTCATTAATGGAGATTATAAATAAAAGGGGACCTAAATGAATTCCTTGAGGAACCCAAGAATTTGCTTTAGAAAACGACGATGTAGCTGATCTGAATTGTACGCTGTATTTTCTATTAATAAGGTAAGGTTCTACACCGTTAACAAGTGACTTGGAGAGTCATAGTTTTATTAATTTACATAAAATAACACTATGTGGTAACAGATCAAAAGCCTTACTGAAATCAGTATAGCTACTTGGTTTCACGAATGTAACCAAGTATCTGATATTCGAATATGCTTGTAACAAATCAAACTTTCATCTATCACAATTTGGTTTAGTCATAACATCTTAGTATTATAATTTTTTACTCTTAATACACAACATGTTATTAATGTTTACGTTTTGACATAATTTATCTTAGGTATTACAAAAATTTCTGATGAACAAAATGCATCGTAGTACAACTCTGTGTTTGGTATTAAATTTGAGAATAAATAAAAATTGCTTAGATTTTATCTATAAGAAAAAAATAATTTACATTTCAATATTTTTGTACATCTCCTTGCATCCACCATTACACCTTTATTCAAGACTGAATCTTTGCAAAACCACTCTTTTATTCTGTTTTTTTTTCTGTACTACATGGTTTTGTAAATGCAACCTAGCTGAAAAGTGAATAATTTGAAAACATCCTGTTATATTAATACGAATACATCTCTTTGTTCATAATATTTCTCTATCACACTTACTAATATTTTACATAGGTAATTTTCTTTCGCTTGATGTGCTTCCAACTAGTGGTGTTATGCGATGATGTATAATGAATAGAAGAAACAACAAAAACAAAAAAAAAATTCTAAAGATTTTTCTTTAATATGGAATCTAAATAGATGAAGTAAGAACAATAAAGTACTAATAATAATCATAATAATAAGAAAACTGCTATAGAGAATTTGAGAATATGTAATATTTAAGTTGAATTGAAAAAAAAACAAATACAAAAAGAAAAAAAGACAACAAAATTTAAAATATCAAATCTACTGATCAAATCTAAGGTAATAAATAGAAAACACTTGATTGTTCTTTAACCGATTAAATCAACCGATATGGCGGTTACACTGTAATCTAACTGCTAATCAGAATTTTGCGACATCGCAAGTGAAAGTGTTTTTAAAAGTCAAAACATAGTAAATTCTCTACAGCAAGTGATAATTTCTTCTATTACCCATTTTGAAGAGCAGAGCGTCGTCATTACTAAATAGTGAATAAAGTGAATAAAGATTTGATTTGATTTGAAGCAAGGACAGATAATTTAAATATGTTATTTGATGAGCTTCTTACAATAAAACCAACAGTTACTTCAGCACGGAGCACGTTTTTTAATTGAAAGGCTGATTAGGACTAAACTTAGAACTGGCTTGAATGTTAAAATTTGATGTTAACTTGAAATGAAACTGATCAATATAATTCAATATTAAAAGATAGTGGCTTTATTTATTATTAATTCTTCTAATTATTTATTTTTAGTTATCCACTCAGTTACATTAATTATTAATTTTCAGTAACAGTCAATACTGTTCTCTTAGAAGGTTATGAAGAAAGAAAGCTCTTTAATATACCGTTTAACATACCGTTTATACAATAGAACTTATTCAATGGCGAAAACACGCACCCGGATATGATTATGGGATATATACTCCGATGTATACTCCGTGGATCAATTAAGTTCTACGTAACACTACCCTATGACAAAGGGTACTGGTCCAGGTCGAAATACCCATAAACCATTGTTTTACCTTCGTCGGGAATTTAACCTGGGGCCTTTTGATTGAAATGCAGGCACTCTACTTACTGCACCACCCAGCGTGTTGGTTATAAAACGTGTAAAGTTATAAAACACCACGAATATCGGATTCACTCTCGTATTTTTAATTTCTTATTTGTTATCCGGATATTCGTTAATGTCGGATAATTGGAGACCCTATTTTTGATGTTAACAACCATTTTTAATTCAAATTACTTATAAGAAAAGCAGGAAAACAAAAATTTAAAAATTTTGCGTTTGTTGTAAATTTTGCGATTGTGTCTTTACAAATCACTTTTCGTCTAACTTAAATTAACGGAGTCGTACCGTTTTTTTATATTGATGCTATTGCAACAAATTCATATTTAACAAACTTCAACCAATTAGTTTTTGTGGTTGTGGCTCAAGCTTAATTCTACAGTCAACAACAATTAATAAATAATATTATAATAGTAAAAGACAATTATATTGCTAACCACAATATATTATTTTAGCTAAAATTACAAGCCATATCAAGCGGAGTGCCTAATACAAGATTTTAAAACATATTATAAGATATTTTATTTTTCTCCCTAGTTATCCCCCTTATGAAAACTGAAGAAAAGATAGTGAACAAAATAGAGGGGATACATGGAAAGCATTGAATAACGTCAGAAATAGCAATCGCGAAAAGCGAAACCTGGTACTGAGCCTCTTTCACATATTTATTTTTTTTAATTTGTGTATATTACTGAAATGAAATTTGATGAAAAACATCAGGGCAAATAATTATACAATTTAAAGTTCAAAATTGAATTCTAGAGCTTCTCTGTCATTCACGACTTTGTAACTGCAATAGTGTGAATCAAAAGAGCAATATTTTACAGGATTAAATGGAAAACACAACACCCTACATTTTTATTTACACATAAATTATAAACGTAAAAGTATATTTACAATACATTTTGTGGGTACATCAAAGAATAGAAAATACATGAAAAACTGAAACAAGAAAAAAGAGAAATAAACGACGAAATGAAGAAAGCAAAAGAGACGAACAGGATGATAATAAGTACATAATTTTATATTATAACGGTTATTTGCTTGAGCAGATTATTATTTTGTTTTTTTTTATATATCTATATGTATATATGGATTTATACGTATATATAAATATATAGATAAATTCTGTATATGTATACATAATAAAAATAAATAAATTTAGCTCACTAGAGCAAAAACAAAAAAATAAAAACTATATACTCGTATTTATATTTAATAAAAACAGGATGCAGTAACGTTAATAATAGTAACAGAAATATGCAACAATGTACTCATAAATAGACCGGATGTATTGAATATTGTACTATGATTTAAATAAAGATGGTTGGTGTGTTCTGATGTAAATTTTTCAACATTACTACTACTACCGTTATTGTACATATTTTTTACTGTTTTTTTTTCTTTCATTTTCTTATTTTGCTCTACTGTTATTGTTGCATCTATTTTGATAAAAAATTTATTACGGTTTCGTTATGTTTTTTTTTTATTTATTTTCTTTTATTTCTTTATTGGGTTGTGTTCCTTATTTTATATGTGCACTTTTTTTTTAATACTTCTTCACGTAAATTGTTATAAAATTTTAATTATTTCTTTTCATTTTTTTTTACTACTTATATTCATTGTATATTTTTCTCTTTTTTTTTCTTTTTTTGTACTTATGTTTGTTTTTGATAATATATATCCAAATGTTTTTTTTTGCATTCTGTTGCTTTATTATTATTTTATGAGATTAATAAAAATATAATGAGAAAAATATTGTTAATGTTTTTAATATTGTTTAAGTATGTAAATTGAAAAAATAAAATAAAAAAAAATAAAACAATTTCTAAAATTAAAAAAATAAAAAATTTAAAACAAATTAAAAATTGTGCTTTTTTATCTTTGTTTTGTTGAGGTTGAGGTCATCAATTTCCATTAATGTATTTAATATGAGTGTTTACTTATAATTGTATTCGTATATAATGTACAGTTATAGTAAAATTAGATGAAATTAAAAATTTTTTTAGCTTAACATAAAATGGTCATTGACTTTCAATATTTAAACAATATATGAACGTAAAATATGGATTGAATAATACCCTGGATAATCAAAAGAGTCGAACTAAAAGAAAATTCGTTCACTAACTAAATTAGAAAACTAAAAACTGTTGAATATTTTTCAATATAAATTTTTTTTATTTATTTAATTTATTTCATATTTGGCTTTAAAAATAACTACATTGGCTAATCTTAATTTTAATAAAATTTAGTTATATACGAAAGCATAAATAATACACCAAACCTAAAACTTATATATAGTAATGATGGGATACACAATGACAATTTAAGGGACTCATTAACACGAAAAATAGGTCTTAAGGTTATTCTTTTTCACTAAACTGCACGATGTACATACTAGATAATACCCTGAAACAATCAAATAAAACTCGAACAAAAGCACAGATGTTAATGATTTCATCTGGAAAAGATAGGTAATCGTAAACACTTTTTGGTAGCAGAAAACGAAACATTAATGCATAAAAAATCAGCTCAAAATCAATATATATAACCTGACATGCTAACAACATCGAAAGTGTATAGAAGTTGAACTGCTTCGGTAGCTAAATTAGTAAAAGAAGAGTAGAATAAGTAACATTACAAACTTTGGTACACTTTAGTTAAGATATCAATCTAATTACATGTCCACAGATACTAAATGATGCAAATTCATCAACTGTATACAGTTTACCTTTCTATATGCAAAAAACACATGGCTTATGAAACAAATAATATTTGCAAATAGGGATTATCTGTTAGATAATGTAGCCTATAACAATCACAAACACAAATTTATTGACTCTTATGAAGCAGAAACCAATTAAATATTAAACTAAGAAACGTAAATGAAAGTGGAGTGGACAAAACTTTCAGACGACGAGCCAGAACACATTCTTATCACGTTTTAAAATGGAACCTACACGGGTAAGCAAACCCCAGTCAATTTAAAGAATATCAGTCAAGGATCAGATTTAGAATAATGGAATATTGGAAAGGCAATGAGTTTATGAGTTCAAATTTAAAAAATTTACACAAAATAGAGTATGATTGCCGAACTATATAGAAAGCTTAAGCTTATATAATAAGCATAATAAATAAAGAAGAAGAGTACAAAAAATGGGAATAATTTCATAAAATATCTTTTATGAGGAACATTATAATAGAAATATGACAGAATAAAACAAGACGAAGAGTATTCTACTATCAGAAATATTAAAACGGGTGTGCTTCAAGTTAGTATTCTGGGTCCCATACTGTATTTGCTCTACACCAATGATTTACCACAACTGGAAAATATAACTGTAGCTACATTCGCTGACGATACTGCGATGATGGCACTAAGATCAAATAGTGACGAGGCTTGACATATAAATAGCAAAGAGCAAGCGACAAGCTATACCTCTGGACAAAGAAATGGAAAATTAAAAAAATCGGTAGGTGTAAATTTTACAAATAAAAAATTAGAAAATCAGCCGTCGGTAAATCTAATGGTAAATCGAAAATACCTCAATAAAGCAACGCTAGCCTAGGAATGACATTAGATGTCAAACTTAGATGGAAAGAACACGTCAAAAAGAAAAAAATTAAGCTTGATAATAAATATAGAAAAATGTACTGGCTCTTAGTTCAAAATTCAAAATTACCTATACACAACAAGATAATTGTTATATAATCATAAAATCAAACCGATATGGTTGTACAGCATACAAATATGGGTATGTGCCAAATGAACACATGTACTTTTTATATTAAAATTCCAAAATAAAGTCTTGCGCAACATGGTAAGTGCCCCTTGGTATGTTCGCAACAGTGACTTGCACAGAGATCTAAAAGTTCCTTGCATAGAAAATTAAATAAAAAGATATGCAGCAAAGCATTTGGCTCGTTTGGAGTGTCATGTTAACGTTGAGTAACCATTCAACTGCTAGATAACCAAAATGATATCAGAAGGCTTAAAAGAATTAAGCCACTAAATTTAATACGATAGAATTTCGTAAACTTTTTCTTTAAGAAAATGACACTAGAAATAAATTAATGGTTAGTCCGTCGGACCAGTTTTAATAGGAAAGGAATTTTAAAGAGGTTTAGTCAGTAAAAATCTGACACACAATAGAAACTACTGGGCTCATCGTGTCTATGAAGATTTTCACCAATCCATGCAAAAAAAAAAAAAAAAAAAATTGGCTCGTAAATGTTTATTTTTCATTCTTGTTAAATTTTTCAGAGCATGAGGGTAAGGTTTAGTATTCTGTTTTGTTTGGGCCGAAGGAAACTCTGTGGAAAAAGAAAGCAGGATACAAAACCGAAAATAGAAATATTTAAATAATTGTACTTTTCTTCCCTGGCCTAATCGGTTAGAGCACAGAAATGTGCTATGGCTTCGTATTACCACCTAGGCGCAGATAAGGTTATCAAAGTGGTCTTCACTACAGTAGGCCAATTCCCTACTTAGACAGTACAAACAGATTAAAAATGAAATTAGACATTGCCTCGAAAATAGAAATGAATATACCATAGTATACCAGCTAGAAATCGAGTACGATGGAAATGCCAAGTATAATACCTATGTTCCCAAGAGAAGTACGGAGAAAAAAAAAAAAAAAAAAACTTCTCTATGGGTTTACCCATTTGGGTGTTATCAAATACTCCGAAAATGCTTTCTCTAGAAATTCTAATGTATGGAACGAAAAACTTCATAAACAAACCATGTTAGATTTAAACCCAAAGCTAGACTTAAGTTAAGCAATATCATAAGCACTATACAACCAATGTATTCGAATCTTCTAACTTTATTAATTATTATGTATAATTCCAATGGGCCTAATATGGATTGATATATCTAATCCCAATAATTTTTTAGACCGCCCTCATTGGTTTGCTTCCTTTAATATCTATAATTATTAATATTAATATTGATTTTTAATTCTAAAAACCTTACAAAAAGAGAATAAGAGCAGTAATAAAAATAGTCAATACTCTTCATTCACAAAATTTCAACCAAAGAGAACAAATATTTTTCATTTAATTTAAAATAACAGATTCTCGCAATTTATACACACATACACATTATGTCATTTTCAATTTTGATAATCAAAAAAAAAAATATTTTTAGTCATCATCTACAAGTTGCCTGGTATTCCATCTTTTATAATACTTTATTCAAATTTTAATTTAAAATTTATTTACCAGAATGATTAAAAAGGACCATCCATAAACCACCATCACCATCTATCAAAACAAAATCAGACCAAATCAAAATCCAACCAACCACCAAACATATTTAACAAAGTTTCATGCCAATTTAATTTGAAAAATACTCATATTTTGATTTAATTTTTTTTTTTTATTATTTTATTTTTTTGTTTTTATTCATTTTATTTTTCACCTAATTATTTTTTGTTTGTTTTTATTTTTTTAATTTCTTTTCATTCTGTGTTTTCAAATCATAAAATTTATCTCATGCGTAATGTCCTTTTTTGTTTTATTTTATTTTTTATTTTTTTTTTTTGTATATTTTAAAAGCAATGTGGTCGTGTGAAAGTAATGAAGCTTATGTTTTAAAATATATAAAATTAATTAATCGACTTCAAATGTATAGGATGCCAACGGAAGAATTTTGTATTAGAATTGAGTACAAAATTAAATAAAAAAAAATACAATTGTTAAAAATGAATGTAATTTATAACGAACATTAAGTTTTTCTAAGCCAATTTATAGTCATAGGTGTAAATTCTAAGGACAGATTTGAAGTGCGTATCAAAATTAAGTTTAAAAACTTATAAAACAGAAGAGTCAACATAAATATTAAATTTTAATATTTTGTTTTGGGACGAAATAATTTTATTATACAATCTTGTAAAGTATAGCTCATAATTATGGGAAAATATTCTTCTATCGAATATTTTTCGGGAAAATCTTTCAAATTTATTGCATAAAAAAACATTGATTCTAGCATCTTATTTAATACTTTACATTTTAATTACTTACATTCTGAACTCTATAAGCATACTGAAAGTCATGGCTTTGGATTAATAGTATCTTGCACTGGCTGCAGTTGTTAGTAAATTCTTTAGAGTTGTAGGTCTGAAAATTTTTCATGCTTCATTCATGCAACAATATAGTATTATTGATTTAATTTACTTTATAAGCATAACAACATTTGCAGGTCCCAAGCTGGGCGTAATATTATCCTCCACTGACTGCAATTACAAACAAATTCTCTTAAATTGGAGATCTGAAAAATGTTCATACTTCATCCGTGCAACAAGCAAATATGATTGGTTTGATTTACTTTGTTGGCTCTTAAAACATTGCAGGTTCCGGGATGGGCTTAATATTATCCTCAACTGACTGCAGTTACAAGTGAATTTTTTTAAGTTGAAGGTCTGAAGCTCATTTACAACCGCTGATATTTCTACAAAAGTTAAGTCTGATGCTTTGTTAACAAGACTTTTCCAGATTGAGAATTTTAATCCATTCGATATAGATGGCTTAGCAACATCTATTTGGTTTTTATTATACTATCTTTTTAATGGAATAAATCTGTAAATTTAAATCTTTTTTCACAATTTCACTTATAGTCGTTTTAAATAGTTCAAACTATTTAAAATACAATCATTTTTCTCAAATTTTAAAAATTACAATAGAAGAATAAAATTCGAACTTCACTGAACAAAAATTTGACAAAATTAACATCGAACATAGAATTAATGAATCCTTGATGTTAATCTACTGGTATGGAAGAAACAAAATTACTTGATAAATAGAGGAGTAAATGTGAGAGATACATCGTATTCAAAATATAACATTTGCTACAACAACACCTCCAGTGATGAGTGAAGGTGGACATTTCACTTGTATTAAAACAATAACTTACTAAAATCTGAATTGTAATGTCAAACTCACTTCCACGATCAAATTATTTAAAATAAAAATTATACCCCAGAAAATACCGACCCAAAAATAAGTTGGTTTTTGTTAATTTTTTTAAAATATATGGATTTACTTTTTAACGCAACCAACTACATGAAGATGTCGTTGCTTATATGGCCATTTTTAAATTTTTATAATTTAATTGTTTTTAGTTTATAAACTTAGTAGTTAACAGTTCTCTTTATTAATTAGTTGCTCAAATTATGAATAAAAAGGGCAAACAATTAATATAAAATTTTAATATCTTGAACTCTAGTTTCTGTTCCACTAGGTATCCTCTGCCTGACTTTATGCCATTGACCACATTCAATTAAATTCTTCTACCTTTGGAGATAGTTTCTTACCTTTAGAATAAGAGACTGGCACTCTCAGTATTGCTGATGTTTTTGTATTTTATAGCGAAATCCTCTAGATCTTCATACATGTTAGCCGAATTTAGCGTTCATCCACCCCCTCACAGGGAGGTGTATATTGGGATTTTAGTAAAGCGGATTTTTTCTTTCTTTATATTCATTTATTTATTCATTTCCATAGCCTTAGCGGTAGCTGTCTGGCTAATTATTTTTTTACATAATATTTACATAATGTTAAAGTGACAATATTTACAGTTATAATTCAATTTTAGTGCATTTCTATAAATAGTTTATAAACAATTTTTTGTTAATTACTTATATATAAGCGAACTCAAATCTATTTAGAGTTAGTAATCTTAATTACTGACATTTGTCAACAAATATTTTTTGATTTCCTTTTTAAAATGGCTTATATTACCTACATTTCTTAATTCAATTGGCAAATCATTAAAAATTTTTAAACAATTATACAAGCAGTTATTTTTTTATTCCTAGTGTTGTGTTGATGAATATCTACAGCTCGGTTTAAGATAAAATTGTGTTTTATGTAATTATTTACAATTTTAAACGCAATGATATATGACATATACATAGGCACAATGATATATGAAACTAAGCCTTCACAAATAGAATTACAAGATTATCCAATGTTAGTAAAAACAAATGGTATAAAAATTTCATTTGAAAATACAAACAAAATATGTTGTAATGATATTCCGCACAAGGTTACAATGAAAATAGCACATTATAAAAAAACATGTGAGCTATACCACAAACATAAACTTTGAGGACAACATTGAATACTGACAAAAAAATCAAATATGCCATTATAGGGAATTGACTTTTGTCAAAGGAATTTATAATCAGATTGTAAAATCAGTCTATGGTAAACTGATTATGATAAACTAGATTTTTGTGGAGCTGTGCCAAACAAAACTATATATATGTAGAAATTATTCAAAACAAAGTAGTGTTAAACATCGTTAATACCCAATGGTTTTTATTAATAAAATACAGCGCTATTGCATAAAACTCCACCTCCAACCCAACATTTTAATATGAAATCAAAAAAACTAGTTAATTAATAATAACAAAAATTATTATAAAATTGAAAAAAATCAAACTCTTCGGACTTTGTGTAACTAGGCTATTTTTTATTTGTATTTTTCTTAACTAATACCTTCGTAGTTTATCACAAAACTTACCATAAACCCCAAAAAAAAAAAATATAGTTGAAGAGGTTAAAAAAAATAAAATAGTCAGTCTTTTACAATAGTTTTAAATCTGGCTAAATTAACTTCCGATATCTGTTGGTTTGTTAATAAAAATTTCGGAATTAGTGCATGTCTAATAGATTTAGAATTAGGTATTCAACTCAATCTGGTTGGATGGTCAACTTCCTTAATAATGATTATCAAGAACATGTTATTTAATAACACATTCTTGATTGCGAATCAATCAACTTCGACCAATTTCTTCATAGCAAATGACCTTCAACAAGGTACGGTGCACCTATTCTTTTTTCGACAGTGAAATGAGCTACACGCTGGCTTTCTGTCGATGTCGATGATATAATAGTCTATTCAGCGGATAGCAAGGTAAGCATCCTTCAAACAAAAGTTCAAAAAATGTTTAATATGATTTTTTGGACTATTGCAAAAAATGGAAATTAAAAGTGAACTTTAATAAATTGTGAAACTGTATTATTTCGAAATACGGTCGGATAAAAGAAGTTCAGACATTAAAAAGAATTGGAAATGTTTTTATATCAAATGTCCTATCGGCTCGTCACTAGCAAACAAAAAGGTTGTCAAATATCTCGGTGTTCTTCTGCATCGTAATTTGAACTAAATCGAACATGTTAAATTTACAATCACCAAAGGAAATAAGTCCTTTATGACAGCAAAAAAGCTTTTTTACAATAAAAATATAAGTAACGAAGTAAAAATAATCTGTTACCAAACATTAGTTAGGCCCAACACTTGAATATGGTGTGCACTTGAATATTATATGGTACAATACCAACGCAAATCTAATAGAAAAAACGATTAAATATCACATATTATATTTTACCACAATAGGGAGTACATAAAAAAAACGGAATTGATTGCGCATTTCATATTCCTTAATCAAAATGGTTATATTCAAGACCACAATCATGTCCCTATACTATATCACTATAATAGACGGGCCACATGTAAAATCATTGATTACAATCCGGACCACATAAATGGAGATAGCTTAAAATACAACATGTCTATACCAGAGAGAGAAAAAAAAATTAAAAGAGAATATCGGTGGTTAGAAAACACATTCAACCAGAATTAGGTACTAAATACATAATTAGGTTTAACAATTAGGTTAAGTTAAGTTAGCTAGGGTTTTATTTAACAAAAAAAAAATTTAATATGGATTTTTAAGCCTTATTTTTACAATATATAGAAGAATAAACATGTTAACACACAGTACACAGTACTAATTACAACCGAACCAAAATAAATAGTAAGAAAATAAAATAAGTTTAAATGTAGTAATTAGTTATAGCCGTTTTTCTTAAATCTTTTCTAGGCTAATATAGTTTTAAGTTTATTTCAAGCGCAAATAATAAAAGTTTATATTAAAAAAAAAAGTTTTAAATCTGACACATTTAACATGAAATATTCTTTGTGGAATGCTAAGTGTAAGTTAGTTTTCTTACATTTCTATTATATATGAAATGCTGTTGTTTTCAATACACTGGGAGATGCAGTAGATTTAGCGTAGTAGGCAGTTAAAAGGTTTCAACCGATTCGAAGTTTCAGGTTCGATTCTTGATGAAGCAAAAAAAACATATGGTGTATGGGTTTTTCGACCTGGTCCAGGTCCTGGTTCATTGGAATAACATAAGTGACATTAAATAATGTTGAGAATACAATCTGGTGACACGGAGCTATTCTATTTAATTTTATTTATTTATTGATTTACTATTACTAAAATATGATCAAATATTAAAAATATAAAATATGAAATACAACAGTATAAAATACAAATGCAATAATACAATATCTATAATTATAATTGACAAGCATTTAAGGACCTGCGCAGTAGACACCTTTTCATTTTATTTCTCTTATCCATAATGAATTAAGAGTATATAATAAGTAAGTTGTATATAAAACAATAATGCGCACACAGTTGAACATTTTTTAATCATATGGTTTTATTATTCACCAAATACATTATCCGTGAGTTCTTATTAAAATAAAAAACAAAAACAAACAAATCACTGTATTATTATTACTTGCAATGAACCTATATGCACATATTATGTCAAAAAAAAACAATAAAACAAATTCATCTCAAATAAAAAATTAGAAAAAACAAAAACAAAAAAAAATCAGTTGAACTCTTCATATGACGGGTAATTTCAACTTTACATAGTAGAGTTAAAGTAGCTACCTATAAATATAATTAACAAGCATTTTAACTTTATATAATTTTTTTCAATTTACCAAAAATATTCTTAGTTTATAAATAAACACCGTTTTGGTTAATGAAAATATAGACCCAAATTTTACTAATTCTCTTGCAGAATTGTGAGCTTAATTTGTTTCAGAATTATATACATACATAATACATACATATTTCACCAAAATTAATTTTTTTTACTTTTATGAAATTACGTATCTACATAAATCTACTTCATTCATATGTAAATACAGTAGTATATGGTATATGTACATTTGGAGTAGATTTTTTTTGTTTTTACATACATAATATGTATATAGGTACCAGGCAATATTTTATTATTTTTGTTTGAATACATGAAATTCATAACTAAAAGCCAATTTTTATTGTACTATATGTTCATCATCTATGATTATAATTGACAAGTATTTAAGGACCTGCGCAGTAGACACCTTTTCATTTTATCTCTTTTATCCATAATGAAATCTTAATATATAATAAGTAAGTTGTAAAAAAAAACAATAATGCGAACACAGTTGAAAATTTGTTATTCAAATGGTTTTATTATTCACCAAATACATTAAGAAATAGGTAGAAACGAAACAGAAAATGAGAAGTAAGGTATTTATGTGTTTTACCGAAACCATACTAATTTCAAAGCTTTTAATTAAAACATGAGTGTTTTCTGCTTTGTAATGAGAAGTCTACATCAGTCCATGCAAATCCCTGTTCTTTTAAAAACTTTAAATTTGGCTTTAACTTGAATTATAATTACTCAACAGGGGCCCCTAGTATTTATATAATACTGTTATTATTGTTATTCTACTGTCTAATTATAATCTACAATCTAAATTATTAATATATTGATGATTGGTGATTGAAAATATAAAAATAATACAAAATAAATTACGTACCGAATGCTTTTCTTTTAACAAAATAGATTGTAAAGAAAATAAGAACGTTGTTGTATCAGCGATTTATTAAAGGCATAAGAACATAAATATTTAAATGTATGTCTTTCAAAAAAAAAGCAAAGAGCTGGCCCTAGAAATCAATGGAACACGTATTTCAATTAAAAAAAAATTAAATACCTAGGGGTAGACTTCAATAATCTCTATAAATTCAATGAACACGCCAAGAAATTAATCGCAAAAGCAGCGATGACATACTCCAGAATAAAATCACTAATATTACATAGCGATTTAAATGTCAAAAAGAAACTGCTCCTCTACAAAGCTAATTCGCCTAGTACTTTCATGTGCATTTTCCATTTGGTTCACTCTGTCTCCCAAATACGCAGAAAAGTTGCAAATATTCGAAAGAAAAGTTTTAAGAAATTGTTTTGGAAAGAATTTCGAAACCCCAAATAAAAGATATACCAACACCTTTATTTACGAGAGCTCTAGAATGAAGCCGTTAATATCTTATATGGTAACAAACAACATCAAGTATTTAAATAAATTAGAGGCATATCCGCATCCTAGAATAAATTCAATTAGTGCCAAACAATAGCTTTAACGATAAATACTATTTAGGTACGCCTTGCACAATTAAAAGCGAAAACTTGCAATTCGAAGACACACAAACTATGAAATGTCTAGCGAACTTTTACATTTTTAGCACCGAAAAAAAAGATCATCACCGTGGCTGATCTTATATTATCTCGGAAATAAGGAAAAAAAAATCATTATTGTTATCAAAACATTTTCCTCTTTTTTCTTTCTCTTTCATTTCACTCTAAAATCTTTTCTTTTAAATTTAAAAACTAGTATTAAGTTAGTATAAGTTTACTCGTCAGTTAAGAGCAAAACTACATTAGAAAATCGGATCCAAGATTTCGCTAAAAAAACAAAAAAAGGGATAAAAAAAATAAATAAATAAAACCAAACAAATAATTCATATTGTTAGGAGTATTACAAACCTCTAAATGAGCTACTAAGCCATACATTATAGTTTAGTATATATAATTGTAAATTAGCTTTTAAGTTCATAGTAATAAGTAATTGTAAAAAATTTAAGACATAATAAATTAAACTTAAACTGAAATGTATGTGAGTTAATAGGTCATGATCCATGGATAAACATCAGTTAAGTGCAAGCGTTTGGTGTAATTTTATTCTAAAAGTGGATTTCGAAATGTTATGTAAGAAAAGGTTGCTATATTTATTAAATGTGATGCAACATCTGTTAATTGATTCATTTTACCATAATCAGTTCGATGTGTGTGTTCTAACAAAGCTCTTGTCTGTCTTCTTAGGCGAAAATCATCTTTAAAAATGATTTTCGCCAGACTCAGCATATTTAAGGAGCTTAGCATGACAATAAGAAAGCGTAGTTCCTGACAATAATAGAAGTAACTTGCAGTACCATTTTAATTAAGCACGAAAAGATAATTCTACCTAAGTTTTAAAAAAAAAATTTGATAAGCCGTACAGAATTTTTTCAACTACTTACATATTTAAGGAGAAAAAAGAAAGTAAAAAAACTATTTCAGCCTAACAAACTTAAACTGAAATAATTAACATACCTACATTCAAAAAAATATTTAACTCTTTCAAATTTTTATATTTTATTCCTCATTCTTTTTATTTTGATTATTTTAAAATCACCAAATGTAAAGTACCGAGATATATAGATACACCTAAAATCGTAACTAAGAAAAAATGATTCAAGAGAAAATTTCTCACAAAACCTCTTATAAATAATGATAAAAAACAAAATATTCAAAAACAAAAAAAAGAACAATAATAAAAACAAAAAAGATACTAGCTAATAAACAAGAAAAAAGTTCCATACCCTCTACTCACAATAATGAATATAAAAATATAAAAACAAAAAAAAAAATTAACAGAAATCAGGAAAAAAGGACATAAAGAGGAAAAATTACATCCTATTAGACCCAATTAGCTTGTCCTTTCATTTAAAATAAAAAACCATAAAAAATTAACAACAGTACAATATAATAATAAAAAAAAAAAAAAACAATAATAAAAATATTATACCCTGCTCATATTAAAAAAAAATTGTAAAAAAAAAAAAGGAAAAACGCAAGTAACAAAACAAACACAATCTCCTGTGAAATGAAAAATTATCAAGGAAATACCATACACTACACATATTATTACTATACATACATCCATGCATACATATATATATATATACCTACATTAACACAGTGAATATCATTCTTTTCGTTCTCATCATTGTGCACTCACTATATTAATATGTATATATATGATGTTGACGAGATTTTCTCATAGTTTTGTTTTTTTTTTCTTATTTTTCTGCGGTCACTGGAAAAACTACCATCCATCCATCCATACATACATTCATTTATTTGTTCATCCAATCCATCCATCCATTGAGAACAAATACGAATTTGATGAACATATTCTACACTTAATATCAACAAAACATTATACATACACACACATATATACATTCCAGATACCTCAATAGTGTATACTTCAGATTCAGATTGATTTTATTAAAATCCTTAGTACAGATTTAAAATAGAATATATATTTACTAAACTCATGCATATGTGTACATTGTGTATATCATATTTTACATGTAAATATAGATACATTTGGACATTGTGCAGCTTTTTTTTTTTTTGTTTTACTTCTTTTGTTTTATTAAAACTCTGATGATGTGCGATATGTGGTCATTTCTCTTACCCTTAAAAAAAAATCAAAAAAAGAAATATAAACAAATATAAACTTTAATGATATCAGGATATATTTATAAAATATAATACAAGAATAATAAAAACAAAAACAAAAAATAAAAAAACAAAAAATGAGCAAACTTTTGAATTGAGCATGAAATTAAAAAGGAACGAATAGACCCAACTCTGGTCATATATGCCAGGTTTTAATGGTTTCTGCCTCAACTATATTTTTTTGTATGTATATATATATATATGTATTTTATATATATATATATATATATATAAATGTATATTATGGATGTATGTGGGTGAAAATTTAATACAATTCTAAAATTTATTTTTATTTTTGTTGTTCTGGTTTTTGTTGTTACTTTTAATTTTAAGAGCAGCAGAGAATTGACTTGAAAACTTATGGTTTTTATTATATTTCTGTCGTTACTCTTTAAGTAAATAGGGAGTTAATTGGCGAAAAAGATTGATGTTTTTATAAAATAAGATAGATGTACATTGTAGGTGTATATATGTATATATATCTATAAATGTTATAAATGTTTTTTTTTTTGAATGTACAGTATGTGTCAAAAGAAAATGACATAATATTTACAGTAATTATAAATAGAAGAAAATTTCTAATATTGTTTACCTCTAAACAATAATCTCGCTGGGAATATACGCTGGGTGGTGGTTAGATAGAATCAGTGTCTGCTTCACAAATTCCTGATTACCGATAAAAGCAAAATGTTTTATGGGTTTTTCGATCTGCACCAGCATATTGGGATCAAACAAATGACAAAAAATAATTTGAAGTACAATTTCGAATGAGCTTAAATAAAATGGAATTATACTATTTAAGCAAAGTACCTACTTAAAGAATTACCTTATAAGGGACACGAAATCATCTTTTACATTTACAATGCAATTTTAAGAATCTGCTCTTTTCCTGACCAATGGAAGATGGTCCAAGTTATCCTAATCTCAAAACCCTCAAAATCAGGGAATGATCCAAACATGGTAAAATCATATAGACCGATTAGTCTACTGCCAATCACATCTCAACTCTTCGAGAAACTCTTCATGAGTAGACTCAAACCTGTCCTGTTATCAAAAAATTTGAGCCCTTGCCATTAATTTAGCTTAAATCAGGATCATGCTACAATAGAACAAGTTCATCGCATAGTGGATAAAATCAATAAAGACTTCGAGGGAAAAAGATACTGCTCGGCTGCATTTCTCGACGTAACACAAGCGTTCTTCAAGGTGTGGCACGAAGGACTTCTCCATAAATTAAAAATCTTTTTACCTTGCCATTACTACTTAATTCTAAAATCTTACCTAGCGAACAGAAAAATTGTACTCAAATATGAAGAAGCGTATACTTTAACAATTAATGTAAATTCAGGAGTATCACAAGTTAGTGTGATTGGTCCAATGTTGTATTTATTATACATTACTCATATTCCTATGAGCGACAACACGATGATGGCCACATTTGCTAATAAGATGATACAACAATATTGTCATTAAATAAAGACTGGCGTTACACCACCTTCAAAGGGTATTAAATAAAGTTTAACAATGGCTAACAATTTGGAGAATAAGAACTAACGAATCGAAATCAATGCATATTACATTTACCACCAGAAGAAGCACATGTCCTCCAGTAACCCCAAACAACAAAGTTTTACCGCAGGAGGATTCGATAAAGTACTTAGGCTTGCATCTGGAGGCAAGACTAACGAACGTGGGAGAAGCACATTTTAAATAAAATAAGCAGTTAAGAACTAAGTTCAGTAATATGCATTGGCTTATGGGACGTCGTTCACGCGTTTCATTGGAGAGCAAGGTGTTGCTGTATAAGGAAAATTAATTTATAAGATAGTTGTAATACAATTAAAGAGATAAATAAAAATAAAATACTATTTAAGAAAGCTTAGTTGATGACACGCAATAGTAATAGTTTTCTAATAGTAGTAGTGTTCAAGTAGTCGTTTTAATGAGTAGATATGCCAGCAAAATGAATAAATCAATAAAATATTCGAGTAAGATTGTTACTTCATTGACCACAAACCATTTTCAACAAAAAGGCTCGGGTAATCGGAAAATAGAAGACGATGGCAGGACTTTATTTCCGTTATACCTAGTTACCTAATTTATGTAATTAAAAAATATTGACAACTTTAAAAAGATAGCTATACTATTGGAACAAATACATATAACTTTCTTCTTTGAGCGATATTGGGAAGTGACTCGGGTGTCTTAAGCGCTCATCACGTTTTTAAGTTAGTGTTTCTAATAGATTATCACGTCTCTAAGCGATTATCATTGTTTCTAAACGATTATGATATTCCAAAGCGATTACCGCGTCTTTAACGATTCCGCCGTTTTAATTGATTATCACGTCTCTAAGCGATTATCACTTCTCTAGACGTTTATCACATTTTGTTTCTTCCAGCAATATATTAATGTGAAAGGAATAAAACTTAGAAAACAAAGAAGCCCAGGAATGTCCTAAAATTAAAATGTTTTGATAATATTATAAGCTTGAAGTGTAGTTATTACACAAAAGTAGCAGTAGGAGTAGTTTAGGTTTAAATTATAAATTTATAATCACAATTGAAACTCTAAGTTACGCTAAGTGATAGCTAGTAGATAGAGCGCTTGGTTTTCAATCTAAAGGTTCCAGGATATAATTCCGACGAAGGCCACTAAAGTTCATGGTCCACTAAAAATTCTAAAAGAAAAAACTATTATGTAAAAAAATTGTTGTATTTGTATTTTGTGTTCGTCCCATAGACTTGAAATAAAAGAAAGAATCATAACAGAAAATCAATTGCATCTCAATTTTTATTTATTAAGTCTTATACAATAACTTTTTGTACTGACTGTAGGTTGACGCTTAAAATTAATATAATATGTACCTACTTTCATTCATATGTAAATGGATATAAAAAGAATTAGAAAATAAGGAAAAGGCAACAAGTCATGTTATGATTTTCTGAATATTTGATTATTAAAAAAAAAAAATTTAATTTTTTAAAGAGTTTTGTTTTTATTTTATTATTTTTATTTTGTATTTTGAAAAGGGTTAATCCCATATCCAACTCACACAAAAGACATTTGGTATCCTTTAATTTTTAATTTAGAGAAAGCAAAAAAAAAAAAAAAACAAGGCCTTGGTATATTGTGTTAATTTTGTGATTTTATTAAGTCTTTTCAGTTTAATTTATTTTCACTCAATTAAATTTTTCATTCATGTATATTTAAAATTTAAGGTAGAAAAAGAAAATAATAAAATAAAAATCTAGAATTATAGTATTATAATTTAGAACGTGTATGTTGTAGGCACCCAATACACAAGTAAAATACATAATAAAAGGTAATAACGTGTTTTTGTTTTTATGTACAACACCCACTTATGCTTATTCTCAACAATAATTTAAAAAAAAAAAAATAAAAAAAACGTAGGTTAATAAAATGTAATAAAATATGAAATCAATTTAGAAATACTTAAGTATCTTCTCCGATTTTACGCAAGCATGACCACAGTATTGATGTTTCTGACTTAATATTATTTGCCGCACTTAGTAAATTTTTGATGTACAGATACGTTGTTGCTATAAAAAATATGCAATTATTTTCTCACATATCTCAAAGAAGTTTGTAGATATTTGTTTCTCGTCATAGGAGTCGTCTCAGACATTTTTCTTTTTCGGTTAAAGCTATATATATTGCACCTACAACCTACATACGCATAAAAATATTTACTGAGGCCCAGTATATAGTAATGGCGAATGAAAGGTGGCTCAGACTAGCCCCTAATGCGACCTCAAGGAAAACATGTACCTCGTATAACATCAATAAAATCAAACAATACTTAGGCGGGTCTCGTATTTATAGATCAAGAGTAGTAGCCACCAGTACAAGCTATTGGCCGATCGGAAGCCACGCTGCCAAACTAGGTATTGTCGTAGCTGAATTAGAGAGAAGCAGAAATTCTTGAACACTTCCTCTGGAGTTTCCCAGAATTAGTTAGAGGTGAGGCTTTCCCTATCAATATAGGTTTTTTTTCGCGGAAAGTAAAATAGGAGATCTGTACAACCTTCTCAATGACATAGGGTGGTTCTAGTATTCTAGTACCGAGTCCCTGGAGAAAGTAAAAATAAGAGAATGATCCTATATATAACAGCTATGGCTCCTTCTAGCTACCTACCTACCTACCATATAGGGAATATTTCCGAAATCAATTAAATTAGTCTAAAGTTGGTTTCTAATAACAATCGTTAATTAATTTTTTTTTTTTTTTATTATTATTTTTTATTTTATTTTCTTATATATATACAAATAAAATTTAAACTATACAGTATTGAATTCACACTAGTGATGTCATAGTCATTTAAATCATTCTTAATTTTACTTAAATTTACTTTTTCAAGAAATTAATTGTGGAGTTTCAACAAAGATTAATACTAATTTAATAATAATTTTTAATCTATTGAAATACAATAGAAATTACATAAGTAAATTATTTTTTTTTTTTCTAATAATAAAATTTGTTTATTGCTAGAACATAAGTGGATAAGTAGAGCCATAAGTAAATTAAAATTTCTTTGAACATAATTTTATCATATACACATCTATATAGTTGTATTCGCAATCTAACTAAGATCTAGCCTGTATTAAAGAAGAGCAGAAGAAGAAAATTTCTAAGCAAGGTACTTCAGGTCAGATATATATTACTGATAAACCATTAATAAAAATAGATTTCACAAAATTTAGATGAAAAGCAACTTCTAATAGTTCCAGTGCAGTTTGAAACTAGAATAAATAATCTAATTGATGTAATTTACCTTAGTAGTTCAATCTCGTAATAATTTATATTTAAAAGCCATTTTTTACTAAGTTTAACAAATTTATTTAAACAATTTGAATTTTTTATATTCATTGGAAGATTATTAAAGTATGTTGATGCCATAGTAAAGTAAAACTTCTTATAGTGTGTCTTATTACAGAAAGGTATATCGACTATCATTCCATAATTTATTCTTAAGTTATACGAGTTTGAATTGGGAAGTCTCAAATGATGTTTGTTCTTGTAAAATTTAATTAATGAGTAATGAGCAAAGAGGTGTCTGACAGGCAGTATATTTCATTCTAGGAATAGAGACCAACAACTGAAGGTTCTATTTTCAAAGTACATGACACGGAGAATGCATTTTTGAGCTTTTAGTAATGGTTCAATTGTATTGAAATATGAGCCACCCCACCTAGTTATACCATACTTTAGAGTGAACCAGAGCATAATAAATATTTAATAAAAGCTTTTTTGAACAATATCGTCTCAATATATAAAATTTTCTAACACATAACAACATATATTTATATAAGTTATCTAGATGAGGTTTCCAATTTAAATTTTTATCAATAATTATTCCCAAGTACTTGTACTTTTCAACAGATTCAATACTGAGCACAAACTATTTAAACATGAACCAACATGACAATTGCAATGAGAAGCATAATTTAAACGAACACAACCAGTAGAATGAAATTTAATCTCTAGATCAATGTCAGAAGAATTTCCTAAATTAAAAACAATTATTTTGGTTTTATCACTTATTATCAGTTTATGAATTACGAACCATTTTCTGAGGAAATCTACATCAATCTAGCGAAATATTCATTAAATTCATTTGTAATTTGAGTTTTGTCAGAAATTTTTAGTCCATTAATTTCAATTTCGTTTATAACAGTATTCGAAATTTTCTCATTCAAAATATTTTTGATCACTTCCCATTCCTTTTTAGAGTTACCGCTGTGTGTTTATTTAATTCTTCAGAATAGTAGTTACTTTTGAGGTTAGTAATTTTTTGCTTAACGATTTTACATAGATTTTTGATATGCTGTCTCATACTTAGATTGTAAGGTTCTCTTTTGCAATTAATCCAACTTTATTTTATATTTTATCAAATTCAGGAGCTCGTCTGTCATCCATGGTTTTTTAATTAATGAATCTGTCCATTGCATGTTCGTCATAGTTTTTAATTTTCTTTGCTCAAAGTTACGTCAAGTTAACGTATAATATATTCTTAGTGATTAGTTATCCTTAATTGACTGTTTCAGAGCATTGCGTTCCGAACAAAAAATTTTTGTTTATTTCAATCTGGTAAATTTTTAATTATTAAAAACCAATTACTTAAAAATTAAAACAAAAAAAAATATTTTTATGCCTACATTTTTTTTAAATGTGAGAAATGTAAAAAAAAATAAAAATTACAGCGAAAAAAATTATAAGCAAAAATGAATACAAAATATAAAAAATAATATTGATAAATAATAACAAAAGTTAACGAATATTTAAAAATTATACAACCATAACAAAAATAAAAAAATTAAACAAACTAAATTAAATTTACCAATTAAATAAATTAATATTACTAAATAACAAAAATAAAATCATATCAAATAAGCGACTTCTGAAAGTTTGAATTGAAATATTATTTTTTTAAAATCTAAAAATAATGCTGATTCGTTAAAATAAATAGGAATCACGGGAATCACTTAATAAAGCGATTTTTGTAATCTTAGGTTTTTCTTCCAGCAACTTATTTAAAATTACTAATAATGAGCTTTTAAGAACGTTACCTCAACCTGCTCTCCCACTTCTTATTTCATCCCATAAAGCCCAAAATTATATCTTTAGTACCATCAGACAAAATTAAGGACACAATTAAATTGTACGTATTGATGTTTCTTGCATAATAAAAGGTAGAAGCAAATACTTTTGGAAGACTAAATACTGACTGAAGGTTAAAGATAATAATTACATGGTTTGGATCAATATTATTACCGTCTATGTCTCTATCAGCTTTTAATCCTTTTGTTTCATTTGTGTTAATTCTATATTCAGTTATTTCTTACAGGTTTGTATTATTTTACACAACGGTCGTAACTTGGCTTGTAAAATGACATGTTTTTGCACTATACCTCTTATAGCCATAATGTTACAGTATATTACCAAACGGAATATATTAAACGTCGAAGATTTTTTAAATAATTATATTACCTTTGAACGTCTAATGTAGATTAAAATTAATTATTCTGATTAATTATTCATTTATTGCAAAAGTTTTCAAAATCCTTTAAAATATTGTAAAAAGAAAATGGAAGGTCGAGAAAAATTTAAATACCTCTGTTATACAGACGAATAATTACGAGTACTTACTTGTATAGTTTGATTTGCTGTACTTCGCCAATTCATTCATTTAAATTTGCTCTAAATCGAAGCTAGACAGACCTATTGTAGTTTTTTATTTTATATTCAATTACACTACAGAGCATTCAGTTATCAAATAAGTTGAATTCTCATATAGTTTTTTTTTATTAATAATTTCAAAAATTTTATAGAAAATTTGCTTTAACTTTACCTTCCATTTTTAGTTAAAGATTTATCAAAAAATAAAAATCAAAAGTTTTCATTCTTCAAAAAAGTTTTTCTTTTTTTTTATTGATGCCACATGTATGCATTTTTAAACTATATTTTACTTGTTTACTTGTTTTGAGAAGAACAAAAAATAAAATATGAAAATAACAAAAATAAATCTTTGAAAATAACTTTTCTCACTCGTTTTTCCTATATTTATAAAATATTATAAGAAATCAATAGTTAGAAAACAAAATGAAATGAAAAGTTAAAGTTAAAAAAAAAAGAAGTTAGTATAAATTTTTTTTTTTTATATTTTATGAAAAAAAAACTCATAAACTCTCTTTAGTTGTAAAGCGCAAAGATGTTTCATACTACCTACTTTTCACGTTTTTGTTGTTGTTGCAGTTGTTGGTATAGTTTTATTTCAGTACATTTCATTTTGGGTTGTGTTCGTTGAGACAAAAGTTTTTTTTTATTCTTAAAGAAGTAAAAAAAAAAAACAAAAAAATTAAAAATAAAAAATTTTAACTGTAATCAACCAAAGCAAAAAATAGATTTTAAAAAGATTTATAGCTCAATGTACATAACACACAAGCGTATGCTTACAGTGCAATAAAATAATACATTTTAATGTTCGAAATCAATGTATTTATAATATATACATATACATATATAATATATATATATATATATATATATATATATATGCATATTTATAATGTTTCATATGTCATGCACATGTAAATAAAACAAAATTAAGAATGAAAAAAACCCAATTTTCATTAAAATTCAGAGTCAAAAAGTCCAGACTGTTAGATTTCAGACGCGACAAAAAGGAAAACGAAGTTGCAATAAACTGTAGGGTAAAAATTAGATTTTTATTTTTTTTTTCTGTAAAACTTAAGATCCGGTAAATTTTTCTGCCTTCGAGAAAAGCATTGCAACAGTGTATTGCAATGCTTTTGAGTGGAGGTTTTGAAACTGTAAACCCTTATAGCCCCCCCTTGCCGTGAAGGTTTGTGGGGAGACACCTCCGACAATAAAATTAAGTATTTCACCTTTTTTTTAATGAATTTGTCCGAATTTTATTATTTATTTATAAGCTCTTTGTTATGGGCTTATCAACCACGTGGGTTTTGTCAAGCCCTCATTCTTTAAAGTTTTTATATTTTAAATAGGAAATATTTTTTTTTTTTTTTTTTTAATTTCCATCTATGTGGATGTTTTTCTTTTTTAAATTTAAAAATTAAAATTAAAAATTGACATGTTTCGACAACATTGAAGTTGTCATCTTCAGTAAACAGTGAATAAGTTATTATAATTACTTATATTTATATAAAAATTAAGATTACATTTCTAAACTAATTTAGGTCATTTTACCGTCTATTAATACATTACTCTTGAACGTAAGTTTGTCATCCAAGATTTCGGTGTTGTTGTTCTTGTATATTTCATACCCTTCCAGAGTGTTCAATATTCTACCTTTTTGACATTTATGCAACGGTATGAAATTACTTTGAAAATCACCAGATTCGGGACCTACTTGTATTGTGTGTGCTGCGTAGTTTGATGTGCAGTTTATTATGTGTTATACTTTTATATGCAAAAGAAACACGCGCGTTCACCTTAAATTTGCACGAAATCTCCCTTATTATATTTAAAAAAAAAAAAAAAATCCAACAACAATTTAACCAGCCATTTCGTTCAAATTTGTTATAAACGATAGCTTTGCTTTGAGAATGGGAATAAATGGAAAATGAGAAGAAATACAAGAAAAAAAAAATTCTCCAGAAAACAAAAAAAGGAGGCATAGCAAAATATTATTTCATTTGGTGGACAGTAAACACACGATTATTATAAATGTTAATTTTTTTTTTAGACATATTAAAAGGAGAACTTAGTAAGTTTTAATTTTATTTTCATTTTACTCTGTTATGTAGGTACAACAGAAATAATTTATTAAAAATAAATTTTGTTGGAAATAAAGATTGTTGGTTTGTTAAATTCCAAAAATTCAAAGGAATATTCAAAAACTTCCCCAACAAATTTGTTGAATGGGTTAAAAAATTCTTATTTTGAATATTTTGATATTATTGGTGATAAAAATGAATTGACTACTTTTATAAGCAAAGTCATTTTTACGACAAATCTATACAGAAAATTTACTGAAAAACTTTATTGGATGACGTAGTATCTGTTTTTCAGGAGACTGCTAAATTATGTGAGCTGGTTTTAGCAATAACTTTTTCAACATTATCAGTAGAAAGATCATTCTCGACGTTAAAAATAATTTAAACCAACTCTCGCAATACAATGGAACAGAATAGATTGTCAGAACTGGCAACTTTTCGGATAGAAGAAGAATTTCTAAGTCAGTTTCAGTCAGAAGAAATGAAAGTATTTTAGAAATTTTTCGCCAAAAATCATGATTGAACACTTTTGGACCCTTTTTATAAATCAAAAATTTAATAAAATTACACATTGTTATTTAATGTGTGAAAAGTAAGAATAATTTCCCTCCACGAATATTATAACTATTATAAGAATTACTATTATAATGATATATTTCACAAAAACTATTAGGGTATTAATCTCCCTGTACACACAAAGAAATGATCAAAGTTAATCTATCTTAAATCAGTTATGATAGACAAATGAAGGTGGTTCTAGTGGGTTTAAGGCCATACACTATCATGGTTGGTTCCCAGCTCAAGCCACATGGTGCCCTTCGAAAATTTCCACCTATACCGACGAAAACATTTTTTTTTTGCTTTGAACGAGTAACTTAAAATATCACGAGTTGCCACTGGCTGATATATATTTAGTTTTTTCATTAATAGTTTTATTTATTGTTTGGTTACTCTTATATTTGTTATTATGCTTCATTATTAAATTACTGATTATGTTGCTATTGTAACCGTTGGCTACTGCTATGTATTTTAGTGTTTCTACCTCCTCGTTATAGTCTGATTTACTCAATGGGACGTTTAATTATCTATTTACAAAACTATTGTAAGCCGCCATTTTATGTTGGTGGGGATGATGTTAATTTGCATGTATGGTGACGTCCCTAGTTGTAGACTTTCTATAGATTTTGTACTCCAAATTATAGTTGTTTCAGTTTATTGTCAGATCCAAAAAATTTAATGTTCCATTGCATCAAAAAACTTCAACTACTTGCAACTATTAGAAAATTCTACTTACTTAGAAACCTTTGTTCAAGGAAGTTGCTTATTAACATATATCACGCTTTAGTCAACTCAAAACTACAATATGGAATTACTTCGTGGGGAGGAACTTACTTAAATTCACTTCAGTCTATAGTCACTGCCCAGAAATGTATTCTAAAAGTGATTCACTACAAAAATAGGACATTTAGTTGTTGGCCATTATTTCAAGATTTAAAAATTTTTCCGCTATGGCACTTATACGTTTTCAGGTCTTTAAGAAAGTTCTTTCAAGATGTCAATGTTAATAATATTCGAAATAATAATATTTATAATCTTAGAATTAATAATAGAAATATGGTACAGATTTTACCTATAATACACATTATACACATTCCTTTTACCTATAATACACATTATAAGAAATTTTTTGACTTTTTGGCACCTTCCTTTTTTAATTTTTTACCAATTACCATTAGAACAGAAAGAAACTTTAATAAATTCTTGAAACTCCTTAAAGTATGGCTCCTTTCATTAAATTATTATATTCTAGAAAGTTTGCCTTGATATTTATTAATTAATTTAAAATTCTCCATTACAGTGACAGATTTTAAAAAGTGCTCAAATGAAGTGACCGTCATATACAGATCAAATTATATAAAAGATATCTTTATACATGGTCAATCAGTTATAAATATTAGACCAGATTAAATGCTGAAGAAGTCCTTTACTTTTGTTCGTCCTTATTTAGAATTAAGTCGTGTTGTGAAGTTTTTGGAATACTAATTAAAGCAGATAAACTTCAAATTTCACTTAAACGTTCTGTGGACATACCGCCCATGATATCACATGATATTAGTGATTTTAACTGGATAGTAATTTCAGAAATTAGGGACAAAATAAATCATACAAAGCTAAATATCCCCGACTATTTGGTCGAAATGCATGTAAAAAGAATAAGTTTGAAGGAAAATCTACTAGACTTCAAGGAACGCACTGCGAAAACAAATTTTAACTGCGACTACAAAGCTCTCCGTTCTAGTTTAATATCGAAGGAAATATTGCGACATCTATGCTGTTCCCCTTTTCCCAACTGCAAATGTTTAAAGTAAAAATGGAAATCAGAACAAATAATTAAACAAATTATGCCCCACACAAATTGACAAATTTTTTAGAATTTTATAAATACTATACGTCACTAGAGGTAAATTCCACTAAAGTATAGTACAATATTGTCCTCACAATAAAATTAAGCAAATATATTATGTATAATACAAATAAACATTAATTGAAAAATAAAAATTTATCTTAATTATATGTAAGTTAATATTGTATTGTGTTCATATTAAAACCATTAGTATAAGTTCTTAAAATTGTGTATGGATAAAAATAAAAATAATAAAAAAAAAAATTCGATTTCTGCAGTGAATTTAAAATTCTTCACTTGTTCGTTTATGTGTTTATTCAGATTGTTGATTTGCCTAGTTGTTCCGTTAAGGATAATGAATGTATCATCCACATATCAACAATAGAACATGATTTTATCTGCCAGTGGGTCTTTTGTTTTATTAAATATATAATTGTTTTCGAAGTGGTTTAAGTAAATATCAGCTAATAACCCGGACAATGGTGAACCCATTACTAATCCATTTGTTTGAGCATAGAATTCGTGGTTGTATGTGAAGTAGTTTTGGGATAGTATTTTCGTTAGAAGTTTTTCTATGTCATTGATCAGTTGTTCTGCTGTTGACAGCTTCTTACTGTCTTTTAATAAATGGACGGTTATTTTTACTGCTTCATCTATTGGTATATTTGTGTACATGTTAGTCACATCAAAAGAAGCTAGTTTGTAATTGGTTTTTATTTCAATGTCATTAATTTTGTGAATGAGTTCGTATGAATTTTTTATACTGGCGCTATTTTCGATGTTTATGTTTTGTTTTATGGTAACTGATACCATCGAAAAGACACTAGAAGAAAACTGTATTTGCTGTTTAGGATTCCTTGATGTTTCTCAAGTTTTTGCCAAATTATAGCACTGCATATATTTTGACAAGCAGCACTGTACTCTACCCAAAGTCTATGTCGAAGTAATTTCATTTAACAAAAAGAATATTCCATATTAAGCAAGGGGAAGAATACTCTATGCGAAACAACATACATGCAAATGTACCCCAAGGGAATATTTATTTATTTCTTTATTTATTCAAAAATAATCTTAGAAGAGCTATACATGTAAGCTCATGTAGAGTGCTTATAATATAATTATATAATTCAAAATTATTCTCCATTGTCAAACATAACAACGCAAAGAAAAAATTAAATTAAAAACAAAAAACAAAAAAAACAAATGAAAATGTTTAAAAGAAATTAATTAAGAACATGTATGAGTTATAAATCAATAAGCTAATGACTTTCAAGATAAATATTTCTTAAATATTTTTTTAAATTTTATATTGTTGAAATGTTTAATCTGTTATAGGCTGTAGTTGCAGTTTAACTATTGGTTCTAATCCATTTAGATTATGATCAGGCATAAATCTAAGATGATTTGCTTTTCTTGTGTTGTAATTGTGTACATCAATGTTGGACATTAGAGACATTGTTTGTTTTTTCTAATATTATTAATGTGTAACATCTGATTCATTTCTTTAAAATCTCTTATTTTTAAAATGTCGTACTTTTTATGTATTAAATTTGTTGATGTTCGGCAATGAAGCAAAAACAGGTTCTTAATTGCTTTGTTCTGGATAATCTGTAAAGCATTTAAATTTTTTTCATATGTATTTCCCCCAGACTCCAATACCATATGTCATTTTACTTTGAAATAAACTGTAGAATATAGATTTCTTTGAGTTACGAGGAGCACGTCAACCTAGTTTCCTAAATCCACCAGTTGTTTTTCGTGTTTTGATTGATAAATTCTTTATGTATTCATTCCAATTCAAGTCATAATCCATAATTACGCCAAGATATTTGTATTTATTAACCCTCTCAATTGGATTATTATTATATGACACCGTAATTGTTTATGGTTTAGCTTTGATTAACATCAGTTTAGTTTTATTTGTATTAATTGTGAGTTTATGTTTATACATCCATACACAATTCATATCTTCATTTGCTTTGGATTCGAGGATGTTATGATTTAACTCCGAATATATTAGTACTAGGTCATTTGCATTAAAATAATTTTTCCCATGCAATTTTAGTGAAGAGAAGCTACTTCTATAGCAGGAAAATAATGTTGGTCCTAAGTGAACTCACTTTAATTCAACATTATTTTGCCTACTTTTAACTCATCCATATTCAGAATACTATTTTCGATTTTTTAAATAGTTATGGAACCAATTATATTCTTTGTGTCTTGAACACCTTATTCAAACAGAATTTTAAGCTTTCGTCAGGTCAAAGAAAATTACGCCAACCTTATTTCAACAACTAATTGCAAATTGCATATTTTGATACAACGTAAAATAGAATTGTATTTGTATTAGACATTTTTATAAAGCCATATTGCTGATTACAAATTAAATTGTTTACTACCAAATGATTAACCAATTCATCGTTAACATACATTTCAATTATTTTTCCTAATACTGAGGCTATTGATATTGGTCTGAAATTATTAGTATCAGATTTATCGCCTTCTCCCTTATAAACGGGTATTACTTTGTAGATTTTTAGCATTTCCAGAATGTTACCTTCTATTAACTATTTATTTATCAAGTATGTAATAGGTTAAGTTAGTTTAGATTTTAGCATTTTTACAGTTGACGTTTTGATGTTATCAACACCAAAACTGCTATTCATTGGTAGTCGTTCTCTTTTAAGGGTCCCATCCTGTATTTACTCTATACCTGTGATATACAAGAGTTAGAAGATGTGACGATAGCAACTTTTGCAGATGATGATACGGTATTAGCGGTTGGTAATAAAATAAATGATGTAACAAATAAACTGCAGCAAGGAAACAGCAAAATTTCCTTATATTACAAAAGGTGGAAAATTAAACTAAACAAATCCAAAACCACACTTGTTAATTTTACAAATAGAAAAATAGAGTCGTCCATTTCAACATTCATTCTCAACATGTTAATACTGAAGTTTTACGTTTAGTTGACAGTCAAAATTTGTTTTGAAGACATAGACGGGCGAAACCGTTCACACTGTATTATTTCTAATGGAATTTTATTTGATCAAAGATATCTGAAGTAATAGAGCCAAAATTGTATTGTAATGGTTAGTCTATGAGACTTTCTTTAACTTTAACAAAGGGATGCCGAAATCCCGGTATATAAAGGCTTTTTGCAATTCCGGGACACCGGATTTATGGTTTAATCCCGGGATTTAGATACTTTACAAATTTTTATCAGTGAGACAGCAATGTGTAAGGTGAGCGATTGCAAAAAAGTTTTAAAAATTGGTGGTGGAACGACAAGATGTCTACACACTCACTTATTTTCGATACACAAAATTCCAATAAAAAATAAAATCGATTTTGATGTCGCAAATAAATCAGGCGAACCTCCGAAGAAAAGAGTTACTACAAAATTAACTAATTTTTTTTCTGCTTTGGAGAGTAAACAAAAATCGCTTCCTCCAACTCTGTCACGTTTAATTGTACTAGATGTACTTTTATTTAATGTTTTATGCCATTCTTTGGATCTGCGTGCAGCCTTAACTGCCATGTGATTTCGGAAACTGCCTTCGTCACCAAGCACGATTTGTATAATTGTTTTAGATTACGCTAATGAAATAAGAAATTCTGTTAAAGCTGAAATCGCTGTCCAAAAAAAATCAGGGATAAATGAATCGGCGATAAATGAATATAAACGTCGCTGAAGAATCGAAATTGTGGAGCTTGGGTCTAGTTCGTATTAGTGGTACGTAGTCTGCAGAGAAATGTGTTGAATTAGTAGTATAAAAGTTAAATGAACATGGACTAAATTTGTATGAGGATATTATCTCTATTATGACAGATGAAGCCAGTGTTATGACAAAAGTTGCAAAGTTATTATCAGTACATCAACAAATATATTTGGCACACGGTATACAACTTTCAGTTATTGACGTGTTATACAAAAAGTCAGATAAAAGAGCTGAATCAAAAGAAGATACTGTAGCGGAGAACCTTTCAGAAAGTGGGTCTGAAATTGAAATGTGTGAGGAGTTGGAATATGACGGAGAAGAAATAGTAGATCGTACCTGTTTGCCGACGTGTGAAGTAAATGATACCTAGTTCGGGCCACTAATAAAGAAAGTGCGGAGAATAGTACCTTTTTTTAAATGATCACCCACCAAAAATGATAATTTACAAAAATATATCCGAGAAGATTTTGGGAAAGAAATTCCGTTAGTAAAGGATTGCAAGACTGGATGGAGTAGGCGATGTGAGAACGTTGTTACTTAATAAAAAACTGTGTCCAGAAAGCTCTTATAGATGTGAAACGAAGTATATCTATAGATATATCTCAAAATGAAAACTAAGTCATTTCTGAATTTGTTGATGCTTTAACACCTATTAAGGCTACTGTTGTAGCTCTTTGTCGCCAGGATGCGAACCTTATTACGGTTGATATCGCTATTAGATTTAAGCGGACTTTTGTATTATCTGCACAATGGCTTGAATAGAATCTCTCATTCCGACAATGAGTTCATTATAGTACCAACACCAACTAAGTGTCGTAAATTAGTTGTAGATCTTCTTGAAAGATTGAATGCAACTTCCATAACAGGATGTTCTACAATAGCTCCGGAACTTGATAAATTTCAAGATGTTTCTGTGCAAGACGAAATTGTTGAAGTTATTTCCTACAGCCGAAGAAATTAATAAAGCAATAAATGATGGCATGCCACGTCAACAAGTGATACCACATCGATGCGAATCGTTAGTTTCCGAACTTCAAAAAGTAATGGCTCTATTTGAAAATGGAGGCTCACATGGCGATTATTTGAAGCCTGTATATATTTAAAAACGATTAAACCAACCGAGTCAGCATCGAATCTGAAAGAGCCTTTTCTTCTGCAGGTTTATTTTGTAATAAATTACGAAGTTCTTTGGGTGATAAGGTTTTAGACCAGCTCTGCTTTCTCAGGTACCACTTCCAACAACAAAAAAAACTTAATCAATAACTTTCTTCATATAAGAAACTTTTTTATAATATTTTTTTTCAGCAAAGGAAGTCAATCCCGGGATTTATAAAATGGAATCCCGAAATCCCGGAATCGAAAATTATGAGGAAATTATGAGGAAACTATTAATCTTTTTTTAGCATTACTTACCCCGACTATCGACCTCAAAATAAACTTAAAATATAAGTAGTATCAAAAAAATTGTTTGTATGAAAACTTTCATGTTTCTTTGTGTGTTACTCTATACATTTTAATGCATAGTACACGGGAAATCAGCGATTTGATCTATATCAGAACTATTGAAGTAGGTCCATATTTTTTTTTAACAAATTATAAATTAAGGAGTATATAAAGGAATTCAAAATTTTAGGTAACGCTAAGATAAGTACTTGCAAAATTAGTTAGTCATTGGAAATAGGAAGGTCGAGCGCAACATTTTTTGCTAGATAAAAAAATTAAATTCAGTTATCAAAAGAGGATAGTGAGATAAAAAAAAATGTTACCATTTTAGAAGAGTTCTTAATTTTCTTTAGTACAAAACTATGCAATTTTAATTTTAATTGACAAGCTACATACTAGCAATAACTTTCATTTCGACTTACAGCACTACGAACTGTAATCAATATACTGGTACTAACAATATATTTTATTTAATATGACCTCTTCAAAATTTCTTTTAGTTTTCTCACGAACAATTTCTGGTTAATAATCCCTCCAGAGTATTTTTAAAAGTTTACTGACTTTGTAAAATTTACAAAACTACATAGTTGTATCGATGGCACCATTTAAAATACAATTTTTGACAGGTTTTTCCTTATAATTCCCTTCTACAATAAAAGTTATAACCAAAAAATTTCCTAACTGCATTTTTATTTTATTTTATTTTTGTTTCATTTTTTTTTTTTTATTGTTTTTTTTTTTTGTGAAATTTTAGAAATGTCGTCAGTTTTCAATTTTGAAACTAGCAATTTAAGGAAGAAATAACAATTTTCAAAAGAAAAATTTAAAGAAAAACTTTTGGAAAAAGTTTTGGAATTTTTTAACAAAGGATATCTAGAAAAGATTATCTGGAAAAACAAAATTCTAACGGAAATCTTATATTTCCGTTCTGTATATATATATATATATATATATATATATATATATCAGTGACGGGGCGTGGAGTTTTCAAATGGGGAAGCATTATAAAAGGAAACATTAGTTTGCTTTGGCTTTCCTTTTCTATTGAAATTTTTGCTAAATTCGACAGTTAAAACTGTTCACATCTATTTCTCAAAGTAGTTTTAATTCGGTTTAGGCAGAAAAACGATCGCTCAACTGAAATAGTTGTTATAGAGAAGTGTTATTATCAATTAACAAAGCTTAGACTATTCATTAAAAGAGCTGTGTAATTCTGTTTCAATTAAAAATAATAATATTCAAATATACAAATACTGTTTTTGTTATTAAAATTTTAATCTGAAAATATAACTTTAATTAAATTCTGATTTTAAGAAAGCAATGTAAAAAAAGTATGAATATGAATTTTCCATATTAATGTTGGAAAATACAACGTATACGAATTATAAAATTTTATTGATAAATGCTGATTACACCCCACCCCGTTTTATTGTTGTTATTAGTAGATCAAACATTGGTTTACCATCCTTAACAATTAATAATTTTTCCTCAAAACTTTTAGCAGAAAATTATTTGTTCTTTCAATAACACAATTACAATTTTCTATTATAATTATTTATAAATAATAAAAAACAAAATGTTTTAAATTTTTAAATTTGTTAACAAATTAATTGTTTCAAAACTGCATAAAACAAAATTATGGCTGAAAATAAACAATGTAGCATTCAGTAACAAAAAACTACAGAATTACTTAACACAAATCAATACCACTCTCTAAAAAAAACCAAAACTACATACATTATTTATATAAATATTAATTCTCATTTAAGTCAACAACCACAATAATGCATAAAATTAATTCATTCCCTGCTATTTTTTTTATTTGTAATTTCATTTTCTGTCGTGCGATATTTTGTTGTTGTTTCCCTAGATAATCTATTTTCTATCAGATATTTTCTAATTATATCAGGTAGATTTGGAATGAATATCAGCAACTCAATCAATTTTTTTTCCTTTTGATTTTTTTTATTGTCGCTTCTTTTATTATTTTGTTGCTGTTGCTAAATAGAGACAGTGTGTGTTGAGTGTATGTATATTGTAAATGAGGAGAATGATATTTAATTTGTCATTATAATAATTATGCAATGTATAATTGTTATAGCTACATTGGTAAGAGAATAATGATTTTTAATAGGCATTATTTTCAAATATTTTAAATTTGTGGTTGTTGAATATCTCTTGTTGGCTTGTATGATTGAAAGAATAATAGTTATAGAAAATAATGATGTTTATATAGGCATTATTTTCTAACATGCATAATGTAGTTAATACATTCTATGCATATAATTTTTGCTTGAAATTTTTTTTCATTCGATTTGAATTTTTGTAGTTAAGTAATTTTTATATTAAATTAAACATATATATTATATTCAGTTGTAAAAAATAATAAATAATATTTTATTTGGGGAAGCACTCATTCAACTCAATATATGGACGCTTCGTGCCTGATATATATATATATATATATATATATATATATATATATAATTATGTATATTAATATGTATACTTAAATTCTTATACAAAAGAAGAAAATTCAGAATAATTATGAAGAAATTTATAAAATTTAAAAATGATGGTATGGTATTTAACCACAATTGTATCCATTAAGATATAAAATTGATTCCAAAGCTTTTTTTTATTCTACTCCTTTTCTTTAATAATTGGTTGGTTTAATATGGTCAATATTTTATCACAAAAAAAAAAAACAATAAAATAATTTTTTTTATCTTATTTTTAATAATTAGTGCGATTGTTGCTGTCAGAGTAATTGAGTTGTTTTCTTTTGTCCTATACCGTTAATTAATTTTTAAGAAAAGAACTTTATCAGAGATTAAGGAAATGAAAAGGATGATGACAATTATAGTTGAAAAATAGCAAAGAAAAAAATTATTTTTTATTTTCAAATTGCGACATGAAATTTAGAAATTTAATATTTTTAGTGATTTTAAAAACTTTTTTTACTGTTAAATTTTTTTCATGTATAATAAAAATCATGATTACCTTAATCTCATTATTATCATTTTTTCATTTCATAGCTCGGAGTGAATCGTAACGTCATTCACAACTTTCCCCTATTTAGCTTTTTCCTTTGGTAACTACCATCCCTTAATTCCGAACTTTCGAAAGTTGTAATCGTATTCGTATGGTCTTGATGTTAATCTTGCTACCACCTCTTGCCTGGGTATTTTATGGTACTGTATCGAATATTCTTTTGGTATTCTTTCTTTGACCTCATACTGTGACCTCAGCTTACTCTTTTCTTGATGGAAAAGGACTTACTATCTTCAATCCTCAATCTAATCCATAGTTTTGCTGATGATTTTCCAACTCTGATAATCCAACTTTTTAATAAATTTAAAGTCATCTTAGCTCGCTTAATCATGATCTAGCAAAAATAGCCGATTAGAATACCGTAAACAGAGTTGAGTTTGACACGTTCCAAACACAAAGATGTTTGATCTCTTGTAAAAGAAATCAACCCGTCCCAACACTGCGATTTCAAGGAGAAATCTACAACGGTCTGAAAATCTAAATATTTTAGGCATGCAGCTAAATCGAAAATTGCAGTGGAATGAGCATATTTTTGATATATTTAAGAAGGCTGCCAAATGTTTAGGTTTTCTTTCTCGATGAAAAGCCTACCAACATCTGGTAGGATTATATAAGCTTATATCCGGCCTAAGATGGAGTGCAATTCTCACATATGGGCTGGTGTCCTCTGTACGGCCTGACGTACGGCTGGTGTCCTCCGACGAACAAATCGAAGTCGAGAATTATTGTTAATAAAAATTTTATTAAAAATAAGTGAAGAAATAATGTTACCTTTAGCAATTTCCCTTCTTTTCTGCAAGGTGGTCAAATGAATTTAATTTAAACGATGTTCGTAAGGTGGCAATCGAATCAGATCATCCCAAGGAAGAATACGTAGTGCAAATCTTAAAAACTTCTTTTGAATGATTTAGATTCTTCGTATATGAACATCATAAAATGGAGACCATATCTGGTTAGCATACTCCAAGTTAGGTCGAATCAATGTTGTGTACATAGCTTTTAAAATATAGAAATCAGAAAATTCTTTAGACCAACGCTTTATAAACCCTCGCACAGAATTTGATTTATTTATACAGTTTAAGTGTAATTTAACTGTTAACTTATCGTCGAAGTACACTCCTAAATCTTTGATGGAATTAACTCTTAATAATAATTCAGCATTAAGTGAATAATTGTAAAAAATTGGTTAGGAACGATGTGTATAGCACATTAAAGCACACTTTTTAATATCAAGTCGTAAATTATCATTATTAGACCAAAGAAAGAAATTATTTAGATCAGTTTGGAGTAGTATGGGGTCACAGATGCATCATCAGTCACAGAGATAATGAATATAAGAGGCTCAAGGGACTCCCTCAGGAAACTCCTGAGTTGGCTACGAATGATGTCGACGTAAACGATATAAATAAGACATTATAGGATTTATCAACTAAATATGAATTGATCCAGTTTAGGAAAAGTACTGGGACAGACACCTACCAGTAATATAATACTATGAGGCACAATATTTGTTGTATAGAAAATGTTGACAGTATAAATGAGGTATAAAACAGGACCTAAGACTCTGGGGTACGCCAATATATCAATAAAATCTTTATATTCATTAACCAGCCATATAAAGATTCTATTAACTGGTTCATGTTTTCCATAGTTAGTTAGGTGACATAACAAGTGAAAAACACTTTCCGATCGGAAATGAATACTTGTACTTAAATGAGTGTCGATCAACTGCTTAATAGCCTGCGTCAATCAATTTCCCCAATTTGAATTTGCATTAAAAATACAATGTCAGAAACAGTTCTTCGGGACTCAAACATATTTAATTGTAGTAGTTTTAGTCGGTCTGTATAAGGAGGGAGAATAAAAGGATCAGACCACGGTAAACTACGAAGAGTAAAATTTTTCTGAATTGCTTCAAATCAATTGATATGATTACGATAAAATGGTGAGCAAACTGGACTTGCATATTCCAGATTTGAACGAACAAGGCAGATATATAAAACTTTAATGATGTATGGATCATCAAACTCTTTTCAACACCTTTTGATGAAACCTAGTAAGGAATTAGCTTTGTTGATAATGACATTATAATGATGCTTAAATGAGAGTTTTTAATAAAAAAATACACCTAAGTCCTTAAAGAAGAACCTTTTTAATATTCTTTCAATTATCCTAATATCCTGGGACCCTTTTAATATAAATTATTACAAAGTTGTAGTTACTAAGTATAACAGAAGACTGTCGGGTAAAACTAATCTATGCACATTTTTCAATATTTAGTAGAAGATTATTTTGTTTACACCAATCCAAAAATGAGTTGAGGTCTTCTTGAAGTAAAGCAATATCACTAATTGACTTTATTGTTTTATTAATTTTCATGTCGTCAGCATAAATTGAAATGTAACTATTATTTATAATATGAGTTACATCGCTAATTGCTATAATAAATAACAAGGGACAGATGACTTCCTTCAGGTACACCAGAGTTAGCAAAAAATGGATCAGAGATACTTGACCTAAATAGTACACAATATTTTCTATTTGTTAAGTATGAACAAAACCAAGTAATTAAAAATTGTGGAGAGCCAAATTTTACAAGTTTCAAGAGAATTATATACTGTGTGGCAAAATATCAAATGCTTTACTTAGGTCTGGATAAATGACATCCGTTTGAGTACCTAATTCCATTGAACTAATAAGAGTATTGGAGAATTCTACTAAATTGGTCACTGTAGATTTTTTTTCATAAATCCATGCTAATTGGGTACTAATTAATTACAACATCAGTTATAAATTGAGTCATAAATAATTAATTCAAATAATTTCGGAATTAACGATAATTGGTCTGTAGTTTAATATTAAATTTTTGCAATCTTTTTTATGGATAAGTCTTACGAAAGAGCTTTTCCAATATAGTGGAAATATTCCCATTTAAAATCATAAATTAAATAATAATGATAACAGTGACGCTAGACTCTCTGATAAATTTTTTAATATTATTTCTAGTACGTTATCTGGACCAGACGATAAATTATTGTTTAACTCCAATTGAAAAATCAATTGAAGAGATTGGAAATTCTGGAGAATTTAAAATATGATTAAAATTGAATATCTGAAATATTTGATTAATTTCAAAACAAGAATTCTCTAAAAACTTAAAAATTTAACATAAAATTACCATACTCGGCATAGTAAAGCAGAAGTAAAACAGGAGTATTGAAACAGCAGTAAATTGTACATGAGTACTCGAATAGTTTCTAAATAAATTCAATTTAAAAAAAAATTAAATAAGATTTAAATTTCGATATATTATGCATGTACTTACTTTATATTTTGTTAATATCAACTTCAAAACTACTACACTAAACAGGATGCTAAAAACAAATTTAAAAACATTTTCAATTATTACAACTTCGTTATTTTTATTACTATGTTACAAGTTATAACAAAGGAAATGAAAACAATTTTTTCAATCTTCAATCCATCACCATCAGTTCGTTTTTCATATATGTATTTAGGTTCCTACTCAATGTACATTCTGTAATAAAGTATTTTACGATATCCTTTTCAAAAAAATAAAAAATAGCAACAAAATTAATTTTGCATGCAAAAATCATATTTCTAAAACACCTTAAATTATTCCTATTATTCTCATTCTTCCCATTATAAATCATTTCAATTAGACATTTAGAAATTTTCGAAAAGCAAAAAAAATATAACAACACTAAGACGGAAGACATAATCGACATGTACATGATGTTTTTGACATCTTGAGTTCATATTAAGTGAAATTATTTTTTTTTTTTTCGTTTTTGTTTTAACAAAATAGAAACAAATATGATTTCATTCGTGATATGAAACAAAAAAAAAATGTTTTAATTTTTTTTTTGCATAAAATTTTGACATTTTTAATACTACATACCTACCCCTAATCTTCTCCTACCAAATACAAAACGCAAAGGATTTTGATTTTACATATTAATATATTGTGAATGAATTAAATTCAATGTAGTTACACATACACTGTATTAAAATGAAAATTTCTTCCTTTACACTAATACAATCATAATTGATTTTGCATACTTCACTCTAAAATGTAAAAGTGTTAAATTTGATTCATATTTTGTTTCTTTGTTTTTAGAAATTTCAACCTGTCAAAATGTACATATGATAGTAGTAAAATGAATCTGTATGGATATAATGTGTAGAATACTTCTTCAACTACACAACACTCACCTATCATACTTTTTGTTTTGTTATTTTTGTTTTTTTTTTGTTTTGCTTTAATAATAGAATATTTTTCGTAACAAAAAATCTTAAATTAAAATTTATAAATATGGAAAAATTGACTAGAAAATACAAAATTTTATAATTAAAACACATCACATACATACGTCATGATGGATTTTTAAATGGTATATCACAAATCGGCTTATTGTCTATAAAAACTACAATGAATTTTATTTTGACATACGATATTGGTGTGGATCATGTCTAATATTAATAAAATAATAAGAGGATTAAGCCCGGAATTCAATCCCATACTGTCCCAACCTCCCAATCCTTTGTCCACAATAATTTTGTATAAAGCTATTCTTTCCTATTGTTTGGACAGCATGGGGAAAAAATTGACTCGAGAAATTTATTACAATTTCTAACGATCTATCAGATGAGCAATTCGGTTTCAGGAGCCAACATTCAACCTCTCATCAAGTTTGTATAGTTAAACAAAACCATTAAACGAAACATAAGTGACAAACATACAGTAGGTATGCTAACGAACTTTGATATTGATAAAGCTTTCGATTCAATCAGGTATAATGATCTAATTCAATTAATATTCATTACACATTATAATATTCCCACACTGAAAAAATTAGTAGCATCAATATAACGAAAAAGTACATCTAATTGATGAAAAATTCAAATTTTATTGTCTATGATAGTTTATTCATTATTTAAAATATTTACTGTATGCAAGTTTTTTCAGGGGAAAAAATATGTATTTATTTATAAATAGAACCTTTATTAGTGATGTCAATCAAAATATTACAACTCATTAAAGAAACATTCAATTTTATAAAAAATATTTAGATAAAAAATTACTAAAATTACTAAGTGTTTGTCTTCTAACGATAAAGTAGTTGTACATACTTTGAATCTGATCTGCTTTGTCTGATTATCTTCCACTTGTAGTATGCTTTGGACTTGAAACATAAACGCCTCATAAACGAATCTTTGATTGTGTATTTGTATTTTCATTTTTATAAATTTTTGAGTTGGTACCAGCTAACCATGCAAACACTATAAATTGTATAAAATGCATTTTGAAAAATATAAATAATGTAAATATTAACTTTACATTATAAAAAATGTTATTTATTTAATAATTTTTTAAAATTTTCAAAATAAAACAAGAAATTTAGTTAGTAAGAAAGTTAGTATTACCACTCTTAAAATCTTCATCTGAAATTTCATTGTATATTCGAAAAATTGACTCTGAAATTCTTCTGCATGTAATTGAAAATGCATCATACAAATGTATACTTTTATTGGATGAAAGCTCGTCTTGAAAATTATATAGGTAAAGAAAAGAAAAATGAACAAATTTGATTCCACTAAAATGTAATTTAAAGTATTTACAATTTGTTCAATTCATCTTACCTTTTTAAATTTGAATCCTTTTAAAATTTGAACTTGAAGCCAAAACTGTTGGTTTCTTTATAATATTTTAATTTAATTTTAACACTTCTTATTACTGTCACAGATCTCAATTCAGATCACACTGAAATTTATTAATTTGAAGATTACTCTTTTGCTCACAAAAAAAAAACAAATATGTAACTGGTGCAAATGAACAATATTCATGTACTTCAATATTCAATACTTTATATACAAAAATTCCAAAATATAAAGTCTTGCGCAACATCATAAATGCCGCTGATATGTTCGCAACAGTGATTTGCACAGAGATCTAAAAATTCCTTGCATAGAAAATTAAATAAAAAAATATGGAGCAAAGCATTGGGCTCATCTAGAGGGTCATGTTAACGTTGAGGCCACTCAACTGCTAGATAGTCATAATTATATCAGAAGGCTTAAAAGAATCAAGCCACTAGATAGAATTTCGTAAACTTTTTCTGTAAGAAAATAACATTGGAAATAAATTAATGTAATGGGAGGAGTGTGGTTTAGTCAATAAAAATCTGACACACAATGGAAGCTACGAGACTCATTATGTCTATGAAGATTCCCACCAATCCAGATAACATTCAAATTTAATAAAAATAAAAAAAATATTTCATCAATTTTGACGATTGTAATCATTAATTTGATTACCTTATGGCCTATACATTAATATGATGTACCTTAATATTTTTTATCTGAAATTAATATATTTCAAGAATTTGAATGTATTTGTATTTTGACCAAAATAAAATAAAAGTTGATGAATCTCTATTCGTTATATTGATGTACAGTTCATAATGCATCAACAAATTTTAATGACAAATTACTTCATATAAGCAAATTTGTGCATTAATATAATGAATTTGCGTTAATGAATGATAGTTATCAATATGATAAACAATACTTTTTTTCAGTGCATTTACTTAACGAAAGTGATCGAAAGCTTCATATATATATATTTTTTCATTAAAATCAATTTTAAAGCTCAAACACCAAAGAAATTCAGGAGTCCCACAGAGTTCATTACTTCCTCCTTGATCATATTTTTATATCTTATCTACCAAAACCATCAAACTCAGTGAATTAGAACTTTATGCAGATATGCTGCCCTATGCTTCACGTCAAAATGCCCAGACGAGATAATATCTAACTTTGAACTTTATTTTTCAAATATTCAAAAGTTTTATTAAAAGTGGCAAAATTAACGATCATCAGGAGAAGAAAATCATGTTTTCTGCTTAACAAAAATCTAAAAATAATTAAATTTGAATTAGTTTAGGAAAATTAATTTATTACCTACTTGTACATTCACTTAGATAAAAAAAACAACTGATATTTAAGACACACATCATGAAATTAATTAACAAGATAGACTTATTCATTAGACTGTTATATCCACTAATGGAGCGTCAATCTCACCTTCATGTAGGAAATAAACTTCTATTATTTAAAGTAATTGTTCGAAGCTCGTTCACATACGTATAACCACCGAAATCAATTTAACTACACATGCAAAGGAAGCAAAATGCAGATAATACTCTAGGCGAAAAAATTACAAAAATGCTACCAACTTATTTGGTTATAGTTTTTTTTTTGTTTTTGTACACTATTGACAGTAACTTAGGTAGAATCACCTTTTCGTGCTTAATTAAGTACGGTACTGCAATTTTACACTAGAATATCTACAATATTTCGAGAATTTATTTAACAAATTACTGGCTCCACTCATTAAATGTGAAAGACTACTGCAATTGTCAGGAACTAAACCTTCTTAAATAGAATAGTTTCATTTTTATTTAATTTTTTACCAGATTATACTCTCAATTATTTTTTGTTATTTATTATATCCTAATGACAGAGGGTACTAGACCAAATCAAAAACCAAAAACCAAAAAAGAACATGCTTAATGGGTTTTTGGACGTGGTCCAGTATCCTTTGTCATTAGGATAAAATAAATGATAAAAAATAGTTGAGAGTATAATCTGGTAACAACTGAAATAAAATGTAGCTATTCTATTTAAGAAGGCTTAGTTCCAGACAATAGCAGTAGTTTTCCACATTTAATGAGTTAGCCATACATCATAGTTCAATTTTATTTTTAGTAAGAATACAATTGAAGTCCAAAAATTAATGCCAAAGCATAATTAAAAAAAAAATGTTCTATCATATTAATGACTTGAACGTGATTTTAACTAAAAATTTTCTGAGTAGCAATGAGATGACATTATACATTGGTCGATTCAGTTTTTTTAAATTATTAACCCTTGTTCGATAATAGGAAAGTATAACAATCTCTTTCTGTATCATTTGCTTCAGTTTATATATCATTCCATGACCAAACGAGTGTGTATTATCAAGACAGTACACAAATACTGTCACATTTAATACAAGACTATATTACATTTTTTTCTACCGTTTTCTGCTATATTGGGTCATAAAAGGAAAAACGGAAAAATGTATCCATAGCAAATAAATTTATACCAATTTCAATTGTTCAATTATTGTTTGTTTTTTTGGTTGATATCATATGAACTGCCTTGTGAGTAAAAATGGCATAGTAAACATAGGTAAACATAGACAATAATTTGACATTTCTTATTATATCTATACTTGAAAGATTTAGTATGAAGTATCATATTCTCTCGTTTATGCATTTTCTCACTGGTAGAAAAGTTATAAAAATCTGGCTATGCTGAAATCTGGCTGGAAATGATGGCTTATTTCGGTAAGGGTAAGCAAATCTACCAAAATTTAAAATTTCTGGTATATTTTTAACGTTTGAATATTTTTTCTGGGAATATAATATGTCAGTGTCAAAATATTATTATTATTTTTTATACACAAATGCAACGAAATTATTGTTGACAACGTAATTTTCTGATTGAATATTAATAAAATAAAAAATATAATGTATACAAATAATATGGTATTGGATTGAAATTAGAATAATAATAAAAATTTATATATTTATTTCTTTGGTCAATAATTTCATTTTCGGGCATCTTGTCAGATATTTCAATAATCTGACAGAAACAATTGTAGAAATCTGCTAGTTTTTTTTTTTTTTGTATTATCATGAAGGTAGATTTCTGCGGCAGATCTGCGGTATATTTCTGCCTCATATAACTACTAGGTTATTTTTCACAGATAACAAAAACAAAACCATTTTATTCTTCGAGTTTTCAATCTAAACATCATAAACAATAGATCATACAATGACAGCTTAACGATAAAGAAGAAAATTTTCTAAATTTTGCCACATTTTCCAAACCCATTATTTTTTTTTTATATTTCATTTAAAATTTTTCTTTTAAGATTTTAAATTTCGACAATTTAATACCTGTACTCAATATAAAAGTGAATATTCAAAAGATCTCACAAAATTAATTTACCATCGCGTCACTTTTAATTCTTACACTTCTATTTTATTGCAATAACAAGAAAATGAAAACTCTTTTTGCGTTCTAAAAGTTGATTAAAAAGCCCCAACACGAAAATTTTGTGTATATATGTAAGCATGTATATTGTGTGAGTGTCAGTGTGCATAAATATTATGTAAAATGTATTTTTACATGCATTTATTGCATGTAAAATGGTGCTAAAACATGTCTTTTTTTTTGTAAATCATGTCAAAAAATCAAAATACATAACACTAATGCTTGTGTTGTATCATAAAAGGAAAAATGAAATTTAATCGTCTTTGAATATTAGAAAAGAACATAATATTGGTTGGCTTATGACTTGGTTGATTTCCATTAGATTAGAAAACTAACATTGTCACAATATTATTTTACAATACTTATTAAGTTTACACTACACTATAGATATGCATATTTATACATATATATATATATTATATATATACCTTCTTCATATTATATATATATATATATCTATAAGCAACAAAATATATACAAAAAGGAGTTTTGGTTAAAGGCTTTTATAAAGAAATTCAATTTTGATAAAGAGACGTACGTGTACATATCCCCATACATATACACACACACACCCATACGAATCCATGCATTTAATGTAATTTTGATGAAAATTTCTTTAAAGAATTCGTAGGAAAATTTTTTAGACGTCAAAGAGAATTTCTGAATATTCTAATATATAAAATTTAAGTGTTTATAAATTTTTAGTTATTGCAAAACTACATAATGTACTCTATACTTACAAATGGAATAATACCTAATATATATGTTAATTCTTAAAATTTCTAAAATTGTTAATTTCTTTAATATACCATTCATATATGTGTAGGTAATGTATTCGAATTGAATAAATGAAAATTTTAAGTAGGTACTTTGCAAATAATTAAGGCTTACTATACTAATAAAGGATTAACTAAGTCTTATTAGATAACTTCAAAAGCAGGTATAGTTCATTGCATACATCACTAATTGCTGCCTTTTTGTTGTTATAAATTTTTTTTTTGTTCTCGTCTGTAACAAAGGTAGAATTTATCTTTTCGTGCATTATAAGCATGGTACTGCAGTTTTTACTATACATAAAGTTGAATGTATAATTTTTTCCAATATATTTAGTTATCAATTTTCTGGTATATCAAACTTAATTAAGTATTGAAAAAACTACCACCATTGTCAGGAAGTAGACCTTCTTAAATAGCATAACTAATAGTATTTTACTTAAGTTATTATCAAATTATATTTTTAAAAAAATTTATCAAATTTAATTATTTTATGAATATTGGAAAAAAACTTCAAATAAATATCTTAACAGGGCTCGAATCCGAGACCTTCTTATTAGTACTCAGATCAGAGCATTGATTCCTCCTCTTAAACGATTCCAACGCGAAACAAAGGGAGCCGCAATTGCTCATCCCTACACTATAGAAATCCTAAGATGGCATAAAATAGATTCTCGAAATTCGTTCATAGTTCGCACTTCCTTCTAATATATTTATATACGACGTTCAACTTATAATTTGCGAAGATTTGAAAATATTAATACCGTTATACTTCCTAATATTAATCTATCTCTCTTTTTCTTCCTAATTTATCCTGTCCCAACCAAACTAAGCAGTACGTAAGTGTTAAAGGTATTTTTCTACCGCTTTGGCTATTTATAATAAAAAAAATATAGAAATACATAAACCCTAGGGCCTAGATAATATTGGTCGATAAATTTTTTTTTAATTAAAACTAAGTGCTTGGGACTAATCTTTTAAAGCAAGTTTTTCCACTTTCTTAGTTATAAAATTTTTTTGTTTCTATAATTTATCTCGTTGAGAGCCTTGGCCTCCTTCAATTTTTTTTTTTTTAGCTAACTAAACGCATATATTAAAAACGCAAACATCAAAACTAACAACATAAATAAAAATAAAGAATAAAATTTATAAAGCAAATAAAATATTTGAGAATTGGAAATAAAATTATTAACAAATTAAAGCTTTAAAAAATAAATAACATAAAAAAATTATCAAAAAAAAAAATGAAAAAAAAAATTAATAAAATTTACAACAATTATTTTGTGAAAAAATTTAAGAAGATTGTTAGTACGAACATCGCAAGTCATCGGATGCAGGCAAACCTGAGCATTTTCAATTGTTTGAGCAGCTGCATTATTTGTTTGAGCTGTATGAATTTGAATTTTGGTGGTGCCGTCTGAACTTCGCTGTTGTTGATGTTGTTGTTGCTGCTAATGTTGTTGTTGTGATTGTGATTGTTGAACAACTTGAGCATTTGATATTATTGTTCCAGAATTATGAGTTTTTAATACACCAAAATTATTTTTATGGTTATTAGTTATTGTTGATGGAATTATGAGAAGCTTTTGTTCAACTTTTTCTTCTTCATTTGAAAATGTTGGTAAGAGATCTTCTCTACCATGATATCTATAACAATTTACCATGATATCTATAACAATTTTAACTTTTCTCAGTGCATGTGTCCAACTTATCTTTTGTTTTTCTTCATCACTTCTTGCATCCGTACGTACATTTGCTCATGGTAGCTCTTTTGGCCCCCACGGAGGTCTCGTTGATTCCCTTCCCCAACCTGGTTTACCACGACCAGTTGAATATTTCAACACCAGTGGAATAAATGCTCTCAGTTGTGCTTGAATCATTTTCTCAACTGGTGTTGGAATTGCATCAATTAATAATGGTGGTAATTCAAACAATGATGGATCTTCTTGGGGTGGCGGAGGTGCTTATTGTGCTAAAGCATTTTCTAGTTCATCCATAACAAAAATTTTAATTTAAATTAAGTACAACATCTTCAAGTGGTTTTGCACCAAAAACCTTATATATTGTATTTGGTTTACCTGGTGTTGCAACTAATACAATTGCCTGCTGTCCTACTCTACCAGTAAATTCATATATTATTTGTCTTAATTTACGAAGTAAACGATTTTGTTGATGTTTTCTTATTGATGGATTTGTTTCAAATGAATGAGGTCTTTTACGTTTTTTAGCTGATGCAATTGCAGCAGCAGCTGCTACACCAACAGGTTCAGCCTGAGCTAATTGGGAAGCAACTTCTTCATTTATAGTCATTTTCATTAAATCACCTTCTTCATATTGATTTCCTGGGCTACTTGGTGGGTCACCATCATCATCATCTGATTGACCGCTCATTTGAACGACTTCAATCATTTCAATTTTATATGTTTTTTTTTTTTTTTTTTTTTTTACACTCTACAGTAACTTAGGTAGAATCACCTTTGCGTGCTTAATTAAGTACGGTACTCCAATTTTACACTACAATCTACAATATTTCGAGTATTTATTTAACAAATTACTGGCTTATCAACTCATTAAATGTGGAAAACTACTGCTATTGTCGGGAACTAAGCCTTCTTAAATAGAATAGTTTCATGCTATTTAATTTGTTACCAGATTATACTCTCAATTATTTTTTGCCATTTATTATATCCCAATGACAAAGGGTACTGGACCAGGCCGAAAAATCCATAAAGCATTTTTTTTTTTTTTTTTTGCTTCATCAGGAATCGAACCTGGGACCTTTCGGTTGAAAGGCAAGCGCTCTACCTACTGCGCCACCCAGCGTATTTTTGATTTATTATAGCTGTATTCGTACTAGTTGAATATATATGTAACTAATTATATTACTTATTGCATCTAGTTTTTTATTTATTAATTCTTTGGTTATTAATTTTAAATAATTTATTATTTCTTTGGTAATTTAGATTTACATTTAGAAAATCTGTGATGTGTTTGGGAAACTTCTGCGTGTGGTTTTTACTGTTTTTAAACTAACTAAAATAGTTTTTCACATAAAAAATTAATTATTTAATTACTTTTCACTATTTTTAATAATTTAAATCCATTTTTTCAATAATATTTTTAATTTTTTTTAGCAGCAGTGTAACCAGCTTTGACATCGAAGTATTTAATTTTTTAAATTCATCTCCAAATTATCCAATCTTCAACAAATCTTCCTACTTCCTACCTATTAGTTACATCTACCAACTGGATATTAATTCTAATATTATCGAGCCAACTAACTCTTTGTTCTCTCTCTTACCACCCTGCGGTTGGTAATTGAAGATTTTCCACATCTTCATTGTCACGCATTATGTAGCCAAATATCTTCCGTTATATTACTTTCATCAGGTTGATTTCATTTGATTTTTGCATCCTTCACGTTTTACAACCTTAGATTAAGTCTGATCTGATTCTGATTGGATGACAATACTTTATCATTAGCAAGCTTATATTTGCATATACTGATTTGATTCTTTAATTCATTTCAACAATAAAATATTTTCACGAGATGATAGTTGAGTTCAAATTCTTGAAATTCAAAACCGAATGAAAATTATAAATTTTCAGGGACAAAAACAGTTTTTTGTTACTATAATTTTAAATAGAAATCACTTCGACAAAATCGATGTACTGTTCACTAACACAAAATACGAAATAAATTTTGAAATAATCTTTTAATTAAAAAAAACGGTAGAAAAATAAAATCGCATAATAATTTTAAAAAAAAAACATTTTTTTTGCAGGCTAATGCTCTCAAACTTCTACCTTAATTAACGGGTAAACTGTTTTATTCGACTACTCAACTTAAAACAAAAAAAAGGGGCCCTACCAGAAACAACAAACGTAGCTTTCAGTAAGTAAATTTGGACAGTAATTTTTCTGCAGACTACCACACCCAGACTTCATATCAAAAAAATTTGCACTAGTCCGTTCCAATGTTTCGGAATTCATTCCAATATTTTTTAATTTTGAATTGTAACTTTGTGTTAATTTGAAATTGCAGTTCTACTTCAGTTGAAATATGCTAACTTTGAGACTTTTTTTCTGTTTTTTAATTACTACTTATTTACTTACTTAGATGGCCAATAGACCATGTAGGTCTTGGACCTGACCTATCAACGTCTCCCATTTTTGCCGGCTATGAATTGTATTGAGGCCATTGTACTTTCCTTATTTTATATATATAATATATATCTCGTATATGTAGGTTTAGGCACTTGTTCAGACGAAATAAAAATACAAATGCCACCCTTAAACATTTCTGCCGAATAACAAGAAAGACATTATGTAGATACCCACCCGTACTCATTGCGAATTTCTATGTGACTCAATGGCTAATTATTTATATTCAAATTTCATCGAATGTTAAACCATATTCCATACAACGTGTTTTCCAAATGCTAAAATATACCTTCGTACAATTTACAAAAGTTCAAGAATAAACAAATTTGTTCAAAATGTCCCCACTGATCAAAATCCAAGCTGGGCATAACGGTATCGTTATACAGTTATTAAAAGGTTTGAATTAAATATTATTTTTGTTTTGCAGTCTTTCCTGAAATTTATTATTTGGTTATTATTTTATTATTAGTGTTATTCTTTTTTTGATACATGAATGATTATAATTTAAGTTTTACTGATAAGTATAATTATTTTCTTTTAAATACATGGATTGATATAATTTTTTTTTAATAATATAACATAAAAGTTAAATAAATTTAACTTACAAATTAATTTTAATGTGTTTTTCTTATATACGTACACATATGAAAATGATTTATGTTAAATAACATTGAATAAGATTTTTAAACCAGTAATAATTGTGAAGGTACATTTGTGGTACATTTTTTTTACAACATTTATTTTTTGTTTAGTGGCAACCCTGCCCCTAACATAAATTGGTGAATTAAAATTTCCCTCATAGATTTGTTTTCAAAAGATTGATTTCGTGATGAAAATATACACACACTGGAAGGTGTGGTATTTCGAATCACAAAACATAATCATCTTAAATACATTAAAGTGGCAACACAATAGATCTATTGAACTCCTTGTACAATATTCATTAATAATATGTAAGAAATAAAAACAAATAAAAGTAACAAAGTTAATGTACCAAAAATTACACTAATTAAATCAAAAAGTTTTTTTTTTTTTTTTTTTTTTTTTAAAAACAACAATTTAAAAATTTTTAACAATAGAAATAAATGAATATTTTTAAATTAAAATTTATTTCTTAATTAAATGGAATTTTTATGTTCAACTATACAATTTGAATTACAATTATTACAAAAATTAATTTAAATTAATTTAGAAAAAAAAAACAAAAAAAAAATGTATATAAAGTTGTTATTCGTGTCGAATTTCAAAAGAAATATAAATCTCCCCTAATAACAACTTGTAATTAATTACTTAAGAGAGAATTCATGTAAAAGTTCCCTCTATCCATTTTGATAATTAAATTATTTTAAAATTTACTTAGGAGAGGATCCCAAGTTGAAGCAAACAATGAACTTTTATTATACTTTACAAAATATAATATGTACGTACACACACATAATCATCGTATGTGAAAATTTATATAAGAATTATTTTCCTAAACATTTTCACACAAAAATACATTCAGAAAAATGAACCAATTGTGTATTGAAAACAAAATTTCAAATTACAAAATAAATAAAAAAAAATGAAAATATTTTAAAGAATTGAAATTTTTATTTTTAAATCGTTTGATTTTTTTTTTGTTTTTTTTGTTTTTGTTTCGATTTTGATGTTGTTGTATTGCATTTTGTAATATATTCATGTTGTACATGAATCCTTGAAATGTCATTGAAAATTGTAAAATTCTAAATGTTTTCCCATAAGTTGTAAATTATGTAATCGTAATATTATCAGGTGAATTATTTCAAATAAATTTTTATTTTTCATTACAATTTTTTTATATTTGATATTTGCTAGAGTTATCAAATGCAAAATAATACGAGTTTGTAGAAAAAAAATATCCTAACATAAGACTCATAGAAAGATAACGATTAATCATGATTAAGTTTACCAAAATGTTTAGGTATATAATTCATGATAATAACATTTTGCAAATGGTTTCAATAATTAAAAATGATAATTTTATCGTATATATACCAATAAGACTCTATGAACTATAATTGACTGAACTATACCTAATTGAGTTAAGCAAATTACAGAAATCATATTTTATAGAATGTGTTGTAGACTCTAGGTGAAACATTTTTAAAAATAAAAATTGAAAGCTCTAGGTATGTTTCACTAATTTTATTAAATATCTTAACCGATTTCGGTTATTACACCACCATCAAAAGACTGATGAATTACAGAAAACTTACCAAATTTAGATAACTTTATACTGAAAAAAAAATGTGTAATATTGGCAAGAAAGACTGCAATTCCTTCATTTTAATTTACTGCAACTTTGAAATCATTAATTTTTTAAATGCAAATAAATTAACAAGAGAAAAAGAAAACTTAGTTAAGAAAACATTAGGTATACATAGCCTCGCTCTAAAATTCTATTTTGTTTTTAAATTTCAAATTAAATTTTATTCATGCAAAAATTCTATTTTCAAAATGAAATAACGGAAATTACTGAAACAAAATAATTATTGTTATCTAAAATCATTGAAGAATCTATATATTTACGATATAGAAAGAATAATATTAGAACATTACGTGAATAAAATAAATTATTCAGACATATTTAATATTTAGTTAATAAAATTAGGTCACCAAATGATGCAGAATGTTATTGAAAACTATAATCATCATCATCATCATCATCATCATTGCCCTATATCTCCATCAGTGGCTAACTATCGTCATCAGTGGCATATCTGCGGCTAACCTCTTCAATTGTGGTCACTTTGTGTATTAGATACTTGCTTCGGTTAAGACTATTGTTCTCGATATTTTTCTCGTCATTCTAAGGCAACGTGTGTCCTGAGGAATCCATTCAAAACATTGTTTAGTAATGTTGTTGTTCGGTTTCTCACAGTACGCTCGATCCAACGCCATTTCGTCTGTTGGTTTATTTGTTTTTGATTCGCTTTTTGCCATAGTGTTCTGTTGGAAATAGTTTATGGCTAGCGAATGCTTAGGATGCACAGGATCATCTATTGTTTCTGAGAGAGTACGGGCTTTCCTGATTCGGGCTTCAATGTTCAAATCAGTACCTCCATTTGATGACAAAATACTGCCCGGGTAATTAAACTTACTCAACTCTTCGATTCGCGTTTCTTCATGGACTTTTTCTAACGATATTATGTCTGCTTAGAAGAAGAAGAATCTTCCTCTCATGTTCTTTTTAAATGCTGCGCTATAGCTCGCAAAAGACATAACTATTTCCAGTCATACACATCATATTATACTGAAATTGAGATTAACGCAATAATTAGGCTAAGCAGGACATAGACCTAATATTTTAAAAAATCAAACATTGAGGTTAGAGTAATAGATGTGAAAAGGCTGTGTCTTACTACATAGATCTCCCCATACTAAAAAAAATCATAATGTGAAATCTGTTTAACTTTAATTTAATAAATTTGGGAAATATTAGTGTTTATTTATGCGTAGCCGCTGTTGGATAGAAAAATGAGGCCCTTTTTTCCAATATTAATCTTGTCAAAATTTTATCGATATTTTTTGTGGACTTTTATTTCTGGATTTCAGTTTGTGTACTTGCTGACTAACCCGCCTGATGTGTTTGCTCTAACTATTAAATATGACAGTATTAATATGGTGAAAGCATTTTAATTCGACATTTTAAATCGACATCCTAAAACCTTCATTAAACATGTGATAAAGTTCAGCGTTTTATTTTTCTTTAAACCACAAATTCAGACACAAATTCAGACCTAATTTCAGCGAAAAAAAAAATTTTGTTCGAAAATGGATTTTAATACTTTTGATTTAATTTTTGTCAATTTATTTTGAAATTTATTATATTTTAGAGACAAAACAAAGATAACTGAAAATTGTAAAAGAAAACTATAGTATAATAATAACTGTTATTGTTTTCTTGATGACTAAAACAAACAAAGGTACAACTGCAACAATCGTATTTTAAAATTGTTTTTAAAAAGTTATTATAATCCTCTTTAAAGAAAAATCTTATACAAAAAATAAACAGATCATATCTTGTTCTAGAACAATTTTTTTTTATTATTATTATTATTTAAATTTATTATTAAGATTTTTATTTGATTCCATTTTTGATTTAATACACTTTTATACATTATAAAAAGAAAAAAAAAACTTTTGTTTTTTGTTTTGATTGAAAAAATTGAATATTTCAAAAAATCCAAAGTAGGTTATTTTAACAAATGCACACATATAGAAAACAACATAAATACACAAAACTATGTTTGCAAAAAAAAAAATATGCTAAGAATGATAAAATAATAGAATTTCTTTTCTAAATAACAAAAATGTAGGTTAAGTGTTTTTTCAACCATATACACATATACATAGACAAATCAAATAAATGCGTATATATAATATTATGTGCACTATATTTGTGGTACATATATTGAAAAATTTTATTGATTTAATTAAGTGATCCTCAATTTAAAGAGATTTTTTTTCTACAAAATACCACTTTTATAATAATACAGAGTTACAGAGTGTTTCAAAAAAAAAAAAATAATGATATAATTGTGGTATAGGTCCTTATTAAAATTTTTAAAAATTCAAAATTTAATAAAATCCCTAAAATTAGATCCACATTTTGAAATGGGGAAAAGTTGACCTGCACAGGTCCACTGAATAAATAAATACAGAAATAAGTCCCTAAAATTCATCAAATCTGAATGTTGCTATGGAATGTATCGAATCGATGCTTATGAACTAAAATAACTCTATTTCCACCTGGCAAGCAATTCAAATTTTTATATTTTAGACTTGCATACATTTTTTTATCCTCAGACGGTTGAAATTTTAGAAATTAGAATTGTTCTGTTACGAATTTTTTTGTTTTTATATTCTTGACAGTAACTCAGGTACAAAGTTAAAAATATCTTTTTGTATATTAAGTACCATAGAGTAAATATTGTTTAAATTACATAAAATGGGAACCAAACAACATACAAAAACCACACACCAATCTTTACGGACAGTCGGATCAAAAATAAATAATACAATAGTATGCTTGTTTAAATGTACAAAAGATATATTCAGTTATATACTACAGTCGAACTCGCTTAAGAGCACATCGAAGAGAACAGGCAAATTTGTGCACTTAAACAAGTTATCTTTTAAACGGATAAGTCCTGGCATATTTTATTTTTATATCAATTTTAATTATATAGGTTGTAATTAATTATAATAATTATTTTGTACTATCTTGTAAATAAACGTTTGAGAAACATATTTGATACACATTATGTCATTTATATTTGATTTTTTGTAGCTATGCATATGTACATAGTATGTATGAAATCCAACACTGCAAAAATTACTAAACTGTCTGTATTTTTATTAATTCTAAAGCTGCCCGCATTATGTTGTGTTGTCTCAACATATTAACAAAATTTGGAGTCATTTCCTATTAAACAACGCGAAAACTATGTAAATTTATAAAATATTGTACAGAAATTTATGTATTTAAAGATATTTTGCTTTTAAACGATTAGCAAAAAAATTGTGATTGAAATATAATGCACTTAAAATCGTTTATGTTTTTAAGAAGCGAGGTGATCTTAAGTGGACTTGACTGTCAAAGAACAAAGAACAGTATACTCGGCTGAATTGTATGTTATGTTAATTATTATTAAGTTAAATTAAAATATCTAATTTTTTAAAAACCAGCCATTAATAAAATTATTTTATTTAAATATAATACAATTGAAATTTAAAAAAAAAACAAAAAAAAAAGCAGTTGATTATATGAGGCGCAACTACATTTAAAGGAAGAAAGTTCATCTTATGTACTGACTCTCTAATTAGCTTACATCCCCTTTTATTCCATACTACGTAACATTCCACTCCCATAATAATATTAACTTCGAAGTTACCGCATCAAAATCCAAATACAGTCAACTTTTTTTGGCTACATGACTATACGAATATTACAATACAAATTATATTATCAGGATTGCAAATACCTGTGCAACAAAATTATATAGAAAAAATATACTTTAATATGGCAAAATTAACCTTCTGAAAATTGGCTTAAGAATTGCAAAACAAATGTATTCAAATGGAGAAACCTCCTAAAATCAAACCGTGAAACCTTCATCATAATGACTACACTGTGCATAGGTTACACAGTTACCTCATTGACGCAAATAAACAAATCTACATGTAGTACTTCCATATGATCCATCATCACAATACACCATATTCTTCAAACTTGTCACTTGTACAACAATGTCAGAATCGAACTTGGTATCACAGAGTTAAAAATTCTGAAACTAGAAAAATTTAGGCTGCAGGAAACGTCATTGAATTCTTTGGCAAATTTATTTTTTAGATTTGGGCAGAGTGTAGTAAAAATCCTCTATCAAATATAGCAACAGGGAACGTTTTACTCAAATCTCCCTTTTTCCTTTCAGGTTGTAGTTATTAACATAGAATAAGGCAATACCAATTTGTTAATGGGTAGAAATAAAAAATGAATAATTAAATTTATTAAACTATTTTGTGAAAAGAAAAAAACATAAATGAAATGTAATGCATTGGGCCCGAAAAAACCCAGGAGGTAAATGAGCCCATCACAAAACTCTATAAATTAAATTAATGAAAAGTGAACTGCAATTTTATTAAAAATTTTTATTTATTTTATAAATTTTTGTTTTACACATCAACTTATTAAATTTGGAAAACTACAACCTATATTGTCAGGAATTAAGGCTTAAATAACATAATTCCATTTTATTTAAGTTGTTATTAAATTCACCTCTCAATTATCTTTTTGCCATCTATTTTATGCCATTAACAAAACACTTGGACCAGGTCGAAAAAACAATGAAACATTTTATTTTCATTAAATCGAACCTAAGATCTTTCGATTGAAAAACTGGTGCTCCTTTAACGACTACGCCATCCAGAATCTAAATATGTTCCATAATAAATTTATCATTTCATATTTATGTTATTTGGATCGAAATGGAACATTGAAGATACATACATGCATAGTAACGGTTTACTATCGCATGCCTATGTTTCATTTGTCTGTATGTCATTTGCCTATATTTCATTTCCCTATTTTTATATGTACAATTTATGCGTTAAAATTTAAGCCCCAAAATACCAAAATCGGAATTTGATTCATTTAGTTTAGTTTTCAAATTCAATCAATTGTTTGCATCCAAAAGCAGCTACGCACAAAAAAAATTTATATATCCATCTTATCCAGACAAGTAAAACATAGCCAAGTGAAATATAGGCAAATGACATTAAGGCAAGTGAAATATAGGCGTGTGGCACATTCCCATAAGTAACATAACCATTAAGAGATGTTATATTCATGGACAATTTAATTAGTATCTGGATACCGAAATATCTATTTTTTATTTATTTTATATTTTGAAGAAGAATTAAGTGTTCAAAAATTCCATGCAACCCCATTACCTCTAGCGGTCTATTGTTCCTCCTCACTTGTATTTCAAAGTTATATAAATTTAGGGCAGTTCCAAGTTCCAAGTTATATCTAGTTAGTGCAGTTTAATTCTTTCTGGTAGAAAGATAGTGTTTTGGTTTCTAGTTTCAAACTCAATTATTTACTGCAGTGGCAAATAGAAGTAGATGTTGGGCTATCTCAATCTTTAATTTACAGATTATTTACTGTTATAATGATCAATTCTTTTCTTTTTAAATGCCACATAAATCCATGGCCAGTACCATATTCGTACTTTTTTTTGGAATACAGACTTTTTCTTGATTATTCTACTGTTTCTATTCTACTTAGAGGCGTAAGCTCCATCGTCTAGTAAAATTAAAAATTATGGGAGATAAGGATTTGAGCTTGCTCTTCTTAGATCATTGGATTTAATTTTATTCTGCGTTTTATACCTTTCTGCATTAGCTCTTACCTCTCCATGTTTTTAAAGCAGTTTTCCTTAAGCTTATAGGGTAACTTCAACTATTCTGGAGTATTTGTTTCGATATGCCTAGTTTATATGTTTCTTTTCTAAATAGACGTTTTTTTCATTTTCTAGAATAACAACATATCTTGACATCCACCTAAAACTGAACTTGCTAATCTTCTTCTAACTACCTTCTTTGGTTAGAATAAAATGGCACGTTTCTCATTCAATTTACTAGACAGAATGTCATTAATTGAACTTGGAATATAATAGTTTTAGTTAAAACTAACAAAAAAAATGTGTTTACACCATAAAAGGCTATTCGCAGATAGAAGATGTTGAAAAAAGTTTTTTTAAGCTCTATGCATGGATTACAATGAACAATACAAAGAAGGAAATGGCTCTTTAAAATTAAATTAACTCTATTACTTGATTACTCATCATTATTGCCACTGGATGTGAGAAATTAAAATTCTTAACTCTGCATTGGCAGATCTTCCACATATTTGGTTGTATGTTAATGCAAAAACAGACCCCACCTTTACACAACAGAATACATTTTTTTGATAAGCCTCTCTCACTACCAATCTTATACTTTACATCATATTCATGATTCCGATTTTTTATAAGGACTATAAACAAATAAAAAAAAAGAACAAAATCCCACTAACATTATTTCAGAAACTAATGAGACACTTTTATTGAAAAATAAAACTTTTGTTCGTTATATTAACAATAGAATAGGGGATAAATTATAACGCAACACAACGACTTTGTTTTGAATACTTGAACACATAGGTACGACGTACGAGTAATACTAAAGAAAATTATTTTTTTACATAATAATTGAAAATAAATTGCTATTGAAAAAGGATTAGATTTTTTAGTCCTTAAGAACACTTCTTATTATTTTTGTAGTTGCTGTTATTTTTTCATTTTCTATCTTAAATTTAGGCACGTGTGTAATATAACTACTTATATTGAATATTTACAGACATCCAATGAAATTTGATTCCAAAGAAAAATTTATGAAATCTAAAATTATGTAAAATAAAAAAAAAATTAAATTTTTCTAAGAGGATTTTCTTCTACACTATAAAATGGATTAAGAAAATATTTATTTTGAATTTGAGATTTACATTAAGGACATTTTCTTTACTTACTAATACACTATAATTACTAATCCTTTCTTTTAGAACTATTATAGAGATTTAAAATGGATATTTGTGTAATGATTTTATATTGTAAACCACTTTCATTACATAATTTGTCAAATTAAATTTATTTACTGAAAATAGTAATAATAAAGTATTAAAACCGTTTTTAAATTCAAAGATTGACATAAAAAGTGTTCAAAAAGATTTTCAAAAATAAATTAACAAACCATACCCCCACATTGTTAGTATACTGCTCTGATGTTATAAAAGACTAATTATCAAATAAAACACATACTCACTTACTGCTATAATATACTTACAACCTTTATTAATTTCGACAACAAGTGAATGATGTACTTCATTTCAACTACCTTATCGTAGCACCATTTAAAGTAGTGAAGGAAAATAAGATAATTATTATAAACAGCGTTTCAATCGCAGCTCGTATTGAGTAAAACCGTGTTCGATTCGATTGAATGATATTTTGGTATTTTTGAAAATGTCGGTCGCTCCAGTAATCGGTAAAATTTATCTGTCAGCGGTAAGTATTTTGTTGTTGTATTTTTGTACGCAATAAGTATTTAGTAAGAATAAAATACATACTTCAAAACTGGATCTTATAACTAATACATAAATAAATTTAAGAAATAATAAAAGAAGAAATGTAAAGAACATTGCAAAGGATATTTTTAATTTGATTAATGAAGAGTAGTAAAAACAATTTGTTTGAACAAAATATTTAAAATTTATTTTATAAAAGATTTACAACAAAATAAGTATAATATGATTAACAATTATTTAACTTTTAGGTTTATAAATATTTTTTGACTAAGCAAAAATTCGTTTAAATATGTTTTAAAAGAAATAGAACCATCATTACTCGATATTTTTATTCATTTAAAAATGTAAAAAAATGTAAAACTTCACTTTAAATAAAAAAAAAAACAAACATTCGATATTTCTAAATAATTTTGATATAAAACAAAAATAAATAAACAAATATTTAATATATTTAACTTAGTTTTTTTATATCCATTTTATAAAATGCGCTAAATTAATAGCGGATATGAAATGCTATTATTATGAGCTCGTTTCGACAACGTTTTCAAAAATACCAATAAACTTTACCGATTCATTTTCAAAACGTGCGTTTTCAAAAATACCAACTTTGCAAAATCGAATAAATATCCGCGAAGCCGCGATTGAAACGCCGTTTTCAATAATAGGCACTAATATAGATAAAAAAAAAAACATTTACCGTCCTTAGCTAAATATAGCCTTCAATATTTGTGCATAGGAAAACTTGACTTATAAAACGAAATATTTGAATTATTAACTGTTTGACCTAAATAGTATTTTATTTATATTTTATTAAAATTTATTAAATTTTAATCAAAATTTACTACGTTTTTAGTTCAAGTTGTTCCACTTTTTCTTCTCTACATTTTTAGCATACTCCTAAACAAAAAATACACAAAAAATTATAAAATAAATGCAATCGCGTTTGACTCTTTCAATGCAGCATTTTCATTTTTAATATTTTTCAACTTGTTTTTGTTGTAGAGGTACCTTAAAGGTCTTTAAATAAGTAATATAATTTTTTATTTAAATTTTTATTTTGTAAAGTAGAGTTTTAAGGTGATTATCATAATGATACCACTAAGCAGAATCATGCAAAGCATTCATGGCCTCCAAAAAACTATTTTACAATATAACTATATAAAAAAGAATTAAAGTGATAGCCTGTCAAACACTAATAAGATCTAATCTAAGCTACGCAGCTCCTATCTGATACAATATCAGTGGTACCATAATGAAACAATTACGCAAATTTGAAATAAAATGCATTAGACTTTGCATAAACAAATCCCGTAAGCCTGGAACTGGATATATCCATTATTATTCAAATAGATATATCTATAATGAATCTAAAATAAATAGGATCGACAATTTTATTACAAAATTGATTAGGAATCATTTCAATAGAGCTCAACAAACCTCAGAAAATGGTCTAATATATCATGTATTTTACCATAACGAGGAATACATAGAAAGCACATTAAAAACGGGTTTTATAGCACCCGAACACTTTATATATCTAGATAGCAAAGACTATATCCAAAGCCAAAATTTCATCCCTATATTATTTCATTATAATAGACGGGAACGAATAAAAAAATAAAATTTACTACAGGCAATATTAACAGAGACTCAATGAAATACGACATGTGCATTCCTTTTAAAGACACATTTACAAAACGAGAGTTTTGGTGACTAAACAACAGCTAGAATATCTTTCAATTGTCAAAAAACAAAGCCTAGTAAAGAGTTTTTTTAGATTAAGTTAGATTAAGGTAGGTTAAGTTTTATATTCAAACATAATAATTAATTTGGTTTTTTCAATAATTTTTACCAAAAACTTGAAATAGCACAATACATGAAATGTATAAAACAATTAATACCTTTTACTAAACTTAAGATGACAAATCAACAAACAAAGAGCAAACCGATCTTTATGTTAATTACATAAAAAGTAATCAAAACCAGTTTTATAAAATATTTTGTAGGTTAAGACATTATAAATTGTAAACAAAATAAAAAAGTTAATAAAAAAAAAGAAACCAAGCAGAGTCATACAAAATATTATTTTAAATTTTTTTATTTTATTTTAAAATATAATTTCTTTTATCAGGTAGACGAGACCAACTTGGAATACTGTAGCTATATGACCAACGTGTTCTATGTACTTTAACAGATGAATTGCTAAGCTCACATTGCCTTGTCATTCCATAAGTGGGCATATGAGCTGATCGATCCCATATTTTTTCTAGCGAAACATATGGTTTTTAGTGGTTAGTTGATTGCTCAGTTGAAGAAATTCCTTTTTTAGATATGTTCGATCCAGCGCCTATTAGACCGATTGAAATGGCGAGCCGGAAAGGCTTTGTCTACATAGTACATGTGATTATAATATGAGCTAATATTTTTGTTAGGTACATTTGATTCTGCTTAGTGGTATGTCTGAGATACCAACGTACTTTTCTGTGTTTTACAACCACATATATAGTTTTTTTTTACCTGATCTTTATAAAATATTGATAAACGATTTCAAAAACCCTAAAAAAATATAATATCTTACCTGCCTTTAATTAAAATAAAACTTATTGCAAATTTTGGTGGTAAATAAAAACCAAAAATCTTACATAAAATGTCAAATTAAAATTTTAGTGCTCTTTAATTACTTTAAGATCCAACAGATGGCGAATGATGCATAAGATACCATTAAGCATGCTTAAAAATAAATTTTAAACTGTGGTATTCCCACGATACCAGTAAACTTGAAAGGGTTAAATAATAATATAATGTACCTATATTCAAATTCGTAACTCAAAAATGAAACAACCATCCCGTGACAACCAATCGGGATAGTATAGAGGAAAACAACCATTTAAATGTATTAATGAACACAATAGCTGTGATTTTTTCATCGGGATCAGTATCTGCGTTTTAATATTTACATGTAAGTAAAAAAAAAGAATAAAAAAAATGTAATAGGTTTGGCTTACTTTAAATTATAGATTACTGAATTTCAAAAAAGAAAAAAAGGTTTACGTTATAAAATATTTTTAAATTTTAAATTTGCTTATATTTACAACTCACTGTACTAAATATTACTATTATTATATTGTTACTAAATTAAATATGTATATGTATTTGTTTGCACATAATATGTGTACTTATATTATTATACGCTCTATATGAGCGACTGAGCTCGTTTGAAAAAATGGAAATAAAAATAAATAAATAAATAAAATAAATACAACAACAAATTACACCCACATAATTATACGATTCAGGTCTCATTTCAGGTTCAGGTCAGTGTCTCATTTTTTAGTAGTTATTATTATAGAACTAAAAATTTTTTCGTTTAAAGTTGTGGTTAAGTGTCAAATATTATTTATTCAATATTCTATTTATGTGCAGAAGTATAGCAAGTTTAATAAGACAACTAACGACACTTAGACTCTGACAATGCCATCATACAAACCCTTGGCAAAAAAAACAAGTGACCCATATTAACACTATCTCGATCGTTTTTTTAAACCTTGATGCTGCACTTGAATGCAGCTTTGTAATGTTAATATGATTAACTTGTTTCTTAATTATACTATAAATTTTCAATAATGACAAATAAGATGTCACTAAATTGATAGTGCAAATGATCCTTAGAAAATAGACAATTTTGCAAGTTACTACGAATATTCTGTTTATATGGTTTATACGATAAGTGAATACGTATTTTTCTCAAACTTGAAATAAAAACCCTAATGAAAGAAAAAAAAGCTAGAATTTATTTTGTTTCCGTCATTTATTGCGGATTACAAAGCTAGTAAATAAATAAATTAACATCAGTAAAGAAGAACTGGGCAGTACAAAATAAAATGAAGAAAGAAGCACACATTACGGATTTCAGAAGTTGTAATATCTATACATATAGTAGATTACGTGATGGAGTTCTCTCAACAAGTTAGAGGATTGGATTAACATACCTTTCTGATGGGTTTTAGGACAAAGTGAAATTCCGGGAAATCGCAATGTATATCAACTCACTTAGAGAGAAAAAAGAACAATCTAGGGTTCACTTCTAACCGCTTGTAATCTACTGTTTTGCCAAATTCAAATGTCGTTTCAATCAAGCTTCAAAAGTCAAATGGTCGAGTAGACTAAACTGCAACATGGGTAAACAAATCTTGCCTATCAGGCGTTGAAAAATGAAATGGTATAAGTATACGCATCAAATAGTATAAGTCATTATTGGATTATAGTTCCAATGGCAAACATATCAGAAGACTAGGGACCTTTAACCAAACTGACTTTTACAAAACCTGTAAAAATGAAGAAAGAGTTGAAACATTCTAACACTTTCTCTGTACCTCCCCTGGTCATTATCACAAAAGTAAGACCCATCTAAGAGTCTTCCTTCTGCACTCACTGATGGGTGGCTTAAAATCCAAATCCATCATTTTATAAAAGACTCATATTAGTTTCGAGAGTATGTTATGCGATAAAAGTTCCTCTGATAGATATGCCAATTGACCTCGTGAATCTTAGTATGTCATCGAATTGCCGTCAGCAATTACTACCTACCTCGGTACGTACCTTACGGCTTTATAGATGCAATATTCAATTATTGAGCTCTAAATTTAAAACTAGCACAAAATTTAAATAAAAAAACTAGAGAAATAAATTTGATAAAAATTGTTTAAGTTTATATTCGGATTTTATTAAATTCAAATTTAAATAAAAATAAACAATGCATCATCAACTTAAACAAAGTCTTTATTACAAAACAAATTATTGTTATAACGTCACATATACGCATTTAAAACAACAAAATAGAAAATTATTTTTACCTCTGTACAATTAAAAATCAAGATTAAAATTTTTTTGTATGAAAAACAATTTAAAATCACAATTCATTTTATTGTTATTATTTTTCAAATAATACCATCATCATGTGTACATGTTTCCATTTCATCTAATTCTATTCAAATGTTACGTTGACACAACGCATCATCATCAACTTCCGTACGTGAATTTTTTTTATTTTCTACAACAACAAAAAAAATTTTTAAATTGAAACTTAATGTAAAAATAGTTAAATATTCATACGAGCTATGATTGTCATCATCATCATCAACATTATCAACATCATCATCCAGATTATAACTATTCACTATTATTCTATAATATTGTGTGTAGGTAGACTTTTATTATAAAATCACCTAAAACGCATCAAATCTAAACAAAAATAAATATCCGTAATATTTCCTAGTGACTTAAATTTAAGCATAAAAAAAATAAAAAAGAAAGAAAACAAAAAAAAACCCTTGAAAATGAAATTCTCATTTATTAAAATGTCCTTAAAGGAATATATTATTATGTACGTATAGTAGTTATATTGATGTCCTTAAAGAATATACATATATATAAAGAACATTTAAATAGTTACATTGTTATATGCAGGTGATATGACTTTTTTATTTTATTTTTTTTTTATAGAGAAAAATAAAAAAAAAAGTTTTCTTAAATCCTTTTCATTGCAATTAAATGGCATAAATTATTTTGCCTACCTTTAAATGTCTAGCTATTACTGTCCCCATCTTTGGTTATCTACAAACATACGATTTTATTACTGTTCTTATAATTGTGTAGTCTCAATTTGAATTAAATAGGTAGAATTGGTATCACCTGATTTTGTTTTTTATTTTTTTTTATATAGCCATGCCCATCCTATACAAAGAAATCTTCAATTTCTACCACTTCCAACCTCGTTTCCGTTTCCATTTTAGTTTGTATTTTTTTGTTTTTCATTCATTTTTTTTTGTTTTTTTTTTGTCATTTTGCATACGAATGAAAAAGATTTCAATTCAAATTTAAATGATTTTTTTGGTTTTGTTTTTTTGTTTGCTCTGATTGTATAAAAATATTTCTTCCTTAATAGTTTTTGCATTGCGTTGCACCATTTAAATGAGTTGTTGAAATAAAACCGTAAACTTTGCAAAATGTAAAAAAAAAAATAAATAGTGATCCCTAGAAACAATTTATTGAATATTGCAAAATGGTATTTTATGTTTCTTCTTTTAATCGATTTCGGCTGGTGTGGTCAAAATATATGTGAACATTAGTGTAGAAATCGAAATCGATCAAAATATAAATTAAATATAATTAAGTAAGTAGGTAGGTAGATACCTAAGTGGACATGAACACCAAGACCTTTTCTTGCAAATCGGTTGTGATACCACAGAATCTCGATTCTCCTTCCACTTGTCAAAACTAATTTGACGTTTTTACAATCCGATAAAAGTACGCAATTTTCGAACCTACAAGAATCCATCCAGGAGTCTAGAAAGATTTGAAAAAATGTTTAATACGACTGCTGCTTGTCTCTCCCTTAATGATTCCATAACTAAAAAAATAGATAAAAAAATTTTTTTGCTTGTGTCTGTCTTGACCTACAAAAAGCTTTTGATTGTGTTGACCATGAAATATTACTTTTTAAGCTTAAAAAACTAAATTTTACCAATATAATGAAATTCATTATTTCCAATCATATTTATCTCACAGAAAACAACAAGTGAGAATAAAAGAAATTCTAAGTGATGAAAGAATAATTTTAAATGGTGTTCCACAAGGGTCAATCTTAGGACCAGACTTATTCAAAATATACATCGACGATACAGTTAAATTGAGTCCAACTGGTTACATACAACTTTATGCCGATGATGCCGTTATTATATACGGTTATTACATCCAAGTCGAGTCTGAAAAATGCAACCGAAACTAACTTAATCATCATAGAAGAATGGCTTATGAAACATCGTCTATTATTAAATGTAAAAAAAAACAAAGATACTATTATTTGAAACAAGAAAATTACAACAATAGATTTTCATTACAATAACAACTGTATCGAATTAGTTAAATCGTTTAATTACGTTAGAATACGAAAGGTGCTTAATAGTAATATACTATATATTCTATATTCATCATATATTTCGTCAAATATAACATACTTGAATCCAACGTGGAGTAAATCGTCAAAAATTGAAGAACTTAGATCATAGTTCCATTTCTTTGCCTAATATTATTATGAGAAATGAAAAAAAAGAGATATAAAAAACAAAAAAAAAAAAAAACAAAAAAAAAACAAATAAAATCTGTTCTATAAATCTAATATTTTTAGCGTAAAATGAAAAAAAAACGAAAATAATTTTATGAATTTAATTAATTAAATTTTATTTTAAGGCTCTATAGGGCCGGACGGCTAAAAGCCAAGGCCTATAAATTTACTACTTATGAATAATTTATAATTATAAATATATTACTTTTGTAAATATTTTAGATATAAATAAGTAATGATATAAGTAAGAATTGAAATAAATTAAGAAAAAAAAGTAAGGTATCATTTGTGAACTAATGCGAAGTAGGTGCAAAGAAGGTGTAGAATTATATTGCCCATTTCTTTATATTTTCAGGCTCTGCTGAAATCATTTGAGTAGAGCCTAATCTATCAGGCATGTTTGCATATAACGCAATAAACCCTTCCTATCGTACCGATAACCTTTTAAGTAATAGTAGGTTACAGGAAAATGTATGGTATGGTAATATTAACCAGATAAGTTTGACTACATTACAGCCAAGTCTATATTGAAACGATTTGCAATTGGAAGCTCTGATTGCTTCTTTGTGAATTAGTAGAGTTCAGATAGTTAGATGTATGTCCAACTTGCTTTTTTCTGAATGATTTCCAAAAATTTTCCCATTCTAGCAAGTTGCACGAATGTCACAATGACCCGGCACACTATATATGAGAATGTTTTTTTATTTTTTTGTAATTAAAAAAAACCATAAGGCTCGTACAGAGTGTTTCATAATTCTTAATTTGAACACCAATTTACCATCTGGTAGGTATACGGGACATGCGACAGTTCATCTTTAGTAAACTAATTGCTGACTGACTGCCTGTGAAGAAGCAGATATTTCTGACAGGTATCACGCTTAAGTTAATCCATTTAAAGACCTTTATGGGCCATCGGCTCCACCTAAAACACACTACAATGTTTTGAAAGACCATTTTATAGATATTAAATATAATAAAAATTTATTGAAAAAATCTAATTGTAAAATAAATGTAGAAGCATTTTTATTTAAAAATGTAGAGACTATAAATGCCACAGTATTTTCTTATTTATATACTTATACATATGTCTTTAATGTAATGTAATGTAATTTTCTTTTTATTTAAATTGCTTCCAAATTCAGCTCTGAATTACTTTATCCCCATGACAAAAGAAACTGCACCATATAAAAAAACCCATAAAGATTTTGCTTTTATCGGGAATCGTTCCTAAGATCCTTTGGTTGAAGGACAGCTCCAGCTACTACCCTGCGTGTTTAGTATAAATTTTTCCCATCTAAAATAAATTTTAAATTACTTATGGCTCTACTTATCCACTTATGTTCTAGCAATAAACAAATTTTATTATTAGAAAAAAAAAAAAAATAATTTACTTTACTTACTTAATTTCTATTGGATTTCATTAGAAAATTATTGTTGAAACCCCCCAATTAATTTCTTGAAAAAGTACATTTAAGTAAAATTAAGAATGATTTAAATGACTATACTAGTGTGAATTCACTACTGTATAGTTTAAATTTTATTTGTATACATATAAGAAAATAAAGTAAACTAATATAATAAAAATAAGGAAAAAAAAATTTTTTTTTTAGAAATATTTGCCTTCAATTTAAGCGTACTAAAACTACAAAAATAAACTTTAGAATGGCAGCTTGATATAATGTTTTCATAGCAAGTTATGATTGTAATTACGGAAAAAGCAAATTAGCCGAAATTCTAGGAAGTCTCGAGATGAGATTAAGAGATTTGGTAAAAAGTTCGGCTAATTTGCTTTTTCCGTAATTACAATCATAACTTGCTATGAAAACATTATATCAAGCTGCGATTCTAAAGTTTATTTTTGTAGTTTTAGTACGCTTAAATTGAAGGCAAATATTTCTAAAAAAAAATTTTTTTTTTCCTTATTTTATTTTCGACTTTTTAGTGAAAATATTTTTTTAATGAAAAATAATATATTTTCAAAGAACAACACATAAAAAATATAATCAAATGGCACTAAAATTCACTCTAACGCAATTTGGTTATTATTGCTCCTACTTCAAATGTATTTTATATTACTAGTAACAAATTTTATAAAAATATGTGTATTTTTAAAAAATGTTTGGAGATTTTTGATTAGATACCTTTGAATTTTTTAATTTACGTATTAAAAAATTACGCACTTTATAAAAAGAAACCCTGTTAAATACAAAAAATATTTGACGTAAAATCGTAGATTTAAATCTGTGGAAAAGTCTGAAATGTAAACAGTCATCCGACTTTATCTACGATAAAATTCGATTTTGTCCGATGTGTAAACGCTGCCTAAGCATAAATTGGCATATAAAAGTATAATATATACTTGCATAAATCGAAATTGAACTTTTTTTACATGCGAGAAGAGTAATTTGTAACTGAGTGATAGATAACTGATACTTGATTGGTTCAAATTTTGTTTTCTTCCATAAATAATGTTTGCATTTTATTTTCAATTAAACTAAGCCATATGATTATGTATGTAACAAATGCAAGCCCTATATGACACATGTACGTACATTTGCATATACTTAGTCAGAGAAAGAGAAATAATAAAAGAAAGAGATTAATAAAAGAAACCAAATTAAAAACACAAAAAAATATAATGAAAATATAATTGAATAGTAATAGAAAATGATTGAAATATAATGATAATGATTTGTATTGCACACATTTATTTTGTATTCCTTTTTTGTTTTTTTTTTTTGCTTCTTTACACCATAGAAATGTCAATAAATATAGTGAATTTAAAGAGAAACCAAATTTTAACTTTATCAAATATCCATATTCCATTATTAGTACACACACATATGTAAATTTCACCTTAGTTGAATGCAAAGAATATCTATAATCTATATTAACAAGAATACGCACTCCCATTTTACGACAACCTATTTTTTAAGAAATATCAAACCGAGCAAAATATCATTAGTTAAAAGAGGTAAAATTTACATTTACTTATCGTATACCAAATTTATTATGAGAGAGAAAAGGTACAAAACAGATGTTTGCCTTTTGCTTTATACTGTAAAATAATTTTGCGTTCTCATTATTCTCCTTTGGATTTGCTTACGTTTCCTCCCATTATTTATATGAGGCAGGCTGGCAAAAAATGTTAGTTCTAATTTAGTTTGTTCCTTTATACGATGATTAATTCTGATCTTTTATAATTTTAATATTTTCGTTTTAAACATTATTATTTTCGTATATACCTATTAAAAATATTAAATTATAATTACATTACAATAATATAAAATATTATTAATATTTTTGTCAGTAATAATTTGGAGTTACAAACATTATTATTTTTTATTAATTATATTAGTAAACCTAAATATTTATTATATTGGTATACGATTATAAAATAATACTGAGGACAACATCTATTTACAAATCACAGAATTTAAAGAATATGATAACGCTGTTTTAGTTAGGTCTCCTAAAAATCTTATGCATAGTTGATACAATTTAGAAAATAATATTGTTAAATATTTCAACGAAAATTTTTGTCGAAAATATTTTTCAAAATTATAAACTTTATTTATTTAATTTCAGCCAACTTTTTTTGTTACTCTCTTTTGTTTACTATATTTTTTCTTTTTCTTACACGTAAAATTCTTATTATATCTATTTCTGACAATGTTTATCAAATTTGCATATGAATTTGTGTGCAAACAAATGAATACATACATGAGTTCTTACTCTTTTTATGGATATACTTTGGTTAAATGGTTATTGAAATGGATATTTTGTTGAATTGAAGCAAATTGAAACAAACATATAAAGTCCAAGGCAAGTTAATTAAGGCAAATATAATAAAGTAAGTGTAATCATATTACAAAAACACCATTAAAAAAAAAAAAAAAATTGTTTTTTTAATTGCCTCAATAATCAAAAAATAAAAATTTACTTCCCAAATGCGAAATATTATACAATATACTTTTTGATTTTATGCTACTTGGGATGGTTACAATTTTCAAATACAATAAAAACAAAAATCATCGCTTATAGGTAACAAACACTATTCAAGAAAAACTTTTTATGCAAATTCATCATAAGAAGAAGCAAAAAAAAAATAAAGGTAGGTTAAGTCTTAATAAAGAGAACAAAAAAACATTCTATTCCAAGTTGGAAATGGTTCAAAATGCAAACTAAAAAAAAACTCATTTTTTCTTCAAATTTTATAAACATTTTCCTTACCCGATGGAAATAAAAACTACCATCATCTCATTTCTTTACGGTATATTTATCCTTAATTCAATCGGAAATTAAAACGACAAAATAATATGCATTAAAGGACGCACAATATTTAAAAATCGGTTTGCAAAAAAAAAACACAAAATTTCATATCGGTAACGGATATTCTCAAATTAAATTTTATTACGATTTTCCTGATCTGAACGAATGAAAAATGCAAAATGTAAGTTGCAATTCTAAAACGTAATTCTGAAAAAAGAAATCTGGTTTACTTTAATCTATACACGATATGAAATCTAAATGATTTCAAATCCAACCTCCTAACCACTTAACCTTTATTGATATAGAGAGCTATTTCAAAGCTTATAACAACTAACTAAAAATATCATTAAAGTATACCGTAATACATATGTACTATAAAACACATGAAACTTTTAATGGATTCATTAAATATATTTTTCCTAACCTCCTTCACTTATAAATGACAATAATATTCTTTCAAGATGCATCCAATATTTAAACCACAAAATAAAAAATAAAAAAAAATAATTTAAAATCTCTTGAAAAATTCTGCATAGGTGATGACATCCATACTAAAATTTGGTATATATTGTTACAAACAAAATTGTTAATGACATAAAGTAATTATTATCATTTGGTTAACCATGAATGAAGAGGTGGTTAACCTTAAATGACAAGAAATTGAAGTAAAAAAAATACTTTTCTTATTTTCATTTCTTTTATTACTAATGTCGGATTCAAGGAAAATCAAATTTCTAATAACAGAATGATAATTGATTCTGTTAGTAATGAAAATTTTTAAAATAAATAATAATATCTGTTTTGATTTCGAATTCGCTACTGTCTGTTTCGATGTCGACTTATATTTCCGATTATGACTTTTTCTATGAATTTGATTTGCATGGAGTGAGCAAGGGTTTTAGCTTAATCAGCTTATTATGGGATATTGATCTTACTGAGGTATATGATACACAAGTAACTCTGTCAATCGAATTTGTCATAATGTTTAATCTTACCTCTTGAACAGAATGAACGCAGCCAACAAAGTTTCTAAATGTCAAAAACGCAGCAATCTAACTTTGTGCACAGAATGCAAAACGTTGAAAGCGTTAACTGACATTGTTTTGTTTACTTTTTCTTATAAAATAAACTTTCAAGAAAATTAATAAAATTAAACTTATAAATTAATTTTACTATATTATATCTGAGCTCTGCCGCTTAATTTTTTTTATTTTAAAATTGATTTTATGATTTTATTACATGATATGGAAATAAATATAAAAAAAAACAATTCAATTTGTATTAATGTGTTAACACAATAATTTGACTTTTACATACACATTCAAACAAAAAATATTTTTATTAGTTGTCAACGTAGAATTCCTGCGTTGAAGTTAAAACTTTTTCAACTTCTGCGCGATGGCTGCGTTGATAACTTTTGATTCTGTGGATTTGCATATGTTTTCATATGTTTCAACTTTCAAAGTAGTATTTCTGCGCGATGACTGCGTGATGGCTGCGTCAAGGTTTTAAAGTCTTACGAAGAAATCGACAAGTCATTGGGTTCGTTCAGTACAATAAATCGGTGGATCTGCAAACCATTTTGGAACCATGGACCATGGATCTGGCTACTGAACGCAATTTACCACGAAAATTTACCGCAATACTAGCGCCATCACCGGGAAATATAATGAGTACTTTTAAAAGTAAATTAAATTTGAATGATATAATATTTATTATCATACATATAATTTATTTCTTATAACTCTTAATTTAAGTACATAACATAAATCTTCCTTTAAGAATTTAAATTTTCACAATAATTCAGAAAATAATGGCGATTCAAATTTAACAACTTTCATAAAAATTATATACATTTCATTTTTCTTACAGTAGATGTCATCAGCACTTAACACTCAACATAAAAATTGTTGTTGTTGTTTTACATATAAAAAGTCAGATCCATGGAATGTATCTAGAATTTTTTCAGATCCATTTTCATTAACCGCGATACATTAACCGGTACATTTATCACACCGCTCAGTAAACAGATCCATGGATCTGTGGATTTCAGATCCATCGGTTAATTTCACTAAACGCTACCATTGTATGTCGACAAAATGTGTTCAAATGGTATCATAAGGCGTTTTGGTTTTTTAGCTCAGACCAATAGAGCACAGATCTGAGCGCGCTCTGACTCAAATGAGCACGCTCTGAGCAGAACATGTACAGATAACCTCGGAGCGCTCAAATTTAATAAAAAAAAAGACGATTTGAGTAAACTATAATTTTGATTTTGTTGTTGTTCAAATTGTCAATAATCGAGAATTTAAACTTCAAATTTTGAAATTTACAAAATTAAAGATTTACAAATAAAATGTTTCAGTTCGGAACAGTAATTAGAGAAGCTTTTAATTTTTGGGTGAAAGTTATGTAGAAGATGACATATCTGAAAGTAATGGGGATGTGCAAATAATAAAAATCAGGATTATGCCGAAAATATTGTGGCAAGATTTTCCAATAACACTTTTAAATCGCACTTTAGAATGAATACAGAGGTTTTCGAAATTCTTTGTAACGAAATACATTTAATTTCTCAACATCATGCGGTCATATACTTATTAAATTAAATCGACAAAATAAGTATATCAAATAATGGCCCACGCCTGAATCTGAAAAAATATATTCAAACAAAAAATATATTTTAAAAAAATCTAAACTAAAACATATTTATTTTTGATTAAATATTAATTATTTACCATCACAGCTTATGTCGTCGTCCATCATATCTCTGAAATTGTAAAAATTACTGTTGATATTTATTTTAAATATGGTTTACTTTTTTACTGTCGTACAGTACCGTCATCTATTTTCTTTTGAAATAAAAATTATATTTTGACATTTAATATTCAAGCGCTTTACGTGCTCTGTTAATTTAAATCGAGCATATAGTAGGGCTCTGAATGCGCTCTGAACGCATAATAAAACGGATTTCATGCTTTGAACGCTCTGAGCTAAAAATAAAACACGAATCTTTTTTTGACAGTTCGTGCTCTGCTTTGAACTAGAAAACGAGAAAGGCATAGTAAATAGTATGACACGACAATGTCAGCGACAAAAATTTAATCAATAAAATTTGTTGTTGTTGCACTGCGACATAACATTTTGACAGTTGTAAATTATTAAATTACAAAAAAAGTAAAGTTGTTCTTGAATTGTTTTTTGAAAATGAAAATGTCGCATTCATTGGATTTGCTATGCAACATTTTATGTCGACAATGTAGGTAGGGCGACAATGTTGAGTCGCTTTCATTAGACTTCAGGCTAGTTTCAGTATTTTAATTTCTGGATAAAAATTAGAGAATTATTGTGGAATATGAAGTCCTTTAAAGAGGTCATCGAACGATTGCCAGAAGTCATGGATGGCATATGTAGTATTAGAAAAAAAATTCAAAATTTAAAATACTCGACAATAAAGTATGTGAAAAAATTATATCTGATATATGAGCGCTATATTTCAAACGACCTCGAAGCCTGTAAGTGACTAACAATTTAGCAAATGAAATATTTAATTCAATTTCATCTGCGATTTCATTTTTCTTAATTTGAAATTTAAAAATATTTTTTTTGTACAAGTAAATTATTTTTAAATTGAATTATTTCTCACTTTTAACAATTTCATATTTGTTTTTCTATATACATACTACATAAATTTATTATTAATTTTAGAAAATCAAAAAAAAAATCAAAAATAAGAAAAAGAAAATCTATTTCTAAACTAAATAGAAAATTTAATTAAAATGAAAAATAAAATGAGAAAATCAATCTATTAATTTTAAATTATTTTATAAAGTTGAAATTTTTAAAGATTCAAAATGAAATCATCTCATCTCTTCCATTCAGACCAATCTCAAATTTATGTTGGGGTTTTAAATAAGAATTTTTCAATTAAAAATTGGAAAATATTTTCTTTTAATGATAAAAATGAAAATTTTTAATTTTCACTTTTTGATTTTCATTCTTTTCATTTCATTTCAATTAAATTCAGTTCAACTCAATTCCATTCAATTCAATTCAATTAAATCAAATCAAAGATTTTTATTGCATCAGCTTTTGTTAAATAAACATGTACAAATGTAGTATATATATTGTGTATAATATATATATATATATATATATATTTTGTATTTTAAGAAATTTATTTACTGCAATAAATATTGGTACAGATTCGAAAATTTTAAAGAGTTTAATTTAGAGTAAAATACGAGTACATTTTGAATCTATTTTTATTTTGAGGATTTTAACTTTTGATTATTAAATAACATTTTGGTAAATAACTAATAGCTATCTATGTACTTGTATAGTCTTAGTAATATTGGTTAAAAACATGAACTTTAATTAAAAACATGAACTTACGTAGATAAATAATTTTGTTATAAAATAGGTAAATGAAAAGAAAATTTTAAAAGAATTTATCTATGCAATCATACTGATAAGAGGTACCCTTAATATGTTAATACGAAACCTGTTTAGCAGTTGGTTTGATTTGCAAATATTATGAGAGAAATAATTTGTATTGCATAAGCTTTTACAACAATAATTCCTCATGTTTTGGATTACGGCCAATAATCATATATAATGAGTTTCAAACTAGTAAAGAGGACTTCATGCACTATTGTTGGTGAAACGTCTGCCAGGCTGTTCGAAATTTTCAAATAAATGGGTTAAAGACTAAGTCAGATACATTTTTTATTTTTTACAATCGCGTCAACCATGAGAGTCTCTTTGTCTTCTGTCGAAAAGTGAAGGCGACTACTAATTACAACCCACTTGTAATTGAAATCACAACTGCATACTACTTTTTATATTTCCAAAATAAGAATCTTTCCATTTCTAACCTACATCTGATCTCCATATCCGTTTTCGAATCCTATTTAAATCAACAATTCAAATATTTAAAACTAAGCGCTCGTTCGATTCGGATGTCTTCTACAATGTCGACGTTGGTAATGTTGCTTTTTTCTGTTCACTATGACAATTAGGCTCTTCTGAGGAAGATGTATCGGTGTAGGACTTTATGTACATATCCCATAAATATATATCTTTAGTGGCGCATATTATCCTTTAAGGACTAAAAAGGCATATGAAAGTATCCTTGTTGTTTTCATGTTTTTGTATAAAAACCGTTATATCTGTTGGCCATTAGGTCCTACGCCGATACAACATCTCTCTCAGAATCCTCGATCATTTCTTTTTAAGTCTAATCATTTAACCCAAATAATAAAGAATCTGATGTAGACGTAAATCTGGTAGAAAATTCCCAAGATGATGGTCTAATAACAATTTTTAAAAGAAAGGAAATAATAAAAGAAATTAAAAGCTTAAAATCAAACAAAGCTCTAGGATTCGATTTGATCACAGCTGATGAAACTACCAGCAAAAGCTTTAATAGTTCTAACTATAAAAATGAATGCAGTACTCAAACAAAAATTTGTCCCAAATATATGGAAAATTGCTAAGATTATCATGATTCATAAGCCATGAAAACCCGCAAACGAAGCCAAGCACTACCCCCAAACGAAGCCAAAACCTATTTCATTGTCCATAGAATAACTAACGTCATCGAAAAAACATTGGAATGAAAATGCATCTGCTCCTTAGTATTTCTTGATGTTGTGCAAACCTTCGACAAAGTATGACATAAAGGGATTATCTACAAGCTACGTCGCTTGCTCCCCGAAACATATGTCGAACTGATCTCGTGATATTTGTCGAATCGATTATTTCAAATTAAACAAAGAGAAGATTACTCTGCTCTACAAAATATACACGCCGGAGTACCACAAGGTAGTATACTAGGCCCCATACTATATTTACTATACACTAGTGATATTCCAGAGATAGGAAATGCGACGGTAGATACTTTTGCTGATGACACGGCTATATTAGCAGTAAACTGATAAATTGATAAATTGCAACAACCCAATAACAAAATCTCCATTTGTTGCAAAAAATGGACAATTCAACTGAAAAAAAAATCCACGCACGTTAACTTTAGAAATAAAAAAAAATTGAGTTCCATATTTCAGTAAGATTAAACAATGTCATCATACCATATCAAAATTTTGCAAAATACCTTGGTATGACGCTTGATGGAAAGCTTAGATGGAAAGAACACGTTAAGAAAAAAAACTAGAACAGGATCTGAAATACAAACATTTGTATTAGCTAATTGGGCGAATATCTACGCTTTCGACGTATTACAAAGTTTTGATCTACAATCAGATACTAAAGCCAGTCTAGGCATACGGTATCCAAATATGGGGTTATACTAAACAACTACATATTCAAACTAACCAAACATTCCAAAACAAAGTATTGCAAAACATTATTAATGCACTAACGCATCTGAAGTAATAGAGTCAAAATTGTATTAATGGTTAGTCGTAAAGACTAATTTTAATCTTAACAAAAGGATGGGAATTTTTAGTGCGTTAAAGTCGACACAGTCCTTTACTTCGTTCTTTCCCGCCACATAGAACAGAAAAAGATGATTTTCTTCTATCTGAAAAAAAATTTTAATGTTTAATAACGTTTACTGTTCTGGTTTACTTCATGGCACAAATCATCAGCTAAGACTGTTATGTCGTCGGCATAACGAATATTATTGATACAAATTCGATTTAACAATAATACCTTTCTTCACAGACGATGGGGTCTGGAACAGAAGATATAATGACGACCTCTATCAGCTGTAGAATGAAGTGGATGTAATCATGAAATTTAGTGTCAAGAGAATACACAGTGGTTCGGATACTTAGAGTGGATGGATGAAAATGCTGCAGCCAAAAAAATCTTCAAATTCAGACTCGAAGTTAGCTGGACAAACAAAATATCGGTATACATGAAACAATTTCGTATTTTCACCTATGTAAGTAAGTAACATGTATCTTGTTTACAAAAATATCATCGGCCAATATTCAGCCGCCTGGTGTTATGTAGTATATAGGTTGTGATCACATCCCGTAATTGTCGATCAAAATAAAGGTGAAATAGAAATTAATTGTAATGATTAAATCTGGAAAAATCCCTCTGTGAAAATAATAAATGTTATGAATACAAGTTGAACAACAATGGTAATAAATAAAACTTACTTGATTAAAGCTTGGAATAAATAAATGAATCAATGATTTAATTATTTATTACGAGCAGAATCACATTGTCTGCTGCGAGGTCATTTGAAATTATGTAGTGTACTGATGCTAATAAGGATTTCGAATAAATTGTACATTTTTACTATATTAATTTTTAACAGTTGCTATAATTTTGTTGTGTTGTATACGATCAAATTGTTTTTCATAATCGATGAAACTTAAAAACACATTCTTTTGCATATCTTTGCAGTTTTGACAACATATAAGCTCTGGTAGTATTCCTAACAAGACTTTGAAGCCGAATCGCAGGCTGGCTACCCATTGCTGCCTCGCGTTTCTTGTATTACCAATCTTCTACAATAGACCCAACTAAAATACTAAATCATATTGATTGTAATTTCCAGACTGTCTGTTCGTGATGTTTAGTATTTGGTTCTTTTGTTTATAATGTGTGTATCTAACCCAGCTAGCACACAGATACATATATCCCTAATAACATTCAGATAATTTTTAAATTTGGTAGTGTATACATACCATAAATTAATTAAAATTAATATTTTTTTTTTCTTTTTGAATTACATAATAAGTTTATATATTAAAAAAAAAATGTTCTTTATAATAAAATTTAAAGTTGAATTTTCCAATAATATCAACAAATAAATGAAATGTAAATATGTATAAAAGATCATAAAATGTCATCAAAAAACAAGGAAATATCTTTTGCTACTCGCGGCAAATTTTTCAATGCACATTCAATATTTTACCATGACTATTGATAACAAAATGAAAAATTTTACTATACGAGTATGCATAATTCCACTTTATAATTAGTCCAAGGACATTTTTGCATCATATTGTGTACATGTTTATTTTGTATATATATGTATATTCCTTTTTAAGATTTAATTTTTTTTTTTTTTGTATATAATTCTGAATTTCATATTTCATTTCGAATTTTATATCATATTCGAGAGTTATACCATAGAGTAATCATATAAGTAATCATAAGTAATCATAATATAATTACATAGAGTAATCATAATATAATTACTCTATGGTTATACTCATATTATCATATCGTATTATTAATGTTCGAATAAAAATAATTATTTGAATACGATCCGATCCGATATTTATGTAATAATAATGCAAGTATAGTAATAATAATGGTATGTTGTTAGATTAATACAGTACACTACTTGGCCCTAACCAGAACTAAGAAAATTATCTTGCATTATGTTTTTATTTTATTTTATTTCAGCACTATAGTGTGAATATAGTGTGAATACCCAAATGGGTTTTACGCAAAGACTTGGCACACAATATTTATTTATTTATTTAGTTTAGCTAAAACTTCATTACAATTATAATTTTTTTTTTTTTTACAACATAACACATTCAATTTACAAATTAAAATTATATCTAACTTAGAACTAGTTAAAATACATTGAAATAAATTGCACACATATTTTAATTACTAAAGATTAATTATATATTTTTAAGTTTTTGAGTCTATTTCGAAAGTGTGAAGTCAATATAGTTTATGTGTTTATTACCAATTAGTAACATTCTATGAATTGTCTCATAATTGCCATAATTGGTTCTATGGAAACTTAATGTGAAGAAGTTTGTATTTCGTAGACGATTATTTGAATTAATGTTGATGTTATACAAAATCGGAGGAGAAGCAATGTTTCCTTTAAAAATTTCAATAAGAAAAATAACATCCGCCACTTCTCGTTTTAATTTCAAAGTTTTCAAATGAATTAAATTCAACCTATGTTCAGATGGAGGTAAAAATGGATTTGACCATTGGAAGTTGCAAATCTTAAAAAAATGTTTGCGCTGCTTCAATCCTGTTAATATGAACATCATAGAAGGGTAACCAAACTTGACTAGCATACTCCAAATTTAGTCTAACGAGACTAGAATACAAAGATTTGAGAACATAGGGATCGTTAAATTCCTTTGACCAACGTTTAACAAAACCTAGCATAGAATTAGCTTTATTTACAAAAATGTGATTTAAAGTTAAGCTTGTCGTCAAAGTAAACCCCTAAGTTTTGGAAAGGCTAATACCATTTAAAGAATAATTAAAACAAATTGGACTATGTCGACGTGTGTAACACATAAGTGCACATTTATTCACATTCAAAAGAAAATTATTAGCTGTACATTATTTAAAGAAGTTATCTAAATCGCCTTGTAAGGGTAAAGTGTCTTCTAAAGAAGTAATTTTTTTAATAAATTAAGATTTCCGCGTAAATTTTCAGTTCACTATTAAGAATTACTGAACAGACATCATTAACCGAGATTATAAAAAAAAGCGGTCCTAAATGACTGCCTTGTGGGACTCGTGCATTAGCATAAAAAGATATAGAAGTATTTTTCTAAATAAAATACTATAAGATTAATAAAATACGGTTAGATATGATTTAACCCATTTCAGAAAGAATTCTGGGAAGCCAAGTATCCTTAATTTTAGAAGTATTATTGCAGGTGGTAAAACATCAAAGGCTTTACTATAATCGGTATAGATAACATCCGTTTGAAAAGCTGCTTCCATATTTCTCGTAAAAGTTGAGGATAGAGGATAAATGACAGTGGAATTGATAAGTGATTTCGTGAAGAATTGAGGATAAATGACAGTGGAATTGATAAGGCACTTGAGCATTTATTAAGTATAACTTCGCGAATACCATCTGGTTCAGGAAAGTTATTAGTATCAAGATTGTCCAAATATCACATACAATTGTTTTTCTTTATATAATTTTTGATATATAAATAAACTGGTTTCCAAATTAATTTCAAAGAATAATTGAAAAAAGCCGGATTCCAATTAGAAGCACACGACATAAATCACGACATCATACCAATCAGCAACAAGCCATCTCGTTTACAAATTTGAAATGTGAAAAATGTAAAACCTCGATGTATGCATTAAATTCTCTACACTATTTTCGCATTTGAGAATATCAAATTTTATATTAGGTTAGGCACCTGTGCTCATACAATTAAAAAATTTATATTTAGAAAAAAAAATTTTTAAATTAACATGTAGGCAATTTTTAATTTACTTTGTTTAGGATCTTCGAATCAAGAGGACGTAGAAAACATATTAAAGAAATCAAGATCAGCATTTGGAAAATTGCAACCGATATTGAGGAACAACCAAATATCCAGAGCAACTAAACTTATTAACATCTATGAAACTTGGTTAACATCAAAAATCCTCAACTAGAAGTTACAAGTGAATCATTAATAAATCCTAATTTCATTAATAAATCTCTAAGGATAATATGCCGAGACAAAAAAAGCAACCATATCGAAACAAATTACAAGAAGGAATTGGAGATGGATATCAGAAAGCCGTCAAACAACATCGCGCTAAAGAGCTTAGAATCCACAGATACAAGAAAACTCGGTCGTCCAAAAAACTCCTGACGGAGGATCATAAAACAAGAACTAGAAAAAAACAAACATAGCTTGGAAACAAGTGAAAACAGCAGCTAGCAATCGAGTACGATAGAAATGTCAAGTAGAAGTTATATGCTCCTTATCCGAGAGGTTAAGGAAAAAAAAGGATCTTCGAAACTATATATTAAACTGCACTGCAGTCTCTTAAAATCAATTTTAAGTTCTGAATTGTATACGTATACGTTCACAAAACTTATAACTCAACCTTCTAAGTATTAGATTTAACTTCTAAATTGCTTACATAAAATTAATCCATTTTCGGCTCAATAGTCTTGCACTCTTTTGAAAGATATGGTTCCAGAGAATGTACCGTATTTGATCCTCCCATTCGTAGAATTTGTACAACCTACTCTAAGTCACATATTCAAATTAGAGACTTTTTTTTAGAATTATTCCATCATTTCTAAACACCTGAGTATTATCAGTCCTATATCCTATCGATTCTATATTGCACTACAACTTAACAGTTTATTTTCTTTTCATTGAATGTTATTTTTTTATTGTTTATTTCGCTTTACTGAATTTAACTTGAAATTGATATTGTCGAACCATCACTTCATATCATCAATTATATGAGTATGTACAATACCTACCATTATGCACAAATATATATGTATTTATGTGTTCCACATCTATTTGTAACAACTTTATTATTGTTTTTATTTCTTTGATGAGGATGTTAAATTTATTGTGAAAAGGAAACAATACAATTAAATCGAATGAGATTAGATGAGAGGAAAAAAGAATAAAATTTTAACAAAACATATCACATTTCTAAAAAAAAAAAAAATGAAAAACAACAATTAGAATAATAGAGTCGGATTAATATCAGAAAAATAAACGAATGGCTCTGTTTTAAATTTCGAAATGATAGAATAGAAATTGCATAATTAAAAAATACATTATATAAATTAGATTATATTAGATTTAATAATTAAGGGCTATTTGACGGCTATTAGATCTATTGTAACATCTCTTCGTAATATATAGTCTATGTTATGTCTATAGTACCCAACCATTTAATTTTATGTAAATTCTAAATTGCGAATCTAAAGAAAAGTTTAACTCAATTAAAGAATGAAGAATGTGATGGAATGAATGTTGGTTTTTATAAAACGTTAGTCGAACAATAGTCAAACAAACATTAGTCAAACCAACCTTAAATTATTTAAAGTTGGATTCCAATTTCAATATATATATATGTATCCCAAGTTTATTCTCCTATCTACAGAAAAGAATTTATTTTCAAAAAGAAATATGTGAAATTTGTACAATAAACAGTTCAGCAGTTTATCTACTTTGGAACCAACATTAACTCAACCAATACCATCGATGTTAAAGTAAGGCGAAGAACTACCCTAGCAAACCGTTGCTACTTCGGTTTGTCCAAACAACTGGGTTCAAAGCTCCTATCCCAAAATAACAAGGCACAATTATACCAAACGCCGGTGCTGCTATATGGTTCTGAATCTGAACATTACCAAAAGCAAGCGAGCATTGAATTGGTATCTTTGAGAGAAAAATTCTTCGTTGCATTTATGGTCCTGTGTCTGACGAAGTGGTTTGGAGGAGAAGATACAATGCCGAACTATACCAGCTGTTCAACGACATGAACCTAGCTAAAAAAAAGTCAGAATAAGACGGCTTCATTGGCTATGCCATGTAGAGCGCATCGATAAAAATACTTCGGCTAGGGATCTCTTCGAATCCAAGCCCCAGGGAATACGTCATCGAGGGAGGCCGCACCTTCGTTGGAGAGATGAAGTATCGGCAGATATGAAAAAACTTCAAATCACCAATTAAAGAGATTCCGTTCGTGACCGAACTCAGTTTAGGACAATTTTGCGTTACGCTCAGGACCTTCAAAGTATTTAGCGCCCAACAAGTAAGTAAGTAAGTAAAGTACTATATATAGTATTCCTTGGAATGATCATATAAGACTGCAATTTTATGAATATAAACTAAGTGTTCTTTACCTTAAACTTCTAATGGAAAAAATGGGAAAAAGCGGATGTTTTATTTGACTTTCCAATTGTAAACACTTGTATTATTTCTTCCCTAATTTCAAATAAAATGAGTTTTAACACAAATGCATGTCTGCGTTATATTAATCTATTGACAATATAATAAAACAAATTATGAACAATTTTTTCATCCTTTTTTCACTCAACGTGGAAATATAAGGTTTCGACATAGCTCATTTACAGTTTTTTTTATTAAAATCTTTTTATTTTTTTGTTTTGTTTCTTTTAACTACAACAGTTCACAAAAATAATGTCACAAAAATATTAAGACAGTAATGCAATACGAAAACTAGTTGAAGGAAATTCAGATGAAGCAAATGTTAATTCTCAATCTAGCGAAATCGAGCTTAAATACTGTTAGATGAAGTTGAAAGCAAATCTAGCGAAACTGAAGCAGATCTTTTTGAAAACTATGGGAATAAAAAAGTATCAGCAAATCAAGACACAGCTGTACTTTCAACGAGCTCTACTTCAATAATAAATATAGAAAAAAATCAACTAAAAGAGAAGAACAATTCCCTTTAGTCAACTGCAAAATCTACATCTCGTGGGAGAACTCCAGCAAGAAATATTGTGCATATACTGTCAGGTCTTTTAGCAGAAGCTAAAATATGTAAATCACCTTTATATTACTTTTCACTATTTATATCTGAGTTATGTACACAAATTCTGAAATTTACGCACAAAAATAAAAAGTATAAATATCCAAACGCGATTCAGAGTCACACAAATTTAGAAGAACTAAAAGCCTCAATCGATATTTTAATATTATCCGCAACATCAAAAAATAATCATTCTCCCAGCCATGAGTTTTTGATGCTTATTATCGTGGATCCCGATATAAAGCTACAATGAGCTGTGAAAAATTTGATTTTTTGATCAATTGCATAAGATTTGACTGTAAAAAAAACTCGTTTAGAACGAAAATTACACTTGCTATGAATTAAATTTTAATTAAACTAAATTAAACTATATTATGTTAAAACATTTACATTATTATGTATAATAGATATAAATAATTAAATTTATATTATAAAGCCTTAGAATGAGAAAAATCTCTTTACGTATTTAATGGTTAAAAATAAATAAAAATCTTCAGACTATTTTGCGCCCTTCAGAGAATTTTGGGATAGTTTTATTGATAATTGCCGACAATCTTACAAAGCTAAATCTTTTGCCACTATGGATGAACAGCTTCTAGCATTCCGAGGCAGATTTCGAGGTAATGCAAAACCATCGATGCAAAACCATACTTAGGAGCACACACGAAAACAAACAACATGGGTCTTGGCGAGTACTATATGAAAAATTTAACTAAAACCATACGGGGTTCTAATCGAAATGTAACTTATGATAAATGGTTCATATCTGTGCCTTTAGCTCGTGATTTACAAAAATAACCATATAAGTTAACAATAGTAGGTACTTTGCGAGCTAAAAAAAAGAAATACCGCCTGAATTTATGGAATTCCGCAGTAGACCTATTAATATATCAATGTTTTGCTTTAATCAATGTTTAACACTGCTATCGTACAAACCGAAAGCAAATAAATTAATTTTCTTACTTTCCTCCAACGATCAGGATACTGATGCAAATCCTCACACTAACAAGCCTAGAATATTAGAATTTTATAATAAAACGAAAAGAGGAGTTGATACACTTGATCAATTCTGTACTTTAACTTCCTGTAGCCATATAACACGAAGATGGTCAATGGCAACCTTTTATCGAATTATGAATATAGCACTAGTAAATTCATATGTCATAATATGGTCACAACAAAATGAAAAAAAATTAAAAATTTTTGTCAAGAAAAGCGTTTATAAAATAATTATATGAAAGCTTAGTATTTTCAACAATAAAACGACGAGGGAAATTGCGCAATATTACTCGACAGTTACGAGAAATAATTGAGTCTGATCTAAAGATCAATATAGACAATTTAGAAAATGTGCCTTCTACAAGAGGTTCTAACATTTTTATACAAAAGCGAAGAACCATTTGCCATACCCATTTAAAAAAAGAAAAATGACAACAATTTATTGCAATAAGTGTCAAATACCAATATGCAGAGAGCACAATATAGATATTTGTAGCTGCTCTGTTAAATAAGTTTAAGAATTTTTTAATTTCTAAGTTTTTTTTGATAAAATTTTTCTATTTTTGTGACAGTAATTTTGTTGTACTGGAAAATAATTTTTAAGTTTTTTTATTTTTATATATATATATTACATATTTTTTTAAAGATAATGTAAAAACAATCTGAAATTTGATGTATAAAATAGTCTCTAAAAAAAAAATAATTTAAAATTTCTCTTCTGTTCTATTTATTTTAAAAGTAGATGTTATGTCTACTTAAACAAAAAAAAATTAAACTAGATATTAGTTAGTCAATATTTACATATATAACATATAAGTAATATATAAAAGGTTCACACTTCGAAAATGAAACGATCTGTAGTTGTACTGCAGATTTATCCGCAGATCCCACTGTTATAAATAAATAAATAAATATTAGTTAGTTTTAAAGACTTCATAGAACTTACGACGCAATAGTAAAATAAAAACACAATAGTAAGCCAGGGTTGGGATATATACAGATGAAATTTTAACAAATAATTGTATCAAATTCAATACAATTAACGGAATAAAAATGCTCCCATACATCTATATCTATATCTATATCTATATTATAATACACAAGAGCACGATTAGTGAAAGCACACCTTCCGTGGTTTTTCGTGTGATTCGTTTTTTTTCCATTCAATCAATCGGCGATGATGCAGGCCGTGGCGATCAAAATTATTTTTATTTTATTTATATTATAATACACAAGAGCACGATTTTGAAGGCCCACTTTACGCCGTTTTTCGTGTGTTTCATTTTTTTTCATTTATTTATCGTATTTGGTTTTTTGCACTTTTAGTAGGAAAAAAAATTAATTAGTAAGCTAATATTATTAATATAGGGTTTAATATCACAAATTTTTGTGAGTTCGATTCTCTTTTAATTCATATTATTTTTGTTTTATTAAACCAATATTTTTTTATTATTATGTATTATAATAATAATTTTTATAATATAATTTAATTAATAACAAAAAACAAGATTTTTTTAATAAAAAAAAAGTAATTTTTGATTATTATTTCAACAAAATACGAACCCGTTTAGTTTAAAATAAATCTAAGCATACAAATTATGTATGCTTGGAATGTATTCACAGTTGACAGTTTTGACACTATAATGTATCATGTAGATATTTGTATAATATTATATATGTTACACAAGGAAGGCCATGTGAGGAATATATTATATTATAATACACAAGATGAACGACGTGGTGAGTAAAAAAGCAAGATTAATTGAATAGTAAATTATTTACAACAAAAAAATATTAAAAATTTAGCAAGTTCTTGGTGCTGAATACCTAAAAAAATTCAAATATTTACACCAAATAGTGACGGTTCTTTCCAAGTTGAGCGCCATCTATACTCCAAAAGAAATTTCAATTACGCGAAATTTTTAAAAATGCTTCATAAAAATTCTGTCATTTTAAATAAACACACAAAGTTATAGAAAAAAGTACAAAAACAAAAATACAAAAAAAAATTGAAAACAAAACAGCAAAACAAAAATCAAATCAGATTATATTCTTCAAAAATTATATAATAAATGTTAGTTCAGTTCATTTGCTTCTTCTATCGTTAAAAAAAATATATGCAGTAAGACACGGTTATGGTCATTCGCTAAATTTAAATAATATTTCTGACTATAACTTTTTTGTGACTATAGGCGTAGTCAAAAAAAATTGCATCTTTATAAGCAAAATCAAATTCAATAAAATATCTTTCGAATGACAATTTTAAACTTTATTGTATTCATAAATATCAATTCTGTTATGTAATCACAGTAATAAAGAACTTTGTAATAAAGAACAGAAAAAAACTATATATATATCAGTGTTTTAATAAAATAATTCATTGTTTTTCACCTATCGCTATAACAGAATTTTGACTACAAACGTTTTTGACTATAAACGAATTAAAATATATCGATCTACTTTTTTTAGAGTAATGAGATTTTATTGTGTTAAGTTATATATATTGAAATTAGTGTTAATTTCGTCATAAAGTATTAGGTATTATACTATAATTTCATTATAAAGTATAATTTTTCAATAATCAAGCGATTCAGAAAACAACTACAATTATACCAAAACAAATATTTCTTTTTACATAAAGTTGTGTTTTAAAGAACTATTTCTGTGCAATTGCACAGGGAATCCACTAGTTTGATTAAATTTATATACGATTTCATATTTATGAAATTGTAAGTAATTCTAAAAAAAAAATCCAATTAATTTAAAGTAAAAGAAAAATTATATGAAATTAATTGAATATTTTGGTCTCTGTATTTTTATTTTTTAATATTTTGGGGCATTATTGTCCCCATCCACAAAAAGGGAAATAAACTTGACTGCGCCAACTATAGAGGTATCACATTATTAAACACAGCGTACAAGACTCTCTCCAGTATTATAAATAACAGATTAAGACGTATAGCCGAAAGTATTCTAGGAGAATATCAAAGCGGATTTAGACCAAATAGATCTACTACCCATCAAATATTTCTACTGAGGCATAGCATGGAAAATGCTATGAGTACAACAAAAATCTCCATCTATTAATGATTGACTTCCGCCAGGCTTTTGACTCAATAAAAAAAGATATGGTAGAAGCTGTATTTAATAACATGGGAATCCCAAGAAAATTGACAAATTTAAGTATGCTAACACTCAGACACACCAAATGCAAGGTAGCAGTGCAAAATAAAATAACGGATGAATTTGAAATAAAAACAGAAGTCAGACAAGGTAATGCCCTGTCAACAATAATTTTAAATCTAATGCTTCACCACGCAATAAGAGTAAAATAAATAATAAATAAATAAAAATAAAAAAATACAAATTAACTGTAGTAAAGATAATTAATTATATATCTGTATCTAAGTAAATAGTTTTAAAAGAATTAATTGTACAATTTATGGAGCATAATAAATAAATAAATAAATAAATAAAAGGTTTAGACAGAGGCGGACACATATTCATAAAATCATCTATAATAAGTGCGTATGCTGACGATCTAGCTATTACAGGATTACAAATTAACAAGACTAAGACGAAATATATGAAGATGGCGCGCACGGAAACTAGACGATTTGCCCAAAATATAACAATAAATGATTATAACTTTGAAGGAGTAAATAGTTTTATATATCTAGGTGCCTTAATAAATAATAAAAATGACATGCATCTGACAATTAATGATAGAATTCAAGCAGCACAAAAATGTTCAACGCACACAAAGGCCTTTTCAGGTCAAAAATTTTAACCAGGACAATTAAATTTAGAATGTACAAGACCATAATACAACCGGTCGTAACATACGGATGCGAAGCATGGGCAGGTCATGTGGAGAGGATGAATCATCAAGAGATGCCCAAAAGAATATTCGACGCAGTACCGTACAATACCAGAGCAAAGGTAGACCAAGATCACGATGGCTGGACGAAATCGAGGGCAACTGTCGAAAGATTGGAGTTAACGGATGAAGGGCAGTTGCAAAAGATAGAGCAGAATGGAGGAAAGTTGTGGAAGAGGTTAAGGCTCACTCCGAGCTGTAAAACCAACAGATGATGATGATGATACTTTCATTTTCAATTTTAAATTTAAAAGAATAAAAAATTATAATTTCAAATGAATATAGGAATACTATCCGTGTAAGCTTAATTTTACTTTAATTATGTTGTAGCATTTGAACTGTAACAGTTTGAGAGTGAACTAAACAATGTAAAATAAATAAATTATCAACAATGATAAATAAATGATAAACTATCAAATAAAAACAAACAACAAATTAAAAGATAAGATTTATAGAAACAAAAACAAAGGCCAATGAATGTAGCGTAATATCTGGTTTCGACGTGGGAGCCAATTACAAGTTTTTCTTTTTTTCATTTACCTTCCTTAATGATTCGATGGAAGGAATTCAAAGTTTAAATATTACTCATTGGTTTGGTTCCAATCAATTTTGACCTCTTCCGGTACATCGATCTACAAAAAAAAGTTGTTTCGATTGAATTCGGTTCAATTTTACATTGGGATTCTTTGGTCTTAAAAAGTCAAATTTGTTGAATTCCGTTGACCCGTTTCGAACGATCAACTTAAAGTTTTTTATAAATATTGTTTTCTGGCATAGTAAACTATTTTGTATCACTGTAAATATCGATAAAGTAATAAATTTTACAGTTCCAACGATTTTCCGATATTATTAACCAATAATATGTAGAAAACTACTACTATTGTAAGGAACTAGGACTTCTTAAATAGGGTAATTCCAGTTTACTTAAGTTATTATCTATTTATACTCTCAACAAATTTAATAAGCTTGCATTATTTTATGAATAATGGTAAAAAAAGCTCAATTAAACATCTAAGTGAAACTCGAACCTCTCGGGACATTGTGATTAGTAATCAAATCCATTACAACATGTATTTCTTTATTATAGATTTGAATTAAAAAATTCAAATTAGGAACGGCAGTAATCTTAAACGATGAAAAAAAAACGAATTTGTAAAAAATAATAGTTTAGCAACAACGGTAAATCAAAATTTGTAACAATTTTGTAAAATGAATCAGCAGAACAGAGTTCGACACTGCTCCAATGCCATCTATAATTTTTAAACTTAAATTTTAAATTTTATCCTTTTCTCTGAAAAATTATAATAACATTGCAAGAAATACAATTTTGATTTTATGTGAATAATCAAAGGAAATGTACAATATATACACTGTACATTAGTTTTAATATAAAAGGGTGAATCAATAAAAGGTGTACAATAATATTTCTTTATTTTGGTAAGGACATTACAAAATCAAAAAAATAATTTGGGATTATGCTGTGAAAGAAAAAAAACTAGATAAATCAACACAGTAATTTAAAGGTGATCAAGCTCTTAAAGAGATCAGATAACCTGAGAAAGCTAAAAAGACTAAACTCCGGTATAAAATAAAAATATTTATTCCTATAAACTAATAAAAGTCTTGCTTTTTAAATACAGTTTAAATCTAGTAATACTTATATGTAATAAGGCTTTATTATATAAACCTAACTATTAACAAAAAAACTTTGATAGTTTTCTTAACGGTTTAATCGTTATTAGCTTACGAGTAATCTACTTTCAATTCTTCCCCTTAATACACGTTTCAATATTTTATATTCAAGGCTTCTTTTCATTAGTCTAGCTAGACCAATATAATTTTCGTAACCTTACAACCATAAACATTTCAGGCTTATCAGATAAATTATTAACATAGAAATTTTAAATGTGGTAATTTGAAAGTCAAACATGAAAAAGCAATCCTTCAAACTACAAACCTATAGTAAATCTCTTCCATTCACCCCAAAACAATGCAAATCTTGATCAACAAGTAGCTATAATGCAATGGTGTAATCTATGATCGTCAATATGGCTTCCGAGCCAACTGTTCAACTGGTGATCTAATGAATTGCCTCTACGAAAGACTAAACATCAGGTTACATCAATCTGGTGAGGCTGCTGTTATGGTCTTAGATATTTCAAAAGTTTTTGATCGAGTATGACGTAGTGCTCGAATAGCAAAATGTGATATATTTCAAATTTCGAGATTTACAAAATTTCCGGCTTACATCAACTAGAAAACTTTGATATTCCTGGAATGCGAGTAAGTCAAAATATACTCTGGAGTGACCATATTATCGATATTGGGAAGATCAATGTAAGTGTTTGGGTTTTTTAAGTCGATGTAAGGCATATGTTTCATCTAAGGATCTGCTTGCTTAATCTATAGAACCATCATACGACCCAAAAAGAATTATAATTCATATATAAGGGCGAGTGCCTCAAAGACTGCACACACTTGCTCCACTTGGCCATCGTTGTATAGTACTCTATTTTACAGATATATTGTGGGAGTAGGCACCTACTCGGTAGAAATAAAATCACTACTTCCTCTTGCCCCTTAAGTAATTCCGTCGAAGAACGCGAGAGGCTGAAAATGCCCACTGCTACAACGTTGAAATACCAAAATGGTTCAAGATTATTTATGAAAATTAATTTGTACTCAGAAATTCTCAAATGTGGAATCGCAGAGGTTTAATTATAATTTTATTTATATAAATTAAATAATACTTGACTTCAGTACCTAATAATTTCCAATCAAACTCTTCGAGTATAATTGTTAATAATGCGTTATAGAAGAGTGCTTCAAGCAACAGTTACCAACTTGAACAATTCAACATCACATCAATTTTGTTTGCTACAACCTTACCAATGGCTACAAAAATAAAGGAATATTTTTTCCGAAACACCTTGTATAATATAGTTATCTATATATATATATTAAAATATATATATATAACAATTATAAAACAAATATGATTGCACACAATTAATATATTGACTAGAATTTTTTGTGAAAAGAAATATTAATAAAATAATATTACAAGAATATTAAAATACATTTCTATAAAACAAGAAACCTTTGTTACCTTTTCTAAAAGGAATTTATTTTACTTTTTTTTTTGGATTTTTGAATTTAAATAATCATAAATACATATTTTGTAACATATAAAAAATCTTAATTTCAAAACTTGTTTTTGTTTCATTTGTTACACAATTATTTTTTCAATTTTAAAATGTATACTTTAAAAAATTAGAAACAAATAAAGTTAAAAGTCAATCTTAACAATAAAATGTTCGTATATAGGTATATTATTATTATATAAGTAATATGTATTTTGAATTCTTTGATATTATTACATAATTTTTTATTTTTTAATTATTATTTGAATATTATTGTATTTGAACAATTAAAAAGGACTTTGCGCAAAATAATTCCAGCATTTTTGTAGAATATAACAAAACACGATAGAATAATAATTTTTGCAACAAAATCTTTTTAAGACCGATGAAAAAAATTTGGTTCAAAAAAGACAAAAATACGACGAAAAGAACTTCCCCAACATCAACGAAAGATATATTGGTGGATTTTCTTCGTTAATAACCTCCAAAAGAAATGAAAATTTCACCAGCTTTAGAACCCAATCGAAATTAGCTATATTCAAATATTTTAAGATATATTTCCGATACGTCAACCAGCTGGGGCTATATCACTACGCTAAGGTGAAAATGTATCTTGTTATTGCCGTTTTCCATATGACGGAGTTTCAGTTTCAGAAATGATAGATTGCGATGGATATTATTGTATGATTGAGTAGTTTCAACAAATCTCTTTTAAAATGTCTTTTAAAGTAATGGAAATTCATCAATTGATATAAGTGAAGCAAAAGTAATGATGATACCATAGGGGTAAATCAGTTATAAAGTTTACCGTAAATTACAAGAAAAATTATAATTTTTATTATTGTTAGTTTTCTTAATTTCGTAATATTTTATTTTAATACAAAAATACTAGGGGCCCCTGTGGGTTAAATATAATTCAAATTGAATCCAAATTTAACGCTTTTTGCTTTGAAAAGTAAAATAATTAAATTTTTTTCAAACTGATTTTTCAATGTTAATTCAACCACTAAATTTTGCTAATTATGCTTTTTTTTAAAACCATATACTGGGTGTTCCAGAGCATGCGTATCAGCTTTTTAAGAGTGGAAGGAACCGTTATTTTACAATTTAAAAAAATTGTTTGCTAAATCGAGGGTGCTCTATTGATTGGTGATATTTTCAACTTCCGGAAAGGACCGTAAATTAGCTTTTTAAGCCCAAAAATCGCCGAAATTGGCCGAAATCGAGATTTTTAAATGGGAAGACGTACTTTTTTCTGCAAATTCGAATTTTACAATAAAAAAATAAGAAATGTATGCTAATTCATTTTTTTTTTTGTTTTTTTAGTATTTTTCTTTAAAATTATTAACAAAAAAACAAAAATAATTTCCATATTTTCCTTTGTGGCAAACTAAAATTAATGATAATAGTTTTTATAAATTAATCTGTTTTTCATGTTATCATATTTTTTATCTCAGTTTTGGCTTCCTACAAAGTTTAAACAAAAAAAAAAATTAAATAAAAGATTTTACTTTACTTTAAAAGTTTCTTATTTTTAGACGTAGAATCTGAATTTGCAAAAAAAATAACCCTTCCCATTTGAAAATCTCGATTTTGGCATTTTTCTGCGATTTTCGGTCTTAAAAAACCCTTTTTCGGTCCTTCGCGGAAGTTGAAATATCACCCTCGATTTACATTTTTTTTTAATTTTAAAGTAACTGCTCCTTCCCCCCGTATAAAGCTGATAAGCATTCTCTGGAACACTCGGTATAGTACTCATCTATGTTACAGTTCAGGAAAAGAGGAAGCGAGAGAGCTGTTTAAATGATGAAATTCTAATATAAATTTTAGCCTCTTTTTTTATTATTTAAAGATGATTAAAAATCGTAGGTTGTCCTTCTTTTATTTATTTTTTAATTGAAGCCAAACATCAGGTTTCAAGCAATACCGTTATATACGAATGCATAACTCAGACTAATTGAGGATTGTGGAAAGAAAAATGTTCCTTTGAAATTTGTTAATATTGCTCTTAAACTTTTGTAGATTGTATGTAGATATATTTTTGAGTTGTGCAAACACGTTTGTTGGAATATGATTCCACATTCGAGAAAATTTGACTACAAATAAATTCCCATAGCCAGTTTTTAGCCACCTATGATTTTGCACTTAGTAGGGGTGAGTACTGGATGCCTCGGTTGTTTCTCGGCGGAAATGTTTAAGGGGTGGCGAAAATACATATACTACAAAAAAAACCATTTAACTGGAACTATGACTCTTATTTTCGTTGAACGCACACCTCTTCTCAAACTGTAGTGCTTCAAATGTTCTTAATTATTCTCATATAAATTTAAAGAATGATTTAACTATGATCTATTGCATATAGTTGTAGATGATTTTAAGCCTCTAACTAGAATAGAAGCGAATTAATTATCTGGAATAATTCACTTAACATCCTCCAGGGATAACAAAAAAGTATCGAGATTGAAACTTATTAAATTACTTCTTAATAATTTAAACAAAAATATTACAAAAATTTTAATTTTAAATTTAGTAAATAAAAGATACAAAAATAACAAAAAAAAAAATATTTCTATTGAAATTCTTAATCTTAAAAACTTAATAAATTCTAATGACCTTGGCTTTTTGTCTATTAAATTTCTAAGAAAAAAATAGATAAGCCTTAAAATAAACAAAATTTATAATTACAAATTATTTTTTTTTTCCTTTTTTTTTTGTTATTTTATATAAATAAATATAACTTTCAAATTTATTTTATATAACATGTATGTGTATACATATATATAACAATACAATTTAAGATGACAGAAAAGGATTTTTACCAGAATAAAATAAAAAACCATAAAAATCATCCAACAACAACAACAAACAACCTGGTATTAATTGTATTCATTTAAATATATTTAAAACACACAAAAAAAAAACAGAATAGAACAACAAAATAATACAAAAACAAAAATATAAAATCCAACAAATCCTAGACATTATATATGTGAACAATATTTCCTTTCAAGAAGAAGATAACGTCAGGAACCGAACCAAAACAACAAATAAACAACATTGAATAATCGCCCAGTGGCAAATCTTGTCATTTTGTATACATTTTATATTTTCCTTCACTCTTTATTTAAATATAGATAAAGAAAAATGTAGAAGAGAAAAAGATGAAAATCTCTGTAACAATTTGAAATACATCTTAATAATATGGAAAAATTCGTATATGTATGCATATTTAAGAAAACGATCGGGCTGAGACAACAACTGTACTTAAGAATATTCAAATAGAGAATTTTATTGATAAAAAAAAACACTTATTTTAATATTATACGAAAAATGAATACTTTTAATTGTATAAAAATTACGTAAATCATCCTGTGATGATGTACCAAGGCCAAGAATAAAAGCTTTTAATGCATATACATAATAATTATTATTAAAATAAATAAATAATGAATTTTATGCAAGGATTTGCATAATCAAGTGTACAATTAATGTAATATGAAAAAATGTGACAGGTTTATTAAATAGAAATAAATTAATTTTTGTATAACAGTTTTAATTTTTAATATAAAACTTAATTAATATGTAATTAAATAATTAATTTAATAAAATTTCAACAGTTCTTAAATATTATTTTCATTTTTTTGTTTAGTTATATCCTACCATTAACTCATAAGTATGATGATAAGAAAAATTAATGTTTATCTTATTCTATTTATCAGTGTTAAAATATTTGAACGTACATAATACATATACTCAATTATGTTGATGTTGTTATATTTTAACCCTATTACATTTTTCTCACTTTGTATTATATTAAAACTGATTTTATGGATCTACCATTAATTTTAAACTATTAGTTATGTCGATTTTTAAAATCGTTGACTTTCAAAAAGCAAAAAATTTTATATTAAATAAAATATTGTAGCTCTGATTTTGTAGCCTACTATAAACTCCATGCTAATTTACAATCTGGCATAGATATACACATATTCTGAAAAAAAGGCAATCCTGATTTTTAATCCAACTGTAAAACCATTACTTGTAGTATGCCCGTCCGTATGCCTATTTTGTAAAAAATTAATGAATTTTCACTATCTCTTATGCAAATTAAGTGATTTGGAAGAAGTGGTGTCTTCTGCCAGTAAACCCCTTCGCCAATTTATTTAAATCCTTTTTTTACGGCAGATTTTAATAAAAAATATAAAAAACAAGGAATTCCGGGGGTGATCTTATAAATATTTCACATTACTTCGAGACTCATGATTGCTTCAAGATGATCTCGATAATTTCATTGCATGGTGCCGTAGCAATAATCTTATGCTTAATACGAATAAATGTGTTGTGATAAGTTGTTATAGACGTACCAGATTGTCTTCGAAAAACTGTTTTTTAAATTCCGCTATAACAATATTATTAGTAAGAACAACTCAATGTTAGGTTTTATAAAGCCTTATACCTTAAAATCCACTTAAAATGTGAGGCGACAGCTGAAATGTGCTAGTCAGGTCTGGTCACCCTATTATGAAATTCATATTAAAATAATTTCATAAGATATGCACTTCGCCACCTTCCTTGGTCTAATCCACTTCTTCTGCCTCCATATTATCACAGATTAAATTTGCAACATTTAGCTACATTAAAAACTAGGCGTGAAGTTGCTAATGGTCTTTTCATCATCCAAGTAGTGAAGCGGAATATTACATCCCCATTTATATTGAATTCCATCCGAACCAATAATATTTGAATCCGATCACCTAATATTTTCAGTCTTGTATTTCATAGAACCAAATATGGTATGAATGAGCCTATCCACAGAATGATGATAATAGGGAACAAATATAAGAACGTGATTGACTTATCACTCTTAAAAGATGTGTTAAGGAATCGGCTATACCTCTGTAATCAGAACCCTTCTAACTAACCCCTCTAACCATTAGGTAGTTAACTTTTGTAAATTTTTATTGTTTTTTAAAATTTTGATTCTGACTAACGAAGCATTTACAGATTAACAAAATTTAAAGAAATGTCAACACCAATGCAACAGAGAGATAACTGAAATGATGGGATATTTAATTGTGTTTGTCGCACCTATATTAAAATTTTATTATTTAGAAAAAGACAAGCAACGTAAATGTAAACTATGTGCTAATATTTTAAACAGGATTGACGCTCCTTGCTTAAGTTCGTATATTGATTTTTTTCGTACAAACATTTTATCTAACATTATCAAAATTATAATATACTCCTGCCTGAAGCCAAAGAGCTTGAATTACCTAATTTATTTTCTCCTTTTTAATGCATTTAATCTTGGTACTAAAATTGTGTAACTCTTCGAAAAAGCAAGTTTTAAAAAAAAAAAATTTTACTGTCTTGTCCACTATTTTGATTATTTTCTAACCAGTAATTTCGGGTAGTAATTTGGCATGTCGTAGAATTACATATAGACGACTAGCAAAAACAATTTGTAAAGTCTATTTTTTTGCGGTAGAAAAAATTTAAAAAATATATAAAAAAAATATTGCCTTGATTTTTTAAATATGTAATAATATTATATGGACAAATTGAATATGTATTAGCTAGAATAGAAGTGTCATCTGCGAATGTGAACAGATGATTAAAGCACTGTCTTTAGAGTAAAATGTTATAGTGCCATCATCAGTAAATTGATGTTTCATATTATAACAGTCAAACAAGTCAATGATTGTCTCGTCTGAACACTCAAAATGTTACATCAAAACTATTAAATAGTAATTATTGCAATTTAATTATTCATAAATCAATTATTATGTGACATCAAAAGATAATTCATTAAAATCAAAAAAAAATTAAAATATCTAGGTACCTAATTTTATCAATTTAAAGATTTCAAATAAAACTAAATTGGCCATTGACGACCCCAAATAAAGCAAAAACAGAAAAACCACTTTAAAATATCCTTAATAATTTCAATAGTTCTAAAAAAATTTAATTTTCAGAGAAAAAATAAGAACGAAAAACAAAAAATATGTAAACATACAAACATACATAAATAATTTTTCTTTAATATTTCATTTCCTAAAGTTAACTTTCTAAAAAAACAAAATAGAAAAAATATTAAAAATAAATATACTTAAATTTCCTTGTATAGCAATTGGTACTGAAAATTCTTTCAATAATATCTACATGTACACATGTAGTACCTGTATTCAAAATATAGAAAAAAAATTTATTTTTTTTTTATCACATGCACTTGAAAAACAAATCATTTTCTCAAATTTGTTAAAAAAACGTTTCTTTTTATTTTCCATTCAATTCCATTTCGATTCATTCAAAAACGTTTTTTGATTCTTTCAATTCTCTTAACATTTTGTTAACGTTATTTTAAATACGATTTTCACTGTCCAAAAATATCCTCTGAACACCTTGAATCAAATTTTTTTATATTGAGTAAAAATATTGATCTTGATCATAATGATGATGATGATAATGATGATGATGACATCCTCTCTGGATGACTTAAAGCAAAAAAAAAATATATTATATAAAAACAATAAAAAAGAAAATTTTAAAATGTCTTGTCATTATTTTTATAAACGTTTTCAAAATTGGAAAATTCCAACTAAATTTGGTTTAAAAAAAAAAAATAAAAAAAAAGACGTAGAGAAAATATTTTTAACAATTTTTATTTTCCTTCCCTTTTGAGCTATAGCAAAAATAATCATTGCGAAGAAATTTATAAATAGATTTTAAAAACTTAAACAATTGAAAAGCTAATACCAAGCTTTAATAATATGGTAGTTGTACTGTTATATCACAATAACAGTAAATATCAAAAATTGAGAAACTCACTCTTCAACACCAGTCACCCAGAGTATTAAAATTAACTTTAAATCTATTACTGACATCTTATTACTTAAATTATTTTTTGTAATTGTTTTTGATTTGTTATTTTTTAAGAGGGGAAGAAACCGTCATTATGAAATTTTAAAAAAAAAATTATTAACTAAATCGAGGGTATTCATCGATTGGTGATATTTTCAATTATGGGAAAAAACCGGAAATGAGTTTTTAAACCGGAAATTCACCGAAATCGAGATTTTCAAATGGGAAGAGGTTTTTTGCGATAAAAATTCGAATTCTACGTCAAAAAATAAGAAACTTTTATCTACATATTTTTTTGTTTTTTTGTATGTAAGTACCCAAAATTGTTGCAACATAATATGAAAATAAGTTTAAATATTCATAATTAATTTTAATGTTGTTGTTATTAGTTTTGTTTTAGTTTACTGAAGGTAAAAATATGAAATATTTTTGTTTTATTTTTATTAATTTTAGTTAATAAAATTTTAAAATTTTAAACTAACGAATCCTTTCCCTCTTAAAAAACGAATACGCATGCTCCGCCGGTACATATTTTAATAAATATCCTGTGAGTTCTATATGAAATATTTTTAAATAGTAAAAAACAAAAAAGTTTCATTATCACTGTCCTGGAACCACATCCGTCGGGCCTATTTATCGATTTTAAGTCTGTCTATGATGTCGGAATTCAGTATATCAGCAAAGCTAATTCGGATATCGAAAACGACACAAATGTACTGTAGTAATTGAAAGTAGTACGTCTAATTTAGTTCAGACGTGTCCGGGATTTTTATCTGTTATGCGACATCTTCAATCTAGTATACCTACTGGAAGGTATACTGCGACGTGCGGAAGTAGACAGTTGGCGCTATATATCTTAAACCTGTCCAACTACTAGGGTATGTCAAAATCAGATTTACCCATGAGGAAAATACAAAAGGAAAATATGAAAAAGTTCACTGTTACTACCCATGTAAGTTCGAAGTAGTTCAAGAATTTACTTACTTTAAATTAGCATTAATTCCACAAATGACATCAATGTGGAGGTTAGATTAATGATAACGATTGCAAAAAATGTTGCTGCTCAAGAATTTACTTACCTTGTAGTACTTTAAGAATTTCAAGAATTTACTTACCTTTAAACTGGCATTAATTCCACAAATGACATCAATGTGGAGGTTAGGTTAATGATAACAATTGCAAAAAATGTTGTTGATTCAGTTTGTCAAAACATATCGGGTTAAAGCTCCTATCCCGAAACACTAAAGCTCAAATTTACAAAACGCTCATATACTACCCACTCTGATTCACGAATCAGAATCATAATCAGCGAGAATATAATCTTCTAGAGGAAAATTCTTTTTCACATATACAGTTCTAAAAATGACTATGGGTCTGCAAGATATAGTGTCTCATAGAGCTGGATAATGAAGTGGACGTAGTAGTTCAAATTAACATCAAGAGACTACAATAGGTCATCAGACACTTAGAACAGATAGATGAAAATCCCACCAGCCAAAAGAATTTGTGAACCCAGACCCGAAGGTATCAGACGTCGAGGTAGATCAAATCTTTCATAACTTCAACTGGAAAGTAGATATAGGTGTCCAGTAAAAATGGTGGATAGAAACATCGAAACACAAAAATTGTGCAAGTGCAAAAGGTTAATTGCAATTCTTCCAAATGATTAAACGCACTAATTGAGTTTTCCTCAAAATGTGAATGACCTCAAAAATTTGCACCAAATATTATTAAATTAAACTAATAAAAAAAAATTAAAACTATTGGAACAGTATAGAAATTTTTTTACAATTGCACAGTATAGAAAATATGTGTCACTTCAGACCTACATATGTTAACTTGAGGCACGATAGAACCAATGATTAAATTAGGTAATGTGTGAAGTTAATCCGTAATAAATTTAATTATAACCGTAAATAACAGTTAATTGTGCACTAACTTTTTATATTCACTGTATAACAAAATTTAAAATTAAATAGAGGGAACACAAGAGAGGGTTTTTTACTTTAAAAAAAAGATTTTTTGAAAATACAATCGACAATAATATTTTCAGAATTCAATTTGAAAAAATAAAATATCTTTAATTCTTACTCTTCAACTTACACATGATGATCGTACACACATGCTTATACATATGTATATTTATATTATATTATATATGTAAGAATTTTGGTAAATAACTCGTTTCGAAAAAATATGTTTCATGATATTTTCCTAAATTATATGTTCTGTGTTTTTTGTTTTCTTTTTCGAAAGAAAATTCAATTTTGAAAATTTTCACAGAATTTTTATACTACTTTTTTTATTTTCAAAATTTTCGTCTTGTTTTTTTTTTGTTTTTGATATATTTTTTGAAGTAAACGAAATAATAACGGAATTTAAAGAAAAATTAGACTGAAGTTAAAAATAAAATTTCAATTTGGAATTTCAATTTTACAATATTGCATAAAAAAAAAAGAAAATTCTGATTATAGTTTTGGTCAATTTACCAATGGTGGAAAAATAATTTTATAGAAAATTTAGTAAAACATTTTAAATTTGTTGAATTACGAAGAATATTTAAATAAAAAGGAATTTGATAGAAAATGAATAGGTACCGTTTTAGTGTTAAAAATCCATTTATTTGAAATCATTATGAATGAAATTTAATGCATATCAGATACAAGAGTTTATGAACACTCTAAAAACAATACTATTGAAAGTGGTGGTTAACTGTTTTTCATATTTTAATTTTTTAATATTTCAATTTTAATTTTTCAGTACCTACAGAAATATGAAACTTAGAATATGCTAGAAAAAATTTTTTTTAACTTATTCGATGTCGTTAAAACTTTTACCGTATTTTATTTTCAGTTTGAGAAATCGATATAAGATACTGAAAAGATTAGACAAGCGAATATTAAAAAAGATAGATGATAAGACACGGTCTACTTTTTTTAAATTAATATTTATAATAATAATTATATATTTAAAAATTAAACAATTTAAATTATATTGATACAAAATAATTTAATTTATTTAAACCGTGGAACTATCGAAATCACTAAATTTTCCTGGTCTTATTTTTAAATCCATCTTTGGTAGTCACCTATTTTATATTTCAACAAAATAGAAAGTAATTGAAAAAGATGTTGATATTAGAAAATAGATCCTAGCTTGTTATGGAACATGTAAAAATTATGAAAAATCGTACAATATGATATTTGGAGTCACTTATTTATTAATATTTATTTGTTTTTTACTTTATTTTGCAAAAACTTATACGTGCAGATGGAATAATAAGCCAATATGAACAAAATCCCTTAAAAAACTTAAAAATGAAGTTAATTGATAAAATTTTAAATAACATTTAAAAATTCCAAAAATTTTCAGATGCATTTGCATATAAAAATTATTTCCAATAAACCAATATTGTAAAAACGAACTGAAAACGAAAACGAAATGTTTCAAGGTTTATTTACACAAAAAATTCAAATACACGAAAATGAAGATGAACTAACTGAATGTTCAAAAGAAAGTAAATCACTAGCATCATCAGTGATGGTAATTGTAAGTTTTTAATTTTTAACAAAATCCAACAGTTTTGATAAAACCTAAAAAAGTACAAACAGCTGACACAACTAGAATGCAATTGAAACTTCAAATTGACCCTATAAACACAAATTTGAATATTAATGAAATACAAAATAAAAGAGATGGGACTGTTGCTGTTTTTTGTAGAGATACCGAATCAATGCAAAATATCAAAAATCAAGTTGAGATTATATTAGGCTAGGTCTTAATCATACATTTTTACATTTTAAATTAACTAGTATATAATATTAATCTTCATCTGAACTGCTTTCTTTTTTTATCTATTTTTTCTCAAATATTAAATCAAATATAAATATTTTTCTCTATACTCGTATGTTACTATTAGATTTAATAACAGATTTTATTATAATTGAACTTTATCTCATAAATAATTGAATAAGATCATAATTATCACAAAATTTATGTTTAATTAGTTATATAAAGAAAAAAAAATAGTCCCAAGTTAAAGACAAACCGACATTTAATATAACTGATAACATTAATGATATCTATATAACTAATTTTAGATTCAGCAAACATTTTAAATGTTATCATGTTTCTACATTTGGAAAAATTTCAGATCAACCAAATAAATAATAATAAACCAACATGATCTCACTAATTTTAATTCAATTTTCTTCATCCCAACATTGCTGTCTGTTACGTATCGTATGAAAATACCACTAAAATAATATTTTTTTATTCTGTTAAATGCAGGCGAGACAGTCTCAAATTGACATGATAACCAAAATAATGCCCAGTACCACCAGCACAGTAAAATTTGATATCATCCATTTTACAATTTTACAGAAATACATATTCAGCTAGACTGATTTTTCATTGCGTCAACGGATGCAAAGTGTCTATTCAAAATCATTGAATAAGTTATCAAACGTCATTTTATTATATTTTTTTCTAATTTTAATCAAATGGATGACCACCAATTCGATTTTTAAAATGGAAGCAGGACAGAATCAGTGTCGCTTGGATTTGTAAATCTTTTAAGCACGGTATTAGATAAGAATAATTATGCTTTTCTTCCAGATTTAAAAAAAACTTTTGATACAGTAAAGTAAACCATGATCTTTTAAGGGTTTAAAATATAAAAATTAAAGGAAATGCAACCAGTCTAATTGAATCCTACTAGAAATTTAGTAAAATCAAAACGAGAGTAAACGGTTATATTAATGATGAAGTAAATCAACCAAATGAGTTCACTCAATGAAATTAGAATAGATTAGATTTAATTTATTCCGAAATGGATCCAGCCCCTAATGAATCCAATCAGCGCAGCCGCAAATAGGGTTATTGTGATAACCCGGTTTTTTATTAACTCTCTGAGTCCTTAAGAATACCTGATTTTGTGATGACACTCAGAATATCATTCAATGGTATGATGGATAGCTCCCATTGTTCGGGGAACACTGTTCCCAAGTGGCGAAGTCTGCTAAGAGTGAGCCCTTCGCATTCACAGAGCAGATGTTCAATAGATTCTTCTTCTATTTCACATATACTGCATAGGTTATTTTCGGTTAAACTCATTTTATAGAGGTGTTTCTTTATTAGGCAGTGGCCTGCTATTATCCTTGCACAGACGTACCTATTTCTAGTTGAAACTTAGAAGTGTTTTGGTTTTCTTGACCGAGCGTTGAGGCATGAGAATTTTTGCTTTACGATTTCCAGGAACGTTGGCCTAGAAATCCTCAACTTTTGGACAACTGCTCTACCCAAACCCTCAATTGCATCTTAGCTGTGCTCAGGGGAATTCCACAGAACGGATAATGCCGGAGTGTTATCAACAACACTTTATTTGTTTTTGCCAGGGTCTTGAGTATATCTAAGCAATCTCATACTAGCTTTGATGTGATGGTATATGAATTACTAGCTAGTATGGCTGCTTTACTATCCGAGAGAATGTAGATTTTACATTTTTTGATAATTTCTTCTTAAATTCTCTCGCACACAAAGTTCTGTAACATGTACCTCAGCTTGGAAAATCGTGTTTGTAGAGCATAAGCTTGAATAAATAAGGGCTTTGAGGTTTTTTTCATGTACTCCTGTTCCTCCTCCATTTATCTACTTAATCTATATTTTTTTCCCCTTTTGTTTCTTAGATTTAAGAAAATCATCAAAAGAGCCTTAATTTATCGTTCTATCTTGAGATTTCTATGAATATCGGCCCTGCGAACATACCAGGGAACATTGACAATATTTCGCATCACTTTGTTTTGGAACGTTTGGACAGCTTGAATTTGTTTAGCACAATCCCATATTTGAATACCGTAACCTAAGACTGGCTTTAAAATTTGATTGTGGGTCAAAACTTTGTTATACGTGGAAAGCGTAGATGTCCACCCAATTAGCCAATCTATTATTTTTTTCTTAATATATTTGTCCATTTAAGCTTTGCATCAAGTGTCATACCAATGCATTTTGCAGAATTCCAACATGGTATAACGTCATTGTTTATTGTGACTAGAATGGACATCTCTACTTTTTTATTTGTAAAATTTATATGTGATTTTGACTCGTTTAGTTTAATTTTCCACCTTTTGTAACTTAAAGAAATTTTGCTGTTTGCTTGCTGAAGTTTGTCTATTGCTTCGTTTATATTGTTATCAACCGGTACTACCACAATATCATCTGCAATAGTTGCCATTGTCGCATCTTCCAACTCTGTGATATCACTGGTATAGAGGTAATAAAGTATGAGACCCAGAACATTCCCTTGGGGCACTCCTGCATATATATTGTTTCGCGTAGAATAATCTTCTCTTGCTTAATATGGAATACTCTTTTTGACTTATTTTTAACGTTTCTCAACAATTTTGGAGCACAAAAATTAACACTAATACTTCAATGATAGTGTTTAATATTGTTATACAATCAAATTGTTACACGGGAGGATATCATTCCACATAGACATAATAAAAATAAAAAACTTCAAATCTGTACCCACATTCCTATTGTAAATACATATTTCTTATTTAACTATCAACTCATGGTAAACAAAAATAATAATTAATAAAAAAAAAGATGTATGCTTGTCCTTAAATGCTTATCTATTATAATTATAGATTTTAATCAAGGTTCATCACATAACCAACAATAATATTTAAGATTCTTATTTCTCAACTCTTACAAATATAAACTGATGTTATATAGAAACATCTCTAAATACAACAATCAGTTCATCACAGCATAGTTTCTGGATTTGAATATAACATTAATTGAGACACTAATTGGAGCTCATCAGTGATTCTGGTGTATTTTTTATTATTTGCGAAAAAAAAATTTTTTTTCTTTATTAGAGCTGAGGTAGAGTTTAAGTTACAAAAGAATTCACAATGAACATTTTTAAGAATCTTTAAATAAATATGCTACAATAAAATTATTCTCTCTTTTATTACGTAAAAATCGAAGCTCTTTTCGATTGAAACGATTTTATAGAAAAAAGGAAAACGAAAATAGCAATAAACAAAATAAAAGTATTCATATTTTCTCCTTTAAATCTTGTATCGTTGTTTTTCTTTTTCAATATTCATCGCTATATGATTTTTTATTATGGTACAGTACAGTAGTTAGAATACTCACCTACAATATTTAAATTTTTTTATTTTATTTTAAGTATAAAATTTTTATAATATGCTTACATTTCAATTAATTCAATTCATCAGACCTAAACAGTTTAGTACTAACGCTATGGAACTAGTGAACCTTAATGAATACCTTGAACCTTAAAATGATTGTTATTAAGATAAATCTTGATAGTAAAGCGCTTTTGGTTGTTTGTTACTATTTTCTCCCCAGTTCTTATTTTGATACTTATTCAAAATTGTCAATGGCAATTAATTCTATTACATCTCAAATTAATTCATTTGATCAAATATTTATATTAGGTGACTTTAATCTCCCAAATGCCAATTGGAATTTTAATGAGGAAGAAAGATAATTAATATCGGGTTAAATTACTTCGGATTCTGAATTGAAAATTATTGATGGTTTAAATTGTTTTAATCTTTAACAAGTCTTTCAAATTAAAAATTCTTGTAACAAGCCATTGGATTTAGTTTTTACATCCGATTGGTCTAATTTGTATTTTAATTGTATTCTTATCTGCCTCTTTCAATTAAAAAATAAGAGTGAATCAAATTGTAATAATTTTGTTAGTCTTTTTAATTCATATCCAAAGTCTTCTGAATTTTAACTATAGAAAATATTTATCTGGTATATCTAGCCCAATTATGCGACAGTCAATGCAGATTTCTTCAAAACCTTTTTTTCAAGTCATTTTGAAGATAACACTTGTGAGCCTGACAGGTATGTTTCTTTAATAGTTTTAAATTCTAATATTATTGAATTACCTGAAGTTGACTTTTCAAGCTTAAATCATATAACCCTACTTAGATCGATTAAATAATGATTATTTTCCTGGGCCAGATAATGTGCCAGATAATCGTGCTAAAAAATTGTTCTGATTCACTTGCTCTGTCATTGTCCAATTCTTTTCACACATTATTTTGCATCTGACATATTCCCAACAAGCTACTGGAAAAAGTCGTTTATCAGACCAGTGCACAAAAAAGAGTCCAGAAACATGATTACTAATTATTGGCCTATTGCGAACTTATCTTGTATGCCAAAAGTTTTTGAAAATATAATTTATGATTCTATATATGAAAACTGTTCAAATTTTTGATCATCTTGTCAGCATGGTTTCATGAAATAGTTACTAACTTAGTCAATACTGTCAATACATCAGTCGAAGCTGATTATCAAACTAATGTAATATACACTGATATGAGTAAAATGTTTGATATTCTACCACACAATGTTATTACTAAGAAGCTGGCCAACCTTAATTTTCCACCAACATTCATAAATTGGATTCAATCGTACATAGTTGACCAAATTATTAATATATTTTTTATATCAGTTATTTCTGATCCATACAATGCCAATTCTGGAGTTCCGCAGGACAGTCACCTAGGACCAATACTGTTCATTTTACCTATTAATGATGTAACAACAGTTTTGAGAAATAGCAACATATCCATATATGCTGATGATATCAAAATCTTTAACGCAATTAAGTCACCTTATGAAGTTATTTTACTTCAAGAAAATCTTAATTTGTTCTTAAATTGGTGTGACGTCAATGGTTTAAAATTGAACGTGGAGAAATGTGCTCAACTCAGTTACACTCTCCGTATTTCTCCTATAGTTTCGAAATATACTCTTGATAAAAAGGTTAAAATTTGGCATTCTTCTTCCAGACCCTCTTGCCATTTTCAGGGCTTTTATATTCAACGAAGAACTTTTTACTTATGAACACTGACTCTGAGCCATGGAGCGAAATTGAGAGTATAAGCATTTTATAAATATAACAATTTTAACGTTTCGACCTACCTGGGATGTTTTGAGATGTTTTATTTTGTTGACCACAAATTATTTCCAACAGAACACTGTGGAAAAAAAAAACAAATAGATGTAAAAATCTGACATATGAATTGACGTTAAAATAAACATACTCTGACAGGAAATCTGACAACAACATCATGAAATAATGTTCGGAATGTAATCCTCAGGATACACGTCACGTCGGTAGACCGAAAAGACATAAAGAACAATAGTCTTGCCCAAAACAAGCACCCAACAAAGAACGTGCACGTAACTAAAGAGGCTATCAGTACGTAAACACTTGCATTTAAATAGAAAAAAGGAAAATAGAAATAAAACATCGACAGTTAATTATAAAATTTTATTAAAAATATTCTATTTTTTATTTAAATACTTAAATTATCAAAATTGTTTTTTTCATTTTGAATTAAGATATTTTTAATTTCTCAAATGATTCAAAAGTTTGCATTACTGAAACTAGTTGCACGTGGAAAATCATTGTCAAGACTATTTATTAAATTTTGCGATATTCAATTTAAAAAAATTATTCGGTATGTAACTACAAGATGGTTGTTTATATTACATGACACCTATAGAGTTATATTAACGTGACCAGCATTTAAGTCATATTTTATCAGTGAAGAATTGCCAAAACAAATCAAACAAGTACTGGGAATAAAAAGTAACAAAATATGCCAAAAAATTTAAACTTAAATGCTAATTTTGTCGCATAGCCTGAAAATGTAGTCAGAAACTACAAAAAAACTTGAGTCAAATGTTTGCACAGTTATTGAATTATTTCATATTTTTGATTTTAAATGTAAACTTAATGAAAAAATAGAAAAAAGATATTTTGGTTACGAAGTATGGCAACTGCTGCTAAAAATAGAAAATGTAGAAGAAAAATCTGAAATCGAAAAAGATTTAATTGAGTTTATTAGAATAACCCTGAAATATATTAATGAACGATTCGAATTGTCAAAAAATAGCTGCCTATTTAAAATCGCTAAATTATCATTAAACACGGGGTTTTTCAATTTTGAAGATATAATAGCAGTTGTTAACGAGCTTATTTTAAAAAAATAATAACTGATCTTAATATGGCCTATTTGAAGAAGTATGCTTGGAATTGGAAAAAGTATACATATGTATTAAGGCTTGAAGAGCTATCAAACATATAGATATAGATATAGAACATATACAATAAAAGCATTTTGTTAATTTTTAATACTTACTAAAAAAAACATACTAATAAGTTTTTGATTTTTTTTATGGCCTCCCTGGCATTCCTAAAAGGTGGCAAGCCTATTGGCAATCCAGTTTAATTGTCATAAAATTTGTATTTATAGTATGAAAACTTTTAATTTTCGACTTGCCGGTGGCTACAAATCTTGACGGTTTTTAGTTTAACTCAAAATACCTTCATTGAATTCTCTTCAATTGATAATTTCAATGTTTCTGATATTCAAAATGTTGTTTAGTTTTACAAAGTTGTGCTTCATGTTTGAATACTTTGTTGAACCATTTTTCATCTACTCAATCTGATCAAAGCCAAATTCATTACACAACTCATATAGTTCGACGGGTACATTTGTATATATTTCGTTCTTTTTTTAATAAAAAATACCAACTACATTTTCCCTTAAAGTGTTTTTATCAAGTTCGAACAATCGGAACACACCAACACTAACGCAAAAAAGTTTGTTGGAATATTTTATTTCGTCTCGTTTTTGACTTAAATATTTTTTAACTTTTATCTGAAGTTCGGGAAAAGACAGATATAAAATTTATTAATTTATTAATTTACAATGTAAATTTGACAAGTATCCTACCATTTGAACTTAAGAACAAAACGTGATATTTATTTTATATTTATTTAAATGTTTTTGTGTATAATTAGTTTATAGTGTAAAAATACGTTGTTCGAACTTGAGAGAAACATTACCATATTTAATTGTATCAACATTTTTCAAAATCATTATAAAAACACGGAGTAAACAATCCCTCTTTCTATTTATCTATAGAGAGAGAGGCGTTGCTTATACTCTCCATCACCGTTTGGAAATAAAAAAACATGTAATCATTTTGTAGAGATCCGCTTCAATATATCGAGATAAAAGTTTTAAGCTCAGTTAGGGACTGAGACAAAATCAAAGTAACAATAATTTACTGCTCAACCTCAATAAAAGCGTACGACGTATGGCGTGTAGAATTTACATGGCTATTGTGTATATTATGTGTATATTATGAGATTTTCTTATATGTCAATATCTATACGCCATACGTCGTACGTTCTTATTTAGGTTGAGCAGTTATAAAGATGATTTTTCATCTAACTCCACTATAATGATATCGTTTATGAACTTCGCTCCAAGATAGACTGAAACTCTTATTTCAAATCCATGTGTATTGACGGTGATATTTTGACAAAATGATACTAGAAAATGGTATCTATATGTACTTGCAAAAACTTAAAATTTAATAAAAAAAAAAAAATATAAATAGAAAAAAATAATCCGTTTATAAAAATAGAAAATAGAAAATCCTCTTTTAATTTTTTTCATGTATCCCAACTTGTGTACATCATTTTCAGGAGAATTGTTTTTATTGAACAACTTCAGTGACTGACTGATTTAGTTAAAAGATATCCTTAAGCTGATGCTTTTCGTTCTTAAATGATTTTTTTTATATTTTAAACCTGCATTTTGTTATGGTTGTTGTTGTTTTTTTTTTATATCGTTCAACTCGACGATGATGTTAAGAATATGGTTTAGTATTCACTATTTACTGTTATATTTCGTTGTTTGTTTGTTTTTGTTATTGCAATTCTAGAAATGCATAAGTGGTTTCAGCAAATTTATCCCATCTTTTGGGAATTTATATAAAAAAGAAATTTACCTTTGACATTATGTGACTTCTTTCTCTTCTTAAATTATTGGTTAGTTGTAGTGTTCATCCTGCATTTTGTTTTTTTTTTTTCATGTTTTCGTATTAGAATTTTATTCACTTTGAATCTTGAATTACATACTTTCTTATTTTTTTTTTTTTTTTTGTATTACTTGCATCGTACAATTTATTGTATTACTTTGAATAGTTCGAATCTTGAAAAATATTATTGTAAATAAGAACTCTTTATGAGAAATTATCTTCTGAAGACTCAAAATCGAATGAAAAAGAAAATGATTTAAAAAATAATTTCAATTCATTTTGAATTTATGAATTTAAAATTGTGTCAGTGGCAGGCAGGCAAATTCGAATTTTAGGAGTTTAATAGAGTCTAAAGGTTTTTAATTATATGTATGATATGATTGATAATTATCTGACCTAATTTAAGCAGGCCATACACCACAAATTCTTGCTCGCGCGCAAGCTTGTACGCGAAAAATGAGTTTTTCCTGCAATCTTGCGTGACGTGTTGTTTACCCATACACTGTACACTCTTGCCCGCGCGAATACCGTTAGCTTTAAAGCTTTAAGTTTATGCATACAAATTGTTATTGTAATTATAATTTTGGAGTGATGTGTGGTAAAATTTGAACACTCCAAATTCAAATCGAACAGTTTTCTGATTATTTTAAACATGAGTGTAAGAAAGTACCTGTAGTTTTTGCTTTAATTTATTTAAAATACATAAAATTTAAAAATTCAAAAAAGAAACGTAAAATTTAGCATTTTTAGCTTACAGGAAATAATTAAATATATTTTTATTCATTTATTTAACTTACTTTTTCAGTTTAACTTATAAATGCTTACAAATATGAACTAATATAAAAAAACAAATTGCAAAATTTAACTGTAAAAACAAAAAACGTAGACTCCAGGCCTACGTGATTGAGCACGGTTAATCTTGTGTATGGTAGTAAAAGTGTACAGTTTTAAGTACAGAATACGCACACTCAGTCTTCGCCATACGCTTACTCATACACAAGCGTTCTTTCGCGCACGTATTATGAATGTGCAAGAATGTACACGATTACTTGCGTGCTATTATGATTGCTTTGTTTTTTTTAACTAGTGTAGAGTACTATAGTCGGGTCCTACATATATCAGGAGCTAAAGTTTTTCATAGTCGTATATGACCCTAGTCCAGGCTTCTTATTTTAATTTACTTACTTACTTGTTTACTTACCTTGTTTACAGCCCCATTTAAAAAATCTCTCACTTAGAAAATCGCCAAAATTAGAAACCCCATAGTTACAAAGTCCCCAAATTCAATATTTCCAAACAGAATTTTTTTTTCAATTCCTATATCAAGCCGTATATCAATTCCTGTTTTTGCCCAAAGTAGATAAACGCAGACGATAAGGTTTTAATGAAAAATATTCAAATAGCACTTTTATGTTCGAGGCCCCTGAGCCTCGCAAAATTTTTTGTTGAACATGGATTTATAATTGGGGATCTGAGACGCTTCTTGCATGAACATCGAATCAAAGTTGTTATTATTTGTTCAATAATATATTTTTTTTATCTACTTTAGAATGATTAATTTGTTAGTTCCATTTTTACTTAACTGTATATAGTTTTCCATCACATTGTTGTTGTGATGGTTTTTTCTATACAATATAAATCCCTCTTACAATTTTTTTGATACAAAGAACATTAACTTCCTTTGCATTATTTGAACTGCTTTTTTCGATTAATTAATGTAAATTCATCAGGAATGTGTATTCTGGGTTGTTGATCTACTGTGTATCAGTAACATAAATTTTCTTCTCTAGTAACAATATTAAAGGTTTATTATTGCAGTATCATTTCTAACATACTATATGACTTAATATATTTGATCGAATATGTCTAATATGCTCGAATATATAGCTTTAGGTACAAAATTTTTAATAATGAAAACTATAGCTGTCCGCATTGCTGTCCCCTTTCCGAAAACAGTTGTTTTAAATGCTTAATCCGCTTTAATTTTGATTTTTAATTATCTTCTATATCTTTATTTGTCCGGTGCTTTACTTTACTGACTTGGTTCGGATAGCTGACAAATGACTCCCAGCACTCTCCAAGAATATTTCAAAAACCAAAGGCGGCACACAGACCTGAAAATGGCTATTCTCTAAATTTTTTACTTACCTCCAGTGTTTTACTATTTGCCACAAATTTGAATTAAAATTGTATTCCTATTGGGATCACTAGAATACGTGGCAGCAGTACATCTTAACTTAACCATACAATTTCTTATTAAAAATTGTACCTTTGATGGCATTATTGTTCATCATCTTTTAATAGAAAATCTTGTATCGTTGCAAAGTTATGGTGGACTAGCTAACGGTTTTGCTAGTTCCTTTTGAGGAAGTACCTATATTCAAATTTTGAAGTCTGGAAGATGATTTTGATATATTTCTGATGAGTATTAGGAGTTGTATGGCAGCTAGCCGAACCTGTACGATATTAACAAAAAAGAAGCCATCGCGAAAACCCTTATACCCTTATACCAGAAAACTTCGCGTAAGTTCATTGATTCTGAAATATATATTAGAAGCGCAAGGTACATTATGTTTCACTATAAGTTCAATTCATATATTGATTGATATCGATTATTACACCATCATCAAATAACTGAGCCTTCTGATGATGGTGTATTGCCCGAACTATGATAGCAGACTTTGTCTTCTGATGGTGGTATAATAACTGAAATTGATTAAGATATAAATTTAACTTAATTAAACATACCTAACTAGTGTATCTACTTTTTAACTACTTATACATGACCTTATCACTTATCCTTTCTGTAGATATTAATTTAGTTATACCTCTCTGTTGCATGCAGTTAAATAAATCAGTGTGATAAAAACTGTTCTGATTGTTTTATTTTGTTGTACCCCATAATGCATCATGTAAAATTTTCTCTTTTTTGTTTTAATTACGAGATCAAATCTAACTGTTCAATGTTGACTTTAAAAATTACACAGATTGTTAGTTTATCTACTAATTTTAATATTTATAAAACGTATAACATGATGCTGAAAGTCGACCTATATTGACTATCTGTATCGATAGTTAATAAAATAAAAAATATAATTAAGTGATATGGACCCAAACTAAAACTACTTTAGTTTTAAGGAAAACAAGTTGTCAATCGGCTGCGGTTCGGTTACTACAATTTCTAAAGAATTATATTCCATTGTTTTTAAATAAAAATTATTAAATTATAATGCACTTGCAAAACAAATCTATATACAATAGACTATAGTGTAAGTTGCTATAATATAATATGGTATTTCTGTTGAAACTTTCAAGTAAAGAAAAGTAAATTTGTAATGCAGTGAATAAAAACATAAAATCGTCCTTTGATGCACATCCATAAATAGTACTCTTTTCTATGATCTTCAAAATAAAAAAAAATAATTTGCAAGTTTTTTATAATAATTTTGATTTGCTTGGTTTTTTTTGTTTGTAAAGTATTTAGTGGTACATTTATGTATATTTATTTTCGAATAGAGATCAACAAAATAGAATTTTAGTTTTTTCGAAAAAATCGCTTTTATAAAATAAATTTATGATTGATTGCTTCAGTAAATAATAAATATGTATGTAGATTGTAGGTACACATATAGAAATAAAAAAAAAGATCAGAAGTTAAATGTGATATTGATACCCTTTTAAGTTTACTTATAAAGTATGTAATGTATTGTGTACATAATATATAAAATGTAATAATATTAAAAATAGCATTAATTTTTGATTGTCATGGCATTAAAATGAAATTCTGTTAAAATAAAAAAACTATTTTAAAGCATTGCAACTTTGGACAATAATAATTGTAGTTAATGGGGTACCAAAATGTTTTTTTGTCGAGTATAACAATTTCGGAATTTCTTTGAATAGAAATCAAAATTCTAAATTTCTGTGAAAATTCTATTTTCTTTCCATTGGTACAGTGTCAAAGTATATTAGACATTAACACAAATTTCAGAGTTTGCTAATTAGGGTTAATTAAAAGTTCTTACTTCTGTAGAACATATAGGTTGACTTCCAAAATGAAGTAAAAGTTTTAATAAAGTTTAAATACAGTTCGACTACTGTTTAAATCTTTTATAACCACTTCAATGTAAAATAAAAACTACATTTTGGAATACTATTTTAAAAATAAAATACATACATAAATATACATTCTTTTTGACGTTTAAATTATAGTTCTGTGTCTTACAAACGGCAATAATAATAATAATTTTGAAAATTAATGTTTTTATTAATATACTAGCAAAGTTACCCGACGTTGTCCGGGTCGACAACAAAATGTATCGAATTTATTTCAATGAAGTTTGATTTATCAAATCAATCGAATTGGAAAAAATTGGTTTATCAAAAATATTCTAATTTTTTTTTTCACTATGATAACAAAATATCAGCAATACTACAACTTAAACTATACTTATATTAAAATTATTTCTTTGTAAACAATATTTCGGTGGTCTTTTCTGATGAAGTATATGCAAATACGTTCCTTGCTGTTAAGGTATTCTTGAAATAAAGATATGTTCGCCTTTTCCACAATCAATTGGAATTTATACTTAAATGAAATGAGGATGCCAAGTTCTTATTCCTAATCTAGTACCGTAGTTTTGGCTTCTTCAAGTTTCGTAGAAGCAATATTGAAGCTACCACTTTTAATTGCAATTGATGAGGAGGAACAACTTCATTTTCATCGATAAGTGTATCTATCGAATTGTATACATGGATCCCCTGGAACACTCTACAGTATTTTCTGATTAATAAAACGAATCGTCACATTTTTGTGGCTAATTCACATAGCCACTTCACATAGTCATGTAAAAATTTTATACTGATTCCTAAATTCGAAAATGCTTTTTCAGGACAATACATGTTTTTTTATTTTTCATAGAGTACATATGAATAAATTTTCAAGTCTGTATAACACAATTTTTTTTTTTGAAACATTTCTGATAGAGTATGTAAGTGTAAATTTGTATGCCTGTAACACTATTGGTTTTTGAAATATTCCTGAGACGTACGTACTAGGAGTTGCAGCAACCCGAACCAGTACAAGATTTTTGAAATTGGTAACAGTCGAATTTCTTTATTTGTGAAGGAGTATCTAAGTGTAAGTTTTCATGCCTGTAACATAATTGGTTTTTTTTAACCTTTATTTTAACCTTTATTACGTCCGGTTGTAGCATAAAGGGCTGAAACATGGACGATGACAAACTATGATATCAGCTAGCTACAAATCTTTAAAAGTATATTTTACGTACAATATGTGGATCAAAAATGCTAGAAGATGATGCTATACATGAATTCCTATCAAATGAAGAACTTCTCAGTCTCATAAAAGGATAAGCTGTTGTCAGGCATATAAATATCTAACGAATGAAATGGCTGAGCATGTTATTATAATGCCAGAAGAAAGACTGCAGAAAGTGATATTTGAGGAAAAACCACACAAAACAGCGCCCTGGAAACAGATGGATAAATTGTATAGAAGAAAATTTAAAAAGAATGGCAATTCTCAACATGAAACATAAGGAAACAAACAATGATGATTGGAGGCAATTTGAACTCTCGCTCAAATGCTTACTCAGGACTGTGTAGTATTAATAGATGATGATGATGACTGAACAAACAATCTTATTTTTACTATCCTATTTATTAAGTAGTTATTTTTTTTTTCTTTATCAGAATAAAAATAACTTTTATATTTTAATAATGAAAATTAATATACGATTCCAGCAGAAAATGTATATCTTCAGAGAAATAACCATTAAAACTAATTCCAAAAATTGAAATAAAGTGCTGCCAGAATTCAAAACAAACAAATAAAAAAAAAATACTAAATAGTAAAATAAGTACAGTAGGAAGAATGTAAATTTCAATTATTAAAAAATAATTTTTAACAAAACAAAAAAAAAACAAAAACAATAAAAATATGAGTTGAGTTATTAAGACTGATTAAAATATATATTTTAATTTCCTAAAATTTTCATTTGTGGCTGAATTCTAAATTTTCATTTGTGGCAGAGTTCCAAAAGTTTTGTTATAGTTAAAAATAAAATATTTCTATTTGAATTATTGGAGCTCCTTGGAAAACAATTTTCCATTTTAAGAAAAAATTTTTTTTTTATTATTGTAAAATGCCATACAAGGATATTATTTTAATTGTAATATAAAAAATATATATACGTGTATGTATTGTATATATATATTTATTATGTGTAAAAATGTCAAAACAATATTTCTGTTTATTTTTTTTTTTTATTCAAATGAAATAATCAAAAATAATTGATGGCTATGAAGAACTTTTATATATCACAGTTCAAGAAACTCTATTTAAAATACAAAAAAAAATATTCAAAAATTGGCAGATGCAACAAAATGATTATATGACCGTACATAGAAAATTTATTTGATGGGCTTTAATTTCACTAAATTTTTCAACTTTATTTGTTGTTACTGTGCACTATGCAAGCCTTGAAGATTTTAAGCTTTATAAAATATTTTCTTCTAAAGTTTTCTAATGTCCGTTCATAGTTTAGAGTTTGATATAAGAATGTTTGAAATAAATTGATGTCAACCATGATATTTACGTTTGTTGTATTATAAACTGATTAAAACATTGCAAATTTAAAAGCTTCAAATAAAACTTAAGCAATCCAGGTTCCCAAAAATTAATATAATTTTTATTTTACATCTGGGATACTGAAGGTCATATTTAGGTTTGAGTACTTAATTATGAATTACAAAATTCTGTACAACAAAATTCGGGATTATCAAATTCGACATTTTATGTTTCTCGTCCAGATTCATACTCCAGTAGTCTCTTTTAGTTGCCTTTTGAAGGTTTTCATATAGTTTAATCTGCGACCAACCATGACCACCTATTTAGCATTTTTTTTTGCCACCTAACATGATTCTCCGCTAAAGTTGAGAACATAATATTTTTAATTATTGTTAGGCTTGGAAAAGCCAATGAGCTCGTTTGCTAGTAGAAACTTAAAACAACAGGAAGTTAAGATTTTATTAGAAAATTTGGCTCTTCTGAGGGAGATGTTGTACCGGTGTAGGATCTGATGACCATATCCCAAATATAGCTGAAAATTCTAGTTTTCCAAAAATATATATCATAGTGGCGCATCTTATTCTTTAAGGACGAAAAAGACATTTGAAATTATCCTTTTTATTTTGATGTTTTGTAAGAAAACCCGTTATATCTGTTGATCTATTAGATATATATATATATATATATTCAGCTATATATTCTAGAAAGATAACGGTATGGAACATTTGATGATGATTGGTGCTGCCGTTATGGAGATATTATAGTTCAAAGCAGAAAATTTTGCCAAAAAAAAAATGTTTATTTCCTTTAATCTCAAGATTTTACCATAAAACCCCTAATATTTATATACTGTTGGAAAGGTCTCTTATTTAGATATAACTCATACATACATATTTTATGTCTATGTTGAATAGTTTAGAAGATATAAGCATTTATTAAAAAATTGTTCTTTTTTATCCTTTTTCTATATAAAACTAGGAATGTACCTTTTACGAAGTAACAATCTTTTGAAGTAAATGTATCACAAGCTTCAAATATCCTTTTCGTCCTTAAAGGATAAGATGCGCCACTAAAAATTTATATTTTTGGAAAGCTAACAATACTAGCTATGCTTCGGATATGGTCATTAGGTCCTACGCCGGTACAAGATCTCCCTCAGAAGAACCGAAAATGTTATAATATAGTAATTCGGTACTTCCTTATAAATTACACAAATCATAATTTTTGAAGTCGGAATTGAACATATCTACTCTGCCTCAGTAGCTGAGAGCACTGTTTTAGATTATGGTCTTGTTGAAACAGTCTGAATCTTTTTGATAAAGCTTATCATACGAACAGTTGATACTTTAATTTAATTTCGGTCTCTGAATTAATAATTTACGGTATTTCGAATATATTTTTTAAAAATTTTCTTAATATCATACATATTTTATAGGGTTTTTCCTGCGTCTTTCAATTTATGTCAGTACAGTTTGGATTCAGAAATGACTGAGAACACTCTATTTAATTTTTGCATAAATATAGGGGTTTGGATTAATAACAAAACTTTGCTTGAGACTATTTTTAAAAAGATTACAATCATGGCATCCTTTCACAAAAGTTTTTATAATATTGGATTTAGAGGAGAAAATTTTGATGGGCTTAAATTTAGTTTAAATTTAAGAATGCAAAGTTTTAATATTGCTGTAAAAAGGCTTAAGCTCTCAGGCCCCAGTTTATTAAGTATGGAGTACCATAAAGGTAATTTTTTAATTTATATTCATCTCCCTCTTTTTTATTAACATTTTTTAGAGTCAACTAACTGCTTTCAGTGATGATATGGGTTGTTTTTATTCATTGTTAGGTCATCTTAATATGGTTACAGTAATTAATCATGATTTAAATGTGTGAAGAAGCTGGGTTGCAGATAGGTTGTTAGTAATAAAATAACAAAACAATGTTTTACAGTTTGTCTCAACAAAATTATCTGAATTTATAAATTTAATATTTTATGCGCCTGAGGTAAATTTAAATTAATTAAGTTGATGTTAGTCTAAGAAAATTATAAGTGTAAAGAATGTGTAAGTTAATTAATGACGGACAAAATTATGAATCGTTTATTTAGAAATTAAACTTTACTAAAGTGTATAATTAATATATAATAATATTAAATTTATTATTTTATATACGTTTGGGTTGAAATCCAACTTGCCAAAGAACACCAGAAAAGCTGACATTAACCTGTCATTTAACAAACGTCATACCATTATTGGTTTTTGTTATTTCAGTATTGGAACCCATGCTTTGCTACAATATGAGTTAGAGCTTAATAAAGTAAAATAGAATTAAGAAAAATTGTATAATCGAACTCAGGCATATTAAATAAATAATAATAATAATAAATAAATTATTGACACTTAGGTACTCTTCCTTTTCAGTTTACTGTTCGTTTTGTTGTCATGATTCGTTTTGTAATGTTAATTGTTTCAAAATTGAAAAAGTTAAAAGTTTTAAGTACTTGTTTGTCATTTTTGACAATAATATGACAATAATACAAGGCGCATACATTGGCCGCGACTCGCATATTTGAATACATACTGTACAGTACTTAACGAGCCATCAACATTATCAATGATAGATATGTTACATAACATCTAATATCATTAAGCCATTGCGTAGGAGCAGCCAGCCTGTTTTATAAATACGTGTGGGGTAATTGCTCAAACAAAATAAAAAGTATTATGCCCAAAATACAACCATTGGTAATACCTGCAGGTCCGTCCTTTCTCACAAATTTATAGTAGAGCTTCTTCGAACCAGAACTATGAAATATAAAAATTCTCAACCGAACCTCTAAGCTATGGAACACCCTAATACCAACTTATGTGTTCCCTTAAACTTATATCTTAGAAGTTCTTAAGAGACGGGTAAATAAATATATTTTATGCTGTTAGTAAATTTTATATTTATTTATTTATTTATTTATTTATTTCTTGTTTAGATCAAAAAGATTACAGTTAGTCTTAAGCTAAAAAAAAAAAAAAAATAAAAAAAAAGTAATATTTAACAAAATTATTCTAAACTAAAGTACTCTACAATTTAAAAGAAAAATAGGAGGAAATGGGAAAACTAGAACTACGTATTAACAAATGGTTATTAAGTGTGATGATAAGAAAATGCGTTTTTTTTTTTCTTGTACCATATATCTGTTCTATTAAAGCTCGAACTCAAATATTCAATTCCAAGAGAATTGTAGCAATAAATCCTTTTTAATTTGACTTCCACTTAATGAAAGATCAATGTAGCTTTAATAGTTATTGCATAACATAAACATCCTATTAATAGGTTCATATTTCCCGTAATTTGTTCGATGATAAAGGATATTAAAAATGTTCTCTGAGCGAAACCGTGTACTAGTATTGACATGAGCATTCACCAGACTTTTAATGTACCGTGAATAGATTTCGTCTTTCATAACTTGTAGTATGAAAAAAATATCTGAAATTTCTCTTCTAGATTCCAAAGAGATTGAGTTAAGTAACTAAAGTTAAGTAAACTAAGTTAAGTAAGTAAAAAATAAGTTAAGGCGATTTTGATAAGGGGGTAGAATAAGAGGGTCAGTCCATGGCAGTCTACGTAACGCATATTTCAAAAAAAATTTATGAATTATCTCAATTTTATCAATATGAATATTATAATGTGGTGATCACACTTGACTAGCATACTCAAGATTAGGACGAATATTAGAGACATATACAAATATCTGGTAACATATGGATCTTAGAATTCCCTAGCCCATCTCTTAATGAAACCCAACATAGAATTAGCTTTATTAATAATTGCGTGGAGGTGCTCATTGAAAGACAGTTTCTCGTTAAACTTTACTTCCAGGTCCAAGTGGGGTACATTATCGCTGAAAGTGTAGTTAGCAGCGATTGGTGTTAAATACCAACTCTTCTATTCTATTATATTCTTTTATATACAAGAGATGACTTAAATTCTGCCAAGGCAATTAGGGTGCTTATCTCATTATTTTGGCCTAAAAAAAAAACAAAAAAACACTGGGCGAGTATGTAATTCATGACATAGAAAGGCCCACATATTAGCTAGTATTGCGATAGCGACGAATAACTGTAAATGTCTCCCTGTTTTAAACTATAACTAACGAATCGGATATTTTTATGTAAATTTATTTTAATTAGAATAATTTCTGGTTAAATTTTATTAATAAGGTTTGATTTTGTAAATGCAACAACTGAATTGTTTAAGTAATATTTTTTTATGAACTTGAGCGTTTTAACAACATAACCTAAATATTGTGGGTTTGTTAAAGTTTCTGCCTGTCTGTCTGGCAGTCTGTAATGATAAATGCCATAATTGAGAGGTATTACTTCCTCAGTTATAAAGGCGGACCTTTAAGGTATATATATATATATGAATATATAGCATATATATATACATATACGAAAAATTGTAGTCAATTGAAATATTACTGTAAATACTCGTATATGTATTTTGAAAAACGGTCTTAAATGTACTAAAAGAAACCTTCGTTTATCTATGAAATTTCATAAATTTTTTTTTTTAAATTTCATAAAAATTATTTGTAATCCTTTAAAAGCACTCTTTTGCAAATAGGAAAAAAAAATTATTTTGGAATTTCAATTTAAGTTAAAACAAATAAAAATACAGTTTAGGATTTTTTAAATTCAAAACCTAGTAGAGTTCTTTATTAAATGTTGCTAGTGTTTTTGTTTTTTGTTTTTTTTTTCATTATCTCAATTTTTATAGACCATCAATTGTTTAGCAACGGTTACTATTGAAAAAATAACTTTTTAGCTTTTTTTTCAAACAAGGATACATTGTTTACACCGTTTATTTAATCAATAGTATCCTTTTTATATCATTTTTGTGTATTTTTTTTATTTGTTAATTCTTTTCAGTTAATAAACATTGAATTGTCCATTTTAGATAGTTAAAAAAATATATAAAGTAAAATAAAATAAAAAAAAACAAAAAAAAACAAGAATATTTTTTTAAATGGAATCAGAAAAACTTATTCAAACAAATAAAAAAATAGCTGAAGTTAAAAAACGAATTTTATTAGCAGGTAAAGTTTATTCATTTTCAAGTCTTTTAATATGAAATTCAATTTTGAGTACCCGAAAATTGTTTTACTAGTATAGTGCACTTTAAAGTATCCTAATTCACATTGTAATAATCTCCATTGCACAGAAGAATAAATTCAAACACTATATATTTTTTTTTTCAATATAATCGTTTATTTTTTAGTCCTTAGAAATCTAAAACTCTAATGGACTCCTAGTGTTCTAATGAAAAAATATATATATATTTTTTTTAATTTTGATTTTATTTATCCTATCATCATAATCTTCATCATCATCGTAACTTGAATATTGGGGTCAAAAACAAACAAACATTTTGATTCTGGGTATAATTGAAATTTATAAATGTGTGTATGTATGAATGCATACGTACTTATATGAATGTGTGTATTTCAATAATAAAAACCAACCATTTTGAAGAGGGTCAAAAGAAAGCCAATACTGAAGAATGGGAAAAGAAACGTACCACTAATAATGAAACTATTAATACATTAAAAAAAGAAATAAAAGATATGACACAAAAATTGGCACTTTTAAAAAATCCAATAAATCGTCGTCCACCAAAAGATATTCTTGAAGAGAATGGTAATACAATTGGTGGTAAACCAATATATCCAGCTGGTGCTAAAACAATTGATGAAGCATGCTTTTTAACTGACTTAAAAGTTACAGAAACTAAAAAACAATATGATTTATTACATGATAAATATTTGAAACGTCGTGAATATTTTCACAAATTAGTTGAACATTACAAGGAATTGTTAGCGTATAAAGAATCAGCACAAAAATTTGATTTAAATGGTTTGCCACCGGAAACACTTGAAGAGGATACAAATAGAAAGGTATTTCAAATTATAATTTTATAATGAAAAATAATTTTATTTTAGATTTAAAGTGTAGATTTTTGGTTGTTTTTATTTTTGTATTTTTTCCACCACTTTGTCTAATTCAAAAATTTGATTTTAGCCCGCGAATTTTTACTATTGTAATACGTATTTTTTGACTTTATCATCTTACACAATTCAAATTCAATTAAATTTTAAAAGAAATTGTGTTAAAGCGAAACTGTTACTATATTTATGTACTTATATTGTAGTGTAGTGTAGTGTAGTGTAGTGTAGTTGTAGTATGTAATTGTGTTAGGCAAGTCAATATAGGAAATGCATTAATTAAATTCTGCAAAGAAATATATGTGAGCATTTGATTAGAGTATCGTGATAACACCATTATTTATTGATAAAACTAATGCTTTTGATTACCATATTCCCTATGGGAAAAACTATGTAATGCTGGTTTTTTAATGGTTTATATCTTATTTGGCTGGTAGAATGCGGTTAGAATTGAAATTATTTATAATTCTTTGCTTAACGTTTCCCGTCGTGTTCCACAGGATTCTCTAACTGGATAAATATTGTTATTCATTATTATTAATTCGCTTTTTTTAAACATTATTAGAGAACGATAACCGCTTTTGCAATAATGGCACTGCGTTTATATATACATATATATATATATGTATATTATCCTCAATTATTTTTTGTCATTTATTTTGTCCCAATGACAAATGGTACTGAACCAGGTCAGAAGCCCCATAAAGCATTTTTTTTCTTGATTTTGGTCAGAGGTCGTTTCGTCGGCATCTGGGACCTAAAGCCAGACCCTCTACCTACTGCATCACCTAGCGTTTGTTAGAATAGTTTTGATATTTGATATTTGAGTTATATGTATTAACTGGATGTAAAGCTGTATGATCTGAATTTAATAGGTACTGGTTTAATAAACATAAACTCTGCTATCTCCTATTTCTACAATTTTTGAGAAAGCAATTAAGGTGCTGATTGTAAGTTTTCTCGATCTCACTAACTTTTTCAGTAATAATCAATTTCTTTTTCAGTTCTGAAATTTACAGTGGTCTCAATAATAATAAGTCTAGTGCTGCTCTTTTTATTGACATTATGAAAGCGTTCGATACCGTTAGTCATGAACTGTTACTGAAAAAACTCTCTAATGCACGTTTTAAACAGAAATCGATTAGTTAGAATAAATGGCACCAACAGTTCTTCTAACAATATTAAAGTAGGCGTTCCTCAAGGCTCGGTTATTGGTCCTATTCTATTTCTCATTTTTATAAATTCCTTATTTCAGCAATATTTTAAAGATAATTTGACTGCATTTGCGTATGATACCGCCTTTTCTTATAATAGTAATAGCCTACTAAATACCTTTATAGATCTTAATTATGATTTAGATTTGATTAGGAAATGGTTCTTTTGTCATAACCCCGTTATTAGTCACAAAACTAAGTACATCTTATTCAACCTAAACGGTAATATTCCACTTGATTGTAAATTATTATATCACTCTCCAAGTTGCTGTAAATTTTCTCTTAACTTATTTTCTCTTATAATGACTCAATGGCCTGTGACAAACAATGTTTTGAGCTTGAACTTGTTGAATCGTTTAAATATCTGGGTATTGTTCTAGATAATAGATTAAACTGATCTAACCATTCCCGTAATTTGAAGAATTATTGTACTACGGTTACAAGATATATGTACCATCTAAGTCTGTATTGTTCAACTAAAGTTTTAAGAAGGGTTTACTATGCTCTTTTTAACTCAAAACTTCAGTATGGTATCACCTGTTGGGGAGGTGCTTATTTCAATAAAATTTCCCCACTTCTTGCTTCACAAAAGCATGTAGTAAGAATTATTCTCAAGAAAAATCGACTTACTTCCAGCTTTCCTTTATTTGTGAACCTTGGAATTTTACCCCTTCGCCACCTATATTTTTATAAGTTTTTGAAAGTATTTTTTATTTGGTCGGGCTATTTAAATCAGTGATTTGTATTAAATTATAACCTTAGAATCAATAACAGGAATTTAGTATTGTTACCTAGAGCTCATACCGATCATTTTCAACATTTCTATACTTCTTTGGCTCCCAGAATTTTTAACAGCCTCCCTGAAAGTTTAAAATTGGAACGTTGCTTTTCATCCTTTTCTAAAAATCTTAAAAATTGGTTATTTCAATTTAACAATTCTCGAATTATTTATTAACTAAATTTTAATTTCTCTCAGAGTTCTAATTTCTTGCTAACTTTTTTCTTTCAATTTTTATTTCATTAATTTATTTGTTAAATTTAATTTTTTGTATTTTCAAAATTTAGAATCTGTAAAATTTTTGTTACTTTAAAAAAAAAGAAAAAAAATAAATAAATTAAAGTTAAGTATTTTTTTTTTTTATTTTTTATTTTTTTGTATTGTCGTGAAACTTGAATATAATTATGTTTTGATTTTTTTTAAAGATCATTGGAACTGTATATAAAGTCATTTAACTCTTGCTTATTTGTAGCAACTGAATGATCTCAACTTATTTCTAACTAGTTTTGTAACCCGCCATAAATGACGGAAGCAAAATAAATTCTAGCATTTCTCCATTAGAGTTTTCATTTCAAGTTTAAGAAAAATATGTATTTGCTTACTAATTTATCAATATCATACCTTTGTTATAATTATTAAAATGCTTTGAATTACCATATAGACAGAATATTTGTAGTAAGGTGCAAAATTTTCAATTCCCTAAGGGTTATTTACTCGATCATTTTAACGACATCTTATTTGTCATCATTGGAAATTTAAACATATATTATCCTAAGACCTCAATAATTCTACATAATAAATATTCTTAGACATTCTTTTGTATTCAATTAATTATAATATAAGCTAGTCAAAAAGATAATTTCAATTTAAATTAATATAGAAATACTTAATTCAAATAATATTTTTAATGAAAACAAAATCTAACTATATAATATAAACTTACAATAATTTTATATTTTTACAATCAAGCAGCGTTCTACTATAAAATTCAAATATTAAAATGAAATTAATTAACACATAATAAAAGTAAAAAGTTCTATGGTGCCATCTAAATTTAACAGTTGACATGACAATCATTATGAAATGATGGGCAAATGACACGGATAACAGATGACAAATGACAAATGACAGATGACAGGTCATAGATGATAGGTGACATATGACAGATAACAGATGACATATGACATAGGACATATGACAGATGACAGATGACATGACATATGACAGATGACAGATGACATATATAAGCAATAAAAAACAGATACTATATTTATGAAAATTACATGATGTTACAATTTGTATATATATTTCAATTTGTATATGTGTTGGAGTATTCTGTCGAACTTACAAACATCCAGACAAATGCAGAAAATTATATATATAATACTTTACATACTTGATTCTTATATTCAATAAAAATTAAAAATTTGGTTGAGTGTAATTAAATAAACCGTTTAAATAATTAATTTATTAGTATGCATATTTCAAATGATTTCTTGGAATCTAATAATTTGTTTAATTTATTAATTATAAGTACTACATTAAGTAAATAATATTTGAAATAAATGTATTATTTTAATAATAAAAAAAACTAGTAAACAATTAAAGAACTAAGCTTATGAATTTTCTATGTGATAGATATGAGCTTGTTAGCTCTTTTGAGTACTAAATAAATAAATAAACGCATATTTATTATCATGCTCTTAATTGTGCTAAATTTCCAATAATCGTTAGTAACTTGGTTATGGTTGTAATATCCAATATATGTTTTTTAATAGAATCTGTTAAATCTTTTAAATACCTTGGCTTATGAATTGACTTCAGATTGGATTAGAATGAGCATGCTTGCTATTTAAACTGTTAATTACGGTTCTTTAAAAATCATACTGTTCTGAAAAAATGTATGCTGAGATTACTACTCACATTTTCATTTGAAAATTCATTATATATATAGTATAACTTGTTGGGTTGGAGTTTATTTTAATAAGATTAGCCAATTACTAGTGTCGGAAAAACGTATGTTATACGATTAGTTTTTGGTAGAGATGATTGTCATTATTTTTCAGATTGAAAATATTTTCCATTAGAAATTTATTTTACTAGAAACACACAAAAATATTTTTTATGAAGTTTGATGTCTGAATATTTAAATTTTAGATCAGGTACAATTTAAAAATGAATTTCCGTAGTTTTGTTCATGTTCCACTATCTCGAAAAAACTATCTGTCGTTTCTACAATAATGTAGCATCTAGAATTTTTGTGAAATTTTCTGTCTACATTAGACAAAATAAAATTTTATCGAAACTTTTTCGACTATTCAAAGCATGGTTTTTAGAAATTAGCTTTGATAAAAGTCAGGAGTCATTAAGGGTAATTTTTTATGTAATTTTTGATGCTCTGTTTGTTATCTTAAAATTATAGGCATATTCCTTGATAAACGCTATTAATGCTTTGATGTCAATTTCAAAATTAAACAATGATTATTTCCGGAAATATTTGTGTTATTTCGCGTCACAAACAAATAGATAAGAGAAGGATTCTTCTTCTTCTTCTAAGCAGAATGTGCATCTGTCTGTGTTCGATTTATCAATCTTGAATATATTTTTGTTTTAATAGACCATGACCTGTAATAACCCATAACAGTGTTCTGCATTTGGATCTCGTCTCCTTGCTTACCTGGCTTACACTTAACTTGTTACAAACTTGTTATTACGCTATTTTTGAAAAATGGCAGCACGTAAAATTGTTTCGACAATTTTAATTTTGTTTAGTCATATTTAATTTTTTTTCGCTACTTTTTGCAGCACGTAACATTTGAAACTCCCAATTTTACTGAGCGTCACAAATGAACATTGGCGGTAGTAAATAGTTGACCCTAAAAAAGGCTTTATATTTTTTTTTTGCAGAATTATAATTTCTATCTGTAAATATAAATTATACTGTTAAAAATCTAATTATTTATTTATTTATTTATTTATTTACTATTTAGTTCAAACAGTTTACAAAATATAATATAATTTAATTATTAAAATTTTGAATAAACACAATGTATCAAATAAGATTTATGATTTAAAGTTTAAATTACTTTGAAATTTAATACAACATAGTTTTTATAAAAAACAAAAAAAAAAACAAAATTAGATAAAATAAATTTCATCAGAAAAAAAAAGAGAAGATGAAAAGTTATTAAAAGTATTAAAAGTTCATTATAACACTACAAATTAGTTAATATTCGTAGCGGAAAAACAAGATTAATTAGGAGGACTAAGGGAGCAAGTGAAACAAGGTTTTCTTTAAACTGATTTTGTTCAAAGAAAAGTCAACACTGTTTTTGTATTGATTAACTGCCATTAACATTCTATTAATTGGCTCAAATTTACAATAATTAGTTCTATGGAAAGGTAGATTGAAAAGATGTTCTATACGAAAACGCGTACTGGTGTTAATGTACGAGTTAATCTGATCTTTTATAATTTTGGAATCAATTTCACCATTGTATACTTGGGATATGCAACAACCCTTCTTGATTGCAATGTGTTCATCTGAAGAAGCTTCAGTTCAGACGATTTATGTATGGAGGTAGGATTATTGGATTAGACCAGGGAAGATTACGTAGAGCATATCGCAAAAAAATTTTTTGAATAGATTCAATTCTATTAATATGAGTGGAATAGTGAGGTGACCAGACAGGGCTTGCGTACTCAAGGTGGGAGCGAGTACAAGAGTAGTGAATAAAGATTTAGTAATGTATGGATCATCAAATTCCTTAGACCATCTTTTAATAAAACCTAACATAGAATTTGCCTTGTTAATTATGCTATTAAAGTGAAGTTTAAATGTGAGTTTATCGTCAAAAATGTGAGTTTATCGTTGGGGGGTCTAATGGGGTGGTGATGCGTTTTATGGTCGTTGTATCCAGCTTACGCCATTTAGCCTCTCCCACCTTATTTTCCTACTCTCACCTTCACGTGGTGGTCCCTGTTAACCCTAGCAACCCATATGAACGATCGGGTTCTAACCCCGGTGTAGTAGAATGGGTAGGGGACAGAAGAGAGGGGAAGCATGGCGTGCATCGGAAAACGGCGGAGGTAACAACCAAAGGCGGAAGATTCATGCTCGGAATTGAGCCACTTTCACATTTTGAATTTAATGGTCTTTTCCGTAACCATGTATGCAGCGTCTGCATCTCCTAGTTGGAGCGGCTGCAAAAGGCGTCTGTACTCATAATGAGCGGCCTATAAGAAGATGTATCTGACCATCCAACGGGCGGGCGTGCCTGTCAGATTTGAGCTTATGGTTTTATCACCCATATCTCAGAAAATGCCAAAGGGTCTACCAACTGATAACATTTCATGAAACATGACAACGAATGGTAGGTCCCCAAGAGGTAATCGCGATGAAATCACGGTGAATCCTCCTACAGCCTCGGTTGTAGTAAACCGCACATCGGATTTGGGGGTGCGGCATATTTCATGTGGTGGTGTCGAGCGGAACACCGAGATAACTGAATCGGAAGTAAATTATCGAAATCGTCTCGTACGCGCGGAAAATACCTTCGGTTACAGGACACGAACAATTTTCGGAGCTTGGAACGTTAGATCCCTGTACGATGCAGGTCGATACGAGCAAGTTGAACGCGAAATGATTCGACTCAAGCTGGAAATATTATGTATAAGCGAAACCAAATGGAGAGGGCAAGGAGATTATATATCTCCCAGCAATTTAACAACTATGCTGTACTCTGGAGATGATGAAGCAGTTGGTGGCATAAGGAGAGGAGGTGTCGGCATTATGTTAAGTCGCAATGCTAGACGTAGTTTGATCTCCTGGGCCCCAGTATCCAGAAGACTTATCACTGCCAGATTGAAATCTAGAGTACGAAATATTACCATCATCCAGTGTTATGCTCCAACTGAAGACGCAGATGAGGAAGAAAAATCCATTTTCTACACACAGCTAAGTACGATTTATGACAATGCTCCAAAGGCTGACATTAAGATCATTCTGGGCGATCTTAACGCCAAAGTTGGATGTGAAAATTCAGGTCTAGAGAGAGTCATGGGAAACACGGAATAGGTGTAAGAAATGGCAATGGAGAGCTGCTCGTAGATTTTTGTAACTCACGACAACTTACTATTGGTGGAACCCTATTCCCCCACAAAACTTGCCACTAGAAAACATGGATATCCCCGGATGGTCGTACAGAAAACCAGATTGACCATATAATCGTACAACAGAAATGAAGGAAATCGCTCTGCGACGTAAGAAACAAAAGGAGCGCGGATGTCGGTAGTGACCACCATTTGGTCTTCGCGTGTATGCAGTTGAGGACGTCAGCCGTCAATCGACGTAGAATCGGACCGGAAAGGAGAGCTCATTTCAATGTAGAAGCATTAAAAAACCCCACCATATGTCGTAATCTGGTAGCCAGCATCAACGACAAAGTAATAACATGGATGGTTGAAAATGAGCAAGATGCATCTATAGATGTTATGTGGGAAAATACGAAAAAAGCATTTATAGAATCCGGTTCCGAAACAGTACCTTCGCTATCTACCCAAAGAGATCCATGGATATCACAAACCTCATGGGATAAAATTGCCGAACGTAGTTCCTTAAAGAGGAAAATCAATACCGAATCCAATCAGCAAAAAAAAGAAGAACTACGTTTGCAGTATAGATTAGCACATAAAGCTGCACAGAGGAGTGTAAGACGTGACAAACGGAAAAATATAGAAGATCTTGCAAAGGAAGCTGAGAGCGCTGCTAACAGAGGAGATGTCAAAACTCTTTACAAGATTACGAACCAAATTGCCAAACGTAACAGTAAAGAGCATCAAACAATCTTGGACGAGAGTGGAAGGCTGTTGGTATCTATGGATGATCAACTGCAAAGATGGCAGGAGCATTTCTGCAGATTGTTAAACGAGCAATTCGTAGAACAAAATGTATCCACAAGCTCTCCTATGCCAACCATGCGCAGATCATTTAGGGGTATCGATGTGGGAGCCCCAAGTAAAAGCGAGATAAAATCAGCAATTAAAAAATAATAAAGCAGCAGGAGTAGATGAGATACCCGCTGAGATGTATCAGCCGATATTTTGTTACCTTTGTTCCAGGCTATATGGGAACAAGAAAAATATCCAAGTGAATGGAAGGAAGGAGTTATTGTCAAAATACCAAAGAAAGGTAACCTAAATCATTGCAATAACTGGCGAGGTATCACTCTACTCTCAGTTTTCTCGAAATTAATGGCTAGAATAATACTCGAAAGAATTAAAGGCAGAATAGAAGCTACACTCAAAAGACACCAAGCAGGTTTTCGCAGTGGCCATTCGTGTGTGGATCACATCAACACATTACGAATAATTCTTGAACAATCCACTGAATTTAAAGCACCGCTGAATCTCATGTTTGTAGACTTTGAGAAAGCCTTTGATAGAGTAAACCGAGAGTATATTTGGGAATCGCTTAGTAGGAGAGGCATTCCAGAAAAAATTATAGCTATAGTTAAGGAATCTTACAAAGATGCAAGATGTCGCGTTTTACATCGAGGACAGCTTACAAATTGCTTCGAGGTGTGTCAGGGAGTAAGGCAGGGCTGTATTTTATCACCCATATTGTTTTTAATAGTAATGGATGACATAATGACTACTACTGTGGGTGTAAACGAGAGCAACGGTATCCAGGTATGGCGTCCTTTCGAACGTATCAGCCACTTAGATTACGCCGACGATGTGTGTTTATTGTCACATACGAATGGAGGTTTGAACGATATGTGCCAAAAGCTGTATGACACTGGAAAAAGTGCGAGCCTAAAAGTCAATTCAGCTAAAACTAAAATTATGCGCACAACTCACACATCACAACATCCGATCCTCCATCAAGAAATTCGAATGGAAGAGGTGACTACGTTCAATTACTTGGGCAGCATCGTGTCATCAGATGGAGGCGCCGATTTGGATACTGAAGCCCGCATCAGTAAAGCCCGTACTGCTTTCGGGATGCTTTCAAAAATATGGCAGGCAAGCAACCTATCTCTGCGCACAAAAATAAGAATTTTCAACGCCAGTGTAAAATCTGTTCTCCTGTACGCTTGCGAAACATGGAAAGTTTCTGTAAACATCACCAGGAAACTCCAAGCGTACATCAACAGATGTCTCCGGCGCATCCTAAACATTCGTTGGCCACAAACCATTTCCAACAGAACGCTGTGGCAAAAAACGAAACAAACACAAATAGACGTGGAAATCCGACAGAGGAAATGGCGTTGGATCGGGCATACTTTGAGGAAACCTGACAACAACATCGCGAAACAATGTTTCGAATGGAATCCTCAGGGTACACGTCGCGTCGGAAGGCCGAGAAAAACGTGGAGAACATCTGTCTTAGCCGAAGCAAGTACCCAGCAAAGAACGTGGCCACAATTGAAGAGGTTAGCCGCAGATAGCAGCCGTTGGAAAGAATTTACTTCAGCCCTATGCCCCACGGATGGGGTTGCAGGACAATGATGAAACATTACACTATAAGATCTATTGGATAAAAATGATTTAATCCACATTATAAAAAATTTAGGAAATCCCAGTTTTTTAAGTTTTAATAAAATAACACTATGAGGCAGTAAATCGAATGCCGTGCTCAAATCTGTGTAAATGACATCAGTCTGAAATCCAGCCCCCATCGTAAATTGAATCAAAATATCGTAAATTGAATCAAAAACTATTAATTCGAAAAGATTAGGTATGCATGAAAGTTTTGCTATTGGACGGTAATTTGTGACCATATTTTTAGCACCTTTTTTATAAACAGGGCGAATAAATGAATTTTTCCAATATTGTGGAAATATTCCAGAAGTAAACGATTGATTGAATAAAAGGGATAATGGTATCGCAAAAGATTCAGAACAGTTTTTTAAGATTAAAGAGGGTACTTTGTCAGGTCCAGGAAATACATCACTGTTAAGATTATTCAAATAACTCTTTATTTTCTGAGTAGAGAAATCTATTGAAATAACTTGGTTTTCAGGTTGGTTTATCATGTGATTAAAATTATTTTCATCAACTTCAAACAGATTTTCTGAATAAGAACTACAGAAAAATAGCTTGAAGAGATGTACAATAGATTTCGGAGAGTTAGCACTAATATCATTATAGGACATGGTGACGGGAAATTGATCAGATTTACGTTTGGAGTTAACAAATTTCCAAAAGGACTTAGGATTAATCCTTAGCTGAGACCTAACATTTATTAAATAGTTGTTATAACTGAAATCTAATGTCAGTTTGTAGGAGTTGAACAAAATTACAAACTCATGATAGTTGTTATTGGTTTTCTCTTTTAAGTACTTATTCCAAGCTTTATTCTTTTTCTTAATTTTTTTACTTCATGATTAAACCAAGGAGGACTAGAACTAAGGTCCCTATTACGAGCCAAGGGTACATACAATTCCAAACCTTTAGATAGAGTTTCGTAGAATTTAGAAACCGCCTTATTGATGTCATCATCTTCAACTATAAAATCGAAGTCAATTGATAAAAGAAAATTATTTAGCGATAAAAAATTAGAGTTGGAAAATTTATGATTATAAGATAGATCATAAGCAGGTAATACTGGGTTATTATAACAATATGAAAGAAATATAGGAGGATGAAAATTATCAACGTTTACTAAGGGCATAATAGGAACACTAAAAGTATAATTAGCCCAATCTGTTACAAAAATAAGATCAAGTTGCCTATCCATACAATTAGTCACTGAAGAAATTTGTTGAAGACCATTTAAATTACAACCATCCAGTAAAGTATATTCACAGTTAGAATTAATTATTAGATATGTGTCATCCTCGTTATGTACCCATGATACTTTCGGTAAATTAAAGTCACCGCAAACTAATAATTCATCAGAGGGATTCATTAAGGTTGAGATATGGTCAAGAGAAAGCTTTAAGTTAGAATATATGTCAAAAACAGATTTTGGAGGTATATAACAGCAAACAATAAAAAGCAATTTATTAAGAAGTTCAACTTTTAAAGCAACTAATTCAAGTGAATCACAATGGGGAAGAAACAACTCAATAGCATTAAAGCTATTCTTAATGGCCACCAGAACGCCCCCTCCTTTAGCAACAAATCCTGAACTTAAAGTGATAGAAGTTTGTTGAAACCTATCCTTTCTAAAAACAGTGTAGGATTGGTTAAATAGTTCTAAGGACTGAATTGAATTAAAAAGCCATCCCTAATTCCATCTTAAGTAATCTCAGAATTACCAACCACCAAGCAATTTCTTATTTTATTTTAAAAGGTTAATGTGTGATTCTAATTAAAAAAATACTTTTGTTACAGATTTAAAAAAATTTTTTTAGATCAGACCAAAACGCCTTTAAAATGCTTATAGAAACGGTTAAAAATACAAAATTCCTGAAAAAAAAAATACAAAAATGGTAACACGTAATTTTTGTTTCGCTGATTTTTTTTTTGTTCCGTACATTTGATTTAATCCCAATGAAGCGTTTGTAAGTTACGTGTAAGTTACGTGCTGCCACCCCTTATTTAATCGGTAAATACTAAGTTTAAAAGGCTTTAAAATGCGTAAGATGCTTTGGAAATTATCAAATATGCTTTGAGTTTCTGTAGTTTCCCACTTGGAAACAATAGGTTTAACTAATTTGGCATAGATCATTTTATCTGTCTTTAATTGTCCACCGTGGCTTTTCACTAATTGCTTTTCATTTCGTGGTTTTCATTTCAATAAGCCTTTTTTTCTTCTATTTAAAATTTCCACTTGTAACTAAGATTTAATCATATGTTTGATTCTTAGGACTCTGATTAAAATATCTATTATTTATAATTGACCATTTAGATTCTATTTCTTGTGGTAGTTTAGCTAGCGCTATTGATTATGTAAACAAAACTATAGGTTGGAGCTTTAAAAATTTATTAAAAAGTATTATAAATAAGCTTATAGTTTCAGAAATCCCGAATATTTTCTTTTACCCTGTTTCGAATAATCATATATCATCATTTATAATCAATTTATTTATAAGGGTTCTAACCTATTAACTTATTATGACAATTTTCTACTTAAACTTAAAATGTTACAGCTTGTATCACATTTGGAAAATGAAATACATCGTACAAATGTTCAGTACATGGAAGCCGAACACATAAGAAAAAAATATCGTTCTATACAAGCGTCATTGATGACAGATGCAGAACGTTTTGAAAAGTCCCTTAAAGAATTAGAACAAGCTTTGGCTGAACAACAAGCCGAAATAAATCGTTTACAAGTTAGTATCAAATAACAAAAATAAATTTAATTACAAAAAAATAAACAAATATGTCGTTAATTTTAGCAAGTTCATAAAGAAGCAATTGAAATGCGTGATGCAGCTCGAATAATTTTACAACGACAGGAGCAATTAACAGCTCATTCGAATAAGGCACGTGAAAGACAAGCAATGGATTATCGACGAAAAGTTGAAGAAAGAAAATTAGAATTAGAACGAATTGAAAGAACTTTATTTGCAACTGGTGGTGTTAAAAATGCTCTTGCTCATCAAGAGAGTATTGGATCAAGTTCTGGTGATCAAAATACTGGTAAAACTGATCAACAAGAAGATGAAAATGCTCAATTGAAATCAGCTAATACAGAAATGGAAAAAATGTTTAAAAAATTAATGGAAATAACCGGTGCAACCAATCCACATGAAGTACTCGACAGATTTATATCACAAAAGGAGTCAAGCGCAAGATTGACGTTAGTTTCATAGCAATGTTGTTTTTTTCATTAGCTTTTTTACATACAAGATTTTTCTTTTTAAATAGATATTTAAGAACTGCTGCTGAAGCTGAAAAAAAACATTTAGAAAATCAAAGAGAAGCTCTAACAAATGAATTGGAAATGTCAAAATTTAGTGATATTAAAGAAAGTGAAGTGTAAGTCAATCATATTATATTACATAGTGTTCGGAAGCTTGTAATATTTGTTAGCTTTAGAAGAGAATGTGAAATAAGAGATTCTACATTTATGCTTATATACTCACCTTTTCCTGTTGTATTCTTATGGTTTCAAATACTGAATATTATTCATATTTAATCACTTTTCTACCTCCGTTAACGTCGCATGTATTTAGGAAGTAAATTAGTCGGTTCAAATTTTGATTTATTATTTTCTTATATCAATCTGAAAAATAAAGAATCCTCTTAAAATTAGTCTTTCGATTTTCGACGTTTTAATAATTTACTGAAATTTTTAGCACAGTACTGTATCCAAACAATCGATACAATAACAATTTCCAATTAAATTATATTTTTCTTAAAATTTGATATAGAAATCAAGAATTGGTGGAATCTTTGAAAAGTGATATTGAAAATCTTAAAATAGAAAATGAAAGTAATCTCGAAGAAGTTGAAAAAACTGAATCTGTAATATTATCTATAAATGGTGCACTTATGGAAATGATTTTTAAATTACAAGAAGTCGATGAAACCGATGTTCATTTAACAAAAACAGAACAAGATATTTTAGCACATGATATACCAGATTTTATAAGACATCAAGCATCCAATTTAGATTTAATTGATGTTAGTATAAATTACATTTATGTATATTAAAAAAAAAATATTTAAATTTCAATTCTAATAAAACTTCTATTTTAGATTTTAGAAGTGAAAATTCATCGTGCAATTAAACTATCACAACAAAAACAAGAAAGTGAAGAAGAATTAATTGGAAGTGTTAAGGTAATTTTAATATTTTTTTAAAATATTTTAAATAAATTTTATTAATTTTTTTAAGGCTGACGAACTTTATGTACCTATAGCTTCACCTAGAATTACTCCAACTCCACCAGAAGAAAAACCACCCACTCTACCCATGTGCTATTATAATTTAATTAGAGCGGCACAATCAGTATCAGCATCTCCAGGACCACCACCCCAAGCTGGTATTAATAAACTATTTTTTTTTTTGTAATTTTAGAGGATTTTGAAGTTAAACGATATATCCGAAAACAAAGATTTGTTTGAAGTAAATTATTCCTTACATAAAGCTTGAACAATCTTCTTCTTCCTGTTTAGGGTGTATTGGCTTTGGTTTGTAAAACTAAATAGTATGATCATACACGATAAAATGATACATCCTTACTTCGACATAACTTTTAGACTTAACCTTAGAACATTCTCGATTTTAGTACCGCTTTGAACGCTTGTTTTCTTTATTTAGGTTGAAAATTCTATTCCAAATAACCAAATACATTCATTCAATATTTACACTTAGCAGACAGAAAACTTTACTTAACTTAACTAGCACACAACGGATACAGATACTCTTTTTCAACAGCACCGGAAAACATAGATCTTACAAAGACTAAGTAAATAACTACAATACTTTTTCAGTTTCATCCCCATAGAATCAAAGTTTAAACCTGAAATGCCCTACATAATAATTTAAAACAGATAGTGGAATAAATTCTAGATATGTAAATAGAAAAATCTATTGTTTTCTAGGATTTTACTGGAAACATCTATTATTTACCAACCTTCACACTTTTTATGAAAATTTCAGAATATCTAGCTTTCTTTGCATAGTGAAAGCTTAATATTCCAGATATCTAGAATGATTTATCAAAATTAATTATTCTCGTTTATCAAATAATAACAATTCACTTGTATATAAACCAGAAAATTAAAATCGTTGTACTTTCAGTGTAATGGTGATATATGTTACATACTTGTATTGACTCATGTTATTTAAACATATCACATAAATCAAATTTCATTTAAAGAATCTAATGAAAAAGAACATAATTTCAATATTATTTTTACAGCTGCTACTGATGATGAAAATGAAGTACCTTCACGCAATTTCTTGAAACGTCAAGCAAATTTAATTGTTGATGCCAAATCAAGACGTAAAGGTTTTAGAAGAAAATAAATTATAACTGGAAAAATAATAAAAAAACTAAATTTTTTGTTTATCAATTTAATTTATATTTTATTTATAATATTAATTATTATTATCTATTTATTACTATTATTTATTTTTTAATTTTTGATTTAAGAATATTTTTTTTCCTTCTTATATTTGATATCAAATATGTTTTTTAAGCAAAGTTTTTACTACAAAAAAAAAATTCAATGAAAATAAAAAAAAATTCAAAACAAAAAAAAAAAATGAATAATTAATTCATGAATTGAATGAAATTTAGAATAGTAAATTCGAATTTGAATAAATATTGTTAAGTAGAAATTAAGAAAAACAAATTTATCAAAGACTAGAGAGTTTTCAAAATAAAAAGTTCACATTCACAATTTTATAAAATTTGAAATACATCTAATACAAAAAAAAAAAATTTTATAAAAATCGGACGTCATTGAGGTAATAATGTTTAATGTTTTCTTATGTAATTTCATTTGCTAATTTATAATAATTCATGATATTTACATTACTTTAAAATTTGTAAATTATTTTATTTTTAGTTTACAGTTTTTAATTAATAATTGGTTCTTATGAATAATATTAGTTTGAAATTTTAATTTTTATTTTATTTTTTTTTTTTTGGCAGTATCAAAACTTATTTATTTAATATTATTTTATATTATATAATATGTAATTTCAATTATATGTATGTATGTCGATTTAGTTAGTTATTTTATTTATTTTTCTTTATTTATGATTGTTCATTCCATTTTAAAATTTTCTCTGCAAATATTTTATATTTATAAATGAATTTCATTTTTATACTTTGCTATTACAAATCAATTAGAGCCTTAGAATTCCTAAAAAATTTAAATAAAAAGAAAAATAAAAAAATACAAATTGTTAACAATTGAGGAATAACCAAATAACAAAATATATAAAGAAAACTTTATAAATTTTATTTTACAGTGAATTTAAGACTAAAAAAAAAAGAATAGATTCCATATTGAAAAATAAAAAATATAAATTCGATTTCAATTACATATATTAAAAATTAATCAGACAAAAATATTTCCTTTAGATACATTCATTAACATTTTTACGATTAATCAAGAATATTTCCATTTTAATTAAAACAAAATTTATGAAGGATACGACTATAAAGAACTAAAATATAATTTAGTTTATAATATTTTAGTAAACCTCCCTAAAAATCTAAGTTTACAAAATTGTTATAAAGAAAATATCATTGAGTTTAATGAATAATTTTTAAATGTAATTTTAAATTTAAATCATTATCGTATACATGCAATAAAAGACAAGCTCAGATTGGATCTAAAGTACTCAATATTTGTTTAATGATTCTGATTAGAAAAAGAAAAACGTCCAAAAAATGGAAATATGTTCAATTAATGTAAAAAGATTTATATGTACAAACATTCAAACAAATTTTAACTTTAATAAACGTCAGATGATTCTTATTTACTTGATTAATAAATTGCATTTGTCACAGTTTTATGCAGCAATAATAAATTCATAAACGTAATGACACATTGCATGTCACAGTAACCATTTAAGTCAATCATTTTTTTTTTTTTTCAAATCCATATAAAAAAGTAACTGCTACACTTAGGCATAGGCACTTTTGTCGGAATTATTTTTAAAAAAGAGAAACGGCTTGATACAGTTTTTATTGAAAGACATAATATGTAACTTCTCGTTTATACATATATAAATTTTTCAATCAATGCTCGCTAAATTCATGCTTAAATAATTTTCTTTTTAAATGCAAAACAATCATTAAATATAATATTAATTAATATGTTTGCCATATAATTATTAATTTTTTTGTCTTATGACATTCAAAAAACAAATGTGCGTAAAATTGCAAGAAGTGTTTATTAACGTCAAATAACACATTGTATAGACATTACAAATCAAATACATGATTTTGATATTGTGATAATAAAAGTTTAACAACCCGTCTCACAATCGTATTTTTTGACATTTCGAAGGTCACGGAAACTCTATAATCAGAAATTCGAATTGTAAATTATTTACGTTTGAAAAGCTAACCCTTAAACCATGATCAATGGAAAATAAAATTGGTAATATTTAGCTAATTGAAACTGTTATAATTGGCAAACCAAAGTGCGTTAATTTGTATATTGAAGAATATTAATCGAAAATATAAATTAATTTCTTATGTCAAATGCCAAAACTTTTCCGATTGACGCTCTGGTTAAAAAGCAGTTAGATTTTAAAAGGTTTACTTAGAAAAATTATCAAACTGTATAAAAGCTTTTAACATAAAAAAAATTGAACAGCGAATTAGTTCTATGAATGAAAATTGGATGAAGTAAAATTCCAATTATTTAAAATTTAACAACTTCGTAATTTGATTAATCTGAAGAAAATAAAGATGAAAATTTAGTTTAATTACATTGGTTATTGTTAACAAAATAGATTGTATAACTGATAAAAATCATTCAACGCTTATGACAAATATCATTAAATAAAATTATATAATTTGATTTTTACAGATAGTATTATATACACAGATTAATATAAATTTTAAATTTATATAGAAAAAAAAATTTTTTTTTTCTTTAGATTATTAAAAATTTTGATTTAAAAACAAAGGTTTAATTAATTTTATTCAAAACATATTTAAAATTGTACTTTAAGTGTTTATGTTTGGTCTAACCAAGATCTTATATTATTTAATTTTATTTATTTATTTATATAATTTCTTAAAAACAAAATATTTATATTTCATCTAATATAAAAATTCATTTTAGAATTTCTCAATTATTTAATTCAATAATTTTAAAATAAAAAAAAAAACAAATATTTCTAATTTAATATTATTATTTTTCTAGGATGAACATAATTTAGATTATTAAATTTAAATTTAACTTATTAAAACAAAAACACCCTGTTTTTTTCTCGATTTTGTTTCTTTAAATGTAAAGGGAACTAATTAATTTTTTTATTTTTTATTTTATTTTTATTTCAATATCTTATGCATTAAGTTTAAAATTTAATTAAAATTTAAGACAAATACCACAACACATTAAATTTAAATCTTCATTCAATTTAAATTTCAAATACTTAAATAACATAAAATGTAGTGTTAATTATTATTACTAAATTAGGTTTTTTATACAATTTTATTTCAATAATAATTAATATAATCTAAACAAATATTTATTTTAATTCAGTTCTTCTTTTTTTTTTTTTTGCTTAAATAAAACAAGTATAGTTTCATCAAATATTAAAGTGACTTGGAAATAAAATATGTAAATGTTTTTTATATAATTATATAATTTTTTTTTTCCAAATCAAATTCAATTTTTATTAAAATAATAAAAAATAATTTATAAATTAAAAACAAAAAATACTGATTTTTATTATTATTATTTTTATTATTATTACTTATGACAAAACATTTTTTTTGTATATAATATTGGAATAAAAAAAATGTATTTCCTAGTTAATTTTACTATTCATATTTTTTTATACACAGTATCTCTCGCTCATAACTATAGTACCCCCTATATACAAAAAAATTAAATAATAAAAATAAATTAAAAAAATTTTCTCTTATATTGGCAAGAAAAAATATTTTATTTTTTAGTTTATGGTATGGACAAATTGGACTCTTGTCCAATTAAACTGTTGCTTAGAAAGCAAAAACCACACTCTTAACCTGCCAAATGGACAGTGTGCACCAAAAAACAAAGACGACTATAAAACTGTCACCAATATGCTAAACGAAAAAGGAACCAAATATCACTCTTTCTAATTCAAAGCAGAAAAATCTTCAAAACTGTTTTAAAAAAGATATATTCTATCGACAGGTCAGAAATCACCAAAGCACTAAAGCAAGAAGGGCATACTGTTACAAACATCTGAGTAATAAAGAACAATACTACAAAACTATCGATATCAATGCTTTACTTAAACATAGCTAAAAACGTAAATTGGAGTTTTAGGGTACATGGCAAAACATACGTCTAGCTGTCGTTAATAATTTGATTGTTTAATGTCATAATTATTCAATGCCAAAAAACAGACATGATACTGGACTAAACATTAATCACATTTTCAAGGTTAAAATCCATAGAAAAAAAACAGTATTTTTAATAAGTTTTTAAAAAAAAGTCGAATATGAAAAATAGAAATTGTACTATCAATAAACTTTTTTGAATAATCATGAGAATGATGATGCCAGTTTCGTTCATGGGTGAATATCCGGTAAATGGGGATCGACGTTTTCCTTAGTTTTTTTTATACAATACAAAATATATAATATTAATTATAATGAACTTTGTTTAATATTTTTTAGCGTAAAACACCCAACTATTGGCACCCCTGAATTAAGAGCCAACTATTGGCACTCTTTTTTAAACAAAATATTTCTCCGTTATTAATTTAGATAGGTACCGATGAAAAATTTAAATATTTTAAAAATTTCAATCAAAGTATAGCATTTACATAATGTTTCATTTTTACATTAATATTTTAACTGTACTTCTAATTCACAAGTGAAAAAGCCGTGTTTTAAAAAGGAATTCTTATTTTTTGCTAGGGTTTTTAATTATGAAATACAATATTAATTATGATGTTAAATAACTAGTTTCTAACAAAAAAATATTCAAATTTTCATAATATATTAAAAAATTAATTACTTATTGTTACATCATATTAGAAAAAAGGGGTGTCAATAAATATATAAAAAAAAATCTTCATGTTTTTATTATTGGCATACGTTAATAAAATTATTGAGAAAACCCGATTTATTGGCACCGCTTATAGTTAATCATACATGGTTAGTAGATGCTTTCGTGTACGTTATGCCAAAGAATATTCAGAAATAAAATAAATGTCTGCTAGAGTCCCACAGGGAAGTGTTCTCTATCTGTTATATACAAGAGATATCCTCCAAATTGACAACATTTTTATGACTACCTTTGCAGACGATACAGCGATTTCTGCTTGCAGTTGACGTACCTATCGAAAACTCCACAGCAAATCTTCAAAATGCAGTGAATAAAATAAGATTATGGACCCAACGACGGCGCATAAAACTTAAGGAAAGCAAATCAACTTATAAAAATTGTATATATAAAATAATTGCAACCAATCCTATCTCAATCAACAACAAAATAGTACCATATACCAATACATCAAAGTATTTGGGAATAACACTTATCGACAACAGTGTCCGTCGACTCAAGAGAACAAAATACCACGACCTGGTCACTACCTTAAATGGAAAATTCTACGATAATAGTTTCCTTTACGAAAAAATCTAAATAATCTTCCCACGCGGAAACTATTGATGTGGCTATCTCATTCACGGAAAATGTCATAGTGATAAAGTTCCTACATGGTAATTATTATGATGATAGCGATCCTTCACGGAAACTATTACTATAACAATTTCCTAAACACGCGATCGAAAAATTTAAGTTCGAATTGGAAATGTAATTACCCTGGCTTAAAAATGTAATTTCCCTGGTACAGAAAATCCCCCTGGAGCTTTAAAATTAAAAAAATATAAAAAAAATTGTTTCAACCTATTAAATAGCCTTAATCAAATTTTAGCTTTATTTGAAAACCAATTTTACAATTCATTTTTAAGAAAAAAAATTCTGGATCACGCCTTCATACAACTAATGCCGTTTTATCAGATATTCATTCATCTTCATATAGATGTTTATAATAAAGAGTTAATGCAATTTCACGTATATAATTTCAAAGTATATGCTGTCGACAAATAAAATGTCCTATGTACAACACCATATAGGACACAACATCACTGTCGGCTCATATAATTTTGAGGTAGTTTGGTAATTTTGAGGTAGCTTGGAACCAAAATCAACTACACCAAAAACATCGACGTTAAAGTAAGACGAAGTACCCTAGCAAACTGTTGCTACTTCGGTTTTTCCAAACAACTGGGTTCAAAGCTCATATCCCAAATGGTTCTGAATCGTGGACATTACCAAAAGCAAGCGAGCATGCACTTGGTATCTTTGAGAGAAAAATTCTTCGTCGCATTTATGGTCCTGTGTCTGACGAAGGGGTTAGGAGAAGAAGATACAATGCCGAACTATACCGACTGTTCAACGACATGGACCTAGCCAATAAAAGTCAGAATAAGACGTCTTTATTGATTAGGGCATGTAGAGCATATGGATGAAAATGCTCCGGCTAGGAAACTCTTCGAACCCAAGCCCCAGGGAACGAGTCGTCGAGGGAGGCCGCACCTTCGATGGAGAAATGAAGTATCGACAGATATGGAAAAACTTCAAATCCCCAACTGGAGAGATTCCGCTTGTGACGAAGTCAGTGGAGGACAATTTTGCGTCAGGCCCTTCATGGTGTGTAGCGCCCAACAAGTTAATAAGTAATATAATTTCACAAAGACAAATTATCGTTATTTAATCATGTGGTCTTTTTATTCTCCTGTTATACGTAAACGTATTTCAATAGGTGTTATATTCAGCGTGGTTCATCTTGCTCATTTCATTCTTTAAAAAAAATCTTTTTCATTTTTTACCGAATGTAAACATATTCTCTAATTTAAAATTTTTAAATTATTATTATAAAACAGTATTTCATGCTCCTAAAAAATAAATTTATAAAATTGTAATATACATAGATATAAGAGTTATATCACCATTGTGTCTAAGAATTTTACTTGCTTAACTCGCAAGTTTGTTTTAATAACAAGAATTTTGATAAATTATTAAAGTAATCGATTACTCGAATATTTTCATACCACACTTTTAACCTATTTTGACGAATTGACCTACCTTGCCACATGGAATGAACAGTTCATCACTGGATGACATTATATGTCGTCTATATCTACCGATTAATAAGAGTGGAGCAAGATTCCTACAAGGAAATTGTTATTCCAAAAATGAAATCTCAGATAAGTACAGCGGTAACTAGCGGATGGGAAGAGCTAATTTGGACTTAATTCATGTTTCATATCAGTCATGGAACAACAACACTAACTATAGCAAAACAATAGCATTCATTGACATGTATTTTATAAAATTATCGACCAACCCCGAAAGCAATCCACCGGATGGGACACTGGAATCCAGGTTCAGAGATTGTGCGGCTCTAATTACATTCAATTACCTACATATGTTCATCGGATTCCCTAACTAGGACTACTTATTAGATTGGCTCTTCACAAACCAACTATATGATGATGCCGCGTGATTATTCAAATTCGACGAAGAGATACAAATGAAGGATTCATATTTTCCTTATCAGGTTAATTTCGTGATAACAACAAAATCTGCGTACTCGCTACAGTCAACCCTTCCATTTATTTCTTCTGCCACAGTACGTGCACTCTATTAAAAGATGGGAGATTCAAAAACGCCAAAATGCTACTTGACACAAATTTTCCAGGCACAGTACTGAGTGCACAAATCTTATCTTATACGTGTATTATGATTCTATCGAAATGACAAAGGGATATTTTTATTTTTTATTTTTTGTCAATCGCGACAGTATTGCACCCGCAAATACATCATCATTCATCACATACAAGATCTAGAGCGATCAGAGGGTTGATTAGAACCCAATAGTTTAAATGCAAATGACTGGTTTTACTTTTTGAAGGAAACCGACTTTAAGCTTACTCAGAGGATGAAAGACGTCCTAGCTCAAGCCTTCAAGATTCCAGAAAGGGATCAATTGGTAAATAACCACGATCATTATGAATCGTCATGAAAAAATAAGTGTTTTTTTCTTGGAAGATTTTTTACGTCGCTTCTGTGAAAGTGTAAGTATTTTAAAGAAAAAATTTACGTTATGTCTGTTTTTATGTGATTATACTTGTAAAACAATAATAAATTTTCCTTCAGAATTTGATAAATATTTTTGAAAACAATGCCACGAAGAAATATAAATGTCCAAGATGTGAGTTTCGAAAAAGAGATTTGTGATATATTGGATTACTTTTCAGATGATGATATTATAACAGATCCTACCTTTTGTTTATCATCTAAACACAGTACAAGTGTGAAGAAGAATATGATTCGCACGATGAAAAAGAAAATAATGAAAGTATTGATAAAAATAATAAAGACAGATTTTGTTTATATTGCGTAAAGGATGCAGAAGAAAATGAAGATAACTAAATATTTTGTTTTTACTTTTGAAATTTATCTGAATAGTATTTTACAGACTTAATTTTTTTCAAAATAATTTCTTATAATTATGATAAATATGCTTAATTTTTTTTTTATATAAATAAAGATCATTTTTTAAAGGCTACTGAAATAAATACCATTTATTTTTAATTTCATATAAGTGGATTTTTGTTATATATTTTTGTTGATTTTTGTTTTGTTAATTTAATAACTTTACCTTTGTAATTAAATTAAATTTTTATATAAACAATATGAGTGATAAATTAAGAAAAGACGATATTATTCAACTAATAAATATGTATCCCTTTGAGGCCGAGGTTAATCGATTGTGTTAGCTGTCTATAAAAATACGTATTATATCATATCTTTACTTATTTCATTTTGTTACTTAAAACCTAAAAACATTGATCGTGTTAGGTCTTGTATTTATTGCATACAAAAAAAATTATTCATACAATAATATTTTGAATGTAATTCTTAGTTTAGTGCAGTGTCTCTAAGTGAATAGAAGGATGTCTTTCGGTATGCATTCATTATTTCATATTTAATTGTATTTATTATTTCATTTTTAAACGTTTTTATTCTCTTTTTTAAGTTGTATTTTAACATGTTAAATGACAAAATTTCGATAGTTTTTGATAAAGAAAAATTTAGATGCCAAAATTTTATAACTCTTTTGACTCCAATGGAATATCTAAGTAAATATTATACTAAAATGTATGTACTGTTTATGTATGGATTATGTATGATATGAAATTACGTTGACAAAGGATGAAATAAAAAACTTTTATGAATGTAACATATTAATGGGTTGTCTTGGTTAGCCTAATATGAGAATGTATTGGGCACACGACTTTAGGAATGAACTTATAGCAAATTGTTTGTCACGAGATAAGTTCACAAGAATGTGCAACATAATTCATTTCATAGATACCAGTAAGCCTGTTGAAACAAATAAATTATGGAGAGTACAGCCCGTAATAGATATGGTACGAAATAGATGTAATCAGCTGGCCACTGATGTCACCAATTATTCTATTGACGAGCAAGTGATCCCCTTTATGGGAAGGTGCCCAGGGTGACAAGTTCTTCGATCGAAGCCTCGTCCGGTAGGCCTTAAAAATCTTGTATGTTCAACTTCAAAAGGACTAATTGTGGATTTTGAAGTATTCCAAGGTGCTGGCACATTTCCTAATTGTGAACTTGGGCATGGACCATCCATAGTTTTAAGGCTTTCAAAATTCTTACCAAAAGGTAGCCACTTATATTTTGATCGCTTTTTTACGCCTGTACCACTGCTAGAAAAATTGAACTTAATGGGATTTAGAACTAGCTACTGACACAATTATGAATAATCGGCTTGGAAAAAGGATTAATTTTCCATTAGACAAAAGTCTAATGGAAAACGGAACGCGGAGACATCAGCCAATTCGTTAAAAACGATAAAGTGGATGATATAAGGCTAGATGGATATGATCATTGGCCTGAAATTTTAGAAGGTACCGCCAAAAGATGCAGAAACAAATATTGCAATAGTCGATCTAGAGCACGCTATGTAAAATGTAAGGTTCATCTTTGCATTATAAGAGGTGAAAAAATGAAATATCTAAATGTTATTTTTAATATAAGTACAAGGCCGAAATTTCGAAGCAATTCTAGTTTTTAATAGAAAATCTTATAAGATAGTTTAAGCTGTGAATTATTAATATTTATTTTATCTTCAAAGTAATAATGAAGTAATATTTATTTTGTTATATTTTTTGTTAGATATTCTTTGTTTTTAATTTTAAGAATTATTTTTACTTCTCTATAATATTATATTAACGAAAAATTTGATTTGATTTGTGATTGAAAACAATGAACAAATATTTATGTTTAATTAACTTGAGCTTTTATGTTGATAATGTTCGAATTTAAAAAATAATGAAAAAATATATAAAAGAATAATTTTTTATTTGGTAAAATAATGGTATTTATTTTAAACTAAAAGCCGAAAGTACACAATTGTGCGAAGTCCGCCCAGGCGAATTTTTTTAAATTTTTTTAGTAATCTTAAAAGGAAAATAAATAAGCTTATGAATTTTCAGATCAATCTGAGCAAAAATTTTTGCTTCGGCCTCAAAGGGGTATATGCAACATGAATACCTTTGGAACTATAAAATTTTCTATATATAAAAGACTAGATTTAAAGAGCTTGGCTTGGCTCTTTCTTTACATTTTAATTTAACCATTGATGATACAAAGAGAAAAATTAAAGCATTACAATCATCATATATAAAAGAAAAAAAAAGAGATGACTTTATAAAATCTGGTGCCGGTGGCGATATATATGACCCAAATTTATTTTATTTTTCAGAATTTAACGTATGAATTCATGAATTTACTCCTTGACTTTCGAAACGTCTAAAAAAAGTTGAAACAGAATGTCTTGTCCTTACATTCGTCAAATTAAAATTGTAACACATAGTGTTGAGTTTATAAACGCCTCGAATGTGCAAAGAAAGCATCGAGAATTTCTGAAAGACATTTGTTTGACGTTCATAATAATTTGGAAAATTTAAATGGGGCAGGAAATAATCAATTGAGTGAGTGTTTTTATGTGTTTTAAAAACAAAAATAATTTAAACACGCGAAAGAAAACTTTTTCTTTCGTTTGATAGAACCAATGCTCGCTAAATTCATGCTTAAAAAATTTTCTTTTTTAAATGCAAAACAATCATTGAATATAATATTAATTAATATGTTTGCTATATAATTATTCATTTTTTTGTCTTATGACATTCAAAAAACAAATGTTCGTAAAATTGCAAGAAGTGTTTATTAACGTCAAATAACACATTGTATAGACATTACAAAAGTTTAACAACCCGTCTCACAATCGTATTTTTTGATGTTTCGAAAGTCACGGAGGTTAGTTGGTAACAGTTATTTATACAGTTGTTGTAGAGTTAAGTTATTTTATAAAGTAGGACAGTGGTTTTTTTTTATTACAGGGTACTTTATATACGAATCAATGGAACTTAACGATGACATGTCAAATGACAGTAATACCAAAGATTATAAATTTTCAACCTCAAATTCAGCCAAACCAAACAAGAAGAAAAAAGATAGAAGTATTGATGGTGATTCAAAATTTGAAAATGCTATTAAAGCAATAGTAAATTTTGGAAAATCAAATAAAGAAGATGAATATGTATGTATATGTATTTTTTGGAAAAACTTGGAAAATGTCAGATTTATTATTGTTCACATACCTGTCGGTATATACTTAATAATCTTTAAAAAATATTACATAAATACACAGTGGAGATAATTAAAGAACGTAGTCCTAATGCAGATATAAAAAAAAGTAATCCTCAACTAAATCGAATACTACCAAAATCAAAACCGATTATTAAACCCAATACAAGTTCTTCATCTTCACCTTACAGCAGTAGTAATGGTAGTTATAGTTAATGCAAAGGTAAAAATATTATACAACAAGTTAATGAAATTAACGGTTGAATTTTATGATGAATTATATTAATTTAAGAAAAATTTTAAATATTTATTTTATTACATTTTTAATTTCTGTTCAATTTTTATTATTTTGTTTGGCTTTGAAATATATAAAATTTTCTTTAATTTTGTTTTTTTTTTTTATATAACTTAAATACATAGTTTCAGAAAAACTAAATCGTGTATTTAAAGATATAAGAATTTTAATATTAACTGAAATTAAACTGTTAGTAAACGATACTAAAATGTTAATAAGTTAATCGAATTAAATTTAATTTTTATCTCGTGAAGACATATTACAGTCAAATCCGATTAGTTGCACTCCGCATAATAGCACCGAAATGATTTGATAACAAATTAAATGTCTAGGAACCAATTTATGCGATTGAGAAATACAATTCATTTTGTTGACACTACCAAAATCATTGATTCAAAAGCATTGCAATCAGCAATAAATTTTGGCGAATTCAGCCAGTGATAAATTTGGTAAGAAAGCGATGTAACGAATTAGCTACTAAAGTCAGAAGCTACAGCATAGATGAGCAGATGATCCCATTCACTGGCAGATGTCCAGCTCGGCAAGTCATTAGATCAAAACCGTGCCCAGTTGGAATAAAAAATCTTGTCTGTGCTACATCTAATGGATTAATTGTAGATTTTGAGTTATTCCAAGGAGGTGGAACTTTTTTGAACACTGGGCTTGGTCACGGGCCATCCATAATTCTACACCTTACAAAGTGTTTACCAAGAGGCAGCCATCTTTATTTCGACAGATTTTTTTCAACAATACAACTCGTTGAAAAGCTAGATGAAATGGGATTCAGGGTTACTGGAACAATAATGAGCAATCGCTTGGGAAAAATAATTCATTTCCCACTAGATAAAACGATGAAACGAGGTGAAATAAGCCAATATGTTAAAAACGATCGTATTGTTGCAGTAAAATGGTGTGATACAAAGTGTGTTACTGTCATATCAAATAAATGTGGTAAAGATCCAATTCAAACTGCTGATCGTTGGAATAACAACCAAAAACGACGTTTGCCTGTGCCGATACCTGCTGTAATCAAAGATTACAATGCAAACATGGACGGTGTCAACATAGGTGATCAAATGATGGAGTATAATCGAATTAAGGTAAAAACAAAAAAATGGACAGTTAAAACTTTTTTCCATTTTCTTGATTTGGCAATATTCAACTGCTGGATGGAGTGCAGGAGAGATGCTTCACTACTTAATATTCCAAAAAATGATGTCAAGCAATTTTTAGAATTCAAATTGGAAATTGGTGAAGTATTAGCGAAATGTAAGGAGGTACCACCTGTACCTAGTGATGAAATCACAATTACTGAAGATTCTTACGGGACTAAATATCGTACCTATGATGCTCCAGAAGATATAAGATTTGATAGGTACGACCACTGCCCTGAATTTTTAATTACTACAGCAAAAAGGTGCCGCAATAAAAACTGTTCTAGTCGCTCTAGAGCAAGATGTCAAAAATGTAAAGTACATTTGTGCATAATCAAAGACAAAGACTGCTTCATACACAAAGAGACTAAATTAACATGTGATAATAATTGAAGATATGAAATATACTAATTATTTATTTTTTAATAACATGAAATATGAATTTTTTTATTTTATTTAATTGCATGAAATATATTATTTATTTTTTACTTCATTTATAATTTAATAAATTTTTTTTAAAAATTGAACGAAAAATATTGTATTTTCCTTTGAAGAAAAAATTCTTTTTTCCATAAGCTAATGGCCTAAGATACACAAATGTGTTAGGTCGTTTTTGACTACCCCTCTCCACCAAACATTTTTTTGTTAATTTTTTTAGCATTTTGATACCAAAATGACCAAGTGTGTAAATTTTGGGTTCGATTAAGAGTTTTTAGTTTTCCGGGTCTCAAAGGGTTAAATTTTCTACGCTCCAGAGCGTACCATAAAGTTTTAATGAAAAGTTTCATAAAGTTAACGAAAGGTTGGTTAAGTTCATTATAGTTGTCAATATGAAACTTCATACAGTCGTACAAAAACTTAAACTACCTTAAGTCGCCTAAAGCACATTAAGTCTATTATAGTCAGCGCTAATGTACTGCGATAAATGTAAAATTTCAAATTAATTTTCAGTTGATTATTTGGGTATTGCTAAAAGTTAATTTTTATATTGTAAGCTGGAAAGTGTGTATGTAAGTCATATGTGCGGCCCCTTCCAAATTTCCATTTAAATGTTAATATTGGTTTATTTAATTAGGAAACCGATATTATTAATTCTCGAGAAATCATTTCTATTCTTTAAACATACTTCCACATGATTTTTCTTTAACCCTAATAAATTTCAATCATTCATAACGGCCATAACTAATAAAATGTTTCTAAATTCTTTTTGCTGATAAGCATATTTTACGGGTAAAATTTCAAAACATTTAAAATCAACAAATATAAAAGTGCAAATTATATTTGAACTATAAACTCTTGTCGCAATTCAAATATAAAATAATATCATATTTCATATTTGACCGGTCCTAATAAATATTAAATGATTAAGTGGTTTTGTTATTATTTTTAAAGCAATGATTTCTCAATCGAACTAAGTTGAATATACTATAAATTTTGTAATCTATGTAAAAGAAATGTTGTTATAAATAATTATATCTTAAGTATAATTTTTGTAAATTGTATTTTTAAGAATAAGAAAGAAATTCAGTTCTAGTTATGTCTCGGAAAAGAAAAGAGTTAATTTTCTTTCCAATTAATAAAATATTTTTTTTATATAAATAAGGAATAAAAGTAACTTGTGTTTAATTTTGTGTTTTATTTTTTATAAGAATTTGAACCTAAAAAATAAAATTGGCGCAGTCGGTAGGATGGCCCAACTATTCATAAAAAGTGTAAAGTTAATTGTTCAAAACTTTTAAATATAATAAATTAAAAAACAAACAAATATTTATTTGTTATCAAGAACATTAAAGCTGTAATCGGAAATGTCAGCTGCGCATCAAATGACTTAGCAGAGTAACCTAAAACGCAACAAACTAAGATCATTTAACTTTTATTACTGACAGATGGCAACTACTTTTGTCAGCTAACCGAAATTGAAAAAAAAACAATAATCATCTGACAGAAAATGTCATTTGCAAATCACAACATCATAAAAACAAACTCCCAGTAAATGAAGAGATCAACGAAGAAAACTAAATTGATACTCTTGCCAATATTAAACTACAAACCAACATAAATAAATTAAATAAAATGACAACAATCACAGGAAAAGATTTAATTGCTGAAGCAAGAGCAATACCAATATTCAGAGGTGATGATACCTTTGAACTTTCTCATTTTATTCAAGAAACGGAAACAATATTAGGCTTAACCAATGATGAAGGAATAAAAGCCTATTTCTTAAATATTTTAATGGCGAAAATACAAGGATCTGCTGCAGTCGCAATAAGGAGGTTGTCAACTAACACATGGAATGAAGTAAAGAGTCAACTGAAGAAATCATTCGGGATAAAGGAAAGTTATTGGAGGAAGCCAATTCCACAAGATTTATAAATGTAAATCAATATTATTATGATTTAGTCAAAATATTAGATCCATTAAGTTTAAATTAGATGTAAATTCTGCAATTGAATTCAATGTAATTAATAACGAAATAAATATACTGGAGAAATTTTTAAGTGAAATTCCGCGGCATGATTCGATATATTTAAGAATTAAAAAAATTGAAACGTTAGAAGAAACTTTTTTTGAATTGGAGCAAACAGGAATTGATATAAATCAAAACAGAGAACAAATAATAAATTTAATAATAATAATAAATATAAAAATAATAATTACAATAGTTTTAATCATTTTAATAACAAATATAATAATAATTATAATGTCAACAATCATTTTAATAATAAAAATTGTAACAATCGATTCAGTAATTCAAACTCCTTTTCAAATAATTACGATCGTTCTAACAATTATAGCAATTCAAATCCGCAAAAATCCTTGCAGTATCCTAATAACAACCACAATTCTAATAATAATCGAAACTTTAGACGAAGTGGAAATTTTCATAATAATTATAGACATCAAAATTCTATAAATTCTGATATTAATAATAATCAGAGAATAGAACCAATGGAAATTGATACAATTGAGGAAAATTTTCAGTAAGAGCCTCAGAAGCCGCTTTATCAATTGTAGATTTCACTATCAACACAAAAAAAAAAAAAGTGTTTAATTGATTCTGACGCTACAACTTCCATCATCGATAGTAATTTATTCCCTCATATAAAAAAAAATCGTTTAAGAAAACCAATAGTAATCTCAACCTTAGTAGGAAAGAGTAAAATCTATTATGAATTAATAACTAAAGTACCTGAAGAATTTAACCATGAAGCAAACATGGTGTGGAAAGTATTGGATCTAAGAATAGAAAGTTTAATGCAAAATATTTTAAAAGCCAAAATATTTTTGGTGATAAATAGGTGCCAAAATTAATTTTGAAAATGAATCTATCGAAATTAAAAGAAGAATAATAAAATTTAATAGTACTTGTCCATTTAATGAAATACATCAATTATACTGAATTAATTTTAATTCAAAAAATCTGTTTGATTATATTAAATCAACCCATTTAAATAATGAAGAAGGTAGTATTCTAAAAAAAACTTTGTAGTACTAAAGATCTATTCTATCAAGAAGGACAATAATTTACTAATATAGATTGTATTAAACACCAAATTATTACTTCTCATGACAAACCAATTTATTAAAAAATTTATCGTTTCCCCAAGATTCATAAAAGGGAAGTAGAAAAATAAATTGCTGAGATGTTAACACAAGGAATAGTAAAAAAGAGTAATTCTCCGTATAATTCCCCCATCTGGATGGTTCCAAAAAAAATGGATCAATCAGGACAGTAAAAATTGAAAACCGTAGTCGAATATAGGAAATTGAATGAGATTACAATAGACGACAAATTTCCCATTCCGAATACTGATTCTCTCTTTGACAAATTGGGTAAAGCTCAATACTTTTCAACTATAGATCTTGCTAAAGGATTTCATCAAATCCTTGTAGAAGAGAAAGCTCAACCAAAAACTGCATTTTCTACTCCACAAGCTCATTACGAATATGTCAGGATGCCATTCGGTTTAAAAAGTGCTTCTGTCACGTTTCAGAGAATGATGAATTATGTTTTACGTGATCTAATTAACGTTTGCTGTGTTGTATAAAAATATAAAAATTAATGATGAAATTGAAAATTTAGAGGACAACATTTTTTCTTAAGTTATCAAAAACCTTGACCAAAAAAAAGTTACGGAATATTTCTGTATTTAAAATATATAGTGCAATACATTTTCAATGTTGTGTGGTTGTACCTTTACAAACATTCAATTTTTATTTCTGTGGCCACAAGCAATAACCGCTTAGGTCGACTTAAGACAAAAATGAAATAAATATACCAAGCAATTCCTTATGTCGAATACTACACTTCAGCAAAATTTTGTAGTTCTATCGTTATTTGAATCAGAGTTATGACGAAAAAACCTAACCGCTTATGTCGAAATGGAATTGCTCTGCATATGCAATAATCGCTTAATTCAACTTAAGAAAACAGTAGACGTACTATTTGGTAGATGTTTAATTTAAAACAAAAACTTATGTTTACCTAAGCTTTTATTTCAAATTATATATGCTACCATTTTTCTAAATATACCTTATCAAGCTACAAAAACTTATATCGATTTAAGCTTTTATTGCAAATTGAATATTTTTATTTAAGTTTTCTTACTTAAAGATAAGTTTTTATTCCAAAATAAAATTTTAGCAAGTTTAGTCTTAACACGATTTAAGTGGTTGTTGTGTTTTAACATGTTTTCTAATTGGCGGTTAAAGTACTGTTAGGTTGTTTTAGCATGTGCATTGAATGACAACATGTGTTAGTTAAGAATAAAATTTTGTTGGAAGAGGTTGTAATTTTATTCAATCTAAAATAAAATTTAGTGTTAATTTTGAGGTTGATGAATAATAATTACATGAAATAAAGTAAATATAAAATTTAATAAAATATTTTGTTTAAATTTTATTTTGATTTTAAAAATAACACTATGTCGTTGAGAACTATGAAAATATTAGAATTAGCAAAAAAGTCTCGCATGAATACACAAAGAAAAGAAGGTAAGTTTAATTTATTTGAAATTGGTATTACACGTATTTTTTAACGCTAAATTAAACAATAATTTTTTGAAAATGTAACAGAACCAGTTAGAAAACCTTCAAAATTAAGCAAAAGTAAATTTGAAAAAACCATTTTTAGTAACGATCAGCTAACATTAAACAGAAGAGTTTTAAGCGATATTAATGAAAAAAATGAAAATTTAATTCCAACACAATACAGTGATTTCGACTCGGATGATTCTGTTAAAGATCCTGATTTTCAAATTTCAGAACAGAGCAATTCTGCTGATATAGAACTTGACTACGAAATGATTGAATTGGGAAAACAAATTGAAGAAAATTTGGTTGGAACTGAACAATCTATTAATCACATTTCCGAAGTAGAGATTAGTGAAAATAATCGTTATTCTAAAAAAAGCTCTAAGGAGAATCGTAATAAGGGAGATTCATATATTAACAAAAAAGGATCTTTGGTACCAGAAAGATTATGCATTTCCTTAAATTATGATTGCCGCAAAAGATGTGGGGATAAAATTTCGTATAAAACGCAGCAAGAAATTTTCAAATCTTATTGGTCATTAGGCAATTATAATCAAAGAATTCTCTTCATATCTTCATTAATGAAAATAGTACCTACAAAAACGGCACGTAAGGAAAAACATGTTACTAAACCTAGAAATCGTCAATACCATATAAAATATAATTTGGAATTTAAGGGTGAGCAAATAGAAGTTTGTCAAAAATGCTTTAGAAATTGTTTTAATGAAACTGAAAGCTTTTTGAAAAACATAATAAAAAAAAAATTAGAATATCCTAATTTAGAAATGATTGATTATCGAGGATCTGGTTCAGGTACTAATAGATGTGATGAAAATGTTATTAAAAGTATAAAAGAACATATAGACAGTTTCCCCGCTTACGAATCCCATTATTCAAGGAGAGATACCAGTTGTAAATATTTACATGCAAGTTTGACTCTTACGCAAATGCACAAATTGTATTGCGAAAAACTTAAAAATAATAAAGCAGTCTCTCTTAGCAAATATTCGGAAATTTTTAAAAGTAATATTTTTTATTACAATTATTATTATATGTTAATTCTAAATATATTAACATAACAATAAACTTTAATTTTTTACAGCAATGAATATCAAATTCAAGAAGCCTAAAATTGACACGTGCAATAAATGTGATTTATTGAAAGTACAAATTGAAGTTACAAAAAAAGAAAATAACCCTGAGACTTTACTGAACTTAGAAAATCATCTAAAAGATCATCATGCTGCAGCTGATGGCGCTTATGAATCAAAAAGAACTGATAAAAATCTTGCTACTACTGACTCAACTATTGGAGTTTACGCTTTCGATCTCCAGCAGTGTTTGCCAACTCCATTTTTGCAAACAAATACCTCATTCTATAAAAGAAAATTATGGACGTACAATCTCACAATTCATGATTGTGTTACGAACTCGCCTTACTGCTATATGTGGCACGAGGCTCTTGCTGGTAGAGGTGGCAATCAAATAGCCTCCTGCATTTTTAAGCACATAATGAGTCTTTCTAATAATTTTCAAATTAAAAATTTAGTATATTATAGCGATTCATGCCCTGGTCAAAATCGAAATTCTTTTATGTGTACAATGTTTGCAATAGCTGTTCAATGTAATCAGAACTTAGATACTATTGATCACAAATATTTAGAACCAGGTCATACGCACATGGAGTGCGACGTCGATCACGCGACTATAGAAAGGAAAAAGAAAAAAACAGATGCAACGATTCACCATCCACGTGATTGGTATAATTTTGTGAGAACTGTGAGCTCCAAAACCAAATTTAATGTCATAGAAATGGAAACTCATGATTTTTTTAATTTTTCAATGTGTTTAAAAGAAAAATTTATGTTGCGATCCCGAAATGAAATAGGAGAGCAATTTGTGTGGAAAAATGTAAGATGGCTCAGATTTTCTAAAACCAACTTTGGCAAAATACTATACAAAAATTCTTTGAGTCGTGACGAGCCATTTAAAGTTTTAAATTTTGTAAAACGAGGAGTTTCATCAATCGATTTTAAAGATATCCCAACAATTCAAGAAGATATTAAAATTAGTTCAAAAAAGAAAAAGGATTTAGAAGATTTGTTGCCCCTTATTGATAGTTCTTTTCACTTCTTTTACAAAAATCTTCAAACTCATGATGTTCCGGACATTCATCCAGATTTAGTGAATGATACAGAAGAAAACTAATTTTTTTTTATTATTATAATTAAAACGAATATTACATAATAATTTATTATAAAATAAATTATTGTGATCTATTATTTTTAATTTTTCCAAAATATTTTCAATTCAAATTTGAATTATGTATTATAGGTACTGATTTTTTTTTGTTAATGAATTAAAATATTAATTGTTTTATTTTTATACTTCATTTTTATTTTCATTTGTCATTGAATTTGTCGCATTTTGAAATATTATAGTTTTTATTTAAAATAAATAAATAATTTGAAAAATATTATTATAAAAAATATTTTGTTTTAATATACTATTTTCCTTAAGTGACATTTTGTTTCAATTTCAATTTTGCAATAACAACCTATTTCAATATAAGTTTAAAATGTTAGTACAACCTGATTCGCAATAAACGCTTAAGTATACTTAAGTTTAAGGAATGTTATTTTAAGTGTTTGGTATAACCACTTAACTTGTTTTTTCCATTATTTACGAAGCTATTTAAAGTATTTTCATTCCGGTTTGTAACAGTTTTAGTACTTCTTTAAGCATGCTTTATTTTTTACAAAGTTTGAACCTAATTTACTATTAAAGTTTTTTCAGAAATCAAATCAAAGTTTAAAATTGAATTTACTCGAAACATCAATTTCAGACTTAAGCGGTTATTGCTTGTGGCCACAGATTTTAAGTGTAAAATTTTTTTTTAAATTTTAAAAATTACTTTTTTAACGTTTGAAATACCTTTTGATTTTAATGTTATGTATGTGATTAAAAAAAAAAGTATGTACATCTATATAATGTGGATTATGTACATATGTAAATAAAAATGTTATATTCATAATTATGTACCTATGTTCCGAAATAATTAAAAGCTTATGTTATTGCAAATGTACTTTCTTTTACAAGCACTTTTCGATGCAGCAATAAAGGTTTAGTTAAGTGCACTGACATAATGCAATTAAACGGGTTGGGTTAAGTGCACTAACTGATGCAGCTAAACGGTATTGTTTAACTGCATTCCCCGACTAGGGGCATCAGTTTGGTGAAAATTTATGTGAGGCAGCTCACTGGGTTTGACTATATCATTAGTTTAATTTACCAATGCCAGAATATACTCAAATTGATCAATTGTTAATCGGCCAAAATTTTTAAAGTCTCCTGACCTTTCCCATGATATATCTTTTAAAAGATGAACTTCAACATTGTCAAGATCCAAAAATTGATTCGCCCAAAATTGCGGTGACATTCTTTTTTTTTGCCCGAATTTTGTGTAATTCTCTTAATGCATTTAACGTGAAAGTTGCGGGTTTTTGTTTTCTATTCATTTTCCGATTATGTATAAAATGTTGTCTTTTTTTGCACTGTTTTCTTTTGAATGAAGTGTCTTGACATAATTTGCCCAGCAAAAAATGTCTGACTTTTTTTGATATTTGCAGACACTTTTGATATCTGACTTTATGTCTCGTTAAGACGCTCCCATAAAAAATATGACAACTGATAGATTTTTCCAATTACGGAATAATTTGCAAATAGTTAATAATTTAGATAGACCAAAAAATTGTAGCGATCAATTTTTTAAAGTTAGACCTTTAATTGAAGCTGTAAGAGCACGTTGTTGTTTTATCGAATTGGAAGAAAATTTGTGTACTAATGAACAGATTATACCATTTAAAGGTATTGTTTATTTCTTATATATTATATGAATTTATTTATATACTTATTCGGGGGTCCTTATTAAGGTTCAATTAAACAATACTGCAAAGGGAAGCCATCACCATGGGGGAATAAAAAATTGTGTTTTGTGCGGGAAGAGTGGTATTCACTTCCTTTTATATCAAGGTAAAACCTTTTGAAATTCTCTATATATTCAACTATGTTCCAGCATTCCCATTCTTCAATAAAAAGAAAATGTGAATGGAGAATGGGAATAATGGTATTCTGTCATTCTCTCTTGGAGAATGTCTGTGGAATAGTTCCCTTTCCTACTTTTTAGTAATGATGGTAGAATTTTTATAATAATTAGAATTATATTAATTTAAATAATTTTAATAGTAATTTAGTTTTTTAATAGTTTAAAAAATTTAAGTTTAAAATAGTTTTAGTCAGGTTAATTTTTATAACAGTGATATACATATAGTTGAAAATGTAAGTATACTTAAATATGCGTATATTTTTAAAAAAAAATATTTAAAATTATTTTAAAAAATTAAATAAAATTTATAGGGTCAAAGGCAAACATAAAAACGGTCGCCAAGACAAACTATTTTTAAACTTTATGGAGAAGAACGAAGACATAGCCAAAGGCTTCACTAAAAAGGATAAATATCTAGTAGATTCTCTCTGGAGCGATTTGGTCAGATATTTAAACGTGTAAACACACAACTGAATTGTCGACAATTCTACAAAATTTGTCAACATATTGTCATCTTTTTGTGACATTTGGTTGCCCGGGTTACAACTTGAGGGAAGCCACAGAGACACCACAACACAACCTCAACACAGCCACATTAACACCACACAGACGTGCAAATCGTTCTTCAGTTGAAAATTATATATACAGCTTCAAGCATTGAGATATCTGAACTTGACATAAAACGATTTGGATTTGCTACAAGTCTTGTTCTCGAATTGGTGAAACGTTTGTCCACTGGAAAGGGATTCAATATTTTTTATAATAACTTTTCCAGTACATTATAATCTTTTAGAAATTCTTCAACAGAAAGATATTAACGCAGCTGGTACAATTAGAGTAAATCGATTTGCGAAACCACCATTAATTGATGATAAGGAATTTGCTAAAAAAGGTTGAGGTTCAACAGATTCTGTTAGTAGCCGAGATGGCAAAGTTACAGTATTAAAATGGCACAATAATAAGAGCATAAACATAGCTTCAAATTTTTTTGGCATAGGTGCAATAAATCAAGTTAATCGTTGGGATGGTAGTATAAAACAGTATCATCAAATAACCCAACCTGAAATTATATCTCTATATAATGAATGAATTGGTGGAATCGACTTGCTAGACCAGTTAATCAGTTATTACAAGGTTTTCATTAAATCAAGAAAATTTTCATATTTTTCTTCAATAAAAGAAATTTTATTTTTAATTTTTCGTAAGGTAGGTATGAAGTAAATAAATGTTCTTTTCAAAATGGTACATTTTGGTCTATTTTGATACATTTTTTTTGCTTAAACGAAACATTTTAAAAACATGCTCACATGAGAAGTATTCCAAATTCACATTTTTAATGCCTATTTCCAGACGGGTCAATTTTCAACACTTTTTTCCTTTCGTTTCATTCCCCATTATGTACAGCTACCTACAGTTTCAGTTTGTACACAGAGGTATAAACACGGGCTTAATATTTTTCAAAAATATTATAAAATAATTTTTTTTTTTTCACATTATAATTAATAAAACCCTAAATATCATAAAAGCAAAACATAAAAAATTGTAATACAAGAAAAATAAAAAAAAAACGAATCTATTTCTCTGTGGGTTATTCCACAAAAAAGAAGTGATATTAAAACAAGAAAAAAAAACTTAAACTAAATTGAAATTAATTGAAAACGAAAACCCGAAATATACATATACACAAGATTGGAAAAAAGACCTTAACGAAATAAAAATGGAGGTGGAGCCCCGCCCTGAAGAAAGGCGCTCTAGCCAGACCTATATGAGGCTGCATAGAACAAAAACAATAGCAAATAAAACGGAAGGATAAAAGTACCTCCTGTTAAAAAGAACAGATTCGAGAGAGAATATGAAAAATTTCTCATCCTTTTTATTAAAAAAAATGTTGGCCAACATTGCAGGAGATATCGAAGAGGCCAAAAAACTCAGAGACGGTACATGTCTCATTAAAACTAAAAACGTTGCCCAGGCAGATAAAAATAAGGGATACGAAACCTACAATTTTGAAGTACTGGAACACACAAGCCTAAACTGTTCCAAAGGTGTTATTTTTTGCCCGGACTTCTCATATTTAACAGAAGAAGAAATCCTACATGAGATGGCGAATCAACACGTTGTTGGATTCAGAGCCTTTAAAATAAAGATAGAGAAGAAAAAACTGGCCTCTGCCTAGTTACATTCTCGACAACAACAATCCCAAACAGCGTTAAAGTGGGATATCAAAACATCCCGGTGAAAGAGTACATTCCACCCCCACTAAGATGTTTTAAGTGTTTAATGTATGATCATCATTCAGATACATGCCAGAAAGATAAAATATGCAGTAACTGTGGTGAAAATACCCACACAGAACAGGGTGAGAGGTTCCTTATTGAAATCCCAAAATGTCCAAATTGTTTAGGACAGCATAATGCTTTTTATAGGGGTTGTCCAAAATATAAAAAGGCATATGAAATAAAATACATTTCAAGGGAGGCTATCAAACGCTACCTCACTAAATGTTGAATTAACTAGAAAATACAGAAAAACAATATACGGTGAAAATGGAAAAATGGGAAAAAAATCAAACTTTGCTCTTAATTACTGAATTACAGAAAAATGCGTTACCCTACAATCCTTTAGATTCCAGTTATACAAATAAAACAAAAAATAACTAAAGCTTATCTTGCCATTTTGGAGGCAGTTGATTGGTCTGGTTAAGACCAGGCCAATCATTGCAACTGATAATTTGAAAGATAAGATTACAAAAACTTGTTGCGAATTGTTTAAAGTATTAATTAGTACGGATAAATTAGAACTTTCATTAGCTAAACTAACTATTATTTCACCACAAGGCTATGTAAATAAAAACTACAACGCTGTTAATTCAATTATAAAGAAGAATTAAATTACACAGACACAAACGATTTCAAATGGATAGTTCTTGCAAAAATTTATGATAAAATGAATCCTGCTATGATTCAGATTCCGAAGTTTAGAATTGATATACACATTAAAAGAATCAGCGCAAATGTAAATTTAACTGAATTTAAGAAACGTATTGCAAAAATATGTTTAATAGGGAATATGAAGAATTATATGAAAAAAATAAGGAAAGAAATGCAATAATTTATGTTGCTCTGTCTATCCATTTTGTAAATGCACTAAATACATTTTCTAGTTAAAACAATTGTAGATTGTAAGATATATTGAATTATGTTTATAGTAATAAATTTTTATTTTTTTTAATTTTAAATTTTTAATTCTCTTTCTTCTGCATTCTTTTTTTTTTTTTTTTGATATTTTTAAATTAACGCCACAACCTTTTGTAAATAAGTAATAAATTATACAACACTAATGGTCAGCCCATTACTGTATAGTTTTATAAGGAGTTTTTCAATCTCAATTTAATTATAATTTTCTGTTGTAAAAATAATTTTAAGCAAATATTGTATTGATAATAAATAAATAATAAAAATAAATAGTAAAAAAATAATCTAGTCAATGACGAATAAATAAACATCTACAAATTAAAATCAACTTGTTTAATTTAATTAAGTAGAATATAGAAACAATAATTGAGGTCAAGCCCCCACCAGAGGTAAGTGCTCAATTAAAGCTTCTGTAGATGTGAATATAAACAATTATCCATAAAATAATCTAATTTATAATAATATTGTTAAAAATTTCATTAGCGATATTATGTCCGATTTGAATATGAAATTTTTCGTAAATGTTAAACTCAGTAAATTGCAATTTGATACAAAGCAACAAACTCCATTTGACTGTAATGAAGAATGCTATTTCCATCAGTAGGTATTAATATTCTTAAATTATTTGGAATTGAATTGAGACCAACTTTTATAAGGGAATAAAGCTTATATTGATTCACTGAGTAAAATAAAATTTATGTGGTAATGTTTAATCAAAAACGTATTCTATAACTTTGTTAATATTTTGACATTTGCTACAACTTTTTTAGCAGTGATTATTTTATATTTAAATATTTTTTGGTAAATAAATTTATATTTTTCTAAATGTTAGAATTCAGAAACAATCAAAATGCATAAAAAAAATTACTCAAAATTGAGAAAAAAGATGAGAAATAAATATTTTGATACTTACACGTACTTAAATATTTTTTGAGAATTGAAGAAACAGCAATATTTGATGAAGATTAGCAAGTTTTAATTAAATTTCAACAGTTTACAAATTTTTATACTATTATTTTTATTTGCAAATTGATTGTTTTTAAATTTAACTATCATAATTATAGTGTAGAATATTTTTTATCGAATTCTAAATAAACATGCAACCTTAAAATTTTTGCTAGTAATAAATAAAAATCTTATTTTTATTAATTTTTATACAATTTATATACTGTTGTTTGTTTGTTTATAAATTGTAATAAAAAAACTAAAAAATAAATAATTTCTTACCAATATAACAGAAAAAAAAATTTTTAATTTATTTTTATTATTTCAATTTTTTGTATAGGGGGTACTATAGTTATAAGTGATACTGTATGTCGGTTTTATCAAAGTTTGAAACAAATAAATTAAAAACGATTAAATTTATTGAAGTTTTTCAGTAGATACACAAAAGTTTATTAAAAATAAATAACAGGAATATTATTTTTTTTAACATAAAGGTACAATAAAATAAATTTGTCAATAATAGGAAGAAAATACGAGTGATTCGTCTATTACTTGCAGACTTCTTTAGTGTTTTGTATTCGACATTGTAGTACAAAACAACCCAAAAAGTCTGCAAGTAGCATACGAAATAATTCTTTCTGTATTATAAACTTATTTAGTAAAACTAAAAGGAAAAAATTCTACTATTTTCAAAAAAAATACAAATTTTACACCGCTAAAGAATAAGTTTTTCTAAAAAAAAACAAAGTTTCAAATAATTTTTTTAGAAAATTTAATTAACAAATGTGGATTATATGATAATTCTATGATTAAAGTAGTATTTATATTCTTTTATACCATTCGTATGTAAATTCATTTATTTTTTATTCTTTTCAAATATACTAATAAACTACGAAATTTAAATTTGAAAAACAATTTAGTTGTAAAGCTCACGTGATCGAACTAAAACTAAAATAAATTTTATGAATCCTTTATTGACAAATTTATTATACCAATACTTTTTTAAAACATATATTTAAAAAAAAAAATTAAAGTAAATTTGATTAAAGGAATAAATTTCAATGAATTCATTAATTTACATTGTTTAAATAAAAATAGTTTTAAAAAAAATTCAATTAATATTAAAAAAAAATTGAAGTTCTTTAATCAACAAAATAATTTTTTTTTTTTTTTTTCAAATATTCTAAACATTAGTTTTCTTCTCTCATTATGCTACATGCAAATTATATGTAATTTTATAGAAACATACTTATTTTCCACTTACATTTCTCTGCATTTCTATTGAATTACTGACCAGCTTGAGCACAACCTTCCCATTCCATTAAATATTGTATTTTACCATTTGCTAAAGTTCTTTTCCCTCGTACAATAAATTTTTCACCATTACGAATACGTTCTACTGCACCAAAATACAAATTAACTGATGTTTGTAAATCAGATAATTCTTCCTCAGTTTGATGCTCAAAACTATTATTTCTACTACTGTTACATTCACTGACAACAATATTACAACTAGTATTCGATGTATTGCCTCCTGTTGTATTTGAATTTAAATGATTATTTGTACTTGAATTTGAATTTCGTCGATTTTCAGCATAATTTTTATCATCCCGTTTACGTAAATTACGCTGTTGTAGCTGTTGATTAGAACAAACAGATGAAACATTAGAAAATTTGGAGAAAACATTAGTTGTATCAACAGATGTTGGTGATGTTGCTAATGTACTATTTGATGTTGTAGAAACAGAATTAATTCCTGGTGAAATTTTTGAAAATGTTGCAGATGAAGGTATATTAAGTACTGATTTTGAACTTAAACCGGACATTGAATTAAAATTAAATGATTTACCAGCAGGATATGTTGCTATAATATTATTTTTTGATTTCGATGATGAGAATGATTGAATCGATGTGCTAATAACCTAAAATATTTTTGCATTGTATTAAAATATGAAATATTAAAAATATATAATATTGTTTTACTTCAACATTGCCACATCCAGATGATCTTCTAAGTCGTCGCCTTTTAATTTCTTGATTTGGTCCAATAACTAAATCTCTAGCACTTAACCTCCTCTTAATTGTTCTCACAATTCTAAACTGTCCAGCAGTCTGAAAATCACTCGGTAATCCACAATTAAATAGATTAACACTAGATTTTTTAAGAGCAACTAGTTTGGAGCTTAAATCAATTGATTTATTGCCATCGTTTATTAAATGCTTATGATTAATTGCATTAAAATTCAATTTTCCAGTTGTAATACCTGCTAAATTATGTTTTTTATTGTTGCCACTATTGAATTTGTTGTAAGAATCTTGATTCTTTTTCGGTGTAATTTGACGAAATGGATTATTTCGTCCAAAGAAATTTTTCGGTGGTGGAATTCTTAAATCTAAAGGTCCAAGACTAGAATTGTCATCGGATGAATCACAGCATAAATTCATATCAGCAGTTAAACCTACTGTTTTTTCATTATTATTACTAACAGTAATATTATTACTTATATTAGTGATACTATTATAATCACCCTTATCAATTGTTAATATATTTGGCAGTCTTGGATAAAATGTGTGTTTTTTCTTTCGTCTTGATTGTTCTTTTTGTTCTTGTTGTAAAAATTCTTGTTCTTTATTAAGTTTTTGTTGTTCTGATTCTACTGAGGATTTAATTTTATTTTCCAGGCTTTCCTTTTGAATTATAGCCTTAATAGGTATTTCATCTTCAGATGAAAATTTTAAATCGCTACTGTATTTCGAATCATTATCATCTATAAATGGTTCATCTTCAGATTCTAAATTTGAATATTTCAATTTTCTAAAAACATAATTTAATTTAATCAAACATATAAATTTCCAATATTTTTGTGTACTTACTTTGCTGGTGACAAAAATTTTAATTTTAAAACAGATTTAAGGAACTGATCTGTTATTTTTGTTGTACCTTTAGGAATTAGAATTTTAGGCACCGCAGGAGGCATGCGAATTCTTAATCCCCAATAAACTAGACCTTTTTTGGTTTCTTTTCCACTCTTAAATCGACGACTATTATTTAAAACATTAACTATTTTCTTTTGAATTTCTTTAGGTGATAAATTATTCATCTAAAATTGGTATAATTTTTAATAATTTGTTTACGATATAAATAAAAACATGTTAATTGAAAAACCTACCGATATTGAAAGTTGTAAATTTGCCCAATGCTGTACTGCAAATGGTGTTATTGTTTTAGTAACGTGGTGATATTTTTTATCATTTTCTAATTTAGTTAAATTATAAAGTAACAAATGTACTAAATCTACCCAACTAAATTTTAGTCGACGATATATTTCCGTTCCATGATTACAAATACAACATACAAATACGTAAAATCTGCAAAACAAAAACATAATTTTTTTATTTTAAAAAATTTCAATTACGTGGTCCGAAAACTTACCGATCTCCATTAAGAAGTGGATATAAAAGACATTTAACACATTTTTCATGAAACCATTGCAAACATTTAATACATTGTAACATTTTGTTATCCCACCGACCATGATTGCCACAATAGCAATATACTTCCTCATTATTAATTCTATGTTTGTTATCCCATGAGAGACTTTTAATCTAAAAATAAAATAAAATTGATAAGCATCTTCAAAGTTTTTTCTTAATCTTAAGACTATACTTACATCGTAGGGTAAATTAACTTGTCTAATATGAGGATTAGATGAATTTAAACACAAACGGTTCTTTTCTGGAGTTTTAACTCCATTTTCCGTAGCACACCTAAAATTACATTTAATAAAGCATGTAATTTAGCAAACAAATATAATTCTTTAATATTTGATATTTACATTTTACAGGTCCATATCCCGTTTTTGTAACCACCTTCAGCACACATTCTATGATAACCTCTTAAACATTTTTCACATGATTCAACTACATCATTTTCATTATATTTTTTGCATGCAACACACATTGGCGATGACTCAGTCTCAGAATCAGAACCCAAACGTTTTAATTCATCAAAATCAGCTAAATATTCAGAATTATCATCAAAATTTATTAAACACTTTCCATCAACAGCATAGACATCCTTAATAATGCCCAAATAAAATTTCCCATCTTTCTTTTGAACTAGAACATCCATATTTTTGGCAAAATTATATATTTTTTGTTGTTTGTAACTATTATTTGTGCTTTCATTGCTAATACAGCTACTATTACTACTATTGCTACTACAAAAACTGCTACTGCTTCCAAATCCTGTATCAGAATTTGAATTTGAAGTCTTTAATATTAATGATTTTTCAGGTGATAAACCATTTGTGGTGGAATCTGGTTCTGTTTGAATATCACTTTTCTCACTCTTAATTGTATCTGTTTCTTTAATTATTTCTGAGGTAGAATTAACGTGCTTTTTTTGGTCCATTATGTCAATACTTTTACTATTAATATTTATAATGTTTGATGATTGATTACAAGAATCAATATTATTTCTATCAATACTATTAATGCTGCTACAACTTGGCTCATTAAAATGATTATTTATTAATATATTAATACCCTCTAATACAACTGGCGAATTACTACCAGAATGACCACTTAATGTTTTTTGATACGATCCTGTAATACATTCACCATTAGTACTTTTGATTGATGTTGTACCATTATTAGTGGTTGTTGTTGCTGACAAACTTCCACTTGAATTGTGCGTTACTATTGTTATAGACGATGAGGAACTTTTACTATTACCTAAATGTTTTGTAGCGGTTGGCATTTGCGAGGAATAATTATGTGTAGTTATAAGTATTGTATTTGATGCTGGTGTAGAAATTTCTTTAGATTCAGATTTTTCTTGATAACAGTATGGTTTATCATGTATTTCTTTTTTTATAATACCATTTCCATCTAAAAAATTATCGCTTTTACTATCATTAAAATGTCTTTTACTTTTATCATTATATAAATTTGAAACATTTATTTCTTGTTGTGATTGCTTATGTTGTTCCTGATAAAAATTTACAGGTGGTTTATAATGTAAATTCTTTTCTATATTTGACATCTTGTCCAATATAATGTAATGAATTTACCTAAAATTAAAATTTATATATTAAAAAAATTTGGATATTCAAATTTAATCATTATAAATAAAAAAAAAATCAAATATTTTTCTTACAAGAAATTTAATTTCAATAACAATAAATCCATAATGGCCGACGTTATCGACTTTCGACAATGTAAATCGTTCGTTTTTAAATTTTATCTATTAAACCTTATCACTAAATCGCACTAATTTATTGAGTTAAATTTTTAGATTTTAATAATTAATTGGAAAAATAAATGCATACATTTTCTAAAAGATTTTTCAATAAAATAATCAACATAATTTATTTTATAAAAAATATATTAAAAATATGAACCACATACACGAATGTCATTAATTAAAACTAAAAATTATTTTAATGGCAAATGTTGTCTTTAAATAAGAATTAAGGATATGTATTCTGTAAAATAAATTTGCGGAAAATATTTTATGATTATTTATCACTTAAAAAACGCGGGTTTTAACGCCATTAAAACTGAGCTTTAATAAAAGAAAGGTTACTTTTTTACTTTTTTTTTTTGCTTGCTTATTGAAAAAGGAATCAAATACGGATAAACGCACACAAATAAATCTATTTGACAATTCTTAATTGACAACAGTATAAAACACCTCCTAATAACCCAATAAACAGAGAAGTTATAAATGGCAGCTGTCCAATTTGTAACTATTAAGGTGAGGTTTAATTAAATAACATTGTGGTTTAGTAGAATTACTACACTTAACTAATTTAATTTAAATAAACTAATTTTGTTTCATTTCTCGAATAATTTTTATTCAAAATAAATTTTACTTGCAATTCTTTTTAAATATCTTTGAATTCATGAACAATTTTTTGTTAAAAAAGTCAAATTTATAAATAAAACAATAGTGCTGCCATTTATGTAAAAAATTTTAGCAACTATCAATTTTATTTGGGATATTACATGTCAAAGTCAAAGTCAAACACCAAGTTTAATATCGATTGTTTTGCTATTCGCTGTTTCGGTGTTTGGTTGAGATTTTGCCGCATTTAAGTAATTTTTATTTATAAATAAGATCTCCGATAAAAAAGTAAATCTAAATGAATAAAAAAAAATTTATAGTGCTTTGTTAAATGATTTAAAAATATTAATTTAATAAAAGGTAAATGTGATTGAAGAAAAAACATAATTTAAAATTTGGAAAAACAAAAAAAAATATTTTTTTTTGCGTTTACAAAAGAAAGGGTGTGTTGTGTGTTTGATGAAGAAGTGATTGTCTCATCCATGTTATCTCTTCATCTTTGTCGTCATATATACACCTAACTAATTCATATACTTTGTGTCTAGTGATTCATTTGAATTTAATTTTTATATTTTCGAAATATTTGAAAAAATTATCAATAATTTGCATTAAATTAAAAAAATAAAAATTAAAAATGGTTTTTGCTTGTTAAAAATTATCGTAAAATTTAAATAAGTACTATATAAATAATAAATTAATTTTTTTTTGCTTGTTTCAATTTAAAAACTTAAATGCTTAATAGAAAACAAAACAATAATAATAACAAAATAAAAATCCGGAAATTTATTCTACTTTCAACTGGAAGAAGAAAGAAAGTTGTTTAACTACTACCCGTCATTGAAAAGACTCTTAATAAACATAAGATTTAGCAGCAGCCTTTAGCTTCAGGTGAATATACATATAATAATAATATCCATAGCCCGTAGGTAAGAAAAAAAAATATACATATACATATATCCATTGATACATTAAATTTGTTTAGAATTTTTTTATCTTAACCTTTTTGTTGCAATTAAAAAAAAAGTTTCAGCCCATATTTCAAATAAAAAAAAACTTGTATAAGAAGAGAAGGAAATTTAAAAAAAAAAATTTTTAAATGAATAAAAATTAGGTAAAATTCTATTGAGCATGTAAAAATGAATACGTGAATATGTACTTTAATCAATAAAAATATCCTAATATAATAAAGAAAAAAAATATTAAAATAACTTGCTTCTCCGGTAGTAGCATCTTGATTTTCAATATCCCCATTCTTTTTTTATTCTTTTTTTGTTTTTTTGCTTTCTGAAATGAAGTATAAAACAAACATACATTTATACATACGCACACGCATATTTATATGTGCATGCTAAATATAGGTAAAAAGAACTTATGACCTCTTAAGTTGTCTATACAGACTGCAAGAAGGGCACGACAGAGTAGAGTACATATGTGTATGATACATTACATAGTGGGATAAATTTTTTCTTCTGTGCTTTTATATTTTTGTTTCACATTTAAAAAGCAATGAAATGAAAGACTTGGTCAAAATATAGGGTAAATTTATATCATGGATAAAATTGTGTTTCTATTATAGATTTATGTTTGAAAATAGAATCAATATTGAATTAAAAAATAGAACTAAGATTTCATTTTTATTATTGTAATTCACTGCAAGTTCATAATGTAATTAAAATAAATTAATAAAATCAACTAAAATTTTAATTTTACTAATTATAGGTGTTACTTATTGTAAGTGTAAGTAATTTTAAAAAATTAATAAAAATTAAAGAACACTGATAATAATATTATGATTCATCATATTCAGTAGCTACTTAATAGATGTTATTCAAATTGTCATTAGGTTAAATTGAACTCAGTGAAATGGAGTTCAGTGTTCCAAACTACATACATGAAAAAGCACCATAGAAAATGTAGAATTAAATAGATGTATATATAGTTATTTTGGAAAAACGTAATATTTTACTATATTTTTCTAAATCAAAGTCTTTTTGCACATGTGTAGTAGCTCTTCCAAACAAAAAAGAATATTTGCGCAAAAAAATAGCTACTTATTAGCTAGTCATCGTTAAATTATTTTAGTAGTAAGTAGTTACTTAAGATATATAAATTGCAAAATCTTTTATAATATTTGAGTAATATTTTCCATTAACTAGGTAAATTCAACTTTTCATTAAGCTTTATTTTCCCTTTCCTTAGTTACAAACACACACCTCCTTACATTATAAATAAGTTTTAATTATTGCATGTTGTGGTTAAAAATATAAAATTGTTATTATCATAATTTACAATTTTGATTCCGGATTTATCATTTTAACTGTCATATTCCGACGTCCAACAATTTTTTTAAGCATTTCATAGTACATAATATCTTATATGTACATACATATGTAATTGAACTAATTTATATTACTTATGTAACTAATAAAATAAATTTGTTATAACAATCGAATATCTCTGAAATAATTATTTATTTATTTATACCTTCTATTTAGCTTAAACAGTTCACAATTTAGTAAAAAAAATGGTTTTTTCATTTCCCCCAATACACAAAATGCCGGTTTTTAAAAAGCCCCAAAATCAAAATCCTCATAAAATTCCCAAAAAAAAAGTTTTTAAAGTTGGAATCGTCTATTATGCAAAATTTTGCTTTAAATGAAATACATTAAAAAAATTAAAAAAATAAAATTTAGTGGAGGATAAATTTCATAATTCTTTATTATTGTTATATGCTTAACTATGTATAATTTAATTTCATATTAAAAAAACAGATTAACTTTAAATTAAAAATTGATGTCCACTATCTCTAGATAGTGTTCATAAATATTCTTTCAAAGGGTATTCAGAATCTCCTAAAATGTAATAGTCTATAATTATAAAACATTTAAACATGTGTAATATATAATGTACACATAATGAAATAAAATATTTAATAACTTATTTACCTCCACAAAGGTTCCTTAACTTAGGATAAATTAAAAAAAATTATGCAGTAAGTTCTCCAACAGCAGCTCTTCTTGCTTTAGAATTATTTTCATTAACGCTTCAGTTTCACTTTCACTAAAAAATGTATATATAATAAAAATTTAATTTAAAAATGTAATTAATATGGATATAACATACCTGCTAAAATCAGTAGTTTCACTTAAATCCGTAGATTCAGATTCCGAATCGCTACTTAGTAGTTATTTAGTTTTTATTTCTTCTTTCAAATAAAAAGTACCTCCCCGTAAATTCAAAATGATTGTTGTTTACCATTAAATTAATTATGTCAGATTGCTTGTCACCTGTTTGACAGCTGCAAGTTTTTACAAAAATTGTGTTCCACAAATTTTACTTGCAGATGATAGTTTTTTATCCCTTTTTTTTTATCTTTTCTCTCATTTGCAAAATTTTTGCTAGAGAAGTACGGGAACGGTCCTATTATAAATATGTATAGGTATTATAAATATATTCAGAAGAAACTAAGTATCTGCAAAAACTGAATATTTACATTCAAGCATCTTGCTTTTTTAATTATTTTTAACCTATAATTATAAAATAAAATAAAATTTATATTTCACTATAATATATTAAGGAGCAAACGTCTAAATCTACCTGAAGATCAACCATTACCAGTTCGCCAGAAACCTGTACCATATGTTCTAGTAGGCGATGATTCATTTGCCCTATCTACAAATGTATTAAAACGGTATTCCAGATCTCACAGTTTGACTGCAAAAGAACAAATTTTTAATTATCGACTTTCACATTGTCGAAATATTGTTAAACGAGCTTTTGGTCGCCTAGTATCTAGATTTCGTATTTTTAAACGACCTTTGGATCTAAAATTGGAAAGTTCCGAAAATATTGTGCTTGCATGTTGTGTCTTACATAATTTTTTAAACAAAAAAGATGAAAATTATGTTGATTATTATACGGAGCACATGCCCCTAACCAGCATTAGTCACGAAAGAGCTAACCACAGCTCTCAAGAAGTAATTGATGTTCGCAGTGAATTTCCTGACTACTTTATGAATGAGGGTGCCGTTAACTTCCAGTGTAATATATTAAATTAACTTAAAATATAAAATATATTAGCTTTTAAAATACAGAAATTTCAAATAAAAAATATAATCTTCAAATTAAAATTTTCTCTATCTAAAACTTTAAATTAATAAATTACAAATACATAATAAAATACTTACATTTGATTTTGTTTCTCTGGGTGTTATTACATCATTCAAAAATTGCATCTGGTCGTACCAGTGCAATTTTGATATATATATATATTTGATCCAGCCCGCTACCACTTTTTTTGGAATATTTAACCTAAAAATAAAAGATATTTCATACAAAAATATTTAACAAGATCATTAAAGTTATTTAACTTTTTGTATTATTTATTGTAATTGCTTCTTAAACTGTTTATTTTTTTTTTACTTCATCTTCAGTCATTTGGAATTGTTCCCCCATTTGTTTGCTTTTTCAAAGACATTTTTATAATTTATGCAATATCCATTCCACAAGCATTCATTATTTTTATATGCATCTATAAAATCAAATAAGCACATACTGAATTTTGTATTATTTATTCATTTTATTCAGATTTTACATAAATTTAATTACAATATTCTATAATTAATATTATTTATTTCACGTATTCACCTAAAAACTAATAAAATTTGTAATTCAGGGTAAGAACCCTGTGAATATAAAGCAAATGTCAAATCAAAAGTTATTATAAAAATTAATGTTGCTAAGTTTTTCATTATTCGCCAATTTTGCCTTTCACAAAAAATATTGAAGAAAATAAGATAAATCCTATTTTTTTCTTGAATTAATATTGATATCAATCTGTGTTTACACATCAGTATTTCTTTAATATTCACAAATAGTTACTGTCAATATATATTGAAGTGTAAGCTCTGCCTAAAAATTAAAAATAATTCAAAAAACAAATTTTAAAAAACGGAAATTTTTTAAAAACAAGGTGTTAAAAAAACAACGTAGTAGGCCCGTTATAAAGTATTTATTTTTATTATTATTTTGTCATATTAACTAAGTATGTAATGCCGCGATTCCCAAACTATGTTCGCGGAACACAGGTGTTCCGTTGAAGATCATCAAGTGTTAGAAAAAATAAGTTTTATTTATCATTTTATTCGTTCTTTAACATCAACAAAAAAAACACCTTGTTTTTGTATTTGATTTGATAGTTCAATGGCGCCAGCTAAACTTCGTAGACATTTCGAAACGAACCACGCTGAGTATAAAGAAAAAGATATAAATTTCTTTAAAAGACAACTTGAGTTACTGGAAAAATCTCAACATCAAATGATAAAACTTGTGAAAAATGAAAATGCAACAGAGGCATCTTTTCGCGTGAGTTACCGCATTGGAGAGACGCTTATTAAACCTTGTGTAAAAGACATTTGTATCCTGTATGTTAAATGAAGAATACGCTAAAAAAGTTGATGTACTACAATTATCCAATAATACTGTTTCGCGCCGCATTAATGATTTTTCTACTGATATGAAGACACAGCTAATTAATCGACTTAAACTTTGTAGTGAATATGTATTGCAAATGGATGAATCAACAGACATTATCGGCCTCGCTGTTTTATTAATATTCGTGCGGTATGTATATAATAATAGTATTGAAGAAGATTTACTAATGTGCGAATATCTGCAAGAAAAAACGACTGGAAAAGATATATTTAATTGTATTAACAATTACATTACAAAACACGAAATTGAATGAAAGAAATGCACTGATATTTGTACAGACTGTGTACAAGCCATGGTAGGAAAGATGAAGGGAGTTGTAAAATATATTCTGCAAGTAGCTACAAGTGCTACAAAAAGCCACTGCGTTTTGCATAGACAAGCATTTGTAAACAAAAAAATGTCGCCTTATTTAAAAACTATTTTGGATGAAGCTGTAAAAATAATCAATTTTGTAAAATCACGACCACTTCAGTCGAGATTATTCAAAATTTTATGCGATGAAATGGGTAGTGACCACAGAGCACTTTTATTACATACCGAAGTTAGGTGGCTGTCCAGAGGAAAAGCATTGGTGAGACTTTTTGAACATCGAAGTGAATTATTAGTTTTCTCTTGTCGAACAATTTGGCAAAGCATTTTATTAACTTATTAACCACTTCTTCATTGTTGATAATTGTTGCGTATTTAGCAGATATTTTAATTAAATGTAATGAAATTAACTGATCATTACAAGGCAGAAATATTACAATTTTTAACGTACATGATAAGATTGCATCTTTTAATAAAAAATTACACTACTGGATTTCTGAAGTTGAACAAAATAATTTTGATTGTTTTCTCACATTAGAAGAGTTTTTAATTGAAATAAATTGTAAAGTAAATGATAACGCCTCCAAAGAAATTTTAGAACATTTGTATAAGTTACAGTCGAGCCTATTACAATATTTTCCAAACTCCCCTGAAGATAACTCTTGGATTAAAAATCCTTTTGTAGTAACAAATAAGCAGGTGGGTTTTAGCGCAAGTAATTATGAAAACCTAATTGATTTAATTACTGACTCTAGTTTAAAACAAAAATCCAATGAACTTCCATTAAATGAATTTTGGTTAAGTTTAACAGAAGAGTATTCCAACTTGTGCAAACTAGCTATTCATGTTTTACTTCTTTTCACAACTACATATTTGTGCGAGGCTGGGTTTTCATATTATGCCGCAACAAAATCGAAGTACAGAAACCGACTGAATGCTACACCAGACATAAGAATTCAGCTTTCTAATATTGAGCCTGATATAAAAAAATACGTAATGCAAAGAATGAAAAACACCGCAGTCATTAATAATAAAAATGATTTTTTTTTACTTATTCATTTTATTATTTTGATGTATTTCGTATATATGTAATTGAATTTCAGAAAAATATACCTACTGTTCATTTTGTTTGTAACTCTTATATATACATATATGTACATTTTTAAATACACAAACTTATAACTTATATAAGTAAACATGTGTTCCTCTGGAATTATTAGTTCCACGACCCGAAAAGTTTGGGACCCGCTGATGTAATGTATGTTTAATTTTCTTCAATTTTAAAAACAATTTTGTGGGTCCAATAATTTACTTTAATTTTATGTTATTTTGTTCTATATAACTGAATTTAATATAAAATTAATAATTTGTTCAAATAAATATTTCTCATAAACTAACTTTAACAAATAATTATAAAAAAAAAATATATTTTAAATTTATATGGCGGATGTTCCAGAGCATGCGTATCAGTTTTTTAAAAGGGGAAGGAACAGTTATTTTAAAATATATATAATTTTAAAATTAAAAAAAAAAATTATTATCTAAATTAAGGGTGCTCTATTGATTGTAGATATTTTCAACTTCCAGAAAGAACCGGAAATAGATTTTTTAAACCGGAAATTGGCCGAAATCGAGATTTTCAAATAGGAATAGGTAATTACTTTTATATGCAAATTCGAATTCTAAATGAAGTAAGTTGGGTAAATTAAAATTTATATAAATTTTATCGAAGTTATTTCATTTTTAAATTATCGAACTTATTTTGCAGCGCCTGACATTTCACTAGATTCTGTGCATTATGATAACCAACTCGATTTTCAAGTTTGTACACGTAAATACATTGTAAATTTAGAATTTTAGAAATAGAAAAAAAAATAATGGAACATTAAGAATACTTGGAATGAGTATAAAGCAATAAAACTTCGCCACAAGATCACATCTTTGCAGTTGTAAAAAATCCTGCGACAAATTTGACATGATTCGATAAGCAAAATTAAATATTTTACATCTTCCAATCTTCTCTTAATATACAAGGTAAACCTTCTATCACGACTTGAGTATAACTTACAGATTTTGAATAGTGCATCCAATAGTACCGTTCAGTATTCAGACAAAGTACAAGCAAAGCGATCAAAATTAATAATGATGTTACACAAAACTTAGTTAAAATCATTAAATCATATTCGAAATGTAAGAGCTGTCACTCTGTTCTATAAATAAATATCTGTTGGGTAATCATGAGCAAATTAAAAAAAAATTCTGTAAAAAATTCAATTAGTTATTCCAATGTAATACTGACAGAGTAACTAGTTAGTTAGTTCATGCAGTTGTAGTCGAACGTCTTCGGCTTGTGTGAAATGCAGAAACAGTACTGATGTGAAACACAGGAATTATTTCATCCAAAGTTTACAAGAATGAATATTTATTAAATTTTCCATGATTTTTGTTTTTTAATATTTATAAATAATAGTTACTATTCCTGTTCCTATTTCTAATTCTTCATTTCATATTTTTGTTTCCTTCTCTCTTATGCCTAATTTTTCAATTTTAATTCAAAAGCTAAAAATCTTCGAAAGCAGATATAACACAAAAAATATACATCGTCGTAAAATTATTAGGTCGCAAATTTATATTCTGCTAGTTAGGTAATTTGTACAAATTCACACATGTTTGCAGATGTCTGTAAGTTTTATTTTTCTATTTGTGTTCTTTACCCATTTTTATGAAATTCAAGAGAATTTAAAGTTTAAAACATGACGTGACGTCTGAATTCTCTCAAATTAATTTTTACAAATCCAATTTCTATTTACAAAAAATTGCTGTAGGCTGTCTGTTGGCTTGTATGTTTACTTTTATTTGCAAAAATTTGCAAATGAGAGGAAAAATCACTTGGTCATAAAATTCTGCAAGAACAATAAAAATTATTGTACTGAATCTCATTTACAAAAATAATAATAATAAAAATACGCGAAATTTGCACAAATTTTTTATGTCAAAAATTCTCTGATTTTTAGGTTATGAGATTTTTTTTAAATTAGAATTGTTAATTAGAATTTTCTCAATTTTTTTTATGAATTAAAAATTTTTACGTTGATTTTTTTCTAAACTTTGCTTTTTTTAAAAATTACAAAAATATTAAGATGATTAGGTAAACTATTTTTTATTTAAATGAAAAATATTGACTTACCATTTAATACAACAACAAAAATTTTACAGTGGCCTCGGTAGCCGAGTAGTAAAGCACTCGAGTATAGAAATGTAACGACCGTAGAGCACGGGTTCAAACCTCGTGAGAACCGAAAAAAATTTCAAATGATGAAAAAAAGTTTTCAATACAACCACATAGGTTCTACTATAATATAATAATAATTAATAAGCATATATATATAATAAAAAAAAAAATAAAACAAAATATAATATACAAAAGACCCACATTTCGCAAGTTCTATTTTACAAATAGAAATTTTAGGTTTGTTTGTTAACTTGTTAAATAAAATTTCTATTTGTTAAAATTTTGCGGTCAAATTTTTGTTGTTGTTTTGAATGTCAAACCAATACTGAAGTATTTTTCACTTGTATTCTCTTAATAACCTAACCTTAAAATTTATTTTTATAGTTTTGACTGACCAAAAATACGAGTTCAGAAAAAAGTAAAGTTTCAGAAAATTACAAAAATAAATTAAAAAATAAAAATCAATTAATTTTTGACATAAGAAAATTTGTGCAAATTTCATGTTTTGTTGACTTTTTTTTGCACATGAGATTATTTTAACTGTTCTCTCAGATATTTTTTACGGGACTTAACCTACTTGAGTGTGATTTTACCATATAAAAAGGCATTATGTAATGCTTGTTACAAATAAGTTAAGTAAGTATATATATATACATATACCTAAGTTATAAATTAAAACAAAAAAAAAAGAATACGAGATAAAATTATTGAGCTTTGCCTTATTAGACGATGTCGATTGATTTATTTTCTTTTCTTTGTCTCTTGCATCCTGCAACAAACTAAATTTGTGGGGGGGATATTTGTGTTGACAGTGTTAACACCGAGAAAGAATTTGCAGACCAAAATTATAGGTCGCAAGGGCATGGTATGTATTTCACAAATACATTGACAAAAGAAATAAAAAATTTTGTTGGCTCCTTGCTTTTATTCATGGCAAGTTCACATATTTGCTTTTTTCGTACAAACATTTTATTTAACATTATTTTCTCCTGCCTGAAGTCAAATATTAGAATTACACACATAGCATTTTTTAACAGACCTTGAAACTACCTAATTTATTTTTTTCTTTTTTAGTGCATTTAATGTGGCTACCAAAATTGTGTAACTCTTCGAAAAAGCAAGTTTTTTTTTCGAACTCACAAACCTTGTGATATTAACATGCCAACTTAACCCACTCAGCCAACAACCGCTTAAAATTATTTCTCCAAAATACAGATATAAAATAAAAAATTTTTTTGATCCCTACATTGCCCAATAAATAAATAAATTTTACAAGCTAAAGAAAAGCAAGTAAAAAAGAGATACGATTGAATAAAATTAACCATATTCGCTTAATTTCCGAAATTTTTTTAATGCTTTTGGCCTTTTAATAACCAGCAGTAAACCAGCTTTAAAAAAAATTGTGACACAAATTAGCGTCGCAGCAGCGCAAGAGCAAAACAAACTCGAAATGCGAAAATCGAAATCAAAATTGAAATGAGAAATATTTACTAAAACATAGATAAGTGTTGGTTTCATTCAACCGTGTAATAGCACGCTGATGTAGTGTTAACGATAACTGTTGACATCTTCTAATAAGTTAGGTAGATCTCTGATGATAGAATAAAACTGTTGCGAATCGTCGCTTATACATAATAAAATAAAAATCAACTTTCAAAATAGCAATCATAAATTTTTTTTTTATTTGATTAGAACCTAAGAAGCAGGAAAAAATAAATAAAATAGTACACCAGTAGTTATGAAGTGTCAGATAAAAAAAACCGACAAGCTTGAACCTATTTTATTAAAATTTAATCAACATTTTAAATATTAATTTCGAATAAAATAATTCAATAACAATGTATACGTATTGAATATGGGAAACTCGTTTTTATCGATGCATACAAAATATTTTTCTTTCTTTTAACTAGTTCTTTTTTTGAAGAGAACTTAATAAATCATCGTGGGATTCCTTAATTATCTTAAAATTGAGTTAAATAGTTACTTACTTATGATTCGAAATTATTATAGGCCTGTATGTTAACTTTTATTTGCAGAAATTAGCAAATGAGAGGAAAAATCACGTGTTCATAAAATTCTGCGAGAGTAGTTAAAATATTCTATTTTACAAAAAAGAGTAGACATAGTTACGCAAAATTTGCATAAATTTTTCCAAATTTTTTCATGTCAAAAATAACTGATTTTTAGGTTATAAGATTTTTTTAAATTTAAATTAATTAACTAGTAATTTTCTAACAATTTTTGTAGAGTTATTGAATTATTTTGTTCAAAAAAATTATAAATTATAGAATTTTTTTTGGTTTTGGTCCTTTTGTCAGTAAAAACAAAATTTTCAGGTTAAGTAGACTACTTTTTATTTAAACCTAAGCTTGCTGTTAAAAATTTTTGCCTGTCAAAAAATGAATACCTACAAAACTACTGAAAAATCGGTGTGGGAACCGAACTACCGAACAACGTGTGAAAATAAAATCTAATTATTTATCTTAAATAAATTAGTATTAATTAATCTATCTATTATCTTAAATAAACTATTTAAAAATAAAATAAATCGTAAGTAAAATAAAGTGAACCTTAAAAAATATTATTTAGCAATGGAACCTTTAAAATAATATTTTTAAATAATATTTTTTAAGATTTACTTTATTTTACTTAGAATTATTTTATTTTACTATGATGTATACTTCGATTATTCACTTTATTTTACTAGATCAAACGTTGCTTATTGTCTAATGTCAAAATTTTGCCGAGCAAAAAAAAATTTTGTATACCCGGATAAATTATAAAATTATAAAATTTTTATATAAATGAGGAGATAAAAATTTTGAAGCATACTAACAGCGTACTACAAAGCAAAATTTGAAGCAAAATTTTTGCTATCATTTTTCTACAACAACAAATTATATGAAATAATGTTGAGTTTTTGCACAGCATACTAACAGAATACGTAACTTAAATGCGAAATATTTGCTTCACATTTAAAACAACAACAAAAATTCGACGGCTAATTTTTACAAATTTTTACAAATAGAAATTTCATTTGCAAAAATTTATTCAAGAGAGAGTTCTGACGTCAACTTTTAAACTCAAAATTCTCTTAAATTTTCAAAAAAATTTTTAAAAAGCATGCAAATAAAAAAGTTAACATACAGGAGGAATTTGGATAAATTTGCGAGTTAACATACAAACCTATTTTTTATATATTTTAATTAATTGAACTTGATTAGTTATTTATCTTTAGGTCAATTTTCTCATATTAATAAAATTCAATTATTAAGTTCGTAATGTAACTAAATCTGGATCTAATTATATTAAATTACATTGACCTATATAATAAAAACAAAATATGATTTGAAAGTAAAATTAACTTTACTTATGTAATATTTTTTTTGTTTATTTATTTTTAAAAATTAAGTAACTCAAAGCATAACTCAATTCAATTTGTCTATTGTCTAATAATTTGTCCATAGTTCATATATCTTATATATTAAAACACATTCAAATGTAGCTAGTATGTATTATAAACTTCAACTTATTTGAACATAACTAAATAAAGTCAATTGAACTTAATGTTAGCAAAATAATAATGAGAAAAAAATGTAGGAAGGTATGAATTTTACAATACACTTAACTCATTTATTTATTTACTTTTTTTTGCTTTCTTATTTACGAGCATTTGTAGCTATCCAATATATTATATGGTATGGAATTAAATTAAAGATTTCGGTTTTTTAATTCAAATTTCAAATATACTTAGTGACAATTTTTTTATTATTTTTTATTTTTATTTTCAATTCAAAACTGACCGAGTGTAATACATACATAAATAAAACAACAATAACCACCACCGTACCGTTCTATATGATCCATGGGGTGAATTGCATTTTACATTATATATGGATGTGTATATATATATATATACATACATAGGTATAATATGAGCAAAACACAAGTATGACTAAGAAAATTGGTAGTTACAATGCAGATTGTAATTTGCATATGCAAGTTGTTTTCGCAATTGCATTTTGAATACAAATTTTTACTTTTTATAAAATAAAATTTAAAAAAAAAAATAAGCTTCACATGTGTAATTGTCTATTATTAAAAAAAAAAAAACATTTATTATTTTCTGATTTTTTGAAAATAATTTATAAAATATTAAAAAAGTGGGAGGACATTTTGGGTATAAGCAAAATTTCCAATTTTTATTAGTAATTGATGAGTTTAATTACTTCATTAAAATTTTGTCTAATTGAACAAAATTTTGTCTAAAAGAATTTTTTAGATGAATTTGTTTTTTGTGTTGTTTTTTTCTCTATTTAAATTAGAGTATGTACTTAACCACTGCTGCTGGCTATTACAGGCACTAGCGAAGAGAGAGTAATTCTCAATTTATTGAAATATAAATCCCTTTTTTCATAATTTTGATGAAAAATCAGCGTTTTTCAGCGGGGATCCAATTTTTTGCGTAGTTACAATTAAAAAAATTAAAAAAATTGTAAGGAAAACAAAATTTGAAATTTTATCTTACAATTGTAAAAAAACAATATTTGATTATCTTATATTTTCATTCAAAAAATAAGGTTTTAAAAAAATATTCATCATAAAAAGTAACACACTTTACCTTCATTGAAGTGCTGGGGTGGCATTGTGTAACTTTGTTTCAAACATTTCGGTCGAAACAAAATTTGGATGACATTACGTAATTTGAAACGTTAATTTATTTTGAAACGTTCGAAAAAACAGTGAAACACTTTACATAACTCCATTTTTGATTTGTTTCGTTAAAATTTCAACAATTACTGCTAGAAAATAATATTAAAATAAAAAAAATGGAGCTAAAAAAAATTGCAACTAGATACAAGTAAAAGAAGCTAATAATAATACCAAAATTTATTTTTTATTCTGAAAATTTTTTTTCTTGACAGAAAATCATTATAAATTTACTTAATTTTTCATATTATTGGAATTTTTATTTCTGTGCGTTTCTAAAATAAATATTCCAACAAAAATCATGTATTAATTTATTTTTTTTTTTAAAAATTACCTAAAAGCGTCAACTATTTTTCAATCGCCAAAATTTGGTCGTATCAAATGTAAAAAAAGTAGCGTTTCAACCTTACGCAATACCAAAATATGTCGTACCAATTTTGAAAAGATTGAAACAAAATAAAACAAAATTATCAGGTCGAAACAAAATTATGCAATGCCACTTTTTGAAAAAATAGTCGAAACAAAACGACGTTTCAAATTACACAATGCCACCCCTGAAGCACACTAACACAAAATTAAAATAAATTTCATAAATATATATAATTTTTTGAATAAATTTCAAATAAGGAAATTTATTTTAATTTTGGGTTAGTGTGCTTCAGGGGTGGTACACATTGATTATGTTGCAAAAATTTCTGAAATTGAAAATATATTTTGTATAAAACCAAAGTAAGATCTTTTATCAAAATAATAAATCACATAATATTATTTTCCAAATAAATAAAATAAAAAACAATTCAATTAAAAACAACAACAAAATTATGTAGTTATAACAAGTTTTAGTTATAACATATAAAAATATTAAATTATTTAATTTATTTAAAATTTAACATCATGATGAGTTTTTATTTTCCCATACTTTATTATTTTCCATTCTACATAATATTAGATAATACAATATTACCAAAAATTGAAAAAAATTTGTGTAAAAATTTCGAAGAACGTTTCCCACATGTCCAAATTGTGTCTAATGGTTCATCAAAGTCACCAGATGTTTGATAAGTTAAAGGACACATAATTTCTTTTGATTGCTATCAGTCAGAAATTTATATTTTATTAAAATCGTTAAACTGTTTAAAATAGCGGTCATATGAAATAGTATATTTTGTACAAATACTACTAGATACTTAAGATACTACTAAACCACCACGCTGAATCAGATTAAAATAATAATTACTATACTTAAGTAACTATTTCAATTTTTTTGGCTTTCCATAATTAATAGTATACAAACGTTGCAATTTATTTTTATCGCTATTCAAAAAGCTGCTTAACCTGATACATAAAAATATTCATTATACTCAAAAGTTTTGCAAGGCATTAAAAGGAAAGTCTTTTTGGTAAAAAAATTTCATATAATGTAGTTTTTAAAAAGAAAATGCACTTTACTAAAAAATATCTTGGCAGTTTACCCTATTTTGCTTTACTAAAAAATATACTGACGAAAACTTACTGACATACTAATTAGAAATTCAAAAAAATAAAACAGAAATAAATAGAAATATTGGAAATATCTTCGTTGAAATGAGAGAATAAAACGAATTAGATCCGAATAAAATTTCCGTCAAAAATCAAATTATGATAGTGCCTGTATATAACCAGCAGTAACTTAACACTAGTTAAGTAATAGTGTTTTCTTTTTTGAGAAAAACTTGACTTGAGGTTGTTAGAATAACCTTTTCGTACTTAATTAAGTACGATACTGCAATTGTACACTACAATATCTACAATATTTCGAGCATTTATTTATCAAATTACTGGTTTTATCAACCATTAAATGTGGAAAACTACTGCTATTGTCAGGAACTAAGCCTACTTAAATAGAATAGTTTGATTGTTTTTAATTTGTTACCAGATTATACTCAGATCATAAAATTAGCTCAAAAACGTTTTAATACGGACTGCGGAGAATTGGAGGATTACAAAAAATGCCCAAATGAGAGATATACGACAAACTATATTTGAAATACTCTCAATTTGAAATATTTGAAAATAAAATTTGTATAATATCAAAATTTTATAATACAAATTCAATTTTTTGGGATATTGAAAACACATTGGGATAAACAAAAATAATAATAATACTTAATAATAATTGAGTTAAATCTGGTACCAACTGAAATAAAATAGCTATTTAAGAAGGCTTAGTTCCTGACAAAATAACAGTAGCTTTCCATATTTAATGATTTAATGAGTTGATTTGATAAATATGTACTACAAAAATTTATAGGTATTGTAGTATAAACTTGCAGTGCCGTATTTAATTAAGCACGAAAAGGTGATTCTACCTAATTTACTTTCAAGAACATAAAAAATATATACATATTTTGCAGTTGTTATTATTATATACCATGATCCATCAATCTTGTAATTATTGAATTTTTGTATGAATTAAATCATAGACGGACAGCAGAGACGGGAATTTTGAACTATAATTATAATGCATTAAGTATTTTTCGTAATTATTAATTAGATACAATGCATTAAAATAATTATTTTGAATTATATTTTCAAAATAATTCATTAAAATAATGCATTACATCACTACCAAAAATAATCGAAATTAATTGATTTACTTTTGAATTATTTGAAATTATTATTTTTTTATCATAATCTTTATTATTTAAATATTTAATAACCAAATTTTACAACATAAAATTTTTAAAATTATTTTATATCAGTATAATACCTGTTCTATATTTTCGTCAAATATTTTTGAATTAAAAAAAATAATTCATTGAATTACTTGAATTATTGTGGAATTATTTATTTAATTGAAAAATAATTCAATTAATTTGAATTATTTTTGGGAGTGATGTAATGCATTATTTTTGAGTAAAATGCATTATTTTAATGAATTATTTTGAAAATATAATTCAAAGTAATTATTTTAATGCATTACTTATTAAAGCAATTACATAATGCATTATTTTAATTCATATAAAAATAATGATAATGGACAAGTTAATGCATTAAAAATATAATGTATTAGTCCCATCTATGACAGACAGACAATTAAATTTTCGAAACTGTTTGAAAAGAAAAGTATTTTTATCTTTAAAGAAAGGGTTATTTTTTAAGGTTTAAATTTTTAGTATGTTTTATTTCATTATTATTATTATTGTTATTATTATTATTTTGTACTGCTGAATGGTGACCACAAATGAAACCTTTGGAAAAATTTGATTTGAATATTGTTTTTTTGTTTTTTATTGTATTGTGCTCTATGTACTTGTACTTATGTTTTTGACATTGAAACAAGTTGAGGCCAATAATGTAAAATATTTTAAAATAAAATTAAATATATATGTACATATATATATTATATATAAAAACAAAAACAAAAATGAAAAAGGAAATCGATTTTAAAAACTCGGAATTAATAGAAAGAAATTTAATTTGATTTTAAGATTAGTTATTGAAAAGAAAAAAAAAATTTTATTTTATTTGATTATTTTGCAATTTGTGTTATAAAAAACTGTTTGAAACTGTGATTTTTAGTTTTGAAAAATATCATCTGGAAATGGTAAAGTCGACCATTAAGGGAGTTTAATTAAATTTAAATAAAAATACTTAAATAGTTATTAAGTAATTAGATATTTATTAATTTTTACCAACCTTGTAACAATCAGGGTTTTTTAAGTTTAGTTAAGTTTTTAAAAAAATAAAAAAAAAAATAAAAATCATATCTAATTAAGGATATTCGAATAACGGATTTTTAAAACATTATTAAAATAATTACTTTTAATTAAAAAGAAAACAAAAAAACGTAAGTGACATGTAATAATTTCAATTAAATTAAAATAATATTTTCGTTTTTATTATGGTTTTGTTCTTCTTCTGCAATTTTGTAAATATATAATTTTACAATTGATTAATTCATATACATAGGTTATAAGTTGAATTCAGTGTTTTTATTTTTCTGTGAAACGATTTCTGTTTAGTTTAGTCAGTGCAGTTCGTAAATATAAATTTTGGAAAAAAAAATTTAATTTGTAAATTTTTTAATTTATTTTTATATTCACCAAATACACTAGCCAAAATATAAATCGGTATGAGGAACACGATTCTGCATACATAAGTGTTGTAAAAGTTTATTATGTATTTTGAATAATTTTCATTTCTGTGTCGCCTTACAATATATCTCATGATAATTAATATTCGTTGTTTTTATTATTGCTTATCTTTTTCGCATTCCAGTTTCTCATAAAAATATTTCAAATATATTTTTTCAAGTATTGATGGTCAACTGTTTATATAATATATTTTTAGTGGCAACACCCAGCTATCTTAGTTGGTAAATATAGCACAGTATTTAACAATATTGTGATTCAAAAATATTTATGGAAAATCATTGCGATTATTTTATTCAAATGGACCATGTCAGCAATGAATTTTGGTTTATCCTCGCTATTATAACACCACCTTCATTTTCTATTTCAGTGTACATATTATATTACTTTAATATTGTTTACAGATATAATTTCTGCAATGCTTTTTCACCCCATTTCTGACATAACTAACGAGAATCTAAATTTTGTAATTTGCTGTTTTAATTGCGCAGAACTTTAGTATGGATTACCTAGTTAATAACATTTGTATTAACAATTTATGTTGTATTAAGTAGTATGTTGATTTTAGTTTCATTTAACTACCGGATTCCTACTGTACATAAATATTTAATCCAATTCTAATGTTTTAAATGTAAGACAAATTTCTTACTAATGTAGGACTATTTTTTTACAATTTTTTTGTTTTTTTTTTTATAATTTAATATATGTACATATATATGTATATATAAGTGAACATCAAGAACGGAAGTTATAAATCAACTTTGACTTTCTTTTATGAAGTATGAGATGTTTTTTTATGTTTTTTTTTTATTTTTAACACGTTTTATAGTGACAATTTCACAATTTCGTTATTTTTTTTTATTATTTATTTCTAGCATCGAAATTGAGAGGTATCAAATTAAAATTTAATTTATTTTTGTCGTTGACGTAGTCATCGTCGTTGTTGTCTCATTTTTAAAATTAAAGTTTTAAATATGAAATTTCAGTACAAAAAAAACAAATTAAAAGAAATCTTTGAAAGTGATATATGCTACCTCAATATTCAAAGTTATAAAATAGAAATATCAAGTTTTAGTAGATAAATTAAAAAAAAACAAAAAAAAAATAGGCAAAACATTGATATTTATCAAATTAATAAAATGAAATTGATTAATCAATAACAAAAAACAAAAAAAAAATTATGTAGTATTATAGGAACGTAACATATGTACGTATGAAATTGGAATATAAACTTTAAATATACATATTATGTGGGACATATACTCTCGGGACACTAACTATACAAAACACAATATTTCAAAAATAAAAAATATAGGTAGTTATGAATTTAGTATGGATTTGAATTTTAAAACCAGTTCTAAAATTTTCCATATACATACATTATACTTAAGCTATATAAAATAAAAATCAAGTTATTTTATTTTGAACTAAGTAAAATATAACTATAAATAAACAACAAAAAAATAAAAAAAAACAAAAAAAAAGTAAAATTTTGTGCAGGTGTACTTGCACTTGCATTACTTTTTTTGTAATGTATAGGTAGACAAGTATAGTCTGGTATTTTTATTTACTTGATTTAGAAATTCTAGTGAATAATATTTATTATATACTTATATATAAATATATATATATAGATATTGTTTTTTTGTAATGTCTAGAGAAATGAATGAAATTTATTTTGTTATTTAAATATTTAGATTCAATGTCATCACATCACATTATGTATTTCTTTATCGTTTTGCTTATATCGTCTGCTATGATTATTTGGCGTCAAGTTGTTTTTGATCTAACCACATTATACTTCTTTAATTGCCTTATGGAATCTAGTCAATTTATGTTTTCGTTATGTGATCTGTTATTAGTCTGAGAATATTTATACATAATAATGTTTGTGTTCAATAATAATTACGTTAAATTATAACATCCTAGTTTTGATTATATTTTAGTGTAAATAATTATTTTACATTAAATAAATAAAATAAGTACCTACTCTGTTTAATGCAGACTGAAAATGCAATGCCTCTATACTTAATAGCCCGGCCTATGAGAGAGCTACTTTAAAAATAGGACATTATTTTCATATAATTCAACCTGTTGTTATGTGTTATTTTTAAAAAATATTTAATATTATTTATCTAAATTGGTAAAATTTACAAAAAATGCAAAAACATTTTGATTAGTTTTCAATTTAAAATAAAAGTTCTCATTCTTCGACGTGATTGAAGTAGGTTCAATAAAATTATTGTGAACACCAAAAATAAAATAATATTATTTGAATAAATGCAATGGTGATCGGTTGGTTGGATACAGTAAAATTTTTAAGGCGAAATTAAAATAGCATGTAAATTGTTGTTATTTATTATCTGAACAAAACCTTTGATGGTATTTGTATTAAATTTGGTATTAAAATTTTACAGAATATTCTTGTTTGTGTTTTTCTCAAATGTTATTTTTTAAAATTTTAAAGGAAATCGCAATTCCATAAATTCGGGAAAAATCATCGTGTGCCGCGGCTGGAAAGTATAGAGGCATTGAGAAGTCATATTTAATATTTGGGTAATCCGTGTTTTAGTGAGGAAAATAGTAACTGAGAGTTGAATATTATAACAATTTTATTTTTTAATCAAAATTAGTCAAATTTACTCAAATTAGTTAAGGTTCCTGAAATTTTATATGACTCGTTTTGCTTATATCTGTAAAACTGCAAATCTGATATGAAAGTTTTGTATGAAAAAGTTGTGGGGGATGATATAACGCATCAACACAATACAAAAACAAAAAATTAGCGAGTTTTTTTTTCGAGATAAACAACGTTTTTTACAAAATTTTCAATTGTTAAAATAAAAATTGTAAGCTTGTGCAGCTATTATTCAAAAACGGTAAGTCTGATACTCATCCAAAACATACCGTTACTTAAGTGTATTAATTTTTAAAAAAAGTTATAAAGAAGATGTTGCTCTAGTTTTAATTCCATCGGAGCTGTAGTGGATATTAATAAAGTTTTAAGGTTTGTAATAACTTTGGTTGTCAAAATATTCCAAATGGATGCTTGAATTTGTATTGCAGCCACCCGAACCGCGATCAGGAGAATTTCAAAAGCACACATTATCCATTCTCATAACCCAGAAAACATGCATATCAATTTTTGTGTAAGTTGGTGCAGTGGTTCTTAAGTTTTTTTATGCAAATTCGAAAACTATGACAAAAATAAAATCTCTTTCCGTTTGAAAATCTATCGATTTCGGCCAATTTCGGCGAATTTTGTGTTTAAAAACCCATTTCTCTTCCTTCCCAGAAGTTGAAAATATCGATAGAGCACCTTCGATTTAGTTAATAATATTTTCATTAATTTTTAAAATAACGACTACTCGTTAAAAGCGGATACGCATGCTCTGAAACACTAGATATAAAGATATTGAGGCCTGTTCGTAGGGGTCGCGCCTGCACAACGACAGAAAATTTTTGTTCGTAATTGCATATCATCCAAAACTAAAAGGAGGTTTATTTTTAATTTTAATTAAAATTTATTTATAACTATCAAAGTTACCAGACGTTGTACGGGTCGAACGCAAAACGTATGGAACTTACTTCAATTCTAATATTTGTTGTTACTACAATAACAAAATCAACTACACTTATATTAAAATTATTTCTTTGTAAACAATCACCCATATTCTGTTAGACCCATCTCGCGAGATCGCGTGAGAATATCTCTGACGAGATAGTTTTCTATTCTGTTAGACTTTTGACGAGACGAGATAGCCATTTTTTATCTCGTCAAAAATTGTAAGCGATAGAGTATCTCGTCAAAGTATTTTGTGTTTTTTTTATCAAAAAATTGAATTAAATAAATTAATTGAATAGATAAAATAGTTAAGTAAAGATTAATAAACAATTTTTCATTTTTTTTTTTACGTTATTATTACGTTTCAAAAAAAAAACCACCTTTACTATTACTGTTTTACAACTGTTTATGTACTAAACTAAAAATATTTAAGACATAAATGTATTTATATTTATTTTTCATTTAAAAAATATTTTAAAACTAAACCCCACTAATACTTTCCAAAAATTTTATAAACCATATTTTGTTTATATACCAATAATTTTGGTTGACAGTAGAAAATGATCAGTACTACCAACAAATAAAATGTTCTATCGCGCCGCTTACAGTGTCTAACAGAAATGCATATTGAGCGAGACGAGACGAAATGAATTTTTTCTTCTCGTCAACGATGGGTCTAAGAGAATATGGATGAATATTTCGGGTTTTTTCTGATGGAGTATAAAAAACCCGTTCCTTGTTATTGTGGTATTCTTGAAATAAAGATAGGTTCGTCTTTTCCACAATCAATTTGAATTTATAGTTTTTTAGTTTTGAATGCTTCAATTTTCGCTGCTTTCAATTCCACGGCAGCTACCCGAACCAGCTCGAATTTCGATAAACTGAAAAATACGTGTTGTTTTTTTTATAGAGTGCATGTATAAATTTTCAAAAAAAATTGTATGAATAAAAAGTTTTTCTCACAGTTTACAAAATTATTTTTCCAATATTAGGTAAAATTACTAGGTAAAATTTTTTCAGTGAACAAACTTTTTCTTTTATAAGTACATATAGATTATTGCAAATAGATTTTATTAATATAAGTTGTTTACAGAATTCAAAATTAACATTCTTTTAAACTTTTGTTTACTAATTTTTGTCATTTCTTTGTTAAACTACAATATTTTTTTAAATGATTAGAAATAACGTTTTTTTGATTTATTTTCAAACTTTTTTAACCAAAACTATTTATATATAACTATTTATATAATTACTAAAAAGTGATTTTGTTTGGGATGGAAGTGGACTCACATGCAAAAACAATGTGAATAGTGAAACGCTTGCACTCGGATGTTTTTCAGATACATTTAGAACAAATGAAAGCTATGAAACAAAAATCGAGACCACTCAATTTATATAAAAAAATAGCAACATTTTATTGAATTTACAAGAGTAAAAGAGTCAAAAGATACTGTCATTAATATTTTCTATATTTACACATAAGAAATTACTAGAAAACTACTCAATTTATATCAACATTTTTTTATTGTTGCTCAACATTAATTTTTGTATGCAATGCTCAGACAGAGCTGCAATAGTAAAATATACCTAACATAAGCCGAGTGACCCAAGAGATGAAATGAAAAAACTGAGTGAGAGCTGCGATAATCATCATAATAATAACTTTAATATATTTTAACATACAAGTAATAAATTTATTAAAATATATTAAGTATATTTTTAAAAAAAATGTATTTAAAAAAAATATTTACAAAATATATTTTTAAAAAATATATTAAAATAATATATATAAAAATATATAATATAATTATAAATAATATAATATAACTAAGGTGTAATCGGAAATAAATATGTTGTCAAAATTTCGCATTTCGTTTAATAACATATATATTTTGACATTTGTGGTAACGAGCCAAGGCCTTCTAAATAGACAGGCCCAATAAAACCCCTAATCTAAACAAAATTCTTATATGAACTGAAAAATGTCATATAAAAAATTTCTTTGTTTACACTTTTCTGTAACCTCTTTAGCGCCATTTTTTTGAAAAAAAAGTGGATTTGCCATGCCGGTCTATTTTGGATGTCTGTCGATTTACGATACGAGCGGTAATGCGCTAACTATAATGTCATTGAACTACATATGTAAATATCAAATTGTTTAACGAAGCAGACAGATATTTGTCAAAGCACATGTCGACCCAAAATAACATAGTAACATAGAATATATTTCATAGAAAAACAGCAACAAAAATAAATTACATATATCGAATTCGGTTTGGGTGGAATTAAACATAAGAGTTCTATATTTAACTAAAATTTAACGAATTGTCAGATTTAACTTAATTGCCGCATATATCGATTATGGGCGTTTACATGTAAGTACCATAAACGAAATTTAACTTATGTAGTTCTATGTCATTATATACATGATAGCTTCAAGAAAGCTTCAAGAAAGCTTCACCATCATATATAGTTAGTTTCTTGAAATCTGTTTTACTCAAGTCAATGCCTACTTCCAGATGGGTCAGCTTTCAACACTTCCTTGCTTTCGTTTTATTCCCCTTTTTATATAAACTAATATTCCGAAAGCCATTTTCGTTCATCACTTTGTTGACAAAATTTTAGCTGGTAAACGAGAGAATCTACTAAATTAAAAAAAAAAGTAAACAAAATTTTATTTACTTTTCAAAATTTTATTTAGTTTTTAATTTTATTTTAATTAGTTTTCTTCTCGCTTCAAATTTTATTTTCAAATAAAATATTTACACACACATATAAAAGTAATACTAATTTTTAATGAGGTTAGGCCCAATCACAATAATTTGCTTACTTGGCTTGAAAATTTCAATCGAATACGCAGCTTGAGTTGACATTTATTGTCAAAAATTTATTAAGGTTTGTTAATATTTAGAGAGTATTTAAAAAATAGAAGATTTAAAAGATTAAATAAATAAAAAGAAATTTAATTTTATATTTTTTTTAATTTTTAAATTTATAGAAAATTTTACAAAATTTTAGACAAAAAATTGAAATTACCAAAAAAATAAACACGAATACACAGTTTGAAATTTCAAGAAGATTTCAAGTCGAAGTACTCAAGCTATCATGTATACGTAGTAATGGTTAGCGCATAAGAGTCGCACAAAATATTTTGACATTTAAAAAATTGTTAACTTAGCACCGACATAAACGCAGCATATATTTCAGCTTCGTTAGAGTGAGCCTACATTCAGTTTTCATTTTGAATTGAACCTTATAATTTCCGACATTTATAAATTTATATAGTAATTTAATTTTTTCAATTGGAATTCAAATAGATAACAAGAAAATGTTAAAAAATGGAATGAAAGACTTAATTACATTTTTTTCGATATTTTAAAATTAAACAAACAAAACGGTTTATTTGTTTACTCCAGATAGTTTTAGATCTTTCTACGTAGTTTACTAAACGAACATATTCATCAATATTTTGACATTTTAAAACATTAAAAAAAAATTTAAACATAATGAAGTGGTAAGTTCAACATCGGAGTGTAATCAAAAGTCTAAACATCACATTAAAATTTAGTAAGAAAAAGTACACGCATTTGTATTTGGTAGGTGCATTTTAGCTAACCCGATTTATTTTTTATTCAGCATTTTAGAAAGAGATAGTATATTTAGTTTTTACTTAAAGAGAAAAATAGACAGTTGCAAATAATTTCCCAAAAAAGCAAGGCAACATTTATTTTGTTACGTTAAAATTATTTACGAAATTAAAAAAAAAAAAAAGATATTTGTTCACTACTTCTATTTTTGTATTATTTTGACTCTTTTTTTCACTTTTTCACGACTTTTGAAATAAATAAATACGTTGAAGCTATTTTCATCCATTTTACTTTTTGAAATGAAAGCAAATTTTTAGTTGAATACCGTTCGAAAAAACAAAACCACTTTAGTAGTTTTAACCTAAAAAAGTATTGCCGTTAAAAAAAAACAATTTTTAAAATATATAATTTTTCGGCGAGAGTATAAATATTCCAGATTTATTATGTTTACTGTTTTTGTCATACATATTGAATTCTTATATAAAATAAGATCATTTCTTGTTATCTCTTTCTAATAAGCTGATTAAAAAATTAATCGAGCCGGTTTAGCTAAAATTCACCTTTATGTGTTTTAAGCATGGCAGATAAAATATAGATTGGCAGTTAGAATAAAAATTTTCAGCCACTTTTGGTCAGCTGTTTTTGAAAAATCTGAGTTCAAATAATTTAGTTTCCATTGCTTATAATTCTCTTGAAAATGGAAATTTCGCACCAATGTATTATGAAAAGTTTTAGAGTAAAAAAAATATAAAATTACAATAATTTTAATAATTGGATTATTTTTAACGTAAAATCCCAATTAATTTAAAATAATTATTTTTAAATTTTCTTTTAAAAACATGTATTATTTGTAAATTCATACAAAATTCACAATAACATATAACTAACAAATCAAAAAGTAAAGTTAAAAAAAGATGTCTGGTACGTATATATTTATGTTCTTGATAAGAATTATATAAACAAAATTAATTAAATTAATACATGGGCTGATACAGTTTGATGTTAAACTAAACAAAATGGCCAAGATTGGGAAAAAATTCTTTTACTTTATCGTATACATTATATATTATTTTACAAAACTAAATTCACATATATTTCATAATTTATACATTCTCGTGAAATTTTATGTCTACATATATATTGATAATATTAAAACATATTCGATGATGTGTATACAAATTTATATTATTTATTAGGATTATTATTATTATTATTTAATAATCAATGTATATCTAATCACTTGTATTATATGCATATATATAATATTTATCATTTCCATCAAATTTAAAGTTTTCCCCTCTATTTTTCCTTGAAAACGTTTTCCAATGCTCTAAAATTGCAATTAATAAAATGAAATAAAATGATTTTCAAATTATCGTATTAGCGTAAATAATATATTTAAAACAGTAAAACTATAAAAAATAAATAGTTAGTAAATATGTGTAGATAAAAATGTTAAAAAACAAAACTAATTTTAAATTCAATAAGAAAAAATTGAAAATAATCTATTCTACAAAACCATCAATATATTGAGAAATCAAATCAGCTGAGTTGAAACATATGCTTATTTTTGGCTGAATCTGACATTTAATAATTAATAAGATAGTGTATTAGAGAGAAAGAGAAAGCAGTACCAAGCTGCCAATCTATATTTTATACAACGAATTAATTCTAATTCTTTGATTTTATATATCTCTATGGTAGATCTTGATAATGTAAATTAAATTGATAGATTAAAGTAAAGTGTAAAGACCTAAAATTTAAAACAGGTAACACAGGCGAAATTTGAAAAAATATCACGACAGTTAAATAATTTAAGTTATAAATTATTAAAAATAAAATTGAAGAACTTTTCAGAAAAGTGAGGACAAAAGTGCATTAAAAGAAATTACTTTGATTGAAAATTATTTAACTAAAAAAAAGAATATAAACTAAGAAAGGTTGCATCCAATAAAAAAATCTAGATATTAGGTATCCTTATGTATACAAGTTTGATAGTGTGGTGAACTACGTTCATTTCATATGCATATACATATCTACATTTAATTGGAAAAAATTCAAAAGTTTAAACGAAGAACCTACAATTTACAAATTTAACGTTATATAGCTACTCTAACTTATTCATACCAGCAGCAGAGTGAAATACAATGGCTGAGAATAATCAATGGTCACCGCTTCCCCTTGATTACGATGATTATAATTTAGATCAAAGATATCGTTTTGTATATACATATTTAGATGAGATCACTATAATGTCCAATATTAGTGAAAATAAACCAATTGAATCAAAAGAAATGCTACTAACGCCTTCCAATAATGTGGAAATAAACAATATTCATACTACCAATAGCAAAAGCAATGATACGGAAAGTAAGGAGATAAAAAAAACTAATGGAGATGGAAACAATGGTTTCGAAAAAATTACATCAATAGGAAGCATTGATTTATTTTCATGCGACGAAAACAAAAGAAAATTTTTAAGTAGCGAGACCATCCAGAGCCAGGCCATTCATAAAAAATCAAAACAATAATATCAAAACATAATAGTTCAAGTACTTTAATCATTACTCTAATATATTATGTTCTTTATTAAGCTCAAAGTCTAATTTCTCCATACCACCACTTTCAAATTTTCTCCTCATGGAAAGAAAGTAAAAAAAAAACAATAGATAATACCAATAATACAACAAAAAAATTTATACTTTGTAAAAGTCATAATAGATAATACTGCAAACCTAAAATTAAAAGTGTTGTATTTTTATTTAATATCCTAACATCCTAATTTTCAAATTAAAATAATGATTTTAAATAATGCATTCTTTTAATTTTAAGGTATGTAGATAAGAAAATTTTTAAGAACAGTACACAGGTCTTGGTCGACCATTTAAATTCCCATTGAATTGCATATTTATATTTAATGCTATAACTTTTCATTACAAGTAGTTACCAAAACGGTAAAACTAAATAATAAATAAATTTCTCAAATGTCATTTTTAAAGTATATACATTTTTTTATTTTTAGTTAGTTTTTGAGTGGATCAAATCAAAATTCAAATGTAGTCGACATATGTAAGTCTGAAAGGGCTTTTAGAAAAATAAAAGATCAGAAATAGGATTGCAAGTAAGAAGTACATAAATTGATTTGAATTGATTTATTTATTTATTTGTTACATGTCAAACTTAATTCTAAGGACCCTGCATCATATGACATGAGCTCGGTTGTTAAGTGTGTTGGAATTTTTTTAAAATTTTATCTAATTTTAGTTTTAATTAATTTACACATAGTTTGTTCTTATTTTATTAATTTAAAATAAAATATATTAACTTCAAATCATTCAAAGTTATAAGAGTTTCGAAACAAGTAACATAACATACTTATTAAGTTGCCAAAGCTTCGTTATAAGTAAACCATAAAATTTAATGATTATGAAACAATATGCATATTCATACATGCTTACATACCTATAACTATTGATCAAATATATCAAAAAGCTGAAAATATTTAGTAATAAACAAAAATAATTTTAAATAAAGTTAATATAATTTTGTAACATCATCTTAAAAATAATACTTATAGCTTAGCAGAACCTTTGCAAAGCTATCTATTTTATTTCATAATTATATATATATTATATACATATATATTTTTTTTCAGTTCAATGAATATATAAAGTAAATAATATATATGGCTAATTTAAATTCAATAGATAACATATAATAATTTTTTTTTGTTATTTTTTTTGTATTTGAATTTCCATAAATATCTTTATTATGACATTGGCTAAAAAATCAATCTAATGATTGAAATACGAACACTCTATATACTTATTTAGAATGTTTTAATAAAATTAATACATATATGTATATATAAGTGTAGTTAATTTCCATTTAATATATTTTTCTTAATTAAAATTCAAATCATGAATTGAATATAGAAATCCATGTTTGCAATTATTAAGTTAAAAATTACATATTTAAGTTATTAATAAATCATTTATTAATTTTTAAATACAAAACTTTTATTCACTTTGTTTTTTATTTTAATCTAAATACAACACACAAATGTACATAATTATTGCATTGCTACTTATAACATACTCGCGGACAGGAAACATATTGATAAGACTTCGTTATTGAAAATATAAAAAAAAAAAAAAAACTATTAAGTAAGTCATGTCCATTATGTACATATATGTACATTTAAGATTAATTTTGAGAACTAGTAAGTATAATGGTTAAAAAGATAAAACCTAAAATCATATCTTGCATATTTAGGGAAGTCCAAAATTATACCCGTGTGACGTATAGTTATTACATATAGTGAGCTACTTAATTTTAGTTTATTTTTAGTTAGTTTTATTTTACAATATTTTGAATTCTGTAGGTACTGAATTATTCTTACATTGTTAACAATTAATCTTTTTTTTATTTTATTTATTTATTCATTTATTTAGTTCATTATTTTTTTTACATTACTATTCCAAAAAGAAAAAAAAAAACATTTTTATTAAATTTATGTTATTACATAAAATTATTTATTACATATTCTAGAATTTTTCTCTTAAATTTATTGGTATTTGTTTCCGTCCTTATTTCATTAGCAAATCATTAAAAAGTTTGGGACCATTGTATAGAAGCATATTTTTAGTTTTTTCTTTTTATTTTCATCTTTTGTACAAATTATAAATACATTTATTATAATTCTTTGATTAGTAATCAGCCATTTCACATAAATCTATGCGAAATATATCTGCTTACTTTAAGGATGAATCTCATAGCCCTGTTCTGCATTTTTTGTAACCTAATTTTATTACTATTACTTGCTATAAATAAAATTGTTGAACAATATTCAAAATGTGGTTTGATAATAATTGTATTTTATAAACTGTAATAGCACTTAAATACGATAATCTATCTCGAATTGTTTTAAAAAAAAAAATTTTTTTTAGAAATTATAATCTATGTGTTTAAAAGTCTAGTTTTTATCTACAATTACCCCTAAGTAATTAATTCCATCAACTTTTTCTATTATTTATTTCTATTAATCATTAGTTTCTCCATTAATAACAATACACCATTAATAAACAATTAGTTAACCTATCTAAGTCACTATCTACAACAACATTTAATAACGCATCATCTGCAAACAAAACTATATTAGACGAAACATTAAGCTCTATGTCATATTAACATAAATTAAAAGCAGTAAAATACCAAGAACAGAGCACTAAGTATCAGATCTTGAATTTTTTTCGTTGTTTTCTGTTAGCTAAGTAAGAACGAAATCATTCCAATTCAACATCCCCTATATGTCAACCTTGCAATTTTAGAAGCAGTATCTTCCTATCAACTGTTTCGAAAAATCTTCTTAAATCCAAAAAAAAAACAGGAACTCTATAACCTTGTTGTCATGTGTTGACATTTTCCAATTTGTTATTATCAAGTTTCATAGTGATTCACAACTACGCTCTTTTCTAAATCCAGATTGAAATTTACTGGTCTAAATACTTCAGCGTTGTTGATTCATTTCTTTTTATTAAAAGGAATTACTATTGTTTCCTTCCATATTTCTGCAAACTGCCCATTTTGTTTGTCTCCATTAATATGGTCAAATCAAAATATTTTGTTTTAAATAGATGGACAAATTTTTCTTAAATAACTAACTATGTGGCCAAAGCTAAAGTTTGTAAAATTTGTTTTTAAATACCTATTAAGTTATTGTTAAAATATTGATTGTTAAAACATTGATTGTTAAACAGTTATTGTTAAAACATTTGATTTAATTTATAATATTTTTAATTAATGCATACTGTTATAGTTTCTGAGACTAAATACGAAATCCTAATCCTCTCCTCGCAAAAATTTAAATAAATATGTACATCTACTATCGTGCAGTAAGTAATTTAGATCACACCCTTGATATCGAAACACCCCTAAAGAAAAAGAGTGATTAATTTTTATTATATATTGTGATTAACACCCTAAAATTTTGTAATTTGATCTCTACGCCTGGCGAAACACTTTACCTAATTTTTTGTTGAATTTTAACTTTGTCTTTACTAATAAACTAAAAGTCTACCAAAGCAGTTAGAATGTGTGTCACTGGTTTCGATTTTATAAAGAAAAAAAAAAAAAACTACTTTTAATAAACTACTTTTTTTGTGATTTTAAAAAAATGACTAATTTTTTTATTATAAAAGTATCTACAAACAATAAAAACTTACCAATTTTTATTTAAAAATAAATATTACGTACTTAATCAATATTATATGATAAATTCTAAAACTTTTCAATAGTTATTTATTTTTATATTTTTTTTCAAATTTATTGTTAGTTCTTAATGTTATGTACATATATAATGTAGTAACATATAACATATCCACAAATTGATGATACGAATTTAATATACATAACTACACACACCCTAAAATATCGAATGACTAATTATTGTTATCACATTTAAATTTGGATTTGAAGTACTATAATATACAACTAAAACTATTTAATTTCTATTTTAGGTTAATTTTGATAAAAAAAAATAATAGCACTTTAAAGAAAAACAAAAAAAAACGAACCAAATCAAATTTACTCTCTCCGAAAAGATTTAAATTAAAAAAAAAACTAAAAGCCGATTAAAAATGGCTTGGCGTTTTAAAGCATCTAAATATAAAAATGCTGCTCCAATAGTGCCTAAACCAGAAGCCTGTATACGTGATGTATGTGTTGGATCATATCAAACATATGGAAATAATATTGCTGCATCAGCAGCATTTATGGCATTTAATTGGGAACATGTTGGATCAAGCTTAGCAATTCTATCAATTGATGACTGTGGACGTAAAAGTAAAACAATGCCATTATTACATGCTCATACAGATACTGTGACAGATATAATGTTTTCACCATTTCATGATGGTATATTGGCAACTGCATCACAAGACTGTTTAGTTAAAATATGGCATATACCAGAGAAAGGACTTGAACAATCTCTTGGAAATCCAGAATGTACATTTTCACATAAACAAAGACGTGTTGAAACTGTTGGATTTCATCCAACTGCTGATTGTTTATTATATTCAACAGCAGCTGGTTGTATAACTTTGTATGATATTGCTGCACAAAAAGAATGTTTTTGTGAGTAGAATTTTTACAAAAAAAAATTTGTTCATAATTTAAAAAATTTTATATTTCATATTTGTTATAATTTTTTTAGCTAACAATGAACATCCAGAAGTAATTCAATCATTAAGTTGGAAACAGGATGGTACAGTATTTGCAACAAGTTGTAAAGATAAAATTGTTCGTATTATTGATCCAAGAACAGTAAATCATCAAAATATTGAATTGTCAACGGATAGTCATCAAAGCATTAAAGATTCAAGAGTTGTATGGTTAGGTGATCAACAAAGAATTTTAACAACTGGTTTTGATTCAGCACGAGTTCGTCAAGTTATTATAAGAGATTTAAGAAATTTTTCTGTACCACAAAAATTATTAGAATTGGATTGTTCAACTGGTATTTTAATGCCATTATTTGATCCAGACACAAATATGTTATTTTTGGCTGGAAAAGGCGACACTACCATTAACTATATGGAAGTAACAGATAAAGATCCTCATTTAATTGAAGGTTTACGACATACTGGTGAACAAACAAAAGGAGCTTGTTTAGTACCTAAAAGAGCATTAAAAGTTATGGAAGGTGAAGTGAATCGTGTTTTACAATTAACATCAAATATGGTTATACCAATTATGTATCAAGTTCCGAGAAAGGTGAATAATTCAAAAATACACTACAATATTTATTTCTTATTAATATTATATTTTAAATTTTAGACATATCGTGATTTTCATAGTGACTTATATCCAGATACAAATGGTTGTAAAACTGATTTAACAGCAAGTCAATGGATGTCTGGCAGTAACTTACCATTATCAAAAATTAGTTTAGATCCAAGTAAACGAGAACATGGCGATGCGCCAATTATTGTAAGTAGATTTATTAAACAAAAAAAACTATCTTAGATACATTTTCACATTCATTCCATTTTAAATAAATGTGATAAATGAATTGAAACAATCATTTTGTACCTTAATTAAATGATAGAAATATTAAGTATAACGTTTTTACAACTGCATACATTGTACTTACTATTATTACTAACAAACCATTCATTTAAAGAGTCACTTTTATAATTTTTATTTTCTTGTTTTTCTTTTCTTTCCTAAAAAAAAAACAATTTGCGAATTAAAAATTTAAAACTAAAAATTTTCATAAAACAATACTTCGTTTATATTTTTAATAAAACAAAAAAAAACAAATTTTTTATCTGTAAATACACTTTTTTAATAAAATTCATAAAACGTATTATACACACTGAAAAAAAAAAAACAATTACACACAGATTCATCGTGGTAATTTAAGTGAGCTTATTAAAAATATTGAAAATAAAAAATTACAAATTCAACAAAAAGCTCAACAAAATGGTCAACATTTAACTGGACCAGTTACAAATCCAGGATTTTTTAAAACAACTACCAATAACACACGAAATTCAAATAAAATTGAACGTGTTGTTGGCCTCAACGAATCGAAATTAAAGAAAAATGAAACAGTTTTACTTGATGGCATTGACGTTAATCATCAACAATACGCACAAAAAAATCTTGATGATGATGATGATGTTGATGATCATTGTGAAAAACCACTTTCAAAATTTGATTTAATTAAACGTTTTGATAATAAATACAAAACTGATTCAGAAAAGGATATAACAACACAAGGGTTTATCAAAATAAAATCCAATAAAAGTAATAATGATGAGGATACAACAGCAACAATACATCCATCAATTGGCGATGTTATTCAAATTTCTGGTGAATCAAATGAAAATGATTCATCAAATGATTCAAATGATTGTAACAGCTGGACATCACCACAAAGTATAACACCACCAAAACCATTGCCAAGAACATCAAGAAATAATTCAATAACGGACATTCAATTGACAGCAACAATTCAACCGATTGCAATTGATGATGATTTGAATACTGGTCTTGGACAGCAATCATTCGTACAACAACAACAACAACAGCAGCAACAAATTGCAGCACCTAGACCAGTGGCAAGACCAAGGACTACAGCTACGTCATATAAGGTTGATTTAGAAATTGGATAGAAGAAAAATTATCATTTGTTTTCAATTTAACTCCTTTTTTTATTTCAAGGGAGCACATGTTTGGCTTATATTATTTTTGATTTCCACCTTTTGTTTGTTGTATTATTTTTGTTGAACTCCACCTTTGTCTTTATATTTCATTATGTTAGTTGGGTTCGTTTCTTTTAGTGTTTTATTGTTATTAATTTTGATTTTTTATATAATAATTTGGCATAAAGTTTCTTTTAAAACAAAAATTGGTATAGAAAAGATTTAGGATACAAGTTAACTAAATGACATAAATTTTTAATGTTGTTATTTTGACTAAAATTATATATTTTTGAAAGAAAATATTTCACTATTCAATTTTGAGAGAAGGACCATTATTATAGTGTGTACACAGTATTAAAAATATTTTCATAAGTTCTAAGAAGTAATATCGACACGAATATAACATTAATAATAGTGACAATTGTTTGTATTTATTTGTGATTGATATCAAAGCTTGTTGTTTTATCAAAAATTGAGAAATTATGAATTGTTTTTTAAGTTGTAATTTATTTTTATATGTTTCCAATTGTGATAATTTCATTTTTATTTTAATAGCACTATCATGCATGTTTCTCATCTCTAATTTTAAATTAACATTTCTAACTTTTATATAAAATGACTAAAACATTTTATTAAAAATTTGTTTTTATATTTCTTACAGCCACGTTTGGGTCCAAAACCATTTTCAAGTAATACAGGTGATGTTTCGTTTGATAAAGTATTTTCAGTACCACAAGCTCCTGGCTCGGGTAGTGATCTTGATAATACTGCAATTCCAACTATCGTTCAACCACAAAATCCTCAGGATACTAATGGAGTTGAACATGAACTTAAAAAACCTTTTCCGCCTCCTGACCTAATTGAAATTCAAATCAAAAGTAAATTAAAATATTTATATGTCTTTAATAAAAGTAATAATTAATTTTTTTTATAGAAGAAGAAAAAGACAATATTGAGAATAATAAAAATGGTCACCAGGAGCAAAAATCATTAACAACATCAGAAAGACGCAAGGTAAATTAAATTATTTTTTAAAATTTATATTCGGAATTATACTGCTTTTACTAACAATAAACAAATCTTGACAAAAAAAAATTTATATTCTAATTTTTTATTTGACAATTTTCAAAATAACAACTTCTAACAGTATGAGGATGAAGACGAAAAAGAAAAGGTAGAAATTTTGATAAAGTGTTTTGTTTTTTGTAGTCTAATTTTTATTTTCTCAATTAAAAATTTCATTTTAAATTCTATATTTTTAACTTATTTATTTATTAATTCGCTTATATTGTTTTGTTCAATATTTGTTTTTACAATAATATGATTTTAAAAAAAAATATCTGTTGAATTCAATTATTATATAAAATATTTAGCTGTTCGAAACCAACAATTCCGAATCATCTGGCAACTCAACAGAATCAGAAGACAAACCGGATGATTTAAAACGTTTATCGAGTAACCGTAGTAGTATTGCTGAACGACGTCGTTTATATGAAAATCGTTCCAAAAGTATGCAAGAAGAGAAACCACAATCACCAGTGCCACTTTTAAGAAGGGATACTGTTGCAAAAACTGAAACAGACGGTAATTCAATTCGTCATTCAATGCCACCACCAGCCGCTACTGATAATAATGAAAAATTAAACAAATCTGTCAGTGGTAAAAATTTAAATCCAACTCCAGTGGCCACTGATGCAAATAAAGAAAATTCCACAACATTTACAAAACGCACATCTACAGTATTCGGTAAAGTATCCAAATTTAGACATTTAAAAGGTACACCAGGACATAAATCAACGCAAATTGAAAATTTACGTAATTTAAGTCGACAAATTCCCGGTGAATGTAATGGTTTTCATGCAAATCATGAGCGTGTTGCTGTTCCATTGTCAGGCCCTGGTGGTAAAATTGCAATTTTTGAATTAAATAAACCTGGACGTTTACCAGATGGTGTTATACCATCGCTTGTAAATGGGTCAAATATTATGGATTTCCAATGGGATCCTTTTGATGCTATGCGTTTAGCTGTTGCTTGTGATGACGGTGTTGTTAGATTTTGGATAATACCAAATGATGGTCTTATCGAACCAACAAATAAACCAGAAGCTGAATTAATTGCTCATTCAGATAAAATTTATTTTATAAGATTTCATCCATTAGCCGAAGATGTACTTCTAACAGCTAGCTATGATATGACAATTAAATTGTGGAATTTAAAAACAATGACTGAACAGCTATGCTTAAAAGGACATTCAGATCAAATATTCGATTTTCAATTTAGTTCATGCGGTATTTATGGAGCTACAGTTTGTAAGGATACAAAATTACGGATATTTAATCCAAGAAAATCAGAAAATCCAATTCGCGAAGGTAATGGACCAGTTGGAACAAGAGGAGCTAGATTAGCTTGGGCAATTGATGGACAGTATATTGTTGTAACCGGATTTGATAAGTAAATTTTGTTATTATAATCAATTCAATTATTGAACGAAAAATTGAGCAATATTTTATAATTTTTTAAGGGTATCAGAGAGACAAATTAGTATATACAATGTACAGAATTTATCAGCACCTTTGGGTACAGTCAGTTTAGATGTTTCTCCTTCAATTTTAATGCCATTTTATGATGAAGACAGTTCAACACTTTTTGTCACTGGAAAGGTAAATTAAATATTTTCTTGATTTCAAAAATATGCAAAATAAAATAAATTAATTATTTTAAAATATAACAGGGCGATTCCACAATATATTGCTATGAAATAACAGATGAAGAACCATATATATGCCCATTGTCACATCACCGATGCTCAAGCTTACTTCAGGGCTTAAGTTTTTTGACAAAAAACCATTGTGATGTTGCCAGTGTTGAATTTTCAAAAGCATACCGACTTACAAATAATACAATTGAACCATTAAGTTTCACAGTTCCCAGAATAAAAGTAAAAATTTTAGAATCAAATTTTTTTTTCACCATTTAAAATTTTCTTTAAAATTTTAGAGTGAACTTTTTCAAGATGATCTCTTTCCACCAACTCGAGTACTATGGAAACCAACTATGTCTGCTGAAGATTGGTTTACATTAAATGATAAACGTGCTAAGAAAATCAGTTTGCAACCAGAAGGAATGGAATGCTGTGAGTATAACAAGCTATTTTTATAATTTTTATACTATTTTTTTTTTAATTTTGAATCTTTTTCCTTTTATGCTTATTTATTATTTTTCCCCTCTTATTATTTTTTTTTTATTTTTTGTAGTATCATCAATACAACCGATTGTTTCAAATAAAAAGACTGAACTTCAACAATCATTAAATCCTTCGCAACTAATAAGTCAATCGGATTTTCTAAAATTACAACAACAAAAGGTGAATTTCATTTAAAGAATAATTTGTATACGATTCGATGAAAGTTATTTCTAAACAACATACAAAATTATAATTACACCCTTATTCTGAATCAGTTAAGTTATTGGAAAATTTAAGGTTAAAAAAATAGATATTTCATTTTTTCTTGAAACATATTAACATGACATCAAATCAATAAAGCAATGTAGGCCATTTAGGGTTTTATTTAAATTATTAACTAAGGATTATTACGAACATGTAAATTATTTCTGATTCACATTTACATTAAAAGAAAAACAGTTTTTGCTGTTAATTTTGTATTTACTACTGATGTAATCGTAGAAAACTTACAGCCCTTCTCATCTATTAATTTTTTCTTAATCCTATTTTTTAATTAATCCTACATTTTAACTGTTAATTCCATACTATTATATCAGGAAAACTAAATAATATTCCTAAAAAAAAAAAAAAAAACTAAAGTTTTGAAGGACGTAGCTGTTTTTTACAAACCTGTTATCTGCCATTTATGTAAAAATTTTATTTTCGAATAATTTTACAATAGTTTTTAGTTAATTCTTTAATATTAATTAAATTGACTAAAAAGTTCAAATTTAATTTTATTTATATTTTGTTTTTTGTTTTTAGATTCAAAAATCGGTTAGTGCTCGTATGGAATATAATACAACATTAGAACAGGATACAATGGAAGGTGTAGATGAAAATGATTGGGATGAATAATTTATTTATTAAATATTAATATTATTAATTATACTCTTTTGATATTCATAATTTAATTTGACAATTAAAAATTTATTAGTTACTTTTTAATAAAAGAGAGAAAGTAATTTATTATATTTTAGATGTTATGTGAGAAATTCTTAATTTTTTTTTAATTAGAAGTTTTGTTTATTTGTGTATTTTTCTAAATATTTGCTATTTTTACCAAAATATTTAATTTTATTTTTCTCTAGAATAAAATATTAAAATAAAAAACAAATATCAAAATAATTTTGTAAAATTTTATAATCAAAATCAAATCATCAAAAGAAAATTATTATATAATAAATAATAAAAGAAAACATATTCTGTTGTGTTTAGTATGTACAGTGATCGAAATACTGGTACATATTTATTTTGTAATGGGTAATACAATTCTATACTTATTCCATTAGACCCGACATAAGTAATAACTCATAACTAAACCAATTTACCTACAATTTAAATGATATATTATGTACTGCACTAGCCGTGACACAATAGTTTACAAAATAAAAAAAATTAATAAATAAATTCAATATAAAATTGTAATAAATAAATATAATAAATCAAGTATAAATAATCAACAAATATAAAAATATTAATTAAACAAAAAGAAAGAATTAAATAAATACTTATTAATTAAACGAAAATAAATATTTATATATTTGGTATTCAGAATTAAAAAATAAAAAAAAAAAAAATAAAATTAAAGCAAACATAATGTTTGGCATAAAATTAAAATAGTGTTCAAGTAAAAATAGAAGTTGTAAAGATTTAATTTGATCATATTTTTTTCCTTTTGTTTTTTCGTAAATGAGTGTAGCATCAAGAATGAACAATTTATTTTGTGTTTCGATTTTCTTTTTTTGTTTAATTTTTATTTTTTTACATTTATATTAAGAAATAAATATTTTTAAAAATTAAATTAAAAAAATATAAAAAATTTATTTTTTTAAATATTTTTATAAAGACAAATATTTTAATTTTTATATTAATTTTGTAACAAATAATTAATTTTACGTAATATTTCAATTCTCTATATTTTTTATTTTTCAATATTGCTTAATTAGTGAATCGTGTGTGAATATATAAAAAAAAAAAATTTTTTTTTTATAATTATTGTTAAAATATTTATATAGATACATATACTATTTGTGCTTAGATTCAGTTATGTAGAGATTTCTCATCATTCAATTTTATTTTATTAATCAAATTTTATACAATGGTTTTATGACGGCGAAAGTAAATAACAGCATTTTTATCAAATTTATCAAACTTATAAATGAAACATAAATTTTTACTTTTTTTTTTATTTGAAAACAAAAAAAATAATTAATTGCTTCTAATAATTTATTTCTAAACAAAATTGTCCAATTTCAACTCAACTTAATTCGTAATATTCTTGTTATATATAAATTTTATTCACTTAAATAAAAATAATAAAAACATGGAATATACATTTTGTTATGCAGTAAATTAATAAGTGCAATTGTTTAGTTCTGAATAAGATTTTAACAATCGCAATATATAATCATATATCAAATTGAGTATTTATTTTATTTGAAACATTTGTATGTAGTTAATTCGAAATATTTTTAATAGAAAGTTATTAAATAAAAACATTCAAATCACTTGCAAAAAATGTGTTATCAACTTTCCTTTGTAAAACCACTATATATAAACACTTTTATTTTAATATTGTTATAAATATATTTTCAGTTTTATTTTTATATACTCTTTTTATATATAAATTACGTACATATGTAATTGATTTATTGAATAATTGATATTATATTATTATGATTTACGATATTAAAATTTATTGTCCATGACTGTAAATTTACATATATTTTTTTTTTTGTTCATGGGAACAATTAAGTCATATCCTACACTGGAACATGAAAGTTGACAATGGTATGTTTTAGAGTAGGAATTTTCATCCTGATTCAATCAGTCGACGAGTCTCATTGAATTTGTTGAATAATTCGACTTCTATCCTAAATTTCATCTCTTTGGTTATCAACTGGTTATGACCTCAATATTAAGCTTAAATATTTAGTCAATTTAAAAAAAAATTTATGTTAGAAATTTGATTTAATAGACAAAATTATAAGATATATATTACATTTGCATGGTCTGGTTGCAATTAAATAAATGAGCCAACGATAACAATCCTTTGGTGTTGATATGTTATGTATTAACAAAATCCATTATTTATTTATTATACTTACATAATAAATGTAAATGATTTTTGGTATTAAGTACAGATATCAATTTTTTTTATTGATATTAAGCATATTCAGAATATCTATCAAATCAAAGATATTCTATAATACGATTAGTGACAATCAAACTAAATATCCTTATCGAAACGAAAAAATTTTGATATTTTATTGGATATTAATAAGCCAATAAATAAATCAGAAAAATGTTGATGTTTATATTAGTCGTGATTTGTGTCACAATCACTTATAGTATCATTTTAGTGTTGTTCATTATTTTAAAAAATTGAAGTATTTTATTAAATAGGCTAATTAATATTTTATTAGCTGTAAGGAGGAAAACAATTTATTTTGAACACAATTTTAATTAGAGATTAGGTACTTTTTCTCATTTTTTAAGTTTACTTCTATATTTTCACATACCAAATTGTTAGATATAAATATGTATGATTTTCAATTATCTACTATCTATTATAAACGCAATATTTTTATAAATTAATTTAACTTCAACTTCTTTATTATTAAAAATAGATATCTAAATGAAAAGTTTTCTTTCAAACATTAATAAATCAAATAAATTGTTACAATCGTTCGACGTAATGCATATTATTATTTTATCAATAAAAAATAAAATACGAAATTAAAATGTTTATAACATTCAACGAGCAAACAACCTAACATGTATTTTAGTTTCTTTTGACTATTAGAGGATGGAATTTATATTTTTGTTAGGTTTATTTTTTTAAAAGAGATGTGTATGTACATGTATGTTTATTAAAATTTTATTCGATTTTCATATCTTTGGGAACGGAATTGCTACAAAAAGCAAAATCTTTTTTTATACTTAATAATTTCAAATATCGTTAAAAAATATACTTTCGAATTTACCAATAATTTATGATTTCCACACTTAATTTAATAAAAAAAATATGAAATTTAAATTTTCTTAAAATTAGTATGCAAATAAATAAAATTGTACTAAAATGGAAAAGTCGCCATAGAAAAAAAGGAATAAAAAAATTATCTAGTCCATGTTTTAATTTATTATTTTTTTTTTTTTAATATCGTTGATTTGTTTATTTATATTTGTATATTTTTAATATCTATATTTGAATTAAATGTTTTTTTAAAGGTAATTAAGATTTGTATTTGCTTTTTTTTTTATATAGTATTTGATATTGAATAATTTACAGAAATGTTTGAGATTTAAAATAAAAAAAAAAAAGTAAAATGAATATTACAAGATTTTAAAGAGCAGTTTTTTTTTTTAGTAAAATATTATAAATGACAAAATACTCTAAAAATTAATTTTTAAAATTAAAATATTTTTAGATGAAAAATTATGAATATTTTTTTTTATTTGTATTCTTATTAATTACCTGAGAATAAGTGTTGTTTTTAATCGTCAATAAATTGAAAAAAAAAAACAAAAGTTTTTTACGGAATTTTTTTTATGAACGTTTCAAAATAAGAACAATGCCAAATTTACAAATTTTTAGAAATTTTTTAATGAAAAATTAAATAATTTTTTTATATAAATTTTGATAAAGACATAACAGAGGATTTTTGCTGCTTTTAAAAAATATTAATTCTAATGTCGCCGTTGCTTTTTCACATATTCATATAACAAAATGGGTGTTACGATAGGCACTTTAGGGAATATAAATTCATTCCATTACTAATTAAATATGTACTTATAAAATGGAAGTTTATAAAGTTCAAAAATTTATTTATAAATACATATACATATTGATCTTATCAGTATTTTTTCTTTATTTACCTAATTTAAAGTGGTTATTAATTACTAACATCTATTTAAGTACTTGCAACGTATGTTTGACAATAGGAGTCTTAATTACTAACGCATAAATAAAATATTACAAAAAGACTAACGTATCCATTGTAGTTACTTAAGTTTTTTTTTTTTAATTGAGTCACTTTGTTTCATAATTTTGAATATGGACAAAAATTGATTGACTTAATTAAATTAAACTGAAAACATAAAATTTTATATCACATAACTAAAGTAAAAGCGATGTATTTAGTTAATATTTATTGAACATTCCAGCAGCTTTAAAATCAACTCTGTTATTATACTCTTAGTATTTTATAGGATAAACATTTTATTTTATTTTACATTTTTTATACTCCAAAATAAGCTTATATACAAAAAAATATTGTAAAGTTTGACATTTTATACAAAGTAAAAAATATTTTATAAATCTTATTATACAACTCAAATAAGAAATAAAACAACAAATGCTTTATTCAAGAACAATCGTAAATTCATTTTTTTTTAAATACTATTATATAAATTGTAGTAAAAGAAAATTTTTGCATTTTTATAAAAAAAAAAAAATATTAATAAATAAATAAATAAAAAAAAAACAACAGGAATTTTTTTATATTTAAACCATAAACTTTAAATACAATAAGATAAAACTTAATAATAAACATTAACTTAAAAGTAATGTAAAAAAAAAAACAATAATAATTTTTGTATGCCAATTTAAGAATAATAAAATAATCAATAAAAAAAATGTTTTCCATGGCATGCAAATAATTAAGTTGAAAACTTTTTCTCCATAAAAGAATCATTTTAAAATTCTATTTTATTAAACACAAAAAAGCTTAAAATTATTGCGTAAATTTTAAAATTAATAAAAATAAAATTAAACAATTTTTGGACTTCAAATTTGTATGATCCACATTCTTTTATATTTTGGGGGAAAATTATTTTTTAATAATTTGATTACATATGTTCAAAATGAAATAAATTTTTGTATACCTATGTATGTATAAGTTATCGTCTATTTTTATGGGCAAAACCAACATATTCATTTAATATAACAAACACAAATTTTAATAAACTCCCAATTTTGAACAAAAATTTTGTAGTATAACTTTTGAAATTTTTAAGCAATTTTTTCCTTAATTTATAAAAAAAAACTATATCAGAATTACGTATGAAAACTATTTAAAAAAAAAAAAACAAATATTAATATCAAGATACTTAAAAATATCTAAAAATTATTAAAACACCATAATTTTATACATAAAATTTTTAAAATAATTTATCTATTAAAATTTCAATGCTCTTATTTTTTCTCCTATATTTAAGTAGATAAGTAAAGAAAAAATTTTTGTGCTAAATTTTTAATAAAAACAAAAATTAAATTTAAAATAAATAAATTATTTACACATATTTTATATTAATTTCAAAAATTTGAAGCCTCTATTTAAAAACAAAAAAAGAAAAAATAAGAAAATTATTTAAGTTCAATATGCGCCATTATTTACACGTATTATTAAAGGAATAAGATAATTAATTATTTTTTTTTTTAATGTAACAAAAATTTAATAAATACATAATAAATTAAAACATACAAAAATTATATGCATAGAATACAATTATTATAAATTATAAAAAATAAAATAAAAATATACATAAATATACATATTGCTTTATATATTTGTATTGTGGTATTTACATAAATAATAAATTAATTAAATTAAAAAAAAAAGAAATAAAATAAAATAAATAAAAATTATGAACAACAATATATTGTATTTTAAAATAATTTAAAAAAAATAAAAACAAAAAAAAAACAATTATAAATATTTGATAATAAAGAAAACATTTTTTTTTCTGGATTAAATTCTTTAAATGTTTTGTTAATTTTGTCTTTCTCAATTTTTTGTTTAGCAAGTTATCTGTTAACCACCCAACCCACTATACTGTCATATTTAAAACTTGTACTTTTTTAAAACGTAAAAAACATAAGGATAATCAAAATAAAAAAAATTAATACATTTTTTACTTAAATCATCAATTCTAAACCCGTTTTCGATAGCAATTTTGATAAGCAATGGGGTCTTAATCTGAAATGCGAATCGTTTTTTTCGTAATGCTATGCAACGGCGGAGCAAATGATATAAACAGCAGTGGCAGCATTGTACGTATTTATTGATGTGATTATTGATGATATTTATTTGATGACATACCATGAAGAAAATTTCAACTTCCAATAACAGAAAAGAAAATTTAACTTTTCTACAATTAAAAATATAAAATAATATTTATAAAATATTAAATAAAACAATATTTTATATCAGTTTTGAACTTTATCTTTTGCATCGGCTCTCTTTCACAAAATGTATCATTTTTTATAACAAATAAATTTCTTCAGTCTTCTGGAACACTAGATCTCAGACAAATTTATATTTTAAATTAACTAACATACAAGACGACAAATTTAAAAATAAAAAAACAAATATATATATTTTTTTTAGCCAAATCTTTCCACAATATATTGAAATCATAATTTTTTACTGCTGTAGACAAAAAATAAAAAAAAGGAGCTAATTTGAAAAACTACATATTCTTAATACCTATCGGAAATAAACGTTAAGTCACACTAGCAAAAAGAAGTGAATTTTGAAAACGAAAACAAAAACTAAAGAAAAATAAAAATACGGAACTGTTAAATTTCAATTGGTTAAAATTTAAAAAAAAAAAAAATGTTGAAAATCAGTTTAAGTCAAAATTGTTTTGAAAATGAAATCCTTAGAACATTTCCACAACATTCTTTTAATGATATTTTATATTATATAAATAACATACATTTTACAATATTAACATTAAAATATTATCGGTGGGTTCCAGAGCATGCGTTTCAGCTTTTAAGAGGGGAAGGAGCCGTTATTTTAAAATTTAAAAAATATTTATTAGCTAAATCGGTGATATTTTCAATTTCTAACAAGGACCGGAAAAGGGCTTTTTAAGCTCAAAATTCGACGAAATTCGTCGAATTCGAGATTATAAAATGGGAAGACCTATATAAATAAGAAATAGCTATATGTTAAATGATTTTTTTTTATATTTAAATTTTGTCTTTCGTTTGTAGTAAAATTCTTAAATTAAAAAGAAAGAAAAACGCAAAATTTAAAATTACCCCAATACACTGAAGAAGGCATCATATTATTGCCGAAATATCGATATTATAAAGATTTTAGTAAAATAAAAGGAATTATGGATTTTTCTTTAGAATTCATAAAATTAAAACAAAAATCCATCATATTTTCCTTTGGTGAACTAAACTTTATAATAATCATTTTTATAAATAAATTTGTTTTTCATGTTATCATATTTTTCCGAATTTGCAAAAAAAAAGTACCTCTTCCCACTTGAAAATCTCGATTTCAGCCAATTTCGGCGAATTTTGAGCTTCAAAAACCCTTTTTCCGGTTCTTCCCGGAAGTTGAAAATATCACCAATCGATAGAGTTAACTCGATTTAGCTAATAAGTATTTTTTTAAATTTTAAAATACCGGATCCTTCCCCTCTTAAAAAGCTGATACGCATGCTCTGGAACACCCAGTATTTTAACCAAAACAAAAATTGGGTTGTCTATTTTGTGAGTAGAACAATCACCAATCACCATATAAAAATGTACATAGGTGGCGCAAAAAAAAGGGAAAAACTTTGGAATAGGAATTTTCTGCGATAAATTAAAAATAGTAGAAACAAGGATTGAAAAAATTGCTACGATTACGCAATGCAAAATAATAACGATAAAAACAGAAGTTTTTACCGAGCTCGTATAACGAGTAACTAGTTATAGAAATAGACCTCGACTTTCGAAATGTATAAAAAAAAGTTAAAACACGTCTTGTGTTTACATTCGTCAAATCAAAATTGTAACACAAGTTGAGTTCATAAACGCTTAAATTATGTGTTCGCGACGCCTCGAATGTGCCAAGAAGTTATCGAGAATTTCTGAAAAACATTTGTTTGACGTTCATAATAATTTGGAAAATTTAAATATGGCAAAAATTAACCAATTTTGACAATTTGATCTCTTTCGAAATTGGATTTTCCAGTATAACTGGGCGGCCACCTAGGATAACTAATATTCTTGTTTTTTCCATTGCCATAAAGTGTTTTTTTTCCCTACCAGGAGGACCAGGTCATTTGTTACCTGAGTTTCCGTTTCCGCTCCACTAAATCAATTTTCGCTATCGTTCATGTTCGTCGACAATATTGTTTCCTCCGCACGATTCCTTAACTGTTTAATTATTTTGTTAATGCGCAAAATTCCCACATACTGATATGCACCCACTCTCGTTAGCCTTGCGCAAGCAAGCTACCAGGAGTCTCTCGGCGGGTAACTATGTTACATACCTTTGAGAAGGTGAGAGTTGGATTTATTGGCAGAGCTGATATGATGAGCAGTAGGCATTTCCTAGATTTTGTCAGTGACACACGTTACGGGATGTGTACTGTATAGGACCTGTTACCAACACTTGATGGCCACTTGATGGAGCACAATAGAATCTTTTATAAACAAAAAAGATAAAAATAAGCTTTTCAATTTTTTATAAAAAAATAATCAATTTTTAATAAAAAAATATTTTTAAAAATTAATATTTGTATAGATTTAAAAGTTAAATGATAACTAGTGATCCGTAGTGTGAACGCCTATTTCTATAACTAGTTATCCCAGCTCGATAAAAGAAATATTATTTTTTATTCGGATAAACATCAGGGAGCTATAAAAGCTTTGAACAATGAAAAAGCAAAAGCTGAAACAGTAGCGAATTGTAACAGACATAGAGGGCAAGTAGATCAAATCGCATAAAGAGGATTAAGACATAATGACAAAGAAGTGCTATCTCATCATCCAGTGCTAAAAAAATTTTTAGATACTATTTTTGTAAATTTTATAATTATTGTTTGAATTTTTTGAACGATGTCCAAATACGAATTATTTATTTTGTTATAGTGCATCAAAAAAAAGAAAACAGTAACGAATAGCTCGTCATTATTGTGTCTCTAAACGATAAATTTGGTTATTCGTCAGTCATCAATCGCCGAGGTTCAGCTGAATATAATAGAATAGCATTGAATATAATAGAAACAAAACAAAAAATAAACAAATAAATAGAAATATATCCATATCTATATCGGCTATCACATATAAAATCAAAAAATATTTGAACTTAGCTGTATCTACGCAATGTTTAAATAATTAGGTACTTGAAAAAAAAAATTTGTGTAATAAAAATATTCAATATATTTTTCCATTACAATTTTTATTAGTGGCCTCGATAACCAAGTGATAAAGCACTCAAGTATAGTAATGTAAGAGCTGAGGAGCCCGTTTTAAACCCCGTAAGAACGGAAAAATTTCAAATGGTGAAAAATATGATTTTCAATACAACCACATCGGTTCAAATATAATTTAATAATTAATAAATATATAAATTAAAAACGAATAAAAATAAATATAAATATAATATAATATAAAAATATATAACAAATAATTAATATAAATTAATAAAATGCCCATATTTTGAGAGGAAAAAGAACCTATAAAGTTAGCCTGCAGATTTATCAATCTGTTAAAAATAAATAAATAAATAAATTTTTATTATTAATTTTTTTCATTAAATTTATTTTAAATAAACATCACAATATTTTATGTACTTTTGAATGTATTTATGGACAATTATATTTATGGATATATTATTATATAAGTATGAGTATGTAATTTAAAATTAAATTACATAATTCCTAATTTTCATTTTCACAATCCCCCCACTGTATCTATGAATTTATTAGAAATTTATTGTTTTAAGTTTGCAATGTTAGTACATATATTTATGATTTTACATTTAAAAATATAATTAGAATTATAGATATACATTATTATTAATTTCATTACATGTTCTTTTTAAAGTTATATTAATTTATATACACATATGTTTATTCAAATTCAGTCAAATTATTTTTAATTTTCTTTTTTTTTTTTTTTCAAAGTGTCTTTAATACGAGCAGAAACATCCAGCTGCAACAGTTACAGTTTTCCATTTCCAATCCGATCGTAAAACATCTGGTAGCAATGACATGGTGTAATCCTAAAAATTAAAATTGCATGTACATATAAAAAAGCACCAATGTTATTTAATTTTTTGTTTTTTTTTTTTTTAACTTTACTTTTTCCATATTATCAGCTCTTGTCCTATAAGTTAATACTCTAACTTTATATTCAACTGGTTTACATTGTGAACCACGCCAACAACGTTTTGAATGTACTTTACGTTCATCAGTGATAATACCACTAGTTGTTAAACTAGGATTATTGCCATCTTGGCATACCGCATTAAATAAATATCTTGGATAATGTGGATAACCAAGATCAATTAAATCATTCTAGAAAATTAAAAAGATAAGATTTTAAAACAAATTAAAATTAAAAATTATTTTAATAATTAGGCATACTTTAATTTGACAATCACATCCAGGTCCATTAGCAACATTTCCACGTTTCTTATTCATCTGAATTATATCCGATGAATTCATTAATTCTTCCAAATCAAAATCGTTATTGTGTAGTACATTAGGTTTTTTAAAACTATTAAAAAAAGAAGAATAAAATTTAAAAAATTAAATTACAAGACGAATTTTAATTAAAAAAATGCACAAAATTTTGTGTAATGTACAGGGTGCACCATTTTAAGTGTGAAATTCTCGAACGGGTGATAGCTTGGACGGTTTTAGGAAAAAAATGGTTCTAGACAGGGGGGAAGGTCTATTTTAAAATTTGAGAAGAGCTATAGCGCTATAGGTACCTACATCAATTTTAAAAAAAGTTTTGAAGAACGCATTGCTTCAGTTTGTATTATCTTCGGAAATGTAAAATAATACAAAATAACTATATATAAAACAACTAGCTTTGTAGCCCGCCATAAATGACGGAAGCAAAATAAATTCTCTAGCATTCTTATCTTCGTTTTCATTTCAAATTTAAGAAAAATACGTATTTGCTTACGAATTTATCATGTTTATTTTTTTATTAGAACGATTTTAATTACCAGAATATTTGTAGTAAGATGCAAAATTTTTTATTCCCTCAGGGTTTTTTATCAATTTATTTCTTTTTTTCTGGTCTTATTTATATAAATTTTGAAATCTTAGAATATTTATCAGCTAATACCAAAGAATATATAATATATATATATATATATATATATATATATATATAAAATGATGTATATAAAATATTCTTTGCTAATAAACCACAACTTTAAGCGAAACAATTTTAGTAATTCAGTTTAGATTTTGCATTTCTTGCAACTTGCAATAGAAAAAACAAAAATAAATCAAATTGTAAATATAAAAAAAAACAATAATATTTACACATAATTTTTTTAATTTCTTTTGATGAATAAAATAAAAATTCGTATTGTAAAAACAAATTAAAATAAAAAAATTTACTGCAAATAAATAGGAAGCGTATTTACAAAACTATTCATAACTTTTGAACCATTTATCGGTGTACAGTCTTTCAAGGATTTTTTGGATAGGAAATTAAATTATTTTAGTACTTTCGGTAATGAATTATAAATTTACAAAGAAATGACAAATTGTAATATACAATTTCATTTAATTTCTTAAAGAAATATATTGGTATTTGGTTGTTATTGTTTTTATGTGTAAATCAGAACCAAAACCTTAATAATAATATCATAATACATACTAAATAGGTACTTGTAGACCCATACACATTTGAATCTGTTTAAAAACTTGTTTCGAACATTTTTTGGTCTTTAACGGACGAAGTCATAAGTTTCTGAAATTGTTTAAATGTGTATGGTGTAGTTTCGAAACCAAGATGTAAATAAAATCAGATGTTTATGTTTTTTTGTTAGAAGTAGCTTATATTTTTCATAATATGTATTTGTAAGCAATCTTTTATATCATTTTTTTTTGTTTGTATAAATTTTTACAATTATTATTTTATTGATGCGATAACTTTACTCGCCATTTTTCTAAATATATCTTGTCTGGACTTAACTATAAAAATAGTGAAGTTTCTCTGTTTGTTTAAACAAAAGTTTGTGTGTGGTGAAAAGAGAAATTAGTTTCAAAACAAATTTTTAAACAGATTTAATAGTGTATGGAGCGGTAATTTTATTAAACCATTAATCTATATGGTAATTTTATTAAACCATTAATCATACCTATGGGTTGGTACCGTATCCCAATTATTATGAGTGAGTTTTAAAATTCATCATATAGGAAACAATTGGATAAAATGAAGTATTCTAGACCTGGTATGCAACATTGTCAGTTACAGTGTCGTTGTCAGTAGTTTTCCCCTGTCTTGGTCCTGCTAGAATCTTAATTTTTAGAGCAGTGGATTGTGTAGAGCTGACCATGGGTAAAGGTAGGTTCTTATAAAATAATTTTCATTCTATATCTGATATTTTTTTTTATTTTTAATTTTATAAAGATTAACTTAAAACTTTGAGCAATTTTTATTTTTTGTGGTTTGCTATTAATATTATTATTCTATACAATCAATTCAAATGTTCAAAATTTTCTTGACTTGAATATTCAGGGCTCAAATTAAAAAAGATATACCTACAATATTTTTGCACAAAAAATTTGGAACAAAACAGATCAATTTAGAACTTTAGAACACAAAATAATTATTTTAAAAAAATTCAATCATTTCATTTTCGAAGTACTTCAAATTACTTTGAAATAATTTTAAATTGAAAAAGGAATACAACTAATGAAATCATATAGATATACCTTAGATTTGTTATACGGTTTAATGGAAATTAAACCGTATTGCAAATTCATTATGAATTGTATCCATTATTTCAATTTATCCTTGATAGGTAAATACCATATTTTATTTTTTAATTGATTCTACTTAGATATCAACCGTATACGTAAATAATAATTTATTTAAAAAAAAATGTTTGTAGGTATGTTAAAATGTCTTAATGGGGTGAAATTTTAAATTGAAATTTCTAATTAAAAATTAAAAAAATTTAACAAAAACATATAATATTGCTTAGTCAGTCTCTTTTTAAATATCTATCATTTTAAAAAATAATAATGAACATCGATTGTTAGATGGATCAGATTTGAACCGTACTTTTTCAATCTATAAATTAAACATACTTAAATTATGTATTTTCACATGACTATTATCAAACGTATGACTATTCATATTCATCATATAGAACCATCTGGAACAGATTACTGAATATACCTAATATTTTACTATTTTTCTTGTTTGTACTTTAATTTTTAGTTTGATTATTGGCCGTCAGATGGTTTTTTATGTAGATCTTAATAAATATATAATTTTGCTCCTAGTATTTTTTTTTAAATAAATTGTAAGTTTTATCATAAAGTTATAATATTACACATATATATACAATGTATGTATGTAAGATATTTTAATAACTTTTTCAAAACTTTGTAAATTTAAAAAATAAAAATTTTAGTAATAAATTAAGATATTTTTCTTTTTTATTAAAATTAAATATAAAATCTGTAAAATAAATCTGAACAATAAAATTTTAACATAGGTTCGATATACATAACATTTCACCAATATACTATAATAAGACTTCCTAACCAAAATACAGGACAAATTATATTATATTTAGTGTACCTACATTTTAGCTGTTTCAGTACACATATATAGGTAGCGTAAATTCTATTTGATCAATTAAAAAAATTCTCATAGTGTCAAATCTGTCAACTGTGAATAGATTCCATGTATGGATAAGTAATAAGTATACATAATTTGTATGCTTAGATTTATTTTAAACTAAACAGTTTCGTATTTTGTTGAAATAATAATTAAAAATTACTTTTTTTTTATTAAAAAAATCTTGTTTTTTGTTATTAATTGTATATTATAAAAATTATTATTATAATACATAATAATAAAAAAAAAAATTTGCTTAATAAAATTTGTGATATTAAAACCTATATTAATAATATTATCTTACTAATTAAAATCACGATATACTAGAAATAAAACTGGCAAAACTAGGTATCAGTGGCGCTATGTTAAATTGGATAAAATCTTATAATACCAAAAGAGTTCAATTGGTTAAGTTTCAAGGTATTACGTCTAAAGCCATTTATGTCTACTCAGGGGTACCCCAAGGAAGCCACTTAGGACCACTTCTCTTCAATATATACATTAGAGACCTTTCTAATTGCTTATCTGGCATATCTCACCTTTTTTATGCTGATGATCTCAAATTATACCACATTATAAATAATTTTAGTGATTTTTGCTTCCTCCAGTCTAAACTTAAATGCTTAGAAAAATGGTGCTCTGAAAACATGCTAGACCTCAACGTTAGTAAGTGTTACGTCATGAGCTTCACTCGTAAAAGATCTACATTTTTATATAACTATACTTTGCATAGCCTCAACTTAGAGCGTGTAGATCATTTTAATGATTTAGGAATCATCTTGGATAATAAATTAAATTTTTATCTCCACTATGAAACAATGATATCAAAGGCCAACAAAATGCTAGGTTTTATCAAAAGAAGGGCAAGAGAATTTAATAATATATGGGTAACAAGAACTTTATTCTGCTCCCTAGTGCGTTCAATCTTAGAATATGGTTGTATTATCTGGAATCCCACCTTTCTAATCCATAGTACAAGAATTGAATCAATCCAAAAACAGTTCCTTCTCTTCGCACTAAGACATCTATATAATCCCAGAGAATTTAATAACTTTCCACCTTACACTGAAAGGCTCTATTCTATAAATTTACTGAGCTTAAACTCGCGTAGAATTTTACTTTCAAACTGCTTTACATTCGACGTTTTATCTGATAAGGTTGATGTTGACCTTATTAAATTAAGAATCAGAATCAATAACGATGTTAGACCTACAAGACACACCAAATATCTAATCGAAACAACACATAGAACTGAATATGGGAAAAATGAACCCATCAACAGGTGTTGCATACTATTTAACCAGTTCAGCTCCCTTTTCCATGACACACTTTCAAAAAATGCTTTCAAATCTAAATTAATTAACAGTCTCAAACAATTGTAGATAATGTATCAAATCCTAAATTAATATATAATTATAACTAACATTAACTTAATAATTAATTATCTCATATTAAAAATTAACTAAAATAAAATGTAATATTAATCTCTAAATTTTTTTCTCTCTCTCTTTCTATCTAATATATTAAAATAATGCAAATCAATAAAATGTATAATTAGTATATTTATCTCTTAATAAGTAAATTCCTGCTAATGTAAAAAAAAAAAGGTAAAAGTAGAAGAGAAGAAAAAAAAAAAATACGTGGGGGGAAAATAAGACAGAATAGTTAAATAGTAAATTACACCACACAAATATTAAAATTTTTTTTTTTTAAAAGTTCTTGGCGCTGAATACTTTTAAAACATTTCAAATAGTTACTTCAACTAATTACTAAATGACATCTATACTCTAAAATAAATTTCAATCACAGACAATTTTTAAAAAAGCTTCATAAAAATTCTTTCATTTTAAATAAAATAACACATGCTAACAGAAAAAAGTTCAAACATGAAAACACAAAGAAAAATTCACAACAAAACAGAAAAACAAAAATCAAATCATTCTCTTTAAAAATTATATAATAAATGTTAGTTCATTTGCTTCTGCTATTTAAAAAAAATATGTACAGTAAAACACGGTTATAGTAATTTCCTTAATTTCAGTAATATTTGTGTCAACCGTTTTGTGACTATAGGTGTAGTAAAAAAAAAATTGCATCTCTATAAACAAACTCAAATTCAATAAAATATCTTTCGTATTACAGTTTTAAACTTTATTTTATTCATAAATAGCAATTCTGTTATGTAATCACAAAATATACATATTTGTCATAAAGAACAGAAAGAGACAATATATAAATCATTTTTTTCATAAAATAATTCACTTTTGACATATTTTTTTGTTTTATTAAAAAAATTTACGTTATTTTTTAATGTGACTATAAACGACATCGATTGTATGAAGTTTTACTTTATTTCAAAAAAATTGTTTACTATAACAGAATTGTGACTACATACAAACGTTTTTGACTCACACGAATTAAAATACATACAAAAATATTAAAAAATATGATTTATTTATTTATTTATGATGACAGTAAAATTGTTAACTAAAGCTAAGTTAAAACTGTTTACTAATGCTGTTAAAAATTTTTGCCTGCCAAAAAATTAATACAAAAACTACTGCAAAATCGGTAGAAAAATTTTAATTCGTTTAATCAGTAACAGGTAGCATTATTTTTGTTCATTATACAATCAACAACGTTTGAAATTAAAATCGAACTATTTATCTTAAATAAATTAGTATTAATTAATCTATCTATTATCTTAAATAAACTATTTAAAAATAAAATAAATCGTAAGTGTAATAATCATAAAATAAATTGTAAAATAAAGTGTAAATAAATCGTAATCGCAAGTGTAATAAATCGTAATAAAATAAAGTGAACCTTAAAAAATATTATTTAGCATGGAACCTTTAAAATAATATATTTTTTAATATTATTTTTTAAGATTTACTTTATTTTGCTTAGATTTATTTTATTTTACTTAGTATACTTCGATTATTCACTTTATTTTACTAGATCAAACGGAGCTTATTGTCTAATGTCAAAATTTTGCCGAGCAAAAAAAATTTTAAATACCCGGGTATATAAATGAGGAGCAATAATTTTGAAGCTTATAATACCTGGCGGTCAAACTTCATTTTTTTTTTTGTTCAGCATTTTAACAGTGTACTAAAGCAAATTTTGAAGCAAAATTTTTGCTATCATTTTTCTACAACAACAAATTACATGAAATAATGTTAAATTTTTGCACAGCATTCTAACAACATACCGAGTTTAAAAGCAAATTGTGCCTATAGCCTGTAGTTACGTTAATTTATGTCAAATTGATAGAGATAATATTTCTTTTTCATGGTACATTAAGATTACAGATATATAAGTACACGCTAATAGCAGAAAAAAGTTAAGCAAATCCAATACTATGACAAAATATTAAAAATCAAACCACTTGGTGTCCTTCGAGGATTCCCATCTACCTAAAGAAAGTAAGATTTACATTAATTGATATGAATCAATGATGATGTTGTTATCCAGGATTTTTTAAATAAAATTACTACTGTGCAATTGCACAGGGGCCTACTAGTAATATATTTAAAAACAAAACAATATCAGCAAAAAAAAAATAAAAGGTCACTTATAAAAGGTATAATTATAACAAATATATATGTGTATAATTTTAAGTAATAAGAATAACATTTAAGTTAATTATATTTTTAATTTTTAATGTTGTTTGATTTTTTGTTACTATACCATATTAAACTATTGATAAAATTTCTTTAGTGCTTATTATTTTAAATCAAAAAAATTGTTTGCTTTAATTGTACATATTATTTTTTTTATTTTCCCTTATTATTTGCGAAGAATTTTTCATGCAAAAGTTAAGCATGGTAGACAGGGGTTAAAAAAACATCAACCATAAAGAAATTTGTACATGTGTTGGAGCATTCCATCAAACATCCAGATAAATGCAGGAAACTATATATATAGTATTTGATGTGGAATCAAATATTATTTTTCCGATCTGATTTTCCTATTCCCAAGTCAAGAGACCTCCAAACAAAAACAAATCAATGATTTTTTTTGTTGAAAATAACCGTATTTTAGCTTAACTATTTTCTTTAATGTTTTCATCCTTTTTGTATGTAATACGGTAATACTAATACGTATGTTAATGGAGTTCTGATAAGTTAATAGGTACTACACAACTAAAGCTAGAATCAAAAAAACTTAGAAGTCAAATTTAAAAATAGATTTTACTTTCTAGAACAGTTTTTATTCGGAAATAGTCCAAGGAAACACCTTTACAGAATTTTACACTTACAAATAGACCACCTGTAAATTAAATTATATTTTTCATTTATAGAAATATAGTTAGCTAGTCAATTTAATATATTTTGCAAATTGTTAACTATATCGATACTATAACACTGTAAGTATCTGATGTGTATAACCAATGACTATATAATATTCATTGGTATAACGAAGTATCGTCGAAGTATCACAAGATTTCATAATTGAATATTTTTTGTTTAATTTCGGTTTAATCAACCGCAGTAAATATATTATTTAACATCTTTGGGTTAACATTATCGGTATAATTTATAAACTAAGAAGAATGAGCTTAGATAACTACTCATTTTCAATAATCTAAAGTTTTTTCAAAGAAAGAAAATTCAATGTTTTATATAACTGCTTCAATTACTTATTTCATCCCAGTTGATGTACTCCAAGGCTTTGTCCAATCTCATATAATGTTTACACTTATTCGCAAAACGAAAAATATTCAACTATGAATTCTTGCCGACGATACTTCGTTATACCACAAATTAATAATATGTATATATATTATCATTAATTTGTCATTAAACTGTATCGAATGCCGTGTTTATATCAAGGACAGCCATACCAAGAAATATTTTTTAAATGTAGTTTTTATAAAAATAATTTTTAAGCGTAGAAATTAATTTAATCGGACTAAGTTGTGTTATAGAATATTATCTATACTCATCTACTCTCGGGTTTGCTATATTCGATTATTTTATTAAATCAATATTTGATACGGTTATCATATAAAATCGTATAAAACGTACAAAGACAAATGAGCCCTCTCTACTTTATACATTTTTTCGTTTTTTTTTTAATCATATTCATTTTAACCATACAACCTGGGCATTTTATTATTCCCGGTAATATTTAGATTTTTAATAGTGAAATCACTACGATGAAGTTAGTTTCTGTTATTTGTCGTCACATTCTCCAGTTTAGTGCGAAAATTTCCAGTTTTTGGTTTGTTTCTTTTGATGAGTAGTTCTATGTAGACGCGGCATTGCATTCGAATAGAATGTGAGAGATGGATTCCTCTTCTTCTAACCAGAATCTGCATCTGTCTGTATTGGACTTACCAATCTTAAATTTGGTTAATTGAGTTTAAAGGACCCAATACACGCTCAGTAATAACTGCGCAATATTCTTTGTGCAGGTAAATTGAACTTGTATGGTATTGACTGAGTGACTGTACATTCTGAATGTATGAAATCAAACAAATTTAATTTTTTTATTGTGTAATTCTTTTTGATTGAGAATGAACGTGTATGGTGAAATTGTTGAGTTTTAATACAAAATTGGGTGAGTGAAGTAGGAAAAAATGTCGGTAAAAAATAAAAAATTTCATACGGAATTTTTGGAGTTGCACAAGAGTTTACCATGTCTTTGGAAAGTTAAAAGCGATGACTACAGTAATAGGGTATTGAAAGCAAAAGCTTATCCAGCCATCGTAAACAAATTAAAAGAAATTGAACCGAATGCACGCCGGGAAATGGTTCTGAAAAAAATTAATATTTTTCGGTCAAATTTTCGACGAGACTTAAAAAAAATTAAAAATAGTCAGAAATCTGGAGCTGACACTGAAGAAATATTTGAATCTTCAATATTTTTCGATTTCTTCTTCTTTTCTTTTTTTTATAGCTGATGCGATTAAAATTTCGAGCTCAGGCTCCACCTTTACTCAAGTAATCCGTGATACGAAATAACAACTGCACAATACGAATGAACGTGTATGAACCTATGATTGCACAGTCAATATGATTGTGCAGTTATTACTGAGCGTGTAGTGGGTCCATAAAGATGTTTGTTAAATTGGACCGTGACCTATAATAAGACTACGATAAGGATTGGGGCACTTTCGTCTTTCCATTTGAAGAATTATTTCTATTTCCTTACATACATTTTAAACATTTATACAATTTTTCTCAAAACAATTTTCTTGATCACAAATAATTTTTTAACAATTTTTCTAATATGATTTTAATTATTTGGTAGCTTTTAATTGATTTGGCTATTTAGGTAACATTTTTTGGGATTTTTGCCACTAGCTAATTCTATAGGAATAGGTTTATTAACAAATTTTGTTGAGAAATTAAAGGAAATTAATTTGGATATTAAAAATATCCGAGGACGATGATGATGATGAACGATAATGGTGATCAAAAGCATATTTTAAATTTAAACTCTCGAGCGCTTTTTATTAACTGTGTACCACATATATTAAATTTAGCCGCTGTCGCTGATGCTGCTTAAATAAGTGCTGAAATGAAGCAGTGGTATATATTAATACCAATATATCAAAATAATACTTAAATCATTGTCTGCTACAAGATATAATTGGCGTGGTATCACACTACTCTCAGTTTTCTCAAAATTAATGGCTAGAATAATACTCGAAAGGATTAAAGCAAGAATAGAATCTACTCTCAAAAGACACCAAGCAGATTTTCGTAGTGGCATCAACACATTGCGAATAATTCTTGAATAATCCACGGAATTAATAAAAAAAAATAAATAAAGTTTGCTCATGTTTGTAGATTTTGAGAAAGCCACTCAAAATATACTCACTTAGTAGGAGAGATATTCGAGATTTAAAATTTTGTTATTCGAACCAATCATTAGAATGCTCCGTGAAGTAAATTCTAACTCTAGTTCTTTTGATCGACATTTAAGTGTTTTAAATGTTAAAAAACGATTACGTTTTAATGTACGTACAACTGAGACTTACTAACAACTGTTGTACTTTTTAGCTCTGATACTTTCGGCCTAACTTTTGGAAGTATTTTTAATAAATGTATAGCTATTAACATAGGTATAAACTTGTATCTTTTACCCTTCTACTAACAGCATGTATCTGGTTTAATTGATTTTTAGTTTTTTCTAATCAATGGTGGTGGTGTTTTACTAACCCTACTGGATGATGACTTATTGCACAAATAAATGATGCAAGCCTTCGTCTAGTAATAGACATCTGATGTGCTTGCTCTAAGCATAAATCTGACAGTGTAAATTGTAATGACAGTGTAAGCCATAATTAAAGAATCATACAAAGATGTACAATTATGCGTCTTACATCGGAGACAGCTAACAAATTGCTTGGAGGTGTATCAGGGAGTAAGACAGGGCTGTATTTTATCACCCATATTATTTTTAGTAGTAATGGACAACATAATGACTGCTATTGTTGGTGTAAATAAGAGCATAACGGTATCCAGTGGCGTTCTATCGAACCTAGTAGCCATTTAGATTACGTGGCCGATGTTTGTTTATTGTATCATACCATATGTTTATTGTTTAAATGAATATGCCAAAAGCTGTATGACACTGGAAAAATGAAAAGCCTAAAAATCAATACAGTTGAAACCAAAATGATGCACACAACGCGCACGTCGCAACATTTGATTTTTCCATGGGGAAATACGAATCGAAGAGGTGAGTAAGTTCAATTACCTGGATAGCCTCTTATCATCAGATGAAGGTGCCGATTTGGATATTGAAGCTCGTACCAGCAAAGCCGGTTTCGGGATGCTTTCAAAAATATGTCAGGCAAGCAACATATCTTTGCACACTAGTAAAAAGGGTCTTATCAATTCAAGTATAAAATCTCTTGTACGCCTGTGAAACATAAAAGGTGTCAGTCAACGTGACCAAGAAATTTCTTATCAATAGGTGCCTCCCATCCTAAACATTCGTTGACCACAAACAAACAAGAAGACTGTGGCAAAACACGAATCAAAAACAAACAGACGTTGGAAATCCGATAGAGGAAATGGCATTGGATCAGGCATACTCTGAGGAAACCTGGAAAATGGAATCCTCAGGGTAGATGTGGCATTTGAGAAAAATATGGAGATCAACAGTCTTAACCGAAGCAAGTACCCATCAACAAAGAACGTGGGTACAATTGAAGAGATTAGCCGCATATAGGAGACGATGGAAGGATTTTATGTTAACCCTATACCCCACAAATGGGGTTACAGGTTACAGGACAACGATGAATTTAAAATATTAAAGTATTAAAATTATTAGTTTATCCATAATTTAGGTTTAGAGATTTCGTGTAAATTAAAAGTTAAAAACAACAACCAATATTTGTGTAATTGGTTGTAATAGTGTGACAGTGTTAAGTAATAGAATATTAGTCCTACAACAACAATCAGAATATAAGCGGAATCCTGAAGGGATATGAAAATCCTTCAAAACCACAATTAATTATTTTATTTTTATAATTTATATTCTATATATATTTAATTTACACTTGTTCCAAATCATCATATTCAGCCAATGCTTGTTGTAATGTAGTTTTACACATACTTATATTTTCATTTAAATTATTAAAACGATTTTTATTATAATTATTATTACGATTTCCATTATATGATGATAATGAAGATGATGATGATGATGATGATGATGATGATGATAATGGTGATAATGATGATGATCTTAATATGTTCATACCAATCCCACCATCATAATTATCAATATCATTATCAATATTTAAATTATTATATGTATCAATAAATTTTGGATTTTTCTCATTTGATATTGTATCATCATTTAAATTAACATCACTAAAATCACCATTTTTATTATTATTATTAATATTATCACTATTTATAATAAATCCACCATTTTGATTATTTTTATTAATATTATTATTATTATAATTTTTTTTATTATTTTTTTGAATTTCTAATAAAAATTCTGGAAATCCTGATAAAATTCGATTGTCAGCTTGTACTAAAAATTTCCCCTCCTGATTTTGTTGTTGTTGCCTTTTAGTTTTACATATAACAGTTGTAGTTGATTTCATTATTATTATTCCAATAATCCATAAAAATACCGTTATTAATTGCATTTTTATTAAATTGATTTTTATTTATTTTATCTGAATTATTAAATAATTTAATTAATGTTGTTGTTGTTGTTTTTGTTTTTACTGAATAATTAATTAATTTATAAATAAATTGAATTCGATAAATCGAATAAATGAATCGAATTTTTGAAGAATTTTTTATTCCCATTGAATATATTTATTTATTTATTTTAATACAAATATAATTGAACTTATCCATTTCAATATTATGGTTATACTATTAGAAAAATGGGAAATCTAAGCATCTTTTATAGCAAATAATAACAAAAGAATTTATAATTCTATTTTTTATTTTTGTTTTTGTTAATTTTATATCTCTAAGTTAAAATGAAAAAAAAAAAAAATTTGCTTGGAAATTTTTAAGGGATGGAGGTTTTTTACCTAACGTCATATCATTTGTCTTTGTTTTTGTTTTTTTGTACTAATTTGACGATGTTGCTGTTAAGTTAAATAACATATTTTTTCATATTATATTTAAATAGAGATTCCATCAGTCTCAGTTTATTCAAAATATTCGAAGTATTTAAAATTTATATTCAGTTTTTTTCTTCATTGGCCTAAAACCATTGCATTTGCAATCAATAAAATTTTGGTTTAAGTAAATTGAAATAAATCACTTCATCGAATTGTTTATGGGCAATTGTAAAAATCTACAAATTGGAATAAAACGCATACATTACAGGAGTATTTTTTTGTTAAATTATTCAATCAAATCAAATAAATTGTTGTAATGTCCCACTTTGTTATTTTAAAATAATGGGATCCCTATCATACGTTGATATTTTTTAAAGGTAAGCTTAGCTTCTCCACTAGGAATAAAGAAAGTGAAAAGAACAAAAAAAAATTAAAAAAAAAACATGTATAAAACAATTCATGTCTTCCCACAGTTTATTTGACACCTTTAATTATACAATAAAAAGGTTTCAATTTCTGTCAATCAAAACATTGAAAAAAAAATAATCAAAAACAAAAAATATGTTTAATGAATGAAAAAGGAAGAAATATTTCTTTTTCTATTTTTTTTCATGTTTTTTTTTTTTTTAATAAGGAAACAATAGGATAGCGGTACATATTTTTATGACCATATTAAAATATTATTTTCTTCGGCTTCTTATATACATATAGGAGTATAAATATCACCCCAATACCTAACATATTATTATAGAAATAAAAAAAAACAATTAATACACCCGCGTAAAACACCATATTTTTTATCCTTTTGTTAATCAAAAGAACAAAAAGCGTTGCCACGCTAATTTTTGTGTGAATTTATTTATATATATATATATATTTTCTGATTTTGGACCTAGCTATTGTTTTGTATTTTAAGAAAGAGAAACCTCTTGAAAACACCAAAAAATTACTATTTTTAAAACTGTGCTTTTATTAGAATGAAAAATATTTCAAATTTTTTAATTATTAATATCAAATTGAATCGATCGATTATCGATATGAATTTGTAAAAATAAAAATAAAAAAAGAAAAAACAAAAAAACAAATAAATAAAGAATTTTTTCAAAAAATATTACAAACTTATAATAATTTTGAATAAAAAAAAGAAAGTATCCCGATGAACAAAATGTGTCGTAGAACGAGGAAGGAACACAATAGTTGCCGTTTTTTTTTAGCTTGCAGAAGTGCTCACAACTACTTATGAGTAGTTTGTAAACAAAACGAGAAAAAAACGAAAAAAAAAAAAATAAATTTAGGAGTAAAATATAACCTCAGGATTTCACTATTTAATTTCTGATGCGTAAAATTCATGTTTTTCTTTGAAAAATCAAAACTTTATTTTAAAATAATAAAGAAGAAATTGATGGGTAATTAAAAGAAATTTAAAAATTCTTTTAATTAACGTAAAAAATATTATTTATTAATATGGACGAAATATTCAACAGAAATTATAATACTACCTAACTATCAAAGCTCAATGGCCATCTATTGATTTTTTATTTTGCTATTTTTTTTTATATAAAATTAATATAATCTTATAAGTTTAAAAAAATTCCGCTAGAAGTTTTCGAAATCTCTACCGGACATTTTTTTGTAAGTCCGCAATTTCATCTACAAATTTGTATAAGCTGCGGACTTGTTTGCAGATTTAACTACTCATAAGTAGTTGTGAGCAAGTCTGTAAGCTAAAAAAAACGCAACTAATGTGTCCCTAATTGTGTACTCAGCAGAAGAGAAAAATAATAAAACTATGTATTTTTTTTGTTTTTCTTTTACTTGATTTTTTATTTCTATAATAATTATCTACGTAGAACATAGTTTTTAAATCCTAGCAATAGCAAATAGCTTGGTAACTATGACGACCGAATGCCATAAAGTGCATAAAGTTTAATAGTATTCGATTGACAAATTATTTTTTTATTGCGTTAGTTTGTTATTGTTTCTTTTCTTGTAAGTACTAAGCTAAGTGTGTAAATAAAAAACAAATTAATAAAAAATAAAATTATTCTTATAATTTTTAAAATAAATAAATAAAAGTTATAAATTGGATTGCAATAAAAGTTTAAAATACCAGGTATGTTGCCAAGATTAATGTAACTTTTTAAATGATTTTAGTTCTAAGTTGAAACTGTTTGTATTTCCAACTGTATTGTATTTCCAAGTAGATAATAAAAACTAATTGAAATAATACTGTTAGCAAAAATGTGGAGTAAAAGAATAAGTTGTACCAACTTTTCTTTGCATTGCCCCTAAAGTGTTTCTATTGTGTCTGTATTTTTACTCTTACAACTTTACTTATTTTATCGAATTTCTTTGCAGTGTCCCTGAAGTGTTTCTACTGTGTCGGTATTTTGATTCTTAGAAAATCGGAGTTTGAATCAAGTTTTGTAGAAAAAATTCATGGTTTGTTAAAATTAGAATTTGAAGCAATATTTATAAATTAGTAAAAATCAATGTAAAAAAACAAAATAGTTTAAAACTTTCAGCATCCAAATTATGAAACAGTAGTACATTAAAAGATCAAAATCTGAAATTACTGCAATATTTACAGAATTGAGTTCTGCTATGAAATCTTCGGATCCAGAGACACGAAAGACAAAAACAAAAAGGCAAAAAATATTATTATATAGTCAAAAAATTAAATTATTATATAAATTATTCAAATTAAATAATTAAAACAATTAATACGTTATAAGTTATTATTTCCACTTTTTCCATCTTTTTATCCTCTATTCTAGCTGGAAATATGGTACAGTAATCATGTACTTGGCACAAGAATTGAATTTTGTTTAATTTTTGGAAAGTATTATAAGAGAATATGAGATGTGTCGACATTTAATCGACTAAATTTGTTGTAAATAGGAGCACATGTGTATAAAGTCTGTTGACACTTCCTCGACACATGTGCTGTAAATATTAGGAGGAGATGTGTACGAAATGTGTCGACACTTTGTCGACTATATTCATTTACTGTAAATATTAGGTGCAAATGTGTGCAAATAGTGTCAACACTTTCTCGACATTTGTGCTGTAAATATCAAGAAACACATGTGTCCAAAATGTGTCGACACTTTATCGATTAAGTCTACTGTAAATATTAGGAACACATGTGTGGAAAGAGTGTCGACAATTGCTTGACACATGTGCTGTAAATATCAAGAAACACATATGTCCGAAAAGGGTCGACAAACACGCGACACTTTATTACAATGAGAGACACATGTGCCTGGACATTTGCGACCGTTTGCACCATTTTTATCCTTACTTGTGTCGTGAATGTGTTCCATGGGCCCGGAACACATTCGCAACTTTTTAGGAACACTTTCATCAAAATTGTTTACCGGGTATGTAATATAACAGGGGATTAAGAACATAATATATATGTAATAAATCAAACTACTTATCGTAAAAGGATGAAATTAATAAAAATGTCCTTGAACGAACCTTGAAATTAAGAAATTTTTATCTTTTATTATTAATTACATCTGATGATTAATAAAATCAAAATTTTAAATGTAGATAATTAGTATTACCACATATTGAGAATAAATATTTAAAAAAATAATAGTAGAATAAATTTAATAAATTTAATATTTAATAATTTTCTCATATTCCAGATGAGGCTTTCCCTAATAATATTGAAATTTATAAATCGAATTGACTTTTTCTATCGCACATCGTGAATCTTCTACCACTGAATATATTGTGCGAGTAATTCTCTAAAACAACCAAAAACAAAAAATAGACTCGAGCTGTAGCATCAAAAACTAATTCCTGCCTATCTACATTTTCTTCTTGTTTGTGTGTCTTATCCATGTTATTTACCAGCATCGCTACTTTTACTTTCTTTGTTGCAGTCTTAGTAATATTTGTGAACTTGTATATTGAATCACTGACCAACATTTTCTTTCTTTGCCTTAGGCTCCCGTAAATTTTTCCTCCAAAATCAATCTTGAGCAGCTCATATGTGGTGGCTCATATGGGATGGCTCATATGTGGTGGTTCATATACCGGGTGTTCCAGAACATGCGTATCAGCTTTTTCAGAGGGGGAGGAGCCGTTAATAGAGCACCCTCGATTTAGTTAATAAATTTTTTTTTAATAATTTAAAAATAACGGCTCCTTCCCCTCTAAAAAAGCTGATACACGTGCTCTGGAACACCCAGTATAAGCTATCTAATTTTCTAGATTTGACAATGTTTATATTTAACGTTTGTTTTTTCATTATCAATAAATAAAATCATTACATTCTTCTTGAAAATTTAATGTGGGTTGATCTATTGAGTTTGTTGTTGTACCTAAATGCAAAAGTAAAATTTTGAAAATAATAAAACTTGAACCTTTATAAATAAATAAATACAATCATGTAGGTATGCAAATTGTTAAATTTTTTATCTTATTTCATTTTTTAATGTTTTAATTTTATTAACTTGGTTTATAAAATTCAAAAATTGCAATCCAGAATGTAAACAAATACAGAATATAAAAAATATTGTAAATATTTTATGATGAATAAATGAATATAAAAATATTGTAAGTAGTATTGTAATAGTTTATATATATATAAATCTAAATCTTATTGGCCCCATCACGTTTAAATCTGTTTAAAAACTTGTTTCGATATTTGTCAAATTTAATCGTATGTGGGGCTATTTTGAAACAATTTCTTAAACAGTTTACAAAATCAAAACTTTTTGATTTTTAATGGGCGGAGTCATATTTTTCTGGAATTGTTTAAATGTGTATGGTGTAGTTTCGAAACTAAGATGTAAATAAAATCAGTTGTTTATGTTGTTTTGGTAAAGGTTTTTTGGTAAAAGCTTATATTTTTCATAATATGTATTTGTAAGCAATCTTTTAATCATTTTTTTTTTTTATAAATTTCTACAATTATTATTAATGCGATAATTTTACCCGCCATTTTTTTAAATATATCTTGTCTTGACTTAACTGTAAAAATAGTGAAGTTTCTCTGCTTGTTTAAGCAAAAGTTTAATAATGTGTGGTGAAGAGAGAAATTATTTTCGAAACAAGTTTTTATACAAATTTAAACGTTTATGGCGCTATTTCTTCTTTATTAGATGTGGAAGCTATACCACACCACCATTAATTAAAAGGAATAGCACTTTTAGTTCGATAAATCATAATGCATTTAAACTTAGCGATAAATTATGCAAATTACTTAGTAATCCTTTCAATAAACCACATTCAACTATAATAAAAACAAGCAGTATAATTTATTTTAACGAAAATAACCCTACCCCAAATCAAAATAATTTCACAACTATAGCCTAAATACATACTCGTCCTATACCAACAAATATAAACAAAATCCAAAAGTTAGAATCAATCAACAATCTCTAAATACTGATTACGCCAGATCTCGCCAGATTTAGAGATGAGAGGATACCGAATTACGTTAGACTATTTCTTGCTTTTTTGTACGACGGGTCTTATAACTACGTCATTGGAGGTAAAACAAGAATTTTAATAAGCATTTAAATTTTTTTTTTCCAAAAGTGCTCCAATTCAAATCGAGACCTCGTGCTAGGAGACTTCGAATCGATACTTCGAATCGTCTGTGCTATGCTCATTCCACTCTAAACTTGGTAGCTTTAAACGAATTTGATACGCTTTAGCTTTAAACGACACAGATGCTTTGCAGTGAAAATGGATGCGCTGTGATCGCATCTAGTTCCCAATAAAATCATATAGTCATTATTAACTATTATTTAAATTTTAAAGCTATTTTTTAAATTTTAAATCTAAAAAAAAAATCAAAATTAACCCATTACTGCATAAAGCCATTCAAACAATATTTTTAAATTTTATTGCAATACATGTTCAATTTATTAATATGTATTAATACATTTACAAAGAACAGTTGTTTATATATATTCAAGAGGTTGAAGTATAAAGAGGTACTCAAGAGATTGAAGTATAATGAAATATTCAAGTAGTATAAAGTATATATATTCAAGAGGTTGATTGCGTTCATCCGTTCATTGACAGACATTTAAAAAGCTTGGAAGTACATAGCCCCTTGTATCTTGTAAAGTTACTCAACGGAATGCAGTCAAAGACAATTTGTTTGAAAATAATTCAGATGACAGTACACCACGATTTTAAAAATTTTCTATCCCTGCCGGATAATTAAACTTTAGCAAGGTTTCATTTTCAAAAAAAAAATGCATATTATATGAAAAATATGAACCTTTTGCTATTAAATATAAAACATCTTTTTGGGTTTGGACTATAATTACCTTAGCATAAATAGGAAGCCATCCAAGAAGATCCTTCCTTCCAAAACCAAAAAATTTGTTTAATGTTCAGCCTCCTACTTCGAAGCCGTCCAAAATTGACAAAAATCAATTCAGTGACGTAAAGGACTTACTGAAATATCTTCCTCGTGAAAACGTAACTTATCTAACTGCTTAAATAATTATTATACTATTTCAAACGTACTATCATGTTACACAAGATAATGGCTGTGAAAGCTGCAATTACTTTAAAAAATTAAAATTACAAACCTAAGTACAAAAATATTAGGTTTTTAATTAAAAGTAAAGCTACTTAACAAACCTGTGAAATTATTTTTAAGGTAAATGAATTTGTTATTTTTGATTTTATTTAATAAGATGAATGTTGTTAAACAAATATTAATAAAAGACTGTTACTACGTAATATTTAGAATAAGATTTTGCAATGAAAGCAGTTTTTAATTTTTGTTAGAAATATTTTTCCTTGTTTTATTTAATAAAAACTAAAAATTAAGCAATATCGTATTTTATTTTTATGTTTTTTGTTTAGGTGAATATATAGAACTTTCTTAGAACTTTCAAGAAAAATGTAATGTTTGCTTATTTGATTCACGTGCGCCACCCTTGATCCACGTCATACAATGAAAAACTAAATTCACTTTAAAATTTGATATGGATCAAAGGTAAAAATTTAATTTTCTTTTTAAAATGAACAAACCAAGAGTTATTAGTCTAAAAATTTGATGAACCTATTTTTAGGGTATATATATAAGTAGGCCAAATTTGGAAAAATTCTATCAAGCAGCTTAATTTTTATAGTCTTTGAAACTTTAAACTCATTTTTCTCAATATGACTTTTTGGCGTATGGATCATACAAGCTTGCGACCGACGATATCGGATTGTATGCAATAGTAGAAAACGTTATTTTTATTTAAAAAGCATGAAAATACAAATAAATAGTAAACACATTTTTAAGCAAACTAGTGCATTTTTTATCTTGATGCATTTTACACACGATCATGCATTTGAGACACTTGTATCTAACAAATAGATAGCAGAAAATTGACCACCAACATTTTTTTTCTCATTATTCTACGATATATGCTGCAAAATTTTGATCCATTTGATTGCAAAACAATTATGGCTGGATAGCTGTATTCGTATTCGTTTTTTTATCTTGACCATCTTCCATATTTACTCTCTTATAGATTTACTCTCCTTTCCTTTTTTTCCATCCAACTCTGTTTACATATTTTAGAACATCATATCCGGGAACTTATGCGTTTGTATAATAATAACCAAATACTCAAACATATCCAGTAACATTATAGAAACAATATTTTGTGCAAAATGTAAAGTAATTATAAATAGTAAGTTAAAGTTATTTAATTTTACTTACCCATTGCCTCTGCTGTTAGATCTAAAGTTGGATCTATTATCACTATTTAGTCACCAAATATAATTATATAAAGCAATTCACTTGGAAAACGCATAATGTTATATCAACTTAAACTTATTATTTAATTTATTTACTATGAATATCAAGCTTACTTTTGTGCAGATCCGATTAAACGGATGGAATAATGATTGAATGAATGATTTTAAACAATTCATGTTACGATGTAAAATTTAACAAATCTTCATTGCTTAAAAATGAATTGAACAAAACAAAAACAAAATAGTTATTTCTTAAATATACAAACAGAAGTCATTTTATATATTCTCAACCAACTGATCCATAAAATTGTCAAAAAAATAAGAAAAATATAAAATAAACAAATAAAAAATTGGTATCCTAATTGTGTAGATCTCATAATAAAAAATTATAAAAATTGTATCAAATCGGAACCTTTCTAAACGAAATAAAATCAAAAATGTATATACAATGGCTTACAAGTAAGTAAATAAATACAAATTCATTAGAAAATTTTGTTATACCTTAAAATTAAAATTATGTATTTTAGACCTACATTAAAGTCTCACCTTCATTTTTTATTATTTTTATTTTTTATTTTATAATACACTTCTTTTGTGTCACAGCATTTTTAATGGGTAACAGGGAAAAAACAAAACAAAACCATTTGACACCTTTTTGATAATGACGTTCCGAGCAGATCTGATCTTATAATGTGGAACAGAAAATATTTTTTAATAGTTTTTATTTATTTAAATTTATTAATTAAAGTGGAAGTGACTACGCACCAGTTCTTTAAAACGCGATCACTATATAAAATTATTTTTAAATGTATGTATATGTACCGTCTTAAATTCGGTTCCACTTGTATGAAAGATACATACTCAGTTTTGTGTTTAATAAGAGTTAGTGTTTAGAATTGAAAATAAAATTAAAAATAAGTGTAAATTTTTAAAATATTAATTTAAAAATAATTAAATTTAAAACAAAAAATCAAAATTTATGTGATCTAGTGATTTAGTAATAAGGTCTACTTCTCTAAGGATTTACATCAAAAACAAAAAAAAACAGAATTCAATTTAACCAGAAATTTAAAAATATTTTTATTATTATATTGTTTTTTCATGAGGTAGCTTTACGCCAAACTCAAATTTAGGTATTTGATTAAGTGAAGTTACAATTTCAGTTTGTGGATGTTAGATCATAAGTCAATTTTCTGGTATCACAAGTACTTGAATAGGAACCCGACAGTTGTGTATCGACTTCAGCAATAGATCGCAGGTTTCGCACTGACGATCTATCTCAAAACTTAGGGGGATGTATATTAAGCGCCTAATCATGTATTTCTTCAAATGGTAATTGCACGAATTAATTTTTTTTTTTTGATTTTTTACAAATACTTTAGGAGTTATCCATTTTTTTTTTTATATATATTCTTGACACTAACTTAGGTAGAATTACCTTTTCGTCCTTAGTAAAATACGGTACTGCAAGTTAATAACTACCTATATCTATATCTACAATATTTCCAGCATTTATTTATCAAAATTACCTTCAAGTCGTTAAATGTGGAGAACTACTGCTTATTGTTAGATACACTAAGCCTTCTTAAATTGCGAGTAGCTCCATTTTATATAATTTGTTACCAGATTTATACACTCTCAATAATTTTTTGTCATTTATTTTAGCCAAATGACAAAGAGTACTGGCCCAGGTCGAAAAACCCATTAAGCATTTTTTTTCGAACCTAGGAACTTTCTGTTCTAAGGCAGGCGCTTTACCTACTGCACCATCCAACGTGTGTCTTTTCTATCAAATTCATAAGACTAATATTGAAAGTAATTTAACTCATACAATTTGATTTTGAAAAGTGGTAAATCCAATCGAATTTAGCAAAAACAAAAAAAAATTTAATGCAAATCAAATTTTGATCTACATTTTAACATATAAAATTAGCTTAAATTCCGTTAAAATTTTAGCATTGAATTTCAATCAGTCTAAGACTCATTTCACATTAAACAATTGAACTTCTACTAAAATATACATGGCATTTGATTTAGTTCTACATTTCATAATTTCTTTTCTTTTTACATTTTATTTTTTTACAAAATAAATTTATAGTAAAAAACAAAAATAATTGTTTTTATAGTTGCGAGTTGCGACGTCGTACATAGACCACAAATGAATTTTCTAAATAGAATCAAAATCGTATGTCCGTTTTTAAAAGTACATGTTTAAAAAAAAAAAAAAAAAAAAATAAAGATAGACGTTATTCGTATTATCAATATATTGTTGTATATGTATTAAAACAAAAAAACAACAACAATAACAACAAAAAAGAAAACTAATTTTTTTTTTGTTTTTGTTTTTTATTCTTTAACATGTTCTATTCATCATTACAAATAATTTATCTAGGAGCACTTCTATGGTTGCTTCACGCATTTACCTTTTACCGATAGAAAAAAAACTAAATAACTATTTGGAGAAAAGCTCGAAAAAATGATAAAATGAAAAATTTAATATATATATATATATATATATATAACATTATACAGGATGTTTCAGTTGAAAATATTGTTCTCAGTATATTACATACGTCATCGTCATTATCCTGTAACCTCGTCAGTTGTACATAGGGCGGAAATAAAGTCCTTCCATCGTTTTCTTTCTGCGGTTAATATGTTCAGCTGCGGTCACTTTCTTTATTTGATGCTTGCTTCGACTAAGACTGTTGTTCGTTGTGAGGCTTTTAAATATGTATATAAAGAGAAGAAGATAAAAGTTGGATTAGAACTGTAGTGCTATAGCAGAAGTAGAATAATATATGTATAATAATAGTTTTGTTATAATACTATACCTGAACTTTAAACTGTTATACTTACTAGATTACATTAACCTAATCATATTAAAAATAATAGGATAAATACCTACTCTAACCACTAGTCTGTATATACATATTATATCCCATTATTTAGGAAAGAAGAATATACTTATATTTTCACGTATAGGCAGTTAAATGAAAATGGATATAAATCCTACTAATTACTAATTCTATAAACAATCTTTAAATCGGTAATTCGCCCAACAAAACAATATGATGGTAAAATTATTGTATAATCGATATTGTTTTTTTTTGTATTTATGTATATTTAATGGTTGGGATCAGTTAGACCAGACTGCAACATCACCAAGCAAATCTGGCCTATGTTGAACCTGAAGCGATCCGTTAACCTACTAACTATGAAAATGTGTGACATTAGTACAATAGTATGGGTCATTGCGGGTCATTGTCTGATTGGTAAACATGCCAGAAGACTGGGACTCCCCTCAAACGACTTTTGCAGAACGTGTAGAGAGATGGAGGAGAATGAAACTGTCCAACACTTACTCTGTTTCTGCCCTGGTCTCTACCATAAAAGGAAAACCCATTTAGGAGCCTTCTTTCTGGACTCGCTGGGTGATCTTGAAAATACTGGTATAAAAAACCTCCGCGGCTTCGTTAAAAGCTCAAATTGGTTCAGTTAAGTTGGTTAAGTTTCCGTGGTATCACAATGTACCTCACCGGTCTAAGTGTCTCGGCGTACTTTCGGCAGCCACTACTACCTACCTACCTACCTACCTAATGGTTAGGAATTAGCAGTAGTAGTCCCAATAGATTTCGGCCCTTTTCCATCATAACCTAGTTTTGGTTTTTAAATGAAATTTACTTTGCTATATTTTTTTTCTGTTTTTGTACAGTACTTCAATTTCTACTACATAAAGTGAAACATGTAATATTCTTCGAGTCTAATTGTATTTGAAAAACTTAAACTATTATCAAATACTAGACCTTCTTAAGTAAAATAGTTCCATTTTACTTAAGTTACTACAAATTTACCTCTTAACATAATTTTTTTAACAATTATTGCATGAATAATAAAAAAAAAGATTAAATTAAACAATCATACCCTGACCGGAATTCGAACCCGGGACCTTCCAATTAGTAGTCAAAATCAATAACCCCCATATCATCATGTAGATAATTTAATTTCGGTCTTTAACTATATTCCTAATAACTAAAAAAAGTGTTGTTTTTCAATAAAAATTACATTATAGACTTATTTGAATTTTTAACGGTTTCTGAGATAACGGAATTCTAAATTTGCCTAATTAAATTCGAATAAATTATTCAGTTTAAAAGTGGAAAATGAGCGATCTAGAATTTCATACCAAAAAAATGTATTTCAGAAATTGTTTAGCAATTTTCCAATTATTACTTACTTACTTACTTACTTACTTGTTGGGCGCTACATACCTTGAAGGTCCTGGGTCTGATGCAAAATTGTTTGTCAGACAATTAGAATCTATCCAGTTGGTGATTTGAAGCTTTTTTTTTATATATATAATTATTATATAAGTGAAAATAGAGATAAAAATTATAAGAAAAATTTTTAAGTTCATTCAATTTTGTAGAAATTGAGCTGTAGAGTTTTCAATAGATTTTTCAACTGCAAAGATCGAATTGTACGTCTGCAAAGAAAAATTCAGTAAAAATAATTCATCTCGTAATAAATTTTTTTTGTACCGAACACCCTGTTTATAATATATACAATAAAAAACAATAGAATAAATCAAAAAAATGACAACGGTAAAAGAACAGTTACCCTAAAGCTGAAATTTAGTCGTAACAGTGCCATAAGTAACATTAAGTCGAACAATAATAATAGTGCAATAACATTGTTTCGTCCATTCATTTGAAAATTAAAATTTTTGTAAATTGATTTTTTTGTTTTTGTGTTTATTCTTGATTATTTCCAAAAATTTTAATAATAAGTTTAAATAAAAAAAATAAATAGTTAATATTAAAAATTTATAATTAAAATAATTTAAATAGTAATTTTTAGTACAGTGTTTTTTTTTGTTTTTTGTCATTTTAAATAGTTAAAGTGGTTAAAGGTTGTAAATATTATTTTGTTGAATCCATAGAACAAAATATTGATATAAAAAATAGCTTCTCAAAAATATATTTTTAAAGAATTTATATAAAATAAAAAAAAAAAAAATAAAAACCTAAAAATAATGATAAAATGAAAAAAAAAAAAATAAATCAACAATGAATGAAGCCTTCCAACAGAATTTCACACTATAAATATAAATATGTGTTAGTTTAAAGCTCATGTTTTATCATTATAACTAAAAATACAACTATAAAAAAATATTATTTAAAAAAAAACAGAAAGTTTTCGTAATTCGTTCATAACTTCATTCGTTAAATACTTCGAAGATTTTTATAATTAATTTTTTTTATTGTGCTTTGATTTTTTTTTTTTTGTTATTTTTTATTCTAATAATTTTCAACAATATCAACAACAATATTAATTAATAATATCAATCAATAACTATTTCAATCAATATCAATCAAGAGTTGAGTTAAGTTAAGCTTTTTGCCTTTTTTGTTTTTTTTTTATTGTTTGTGTTTAACCTCCTATGCATGGTGAAAAAATGAAGCGAAAGCAACGTAGATACAGGTAACCAAAAAGAAAAATAATAATAAAAGTATTGAACCAAAATAATAAAAAAACAAATTGTGTAATAATTTTAATAAAAATTGTTAAAAAAAAAAAAAAAACATTTTTGTTTTAGGACAACATTTAATACAATACAATTACAAGAATTAGAAAGAGCATTTCAAAGGACACATTATCCTGATGTATTCTTTCGTGAAGAGTTAGCTGTACGAATTGATTTAACTGAAGCTAGAGTACAAGTATGGTTTCAAAATCGTCGTGCTAAATGGCGTAAACAAGAGAAACATATTTTAAAAGGTTCATCAGCGTCACCAGTAGATGAACATCTTCAACAACAACAACAACAGCATCTTAATAATAATCAACAACAACATCACCATCATCATCATCAGCAGCAACAGCATCAACAACAACATCTTCAAGAACATCATCAACATCATCAACATCATGATCATTTACATCATCATCATCATCATCATCAGCAGCAGCAGCAGCATCATCATCATCAATTATTAGAGCATCAACAAACAGGCGCAACATCAAATGATACTTTAAATGAATTTAGTTTGGGGAATACAGGAAATAGTACAGGTAATAATAATATTATATATTATAATAATGCACCCATTTATTTATGTACCTATTACAACACAAGCAAACATATATTTAAACATATGTATATATTATAGTATACAATATACATCGTTTCATCATGCATATGAGCCTACAATGTAATGTGTATAAAAACTGAAATATGAATTTTCATAAGAAACAAAAATGAAAATGGAAATGTTTTTTTTTTGGGTTGCAAATGTGCGCACTAGAGTTCTGTAATAGTAGGGGTTCTTAAACTGACAATACATGTTATTATAAATATTTTGTATTTATTGTTGTTGTTCTATGATTGATCCGGCATGTTTTGATATATATATATATATATTTTTTTTTGGTTAGGATGAATTATGTCATATTTTTTGATTTTCTGAAATTTTCATTTATAGCTATGAGATGTTGTCAGACAGTAAATATTAATAAATAAATTTACTATTCTAAAGATCTATAAGTATTTGAACTTTCTTGTTTATTACTGCCACATTGAATGCCACATTGCTATCGCAATACACAAGTACAATAACTTTTATTTTTTATCCATTCAAATGTAAAGTGACGACTATAAGTGACTTAACATGTACAAATTCCTGTTAATGAAATAATTTACTCTAAACTAACTAATATACCACTTAGCAAATGATTCAAATTTAATGTTCTGTTCTTCAAATACCCAGTTTGCGACGACAGTTACTTAAAAATGAACTTTTATTTGGTATATTTTATTCACATTTCTTACAATATTTATCAGAACCAAAAAACTGGCTTCTAGGAAAAAAAATATACCGTTATTTTTATTAAATTAAATCTATTTACACTTCTTCAATTAAAATAAGTAAATTATTACTGGAACTCTTATGTTGAGGACAGTTTTATGATCAAAGTTTTGATAGTATATCTCACTCGTTCAATTTCGATTGGATTTTTTCCAATCAACTGGCCTTATTATTCGTTATTTCCATTCTATCATGTTTGTTAAACAAAACGCAAAAAAATAAATATAAAAATAGAATTTTACTCATGTACTTGGATATTTCTATTTTATGCTATACTTACTAAGTTATTTACTGTTTGTTGAATTCGAAAGCTATGATCAAGTTCAATCATAAAATATATAAACATGATTTGTTGTTGTTTCCAAACAAATTGTATGCAACAGCTGAAAAAAATATTTACAAATTTTTAGATTTTTTTTTATCAAATTTTGATTACACAAAAATGCTATTGTTACTTTATCTATTTAATCTCATTTGAATTAAATAAATCTAAAACCAATGCATAATATACCTTTGTTTTTTTCTAGGGCAACTTTTTTTTTTTTTAAAACGGTTTAAGTATTTTTTGAATCTTTCCATTAGAAATTCACAATAATTTAGCATTTAGACTTATTCAGAAAGAACAAGTTTAAAATCCTACATACTAAAGTTGAAGACGTATATTCCAGTGATTAGACATCAATTCAGGTTAACCACACATACACACTGCTAAGGTGCTCCTTTTTAATCTGCTCGCTAAAGGTATGCATAAAAGATTCCGCGCTAGATAGTTTGGATGGTTTGACAATCTGCCAGCATAGTTCCTCGTTAGTTTTTGGAGTTCATCCCGGACCATAAGTATGTTTAGATCGTTGTCTATGTTGCAATTTTTTACGTTGGTATTTTTGATTGTAGTCTTTGTATAATTTCTACATTACTTTTAGAGGCACTTTGCCATAATTGACAGCCATATGACCAGATTGGTTTCAAGATTGAATTGTATAAAAGTACTTTATAGTCAATATCGAGAGGAGAGTTTTTGTCAATTAGCCAGCACATACTATTTATTTTTAGCTTCATTTGTTCACGTTTCGATTCTATATGCTTTTTCCAAGTGAACCTTCTATCAAGATGGACTCCTAGATACTTTACTTCTTTTGCCTGATTCCATTTATTTTTACTGGGGGACATGTGTCTTTATTTAGAGTGAATGTGACATGAACACTTTTATTTTCATTTATTTTTATTTTCCATTTACTAAGCCAATTTTCAATAAGTTTAATATGATCGTGGAGATTTTTGGAAGCAACATAAGCGTTTATGTGAGAGCTCAAGATAGCCGTATCATTTGAAAATGTGGATGTTAGTATTTGCCTGCTTTCTGGTAGATCGGCAATGTAGATTAGATATAAAAACGGTTCGAGCACAGTACCTTGTGGTATACCAGCTTCGATAACATGTTCTACAGTTAAATAATCATTGTATTTTACTTTAAATCGTCAATCAGTTAGGTACGATTTGATAATTTGATGAAATTCAAACGGTAGATTAGTTTGAATTTTAAAGTTTAGACCATCATGCCAAACTTTATCAAAAGCCTGTGCAGCATCGAGGAAGACGGTTGAGCAAAATTTTTTCCCTTCGAAGACTTTTCTGATTTGTGCAGCTATTCTGTGTACCTGCTCTATATTGTACTGTGTTCGGCTTGAAATCCAAATTGATGTAGTGGGATTTCACCCTTATTTTTATTTTGGGCATTAGTTTATGTACTAGGACTTTTTCAAATACTTTAGCTAGTGTTGGTAAAAGACTAATAGGTCTATATGAATCTATTTTTGTTGAGTCTTTACCTAGTTTAGGAATCATTATGATGTTTGAAAGCTTCTATAATGTGGGGAAATAGTTTTTTCTACAGACAGCATTGAAAATTTGGGTAATATGAATGAAAGCTATACCAGGTAATTCCTTAAACATTTTTCCATTAATTTTGTCATATCCTGGTGACTTTTCGTTGTAAATTTTTTGAGTTATTATAAATTGCACTGTTTTATTCTTAATTTTAATTGGATTTATCAAATTATTTTGGTTTCTTATTATTGGTAATTTATTGATTCTATTATGTGGCTTGAAAGTTTATGCTAGATGTACTACGAAGGCTTCTGCTTTTTCACTGTCGTTTTTGGCCCAATCTCTATTGTATAATCTGATTGGTGGCACTTGTTTTTGTGGTCTTTTTAGATTATTTACAACTTTCCACAGTGAAAAATTTGCTTTGCTAGTTGGAGTTAAGTTGACAATGTAGTTTTTAAAATTGTCTCGGGTCTTTTGTTTCAGAAGTCGATTCAATTTTTTTTTTGTGCTAATTTAAAGAGCCTTTTAGAAGATCTACTAATTTGCCATTTTTTTCTTGGACTACGTTTTTCCGCGATTGCTGCTTGAATCTCTGTTGCAGTTGTGATACTTTATTTCTGGTTGGTTTGAGTCTTCAGAGTTGCTACCTGTGAGGGTTGTATTAATATATAATTAAATTTAGTTAGAGCAGCTTGAATTTCTTAATTGTTGCATGTTTTTGCATAAACAAATTTCCAGAGCATCCAAAATATTGTCTGAATGAACAGCGATTATGGAACTCAAGTTACTCATCTACTGTTACACATTGGGTTTGATGTTTCACGATTTGTTGAAACGTGTAAAAGTTGTAGTCGAGAATATACTCGTGGAAACAAACTCATTCACAGGGATTAAAAAATTATGACAAAAATTCTTATTAGCGATCCCATAACTGACTTAGACACTGTACAATACAAATTCATTTAGTATTAATTAATAGAGAAAATAAAAATAGTTAGTCACGATTCTGTTGCATAAAGCAAGAATTGAATGATGCTTTATCTTAAAAAAAAATCAACAAATAATATTAGTGGGGAAAATGCAAAAGAGAAATTAAAATTAAAATACAAAATTTAAAATAATTTTATGCAGTGCAAATTTAAGTAAATATGTTAAAAGTAGAAACGAATTTTACTTAAGCTAATTATGAAAATAGACACCATGTATAAATCGCAAGATCTTCAAAAATCTCACTCAGCTAAACAACTACACTTCATAACTCCTCACTTCTATTAAAATTAATTTCCAAAAGCCAAGCCAATAATTTTAAAAATTTCTATAAAATTCTAATTTGCCTGATGTGGTCAGGAAGTTTATTAAAAATTCTAGGTGCTACAATATCATAGAAACTACAAAAATGGCTTTTCCGACAACGTGGAACATGAACCAAATTACGATAATTAACTCTCAAGTTATACCTATATATCTAACATCTAAATATCCAGACTTCATAAAAAACATTTTTAAAGTTTTAATAGTAAAATAAATTTCTAATGGGTAGTATTTTTAATTTAAAAAATAAATGAAAAGACGGACAAGTACCCGCAAATTATTCGAATAGCATTTTTTTTTACACAAGTAATTGAATAATCTTAGTAAAATATGCTCCTACCCAACAACTAATACCATACTGAATTTTTGAATGAAAAAGTGTATAATGAACTGAGCAGATAATTTTTTCCGAACAGTATAGACTTAGATGATAACGCTGTCTAATAATATTACGGAGATAATTTAGCAAATAGCAAGCGTGATCATTCCAATCCATCAATCCTTCAATCTGAAGTCAACCCATAAGCCTAGATATTCAAACGATCTTACAAATTTAACTAAAAAGCAGTTATTATTACATTGGATATTACCACCAAAGCAGTAATTAGTGTCTGTTGAAAATTTGGCGCACTTGGAAGCATGATAATAAATATCAAAGTTATCACAAGAAGGATTATATAGATACCAAAATTCATATGCTTAGTTTGCAGCTTAATACTAATTTATATTTATTAAACCAGTGCCTAATTAAATCTAGATCATAGTTCATGCATGCAGCTATCTCAAAATTGTTCTTACAGGTATATGTATAAACAGTGTCATCTGCAAATGCGGTTACCGTCTCTCTAAAATGTTGCAAAAAAGCGAGTTAATAAAAATTAGGAACAAGATAGGTCCAAGTACAGAACCTTGAGGAACACCACAGGATAGATTAAGTAAGGCACTATAAGTATTCTCAATTCTGACTTTCTGTCTTCTACCAGCCAAATAAGATCTAAGCCATTTATAAATAAAACTTCTAAAACCAGCATTATATACATCTTATTTAATAAAATATGATGATCCAAAGGATCAAAAGGCTTAGTTATATCAACAAATAATACTGATCATACTTTACTCTTATTTAATGCACTATATATCTTTCCACAGAATTTAAGTAACGCACTCTCCTGAATAAGGGAATAACTTCAGCAATTTTTAGCTTCTCAGGAAATTGACCTAGTAAGACACTCTTGTTAAAAATATGTGCCAAAATATCCACAATTTGGAAGGAGAATTTTTTTTTTTAGAATTTGATGAATATTGGTATAAAACGAAAAATTGGATAATAGCAAGTAGTTGGCGAATTTCGAACACCAGAAAGGCCGCAATAGGAGCAATTAGTAAATTAAAATAAAATACCATGAAAATAAACAGAAGCTTTTAAATTCCGATTTTGCAAAAACAATTATTATAGCACTGAACTGAGTTTTTAACAAAAAAAAAATATGATCGGTAGATAAGAATAATCATAATTATTAAAATTTACATTGATCAAGTTAGAACTCTTCAAGAGAGCAAAAACGGAATAGAAAAAAATAACATTACAGAAGTTATGAGAAAGTATTGTATAAACCTACACTATCATCATCTACAACCCAAAAAATTATTTTGTAGTGTACATTGTACTAGCCCTGTGCCCCACGGATGTGGTTGCAGGACAATGATGATGATGATGAAATTGTATACTAGAGTAGTGCATCTCAGAGTCGGAAGTTAATTAAAGATTTAGATCATCAAAAAAATCACAAGTGTAAAATGACTTATTGTAAAAGTATTTAGGAGCAGTTGAAGATGCAAGAATAATACTCGAAGAATTTAGTTAAAAGTTTGAGTACACTCGTCAATCTTTATTCCAATTTATAAAAAAGGCTTACCCACTCTATGCTTGGATTAGTGTATTGTAGCGCTGAATCCACATGCGAGTACAGTATTCTTCAATATCATACACAAGAAACTAAATTTTTTTTTAATAATATTTTATATATATATATACTAGCAAAGTTACCCGACGTTGTCCGGGTCGACCACAAAATGAATCGAATTTATTTCAATGAAGCTTGATTTATGAATCGAATTGAAAAAAATTGGTTTATCAAAAATATTCTAATATTTTTTTTCACTACGATAAAAAAATATCAACAATACTCCAACTTAAGCTATACTTATATTAAAATTATTTCTTTGTAAACAATATTTTGGTGATCTTTTCTGATGAAGTATAAGCAAATACGCTCCTTGCTGTTGAGGTATTCTTGAAATAAAGAAATTTTCGTTTTTTCCACAATCAATTGGAATTTGTACTTAAATGAAATGAGGATGCCAAGTTCTTATTCTTAATCTAGTACCATAATTTTGGCTTCTTCAATTTTCGTAGAAGCAATATTGAGGCTACTACTTTTAATTACAATTGATGAGGAACAACAACTTCATTTTCATCGATAACTGTATCTATCGATTTGTACACATGGACCCCCTGGAACACTCTGCAGTATTTTCTGATCAATAAAACGAATCGTCACATTTTTGTGGCTAATTTACATAGCCATGTCATGTAAAAATTTTATACTGATTCCTAAATTCGAAAATACATTTTCAGGAAAATACATGTTTTTTTATTTTTCATAGAATACCTATGAATAAATTTTCAAGTCTGTAACACAATTTTTTTTTTGAAAAATTTCTGATAGAGTATGTAAGTGTAAATTTTCATGCCTGTAACACTATTGGTTTTTATTCCTGAGACATACATGCTAAGAGTTGTACGGCAGCAACCCGAACCAGTCCAAATTTTTGAAATCGGTAACAGTCGAATTTCTGTATTTGTGAAAGAGTATCTAAGTGTAAGTTTTCATGCCTGTAACACAATTGGTTTTTGAAATATTCCTGAAACCTACGTGCTAGGAGTTGTACGACAGCAACCCGAACCAGTCCAAATTTTTGAAATCGGTAACAGTCGAATTTCTTTATTTGTGAAAGAGTATCTAAGTGTAAGTTTTCATGCCTGTAACACAATTGGTTTTTGAAATATTCCTGAAACCTACGTGCTAGGAGTTGTACGACAGCAACCCGAACCAATCCAAATTTTTGAAATCGGTAACAGTCGAATTTCTATATTTGTGAAAAAGTATCTAAGTGTAACTTTTCATGCCTGTAACACAATTGGTTTTTGAAATATTCCTGAAACGTACGTGCTAAGAGTTGTACGACAGCAACCCGAACCAGTCCAAATTTTCGAAATCGGTAACAGTCGAATTTCTTTATTTATGAAAGAGTATCTAAGTGTAAGTTTTTATGCCTGTAACACAATTGGTTTTTGAAATATTCCTGAAACCTACGTGCTAGGAGTTGTACGACAGCAACCCGAACCAATCCAAATTTTTGAAATCGGTAACAGTCGAATTTCTATATTTGTGAAAAAGTATCTAAGTGTAACTTTTCATGCCTGTAACACAATTGGTTTTTGAAATATTCCTGAAACGTACGTGCTAGGAGTTGTACGGCAGCAACACGAACCAGTCCAAATTTTCGAAATCGGTAACAGTCAAATTTCTTTATTTGTGAAAGAGTATCTAAGTGTAAGTTTTCATGCCTGTAACACAATTGGTTTTTGAAATATTCCTGAAACGTACGTGCTAGGAGTTGTACGGCAGCAACACGAACCAGTCCAAATTTTCGAAATCGGTAACAGTCAAATTTCTTTATTTGTGAAAGAGTATCTAAGTGTAAGTTTTCATGCCTGTAACACAATTGGTTTTTGAAATAGTCCCGGGACGTACGTGCTGGGAGTTGTACGGCAGTAACCTGAACCAGTCCAAATTTTCGAAATCGGTAACAGTCGAATTTCTTTATTTGTGAAAGAGATTCTAAATGTAAATTTTCATATCTGTCACAGACATGGTTTTTAAAATATTCCTGAGTCTTGGTAAGAGTTGTACGGCAGCAACCCGAACCTGTCATCTGATGGCTTTGTAAAGTACCGCGTTATTTGCATACCGGTACCATGAATAACTGTGCAAAATTTCAGAACTCTATCTTTAAAACTGTGGGCGTGTATAGCGAACAAACAAACAAACAAACAAATAAACAAACAAACAAACAAACAAATAAACAAACAAACAAACAAACAAACAAACTTTCCCTTTTATAAGTATAGATATATATATATACTGCGTATTATACCGTCCCCGCAATGACAAACTATTGAATCTGCAAAATCAGCGAATTTGAGCTGACATCGTAGTTTTACATGTTTTTTTAAGTTCTTTACTGTGACGAAGTCCCGAATCTCTATCTTGTCTCTAAATCGATGTAATTGCCTGTTGTAATTTGGCGAAAGTACATATTTAACATTTATCACTACAACAAACTGTCGAATGTGCTTTTGGGTTAATTTACTTTTGTCATTATTTTTTAAAATGCTAATTTTCACTTTGAAAAAGTAGCGAAACTGTCAGATTAGTTTCTTTGTCGTTGTGAATTTTTAATTTAAACTTAAAATTTACTTAATCTACACTCAGTAAAGTGACGAATCTTTTAATTATTATAATATTTCTACAATAATCCCTATTTGTGCATAATAAATAGCTATTATTATATCTTTGATCTTATTTATGTATTTAAAAATTGTTTTGAAATGTTTAGTTGATTTTAAATAGAGAACCAGAATGAAAAGATTTTGTTACAGCATGAAAAATGTCACGTTAAAAGTTGTGATTTGCAAAGAATAATGAACATACAAATAGATGTTGTGGGTGTTCTTTCGGTATTCAATTTATAAAATTGAATTGTGATCGATTGTGATCGAGTTATAATTAAATGTCAAGTGAAAATTTATAAATTTTAAACGTTTGAATGAAATTTATTCCATTTAAAAATTTTAGAAATTTTTATTCATTAAGTTTACCAAAAAACAGGTGAAGACAGCTAAAGAAAAATACCAACTTGACATTCACATAAAAAAAAAAGAAGCTGCTCGTAATTTAAAAAAAGGAAAAGGCTCAAAAAGATAATACAGTTTTGGCGCTTGAATTTGATTTACCCCTAAGGGAACTACTAGTCCATTTTTCTACGTCAGAAAGATAGCAGTATATAATTTAACAGTATATAATTTAGGGGATGCTTCTGTAGAATGCTTTTTCTGGAATGAGACCGAAGGAAAAAGAGTAAGCATTGAAATTTCTACCAGCATATATAAATACATTATGCAGTATCCTGAATTAGAAACTGTATTTATGATGTCTGATAATTGTGGAATACAACAGAAGAATACTAAATTTGTGTGTATGTGTTTAGAGTTAGTTAAGAGACCCCCACGTTACGTTAAAATAATAAATCAGATATATTTTGAATCAGGACATAGCTTCATACAATGCGATTCAATACATCAAATGGGTTCAGCAAATAAGAAATTCACGGAAAAATCCATCTCCGTATAGCGTTTCTTCGCTACCACACACAGATTTTATAGACTATTTATAATTCAGAGAAAGTTTTTTTTATAGGAGACGAAAACAACACATTCCCTTTAAAAATTTTTGTTTGGTTTCAGTATTCGAAGGCCCAGATAAATTGCATATAAAAACTGATTATGAGCAAGTTTTTATACAATACAGTTGAAAGCAAAGGAGAGGTTACCCTTCGGACTAACAACAAATACGAGCCTATTCGATAAGATTTTCAATATCTGATGGTAAAAAATTGAACTTAGAAAAACTGTGCGATGAATTGCAAATTCCTGGAGCCTATCACACATTTTATGAGAATTTGACGCCCTCTGGTTCAGTAAGAGATGCTTTTGCAATACCAGATATTTCTGAAGAATCTGATTATGAACAGCTTCAAAATTGAAGCCTATGTTTATTATTCGATAGAAATTTCAATTGTTGTTTTTATTTATTTTTATTTAAAATGTCTTGGAATAAAATTTATTTTGTATTTTCTATTACAATACAAAATAAATTCTATTACATTCTATTACTTATATACTTTTTACTAATTTTTTAAATATTAATTTCAAGTTTTTCAAAAATTATATGCAGATTCGCTACTTTATGCAAAAAATTTAACACGAAATTTTTAGGAACTTTGACAAACTAACAACAGCAAACTAACAAAACTGCAATTGCTTTTCGTCTTTTTCGCAAATCTTTGCTTTGCCCAAATATTTTTCACACTTTAAAAATAAATTAATAAACAAATATTAATAATGAAGCCTATGGCGAAAAAATCAATGCGAAAAGTATAAAACCTGATTTTACACGAAAGGTTAAAGTTTGTTTTTGTCCTCCTGAAAATTGTAAAATTTACACATTCGCGAGTTTGCCATTGAGGGGACGACTATACTTTCAATTTCTTAAGCGATTGGATCCAGAATTAGCTATGACTTTTGTTAATCGAAAGTGCTAAGTGTTTCTAAGTAAATATATCAGTACAAATTATTATTTTTTTTTTTAGTTATTTATTTTATTCTGAACTATTTCATTTTTTGAATTTCTAATCAAATTCAGCCTCAAATTGTAATAATTTATCAAATAATAATAAAATTTTTCTTCAACAATTATAATTTTGTGTTATACATTCAGTTACACTTACACTTAGAAAGCGTAAATATACGACCTTTGACTGTTTATGTTAGTTTAGTTTTTTTGGCTCTTATGAGGGAGATGTTGTTTCGGCGTAGGACTTAATGATCATATTCCAATAACTGAATTGCTAGCTTTCCAAAAATTTATATCTTTAGTCTTATCCTTTAAGGACGAAAAGGACATTTGAAATCATCCTTTGTTGTTTTGATGTTTTTGTATAAAAACCATTATATCTGTTGATCTATTAGATATATATATATATATATATATACATATATATATTTAGTTATACATTCTAAAAAGATAATGCTTGGAGCATATTTTAACATTTATTTGATGATGATTGGTGCTGCCGTTATGGAGATATTGCAGTTCAAAGTAGAAAATTTTGAAAGGAAAAAAAGTTTATTTTCTTTCTTGAAAAACCAAATACCTCAAGTTTTTACCATTAAACCCAGTCAATATTTATATACTGTTGCAAAGGTCTCTTTTTTTCTATAACTCATACATACATATTTTATGTCTACGTCGAATAGTTTAGAAGATATAAGTACTTCTATTGTCTGGAACTAAGTCTTCTATATTTTGATAGAATCGCTCCATTTTATTTCAATCACTAGATTACTACTCTAAACTATTTTTTGAAAATCATTTATTTTATCCTAATGACAAAAGGTATTGGACCAGATCGAAAAACCCATAAACAATTTTTTTTGGTTCATCGGGAATCGAACCTGGCAACTTTCGCTTGATCTTTGCGCCACCATACATTTGTAGGGATATGGGTTACATTTGTGGTACGTCCTCTTAATCTAATTGGGACGCTACCAAAATGAGGATGTTGTTCATTTGCGAAATGCGGTGTTACAACTTGAACCGAAGTTGCTGCTCTAAAATGTTGAGGAGGTGGTGGTGCTATAACTACATTTCCATAATTTCCACGAGAAAAAAAAAAAAAAAATATTTATCTGAAAATGATGAATAAAACAAAAAACAAACCTGTATGTTCCAATTCCTATTCTAGTTCGACTTCTTCCACCTCTTACGCCTCTTACACCAATAATATCTCTTGATAATTTATTATAGCCCGTTGGTCCAGTTGGTTGTGCTCCACAAGTTTTCAAAGCAAGAAAATCATCAACATGTAATGAAGGGTAATTGAGAAGGCGGGTTAGCTTCATCGTGAATCGAACCTGGGACCTTTCGCTTGATCGTTGTGGAGACATTTGTGGGGATATGGGGTTATAAGTTTTATAAGCCAGTAATTTGTTAAATAAATAAATACTCGAAATGTTGTAGATATATGTTGTAGTATAAACTTGCAGTACTGTACCTGACACCTGTACGTATTTAATTAAGCACGAAAAGGTTACTGTCAAGAGCATAAAAAAAGAGCTAATAAAAATCTAATCTAATCTTGAATCTCAGCAGTCAGCACAATTCTTTGATCAGATTCAATTTCCAATTTGAAAAAAATATAAATCAACAGAGTGATTCAACGATGGTTTGTCTTGGAAATGAATCAGGATTATAGGTATTAATGACTATAAACCCTAATCCTTGTTTCAAGCAGCAGCTGATAATGTGAAAATTGGAATCATGGTAGCTAACGTTCATAACGTATAAAGCTAACGAAGAAGAAGATACTTATTTGTACAATTCTAATATTCATTTTTGGCTTTCTATAATCGTTATTGCTTTATATTGATATGTAAGAGGTTGTTAGATTTATCGACTGGTGATTTAGTCAAATGGACTATGAGGTATCATAAAAGTGTACATGGCGTAGTTTGCTAATGCATGCCTGATCTAATAATTAATTAACATAATATTAAATGGTTAATATTCGTTTTATATTTATTCCATTAACTTCAAAACAAATGAAAAAAATGGGATGTACGTTATCTTGTTTTTTTAATCTTGTTTTGCAAAATCTCGGTTTTTTAAAATCTTGTTTTATTTTTAACTCTCGTTTTTCCTTAAAATTTCGCTTTTTTAAAAAAACCTTGATTTTTTTTTAAATTTTGTGCAAAAATTTTAAGAAGTGATAAGATGTTGCTGCCAAAACTAATGACAGAGTTCCAATAATATAGGATGGTACTAGTTTCAAAGTTGGAGCCAATCCCAAAATCAAAATCTCCAAAACTAAAATCCCAACACACAAAATCCCAAAAAAAAAGTTTTTGGCTGAATTATTTTTATGCTGTTTGTTGCATACATAAAACAGGATACACCTTTTTACATAATATTTACCTTAATTGTTTTTAGACGTAGCCGGTTTTGGATGCAAAAAGTAGGATATATCCCTTTTAGAACAGAAAAAAATATGTAATTAAAAATTAAAAAATTTAAATTATTTATTGGTAATTTAAAAATTGATATAAAATTAAAAACAACGAACGAAAAAGTTTTAGAATTAATAAAAAAAAACAACGGTAAATTCTATACAAAGGCCACTCCATCAAAACAAATTTTTTAAACTGGTTTTATAAATTGATTATTAAACAATCAACATGTTATTTTATATTTTTAGATTGTCTACAAAGTTTTACAAATAATGTTTTACTTCCTGAAACACCACCACAATCAAATTCTTTAATGGATTCAGATACTAAAAATGTTAATTTTGGATCTTTATCACCTAATAGAATATCACCAAATATTTTCCTAAATTTAAACATAGATCATATTGGATTAGAACGTGGTACAAATGGTTTATCAATGGAATGGACCACATTTCCACCATCAACATTAACATCAAATTGTAATAATAATACATCATTTCAATTAGGTCAAACAGCAACATCAACAGTATCAGATGGAGGTCCAACATCATCTAGTATACAAAATATAAATAATACAATAAATTCAGAAAATGAATCACTTAAATTAAGTAATTCAGATCAAAATAATGGAGAATCAGATAATAATTTAGATGATTGCAGTAATGCACAATGTCAACAAATTCATTTACATACAACATCATCATCATCAGATCATACAAGTGCATCATCATCGGCATATGATGCAATGAAATTTTTAAATGTTGATGTAAATTATGTTATGGAAAATTTTAAAACAGATTGTATCCTAAATTTAAATCACTCATTAATGGAAGATAAACAAATTCATTCGGAAGCGAATGCATTAAATTTGGATATGCAAAGTTTTTCATTATCAGAAGATAATTCAAAAACACCACCTTTAATGGATGTTAATATTAATGTTGATGGTATATCAGATCTAGTCAATGATAAGTATTAATTATTAGTTATGATTTTAGATTATTGTATATTAGGAAAATAATTTTTTTTTTTTTTTTGATTATATAAAAAAAAGAAAATTAGTTAATTATCAGGTGCTTTTTCTTGTTTAAAAAATTTAATAAATTAATTATACAATTACAATTTGAAAAGAGAAAAAAAAATTAAAATTGACTTTTATTAATTCGAGTTATTATTCTTCTTGTCTGGCTTACATTAAGATGTTAGAAATACAAAAAAAAAAACTGTATTTAAGTATTATCAAATTTAAAATTTGATAAAAAACAAAATCACAAAAATTATTTGAGAAATGAAATATTTATTTTATTTTTTACAATTATTAAAAACAAATATAAAATTTTAATATTTTTTTAAATTAATCTACTTGCAAAATAGAAAAGAATATATTTAAATCATAATATATTTAATTAAAAATATTTTATCTTAAAAAAGTCCTAATACGACCACGTCCTCTGGATCTAATTGGGACGCTACCAAAATGAGGATGTTGTTCATTTGCGAAATGCGGTGTTACAACTGGTTCAGAAGTTGCTGTTCTAAAATGTTGAGGAGGTGGTGGTGCTATAACTACATTTCCATAATTTCCACGAGGATATGAACCAACTTTTCTGAATTTATAAAAAAAAAAAAAAAATTATTTATCTGAAAATGATGAATAAAACAAAAAACAAACCTGTATGCTCCAATTCCTATTCTAGGTCGACTTCTTCCACCTCTTACGCCTCTTACACCAATAATATCTCTTGATAATTTATTATAGCCCGTTGGTCCAGTTGGTTGTGCTCCACAAGTTTCCAAAGCAAGAAAATCATCAACATGTAATGAAGGTGGTCTTGATGTATTTGGTGGACGTGATCGAAATAAATCACCACGAGATGGTGGAGCACGTTGAAATCCACGAGCACGCATCGGCGATATATATATTTTCTTTTTTTCTGGTCTTCCTGTTTGCGGTTCAACTTCAACACGACGTGTTCTAAAGCATGGTGCAGTTGTTGTGCGTTCTCGATTAGATTGTGGCGAAGCTGATAAATGTAGAACACGTTTACAATCTGATGATATATTTGTTTCTGGTGGTAAACATGTTGATATCACATCACTTAGATTACACTGCACACGATCTGGTTCAGGAATTTCAGGAATATCTTCTAGTCGTAATGGATCAAGCCAATAACTTGAGTTAAGTTGTACATCATCGATATTTTCACAAACCGTGAACACTTGCCTTGACAAATATTGACTTACTATTCCTTCAGCATGCTGTAAATTTGGTTCGACTGGAGATATCATATCATCAGAACGATCTGACAAATTTGAATTTTCAATTTTTTCAATCAAATCTTTCAGATCGTGAATAACATTTTCAAATTCATTGATTTCTTCTTCAAGATTTTTGCCTTCAAATATAGCTTGCAATTTATAAAGTGGATTATTTCCTGGTGATAAATCAGATGGAATAATTAAATTTTTCAATTCTGAGTAAGAAAATTTTAAGGTACGGCTTGGAACAGTCAACTCAATGGAAGGTTCATCAATTAATACTAAATTTCTAAGAAATAAGACAAAAGTTATTGCTGATGTCATTTTATCGCTTGAATTTTCAAATGAATTTATGAAATGCTTTATCCATTTATTAAAATCAGATTTTTTATTTATGAGAGTTTGTCTTAAGTAATAGAATATAACGCTAGAAAGAGAAACATAAATTGAAAAAATAAAAAAAATAAATATATTTCAGTATTGATTCAAACTTACTCATGTTCGGTTAAAATAATTAAATTTCTTAGTGCTGTAATTGCATTTTCTGCCTCACTATTAAATAAACTATTCATAACTGCATTAGCTATATCTGGAATCAATTCTTTAGAGGGCAAAGCATTTGCTAAGTTGGTTTCCAAATTACCATACGATCCATTGCTGGCATTGATTAAAGAAATTTCAGAATCAAAAAAATTTTCAAAAATACGATGAATTGCAGATTGACACAATAAATGTGAATCTTTTATATCAGATTTATTTAACAAATCTAAAAATGTTTCTGATACTTTTCCAGGCAATATAGATAAAGCAGAAATTTTAACAGCAGCATAACAAGTCAATTGTGCCATAAAATTTAATAATCTAGCCAAATATGCTGAACCAATATTATCTATACAATTTTGTGTAAACTCTGCCACAATCATGTCACATATTGTTTTTGAAACCAATAACGTCATATTTGGTGCTAAGTCTGCCAATTGTAAACAAACACGTGTCAGTAAATCTAAAAGTTGTGGAAATGTTGTTGGACATAACATTTGAATTAATTCTGCTAAATTTCCACTCTCTGGGTGTAAATGAGCTGACCATAATTTACGATTTACAATTAAACGTTGTGTTTCTTCATTTGACAAAGATTTTAGTACTGATATTGGCAAAGGTAAAGGTAAAAGTTCAGCTAAAACTTGTAGACCTGGTATAAATGTTGATGGACCATTTCGAATACATTTAAGAACTTCACGAATCATTTGAGTCCATAAACTACCTCTAATATGTTCATTTTCATTAGGTTGAGTGTATGCTAATAATATTTTTATAATTTCAGAACGGATTTTTTGTGCATCATCGTATGCTTGACTTCGTTCTGGGAAATAATGCATTAGAAAATAAGTTTTCATTAAGTGTTCAATAGCAGTAACATCTTTGAAACTTGTATCCCGACTTTCTATAACAAATGTGAGCATTTCTCGAAGAATTTCTACAACGGGAAGTAAAATTTGACATGTTTGTATTCCTTGGATTGTCGTTAAAGTTGGTGCATGCAATCCTGGTTGTTCAAAATAATTATTTAATTTTTCCAAAATATTCAAAAAAGTAACTACTCCATCAGATGAATAAAATTGTAATAAAACATATTTCAATTTCAATTCTTTAGTTTCATTTGAAATATCTTTTGTATTTCCAATAGTCAAATGCTTAAGAATTCGTAATATCATTATTAAGTCACCTGGAAATGTTGTAATATATTCTATGCTTCGTTTAATCAAATCAGAGAGAACATTTATATCCCCACCGTAAGAAAAATTGTCAATTAATTCTAAAGGCTTTAAATATACAGCCATTTCTTGTAATACTGCTGAAACTGATGGTTCGAATACATCGTGATTTTTAACAAAATCTACTAATATTTGACCATGATCAATTAAATAATCTAAATTTGTACAGTTTCTAACAAAAATATCCAACAAATCAACTGCATAACTTAACACTGGTGATTTATATTTAGCACCAGGTGAATCTAATTGACGCTTTGCTTGAATTTTACGCTCTTTTTCAATTAAGTTAAGAAAGGGAATCAAATTACTTCCACTAAATCCTAAAACTTCTGTAGTGTGAACTCTTCCATGATGACTATAAGTTTGACTAAATAGGGCATGTAAATGCTCACACAAAATGTCAACATTTGATGGATTATTTGTTATTGCATCAATATGATAACGAGTTTGAACTTTAAACGCTATTTCAACACCCAGCTTTTGAATTGGTGTTAATCTAATTGGTAACAGTATTTCAGGTGATTTTTCCTTAATAGCTTCAAGCGGATCAACAATCTAGAAAAATATTTCGTTATTTTTGTAATTAGTAAAAATATTTTTAATACAAAATACCTTTACATTATCAATAATTTCGTCTGCCTTTTCTTCATCTCCTTTTTCAATTTCTTCAACGTCCATACGTATTGATTGAGTATTTTCTTCAATTTGTGGAAGCATTTCACTTTCTTCGTCAATTTTGTCAGGTAGTGCCGTCTCATCTATTCCAGTATATTCTTCATCAAGACCTAACAAGCACTTAACCAACAATTCTGTTGTTTCAAAGCTGTCATCTACCAAGTAATCGATTCCAACTTGACATTTGGCCATTTGACTTAGCAAATCTAAGGTAGAAGTGAGCACATTAATTGAGATGAAACTTTGATTAGTCAATATTAATAGTAATGATTCTGATAGCGCGTGTTCCTTAAAATATGATTGTAACATATATGACCAACTTCGAATTGCAGTTGAATCCTTATGACATTCAAATTTATTTGAAGGTAAGAATCGTTTCGGTTGTTGAAAACTTAAAGCATTTTCGCTAAGCGCATGAGTAACTTCCTGTATACAAGTATCTAATATTTGAAAATCTTCTAAACCATTCGCAATGTGATTAGTTAATACAAAATGTTTTGTTACAAGATCACGAATAGTATCCAAAGCTTCATATAAGTTTATTTTTTTTATTATGGCTTTTATTGAAAACTTCAATCTAGTTAAAGGATTATTTTGCATAATTAAAAGAAGTTGTTGATATCCGTTAGCTTTATTACTCAAAAAAACTTGTACACCATATTTTGAATCCAAAATTGAATACATTGCTCTCAATATAACGAGTTTAATAGATAGTGCCATATGATCTTGATGATACAAATCAAATAAATATTTAAATGGATCTAGATGCTCTTTTTCAATTGCGTATTTAAGTACTATTGGTGAAAATAAAATTAATTCTATGAGACGTGGTCCAATTTTTATGTGACGAATTTTATATCCTGGCTGAGTTTGTGAGCAAGCACATTCAAAATTTAATGCAACACTTATTATTTTTGTGATTAATTGCTGAACTTTTTCATCATTAAAAATATTATTTATAATAAAATTGCGTTGTTTTAACGATAATTGGCTACTTTGTAACAAATTATTAACCATAAGTTCACATAAATTAACAAAAGTTTCTTTTTCATCAACGCTTAACCGTAAAAATTCTTTTTGATCAATTTTCTCAAAATTATGAAATTTGTCTATAACTTTTCGAATTGATAGAATTTTTGTTGCACAAGTTTCTCTCAAATTAGCATCATATATATTAATTGGCATTTTAAAGGGATCAAATACTTTCACTGGATTTTCAAACTCTGATTCATCTATATCCATATCATCCTCTTGGCCTGCACTATTGTCATCACCAAGTATTTCATCATCGCTTAAAATTGGCTCAAATTGTTCAGAAATTTCATCTCCTTCAATCGAACGAACTTCTACAGATTCATCTAAAACAGGTTCACTTGGTGTTGGTTGACTATCAGGAGACATTTTTTCAAGAGATTTTGCTCTTAATTTTTGCCTAAAATAAATATAATTTATTATTAAATTTGTTGTTTCATAATTTGCATAAAAAAAATATTTATATTTAAATACCTGTCAAATATTTCATCAGCATCATCACAATTATCATCAGGTGACTGAAGTCTGTGTGCTGATGGGGGAGAATCAATTAATTGAGGTGGAGTTCTTGGTCGTTTATGATCACTGCTACTACCACGTGTATCGCTATCTCTTCTAGATCTATCACTTCTCCGTCTTGAATGTCTATATTCGGGGCTCCTAGACCAATCACGTTTTTTTGATGCATTTGAGCTATTATATTCTCTGTCATTACTATCAGAATACGTTCTGCAACGTTTGTCATGTTCACTACGGTTATTTAAATTTAAGTCTCTATTAGGTGAATCATAAAAACTCTCTTCATGCGGACCACTACTAAATGGTCGACTAGGTTCTCTGGGCTCTCTTAGTTCCGAACATGTCGGCTCTTCAAAGTTAGGTTCTTGTAATTCAATAGCAATAGGATCAATTTCTATTGAATTTGGTGGTATAATTATTTCCTCAGGTGTATCTTCTAATATTTCTTGAGATTGTTCATTTGGAGTTAGTTGAGGGCTGGCAATTGGTTCTCCTAAATTTTTTGTTAGAGTTCCATACACAGCTAATGTTATTGTTGAATACCAACCACGTAGCACCAGCCCATCTGTGGGTATTTTATCTTCAGAACATTCTAAATGTATGCAATTGTTTTGATTATATTCTAAGTTTCCCAAAATTTCAAATGTAGATGCACCAGGTTTTCCAAGATCATTAACAAAGAATTCAATTCCAAATTTTGATGGATTAGTAGCACCTAATCTAACACCACCTAAAAAAAATTTGTTTTTTTTTTTATTAATTAATTTACTAAATGTTATTAATTAGATGTTGTATTATTTCATACCTGGAAAATCAGCTTGAACTCGTGCTCCAAGTGGAATTATACGAACTTCTGTTATATATACAGGCTTTGGAAATTGAACTAAATCCAAATTTATATCCTAAAATTAAATAAATTACAGTTAAATTTGTTGCACAATTTTTATTTAAATTCAATTTACTTACTTCATTCGCCTCATGTGAAAATGTATCAAAAAACAGTAATTCTTGTGATAATTCCATTTTTTTTACATTTATTTTAGAATAAATTTGATTCACAAACAAAAATTTTCCACAATTTATTACTTTGTAATATATGACATATACAAGCCGAAATAAATGTCAAACATTTTATAGGGTTGCCATAAAATTAACTTAAATCTGTATCATCATAGATTTTTTTGACATGGAACAGTAAGAAAGAAACTTATTCGATAATATTAATTTTCATATTAAATAGAAATTTTGCTATTAATAATAAAATAAAGTTAAATTTATTTAATAAGCTAAAGATTTGATATTTAATATAGCATGAAGATTTGAATTATTTAGATAGTACCACAGTAATTATAAGATTACTTATTTGTGATAATGTGGTAGTACTATCGATTGTAGACAGATTTCAATTCCAATACGAATAATATCAAAGACACAACCCCAAATTATTTGTGGAATATAAATTTACTTTAAATTTTACTGAAATTCTTGTAGCCGGTAATTATACCGTTATTTAAGAACTTATAAATTACATATAACGGTTTCACATACATAATGTTGAATTGTTTATTTAAATGATTTTATATTTTTTTCATCACAGTAGTTTATTTGTATCACAGTAATTTAGTAGTTTTGCGAAAATATCACTGTTGAACGGATTTTGATTATATCTCAATGGACAGACGAAAGATATAACGATGTAACGATATAACTTAATATTATTAGCACTCTACATGAGCTAGTTCTTCTGGAATTATTTTGAATAAAATATAAATAATAAAAATTCAATATTTCAAAAATCAATACTTTTTATTACACATGTATCTACAGATATATATATATATAACAACAGATATTTGACTTCGACCATTTTTTTTTATATATGATAAAATATAAAGAAATATAAAAGATTTTTAGTACAAGAAATATGAATTTTGAATAAAAATATTTAAATTATGAGGATTTAAACAACGTTATCTAGAATATATTTCGAAGTGGTAAAGAAATTATCATAATAATAATTCAGAAATCAAACCTTTTAAATTAAAACTTGTCGAATTTGTCAAAAAATCAATTATTTATTTTCCCGCTTGATTTTCGTTTATTAACAAGAAGATGTAAAAATAAAATTATTTTAAAGGTAAATAGATTAGAAAATAACGGCAAGTATTGCATTAATTTTACCATTGAGGTTGAAACCATTTGAAATTTCTTCAATAAAACATTTTTAAAGTTATTTAAAGTGAAGTGTTGTTAAGTAGTGGTTATCGTAAAAAGTAAAATATTTAATCAATTTTGAATGAAATGAAAAATTTATTCCAAAGTACTCGTACCTATTTAATATGAAAAAATGAAAAAAAAACAAGAAAATTAAATAAATGGAATAAAAAATAAAAATGCACATCAAGAAAACAGTTAAATATTTTTTTTTTATAAATTGTGATTTATTTAAACAGATTTTTATATACATTTATATAAACACGTTTTCTTACTAAAATTAAAAATATAGAAATTCAAAAAATTTAGTTAATATGTAAATTAAAATAAATCTATTTTGTGATGTTACAAATTTTTTTAATTTTAAATGCTTATTTTTTAGTAATATTAATTGTTAAGTAAATAAAAGTATTCAGAAAAATACATTTTTAATTAAAATACATAATAATGAAATTAAAGATTAGAGGGAAATTACAAATACCAAATGAGCAAAAAATAACTGTAATAAGAATATAAGAGCATTAAAGTGGAATACATACATATGTACATACTATTATTTAATTTAATTATAAAGTAAAATTATTTCATACAAATGTTAATAAACAACAAAATCTAAGAACAATAATTGTAATATTATATTAATAGAAATCAAGATATCAACTTTTTTTTTATATTTTAATTAATAACTTGATTTTTTGTTATATTTGATCTGATAATTTTTAATGTATATTTAGAAACGGAATCCAACATGTAATTATTATGGGAACTAAGGAATATTTGTAAAGTATTTCTTGGGCTGTTGGCATCGTTATACCTACGATATCTATTTGAATTTTTGCATCAGTACGCATTTTAATAAGCAAGTCTTCTTTATTATCCTCCTCGTGGATTTCACCTTGTCGTAGCGAAAGGCTTAAGTAGAACCAATGATCTGTCAGGGCGGTGTCGACAATAAACCCGTCAATGGTCTTGCGATGCGAAGGAAAACTAAGAGATCCAAAAAACTAACACATGAACAAAGGCAAAGAAAAAAGCGCGTAAGGATATTTACGCAAACGTTATTAGTAGCCGCAACTACCGGTGTGCCTGGCCCCAGCATTTCTGAGGAGAGGTCGCCATCAGTGACAAGAGAAAACATTGATAACAAACCAGGGAACTATACTCTACTTTTAAAAATACATTATCGTAGAAACTTCTTCTATGGAGGCCTCTAAAAAGCATATGAGCAAGAAAAACGGCTGGAGATTAATATGGATCCAGAGGTGAAATTGATAGGTATGCAAGTGTGGCATTGCAGAAACTTATCTCAAGGAAGCCAATTATTTAAGGACTTCATGGTAACAACGAAAAACATGGCCAAACTAAAATTTTCGTCGCGACACGAAAGTGCGTCATCGCAGAAACTTATCTCAATGATATTATCTAAATTGCTCAGGAATACCTCAAGGTAGCAATAATAAATGAAAACCACCCCTTAGGTAAAATTACAGAGGAAGCCAATAGATTTGTTCTGATAAAAGCCTTCAAGGAGTGGTAAATTGCTGAACTTCCTAAAGAATAGAGTGAAAGAGAACATAGACCTATGGACTGATGCCAATTTACAAGTAGTAAAAAAGGTATCAATTCCAAAGTTGAAGAAGATATATATGGGGATCTTCAATGAATTCCGTCAAACTCAGGAGATCCTAGAGCTCTTGCAAGTTATAAATGACAAACCAGAGTTCAGGATTCCAGAATGGGTAATGTTGGATAATTAATAATGGAGGCATTGTGCATCACAAATTTTTTTCGAATTGCAATGCCAATGATGGATATCGGTTCAAATTGTTTCAACGAGAGGTTTTCGTAAAGCTTTTGGGCGACCAGCTTGAAGGTGCTTTTTTGATTATGGAACGGAACCAATTTTAAATAAAGGAATAACCAAAAGAAGCATTATGCTTTATTCGGATAGTCAAGGGGCGATTAAAACATTGAACAATGCAATAACAAAATCGAAAACGGTAGCAAACTGTAAAAGAATGCTAAGCTTTTTTTTAAGGAAAATTCATTGAAGTATTACTTCATTGGATCCCAGGTTATGCAGGCGTAGAGAATAATAGCAGAGCAGATAAACTCGCAAAGAGTATATGCAAAGGAATGGAAAAAACTTAATGAAGTACTTTGGTTTATGAAAGATGTTAGCTGAATCATTGATGGAGTGTGGTGATAATCAGAAGTAAAATTGTTGAATAGGAGTACAACGGATCGGGAGGCCTAAGTACGAAGCATAAAGACTTTTTCCATTCGTCTAACCAACCAACCAAGTATTTTGATAAAATATATTAACAATTCCAAAAATTATAAATTTGTCAGAACACTCAGATGAAAATAAGACGAAGCCATATAATTTGGAGATTTGATTTGGGCAATTTAAATGTCAGCCAATACAAGCTAAATAATGAATTAATAAATTAACATTTATAATAATGAGTTACTTCCTGAAGGACTGGGTGAACTAAGAAACATGTATGTCAGGTGAGTCATTAATGAATATGTATGTATTTATGTATATGTATGCGTATATGTTTAGTTTTTTATAAAGTTGAAATTCGTTTGTAAATCAAAAAACTAAGCTAAAAATTAAATTTATATTTTTTTTGCATTTTCGCGGCTTAAGTTTGATTTCCATATATTAGTTCAGTGTCATATATTTGTATATATATATTTCAGTTCAGTGTCAGTTCTTCAATTTAATATAAAAGTATAAAACAATAGGTCTATATGAATCTCAAAAGCTTAAATTTTAGATTCATAAAGCAAATATCTGAGATCGAACTGATATATGCGAATCAATCTTTCGGTACGGTACTGCAGTTATTTAATTCAAATATTTGGGTGTTGTATTTCCAAATAATCAAATAATATTTCCATACAAATTATCAATTAAGATTCGCTATATTTGATTTTGAAAGTTATTATAGTTTTTACATTTTTTACATGAAATTTTACATTTTTTCTTTGTTAGTTATCACTTATAAAAGCTTTCCTGCGGGAATATATTATTTAAAACTATAGAATAATTTTAATATATAACGAAATATTTTGTAAGAACAATTTCTCAATCAATAAAAAAGTGTTTTCTGAGGTATTAAAAATTTCAATTAAAAAGCTAATGTTGGCCTGGTAATTTAAACATAATGATTGCAAAAAAACTATATGTTCTATTAATAAGTACCCTGATGTTTTAAATAGTTGCAATTCCTTTTTCTGAAAATAAATACCGTTATATTAATTGACTTTCTATCCACTCTTCCAAGGCCTCCTAAATAGACAGGTCCCAACATTCAATTCAAGATGGCGCTTTAAAGGTCACAAGAAAATGTAAACAAAGAAATTTCTTATATGACATTTTTCAGTTCATATCAGATTTTTGGAGTGATCGAAGTTTTTTTTTTAAATTTATTTATTAATATATCATAATATAATAAAAAAGACTTTATTTTATCAAAAACCAAAAGCTAATTTACATTAAATATTTAAGACAACTTAATAAGTGATTCAACAAATAATGTAATGAAAATTCTATTAGATCATTTACGTTCAACTGAAAAACACCTAACCTTTGACAAGCCTAAAAATTTGAATAATATACATAATATATTTTTACAATTCTATTCATTAATAAATTTACATTATAAATTGTATTGAAGTTTAAATATATCCCACAAGATGAAATTTTATCTAATAATGTAAAAGTCACATTATTACTTTGTTAAGTTATAGTAAGTTATAATGGAAAAATTAGAAAAATAATTTAATTTTAAATATAAAATATTTACCGATATCTTTTACTAATAAATGATAGTTTCTAAATAACACCAGATTAACTTCTTTTGCGAAAACATTATCCCATTCATCTATTATATTTGAATGAAATTGAGTTGAACTTTTCGATTTTTCCTCTTTTATAAATTTTGATAATGATGCAAAAAGTTCATAGACTAAATAATGCAACCTAAAATTTTATATAATTTTATATTATGAATTTTTTCTTTCACTAATATCTCAAATCTTACCTTAGAGTGATTGAAATTTTCTATGCTCTTCGAAATTGTTAAGACCCATGAACACAGGCCTATTCGTATACTATCCCAATTTTTGATATTTATTTTAGTTGGAAAACGTATTGAAATTATAGCTTTGAACTTTTTAGTTGAAATATCTCTAAAATTTAAAATTAATTACATACAGTATTTATATTAATGATTTTGAAATAAATTTTCATACAAAGAAGAACAAAACTTGATATTCTCTGAATTTTTCATAATATCTTCATTAAGAAGTAATGATCGAGAAGTCACATAAGGTAGAATAACCTACAATTAACAATGAATTTAAGATAAGTTTCAAATAAAAATAAAACTTACTTCTGCTAAATTATTGTAAATTTCAAGTTGTCCATTTGCTAACAATGAATCTGAAATTTCTTCCAATAAAAGTATGGGCGAATTTTCTTTATATTGTTGAAAGCAGTTTGTGGATAATAAATAGGGCAACGTTCTTAACCAAATTATGTGTCCATTTGATGCCTTTTGAATAATATCTTCTTTTAAAATATTAACATCATATTGTGAAGCATTTTTTTAACAAAAATTTAATTTTTTCAGATAATGTTAATATAATTTTCTCATCTTCATTGTTTATCTAAAATATATTTTCAAAATATTTTCAGATTTTTAATAAAAATTAATTTGATTTAGTTATTACCAAAGAAGGTTTAATTACCAATAGCAGAAACTGCTACACAATTATTAATTAGTTCACATAGTTTAAATAAAATTACAAATGTTGTCAAAAATGATTAAAGTAGATTTCTCTAAATCTGAAAAATGCACCCCCGGCGGGTTGGGGTACGAAATATCCGCAGTAAGGCATGCAGTAAGGCTTGTGGTAAAAGTCCACTAAAATCCTAGAAAAATCCAGAAGCGACTGACCCAGAATGGGCGGCTTTCTGGTCTGCGACTGATCCCAGAGGGACGGCAGGAATAAAAGGTACCGCCTTGTACAAGGGAAATATTATCCTTAGGCTAGGAGATGGAACTCCGAATTAAAACAAAAAAAAAAGTATGCAATGAATAAAACTCAAAGATTGTATACCCCAGGTGGTAATCCAGATCTTCTGGAAAATCCACCCTCTTTCGAGGCAGGTCTCACGGATTCTGGGGGAGACCACTTATTGCAAAACCACGAAAGCAGAGCTGCTTTAATTGACCCATTCAGAAGAAAATCTGGGGTCCAGAGAACACCTCCAACAGGGTCTCAAAATATCTACGAAAACATGTCCCAAAAAGACAGCTATAGAAAACCCGACGAGGGTAATAATAACGAAAAGGCACTTGAGGCAAAAAATAATCAACTTAATGCCAGAGTTACAGAATTAGAAATCTTATGCAGGGAATTGAAAAATGAACTCTGCATAATTAAAGAAGAAAATGTGAAACTAAAAAATTCACAAAACATGTCTACTAAAAGAGTAGTACTAAAAACTGCTGAAGAATTTCATACAGATGATGAAGAACTAGCTCGAGAAACCGACTGGATCTTTAAAACAAAAAGAATCTGTAAAAAAAGAAAAGCAGAAAAATCACCTACTTTAAGCCCAGAAAATGTTGCGGACAAAGTAGAGAAAAATGTGCAAATAAATGAAGTTGCGAAAAGTAAAAGAAAAGGTAAACCTCCTCCAGTTTTACTTAGTAATGTAGTGGAATACCCTCAAATAAACAAAAAATTAAAAGAAAGCAATATTAAATATAAAGTTAATATGCTTAACAATAAACAACTAAAAATTAATGTTGAAGAAGAAAAAGAATATAGAGAGTTGACTAAGGCAATAAATGAAGCCAATATTGAATGGCACACTTATGAAAATAAGAGCACCAGGCCTATTAAAGTAATGGTTAGGTATTTACATCCGTCATGCCAACCTGAAGATATAAAAAACGAATTGAAAGATAGAGGCTTCAAAATTCTAGAAGTCACAAATAAAATAATAAAGAAAAAAGAAAATAACAAAGAATCTACGGTACGTCTTCCTCTCTTTATGCTAACATTCGAAAACTCCGAAGATATAAACAAAATATTCAAAATTGAATTTATCCAGCACATGAGGGTTAAAATGGAGTTTTACACAAAAGTTTTGCCAGCGTCTAGCTCAGTGTGTTAAATGTGCTGGTCCCCACTTAACAATTTCTTGTAAAGAAAAAAAAAATATTAAGCCTAAATGTGCTAATTGCCTTGAGGCACACCCAGCGAGTTATCGTGGTTGCCAGGTGGCTAGAGAGTTGCAAAAAAGGAAGAAGCTACAAAAAAATGCCCCAAAACAAATGCAACATAGACAAGAAAAACAAAAGACAAAACCTAGGCAACCTAGTGCACAGAAACAGAATTGCATTGAAACTTCAGAGATACCTAAAACTTTTACGTCGAAAAAAGTCGTAGAAGGCTTATCATATTCACAGGTAACACAAAATAACATAAGTCAAAAAAGAAACCCGAAAGAACAAAATAAAGTTTCTACACAAAAGTTGACTGAAAATACCATTATGCAGATGATGCAAAATATGATGAAAACAATGAATGAAATCTCAACAAGACTATGCACATTAGAAAAAAAACATAATGAAATATATATGTATACACCAAAAAATAAATCCGCAAGGCATGGTTAAGAACGCACTTCGTATAGTCACGTGGAATGCCAATGGTATTCTGAACAAGAAAAATAATTTGGAAATTCTATTGAGAACACAAAATATTGATGTATGTCTCTTGACAGAAACACATATGACAGATAAGTCATCGCTTAAAATAAATGACTATACATGCTACAGCGCAAACCATCCGAGTAATACACCCAGAGGGCGTAGCTCAATTTTAATAAAGAAAGATATTAAGCACCACGAGGAACTTAGTCTAGAAATAGATGAATTCCAACTAATCGTGCTACGAATTATGTCTGTTAAACAAAGCCTTTGTGTCGGTGCATTATACTGTCCACCCAAATACAACATAAAGAATAACATGTTTGAAGAAATTCTTAAACTACTTGGCGAAAGATTTATCCTGGGAGGTGACTACAACGCCAAGCACATAGATTGGGGGTCTAGAGTAACCTCTACGAGAGGAAGAGAGCTAAGAAAAGCTATAAAAGAAAAAGGCTGCATTTACCAGTCTACCGGTAAGCCAACCTATTGGCCAACTGATAAAAATAAAACTCCTGATCTGCTTGGTTTTTATATAACAAAAAAAATTTCACCCAATTATATTAAGCTAGAAGATAACCATGATTTGGACTGAGATCACTCTGCAGTCATACTAAGTCTATATGAAAAGGTTATTAAGAAACAGTCGAAACCTCTGCTAACGAACAAGACAACTGACTGGGCTAGCTTTAAACAAGAAATAGAAAACAAAATAAACATAAAAACAAAACTAAGATCCAAATGTGATATAGATTCTGAAGTAGAAAATTTTATTAAAATTATTCAAAATGCTGGATGGAATAATACAAAAAATTGTGAATATAAATCGGTAGGATTCAACTACCCTAGAGAAATATTAAATATGATAAAAATAAAAAGAAGAGCTAGACGCAGATGGCAACAATCGCGTGATCCGGCAGACAAAACTGTGCTAAATAGGTTAACTCAGAATCTTAAAAGAAAAATTAAAGATCTTAAAAATGAAAATTTTGAAAAATATATAAAAAATTTATCAGCTAAAAGAGAAAATAACTACTCGTTGTGGAAAGCAACAAAGAGTACAAAAACCTCGATCTCTCAAATCCCGCCAATCAGAATGAAAAGCGGTGAATGGGCGAGAGATAATAAAAATAAAGCTGAAACATTCGCAGATCATCTTGAAGAAATTTTTTGTATTTTTCTTCAAATGTTCCGTTGAAATATAGATCAGCTTTGTTGATGTATCAGAAATATTATCTAATTCTTCCATTGATAATTCATAATTGTTGTTCAACTTATTTTCAATAATTATTTTACACTCGTTCAAAAGTGAATCATCTAACGATATATCTTCGCATGATAAAGCATCTTGCCAACAAGTTGTTATTTCCCAAAGTAAATCTTTAGAAAGATTATCATTAACAAAAGAATTGATACTACAAAACTACCACATGTATCTATCATATTTTCTTTTCCTAAAGTAAATAGTGGTTCAATAACACTATTTATAGTACATTCAACAACTTCTTGTTTATTAAAATTTTACCAGCATCATTCTGAAAGAAACATTTATGCAACAAATTAAACTATTCAGTTGAGTTTTCATTAACGGCTTCTTGTGAAACACGCAAAATTATTTCTTTAATACTATTTTCTGCTAAAATATTTCTAATATCAGGAACACAACACAATGATGGCATTATTTTCTATAATTTATTTACTTTTTAAACAGTAAATTATAACACCTAATTAGATTTTTGAATTAAAAGTTTTAAAAAAAACTTCTAATCCCTCCAAAATTCTTATATGAATTATGAACTGAAAACAGAAAAATGTCATATAAGAAATTTCTTTGTTTACATTTTCTTGTGTCCTTTAAAGCGCCATCTTAACTAAAAAAAGTATGAAGTGTCATGCCTGTATATTTGGGATGCCTTGGCTCTTTTGAATTCTTTTCATCAACGAGTATCTTCAACAAAAAAAGGAATGTAACAAATACAAGCAGCTTTATTCATTCTGATAAAATGTCAAACGATTCACAATTTTTCATCCATATCTGATCACTCTAATGAAAATGATGTAAACGATAGTGGTTATGTGTAAAATTGTGTAACAAAGTTCCGTAAAATTCTAACGTAAGAAATTCCTGCGTAATTTATTTTCAAGACGAATGTTGTTTCTAAATTTCCATTATTTGCAATTTATTAGTTGTGGTTGTAGTATTGGTTGTGTCAAGCAATTTAGCTACCTCAGTTTGTGATGCTGATATTAACATAAACAAACTTTATGGTGGACATAACGTTTTTTTTTTTCATAATCCTATTGTATATCTAAATTGAAAAAATAAATCAAAGATAAAAATTATTAATTTAAATTGTCAAAAAAATTATCGATTTTGTGTCTAGGAAATAAGAATTAATTGTTTCATTCTAATTCACATAAAACATATCCTAATTCCTAATTTCCTAATTTAGCCAAACAAAAAATTAAAAAAATAAATGAGGATTTATTTCTGCCGTTTAATAAAGCTTTAATTAAATTAAAATTAAAATCAACAAAATAAATTATTCAAAATGTGCCCTGACGACTTTATAATTGTTGTTGAAATTAAACTAATCAGTGGGTGATATCCTAGCTAGCATTTCGATTTTTAATTGAAAAATTTTCTATATGTGAACATTCTTTGCTGAATAAAAATTTCAACACCTTTCATTTCATCAAGGACACAAACCTCACAAATAAATACACTAAAAAATTCAACCAGATTTTTTTTTATAAGAACTTTTCTAAACTGTGGGGAATTTTGTAGTAAAAAGTTTTTCGATTTTTATTTTCTGGTAATGTTTGAAAATTAATATTTTACTGATTTTACTGTTGTTTTGTAGAATGGTGAATAGTGGTAAGTTTTTCTTATAGGTGGGAAATTTTTTTTTATTTTAGTTTTAATTTCTTCTAAAAAATATATTTTTGTTTTTATTAAAAATAATATTTTAAGTGTGGAAAATGATTTTTTTTTATTTATTATTTTTGTTGCGTTTGGAAATTCCTTAACATGAACTACGTTTGCTGAAGTAAACAATAATAAAAAAAAAATCGTGTGTTAATTGGTGGAAAATCCATGTTTCATAATTTTCGGGCAATTTTCGTTTTTTTATTTTTAAAGTTTTCTTTGTGTAAGCGTGGAAGTATGAAATATGAAATATGTGCAGTCAAATAAGAAAAGAAAAATAGAAAATTGAATATTTAAACATTTTTAGTAAAAATAAAAATATTCTGTAGCTGTACGAGCTAATGTGTCCTCTTGAGATGAATGAATGAATAAGTAAAAATAAAATAAATAAATAGTTGCTATGATGTAACAAAAATTAAGTACACTTCAAATTACATTTACGAATAAATATTGGATCAAATCTATATGCCTATATAATTTATTAAAGTATAAAATACTACAGATTCAATCTAAACAACTATACGTATACCTATACTACATGTATTACATGTCCTTCAAAAACTTATAACCTGTTTGAATAAAGCAGATTCTTCAGTTTGGACATACCAATGTGAAAATCGAAGACATTAGAGTTATTGTTCACGTTACGCAGAATTCTTGTAATTGGCTCATTCTTGCCATAATCCGTGCGATGAAACTTTAAACGAAAGAGGGCAGAATGCCTAAGAGAACGAAAGTTGATATTGAAGCTTACGTGTTCTAAAATACCAACCGAGCCAATTGCACCTGAGAGAATTTGGTGAACAAATATAATATCAGCCAATTCACGACGATTAAAGAGACTTTGCTAACCTAAAAGTTTAAGGCGGTCTCTGTTAGGCGGTAAGTTATATGGATCTGTCCATGGAAGACCACGAAGAACGAAACGAACGAATCTAAGTCAAATATAAAGCTTTGGTGACATATAGGTCGGAAAATTCTTTTAACTACCTTTTGATAAACTAAAGAGCTGAATTAGCTCTACTGACAATATTATCGACATGAGATCTAAAATCTTTAGTGGATGTGACATTAGAAATAATAACGTTGATATTGAAGTTTTGCGGGATTTGGCATTTGCTAGCGTTAAGTACTAGGTTATTATTACAACACGAAATTGTTAACAATCACTCTGAAGAAGTTGAGATTCTCGCGGAGATGTGATTGCTTAAATATTTTCATATCGTCAGCGTACACAAGAATGCGAGAATTTTTTATAATATTATGTACATCATTTGTGGTTAAGATAAAGATCAAAGGCCCAAAGGACCTACCTTATGAAACACCCGATTTAGCAATGAAAGGATCTGAAGCATTAGACATAAAAAGGACGTGATACACTCTGTCGCATAAATATGAACTCATCAAATCTATGATGAGAGGTGGAAATCCTAAAGCACGAAGTTTAATTTTAAAATTACACTATGGGATAGTTTATCGAAAGCCTGGCTAAAGTCGGTAGCAATCGAATCCACGTCTAGCCCATTTTCCATGGAGTTGAGACTAAAAGACACTAATTCGGTTAGATTAGTAGTAGTGGATTTCCCCTAAGGAATCCATGTTGCAAACAGCATAATAATGGCTTACAATGATTAAAGAGAGAGTCGTATACAATACTCTCGAAAAGTCTAGGAATACAAGATAATTTGGCAATGAGCCTATAGTTATTGATTTCAACCTTACTTCCTTTCTTATGGATCGGACTTATGAAAGAAGTTTTTCATATACTTGGAAAAATTCCTGAAGAGAGGGCATTTGAAAAAGCCTGGTTAATAGTTTTATTAACGTATCAATGCATTTTTTTAGAAGTACGGGAGGTATGCCATCAGGACCAGAAGAGTAATCATCCTTTAATAAGTTAATTTTGTAATGAACATCTTCATAATCAATATTGATCAACATTAGTGTGAATTGTGGAGTTAGGTGAAATAGCCAGAATCGGGCACGAAATTGTTATCAGTGAAGGCTTAACTAAAGAAATTTTACAAATAGGTTTGATATAACCTTGGAATCGTTAACGGAATTATTTGCGTGTTTGAAAGCCATAGGATATTAGAATGCACTAAAATATCGGTTATAATCAATTGGATCTCTTGACGATAGCAATTTTTCCATAATTTATTTCTTCGATTACGTAGGGTTCGAAGATGTTTATTGTACCAAGGTGGAGTCGAGGATAAATTTTTTTGTATCGATATTGGAACACACCGAGTGAGGTAGTTAAATAATATAGAATAAAAATTACTAATTGAGGTACTTAAATCAAGATTATTTGAAAGAATTGTAATGAAATCAATTTGAGATAATAATTCGTTTAGTCTACAAAATCGGCACTACAAAAATTGAATTTATAGGCATTTTTTAGTTTTTTGAGTTATTAAGACATCCACTGCTGTATTGTCTTTAGACCTTTGGACAAATTCAAAATGCTAAAAAGTTAACTATTGTTGGTGATATAAACCTTAAAACTCATTCGTGTACTGTCGATGTTTTAGATAATTTAAATTTTATCATTCTTGGCTTAGCTTCACTTATGTACATCCGTATAAAGATTTCTACTATTGATAAATGGTATGCTACAAACAATTTCAATACAATTTCATTATACGAATTCATTTTAATTTATTTTTTTTTGTTTTAATTTTTAAATTTTTTGGCTATACATTTTTCGATTGGAATTAAAATTTTTAAATATAATTTTTTTCTCTTCACGTTAAGTCGTAAATTCTTAATGGCGGTGCCTAGACGCTGTCTTTGTTTCGCAATTATATGCAAACTAAAACCATAGAAAAAATGTGCGATATAACTTTATTTTGCATTCAAATAATGTTAGACCACCTATACAACTCCTGATTTTTATATAACTTACTAAGAGAACTTTAACACGCTGGGTGGCGCAGTAGGTAGAGCGCCTGCCTTTCAACCGAAAGGTCCCAGGTTCGATTCCCGACGAAGGCAAAAAATGCTTTCTGAATTTTTCGACCTGGTCCAGTACCCTTTATCATTGGGATAAAATAAATGATAAATAGTTGAGAGTTTTGGTTATCACTAAAAATAAAATGGAACTATGCTATTATGAAGGCGAAGTACTGTACAATAGATATAGTTTTCCACATTTAAAATTAGTAGATATACCACAAAAAATTCTACAGAAAAAAGCTATTGTATGTGATTGTGTATTCCAAATCTCTGTGTAAAAAGCAGTTAGGGTGTTCATCCCATAGACTTGGAAATATATAAAAAAAAAAAAAAAAAAATATTTTTAATGGGAGCCGGTCTTTTTGTCAGAAAAAAATTAAAAGAAAAAAATGTTGAAAAATATAAAATGTCGAGAAAAATGTCGAATTTCAATGTTAAAAAAAAAATTTTCAACATCTTTTTTAAAGTATGAACTATGTTACACAAATCATCTTTTATCTTTAAAGAAATCAAATATGTACCATTATAACCAATATAAGATATTTAATAATAATATTTAGCGTGGCTTGGAGTGACAAACATCATTGTTAGAAGTGCTTTATTGTGGAAATTTATATGTAATAAAAATAATTAGAGAGAATTAAAGAGTAGGATTCAAAATAAGCCAATCGAAATATTACAGGGTATTCACTTTTCCAGAATATTTATGTAAGTGGATATATGCAAGAGATCGTATGAAAGTAGATAAATAAAATCAAAACAAAAATTATTTTAAATCTGCATACCTACCTACATACCTACGATTATATTTTTATTCCAGCATTTTTTTCAATATTTTTTTTTTCGACATTTTGTTATTCAACATTTTTTCACTGATGAATGAAGAGATCCACTTAGATCTGAATGTTTCCAGTTGCAGTCCCCTTGAATTGCTTTTAGAAATCCCCTGTAAAGGTGAAAAATCTAAAGGTCGTGTTCGTAAATTTATTTCCAGAAACGCTTTATGTACCATATATTCTTCCTTTATATTATTGAACATAACTTATCTGAACCGAACATGGAGTGGAGCAAATCAACAAATATTTCTTCAATTAGATATCTTACATAAGAAAGCTATCAAAATAATTCACTTTTATTCAAATACATTTCATTTAGAGATATCCTATATTCAGAAAAATAAATTATCCTCTACAATATTTGCATACGTGAACTATACCTCGAATATGCTTGTCCGATCTGGATGACTTATTATGATAAACATATTAAGAGAATAGAGTCTGTTCAAAAGAATATGATTAGGTTTTGTCTACATAAATTCAACAGGCAACCTTATATTACTGTTTATTAGCTAAATGTCAACTTATTAAGCTTTCTACTCTTGAGGCTAGGCGAAATGTTGCTTCCGTGATGTTTTCCTATGATATCTTAACTGGCAGAATATAATGTCCATCTATTCTTCGCCTTTATAATATCTATGCTCCAGTGCGCGATTTCATAAGCCAAAGATTTTTATATCTTCAAAGTCATAGAACGAACTATGGTTTTTCCGAACCTATAGCAAACTCTCAGCGCTTTTTAATAACAGTTTTTCAGTAATTGACTTCAACTACAGTAGATTCGCTTTTAGGGGAAAAATCATCACATTTTTTGATACATTACAATAATTCTTCTAATTTTAATTAATTATAATTTTATTCTATAAATTTATTAAAATTATTCTCTATTATCATTTGAATGTACTTCCTACCTTTATAATTACTATTACTTTTAATATTTATTTATACTACTTTGGTCTGAATGTTTCTTCTTTTTAACTTCTTTGCTTGAATTAATGCTATTTTTAACTTGAAATTGCTAATGCATCTTATTATTAATGTTATTTTATATTTGAAATTATTTTTATATTTAAATTTTTTGTTTTCTATTTCTAATTTTATTTTATTTTATTATATGTATTTAGTTTTTAATATTTTATAAACAAAATCTGTAAGGGTTCCCACTACCCAGTAGATTGAAATATATAAATAAATAAATACCTTTCCGATTAAAGAAAATAACTTTAAACATAATTTTATTCTAAATAGAATGATAAACACATACACAGTCATAATACTAGAAATTGTTCTAATTTTTACTTATCATTATTAAGAACAAGCCAACAAAATAATAATTGTTTGTTTAAATGTGTGAAGTTATATAATGAACTTTCGACAAAATTTAAACAAATTGATTCAATTAGAATTTCCAAAAATGAAATAAAAATATATATATTAAATCAAAACCCAGTAAATCAAAATAAAAATCAAAAGGGAATATTAAACTATGTGATGATTATAATAATGTAATTGTAATGATTATGATTTATGAAAATAAAAATTGTATGGAAACAATATTGGTGTTGTAATTGTGTTAGCAGGTGTGAAAAAATCTATTTAAATCTAATATATCCTATCTACCTAAAATCTACCTAAAATCTATAAAACTATTTACCTTGGCAATTATAAATTTATTTACAAATTTGTTTTTTTTTTTATATATTAATTTTTTATTAATTTCATATAATTTTCCTTTTTGTCTTCTTAATAAAAACTCGTTAGCTTATTTAAAATAAATTGAATTATATTAAAAAAAAACTTTAACATCAGACAGCTTAATTTATTTATTTATTATTACTTAGTTCAAGTGTTTACAAATTACAATATTAAAATTTACAATAAAACTATTTTACAATAATAAAATATAAAACGAATACAATTAGTAACTTAAAATAGAGATTGCAAAAATTATACAATCAGTTTACACAAAGTTTCTAATGAAATTAGGAAATTACTTTAAATAAGGATCTCTTTACAACATCTTTACTCATATCAAAATTTATTGTTGTGTTGTATTGGTTTGTGTTTATCAGCATTCTGTTAATAGGCTCATGTTTCCCGTAATTTTCTTATTTTTTGTCGTAGAATCTGAATTTGCATAAAAAGTACCCCTTCCCATTTGAAAATCTCGATTTCAGCCAATTTCGGCGAATTTTTATCTTAAAAGGATTTTCGGTCCTTTCCGAAAGTTGAAAATACCACCAATCGATAGAGCCGGTATACAAATTTCTGGCTGTACACTGATATTGAGTCTCTAGCAAACGTCAGACTATGAATCGATGTATACAATATTGGATCTCTATTCCTCTCCATCTCCACCCTTCATACGTAAATACGAAATCTGGTTAGAAGTTGGTTTGTTTGTTTGTAATGTGGTAAGCACAATTGCGACTATCGACGAAAAATTCGCGACGAAAAAATTAAAATACATACGCTCTTATGTATATGCTCACAATTCCAACTACAATCGCTCAACCACATTTTCGTTGTCGTCGAAATAAGGCTATTTTCTATTTTTTCGCTGGTAGTTGGATTTGACATTTCTGACAGCCTTTTTAAACATCAAAAAATAAAAACAAAACAATTATTCTGAACTCTGATATTATTAGTTCTGTTTTTTTAAAAGTTTTATATGTTCAACAATTTATAATTATTTATTTTTTTATTTAGATACATATATATATATTTAGATTTATTAGCGATGTATTTGGATCTGATGATGCTACAAATAAATTAATAAATTATTCAAAATGATTTTTTCATTTTGAAATTCCGCCATTTGTTTTTCTGTTTTGCTTGTTTATTTTTATTTTTCGTTTCGCTGCAATTGTGTTTCATTTGACGAAAAATAGTTGAGCGAAGCGAATTTCGTTTCGAGTCTGTGGTCGGTGGTCGCAATTGTGTTTACCGCTTAATACTATATTTTTCTAGAGAGCTGATTTTTACTAATTGTTTAGTTACTTAATCAGAGTTAATATTTTCAAATTTTTACATCGTTCAATGCATTTTTTTCGTCGGCTCTATTGTGAAGCACCGATTTCCTCAGATTTGTAACACCAAGTGTTGAGATAAATGAAACTATTTATTAATAAAATAATATTAATCCTAGTTTAGAAAATGGAGCTATAAGTCAAGGAACAGAAACCATTGAAAAGATTTGCTCAAAAAAAAAAAAAATTGCAATTGAGTAAATCCTATTTGTGTAGGTCTAAAGAACGCAATGTTTATATACCTATAACCTATGTATATTTATGATCGAGCAAATCTTGTCAATATTATAACGTTTTAACAATATTTTGGTGATTTGTTTTTGTTTTTTGTTTTAAAATACCGATGTCATGTATAGTGTTTGCCACTGCCTTGTATCTTTGGATTTAATTATAAAAAAAAAGTAATACAAAAACAAAATAAAAAATAACAAAATCTTCAAATTATTGGGGCTAAATTGTGTGCTTAAAATTTTTTCGTAAAAATTAATCTCTGTTTTTTTTTTAACACTTTAAGGCTTTTTAATATTACAATGGATCTTTCATTCAACTGGTAGTTGTCGTGAATGCTGTTGCTGTTATTATTGTTAGTTATGATAGATAGGAGTATACTTAATATCATACCTTTAAGCTTATAAAAAATATTTGCTGTTGCTGTTGCTAGCAGTCTAACATTAATTTATAAATTAAATTTTTATACCTGCGAAATAGAGATGACTGCCAAAACAAGACTCTTATACATAAATTACACTCAATTATATACATATCTATAGAGATATCATGTATTTAGAACAAAAAAAGAACAAAATAAAAAAGCAAAGAGGATTTGCATTGATTTAATATTGATTGCATCTTCTATACAAGTTTACTGTAAAAACAAAAAATGCATTTATCGCATATACGTAGTGGTATAAGAAAGCGATATAATGATGAAAGTTAACAACACTTTTCTTTTGTTCTACCAGTCCTACTCAGATTGAACACAGTCTATAGAAGTGTGAAAATGATCGTTTCTTTCGGATTGATGAAATCGATCTAAGTGCGTGACTGAAGTATTATTTTTTTGTTGTAACAAAAAAAAAATCTTTATAATATCACTTTTAAATAAAACTCAGAACAAAAAATAATAAAAATAATAATAATAAAAAATTGAGTGAAGAATGCAAAACAAAATTACATCAAAAACCTAATAATATTTTTTTAGTGATTCTTCAAAGATTTACTTTTCATTCACACTGAGATTTTTTTTTTTAGATGATTTTAAAATTTTTCAGTTTTTCCAGAACAAAGTATTGCAAAACATTGTCATAACATATTTGTTCTCAAAACTGACATTTATAGAGATTCCAGCATCATAGGGGTGCTGGATAAAACAATAAAAAAATATAATTGGCTGTAGGTTCGTTAAAAAAAGTCAACTTTCCCAACATGTCAATATGGAAGCTTTACACTTCTTATTATCAACTATTAAGTAAAATGTGTGGTCAAATTGAATTCAGACAAATGTGAAGCAATTCCTTTTTGAAACGAGGCGTTTTCATCAGCATGAACAGAGCATGAATAGATAAGCTCTGAGCGCTCAAATTTAATAAGAAAACACGATTTGAGTAAACTGTCATTTTTATTTTATTGTTGTCTCAAATTGTCATTTGTCAATAATCGAATTTAAATTTTGAAATTTACAAAAGTTAAGAATTACAAAATGTCTCACTTTGTAACAGTAATTAGAAGCTTTTAATTTATTTTTCGATTAAAATGATGTGCAATTAATAAAAAATCGGCATTATCCCGAAAATATTGTTCCAAGGTCTTCCAATAGCACTTTTAAATCGCACTTTAGAGTGAATACAGAAGTTTTTTAATTTCTCAACATCATGCGGTCGGACGAAATGTCATTGATATTCCAAAGCCATTGATGATTACGTTGTGGTATCTAGGAAACCAGGAATGTATGAGGTATATTTTTTATACATTGAATTCGTGTTAAGTAAGCAAGTTGTAATATCCATTTTAGATCAATTGCTGATAGATTTGGGGTGTCGATTTCCACTGTGTGGAAAATAATAATATCGGTTAGTAATATACTTATTAAATTATATCGACATATATCAAATGGCCAACGTCTGAATCTGCCCAAAAGTCATCTCAATATTATGCCAACAAGTATCGGTTAGAAGCTATATAAGTATATTTTTGAATTTTAAGTTAAAAATAAATCGGATAGCAAATTAATCAATTTTAGGAATTATTGGATCAATTGATGGCTCCCATATACCTATAAGAAAACCCATAAAGTCGCCCAATTCATATATAAACAGAAAATATTTTCCTTCTGTTCTGTTGCAAGGTACAATGTAACCACAAATTAGAATTTACATTTTGTTACACTGGCGAAGTAGGTTCGATACATGATGCATTATTATTAAAAAGATCTTCTTTAACAAATAAAAATGATTCAGGTTAGAAAAAATTCACTCTAATAGTGGTTTTTCTCATAAGTACATATTATATTTTTTAACAACTTTAGGGAAATTTTATATTGCCGATGACCAGCATTTATTAGGCGATTCAGCTTACCCATTAAAACAATGGTTAATTACACCATATAAAGACTTGGTGTTGTTGAATCAACATTTAAATTACATTGGTCTATATTTCACGAAGATTGATAACGCCATGGTTAACATACGTTTTATACCCCTTTGCCAACAAAACAAATTAATTTTGTAGAGGGATTTTTTATTTTGAACTCATACTAACTAATTTACTCAATACTCTAACTAATTTGAGTAGAGGGCACTCACGAAGTGAGGATTATTCAATCAAAAATGTTAATGGTTGAACCGGTGTCACACACTAATACATAGATATTTTTTGTTTTTTTTTATTTATTTTTTAACATCAAATATTACAGAAAAAAAAATTATTTACAAAAACGCTATGCTAACGCTAATGCTATTTCTTTATTGAACTAATTTAATTTTAAACAAATTTTTTATTAATTTTCGTTCTGATTTGTATTTTTAATATTTTTCTTATACTCTAGTGACTCGACTAGGCTATACCAAGTTACAACTTAACTTATGTATTTTTAATCTTTAAAACCCAAATTAATTCTCAAAAAAAAATCTTATAAACTAAATAAAACTTCACTTATCCTAAACTTAAGACTACTTTTTATAGTTAAACTATCCTAATCTATTTAATGGAGGTTCCTCCAACCACTAGTAATCAACTTTATATCTTTTGTCCCTATCCAAGATGAATATATCAAATTTTAATTGATCCTGAGTTAAATTCTGAGAATTAAAATCGACAATTTTACATGTAGCCCGTCTATTATAATGAAATAATGTTGGGACATAGTTTTGGTTTTGTAATATAACCATACTTATCTAGATAAATAAAGGACTCTGGGGACACAAAATCTTTCTGCAGGCTAATTTGTATGTATTCATCATTATGATAATAAACACATGTGAGCCATTTGCTGTATTTTTCATTGGTCTATCGAAATGCCTACGAATCAGATTGATACAAAAATTATCGAATCTGTTTATATTAGCTAATTTATATATAAACTTGTTGGAATAATATTTTGTAAGGTCTGATTGCGGTGTTCTATTTTTCCCCCAGACAAACTCTAATGCATTTCCGTTCCATTTTCCTAATTTTTTCCATACTACTAGCACTTATATTATACCAAATGAGTGCTCCATATGCCAGCACTGGCCTTATAAGTGTTTGATAGGCTATTAATTTTACTCTGAGCTGGATTGTTTTATTGTAAAACAACCCTTTCGCTGCCATTAGAGCTTTGATGCTTTTCGAAATTGCGTTATCAACTTGATTAGTGAAATTGGGTTGAATTAGTTTGTAACTTAGCAAAATTCCCAAGTGCATCATTACTTTTTTCCTGTTCACAATGTTTTCATTATTAGGAGTTTTTATATTGAATTTTCTCCAATTCTTTTTTAAATTGTGACTTATTTTGCCTATAACATCTCGGAATAAAATTGTTTCGATTTTCAAGTGGGACAAGGGAGGATGACACATAAGGGTTATCAATAAGACGAATGGCACGCTTTTGAGCTTTGTCAAGAAAATTTAGTGCGGTTCGTGATGCACCGGTCTATATAGGTGAATTGTATTCCAACTCGGGTCGTATGTATGATTAATAGATATTTAACACCAACTCAAAAAATCCAAACATCTCGCAGCATTTTTAACAATGTCAAAGATATGGTCATTCCATATCATTTTATTGTTGACTTTCTTGAAAGCAATTTCTCATAATCGTAGATGTGTATTCAAAATGGTAAGAAATAAAATATGTTAAAAATAATAATGTGTCTTATTTATAAAAATAATAATAATGAAATTGTAAGATATAAAAAAGAACCTAATTTTTAGGGAAAATGGATTAAAGCTGAAATAGTGAAGAGAAAAAGTACATTTGTTTATATGATAGAATTAAATAATAATATAAAATTGGCACACATAAACCAATTAGAAAAATTTGTTGATAAATGTAATTTCAGAACATATGAATTTTATAAAAGTAATCAAGATAAGAAGCACTATACTTCGGACATGGTTGAAATAATTAAAAGAAAGTCAGAACATGGTTCGAAAACAAATGAAAGTATTTCGGGGGAAGGTGAAACACCTTACGATTCAGAATCAGATTCAGATTCGACCTTCTTTGATTGTGAGGAGGATATTGCTTCTACAATTGATTTTGATCAAGAAAATTCGCAAAGGTCTAAAAGAAATATGTAGACCAAAGTCGTATAAATATTAAAATATAAATAAATTTATTTTAAGATAATTGAATTTCAGTAAATAATTATTTAATAATGAATTTAAAAAAAAAAAAGTAAATAAATAAATTATGTGAAATACTAACTAAGGGAAGAGATGTTATGTCCCTGCACTTAAGGTAGGTACTGTTGCCAACAGTTATAAGGTGGTGTCGCGACATTCAATTTTGATTTGATTTTCAACTAAAATCGAAATATTTCAATCGTCGCTGTCGCGTATATCAATTTTTGTGAATTTTTTCAACTTTTTTTGATTTTGAAATTCAATTAAATTTTTTTAGTTGAAATTTGATTTCTTTTTGATTTGTTGTGATAAATTTATTGTAATAATAGATAATTTATAAATGAGGAGTTAATTTTTAAACACGAAAGTGGAAAACTTTCGACCGAAATAGTTTTTTTGATGCAATTTGATGTAAAATCCTGAATTACATTAAATTTTCACTTTATTTCTTGTCTAAATAGCTACATTATTTAAAAAAATAGAAAAATAGAAAATAACAAAATATTTGATTAATTTTCTTAGTCCAAAAATCAATTCTACGAATTGAACGAAATATAGCTATTTATATATATTATGTATTTATTTTACATACTATATAAAGCTATAGCGCCTATTATTACTAAACGAAACAATAATTATATTATTGAAATAATATTAACTTTTAAAAGACACAAAACACAAAATGTACTTGCATAAGGCAAGTTAATATAATTAAAAAAAAAACTAAAAAGAAAATTTTGGACAGACGAATACAAACTAGAACGAGCTAAAAAGTAAATACTATATTGATATAACCATGATTTCAATAAAAAAAAATAGCCCACAAATTAAAAAGTAAACAAAAAATAAAAAATATAAAAAAAACCTAAAATTTATTGAACACTTACTTATAAACTTATAACTTTTTTAAATATAAATAACTAATAAAACAAAACTGGAAACTCCAACATATTTTAGGTATCTTAAAATTTTTGATTTGAAATGTCTAAAATTCAAAGTTGAAACAAATTGAATCAACTAGTTGAACTTAATTCAAATAGCTGAAAATTGATTCTCCCGACATCGTGAATTTTTTTAGTTGATTTGAAAAATATCGAATTAAATAAATTGAATTGATTTGCGCGACACCACCTATATTCTGTATTATATTATTAATAGTATAAAGTAAATGGTATAGAAGTAATTGGTAGTATGTAGGTATAATAACTAACTTGGAAGAGAGGAATGATATTCTCTCTAATAATGTTATTAAATTAGAATCACGGATTAATGTTTTAGAGCAGAGAGAATTAAATAATTCTATTGACATTGTTGGTGTACATGAAGTTGATAACATTAATGCGGAAGAAAAAGTTATCAAACTAATTACTGAAGGTGTTGGTGTTAACATTAATGCAAGTGATTTGGAGACTTGCTTTGTAAAAAAAATTAGGCAAGAGAATAATGCAGCAGCACTAAATATAATAAGTGTTAAATTTACTAAGTCATCAACAAAGACAATAATTCAAGAGAGAATACGTAAAAATAAAATTAGACTGGATGCAAATATTTTTGGAGACATAAGCAACAACAACAACAGGAAAATATTTGTAAATGATGCTCTTACTGCTTTTAATAGATCATTGCTCAAAAAGGCGAATTCATTTAAAACAGAGAATAAATGTAAGTACGTATGGGTACGTAATTCTAAAATTTTTATTAGAAAAAAAGAAGGTGATAAAGCTTTTAATATAAAAAGTGTAGAGGACTTGTTAAAAATTTAATTCATTTGTATTTATTTTTAAATCAATTTATATTTAAAATTTTTATATGGTTAATTCCATTATGGAAGATATATATCCTCTTCATAGTCAAAATAATAATAGTTTTTCTTCTTCAACTTCTAATAATTTTAATTGTTTGTGCATAGATCATAACAGTGGTGACCTTCATTCAGGCTTTTCTGTGGTACACCAAAACATTCGGAGTCTTAGGAAAAATTTTGATGTATTTCTCTCTCATCTTGTTTCATGTGATCATTTACCTGATCTTATATTTTTATCTGAAATTTGGATATTTGATTATGAAATTTCAGATTACATTATTCCAAACTATACATTTGCTGCAACTTGTAATGATTCTTATTCAGCTGGTGGAGTTGCAGTATTTTACAGAAGTGACGTTGAATGTACAATAACTAAGTTTAACTTAAATAGCGTTGATTTAATTTGTTTAAATTGTTGTATTTCGGGTACACGTTATTTTTTTGTTGGTGTTTATAGATTACATAAAGTCAGTATTAATGAATTTTTGGAAGAATTTTCTGGATTTTTAGAAAATCTAACATGTAAAAATACCATTCTTATAGGCGATTTCAATATTAATCTGCTTTCTGAAAATGGTAATTCGGATAATTTCCTCTCTACTCTGGCGTCGTTTGGCTTTACTTCTTTAATGTTTCAACCTACTCGGGAAACGGAGTGCTCAAGTACTTGTATCGATCACATCTTTTTAAGACTACATAGAAATAATCCTATTAAATATAAAACTTCAATATTTGATCTTAAAATAACTGATCACGTTCTAACATCCATTCAGTTTTCTAAAGACATACCAAAAAGACATATATCAAATTATAATGTAATTCAAAAAATAAATTTTACTTCTTTGAAGGATGAACTTACTTTTGAGTCGTGGGATGAAGTATATAGTTCGCCTGATCCTTCTACCGCTTTTGATTTATTCCTTACTAAATTTAAAAATCATATTTCGAATTGCAGTATAGTAATAAATCAAAACTCAAGCAAACTGAAACGACTAAAACCGTGGATGAGTCAGAAGTTATTGCGAAAAATTAAAAAAAAAAATCTAATTAGAATTCGTCTATTAAAACATCCAAATAGCACTAGACTCAAAGTGAATTACGAAAAACTATGCCGTGAGTTGAAGCGTGATATTCCTAATTGTAGAGACAGTTATTATGAAAAAAATTTAACTGAGAATTCTGGAAACTCGAAAAAGGAGTGGAAGTTAGTAAATGAAATTCTTAATAGAAATATTGAAAATAGTCATATTGTCATAAAAAATAGTAGTGAGCTTGTTTCGGATCCTTTAGATGTTGCTAATTTATTTAATAATTACTTTTCTACTATAACAAATTCACTATTAGATAATTCTCCTTATGTTGTGTCATCATGTAATTGTAGTAACTATATCGTTCCAGAATCATCTCAACAACAAAGTTTTTTCTTTCTTCCTTTTTCTTCGACAGAACTACACAAAATTATAATGTCTTTAAAATCTTCATCTTCTTCTTCCTTTGATAAAATTTCAAATAATATTCTAAAAAATGTTTCTTTTCAAATTGTTGATGTTCTATGTTATATTTTTAATTTCAGTATACAGAATGGTATTTATCCACATGCTCTAAAAACAGCTGTTGTTATACCTTTGCATAAAAAAGGAGATACTTTATTATTCAACAATTATAGGCCTATTTCTTTATTATCAGTTTTTTCAAAAATTTTTGAAAAAGGCATTAAGTTTAGAATCATAAAATATTTGAATAACATCAGCTTTTTCAGCGAATTTCAATATGGGTTTAGAAGTGGTAAATCAACTGAAGATGCCTTATTAAAGTTATGTAGTGAGCTCTACAAGTCCTTAAATGATTCTGAAATTCCGGCTGCTTTATTTATAGATATCACAAAAGCTTTTGACATGGTGGACCATAACTTATTATTAAACAAATTGTTTAAAGCTGGATTTAGAGGTTTTATTTTGGATTGGTTTGGTTCATACCTTAAAGATCGGATGCAAATAGTAAAAATTTCAAATGTATACAGTTCTGAAAAATTGATAAATATCGGAGTTCCTCAAGGCTCTGTACTAGGTCCACTACTTTTTTTAATTTATGTCAATTCACTTTTTGCTCAAGCGTTTAAAGGAAAAATTACTGCTTTTGCTGATGATACAGCTCTATCCTATTCAAATGTAAATTATTTTAATACTTTTACTGATATAAATTTTGATTTGGATATATTAAGGCAATGGTTCAAAATGCATAAACTAATAATAAGTAACAAAACAAAATTTATGTTTTTTAATCTGTCAGGAACAGTATGTGAAAGTATTTCTGTAAAATATCACTCTCCTAAGTGCTTAAAATTTAGTTTATGTAATTTATGTGCAAATGATGTGTCTGGTATTTTGTTTAATGAGAACTATAACTGCTCAGAAGATTGTTTCTATGTTGAACGTGTGGATAGCTTCAAATATTTAGGCATCTCGTTAGATGCTAGACTAAACTGGAAAGATCACACGTCTTATCTAAAAAGATACCTGAATAAAGCAGTTAGGCAACTGTATCATCTAAGTTTATATTGTCCTTTCTCTGTTTTAAAACTTTTTTACAATGGCTTGATTAAGTCTAAACTTCAATATGGTCTGTGTTGTTGGGGTGGTACCCATTATAATAAAATTGAGCCTTTGTTAATTAAACAAAAACATTGTGTACGTATTATTTGTAAGGTCAGTCGTAGAACTCCCAGTTTTTATTTTTTCAAAAATCTAAAAATTCTTCCATTAAGACATCTATACTATTTTAAGGTACTTAAACTATTTTTTTTAAAATCGGGCTATAATAATTCGAGATTGTTGGTGGATCACAATTTGCGTGTAAATAATAGAAACGTTGTAAATGTACCCAAAGTTAAAAAATCTCATTTTCGTCACTTTTTTACTGTAACTGCACCTCAGCTGTTTAATAAGTTACCTGAATCCTTTAGAAACGAGAGAATACAAATTAAATTTATAAAACAAATAAAATCCTGGCTCTTTTCATTTTCTCATGCACAAATTGAATCAATATTAATACCCATAATTTAAACTTACTTTTTATCTGTTTTCTTATTTCCTACTTTTTTATTTTATTTTTTTTTCTTTTGTTATTTCTAATGGCTTTATTCAGATCGTAATTCATTGTACTATCCTATATTTTATTTTATTTTTTATTATAAACTTCAAATCTTTTTATATTTTACAATTAAATTAAATTCATTCTTCTACAATTAAATAAAACATTATATCAAATAATTCTACACTAATTTTATATTGTTTTTCCCCATTAATACTATTACACCTGTTATTTTAATAAAGTAAGACATTCGTCTCTTGCACTATGGCAATAGAATGTCTTTAACTATTTCATTCAGAACTTGAAGCTTAAAATTGACTAATTAAGGATATATTATGTACAAATTTTTTGATTTTTTTTTATATTTTCTAATATGTATATATATATTTGTAGTTTATAATAATTGTATTAATCTTTTACTATAATACATATATAATGTACATTTGTGAACAATTATTAATTCTTAATTCATAATTCAAATGTTTGTTTTTTTTTTAATAGTATATAAATTAAATGTTATTTAGTATAAGTTAAAAATGTAATCTGAATTATTTTAAATACTAATTTTTAATTTGAATTAATTATTAATTGATTAAGGATACATTGTACAAAAAATGAATTTAATTTGTATGTATTCAAAATTTGTTACTAGCTTTGTAATTCTGTTGAAATAAAGACTATTTTTATTATATTATATTATTTATTATATAATATGGATTAGTTTTGGTAATAGAGATTAGAATAAAGAAGAATAATAAAAGAAATGTGTGTTTACTTAATCATTATAAAAACGTAATAATGCCCAGGATATTCAAGCGTTCGGTTCGAAGAAAACCGAAAGATGCTTCTAGAATGCTGTCGTCTGCAAAACTAACCTGACTTCAATATTTAGAATAAATTTAATTTGTAAAGGGCAAAATGGCAAGTAACAACCTTTAATTAATTAATTTTATGTTTTTTATTTAAGTTGTTACCAGATTATACTATCAATAATTTTATCCCAATGACAAAGTCACAAAAATTACCAAACAAGGTCCGAAAACCCCAAAAAGCCTTTTCTTTTTTGCTTCGCCATGAATCGAACCTGGAACCTTTCTGTTGAAAGACAGGCGTTCTACTTACTGTGCATTAGAATGAAATAATTAAATTAGTTTTTTTTAAATATAATTCATAAAAAAATCCATTAAATCGAAAGTAATGCATTACCAATTTTTGTAATGCATTATCTAAAATAATTTAAATAACTTGAATTACTTTAAATAATAACTCAATGAATTTCTATTTTAGTTCAATATCAATGTAAGTAAGCATATATGCCGCCGCCTGATACAAATTGCTTTTACCGATTTTACTAGTACGGAAAAATTATAATTACATATAGGCAAATATCAAAAATATAAAATAATTATAAAAATCAATAAGTAAACAATGTAACTATTCGCAATTTTTAACTCAAATTCATAAAATAAATAATAAAAATAAATATGCATAATTATTTTCGTTATAAATTTCCATATTCAGAAAAAAAAATTGAATTTAAATAATTATATGAAAAACAAAGAAGCAAGAGTTATGGGTTATACTAATTTTGAATTACAATACAAATTTGAGCATTTAATTAGCAGAAAAAGATTGAATTAACTTCTTTTTTTTTAGTTGTTATTATCAATTGCCATCACATTCTTTACATCTTACATATTATTTTCTTCTGTTCAGATTATTATTATTTTTTTTTTATATTTTGTATTTATTTTTAAGTAGGATGTAAGAAGCTGTAAAGGAGATAATAGCTTTTTGCCCTGAATCCTTTTATGTTTTGTGTACAGAGATAATATATATATATATTTTTTTGTATATATATACTTATGTACATATACCCAGTTATGTTATTTTTAATTTTTTTTTTATCTTTTTGTATATTTTGCGTTTTATAATTTGCCCTAAAATAAGCCCCTGCTGGTTGCACTAGTTGTTAACAATTTTACCGTGTAAATTAAGATAATGATTTAAGAAGAGAGAAAGAGAAAGAAGAAAAATCGAAATAGGTGCTATTTAATTTGAGAATATGTATGTAGTTTGTTGAGTTGTTATGAATTATTTCAGATTCGGTATTTGTATGTGTGTGTAATTTCATTCCAATTTTTGGCGTTTAATTTTGTGCATGTTCTTTTTTTTTACGTTCTTACAGGTATTTTACAATATTACACGCGCAATCTTAAATTCTTTATTATGTGTTATTATTTTTTTTTTGTCTTTGGTTTTATTTTATTGATTTGAAGTTTTCACGTTATTCCTTGTTACTGAAAAATCACAAAACAGGAGCGGCAATATTGTTCGGTTTTTTATTTCATGTTGTTTAACTTTTTTTTTTGTTGCATTTTGGTGTAAATATGCTAACCAGCATAACGTACTCAAAAGCATAACACAAATAATGACAGGACACAATGCCTAAGGGTGGTGATTGACGATCTACTGAAACCTATTGTTATGAAATAAGCCGCCGCCATCATTGCAATATTATTTTGTATTGTTTTTATTTTATTTTAAGTCGTTACTGTTTTTACTTGTTTGTTGTAAATTGTTCGGTTGTTGTTGTTTTTCTTGTTGTTGTTGGGATTGGGATCCATTCATTTTCGTCTTTTAATATTCGAATCGAAAAAAAAAATTAAGTTTATTATACTTAAGAGTTAAAATTTGTGCAAGAAGAAATTGTTGTAGGTAAAAAAAGAAGAAGATGCAGAAAACAAAGGTGAGAATTCAATTCTGACAACGACGTCATCATCATACCGTTTGTTACTGCTGAAGTTTTGATAATGTTTTGTTTTTGTTGTTGTTTTTTGTATTGTTAATCGCTCTTTGCTGCCTATAATGAACTGATGTGATTTACATCAAAGTGAAAAGCGTTAAAAGCGACCTGTACTTAAAAAAAAAAATAACAAAAAAATTAAAAAATTTAGCCGCCGCCACTTAACATTTTTTTGTTTTAAAAAAATCCTTGAATAGAAAATTTTTTAATAATTTTTTATTTTTTCTTTCTTTTGTCTTAATTTGTTCGATCTCGATGGGGAGTAAAATTTATGTAAAATGTGAATGGAAGGATGAAAGAAAGAACAAAAATAAACAAATAAAATAGAAAAAGTGGAGGTCTTTATGTTCATTAATTAAAATTTTATTATTTGAAATTTTAAAAAGGAGTCTCACGTAATCAAACTGCATTAACTTTTGTATAAATCATTCGATAATTTAAGTTCTATTTGCATACATACATACATACTTATTATATAAGTACATATAGGTATTTTGTAAGCAACTTACTTCCCTCATCAGAGCTTGAGATTTAGTATTACTAATGAAGTCTTTACAATTCATAAATGTATTCACACTAACATATTATATTGTCTATTTCTACTTTAAATTAGAATAATTTTTTTTATTTTACACTTAAAACTTAGCAATAAATTAATGATGCAATTGAAACAACGATATGCGTGGTGCGGTGCGCGTGCGACTGAATAAAAATTAAATATAACCGAACTGCAACTGATGAAATATTTATGACGAAATACCAATTCATTCAGAGTCTGTTATAACTGGCATTCTGTTGTCACGACCAGCAGTCGGCTATCAAAATCGAATAATTTTAGCAGCCGGTTATCACAACCGAATGTTTGTTATTGTAACAATAATTATTTTGTTTGAATTTATATTATCTTATTCGAAGGTATAAAAGCCATAAGCGATGGTTATCATAGTCAATTGTCCGAAACTATCACAGCCGAACTTTTCTAGAGATTGCAACCGCAAAATTATGAGTTATAGCAGTCATATTTTCAACTGTGATTGACACATTAGAGTTATCGCACTTAACGACTACTAAGACGACACTTAAGAACGACACTTAATAACTACTTTGAGGCTACAAGTACTCCATGTACCTCGGGAGTATCTCAAATTAGCCGTTTAGGATCACTTCTTTTCAATATATTTATTGCAGATTTCTGCAGAAATTTAGATTACTTTTGTCGATGATCTTAAAATCTACGAAGCTATTAAGAATAGTTTCGATGTACGTTACTGTAGGCTAAATTGCGTTCACTACAAGAATGGTGCCACTCAAATAATTTAAAACTTAATATTCAGTTTTTCCAGGGAAAGGTACACTCAAAAAGTACACAATTGATAATACATCTCTAGAGAGATCGCATGTAGTATAACGTACATTATGAACATATTAAGTCCAAGGTAGTAAAATGTTAGGATTTATTAAAAGAAGATCAAAAGAATTCAGGAATATATATCAGTGATTAGAGCCCATTATTGTTCATGAGTTCAATCTATTCTAGAATATGGCTGCATTATCTAGGATCCAGCTTTCCATTTACACTACAACAGAATATAATCCACCCAAAAGCACATTCTTCTATTCACCTTAAGATATCAATTTAGTCCATCAGATTTTTCTAATCTTCCCAGCAACTCCACTAGACTTAATTTGTAAAATATGCACACTGTATAATCTCACACCTTAAAATAATCTCATCTTGCTTTAACTTTGACGTGCTAAGTAATCAGTCTGATGTACAATATTTAACTTATAATTTTAAAATTAACGAAGTACCAATCTTAGGCATTCGTGAAACAATTAATATTTAGTAGAAAACACACGTAGAACAGAAACAGTTTACAGAAAAAACGAACCTATAAACAAATGTTGTGCTACTTTCAACATTGTCTTTTATCTTTTTTCACTCTCCATGTCATGTAATGAGTTTCAAACACAAACTGATCAGACGAGTTTTATGCCGTGCAGCGCATTTCATTATTTCGTCTTTTATACATGAGATCTTCAGATCTCGATGAATATCGGCATTACGAACATACCATGGAGCATTGACTATGTTGCGCAGTACCTTATTTTGGATAATTTGTATACATTGTTAGAAAACATTTTTATGTCCAAAAACGCTACTAAAATGCACTCTTTATGTGCAGAGGTCAATTTATTTTTCAATTTTCCAACCTATTTCTCCTTTAGTCTTTAAATTGCTGTGTTGAATCAGTTCAGTCTGCATGTTTAATAGTATAATTCCTAATCATATTCAAAACGGTTTTTACTTTACTATCAATCTCTATATCTTAATATGAGTTATAACTGTAATTGGATTTAGAACACTTCACTTGACAGCCCTGTATAATTGGTAAGTTCTTATTCCAGCTCCAAACCTGACTGCCATAATTTCAAATGGCCTTAATATTTTTGGAACCTAAAGTATAGGCTTGGTTTGTACTGCCTATGCGAATTAACAAATAGGTACATTTTTATTAATTTTTGCTTGATTTATAGTGATCCTGTTAGGACGTGAATCACGGTGTTATATAAGGTTTTTTTGAATTTACTCAACTGCTTGACTCTGATTGTGTCCATTAAAGCCGTATGGTCTGCAAGTATCATATTTTCATAGTTTCAGTTGACGGTTCTTTTTCCGACCAACTTCAAATCAATGCTGGTGTTCCACAAAGTTCCTTTCACCCACCTTATTTCTCATTTTCATTAATGACCTTCTCAAGTTAACTTTCAATCCAATCCATAGTTTTGCTGATGACAGCACTCTAGTAGCATCATATGATTTTCTAAAACAAACTAATGCTACAGCCTCCGCAGTCATCTCCAAAAGAGCAATGATGGCCGACACGCTCAATCACCACCTAGCAAAAATTTTCGACTGCCAAAAGCGCGGCCAAATGTTTAGGCTTTTTGAGTCGCTGCAAAACTTATTTTTCATTTCGAGAACTTTTAAAAATTTATAATGCATATGCCCAAGCTCGAGTATAACTCACATATGGACAGGTGGACCAAAAACTGCTTTAAATTTTTGGGAAAAAGTTCAGGTTTTGAAAATTCAGGCGCCATTCCTTTAGTAGGCGACATAAATGTAACCTCATCTCTTATACCACTTGTTCATCGTCGTATTGTTGGAACACTTACTCTATTTGATAGATATCTACTTGGTGTTGGCACTTGTTCCGAGGAATTAAAATAAATTCTTCCTCCTCTCAAGCAATTCTATCGCATAACACGAGAGACATCACCCTTTCACAGTGGAAATTCCGAGATGGTTTAAGTCCGGTTATGGAAATTCTTTTAAGAACATTTCGATTGTGGAATCGCGTCCCAATCGAAGCATTCCTAATGAGAGAAGGATTTTTATTTACGACTTACAGAGATTTAAGACGAATATTAACAACATTGTTCGCTCTTTCCCACAAAACTTTTCTTTTTCCTTTTTCTTTCCTTTCCTTTAAATATCCGTTCCTTTTTCAAATAACCAACGGTACGCAAGTAGTTAAAGGTTCATAATCTAAGTTTTGGCTATAATATAAAAAAATGTACTGCCATGTGCATGTCGATCAGTGTTGTTTTGGGAATTCTTGTTCTTCTTCAGCTGCATATCCACTGCTGGATGTTTGCGATCACATTTCTGAAGCTCTCTCTATCTCGTGCTGCGTGCATTAGTTCTCCCGTCGTTTGGGAACTGTTCATTGCTTGATGTTTCTAAGCCATACCATTTTTTTTTCTGCCAACACGTCTTTTGCCTTCAATTTTTCCTTGCAGAATCAGTTGTAGAATATCATATTTGTCATTTCGCATCATATGACCCAGATAAGTTGTTTTTCTGTGTTTGATTGTCAGTAACAACTCAATTATATTAATGCAATTATGATGAGAGATGATACATACTAACTTTACATTGTTGTTGGTGTTTTGAGTTCCAATGTGCATACTGTTTTAAATTTCAACTCAAACTTAACTAGATTAGAATTATACTAGTTTTATATAATTTAGATTACAAATTATTTTTTCTAATCTGAATTAGATCGCAGTAGTCACTTCATTTATTGAGCTTCATTAAAAATTAAGCCAAATAGTCTTGAATTTATTGTTTTAGATCATTTCATATACATTTAAAATGTATCTATAGAATCCTTCTAAAAACTTAATAAAAATTTAATGAAAGGATTATTTTTATAAGGTTGGATTTTATTTTATTCTAAAATTTTAAAATGTTAGCTTAAGGCTTAAAAATTAACTATACTACGCTATTATTATTGCCTATAACAGTAACAGGTTATTATGTATACATAACCTGTAATATAAGAAAGTTAATTTTTTTTTTTGGATATACCTATCGCATCGCATCTTATAGTGAATTCATTGTATTTCATATAAAATTGTGGCATTTGTATTGGAGAAGAGTATAGTCTAACAATATCCTGCGGCCAAGTGTACATTTACATATTGGATTTGCTTTTGAAGTTTTTCGTTTTTATAATTAAAATAATAAGGATAATAAAATGACGAAAGAAAGTAAAAATTCTGTGATCGTGGGAATTTGGTTATGTTTTGGAAAATAATGAGTTCTAATTTGTATTCTAAAATTTTTAATATCTCCGCTGTTATAATCATCGTTTATTCATTTTGCATTGATTTTTTAATATTTATCAATAACCTTCGATTTCTTTATCCATTATCGATTTTTTGTTTGTTAAATAATTTGCAACAATGTACAAGAAAAATACTATTGAAAATTAAAAGTAATTGGGATTGGATTGCATTTATAATTACAAGACTGAGGATAGGACACTTGTGACTGATGCATAAGTACTTATTTGACGGGAACCGACAATAAGTGTATCTAAATGTTTCAAAATATATGGTACAGAATTTGGAGTTAGGCAAATAGTTACAGAATACACTAGAATAGCAAATATTAGTAAAACATTAATAGATTGTGTTATAGTAGACTACGTTACAAATGTTGAAGTGAAAGTGAATAGGGACTGGAATATATCGGATCACGAAACTATTTTGGTCAAATTATTTATAAATAATACGCATAACATAAATAAGAAAATAAACTATGTAAAATATGAAAAAGAAATTTTTAAATGAATTAAATAATAATGGTTTTGAGAGTTTAGCCATCATTGATACTGTAAATGGAAAAGCAACTTTTTTTGGAAAAAGTGTTGTGGCGGCGTTAAAAAGCTTAAATAAAGCAATGGTAGTTTACAATAAGTGTGCAGAATGGTTTACAAGTAGGCTACAGGAAATGAAAGAAAATAAAATTAGACTGTATAATTTAAATTCATATGTACAGAGTGATTCAACCTGGGAAGAATATAGAGTACAGAGGAATATTTATGTAATAATAATAGTAAATGTGAGAAAGCTAAAAATATATATCTAGAGAGGAAAATTGATGGAAAAATGGGCGATAAGGAAGGTATGTGGAAGACAATAAAAAAATATGTATTAAATCCGGCCCAATAAATAATATAAAAAATTATAGACCGATATCTAAACTATCTTGTTTTCCAAAAATATTTGAAGCATTGATTAATGGCAGATTAAAATTTCTAATTAAAAATAAAGTTCCGGATAATCATCACGGTTTTACTACAAAAAGATCTACCACTACAAATATTGCTTCTTTTGTAAACTATACGTTAAATCACATGGAATTAGGTAATCATGTTGATGTAGTGTATACTGATTTTGTAAAAGCATTCGATAGATTAGACCACTCACTTATGATTTCAAAACTGGAGAGCTTAGGATTTCACTCTAATATTCTTTCCTGGTTTGAATCATATCTAAGAAACAGAGTGCAGTATGTAAAGATCAGCAATTTTTCCTCATACAATTTTCCTGTAGAATCGGGAGTACCGCAGGGATCTCATTTGGGACCCACGCTATTCATTCTTTTTATAAGTGATATATTACTAAAATTTTCTCATACCACATTTTTTGCACATGATGTGAAAATTTTCTCAAAAATATCATCTTTACATGATTGTATAGCAATGCAAGATGACTTGAATACATTTTATGACTGGTGTCTAATTAATGGTTTAGACCTAAACTATAGCAAGTGTACCGTGAAGTCGTATTTTAGAAAATTGTCACCCATAACATTTGACTATTCTATAAATTGCAACACTTTAAATAGATCAAATAATATAAAAGATATGGGGGTTATTTCGATCAAAAATTTTCTGAGAGATCATGTAGATTACATAATCGAGAAGGCTAATAAAATGCTAGGTTTTATTAAGCGAAACTCTATCGATTTTAGAAATCCATATACGCTTAAAGCGTTATATGTATCTCTGGTAAAACCAATTTTAGAATACGGTGTAATTATTTGGAATCCTTATTACAATATCCACGTATTAAGAATTGAAAAAATTCAAAAAACTCTAATCGTTTCGCCCTGAGAAGATTTCAACTCACAACAGGAAGACCCTCATATGATGCAAGATGTAAGTTGTTAGGTTTAACAAAATTGTCTAATAGAAGATCTGTTTTCTGTGTTATGTTTGCTCGCGATATTTTGACATCGCATATTGATTCATCAAATTTATTACAGAGTTTCGGTTTAGCTATACCACCGAGACTACTTAGATCGCAGAACTTGTTGAATACTCAATTTCATAGAACTAATTATAGTAGAAATGAACCGGTTTCAAGGTGTCCGCTTTGCTTAATGAGTTTTTAACTGTAAATAATAAGATTGATGTTTTTTTATTAAATAGAACTCAATTTAAAGATCTTGCGTTATATAGTGTTAATTAGGGTTTCCAGTACCGAAGAGTTTCTTTAAAACCGTTATTTCGGTACTGATGTTAATACTGAAACCGGGAATACCGGTATTTTCGGTAATCAAAAAAAGCTTATTTTATTCAAGTCAGCGATAAGAAAAACATAATTTAAAAAAAAAATAAACATTCTTTATTTCATTTTTCGAAAAATTAACTGAAATCCTAAATTAAATAAGAAAATTAGGAATAATAAAAGCCATTTAAATATTATTTTTGTTTTAAGAAATAGGCTTTTAAAAAGCTTAATTATTTATACTGTTATCCCATCGACCGAAATTTGGTTAATAACAGCCCTGCTGCTTAAAAGGCTCTTTTGCAATTTCAATTATACTTAGATACTTGCCCTTGCAACCTTCCTCTTCGTAATATTTTACTTCTGCTCGAATAACTTTTAGAAGCTCTTGTTTTGATTTTATTTTTTGACTCATTATTTTGCCTGCATTCCGACCTTTGCTTTAATTTTAACTGAAGAACTTTCTTTTAAGAACATCTGTTTTCTTTCTTCCTCGACTATAATTTCTGAATTAGTGATCACTTAAACGTCGTCCGCATTTGATTCTTATAAGTCTGGTGAAAGCGTGCACAATATTTCCAATAGAAAAATAATTTTGGACTGCAACTTGTTTTTGAAGTTAAATTAAATATGTCATAATCTTCTCGTTCATTGTTAATATTTTTAGGTCCCTGCAGGAAACTGAAAAGATCTGCATATTTAAAGCGATTTTAAGATCATTATTGAACGAATTTAGTTGCTTAAAAAGTTTATCAAACATAAACTTCAATGCAATGTCGGCTTTATTCAAATCAGCATCTTGACAGCATAAACTTTCTACAGCTAGCTTAGTAGGAGTTAACGTTGTTAATTTACGAAAAATTAAGTCAAACTCTTCTTTTGAAACCGCGATATCCATTTGTAAATCAATTAAAGCTTTTTGAATAGAACTTTTCAATTTATAGACCCGTTCAAGCATAAACAAAAGACTACTCCACCTGGTTCTACGATCTAAAATTAACTTCAATTCTTTTCCATATTCTTCTTTGACATGTTTTTGTAAATACAAGTAATTTTTTGTTGGAGCTTGCCGAAATATTTTTACAAATCTTCTTACTTTGGACAATTAAGGGTTCAATATGCTCGTTTAAAGTTAGCTCAACTTGTTCTTCACAAAAATCGTCTCCAATTTGAAAATATAATTGGTCATAATCATCATCAGAATCTCCGGGCCATCATCATCAACAGTTTCATAATTATCTTCTACATATTCTAATAGCTTTTTTTAAAAGATAATTATGAAAATATACAATGCTTTTGATTTGAAAAAATAGTTTGCTGCAATTTAAATTCAAAATATTTTGAATTTTGGTGCAGAACAAAAGTAGAAAATTAAACTTTTTTTAATGAATGGTCTGATGTAAAATTGCAAGAATTTTACAAATTTATTAGTCAATACCGAAATACCGGTTTTCTCGGTTCGTTAGTGTCGGTATTTCGGTTTTAATATTCTTCGGTAATACCGGAATCCCGGTTTCGGTAATACCTTTAATGGAAACCCTGGTGTTAATTTTATTTTTGAATAATTTTAACCACTCTTTTTTTGTTTTTTCTTATTTTTATATATAGTTTTTTTTTTTATTTTTGGTTGTTTTGTTGCTAGTCTATAAGATCTAACTTTGTAGACGAATAAATAAATAAATAAATAAAAGTGAAAATAAAATACTGGAAATAGAAATAAATGTAAGAGTTATAAATGACGAAAAAATAATGGCGAATGAATTAAATAGATTTTTCATAAAGAGTGTGGAGGAGATAATTAAAAAAATACCAGTAATACCGTATAGTGATAATGTAGGTTTAGTTAATAGTAATCTTAGATTTAGGGAAATCAATGAAAATATACTGGGGGGAATAATTAAGGAAAAATGGTAAAAATGATTATAATGGCTTAAATAAAGAAATTTTGTTGGAATCTAAAGAGCAAATATTCCCAAATCTAATTGAAATAATAAATAAATCATTAATGGAAGGTATATTCCCAGAAGATTGGAAGCAATCATTAGTCATACCATTAGAAAACCAATAAACATGTTACCAATGTATGAAAAAATGTTGGAGAAAGTGGTTTATAACCAGACAGTAGAATATATTCTATGGAAAGAAAAGATATTATGCGAAGAGCAATCCGGTTTCAGAAAGAATCACTCCACAGAAACGTCTATTAATTGGATATTGAATGAGTGGAAAAAGGAATCCGACTTGGTAAAAATTATAATTGCGGTATTTCTTGACTTAAAAAGGGCCAAATATGGAATTAGGAATAGAGAATGGTCATGGTTTAACTTTTAACATATCTTAACGGGAAGAACACAAAGTACAAAAATTAATGGAAAAGTATCTTAAAAAGAAATTATAAAATTGGATCCACGAGAATCTACACTGGGGCTACTACTATATTTGATTTATATTAACAATTTAAAAGATGGTGTAAGCCTTTCAAAAGTCTACTTATTTGCTGATGATACACTTATTTATAAGATTTATGATGACTTAAATGAAATGAGTAGGACATTAAATAGCAATTTGGATAAACTTTTTTGATGGTGGTCTAAAAATAAACTTAAATTGAATATATGTAAGACCAAGGCTATGTGTTTAAACTCAAAGAATACAAATATTAGTCTAAACATAAATAGAGAACTGATTGAATTGGTGAAGGAATTGAAGTACTTAGGTGTTATTATTGATAATAAACTTAGATTTAACGTACATGCGGATAAAATATGTTCCAAAATAGTTAAAAAGCTTGGTTTTGTAGCTAAAATAGGAAAAAAAATATCGAAAAGTTGTGTAATAATAACATATAACTCTCTTATCTTGCCACATTATGAGTATTGTTCTTCAATACTATATATATGTAGTTCGGAAAATATTAATAGGCTACAAGTATTGCAGAATAAAGGCATGAGAATAATACTAAGATGCGGACGGAAGAGTGACTGAAATGCTGGGTAATTTAAAATGGTTGAATGTAAATAAAAGGCTGCAATTTAGCGCATTAATGTTTGTGTTTAAAATAAAGTATAAGGTATACCTGAATACTTAATAAGGAACTTAAACTATGTTGAAGGCAATTATTATCTCAGAAATATTGGTGATCTTAGGTTACCACTGTATAGATGGGCCAGTGCACAGAACAGCATAATGTATAAGGGGGTTCAATTGTTTGATATGCTGCCAGAAGAAATTAAGATGGAAAACAATATGTCAACCTTCAAAAAGTCAATTGTACAATATTTGCTGAATTTAAATGTAGAAATTTAAATTATATTAATTTAATTAAAGTATATTTTTTTGGACCAGTCACTTGACCATATTATTACCAAAACAATCAACATCTTCAGTGAAATTTGAATTAATGTTCTTTTACCTTTTATACTCTATTTTTACTTTTATTTTTCTTGTTACCTAAATTCATTTACACCTTTTATAATTATATTTTTTTAAGGTTAAGTTCATATGTATTATATATTAGTTTAATTATGTTTATACATAGTTTATGTATATGTAATTTTTCCTTATATTGAATTCTGTACATGTTTTAAAAAAAAGTAAATGGCCTGAAAAACCTAACATAATAAGTTTTAGTACTCCAAAAAAAACTTTATTCAATTCAATTCGAAAGTATTGAAACAAAATATTTTTTTCTGTAGCAAATAAGTACACAAATTTTAGTGTCAAAATAATGTATTCAAATCAAAATAATGCAATTCGCATAATCTAAATAAATTGAAGTTCGAACCGTAAGACACATCTAAACCGTCTCCGTTTGCTATATTTTTGACTTCATTTAAAGTAAATTAAATTTTTTTTCAATACATACGGAATCGGGTTGATTATACAGATATGCTAAATATGCAACCTGACATTATCATAAATTTTATGATCTTTATATGTTGCAAGAGCATACCTATAATCACCAGAATCAATTATTTTTTGGGTTTAACGATAGGTGCCACTAATGGATTAATCAAATTAGGAGAGTTTTTGAAAATATAAATTTTAGAGACGTTTTGAGAAGCTTCAGCTATTGAGCAATGGTATTTCCTTGTATGAAATCTGTTCGTTTTACGGGGTTTAGCTTTTTTATTAGAGCTACAGTTATAATTTGTGTTAGTTTTTATGTTATTAAGCGACTTAGATTTAAGGTTATTATTAATGGGATAGTATACTATTATGATTAGGCTTAGTGTTACGGTTAATGTGATAGTTATTGTTATTAATAATCTTAGAATTAGATTGAAAATTGATAAGAACTATAGAATAATAATTATTAGAAATTACTATAATGGATTTTTAACTTAAAATTATTTTTTGACAGATTCTTATACACTATTATTTTATTTCTTGAGTTGAGATGTGCCTTTTCTTTTTTCAATTTGAAAATGTGATTGGCTCAATTTTGATTTTATGCTCTTTTAGGTCGACGCAACTACATGGAAAAAACCAGTAACGCTGAACTGTAAACTTGAAGGATGCGAAAATGATTTTCTTTTTGGAAATTTTATTTAGGTTTAATACGCTGACAATTTAGAAAAATTTTTTTTCTTAGAAATTGCTGCATCCATTCAACGTTGGCGTCAGGAGGAGTTTCGGTCCATTACATTGATAAAGAAGGCTAATTTTTCTTAACAGGTATTGTTAGGTTGGAGATTTTTAATTTTTCAATTCTGTTATCCCAGTCTGATGTTGACCATAAATAATGTATTTATTAGTACAGTAAAAAATTTATTAATTTTTGGGGATGCGGCATTATATGGTGGGAAAAGTACCGGCTCAGTGATAGCAGCGGCAATCTCTACTCCAATATTCAAATGATCAATAACAGACTCATCTAATGAAGGGTTAAATGTATTTCGAACAGTTACTTTATTAATTTTAACCTCCAAAATGTTTAATTTCTCTTCCAGCACGGCCAGTTTAGACAATAAAACATCAAAATTCAGCACCGTACTGTTGTCTGTGCGCCAAACTATTACCAGAATCTATAATCAATACTGTTTTGATTATCTTCTTTATCTCTATCTCTATCAATACTGTTTTGATTATCTATGGTTCCGGGCCATAAATGTTTCCAGCCGATAATCTGGCTAGTTCGTCAGCCTTCTCATTTACAGTCAAGCCACTATGACCCAGTATCCAGATCCCAGTATCTTGTTTTGGAGCCCTATAAGGTTTAGTGCTTCCGAACATTCTCCCACCAATCTAGATATGATGAGGTTACATTCAAGAGCTTTTGAGGCAGCCTAACTGTCACTAAAGATTCTAATGACTTTATTAGACCATTTTTGCTATTTTATTATATTCCCTGCTGCGTTTATGGAAAAGACTGTGCAGTATAAAAATAGTGTTACTCAGTAGTAAATTTAAGTAGGTCAACTTTTATCCAACTTAGTCGTTTACGTACTTAGAGCTTGCCACCATTCTTAATATGATATTCGGCTGATGTAAATTTTAAAAAAATACTCTATCTATACCATCAACATTTCTTTCATAATTTGTTCAACAATAACCCACCCCGTTGATGTTGCATCATAAAATTTATTTTTTATATTTTTTTTTCTTCGTTTTTTACTCTTTTTTTTCAAAAGACATTAAAAAAAGGCAAATTGTAATTGGCTCTAAAACTCTATTGGTTTCATACATATTCGTTTTACTAACTGCATATATTTTTGTTTAAGTTTGTACATATATGTATGTTGGTTAAAGAAATGGAAACAAGATTATGATTATTTCCGTGTGAAGAAAATATGCCGCCCCATTCAATATGAATGGATACAATTGTGTATACGTGTATAGTTCCATGATATGCAACCACATATGCATATTAAACAATCAGGCAATTATTAGGTTTATAATGCTTTAGGCAAACAAAAATTTAATCTATATATGATTATAATGTACATTATAAGCATATACAATAATACAGTCTGTGCCAAAATGATGTTAAGTAAAGGAAATTTGTACAAAGGATGGGCAATTACAATATGCAATCGTTCTAGTGCTTCTTTCCCAAACCCAGATAGTAGATTTCTTAAATAATTTTTTGTGATTTATATCAGTATTTATTTTTCTACATCTGTAGAAATGGGTACCTTGTGTAATTTTATCATAAATATATTTTTATACTCTTTGAATAGTTAATACGAGCTATTTCTGATACCAGTAAGATCACAAAGGCTCTTTATATTGATTTTAACAAAATCTCCATTATATTACCCGGATGATATTTAATCTAAGTTACGACAGTAGCTTCTGTCATCTATAATATGGGTATTCCTGGAAATATTTATGTCTCTTTTGCTATGGAGAGCTATGGAAAATTTTTTTTTAAAGTCAAATTATGAACAAAATCTAAATGTATGTAACTAATGTTTTTGCATGAATGTTAACACTTAAAAGAGTTAATTTTATATTCCAGAGGATTTGAACCTGTGTTTGTTACATCTTTAGGTTGCATTTTTTTGCGGATTTGGCTATTGAGAATCTTTTTTCCAAAATTTTACACAGTGGTATAAACAAGTTCTTATATTGTTAACCATTTTTTCTACCACCTGATGGTGATTGTATAAAACTATTTTTTTTATTATTATGAAGCAATAGTAACAACACTAAAATCCATTAAATCCATTTAATCCATAAAGAATAATCATAAGTGTACATATAATAGCGCCCAATAATTTTCTGTGGTACCTAGTTGATTATGCTTGTATACATAAAATTGTTTTTATTGAAGCTTAGCTTCTGAAGGTGGTAGTGTGCAATGTGCACATAAAGGATGTAAGTACATTAAAAAAATGTTTTTTTCTCTTTCTACTTTTTGCCTTGTTTTTTTTACGATGGTATAATAGGTATGAAGTAGGACTGGTTTGGGATGATGAAGTTCGATGAATAGATTAAGATATTCGTATATTATGCACACCATATAGTATTATGTTGGCGAAAATGAAATTATTTTATTATGGCGTTTCAAATACTATATAAGAAATAAATTATGTTAGGATTAGGAAATTATCGTATTGAATTTAATCTTTGTATTATTTTGATGTATTGTTGAAATGTGAATAAACGCAGATAAAAAGAGAGAGAGAGAGAAAGAAATATATTATAATTTAATATAATATTATTAAGTTGTTGATTAGTTGAAAACATAATTTCTAATTTATTGCTATGATGATTTATGCAGTATGTGTATGACTAGATTTGGAACATTATAATTTGATGTACCTAATATTGTAGAATTGATTAAATCTATAATTGAAATTGTTTTTTCATTTGATAAATTTTGAAAAAAAAAACCAATTCGGATCAGCTGACATGATGTTAACGTTAGACATGATTAGACTTTAACAAAGTATTGTATCAGCTTGCTTTGAGCTTTCACAAGCTTGACTGATCGTTGATAGATGAAGTTATAGTATGTCTAGAAAAGTATATGACCAAATATACAAAATTGAACAATCAAAGTAATTAAAGCTTATATAAAATTCATTGAACAATAATGTAAAGCCAAAAATGGCTTGATCAGGAAATTAATAACTGCAACCAACACTGCAGAACGATAACTAGTGTCTACCATTTTTGATTTTGAAAATTCAAAACTGTCATCGATTTTAATAAAAATCACAAATTCATACATAAATCTGCAAAATTTAAAGAGTTTTGCAATTTTACCAATCACATGTATAAGAAATTGTTATAAAATTGTATATAAATACTGATTCGCTGAATCCAGTTAGAAATAATTAATACATTAATGTAAAAGAAGTTAGGTTAATCATTTCATAGTCTCAAGTCTAAAGTCCAATGAAAACGACAAGAAATTGTGTATCGAAAAAATTTGTCAAATAATGTTTTGAAGAAATGTGTTTAAATATCATCATAGCAAATAGTACAACACGACCATGTTGGCGACAAAAATGTGATCAAAACTCAAAATTTGTCGTTTTTGCACTATGATTTAGTATAGAGCAGGGTTTCGTGTGAATGGTGATCGATCAAGAATTAGTCTGTCCTAATTTTAAGACAAAAGCCGTAAAAATTTAAAGTTTTAATATTTTATATAAAATACTTTAAATTTAAGTAAACGAAATGGTTTATGATTCCAATTTCGAATGTAAAAAAGGAATTGTAAAAAAAATTAAAACAAGATTGTTTAATAGTGGTGATTAAATCGTAGTGGTAGAAAATTATATGATAGATTATTGAATTTGTGTGATTATAATCAGCTCGATCCGATCCGATTCGATCTAATTCGAAATGTCAATTCAAATATTGGCAATTCTTTAGCGCTTTTATTTACACTTTTGGCATTATTAGAAGTTAAATATTTACAATATATTTACTAGATATTTACTTATATTCAAATTTTTTTACTTGAAGTATGATCTATAACATAAATATATTTTATTTTTTTTATATTATTTATTATTTCTTCTATCAATAACTCTTCTATATTTGATAAATAAAAAAATTATATTTATAAAATTGTAATTATACAAAATATTTACCTAATTTAGTATTTTCACAAATATTATTTGTTTTCTCCATTTTTATTCTTGTTTGGTTATTAATGTTCTTTTCACTATTTTTAGGTTATGCTTTTCGAAAATTTTTTAATTTTCCCAACCTTTTCGATCCGGTTCGATATAATTTGATTAATATAACCGTTTATATTAAAATGCCACAAGAACAAATTTGACAGTTGTTCGAATCGGATCCAATCGAATTGATTATAATCGGCACTTAAAGCCGGAAGGATCTGGAAGCACAAAAGTATTATTTTTAAAACCAAAAAATTACAAAAAGAAATAATTAATTTATTTCTTGCTGGCTCAATATTGTCTTTTATTGTCCTTTAATGAAACGAATTGTCTCCAATAAAATTATTTTAAGTTTTGAATTCACAAATCCCGCTACCTATTTTTTACGAAAATTTCATATTTTAAACTATTTTTTTTATATGAAAATAACAAATGGCAGTTGTTTTCTAGGGTTTCACACCAATTCGAAGTATTTAACTCTCTTCACTCTTACTATCAATTTGGTGGTTTAAAAGTGCTGTAGCGATATGTGAGAGCAATCTTACTTCATTTGTTATTGCAAATTATTTTATTATTACAGACACTTGGTAGATGTTTAGATTGCGAAGTATATAATTATTTTAACTGACCATATCCTTGGCACTTTATTTTGGAATCTTTGGATGGATTCAATATGGATTTTAGCTGCGCATCCCCATATTTCAATACCATATGCTCAAACCAGTTTTAGAACTTGATTATAAATCAGTAATTTAATTTGTATTAATAAACGGATTATACCCAGAAGAATGGTTAAAATTAATATTTATTACGATGCCTACAAAATCGAATGTAAAAAAAAATGTAACGATCATCGACTTATAAGCTTAATGAGCTATACATTAAAAATATTTTTAAGAGTTATTCACTTCCGAACCTATATAAGAAATATAAGAAATATGAAATAACAACTAGTACGACACAATTCGGCTTTAGGGCAGGTCTTGGTACAAGAGAAGCTCTAATTGGCCTCCAAATTTTAACTGAAAACTGTCCCGATGTTCATAAGGAGATTTTTCTCTTCTTCATAGATTACGAAAAAGCTTTTGATAGTGTTTAACATATTCAACTTAGTGTTTAACATATTCAACATATTGAGTAAGATGAATATAGATCAAAAAGAAATTCAGAAAGGGATCAAAAAGTATATATGTAAGTTAAGAATTCATCACAAAAGATATTAAAATTAGAAGAGGAGTACGGCAAGGTTGCGTATTTTCACCTTTACGGTTTAATCTGTACTCCGAAACAATGAAAAACAAAAATATTGAGGTAAAAGTAAATTGTGTTAATATCAACAAATACGCAGATGATTCAACACTAATTGCTGATAGTATAACTGATCTTCAACAACTTTTAAATGCGATAAACGAACGCAGTAAACTTTTCAGTTTAAAAATATAAGTAAAACCAAATTTATGGTTATTTCTGGGGCCAACATATTCAACAACCTAACATTAAGTAACTAGATAATTGAACGAATCCCCAACTTTAAATATCTAGGATGTTGGCTAAATGAAAACTGGAACTCAGATATGGAAATTAAATACCGAATAGAATATGCTCGTAGCAATTTTGTACAAAATAAAAAAGTTTTATCTAACCGTGATATCAGTCTCGAAACTATAATTCGGTTCGTTAAATGAACAATTAAACGAAGAAAAACAACTTATCCGGGTCATATATGATTCGAAATAACAAATATGATATTCTGCAACTGATTGTGAAAGGAAAAATTGACAACATGTTCACAGAAAACAAATGTCATGACTAAGAAACATCAGGCAATGAACAGCTCTCCAAACAGTGGGAGAATTAACATGCATGAACGAGGATAGAAAGAGAACTTCAGAAATGTGATCGTAGACTGCCAGTAGTGAATATCCAACTTCTGAAGAAGAATAAACGTGAATTTCTTACTGTAAAGCAATACCATTTCTAATATTTAACATATCTATAGCATCTAAAATATAAGAATAAAAAAAATTTAAATAATTTAAAGCAACTTTCTGATATCCCTCAATACGTTGTCTCTCCCAGTAAGCGTTTCTATTTAAAGCTTTCTTTATCTAAAGAACTATCTTTTATTTTCAAATTTGAATTTTTTACGGATAGGTCCACTTTTCACAACCGGATAGATCCAGCTTACATAATATGCTTCGACATTATGTCTTTTCCTTCAAAACTCTTTGTCAAATAAAATATTCGGCTTTAATTTTAACAAATCTGAGTATGTACATACATACCTAAAAACATTAGAAAATGAAAGATCATCAAAAAAGTATGAGTCAATTCGATTATGAGATTACTACAATATCATCATTTGAATAGTTTTGGACACATCATTATATTGGTACATTATTACTCATAAAACACCTTCTAAATTACAAAGCAATAGAAGAAAAACAAAAATCATATTTACCTTCAACATGAAAATTTTACATTTTTCTTAAATTTTTGAAATTATATCTTCAATTGTAAAATAAAATTATTTACAATGAGTACCTACCACACCACACCACCAACGATTTCAATATTTCATCTACATAAAATAATACAAAATATTATTGAAATCTATGATAGATCTGAGTGCCAAAAATAATTTCTCATATCAAAATCATAATATTGTACATATTCTATACTGTTTTGATATACATTTATTAGATTGGTATTTCCGATTTTAATTCCTATTTAATTTTTCAATTTTTTTAATATGAAAAAATAACTAAGAAATCAACTTAAAACTATTCATGACCCAGTCACGTTCCGCATAGACAACAAACATTTAAAACATTTTTAAAAATAAAAAAAAAACAAAAACAAAAAAATTAACAAATTTTTACAAGGTATTCAAAAAAAAAAATTCAATTTGATTTTTATTATAAAAACATAAAAAACCAAATAACAAAAACAAAAATGTTCATAGACGTGTTCCCTTAATTTAGCACACACCGTAGCAAGTGCCAATGTATTTCAATCGACTCAAAAGAAAACAACAAAAAAATAACACAAAAACAAAATTATAAAAGCTTATTTCACACAAAACCAAAAAACAAAAAAAAATAAATATAATTTTTTTTCTCATCGAAATGAAAACTCTTCAGGAAATACCTTAAAACTACTCAACTAACATAAAATATCTATGACTCATTTTAACTAACTCAATTCGAATAAATAATATTCATTTCGAATTCATTCATTAAAAATTTCGTTCAGATTTTTGTACTTTTTCAATGACTTATTTTTTTGTTGTTTTTGTTTTTATTGTTGCGTTATTTTATACGAGTTGAATAAATTGTATTTTATTGTTGGTATAATGGTGTTGTTTGTGCGATTATAATACATTTTTTTTTGTTCCTGATGTTCGTGTTCGTATAAATTTTTTTTTATATTCTTCGTGTTCTGTTTGTGTTTTTATATTTTGTAGTCAGTAGCTTCAGTTGGATAGGCTTTTTACGGTACGTTTTTACGGTACGGTTTTTCAAGTACGGTACTGCAATTTTTACTACATAATTTATTTTATTTATTTATTTTATTTCGTATATATACATGAGACGGTAAGTCTCTATAAGAGTATATAAATTATAATGTGTAGCAAATTCATAATTCTTAAATTAAATTAAATTAAACATTCAAAAATTAACAATAAAGAAAAGAAATTTATAAAGAAAATAAATTTATAAAAGAAAATTTACAAAGCGAAAAAAAAAATAAAATAAAAAAGAGAAAAAACAAGAATAAATTAAATTTAAAACTATAAAATACGGAGATAAAGTAACAAAATAATAAAAGTCCAAAAAAAAAAAATAAGATTCTCTCCTCCAAACAAAGCTATCTTTCAGACATTTCTAACCTAACAAACATTCTATAAAATTTTTATTCTTCTTAATTAATGACTAAACACTTTTTTCTTAAAATATACCGAACAAAGTTCAAGGAATTGAGAAATAGAGAACTAACACCTGACTACGTTCGGCAAAGAATTCCACAACACGACAACACTTACAAAAAAGGATAGATGCCTTAATCTACCATAGTGTCTAGGAATAGTTAAATTCGCACTTCATAATGATTGTCCAGGGGTTATTTTCTTAAGAAGATAAACCGGCGTATTTTTTGGATTTTTTTCATAAAACAGATGTACTTATAGTTTAGAGATTTTTCGAAAGTACAGTCAAGCAAAACTTTAGAAACATCTCTGATGCTATCGAATCTACGACGGTTAGTTACAAATCGAGTGCAAGCATTGAAAATAGCCATGAGCGTGGAAAACTCTCCTAATACTCTCCTAATACTGAAATGTGGAAATATTAAAGACATAATTAGTTTCTTTTTTACCCACTCGTTAAGTATATTGTAAGAGAACTTCCAGAGTTTTCGTAACTTACAAAAAACATTTCTAGAAATAAAGTTAATGTGGTCATTCTAGGTTAGAGTTTTATTGAATACAACATCCAAATTTTTACCTTACTTATAAATTTTACCACAAAATTATTTAATTTGAAATTAGGGAGATTAGTTGTATCAATATTACGATTATAAATTAATATAACCTGGGATTTTGACGGATTTTATCGAAGACCATTATTTAAAGACTAGTAAGCAACAGCATCAAAATCATCATTCAATTTAGTAATAGAGCGGTTAATATCAGCTATTGGACCACTACTTATGTTTTATGTTTACGTGTATGTTTTAATGTTTTTTATTATTATTATTATTTTTTTTTCTAATATAATTTAAATTATACACAATAGTAATTTTAAAGCATTAGCTGAAAGTGCTATCGTCTTTTTTAAATATTATTTTTTTTACATTTCAATTTTGACATAAACTAAATTAATTCAATTTCATTAAAATCAGGGGAATTTTCTTATCCTATTCTATTACATTTTTATAATGTACAGCTTTCTTTACAAATTCAGCTATTTTAAAGACGGGTAGGGTGGTCAGGAAGAATTTTGAATTCTTAACCTTCTATGTACGCACGAAATTTTATTACCCCTAGCACAACCGCAAGACACTCCAACTCCGTCACACTATAGTTCCGTTCAGCAAGGTTCAGCTTCCTGCTCATCAGTACATATTATATTCTATTTTTATTTATTTTTTTATATTTATTATAACGGCATTACAAGTTACTGCCAATTGTGTGATATTCATTAAATATGATTTATTTTCTACTTTTATTTTTCTTACCGTTATTATTCTTTTTTTATTTGGTAATTTCTGTATTAAGTATTTTGTTTATCTTTAATTTAATTAGGTGTTCTAAACCTTAGGTTTGGTATTGTTTTTTATATTATGTAAGTTGTTACCAAATTATTACTTTCGATTATTTTTTGTCTTTTATTTAATATCAAAGGCTACTAAGACCAGATTGAAGAACCCATAAAAAGTTGTCTTCATTCGGAATTGAACTTTGGACCATTCGGTTGAAAGACAAGTGGTCTACCTATTGCGTTATCCAGTAAGCTCATAAATACTTATAAATCGATCCGATCACATACCTATAGCTATTACGACATCAACTGGATTTAAACATGTAATACAGGAACACAAACTTTGTTCAAAAAATGTAAATTAAAATATATATAAAAATAAACTCAATATGCGCTAATGTGTAAAATATTTGTTATAATGTTATAAAAAAATAACGCAAATATATTTGAAGCTATCGATAAATTTAACAAGGAAATATCAAAAATCGCTATAAGAGCAACTCAAAAGCAATTAAAACACCCTTGTGTGAAACATGAAATTTTTTAATTAAGTAAAAGGATAGAGGCGATTAATGAAGGCTATAAAGAGATGAAGTAGTACAAACATTTTTAAAATAACTGAGATAACAGCATATACTGATTACGTACTTTGGAAGATGATGAAAAACTCAAATCGCATTCAGCACCATTAAACTCCGTTGAAAATAATTATCAACGAGAAAAAGTGGAGTTATTTGTCTTATTGTGGAGCTATAAGTGGAGTTATTTGCCAAAACTTTAGAATATCAAAATAAGGAGATAATAAATTATCTTGAAACACCACTCAAGTTAGATCTGCCACTCAATTTAGTTTTGGATGCATTATTATTTGGGAAGCCGACAAATTATCAATTAACTTATTTTCTATTGTTTGTTAAGGGCAGTTGCAGATCCAAAATTGTTTTATGTCTATATGTCTAAAGTATATTTGGTATGCATACTATCGAAGTAAGAATCAACTTCTTCAAAGTTATGACTTCGTATTATTATATTTTGCTAAATTAACTTGAAATTATTCCAAGCATAGGAACAAAGCAAAAAGTGCGTATTCAAAGGTCAATACAGCTAAAATTAAAATCATACTTAAAATTCGTAGATCATAACATCCGCTAGCTCATGAAGAAGTACAAATCGAGGGAAAGGGCAGTTTGATTACCGGAAGTTTAATTATTTCGTGTCATCAGATTGAGATTCCGAATGTTAAAACTCTCACAAATACGGTATAGTTAAACAACATATCTTCACGCACAACAGACAAAGAATAAAATAAAAACTAAGAAATACACAACTAATTCACACTAACAAATACTTCAAGTGAAATTTATTTCCGCCCTGTATTTCATTGATGGAATTACAAGACAATGATGATAATGATGATGAGGATCTTGTAATTTAAAACAATTTGCATTCATTTAAATAACACCGTGTAAAATCATACCATTATTTTTATTTATATTATTTATAAATTTAATTATATAGAGCTTATCACCACATTAGAGTTTATCAAGCCCGGATACCATTATTACAATCATTATTTGTGTATAATACGAGTAATTTTTTTTTTAATATTTAATATCATATTATAATAATTGTTGTCGATTTCCACTTCACTTCTAATCACTTTCTAACAAATAAAAATTTTAAATTATCGACCCAAATTGAATTCCATTGAATTCAAAACAAATTTAATCAAAATAACAAAATATTATCAATTCAAGGTAATAGAAATATTATTGCAATTAATAAATTGTATACCATAATCAATCGGAAGGTATTATGCCACACTTTGATTTTAATCGATATCCTATGGTACTAACTGATAGCACTTGCAATAGTGTACTCTTTTGTATTTACTCTTTACTACACTCTATACTAAACTTTGAGTAAAAGTATGTAAAAGTATATATAATTGATATTCAACTACTTGTGTATATATCATTACAATCTGTATAATATGTAACTTGTGGTAATATGTTACTATTTTACTGATAATAAATTTTATCATTGATCAGCTGAATAAAATCGATATCAATTCAAAAATCGATTGTAAAACCAGTTATAAAAAGTCTATATACATATTGCTTGGTTTGATTTGTTATATTGTGTTATATTATAGTGTGGGCGCCAAATATTTTCTGACACTTAAAAAAACAACAAAAAATTGTTTATTAATTATTTATTTATATATATGTGTGTAGGTATATATAATAAAATTTATTTTTCTGTTTTCTTTTTGTAACGGTATTTTTTGCACAGGTGAATCACAATTCACAAATTCTTAATTATTTATGTAGGTATATACAATAGTATAACATTCATATGCATAATAGGTGTTATTGAAGGTAATGTAAGCTGTTATCAATTTAGTTTTTTGTTTTTGTTTTTGATTTATTATTTTCTTATTTTTGTCAATTTATTTTCATATTATTATGAAATTAAAGTAGGTACAGTTATTAAAATTTAATTTGTTTTAAAATGTTTTTGTTTTTGTGTTTACTTTGTTTATTCTCGTAATTTCTTTTTTAAATTTATAGGTACCTAATATTAAATTATTTTCTAGATCATTATTTTTCCTATAGATCATTCGAGAACATGGATTAAATGTCTTTTGTTAAAAACGTGAGCAATAAAATTAATTGATAAATGATAATAGGTTTTGATAAAGAATAAAAATGTAGATTATAAAAATATTTATTAAAAAATTAATATTTTGAAAAATAGTAATTAATATTTATATCTTAAGATGGGTTGGGTACGCAAACCAAAATTCAAATTCCAAAAATGCAAGATCCCCAATACAAAATTTCAAGTATATCTCAAATTTTTAAACAAAATATTACAAAAATTTGAAGCCCTTAACAGTCCCAAATTTTAAATGTGTCTCCCTTTTTCATTTATTATCATCATGTTTACACATTTTTAATGTATTTACCGTCTTAATACTGTTTTGATATTAGATGTACTTATATATCAGTGGTATATCAAGTCATTTTTGAAAAACTGAGCTCTGATTACAATATAACCAACTATAAAACAAAAGATTCGGATGTACATAATACATGTTTTGGGAAAAATGTATTTAGCTGGGTCTTAGCTTATAAACATTTTAAGTGTGAAAATATTTTGTTGGCTCTAAAGAGGGAAATAACATAAAATGACTTTATTTTATATGAGAACTTAGTGCGTACGACAAGAACAGTAAATGTATCATTTACTGGGGATATTTATCCCGTCCCGGACATTGGGATACTAAAATTCGATGAAGTATATTTTTGAAATATTAGGGATAGTTTCTGTATACCGGAAACATTTTTTTTAACAATGTTTTGATTAAATGTACATAAGTATGTAAAAAATAATATATTTTTTTCACCAGATGATTTTGCCGGTTTACGGGATTAATAATATTTTTTTGTATATAAAAAAACTATTTCCCAAATAGAAATTTAGGAAATTCTTTGCAGCGATCTGTTTTTTTCTTTTATGTAAAAATTCAATCTCCGTCTTTAGAGACAACATCATTACTTATCACACTTAATTGTTTAGCACTTAAAATATTATCATTCTTAAAATGTTTAGCAGCTAAAACCCATGCAAAATCGTTCAACTCTGATTTTGTAACCAACTATAAAATCCCTAAGCGCACTTGCATTGATCAGCTTTCAATTTTTGTATTTGAGATTTTGTAACGTAAGATTATGGAATTAGTTATTTGGGGATTTCGTTACGCGTTTTACATTTCTAACTATAAAATTTAATACTTTTTCTGGGAATTCCCCTAAGCTTTTATTGTGCAGACATATAGTAACTAATATATACATATATATATTGTTTACATATATATATATATAATAATTTAAAAATAAAACAGTTTAAAGAAAGTGATTGTAGCTGATTAATATATATTTTGCCGTAAATCAATAATGACACACTTATCTTGACAAATGATAATAATATATGTATAAATAGTATCACTTGACAAGAGAGGAAAATTAAAGATTTCTAAGTTAACCGTATCTGTATAAAATAATTTATTAAATTTTTTAATTGGAAAAAATATGTGTTTTACACCCTCAGACTTATGCATGGTCAAAAAGTTAATAAAACTGCGATATCATTAGTTAATTAATAATAATTAATAATCCATTAGGATGTAGTTGTAGGGATTAATCAAATGAATACGTAAAAATTTTGTTTCCAATTTTACTGCAACGATATACACAAAATTTAAATATAAAGTTGTAGGAAGGGTTAAATGGTCAAATCTTAATAATTTAATTTTACAATATTTCATATAAAATCTATTTTGTTATTTTACTCTTCCCTTTATTAAAAATTTTTAAAATTTGGAACTATAAATTTATTCAACACTGAACGTAGTCATTTTGAAAACTATCCCTTATATAATGCAGATGAAATGTTGGACCAAGAACACTTTACTGTTCACTTCAATTTCCGCTGATATTTCTTTTAATTCTGATTATGCCTTATCATAACGTTTTTGATAAAAACTGTAAATGTAGGATTTCAGTATTATCAGAAATTGCTTTGGCAAATCATTATGCAATTTAAGTTCAAGGAATTTGTCGTATATATATATTTTTTTATTTTATTTTATTTTTACTAAATATTAAATTTCATTACAAACAAAAAATCAAAATTTAAAGAAAACAATAGTAAAGCAAATATAATAAATATAATAATGATCGAAGATCTCAATACATATACAAATTCAAATATAAATAAAAGAGAATAAAATATTTAGGAAACATTCTGATGCAAAAGCAAGTTTCGAATGGTCCATCACGTGAAATAACAGTTAAAAATTATTGTTTATTAGTGCAGTAAATAAGTTTAAATGTTCTATTAATAGCATTAATATGAAATAATAAAATATATAAGAAAATTAAAATAAAGTGATTATATATAGAAAGAAAATAATTAAATTAAATTTAAAATTAATACTTAGAAAATAAAATGAAGCTTAAAGTAAATGTAAGAAAGCAAAAAAGTAAAGTAGAAATATTCTCTAAGAAAAGAAATGCCAACTTTGTATGAATTAGATGAAAATCAGTAACAGTATTAAACATATATCAATGATTTTACTAGCTCTTCAACTTCGTACTAACCAATATTCCTAAGCCAATTCTTAGTTTTAGTCAGAAACTCAGATAAAACTGGGATGTTCCTGATTTGTATTGGCAATTTATTAAAAACTCTAGATGCAACGATTTTATAAAAATGACAAAAGTGAGACTTATTAAAACGTTGTACATCAACGAAATCCCTGCTGTTTAATTTTTAGATTGTAAAAGACGGTACGCCTCACATCTAGATATCCTGATTTATTTTATATTAAAATACCTTTAGTGTTACAGATACAAATTACAAATGGGTAGGATACCTAAACTATCGAATAAGTTAGCGGTGTGTGTGAGACGGTTAACCCTACAAATTAGTCTAATAACATGTTTTTGGGATATTAAGAGTGGTTGTAGTTTGTTATAGTTAGTACCACCCCAACAAACTATTCCATACTGAAGCTTCGAATGAAATAACGCATAGTAAGCCATAAAACATACTCTAGACTCTAGAGGAGCTATACAAATTTACATAGTAAAGTTGACGAATAACAGTTTTAAAATGGTTTCTAAGGTAAAGAGTATGACCGCTCCAATCAAGTTTGAAATATTTAAAACTAGAAACATGTTCAATTAAAAAACAATTTGTCACATAGACGGTTATTAGAATAGTTAAAGATATCTTGGACATTAGAAACAGAATTAAGACATACAGAATATTTTTTACAATTAGGTGAATGATAGAACAAGTTAAAATAATCGATTATAGTGTTACAGATATTGAAATTCATGTATTTCGTTTTAGAGCTAATGATTAATTCATGTTCACAGAACCAGTTACGAAGTATATTAATATCATAGTTCATGTTAACCACAATCTAAAGCCAGCATTGTGTAATTTAGTTAACAGAGTGTTATGATTTACAAGGTCAAAAGCAAACTTAGCAAACATTTTATTATTTATATATATCTCAGCACAGAATTTAAGTAGTGCACCTTCAGTTGATTTTGCTTTCAAAAACCCAAACTGACAATCGTTTTATCCAAATATTCACACATGCGTCTTTTCATAGCTTTTTCAAAAATTTTTGAAAAAAATGGAAATGGGTCTATAATTATTAGTATCGAGAGAACTACTTTTTTTAAATAATGGAAGAACTCCGAATATATCAGAAAAAATCACTTTTGTTAAAGACATATGGGAAAGTACATCGATTATCTGTTACGAAATTGTCTTTAAAATATAATTAATATGCCGTTAAAAGACTTAGTGTTATTAAGATTCATAATAATTCTATGTAATTCAAGAGAGGAAAAAGGTTCAAAGTAAAAACTAACAACTTGGAAAACTTCATCGTGAACAGTAGAATTTGAAAAATTATTAGTAGTTAACTTATTAGAAATATTTGCACAAAAGTTATTAAAATAGTTAGCATTGGATTTGTCATTTTTAGAGATCAATAGATCATATTATTAATATTAATTACTATATTATTACTTGTGTTAGTTTTCCCAAGAAAGCAGTTAACCAAATTCCATCCCTTATTTGAATTACCTTTCACCTCGTCAAATTTACCTACAAACTTTTCTTTACATAATCCAACTTGACACTTGATTCCATTACAAAGTTTTTAACATATTTCTTAAGACGAATATTGTTAGGCTGTTTTTTAAGTAATTTATTACGTTTATTAATTTTAAAACTTTGTCAAGAACTTTACAAATGCAAAAATTGGCAAGTAAATTTATTTTTTTCAGCGTTTTTCTACCATATTCGATATTTGATGCATATTATGTTATACTTGATCAATTGTAGATTATTGAATTTTGAATCCTTAATTAATGGGTTTTTTCATTAAATAATTAATGTAAATCTTTCAAGAATAGCTTCTTAAACAATGTTCATATAATTGGTAACAATAATGTTGGTTGGTTAATTGAAAACGGCTTTTTTTGTTCAATTTGAATATTACTTTAGCAATTGTCCAATGTCTAAGAACATATGTGAACTTATTTAAAATGTATAAGCACGCACATATTTAAAATGTATAAAGAAGAAGAAGTGGGGCAATCTCAATAATTGTTAATAAATCCATTAGTGAAGGAACTGTCCCAAATTTACTTAAAGTCAGAAAGGTAATCCCTATCTACAAAGGTTGGGATAAAACAAATTACAATAATTACAGGCCAATATGTCTGGAACCTATTTTGGCCAAAATTATTGAAAATGTAATTTATCAACAAGTGCATGCCTTTTTGATGAAACATTGAATGTATTACGCGATAGACAATATGGGTTCAGAACCAAGTCAAGTACTGAAACTACAATTATTGATATGGTCACACATGTTCGAAATTGTCTCATTAATGTTTCTTGATTTGTCAAAAGCATTTGATACTGTTGATCATAATATACTATTTAAAAAATTATACAGTTTTGGAATCAGAGGATCGGCTTATAAGTGGTTTTTGTCATACTTGAACAATCGCACACAATTTGTACAAATCAAAGATAATCAAAGTAACAAAGAAAGTATAAATTATGGGGTACATCAAGGTAGGATTCTTGGACCTCTCTTATTCACACTATATATGGAAAGTCTTCAAGAAATTAATTTAGATGCTGAAATATTTTTATTTGCAGATGATATATGCATAGTATTTGAAGATATAAACTATGTATCATTACAAAATAAAATGAATACGGGGATTAAAAAGATACAAAAATTGATGCAAACACATAAACTAACTATTAATACCATGAAAAGTAAATATGTATATTATAATTGGTAGTAATACACCCGAATTCAACATCTACAATTGTAATGATAAGTTAGAAAAAGTAGGAAAATATAAGTATCTTGGTATATGGATTGATTAAAGTTTGAAATGGAATACACATATAAAATTACTAAGTGGAAAATTATCATCAACTGCAGGAATATTTTATAAAATTTCTAAGCTCTTACACAGTGAAATCAAACAGTCTGTTTATTATGCTTTATATCATATAGTCATCTTAGTTACGATGTTAAACTGTGGGGTACTAATTAAAAAAATATTCAAGTAATACAAAACAAAGCTATAAAAAATTTATAATAATTATTAATGAAGAGAAAGAATAGATTTTATACACAAAGATAATAAGCTTCTAAAAGTCAGGGACTTTATTGAATTGAAACTAATTATGCATATACATGATATTGCAAATGATAATATCCATACAATGTCTAACTCTTACGCAGAGGAAGGATATATATAGTGCCAACACCAGAAGTCTTTGCCATCTGAATAAAATAAGAACTTTACAATTTGGATCTTCAACAACTCTATATACTGGTATCAAGTTGTACAATAACCTAGATAGATACAATTAAAACAAGAAAATTCAACAAATTTAAAAAGAAATTAATAGAATCATTTAAAAATAGCTATGGTAATCATCAATATTTAATTTCTCAATAATAAAGTTTTTTTTTAAATTTATAGGATAGACTTAAGACATAGCAATTATTGTAAAAAAAATTTTGTTCTTCGCTTTTCATTTGTTATTCTTTCACTAAACAAATTTTAATTTCCGTATGTTTTGCATTTTTTCATTATGTCTCTTACATTCAATTTTTAAATTTTTATTTTTTATTTTTATAGTTTTATAATTTTAATTATGATATTGTTATATTAAAAACCTAAATGTAAACTTATATAGTCTGTAATGAGATAACTCTCTTTAGTTTAGACATTGGGGCTTATTGTGGTTACCGTGTGATGCGGTGACCGCGCAGTAACAATTATTCACCTTACGTTTGCCTTCAATCGCAGTTACCGCGTGAATAATTTAAAATCGAAAATTTTCGAAATTGATTTGACAGTTGTCAAAAGTACATATGTTTTTAAGAACAGGGAATTTTTAGACCTTTCTATAAATGAATTTAATTGTCTTAGTTATTAGCAACGAATTAGAATTAAATGGAAGTGGCTATCCATACAAAAAAGTGTCCAATGTTTTGGGTATATTCCTCTCTTTCTTTGGTATTTCCGATTGTCAAAAAACAGAAATAGACGAATATATTCGTTCAATATATTTTCTCTCTTTTTAATGGAAATTATTTTGATAAATAAACAGGATAGTGCTCTGAATTTAATATGCCTCAATTTGTATGTTTTTTGACTTTATTTTTTTTATTTAAATATGATGAGTAAGAATATCTAACAATAATGGATAAATTAATCAAAATTAATTAAATTAATTTAATTTTACTATGCTTTTTTAAATTTGGTATCCATTTTGCAGTTTGAATTCCTTCAATCCATCATTGTTTCAAACCATCGTCTTTTGGGAAACTACAAACATATATATACTTTTTTTAAAATTATATCCAATATATTCAAATATATATATAATCCAATATATTCAAAATAAATATTTAAAATGATATTCAAAAAAAAAATTTCTTTGTCCGGATATTTAAATTATCCTAATACTACACTGTTTTGTTTAGAAGTTTTTAAAAATTCAAAAGATGTAAAATATAATACTTACATATGTAAAGACACGTAATTTTCTTTTTCCAAATGTGACTTACAGCCTGGAATGATACAAATCTTCTTTTTACGTTCCATTTTTCCTTAAAATTTGTAATTTTTTAACAATTTATAATAAAAATCAAAAATTTTATTGACTTTTTTTAATATTTATTTGACAATAACAAATTTTATTTTTGCCTACTTCATTGCTAGTGTTCGTACTTTTTGAAAATTTCATATATCCATATATTACACACTACTGCTACATTTTCAATATTTCAGAAACATGAATGATTTTTTTTTTTTCAAATAATTTAACAGCAATACTTTTCTGTGTAATAATAGAATACGGTAATAAAGTAAAAGAAAGTTTAAATTGAAAAAGCATTGTTATTTTTATTAAGATTATATTTTGATACCTTTTATTTTATTCATACTCAAAGATTTTACTAATTTTCTACTTAAAAAAACTATATTGGCCTAACACTGAAAAAATTTTTTTTTTGACAATTGGAAACCAAACAGAAAGAGAAGTACTAAAAAAATATGGACAAAATGTTTGTATTTTTGTATGGGATAGCCACTTCCATTTAATTCTAATTCGTTGGTTATTAGAACAATTAAATAAAAAATTGATACCATCATAATAAATTTATTAGACGAATTATTGGATGAAAATTCCGGTGAAAGACGGACTAAGTAAAATGAAAAAAAAAAAAAATACCGATAAAAATGAAAATACCGATATATCAACTTATAATAGTGAAGCTGTAGAAATTAGAAGGCGAATTGCAGCTACTTTAAATGAAATTTAAAATTTGCATATTATTTTCTTGCTCCGAAAATAGAATATTTAAGTGAAACTCAATAATTTAATGTTCTTTTAATAAAAAAATAAGATACTTAAACATAAATAAAGCAAGTCTTCATGATTAAAAAAAAAAAAGAAAATCTTAAAAGCCTTTATGGCTAATCAACTATATTTAACTGTTGCAGTTCAACTATTTTTCTTTTTAATTTTATTTTTTCTAAAGTAGTCTTTTCTGTTTCTAAGTTATGCCATTGCATTTCTTCTATCTTTTTTTTTTTTTAAAATGTATAATTAATGAATAAGTGAATTAAAATACATAACAAATATTTACATTTTAGGAGCTATAATTTTTCAAACGTAAACTAGTTTTCGCGGTTAAACTTTGTTCTACAAACGGTAACAACGCGGGAGCTACGATATGAAAAAAATTAGTTTCGAAAAGTTTACAGTTTTTCTGACTTGCTGTAATCACGATACCAAATTTAAACCGCCCATTGTTTTTTTTCCCATTTTTATTTACATATGTCTTAATATAAGACACCAAGTAATTTTCCTTACATTTTGGGTAGAGTATAACTATACAATCATTTTATATAGTAATTTTTTTTTAGGCGTCTATTTCTTATTCTTTCTTGTTCTGGTAGAGTGCTAATTTCATTGTTAGAATGGGTTGATATTTTAAACTTGTCTTTTTAATTTCTTCATTTATTGTTAGTATTTTTAAATCACGGTGTAGGTCATCATTTCTCACATACCATTCGGCTCTCGCTATCGTTCTAATTATTTTTGATTGTGCTCTTTGTATTAAATTAATGTTGGTATTGCTTGAGGTACCTCAGATTTCTGCACCATATGTCCATATCGGTTTTATGATTGTTTTGTAAAGTAGCAGCTTGTTGTTCATTGTCAATTTAGATTTATTTCCCAAAAGCCATTGTAGTTGTCCGGATTTTAGCCTTATTTGATTACGTTTGTGGATTATGTGGTTCTTCCATGTCAATTTATTGTCAATGTGCATCCCTAGGTATTTAACTTGATTTTCGATTTTTATTTCTTTATTATTTATCATTATTGGTTCAGGATCGTATCGAGTTCTTGTTGTATATATAACTTGAGTAGTTTTGTCTTCATTAATTTGGATATTCCAAGTTTTGAACCAAGTCATTGTTTTATTCATAATTTTTTGTACCTGTTTAGTAGCTATTTTTAAGCAGTCATGTGAAGCAAGTAGAACAGTATCATCTGCAAATGTTGCTAATAGTGTATTCTGTTTTCTTGGTATTGGAATATCAGCTGTATACAGGAGATATAAAACTGGACCCAAAACACTACCTTGTGGTACTCCTGCTTCTATTTTACTTATATTTGAACATTCAGACTTGTATTTAACAAAGAAATAACGATCACTTAAATAGCTTTTTATAATTAGGTAATATCCCTTTGGCAAGAATTTTCTCAGTTTATGTAGTAGACCTTCGTGCCAGACTTTGTCGAACGCTTTTGCCACATCTAAGAAGATACCAACACAGAACTTTTTATCATCCAGGTCCATAGTTATTTTATTTATCACTCTATGGACTTGTTGTATTGTTGAATGTTGTCGTCGGAATCCAAATTGGTGATTCGGTATTAGATTTTTTTGTACTAATATTGGTTCTAGTCGATCAAAAAATAGTTTTTCGAATATTTTTGAAAGAATAGGCAAGAGACTAATTGGTCGGTACGATGTTGCTAATGTAGCATCTTTTCCAGGTTTAAGTATTGGTATGGCTTGGGCTACCTTCCAGACTTTAAGAAATTCTTTCAACCTAAATATTGTATTGAATATATTTCTTAGAAATTCAATTGCTTTTTCAGGCAGCTCCTTCATTATTTTACCTGTCAGTAAATCAAAACCGGGAGATTTTTTATGTTTTATTCTCTTTTTGATGCATAATTTTATTTCTTCTGTAGTGACCCATTTAATGTTAACTTCATTATTTTCATAGTCAGTTATCGGTAGACTGCAGGTATTGTTGTTTTCATTTGTGAATGTTTGTTTGAAGAACTCGGAGAGTAATATTGCTTTTTCATTGTTTGTTCTAGCCCACGTTCCATTGCTTTTCATAATAGGAGGGTTATGTGGAGTCGTTTGTTTCAAATTTTTTGTAGCCTTCCATAAGGAGTAGTTAGTTTCAGATGTTGCTGTTAATTCGCTTAGATAATTATTAATTCCTTTGTTTTGTTGTTCTTTCAGTATTTCTTTTAATTCTTTAATAGCTTTGTTTAAGATTCTCTTATCTTCTGGTGATCTTGTAATTTGCCATTTTTTCCTTAATTTCCTTTTTTCTTTTATTTTCTTCTTTATCCTATCATTAACTGGGTAGAATGTGTTGGAATGTGGTAGAATTTCTATGTGTTATGCTAGGTGTTGATCTGATAGAGGCTTCGCTGATCACGTCACCAAAATATACAATAGCACTTTCGAGCTCCCTTGCTGATTTCAAACTGATATTAGAACTCTAATTGTATTATTTCGCGAAAAGTCTCCCAATCTGTTTTTTTGTTATGTAGAGTGCATTCTTGTTGCTCTAATAAGGCAATCGTGCTGTATTCTAGTATTATAGGTGAATGGTCAGATGATAGCTCTAAGCATGATTTGATTGTCATTTTATCCATAGTCAAGTTTTTTAGTATACAAAAATAAATTAGGTCCGACTTTTTGTTTATGTCACTTGGCCAATAAGTAGGCTCTCCAGTGCTTAGGTGCTTACAATTGTTAATTTTTATAGCATTTAATAGTTTTTTACCTTTGCTATTTGTGATTCTGGATCCCCATTCTGTGTTTTTTGCATTGAAATCCCCTCCTACAATGAATCGGTTTCCTAAGCTCTTGATATAATGATCATATTGGGCCACATTTATGTTATGTTTAGGAGGACAGTAGAGAGACGATATAACCCTAGGCCCATCTATGTCTTCAATTTGTATTAAAGTTGCTTGTATGTGTTCCTTCTTATATTCTTGTAGTACATTGTATTTAATTTTATTGTTAATTATAATAGCTGTCCCACCATGTGCCTTCTCATCTGGGTGGTTTGTATAGTGTATATTATAGTCATGTATTTTTAGGTAAGTTTTATTGGTAAAATGGGTTTCAGACATTAATACTACGTCAATGTGATTTTGATATATAAATTGCTTTAATTCAAGCGCATGTTGGATTAGTCCGTTTGCATTCCATATTGCAATTTTTATTTTAGGTTTACATTTGTTTTTGAAATAAATAAATAAATAAAACTTAAAGGTTGAATTAAATATTTGATATAATTTTACCAGAGCCAATTCTGATAGTTCCTTTATAATTTGTCTAGTATCGAGATTATATTCTTATGCTTTTTTAACGCAGCCGGTAGCATTTGAAAATATGATTAATTTCTCTTTTAAAGTGACATTGGAAGTTTTTACATTTCTAATTATAAACGTTACAATCATCAAAATTTTGACCAAGATTTTTTCGTGCAGGTGTTGTGGAGACCTCTGCGTATATCATGCTCAGCTCAAATCATAGCTTTTTGTTTTATGTTTTCAATGGTTACTTACCCTGATTTACAGATAAAATCATTTCTTATGCATCCAATACGCTTCTTTAGTTGATTACTTAAAGAATTCAAAATAAATTTATCTATCACAAGTGTACATTATTGATTGATATGTTTTTACTACTTATTTTTTCAAATGAAATAAACTGCCTCCTAAGAGGTAAATAAAATGTGCATTATGTAGTTTTCATATACTTACTTGTGGCCAACAGACCATGTAGATCTTGGACCTGACTTATCAATATCCTCTATTTTTTTATGTCACGGGCGGCTTCTCTGAAGTTGAAAATACGAAATTATTTCATGCCTGCCGATATTTCGTCTCTCCAACGAAGGTTTGGTCTGCACAGATGACCCTTCGCCCTATCCATATATTCGGCGAAAAATTTTCTTCTCGAAAACACCAAGTGTATGTTCACTTGCCTTTGATAGTATCCATGATTCTGATCCGTATATAGCAGAACCAGGAGTATGAGCGTTTTGTAGATTTGTGGTGCTTCGGCAGAGGGGCTATGAACCGAGGTGTTTTAACAAACCGAAGCAGCAATGGTTTTCAAGAGTTATTTTTCGCTGTACCTTCACATCGATATCGTTTGTGTGATTAATGCAGTTTCCAAGGCCTCCTGAACTACCTCGAAATTATATGTGCCGACAGTGATGTTTTGACCAATATGATGTTAGGAAGCCTTTCTATTTTTCGACAACATAAATTTTGTCTTTCCCTCATTTACTTTATTTTAATATAAATGAAATAATTAAACCAATATGACGGTATGGCATTTAACTATGAAGATGTGCCAAACCGATACATATAGAAAAAGTTCAAAAGCTAAGTACTTAATAGCTTGGTCAATCTTTTAACATATTAACAATCATATAATATATTTTTATTAGGCAATATTTATATGATTATAATTGACAAGCATGTAAGGACCGCATGTCCTTAGTAGACACCTTTTCATTTTATTTCGCTTCTCTTTAATGAACTTCTAATATAATAAATAAGTTGTATATAAAACAATAATGCGCACACAGTTGAAATTTTTTTACTCATATGATTTTATTATTCAGCAAATACAGTATGCATATGAGAGGTCTTATTAAAATAATAAACAAAAGCAAACAAATCAGCTATTATAATTTATATAATAATTATAATTGGCAAGCATTTATGGACCTGCGAGTAGACACCTTTTCATTTTATTTCGATTCTCCTACTCCTTAATGAACTTCTGATATAATATATAAGATGTATATATAAAACCAAAATGCGCACACAGTTGAAATTTTTTTACTCATATGATTTTATTATTCAGCAAATATATTATGTATAAGTGAGATCTTATGAAAATAATAAACAAAAGCAAACAAATTAGTTATTATAATTTACATATGTACTTGCAAATGAATCTATGTACATGTGCCAAAACAAAAAAAATAAAAAAACAAATTCATCTAAAATAAAAAATATAAAAACAACAAAAAAGAAATCACTTGAATTCTTCATTTTTATCTTTTTAAGTAACTGTTTCTAAATTTTGGTTATTTGTAGTAATAATATAGTTTTTATTAAAATTATGTATTATGTAGTTATTAAAGAGGTATGTATATCTCTTTAATGACAAAAGTTTTGACTTCAAGTTGAAATATAATTACTCAACAGGGGCCCCTAGTATTTATATACCTAGGTAAATTTAATGATTCTAATATTTTCGTTCTACCTGAATATTGATATTTTAAAAGTTAATGAGGCATCATAGAACCTATATTTAAATGTTCCGGTTCCAAGTATATCAAAATTATAGTTCAAAAGTCTACCTCTAATTTTATTTAGAATAGAAGAATGGTTTTCTCAAACAAACGATAATAAACTTGAAAAAACATGATGGAACAATCGTACTAAAAATAAAAATCATTCAATTTTAAACGTTTTTATTTATTGTTGCTACTCCATACTATATTCGCGAATTTCACAACAACAATCACCTTGGATTATTTACCGATATGAGCTTTTGGTTTTATTTTTTATTATTGCTTTTTTTTATTATTTTGTTCAAATCTAAAATCGAAAAATTATTACAAAGAATAGTAAAGCTTCCTAATAATGTGAAAAATCACTTAAAAACACAAACAACAATAAAATCTTAAACTGACGAATTGATTTTGATCAAATTTTTTTGATGTGGTTCTGCCATCATCCCAAAAAAGGAAGTTATAGTAAAAGTTTTTTTTTTTTAATTTGTAAAATCTAAAGACATTAGGCGTTTTTAATTGAGGACAAAATAGAAATTGATTTTAGGTTACAAGTACTTATCAAAATGAAAGAGAAAAAAAAGAAAATAAATATGTATGATAATTGTTTTTCGGGAACGAATCGACCTTGTAAGTAATAAATTTTAAATAAAAAAAAAAATTGATCTAAAAGAACTTTTCAATTTTTTACTTTTCCTTAATTTCTTCAATTACATGACATAGCGTTGTGCATGTGTGTGTTTTTCTGTAGTTTATTGAGGTTAAATTGAATATTTATGTCATTATTTAATAATTTTATATCAATTTGCTTAACAAGTCTACCATGTAGTTACACATGATGTGTATTATTAATCCGCTTCCTTATTGGTATAATTTATTGTATTGTGTTGTCGCAATGGAAAATGATTTATGAATTTCTGTTTGATTTGACAAACTTACCATAAATTCAGATGTTTTAATGTATTTGCAATGGGAGAGCCATAAATATAATTATGTAATATGTAGAGAACTGAAATGTCATTTCACTCACCTACAGGTAGAAGGAAAACTCCGGATCTAATAGACTTCTTCATAACGTAAACCAGAGGGTATCAGCAAATTTCATGACTGTCGAGTAAAACTATGATTTGAATTCTAATCACTCAGCAGTACTTTTAAGCTTATATGCATCTGTGGTGAGAAAAGCTAGCAAACCCTATACAATCCATTGACGAGCTGGTGCAGTTTAAGGTCAAATCTTGAAGAATGATTCAGAATGCATGGATCGGGATATTTTAGTAAATAACAAAGAAGAACTGAAAGAAGCTGCTAAAAATTTTGTTGAGGCTATCCAGAAGGCTGCATGGAAAAGTACTAGAATTTGCAGTTCCAGAAAAGTTGGCTATAACTTCCCTAGAAATATTATAGAAAAAATAAAGCAAAAACGAAGAGATAGAAGAAGGTTGCAGCAGACACGTGATCCAGCTGATAGAAATATCATTAATTCCAAGTCTCAAGAGTTAAAAAGGGAAATAAATACTAAATAACTAGTAAGTAAATAAATAGTAAATAAAAGAAAGTAAATATTCCCTCTAGAAAGTAACCAATAAGCTGAAAAAACCGATCGTGCATTCTGCTTCACTTACAAAAAGTGACGGAACGTGGACGCGTAGTGATAAGGAAAAAGCTGATACACTCGCTGATCACCTCTATGAAACATTTAACCCAAATAATATAGAATCCTATATAGACGTAAATCTGGTAGAAAATTCCCAAGTAAATGGTCAAATAACGTTATTTACAAGAAAGGGCATAATAAAAGAAATTAAAAGCTTAAAATCAAACAAGGCTCCAGGGTTCCATTTGATCACAGCTGATATCTTAAAGAAACTCCCACCAAAAGCTTTAATAGTTTTAACTAAAATAATGAATGCAGTACTCATACAAAATCTGTACCAAGTATATGGAAAATTGCTGAGGTAATCCTGATTCATAAACGAGGAAAACCCCCAAACAAATCCAAGTCCTGCAAACATAGCTCATTGTTACTAGTAATCCCTAATTTTTTTGAGAAACTACTACTTAAAAAAATGCAACCTCTGATTGAAACCAATATTATACCAAATCATCAATATGGATTTAGAAAAGAACATTCAACTGTCGAACCAGTCCATAGAATAACTGACGTCATCGAAAAAACATTGGAAGGAAAATGCATCTGCTCTTCAGTGTTTCTTGATGTTGCGCAAGCCTTTGACAAAGAATGGCATGAAGGGCTTATCTACAAGCTACGTCGCTTGCTCCATGACACATATGCCGAACTGATCTCGTCATATTTATTAAAACTATTATTTAAAATTAAACAAGGAGAAGATTACTCTGCTCTGCAAAATATTAGCGCAGGAGTACCACAAGTTAGTATACTGGACCCATAACTATACCCTAGTGATATTCCAGAGATAGAAAATGCGACGCTAGCTGCTTTTGCGGATGACACGGCAATATTAGCAGTCGGTAAAAATGTAAATGAAGCTAAAAATAAATTGCAACAAGCCAATAATAAAATCTCCATTTGGTGCAAAAGGTGGAGAATTAAATTGGATGTTTTCAATAAAATAAGTAATTTGAATAACAATTTAAGTTCTGGGTCAGATGGAATACCAAATTTATTTCTGATAAAGTGTATTGATTTCATATCTCCACCTTTATTCTTAATTTTTAATAGATCCCTTAAGGGAGGGGTTTTTCTAAATGAATGGAAATACTCCAATATCTTTCCTATTTTTAATTCAGGATCAAAACTTGTCGTTGAAAATTATCGTCCTATAGCTAAATTATCTGCAATACCAAAACTCCTTGACACTATTTTTACAGATAAAATCTATTTTTTAGAAAATATATCACCTAATCAACATGGTTTTATGGAGAGTAGATCAACGACGACCAACCTATCTACCTTTTTTCATTCCAGTCTTTAACTCTGTTGAGCAAGGTTTCCAAATGGATGCAATTTTTACTGATAAATTCTAAAGCCTTTGATAAATTTAATCAGTTTAAACTTCTTCCAAAAATTAAAGATTTTTAAATAAAGGTATTTATGCCACATTGTAGAAATGGATAGAATCTTTTTCAATTGCTCGCAAACTGTCGGTAAAAATTTCTCATGCTGAATCTTATTCATTTCTAGCAACATCGGGCTTTCCGCAATGAACACATATCGGTCCCTTACTTTTTTTAATTTTAAAGAATATTTTTTATAATATGCTTGTGTTAACGCCAAGTATAATAAAATGAAATAAATTAAATATCCAGTTTATTCGTTATTCGAAAAAGTTTATTCGTTTTAATTAATAGTTTTATTTTCAGTAAAATTTTGATTTTTTCTTCCGTCAAAATTTTTAAGTTTGTTCACTCTGTTTGTTTGAAACGTATATAATTTAATGTATGTCACAAAAAAATACCAACCCAAAAGAAGTCAAGCATTTTTCTATGTGTCGAAAATCTCACTTTCTAGAAAAATCTCCTCAACAAAATTATTTTGTGGATAAGGTCATGGATCGTAAGCTTACCTTTGCTATACGAATCAAAGTCTACGCATTCATGTTTTGTCATTATTTTCATGTAGAAAAATACTTAATATTGTTAAACGAAAGAAAAGCCTATATTCTTTGGAAATTGTGCAAAAACTTGATACTTTCATGACCCTTCCTTTTAAAACTAAATAAAAACGAATTTAAAACCATAGGAAAAAATATTTGTTTATGGTAGCTATTTTTGAATACAAAAGAAAGGAAGTCTTCATTAGGGATTTTGAGGTGGTAATTTCGTACTCATCCCCAGCTCAAATTTCGTACTCAAATTTTAAAAGCTGAAAAAATTAACAAAAAATTAAATTAAAATGAAAACAATTTTTTTTAGTTGTGATTGAAAACAAAATAACATTTTTATTTTTCAAATGTATGTTTTCTGATTTTATTTATTTTTTATTGATTTTTTTTTATTTTATTTCAGTTTTCGGTTTTTTTTTATTTTTGTTTTTTTTTTGTATTTATTTACAATTATTACTTTTTATTTTAATTTTATATAATTAAATAGTTTTGTATATTAAAATAATTTAAAATTTTAATAATTTGTTTTTATAATTAATTTATTACTTAATTACTAGTTGTTTTTTAATTGTAATAAAACTATCTATATGTAAAATACTTATAAAAAAGGGATGGTTTTGATTTAAAAGGCTTTTATACGGAATTAAACTTATTTGTATTTTAATTTTTAAGGGAAGATTAATATTTTATTATTTTTTGTTTTATTTATTTTTATAAATAATTAATAAATAATTAATATAAATAATTTATGTGTATAGTATATAGTTAAATTATTTAGTGGAAGTTTTAGTAAATATTCATATTATATTAATTTTGTTAAATTTAATTTAAATGACTTTCAAATTAATTTTAAAAATTTAATAAAATTTCATTTAATTTTATATGTTTTTAGACGTTTTTTATTTTTGTTTTTCGTTTTTACATAATGTTAATTGCAAATTTCGTAAGACGTGATTTTAGATATAAATTCTGAAAAATTTGGATAAACAAAAAAATTTCAAAACATTTCTCAACTCAAAACTAACTCAAATAAGTTACAAATTCCAACACAGCCTTATATAATATAATTTAATTTAATTTATGAAAATTATTTTTTTATTTTCTATAAAAACTTTTAACTTTACGTTATACAATAGAATAATTTAGAATGGACAAAATACAAAATTTATAAGTTACAAAAAATTAATTAAAGAAATTAAATTAAAAAATTATTGAGAACAATTTTGTTTTCTTATTTAAGTAGTTAAATAAATGATATGAGCAGCCTTTTTCAAATATTAAAATTTTACTTTTCAGTTATAGTTTTTATGCGGGTATATTATGCAAAAAAAACACAATGTTTGTTCAATTTTAGTTGACAAATACTTCTTAATTAAAATTAGCTACCTATAAAGAACATGGTTCATCAAATTGGCAAGTTCCATATTGTAAAAAAAAAATATATTTTTAAAATGCCTTTGTGTGTAAAAAAAAAAAAACAAAAAAAGTTACATTATTTGGGAGACATTGTTTATAAATAAAATAATAAATATAATTATTTATGTCTGTATATATAACTATTTATTATTTTATGTAAAAAAATAAGTATAAACATTTTTTTTTATATAAAAAATATAAAAACAAAGATTTAACAAAATTTGTGTAAAAATAATAAATAAGTAGTTTCAGTAACTAGACACATTTTCTGAACAAAAGTACTTTAAATTATATAATTTATGAAAATCATAATTATTAAAAAGAATAAATGCTTTCAAATTTTTAAAACAAAAAAAAAAAATAATTAAAAAAAAATTAATTACAAAAGATTACGAAAAGCATACAAATTTTATTTACTTCACAATTTACTCTTTCATGCTTTTCAAACATTTTTTTTTTATACAATTCGAAGTTTGAGTGACATTGTAAAATATTTTTGACATGCAATATGGAATGTAAAACTTTGTAAAAAATTTAGTTTTTTTTTTACAATACGGATCTCAGGCAATTTTGAAATTCTCAAACTTACAGTGTTGATTTAGTGTTGATTTTTAAGTTTTAAAACTAATTTATGGCATTAGAAAATATCAATTCCACATTGTAAATTTAATTTTTTTTTTGCATATTAAATACCCGCAACTTATTTATTAATTTTTAGCAAATGTTTTTATTTATTTCAATACTTTAAAAATAATTTTATAAATATTTATATTAAAAATTTTAAATTACAAAAAAAAAAATTATCTATATATTATAATTATTATTTTTTAAAGTATCTAAATACATTTTTATAAAGTTAAATTAAATTAAAAAATTGTTTTTTTTTTTTTTTTATTTTCTTAAATTAAATAAGTCACTTACCATGACATATAGTAATACAAAAAAAAAAAAAATTTATCACAGCATAAATATACAGAAAATTGATTAGTTTTGATTTGATTTGTTTCTTTTTAAATTAATTTTAAATTTTTATAATATTATTTTTTTATTTTATTACAAGATTGTAAACAAAAATTTATTATTATAAAAATTACAATTGAAAAATTGTGTCATATTTTTTTACGTCAATAACCAAAATCCCCTAAATACTTTCTTTTGTTTTTTTTTTTTTAAATAATATTGTTTTTATTTATTTTGACAAGGGGAATCCGAAAATTTACCAATAAAATTATATTGTAAAAATTTGACAATAAAATTAAGACTAAAACAAACAAATCAAAACATACAAATAATTAGTATTCAAAGGCGGTTTTTATATTATTTACGAAAAGTGTTCAATTCACGTCATTAATTTATGGAACGTGAAACTTTATTTTATTATTTCCAAAGAATCTGATTACATATTTTATGAATATTCTTAATATTGACGTAACATATTGACACAAATTTTTTGTTTTTGTTTTTGCGTAATTTAACATTGAAATTAAAATAAAAAAAAGCTTATTTGCACCATTTTTAAATAATATACATTTACAATTTCTTTTTTATACAAATATATATATAAAATTTATATAAAATTCATATATTAGGCACTTCGTCTTTTTAATTTAAAATATTTTTATTTTTTTTTATTTTTAATAATATGGTCAATATAATGTTTGTATTTACAATTGTTTATTAATTAAATATTGCCAATATTATAAATTCTATACACAAAAAAAAGGAAATAAAAAAAATACAAATACTAAAATCACTGAATTTTTAAAAATTTCTCATATAAATTTAAACTTAAAAGTTAAGATTTATATAAATAAAAAAAATAATAATAATAAATTAATACTATATCGGTAAAATAATGTCGAGGTTTCGAAATTTCTAAATTTAAATATTTAATCTATAATTTTTATTATTACATAGGGAAGATATTTTTTTTTTTTAAATTGGAATGATTAAAACATCGATTTTATTTCGAAATACTATTTTGTTTTTTTTTAATACAAGTTAAATTGGAAGTGAATTAAATGTAAACGATATTTCATATTTTTAAATAAATTTTATATAAATAATTTGTTATAATATTAATGTTGAAATAACGTTTACATAAATGAATTATTATTTTTTATTAAATTATATGGATTATGGAATGTTCAATTAATATAGTAGTTTTCGTTTTTGTTTTATTTTTAAATAAATAAATAAAAATTAATTAATTAATTAATATGATATTCTTTAATTGCATTGATATAAATTTTTTTTAATGAATTAATGAGAATAAATTAATTTGAATTATTAGAAATTTAATTTATGAATTTTTTTATTTTAAAAATTTTCAGTTAAATAAAAGTCAAAAGATTAAAATTTTTCTATATATAACAATAATTATACACAAAACACACAAAGCTATAAAACTTATGTTTGAAAAATAATTTATATATATATATATATAAAAAAATATATAGGTACCTATTACACATAACATTAATATTATTACTAAAATAATTATTTATTTTATATCTAACCAAAATTCACATCAGATTTTTTATTTTTATTTGTATTTTTTTTATTTTTTCTTCTTTCTAATATTCTTTGGCAAATTTTAGAACGTTTAAAACCACCTTCTTTGCTACTACTATTTAAATTCATATTATTAATACTTTCACTAATACTACCACTATTATTATTATTGCTATTAAATACATCAAATAATTTATTATAATCATTCTGTTGTTTACTATTACTGCTACTAGCATCTAATGATAAAGATTTTGATACTGACATTGATGCACTTGCATTATAATCATTATTTAGTGATGAATTATATCGTCTTTCTTGTATTCTACAATTCATTTCACGAATTTTTTTACTTAATGCTTTCATCATACCTTTTGTTGTATTTATATAATTTACTTTAACATATTTCAAATCAATTTCACTAATACGCATATTTGTTGTTTGCAATTTTTCAACATATCTATTCATTTCTTGTTCAGAATAACGTTGTATTCTTGGACGTATTTGTGTTGAATTAATTGCTGTTTCAATTGCACACAAAACTTTCTTTGATGCATGTAATAATTGATATAATTCATGTAATTCATTATTTCTATAATCACGATTACGTCGTCCTTTATCTTGGGGTCTTGATAAATGTGATATAACACCAACATAACGTTGCATTTGTGAATGCCATCTTACTAATGTTATCTGTTATTAATTAAAAATTAAAAAAAAAAAAAAATATTATAATAATTTATAATAAAGAGAAAAAAAATGGAGTATTTTAAATTATAGTTTTTCTAACGGTAAAAATGATTTGATTATAATTTTTTTATTTTATAACAATATCGAAAAAAAAAAAAATTGAGTGTTAATTTATTTATACTGTATTTTCGAAATAAAAATGACTTACTAATTCTTATGTACAAATCGTTTAAGTTAAGTAATTAAGAAAAAAAAAGTATTAATGTTTACGGTTATTTCAACTTCAACATTTTGATTGTCAACTTCAATGTTGATAAGTTAAGACAAGTGAATCTTATTACGTTAAGCATTTTATTTTATTTTAGTCTCAATATGAAATCCTAAAATCTTTACGAATGTTAGTATTTCGTGTGTGTATATACCAAAAGTTTAAAAATTTAACAATATTTAACAACTTTTAAAAAGTTTTCTTCTAAATATTTTCTACCAAATTTAGTTATTGTTTTTTTATTGTTAAATAACAATTGTAAGTTTATCATTTGTCGATAAATAGTTTAAAACGGTTTACTAACTCAGAAACTATATTTTAATTACATAAATATGTATAAAAAAAAATACTTACATTTGATTTTGGTCTAACAACTGGTAAAAATTTGTAAGTTTCGGCATGTTTCATCCAGTCACCAATATCATTTATTGGAATTGGACCTGAATTAAAATCATATTCATTGGCTAAATTGATAGCATCTCGTAAATGTTTATAAGCCTGTAATTAAAAAATATAAAAATTATAATCAAGAAAAGAAGATTTCATAATATTTTTTTTGTTTTTCAAATATCAAACCAAATATTTAATTTAACCTTTAATTGCACTTAACTGTTAATTTAACCCTTAATTGCTTCGATATTTCCTTTCATTTTATTTATTATATTTTGGTTTTTACTTTCTTCTAGCTTTTATATATTTTAACATTTTAAAATATTTTAGTTAGTATATATTTAGCTTTATAACAAGTAATATTAAGCTTTTACAAGCCATTATTTATTTGCTCTAGGTCTGTATTTTGACATTACGCTTGACAAACGTACATATGAATGTTTCTGAAATTGCTTTTCGAGAGAGAACGAAACAAATATCATATATTTGTATACGGTATTAAAAAAATCAATATTGCAATGTTGCAATTACATATGAAAGAATTGTCCAAATTGAGATGATGACAAAATATGATAAATTAGAAAAAAATTTTGTGATGGAAATGAAGCAAAAATTAAATAAATAAATTAAAAATAAAATTATATTATATTAATATTATAAATTTTTATTTTAGTTTGTTGAAGCTTAGGGTTTCTGGCAGACGAATGATAGGAGTTAAAAAAATATTTTTCTCACGATAGCGGTTAAGGGTTAATGTACGGGTGTATTTCTTATAGTGTACAATTCAATTGATCAAGAATTAAGGTTCATTTACATTAATGCAAATTTTATGTAAAAATTTATTTATTTGAAGATTTTTTTCAATTAAGGATCATTTACAATTTACATTTATTATTATTTAATTTTAATTAATTTGAATATTTAAAATTACCTCTCTTCTGGATTGTATTGTAATTTTCTTATGTTTATGTACAATATTTCCATTATATCTACCACCACATGGATTTTGCCATGACATTTCCGGTGAAACTAATGAACGTATACGATGTTTTTTCTTTTTATTTACAAATGGTGTTATTAAATTTTTTGTATCATATGGTTTTGAATTTGATCCTAATATATTTGGTAAATTTATTATTTTATCTGAATCTAATGATGATGATAATAATGATGATTTATGTGGTAGCATTTGTGATAAATATGAATTTTTTTGTTGTTGTTGCCGATATAATATTTTTGTATCTGATGATTCTATTTGTATTGGAATTGGTAGATGTTGTGTTCGTGATGGTACTGAAGCTGGTAATGCTGCAGCCATTGTTGTTAATGGTGCTATTTGTAATAACATTATTACAATAGCCAATAACAACTTTTTATGATATCTAATCGACCACACCGTAATGGTGGTTGATTTTTTAACTATTCTATCTAATTTGGCAGCCGTTTTGTTAATTATTTTGGTTGCTTTTAGAATGCAACCTCCTGAAAATTAGATAAAAAAAAAATGTTTATTAAAAAAATTTAATTTAATTTATTTTAATAAAATAATTTTTAAAATCACATTCAAACAAAAACTTAATAACAACAAAAGTTTATACAATACAAATTATTGAAATTGTATATTTTTATGTATATGAGTATATATGTATTATATATGAATACATTTATTTATAACACTGATTGCAATAAAGCGACGAAAAATTAAAATACAACAAATAATAATTAAAATAATTTCATTTTTGTATTTAACTTGTGTGAATTCCCTTTTATAATTATTAACTTGTAAATACTAAGTATTTAATTTATAATTATTAATTTAATTTTATTATAGTAATGCAATTCAAGTTTGAATTCTTTCGATATTACTTATGGAATTCCCAAAAGCCTTTCAAACATTTTAATTATTTATTTAAATTTGATTGTATTGAATGATCTCAATGAAAATAGTCCAAAATAAATTATGTCCCAATTTTGTAGAAATTTTAAGTTATAATTAAAAAAATTGATTTAGTAGGGATGAATATTTTTATAATCTGAAAAATTACAGTTAATTTAAATTTAAATTAGGATATTTATTTATTTATTCAAATTAATCTCAAAACGAGCTTTAAAGCTTGTGTAGAGTTCATATATGTAAATTACTTATTAAATGTAAAAACTAAGATAATGAATGTTCAGTTCAAAATTACAATAATTCAATATATTTAAAAAAAAATTTGAATGATATTTTAGCTATGAAAAACTACAATTTAAAATAAAGAAATAGTTCTCGTATATAACTGTAAATAAAAAAAAGGCAATTGAAATAAATAATAATTATTTCATCAATAACTGTAGAGTTTCAGTTCATTCATTCTTCAATTTAAAAATTGCTCTTTATATTATTAATAATGACTTATTGTGTCTTTGCAATTGTATTATTTTTAATAAAGTGTGTAGGTGAGGTCGACTTCTCTCATCGTTCAAAGTATAGATCTAATAATTTGAATGGTTTTAAAACTGTTCGAGAAATTGTTAAACTTCACCATTTTGTTTTTCTTTATTTAGATTTATTTATTTAATTGATTTATTAATCAGTGGATCAAGTTGACCTGCAGGCCAAATTTAGGTCCTTTTCCCTCTTCGAGATGTTGGCTTTCTACATTATAGATAATATTAAACTCTTCAATTGAATATTAATAACATAATTTGCAGTATTTTTTGTGTTGTTTGTTCAAATAATTTATTAATACACATAATTTGTTTTGGATGTTATTTAATGAGGTGAAATTACATACTGATTCTTTAAAAATATTTATTATAAATTATGTATATTTAAAAGTATATAATATAATTTGTATTTAAAAATAATTATTTAGTAAAATGCAAATTATGTGAAAAATTATTGGTTTTGTATTTTTGTATATTGTCGCTCCATTGTATTTCAATACAACAGAATACAATATTATAATAATATTGAAGCTCAAAAACTGAAATTTAGATACCGGAAAAAAGTGATGATAAAGTTTTAATTGATTGTTTTGATTTGAATTTAAAAATCCGGTTCATCATATTGCAAACAAAATATTCGTTCATCATATTGCAAACAAAAAATGTAATACATTTAACATTGTTTATATATACATATATATTCGAGTATGTAATTGAACTTTGTAATTAGTAATTATTAGTAATTAATTACAAATTAGTATTAAAATATAAATGAAATAATTTTTAGTTGTAAATTTAACTCTTGGTAATGGAATTAAATTGTTTCAAAATTGATGAAAATTTAAAATTTAAAATGGACTGAATTTACTTAAAGAGTTAGATTTTTAGTTAATATTTTAGGGTAATATTTAATAGAAGAGATAAAATCAAGAGATAATATAAAAATAATTTAACAAGAAATTAAAAATTGCTATGAAAGGTAATGATAGTGAGTTTCAATTTACACGATCAATTTTTAATTTTTCTTATGTTGCATTTTTAACAAAAAATTTATTTTCTGAATTCAAATCGAAAGAGGTATGAAAAATTTATGAATTTATTTTATCAGAGCTTTCTTGTATTACCAGTATTACTCTAAATTATTAGTAAAAATAAATATAGTAATTAAAATTTTTGTATAAATTAAGTATGAATAATTAGTTAACGTGTAAGGAATATTTACTTATTTTTTATATGTATATAATTGGCAACTGATTGACAAGGAATTATAATTTTTGATAAAAGTTGTTAAAATTATAATAATTTATAATAGTACATACTAAGAGATTTCTTTGGTTAGGTTAGAACGCTTTTATTAAACATATTAACATTATTTTTTATCATATTTTGCAATGAATTAAATTGAAGATTAGGCACATATCAATTTAAGTATGGTTATAATGAAAAATTACACCTATATTATAAAAAGGTTATAATTTAATATAAAAAAAAACCATTTTTTAAATGTTGAAAATTTAAAAATCAGAAGAACCTGTTTTGTTAATTTTTTTTCCGTAGGTTAAGGATTATACAATTTATCAAAATAAATGTTAAATAAAAAAAAAATGTAAGACATATCATATTATGTCAGTTTCTAAATCTGTTTAGCTAATTATAGGGTTTGGTTTATACCAGCTATTCTAATATATTGAATAACGATTCTATACTATCGATATCTAGTTTATAAATCGATTATTTTAGTTTGGTTTTGCAAATGAAAACAATATAGTACAATTGAAATATATCAATAAAATAAAACAAAAGCTATTAGCAGCTGACCTCCTGTCTTATAATCGTTAAGATTAGACAGTCAAATGTTATGTTCATAATTACTGAAATAAATTTACTTAAATTGATAAGTAGACTTTAGTATTCATAATAGAGAATTTCAAGTTAGCGTCGGTAAGATTTTTCTAGTACAAAAAGTTTAAAAATGATTTTATAATTTAATATTTATATCTGATCTCTAAAACTGATACATTCAAAATCATTTAAGTTTAACATGCGGGAGGGAGTATGTAAATAGAACCGGAAAAGGAAAACACAACCGGCAGTAAAAATACAGTGTACCGAAGCACAATTTTGATTTTAATGCTCTCAGTTTTATAATGTAAATTGATACATTAAGAAATTTTTATATTTTTCAATTGATTTTTATTAAAATTTCTAGTTCATAATTTTTTATATAAAAATTTAATATGTATACAATAATGTAAGTTTATATGATTTATAAAGTTTTATAAATTATGATCGATAAAACAAAAAAAAAAAAAAAAAAAATTGAGAAAATATAAAAATTGTAATTTATTTTGCTGAGAAAAAGCTTTTTCTGTAAAGAAATTGAATTGTTATGAACTTGAAAATAGAATGAACTAATTTTACCTACATAATTGTGTAAGTGTGTGTGTATTATATATATGGATTGGATAAATACGATAAAAACTGTGTAATACTCTATAGTGCTTGAATAAATGTTAAGAAGAGAGTTCAATGAAATTGAAATTATTTTTTCAAGTTATGACGAAATAAATATTTTGTTATTATTGTTATTTTTCTGATTTAATTAATTTTAGAATAATTTTAAGAGCTTTTTAGAAATTTATTTAAATTTGAATTTTCTTGTTTTTATTATTTATTTATTTTTTTTTTGTCTTTTAAAGAAGAAGTTTTCCTTTTGTTGAAATATATTGTAATGATTTTGATGGTGAAAGCGTGTCAAATATTTTTGAAATGTTTTGACTGTGGAAAAGCCGGTAATAGCTATATATTTTTTTATCGTATTTTGTTTTTGTTTTTATTTTCTTATTTTGCATTGCTTATTATGACTAATGAGTTGATATTATGAAATCAATATTGAAACAAATTTTTTGATTTGATTTTTTTAGCATCAAAGTTACTTTATTAATAAATTTTAATTTTGAATATATAGAATGGATTATAAACAATGAAAATAAATTGATTATGATTGATTATTGATGATGACTAGTAAGTGGTGAATATATAGTAATAAATGAATATTCGAATATAAGTTTAAATATATATGTCCTCGAAATTTGTTGACAAATCTTTGAAAACTGTGTTGTTTGTCAACTTTTTGACATTCATTAAATAAAAAAAATATTTAAATTGTGTAGGTATTATTAATGAGATGCACGCGCCAAATAATTAGCGTGGGTTATTATTTTTGGACTTTTTAAAAAATTTCTACCATCAAATAATAATCATAATCACTGTCAATACTCTGCTATGATAGTTTTTTGCTTAAAAAAAAAATTAATTAAAGTACATAGGTACCACTTTAATTTAAATGTTAGTAAATAAATAATTGTTTTAGTTTTAGTACAAAACATATTTTGATGAAAATTACAATAAATATGGAAAAACCTCAATAAAAAGTTTTAGCAAACTTTTATTTGTACGTTTGGATGTTTTTTTGTTTGTATATAGAGGTTTAATATGTGAAAATTTGTTTTTTTTTACACTAAAAATGAATCATTGGGGATCATTTACGATTTGTTGAATAGAATGTATTTTTCTGTTTTTATTTTTTTCATTTAGTGACTAATCACTAAAAAAAATCATAGATAAAAAAACAAAATAACAATCTATATAAAAGAAAATTTTGTTTTTTTTTTAGTTGTTTTTAAAAATATAGGAAAAAATTTAATTTAGAAGGCAGGGAGGGGTTTCAAGTGGTTGTTATTTGGGTGATGATTTCTTTTTTTTATGAATGAAATTTATTGGCAAATGATATGGTGGTGACGGCGTCTATGGAAACAAAATACTTTGTGGGAGATTGAATTTTTGTAGTGACTCCTACAAACAACCGGAAATTCTTTTGCAGTAAAATGAAAAAAAAATTTTTTTTATTTAGAATATTTTGAATTTTGAATTATAAATTTAAAAAAAAAAAATTTAAGATTTAGAAAATAAAATTGAAATTCAGGAATTAGAATATTAATTTATTAAAAATTGAATTTATAAAAAATTAATTTATACTGGTAGGTAGAATATAGGTATACAAATAATAGGTAAGTATTTTTCTATACTATTATCCGTAATTAGATGGATATAATATAAGTAGTACTAATCAAATTAAATTAATTTTCTTAAGGAAGGAAAAATACATCCAAAAAATGCTTCAAAGCATGAGCTTACTACCAATTTTGTTTTTAAAATAATGTATTTTATTCCCCAATATTCTACCCTTTTAATATATCTAATACATATTATTTAGTATCTGAAATTGACTTAATTTTTCTTTTTAACTTATTTTTCACCAAAAAAAAAACCAACCAATCTCATAATATCCTGAAACTCAATTCTATATATACAGAAAAAAAAATAAGTCACGTCTTCAAATTCATTTTCAACTTTTCATAAATACACTAACTTACGAAAATCAATATCAAGTAATATAATTACAAAATAATACAGCTAAATACATAAATATATATGTAAAATGGAAAACAAAAACTAAAATAACAAACTATATATAGTTAACTGATTTATAATAATATTGGAGGCGAAATCTTGAATAAAAAGAAAATAAAAATCATATATAAACAGGCTAAATATCATAACAAAATGTAAAACATAATTTTCTTTACACCACCAACATTTTTTTTCACAGTTCATAAAAAACCATCAGTTCAATCAAAAACAAAATGATCTCGATAGAAAGAAAAATTTTCTGATATTTATCTAAAGAATTTTTTGCCATCAAATACATGACCAATAAATGCGGGATCATACAAAAAAAAATTATAAGCAATAAATATTAAAAAAAAAAATAATAATTGACTAGAAATAATGATCAGGTTTGTTTTTTCTGTGTTTTTTTTTGTTTTTTAATATATAAATAAGTGTTCTAAATATTTGTCAGTACCTATATTTATTGTGGCCGGTTCGTATACAAACCAAAAATATATAACATAAATTAAGTTATGAATTATGTTAAGTATTCAATTTAAAATTTTGCGCGACGATACAAATGCGATAGTGTAGTGAATGGGTAGGCGAATTTTGTTTTATTTATCATTAATTATTAATACGTATAAAATATAAATAATTTACAGTTATAAAAAATAGTTATAAATATTAACAAACCACCTTAAATATCCTTAAAAAAAGTACTTAAATCCTTAAATCAAAATCTAACTATACAAATATACTGCCTTACATATATCTATATATTTAATAAAAATGAAAAAAGAATTAAGGTGTAAGTAATAAAAATAAAAAATTTAAATATATATTTAAGAGAAAGGTAAAAAGAACATGGAACAATGAATTTGAGTGGTTTAAAAACAAAAATATCTGTATATGTATATATATATGTATATTAAATATATAAAATTGAAATTTAATATTTTTTTTTTGTTTCTCTTCAAAATTAATAACCAACAATTTGTAATCGTATTATCTTTTTTTGATTTTTAATAAAACTACTCCTTTTTAAGAACAAAACGACAAATGAATGAACTCACGCAGGTAAAAAAAAAACTTATCCGTTACTTATTTGCAATAAAATAACGGATTAATCTCATTTATTATTTTTTTTTTTTTGTTCATCCTTATTCACCTTTTTGATCAACATTATTTTCATCTCTTGTTCAAATTGTTACTAGTGTGTTTTGTTATTTTATTGATGACAAATTGAACTCAACAGGTACATTCATAATAACTATAATAAGTAATAATAAAAATAAATTTCCTTTTTTTACACATTCATCTTAGTACCTAAATGTTCTAAATCTTATTAACTAATTTTTAAATTATTTAAAATATTTGTAAAAAGTTATTTAGGCAAATATTATAAAAATATTTAGAAAACAGTAGTGTTTATATAACAGCTATGTATTTTATTTTATTAGGAATTAATAAAATAAGAAAAAAAATTTGCAAATCCTTTTTTGAAATGAGCAAAAAAAAAAGAAGTTATTTTTATTACGGGTTCCTAATACCTGTATGGATTATTTTAAATAAATATTATAACACGTGCATAAAGTATAAATATTCATAAAATTGTATTAATTTTTAATGGGTGTAAATTTTAAATTACCTGTTAAAATTATAATAAATACCTATATAAAATTAGAACATTTGGGTATAATAAAAAAAAACATGACAGTTAGAAAATTGAAAAATTATATAAAAAGTGAATTATAAAATTTAAGAAAATTGCCCGTTATTTTTAAATAAAAAAATATTAGTGTTAAATAACACCCAATCAAAAAATTATAGTTGGTTTTAGATGGGTTCAAATGTTTCATTTTGTTAATAACCTCACTTCGTTAGGAAAATGCTTAACAAAAATGATTGCAAAATTATTTAAGTAATGTTATAATATCAGGACAAAGACTTTGTAGGAATGAAACGACCACGACATTGGGAATAAGGAAGTTTAAATAAATAAATAGAAGTTGAAATCTCAATCTCTAGAAGTTGAATTTCGTTTCATTAATATATTTCATGTGAAATAAAATATCGATAGAATATAGAATTTTATATCGCAATATAGAAGAATATATCGCAAAATCAAGAATACCGTAATATCGAAAATTAAAAGTTTAATAAATAAAATTTTATTAGTATGACAATCATTAAAGAGAAAGAATGAAATAAATAAAACGCAAAATATACCACCTAATTAATACAAAATATATAAATAAGTGAATGATGTTCATATCGTCGCAAACGACAGGGTTGAAAATGGTTAACTATATATATTTATTATAAAATATATACATTTTTTTGTACTCGTTTAGTAAATATATTTTATTGTAAAATGTCTTTTATCCCTTTCAGACCCATATACCGATTGTAAGATGTGAGGAAAGGAAATACTTTTATACTGTGTAATAATTGATATTTTGATTTGAAATTCAAAATAATCGATTCATAGCTGTTTTAAATTTTGTCTTAAGTCTGAAAGGGTTATAAAAACTTTTATTTTTATATTTAACAAATATTTATATTTTTTATTTATAATAACCACAATGATCATTGTGCTGATCGTTTTATTTAACTAGTAATACTAACGTTTAGTTATATAACTACACAATTATATTCTATATATTCGAACAAAACTATACATTTCAATGTTCAAATAATGTCGCTATCTTTAACGACATACATATCAATTAACGGTATTAAAACTTTGTAATAATTTGTAAATTTAAATTAAATTAAAACTTTTAATACGATCGTTACCTATGACGAATATCATCATGTTACTACTTAGTATTCAATGTAGTTAAGTATTAAGATAATAAAAACTTTTATATAAAAACAATTAAAAGTTTACAATTGAATGGGAACTTTGTTGTTCTTATTTTGAAATTATATTTTAAGTAATATAATATATTGAATAAAAATATAATAAATTAGTTTATTTATTTAAAAAAAATTTGTTTTTTTTTATCTTCTTTGTCTATTTAAATGATCTTGGCCTTTTTCACCAAGAAAAGTATCTATAACTTCCACAAGCTTACGATAGAAAAAATAAAACACCTACCTATACCAAATTTTAAATGATATAATGTTGAATCACTTCTTAAAGTACTTTATATTGTCAAAGTTATGATTAAATTCACGTAGGTATGAAAATATAATAACGGTTAGTGAAAATCTTTTAAAGATTCTGTAGACCAATATTTTGCCGAATTAACTACTCCAAACTCTTATCTACAGATATAGCTAGACATTATGCTAATTTACTTATGTAAGTACCTATTCCGGTTTAAAATAGGGCAATTTATTAAAAAAATAAAACTGAAGCATTGCTAATTTTTTCTATTCTTTTGTATCAGCCATAAGCTTGATGAGTCCGGAACAATATTTATTTATTCATAAACAAAATTAATAAAAATTGCAATATATATTTATATTTTTAATGTTATAATATTAAAAAGTTATTAGTATAGATAAGTAAAGTAGGTACCTACGTAATCTATAAATTTAAATTCCCTAAAATTTATATAATATCGAGTAATCATATATATGATTGCTCTATGATAATATTTAAAATAACAAAATACATTCGCATCCCATAAATAAGTATAAAAGCCGACGGAATTTGGATAAAAAATTAGTTTTTTTAAATTTTAGTTAAATATAATTTTATTTTTTTAAATTTTAGAATAAAATATCAGATATATCTAAAATAATAGGTGATATTATAAAAATGTTCAAAGTCTATAGATGTCCTTAAATATTAGAGGAAAAGCTACCTTGAATAATATGAAGTTATTTTTTACCAGCCTGGTGCATTTAAGATATTATTATTAATAATTATTATTAAGTAATTAAATTAAATGACAAATCAAATCAAATCAAATTTACTTATATCTAATGTAGGTAATTAGAAAAAAAATATATATAATTTTATATTAACAAAAGAAGAAAAAAAAGAAAAACCAAAAAATAAAATACGCACCTCATAACTAAGAATAAACAAAATTGTGAAAAATTTTTCAAAATAAATAAATTTTTTAAATTAGATTTAAAATTTTGTTCTTTCAATCCTTTATTATTTATTTTTTTTTATTTAATTAGAAAGTTCGTTAATGTTTGTTTGTCTAGTAAATCGTTAAAAATTAGTATTTTTTATTTTATTACTATTTTTAATAATTTTAAATTTTTATTATTATTTAATATTAATTTTATTTTTTTTATAAAATACTCGTTCGTTTTGGTTCTTCAAATTTTATTTTGCAGCTCTTTTTTTTATATTTACAAAATTAAAAAAATTATTACGAATTTTCGACAAACACTTTAATTAGAGGATATCTAATCAAATAAAATATAAATTTTGATTTTATTTGAAAATTAAATCTTTAATCAAAAGCTTACTAATTCGAAAATTTTATTTTAAAAAGCACAGTTGAAATTTAGTACACAAAAATTAAATATCCTTTTTAAAAAGTTCCAAAAATTTAACTTACTTTTTTAAAATTATATTTTTTTTTATTTCTATATTAATTTTTATTAAACAAATTAATTACTTCACAATTTCATTAATTTCACAACAATTATTACACAAGAATAAAAATATTATTTAAAATTTACATGTAAGATAAAAAAACACAGAGAATGAGAGAAAAATTAAAAATTTCTTATTTTGTCTTTATTTTTTAATTTCTTTTAAAAAAAATAAAAACTGAAGAACAATTCAAATACACGTCTATTTCGTTTAACGTCTTAACAATGACTGAAAAAAATATCCAAAAATTTTCTAACTTAACTTTAATACCTAACTACCTACAGTTTTTTTTTTTAAAGTTTAAGTGGTTGGATTGGATTTGATATATTTTTTTCTTTTTTGCTTTTTATATACACACATACATAATTATATAAATATATACAATACACTATGTATAGATAGTTAAAAATCATGAAAATCGAAACATCATTTAAAAGCCTAAAAACAAAAAAAAAAACAAAAATTCATCTTATTTTTTTGAAACACATCATTTTTTTGTTGTTTTTATTGTAAATAAGTCAGTCTCTCAAAATTCAACTAGTCAACCAACAAAATAATACTCAATTCAAGCAGCTAAACTGTTATTGTTATTACTACATATATTAAAAAATTGATGATGTTTAAGGATGACTCTATTCTTGATGGATATTTGATTTTCGTTTTCTTTACTTATTCTAAAATTTTGTATATAAACATTTTCCATGTTTATTTGTGGATAAATAAAATACAATTTTCCATTATATGAATGTATATGATTTTAATCACCGTTATATTATTATTATTATAATTGTATTTTACTGTTTTAAGTTCAGTATTCAATTTAACAAAAATAAACAATTATTGTGTTTACCTAATATCTATATACTATTATTATTATGTTGCGTTTTTTTTTGTTGATTTTTATAATTATTATACAAAAAATACTCGTGCAGGTACAATTCGCTCAGAGACTGTGTCAACATTTAACACATATGAAACAAAATTGTATAAAGCCATTTCGTTCAGTGTATAATTTGCTAGGGATGTTGTCAATGTTTGTGTACATCATCATTCAGTAAATCTCAGGAACACAAACTTAAATTAAATTCAACTTTACTATTGCAGGTTGTTCTTTTTTATGTGTATAAACATTTTTTATATACGAAATACTCACCTCTCTATGTATATAAAGAAGTTGACGTTTTTTATATTGTTTGCATAGCATAATAAAAGTGTATATAAACAATTTAAAGAGCTTAAAACTACAATGTGTGTATATGCCATGCATTTTAAAATGAAAACAGAGTGTACAAAAAATTTGTGTATTTGTGTGGAAGAGAGTTTTCTATCTAGAAAATAAAATGAAAAGAAAAAATTTGTATCTCAAATTTATAATTAAGATAAAGAAAAGAGTAAGCAAAGCAGAGTAGTAAAATAATTTAATTTTGTATTTTGTAATTTAAGTATCGTAATTATACATATACACAAAAAGAAGTGCAATCGTGTAAAATACATAGGTGCGTTCAGTGTTTCTCAACAAAATGTTTATATACATTTTAAATGTATTATGAAATTATGAATGAAACTAAAATTATTGTTACTCTAATTTTGTTGAATTTTATCTAATTTTTCAGAAAATTATTTATAAAAAAAATGTATATTGTTAGCATATATATATATATTAATTTATATAATAAACAAAATATTAATTAATAATTATTTTGCTTATTATGTAGGTGCTTCAGAAACAATTGACATATATTTACTCGTAAATAACGGTAAATTTTGAATATTCATTTTATTCACACTTTTCTAAACATTGTGTATAAATTATGTAATTCGATCAATTGTTATTGAACCGTTAACCGATATCATTATTATAGTATTATGTAGGTATTCAATAAAAGCTCTATCGAAAGTAGTTGAAAATGTTGCTTGTGTGTTAAAAATATTAAAATTTAAAAACATTTTCTCGTAACATACATATAATATGTAGGTGTAAATTATTTGCTTGATCGTTATCAAGTGCAAGTTATCAATTGATATCATTATAGTGATTTGATTGAAAGAATTTTGATAATTATGTGTTACGATAAAAGCTGTATTGAAAGTGCTTGCTGTTATATAATTTACTCAATAAGGTTTAACGATTTCAATGACTTTTTCTTATCGACATTGAAATACAAAACGATATATTTTTGATTTGTTATTTCAATAATCAAATCATCACATTTATCGAAAAACATGATTGATACTTTGAAAAAAATATTTTTTTTTTGTTTTAATTGTTGTTATATAGAAGTTTAGAGTAAAAGTTAAAAAATTCGAGTTATATTAAAACATTAATGAAGGTACCTACATTAATTATCTTTGAAATATTACCATTTATTCAAAATGTAAAATGTTTCAGTTGTAAACAGAATATCTCTAAACTCTGTAAAAAATAATGTGTATTTAAAAAAAAATATATTTAAGCAAATAAATGAATTGAATTGAATTGAAATTAACGAATTTTTTTAATAAGCACAGCTGAAAAGGGTTTAATTATAGTGCTTAATTAAAAGATGTGATAATATTATATGTATCTATTATATATCTAATAAAACAAATCTCACAATATGCGTACTAAATAAATTTATAGAAATTTATATAACAATATAAAAAAAAAAGTTATTAAATGTTTTAAAAACTTTTTCGTTAATTCTGTGACACCTTATATCGACCAATATTTATTAATATTGACGATCAATATATGCATATATATATGTATTTATTGTATTATGCGTATTTGCATACTAATAATATGTATTATTAGTTGCAAGGCATTACAATTGATTTCCATGTTGAGTATTTATTTATGTTGCTTGTCAATATGCATGTATAAAATAAAATGTGAATGTTGCTTGCAACATATTAACGGAGAGTTAGTATACTATCCTAAATCATATGAATAATATCTTTTAAACATTTTTGTTTAAAATAAAATAAAATGAAACAAGTGTATAGAGATATGTATGTTTGTGTATAATCAAAAATAATACTATGTTTTATATATTATTTTTGATATAATGCATACTGTATATTTAATGATATAATGATGGTGGTGTATTTTTGATTATATATACATTTATATGTGTTGTATTCATTGTTTGAATGCATTTACTTGAAAATGCATTTTCATTTGGTATTGCATTGCAATTATGTTGCAACATAATTGCTTATATGCATGGATTACGTTTTTTGTTTTTGCAGGGATGTTATAAAATGTTTCTAGATTTGTTTATTATATTTTCTCCAATAATTTAAAATTGTGTATATATCCTTCTTTTGTATATTGAGTTGAAGTGTGAAAGAGATAAATTTAAATTATTATATATTAAAATAAAAATTATATTTCTAATGATGAGTACCACCTCCTCCTACACAGCACACATTTTAAAAGGGTTTATGTTGTTTTAGTTATCTGTTATTTGGTTTTTGTGTTATTTTTTTTTTGCTGTTTTTGAGTTATTTTGATAATGTGTGTGTAGGCATAGATGTGTACATCAAAAGTAAAATAAGAAAAAATAAATGGTGTGTATATAAAGATGATAATATCATTATCATTATCATGATCCTAACTATGTATTTAGTTCAGTGATGACGAGTCATCTTCATTATGAATGAATGAATGCGTTGGTTATATTATATATATATATATATATATATATATATATATTATATATACAAATATGGATGCATGTGATATATAAGTCATAGCTGTACCTAACAAATCTAAAGGTGAAAATTTTTTTATATCTAGAATTTGTTTTTTATTTATCAATGTATTGAATATTTATTATAAAGTAAAGGGTGATTCGTGATCGTAAGCTATTGAGAAAAACAAAAAAACTGAATTTGATGGTAATTTTTTATATTTTGTTGAAATTTTATTGAATTGAGTGGGATTTGTAATGCATGTATACAATTGTAAATAGATGAATTGAAATACCTATAGATGGAAGAATATGGGTGAATATGACATACTATATTGATAATATCTACTAATACTTTAATAAAAAGGATAATATGGAGGTGTTAACATTTAATGTAGATGGTATTTACCTACCATAGTGATAACAGCTTTTTAGTGAATCAAATTTTTGTTACATGTTTTTTAATTTTGATTTTTAATCAAATTTTAATGATTAATTTTTATGACACTTTTAAAAAAATATAAATATAAATGTATTGATGTGTGCTTATTTCATGTGTGCTAATTAAATATTACAAAATTTCTAATTATTATGTTACTACCTATTTCAAATTAAAAACACAAATATTAAATTAATGTATAGCGTCGTGTATATCAGCTACTAGATTATGATGTCAAAATTTTAGTGGTTTGAAATTTGTGGTACCTAGTAATAATAATATAATTTAAATGTTTGTAGTAAACGTCGTAGGTACATGCGCGTCAAATACTTTAGTGGTTTTTGAATATTATACATGTGCCTAAACTGATTTGATTTTAATTTAAAAGTTCAAGAATATTTGGACAATGAAATCTAAATTTCTATTGTTAAAATTACAGAAAAAGCTTAGCTGGTGGTCGGTATGTACATGTGTAACGAGAAAATAATTATATGATCTTTTTTTTTTTGTAATTACATACGTCATCGGGGAAATTTTTTTTATTTATAGGTAGGTATGCATGTGTACCGATCAAATTTTGAAATCTTCTTGTTTCTATATAAGGTAATTTTTAGTAGCTCGTGCCTATTTAATAGTGGTGGGATAAATATTTTTTTATATGATCTTTAAACTTTTTCTGTTTTTAATTCAAATTTAACCATTTGTGACGCTCTTTAATGAATCATTTTAATATGTGGTTACTCAATAAAAATAAAAAAAAATCAAATCATAATAGGTATAAAATTGAGTCATTGAATTATTGTTGTAGGTATCAGTTATTTGTAAGCCTAATATACACCATCCATAGTAAAATTTGTACAGTCAAACCCGTTCATAATCACTTTGTAATTGTCAAAATTAAAAGTCAGTGTAATGCAAAGGCTTAATATTAACTATGTATTATGATATATAGGTACCTATAATAATAAAAAAAACAGGAGATTCGTGGCAGTTTTTCTGTTATTTTATTAGTTTAGTTTTTCCTTTAAGGTTGTATTTACTTTGGAGTTCTAAAAAATATTTATGTAGTAATTAAAATTTTGTCTTAGAATAAAAATATCGAAGTAGATTTTATTAAATAAAAATATAAAAAATGCTTTATCTCTCTCTTGCACATAGTAAAATATAAATACAAAATACAACATACATAATTGATTTGTACGAAGAATTTTATAAAATTTTTATAAGTTTTTGCAAATTTTCTAAGAGTTTGAGTTTATTTTTGAGTACATTTAAAAAAAAATGAGGAAATGAGTACAAAATATTCAAGGTCTTTTATTTCGAAAATTTTGCAAAAAAATTGTTGTTGTTTTAAAACGTTAAAAATTTTGTTGGTAGTGTTTTTCAATGTTAAATTTTTGTAGGAAATCCTATCTATGTTTTTTTCGAAAATGAAATTTTTTTTAATTTGACTCAAATTTCTCAATTTGAAATTATCTCAATTTTTTTTACTCGAACAAACCTATAGGTTAGTTCAAGAATTTTTGATCTTTATTTTAACATTAACTGTGTTCTTTTAATACGGTTAAAGGTCTAGGTTTTATTAAATTCAAAAGAACAATGTAGATTAATGATATGAATAATTTTTTTAAGTTGGCAAACCTGTTAATTGAGTAATTAAAAATTTCTATTGAAAAATTACGCAAGCGCTACTCGTGACAAATATAATTACTAAATATTTAAGACCCGTATAAAACCAGATAAATATCTGGGTTTTGAATTGTTATTGTATTTTCATATTAAAGTATTGACCTAGATCGTGAATCGGATGAAAAGAACACAGCTATTATTGTAATAAGCTAATAAAGTTTATAATAGATGTTTATCGATTCGTAATTACAGTTGATTTGATAAAAAAAGAGAAGGACGGATGAGGTTGAGGAATTCTGAAAAGGAAAGAAGAAGAGAGACTAGAAGAAGTAAGAGATTCTGTATTAACTGAACATTTTTGTTATTCACGATGGCAAGTCTATTAAACTAATCCAACAGTGTTATTTAATAATTCTTAGACAGTATATATATTTTGCTATACATCAAATCTTTAAATATAAATAAATGCTAATAGTTATTTACAGTTAGTACCTCTATTTTCAATTTGATAAATGCAAATAAAAATAAAAATAACAAAAATTTAAATGAATGAAGTTAACACAATTTCTTTATTATTTATTTAATTAAAAAATTAATTTTAATTTATTTTGTGATACATAGGTATTTATTTAGATATTTGATTATGTGGGTGAGAATTTTGACTTAAGTTCCTGTTTTTCTTTTGTTGAATATTTTCGTAGTTCTCAACAGTACGTACGCACATACATACATACATATTAAATGCAAATAAGAATGATTTGCAAAAATTCAACACTGATGATGATTTCACTTTAAAATAAATTTATTTATTTAAAATCTCACACTTAATCGAAAATTTACATTTTGAATTAATAAGGTAAAAAAAAAAAAAAAAAATGTTAGTAAACCTATTCTAACCAAAATAGATAGCTGAGATTATGAGATGATTAATAAAAAAAAATATATTTATATGTTAAATATTAGCAATAGAAAATATTTTTGATGTAATTGCATTTAGTAAGAAAAAAGAAGTGGTTTTTCAGTATTTTTTTTTTGTTTATGAAAAGAATTCCCCAAAAAGAAAAAATCCCAATTTATAAATTAAATTATCATTTATTAAATTACAATAAAAATATTTTTCAATTTATTTCTTTATTATATAGGTAGGTACTGCTTGAAATGAAAACATAACCAATGCTGGTACCTTACGTTGCTTTTGTTTTTATATATAATTCCAAGTCTATGGGATGAACATCCTAACTCTATTTACACAGAGATTTTGAATACTCAATCACACACTAAGCTTTTCAATAGAATTTTTATGGTATATCAACTAATTTAAATGTGGAAAACTATATCTATTGTATAGAGTACTTCGCCTTCATAATAGTATAGTTTATTTACTATTTATCATTTATTTTTCTCAGTGATAAGGGGCACTGGACCAGGTTGAAAAATCCAGAAAGCATTTTTTGCTTTCATCGGGAATCGAACCTTTCGATTGAAAGACAGGCGCTTTACCTACTGCGCCACCCAGCTTGTTTATTACTTATTAAAATTATTAATACTGCCTAGTTACTAGCAACATAAAAAAAACTGTTATTAAATTTATTAGAATTTCTGTGATGTGATTTGAATCTTAAAACTTATTTATCCACAAAAGGGTAGCTAACAATTCCATCAACACCTTCATGGTTTCACATAATCAAATATTTTTTACACGTTGGGTTGCACAGTGCCTGCTTTTCAAAGCGAAAGGTCCCACGATCGATTCTGCGAAAAGCGAAAGGTCCCACGATCGATTCTGCGAAAAGCGAAAGGTCCCACGATGGAGCAAAAATAAAATGCTTTATCGAGTTTTCGACCTAGTCCCCAGTATCTTTTGTCATTGGTATAAAATAAATGACAAAAAATAATTTAGAGTATCTGGTAGCAATTTGAATAAAATAGGGCTATTCTATTAATTCCTCACAATAGCAGTAGTTTTCCACAGTTAATGAGTTGTGATAAGTCAGTAATTTGATAAATAACTGCTCGAAATATTGTAGATGTTGTAGTATAAACTTGCAATACCGTACTTAATTATGCCGTTAGATCCGTTATGCCGGAGAAGCCGTTATTTTAAAATTTGTAAAAAATTTATTAACTAAATCGAGGGTGCTCTATCGATTGGTGATATTTTCAACTTCCGAGAAGTACCGAAAATCGGTCTTTTAAGCTTAAAACTCGCCCAAATCAAGATTTTCAAATGGGAAGGCGTACTTTTTTATGCAAATTCGGATTCTACGTCAAAAAATAAGAAATTTATGTTAAATCATTTTTTTTTTGTTTCAAATTATTCACAATTAGAATTAGTCATCTTATTTAAGCACACACCTTAGCAGTTAAACATCTGTGTAGACCGCTTACAATATCTGCTGGTTGACAGGAAACAAAGGTGAGGAACAATGATAACAGTGGCAATTTCAGTATTGATTTATTTAAGATTTTCGATTGATTTAATAGAATTTTAATTGGTGTATATTAAAACAAGACTACAAATACCAATAATTTTACTTTACAGTTTATAAAAAGGCTTATTTTTCTATTTATGTTTAGAAACAATTTGTCTCAATGTTTTAACAGTTGGTTCAAATGAATTTGTCAATATTAATATTTTTTCGGACTTATTGATTTTACCCGACTAGGAATAGAGTTCAGATAGGAATATTGTAGAGGATAATTTAATTTTTTTTTTAAATTAATTGATAATTTTAAATAACAATCAATATTTAATAATATTTAATTATGAAGATTTCGTCCAGAAAGGAGTTGTACAGATCACACCAATACAATCCGCATAATCATAGAGCAATCTGTGGAATGCCGCTCTCCATTATACCTCTTGTTCATTGATTTCAAGAAGGTTTTCGAGACGGTTCAACACATTGCGATGTGGGATGTATTAGAAAAAAGAATTCCCGAGAAATTAATAAGATTAACTGAAGCTTTGTGTGCAGATGCAGAATTAACCGTTCGCATAGATTCTGCGAAGTCCAAAATAAAGCAGATCTACTTCAGAAAGCAACGCACAGAATCGGACCAGAAATTACATAGATAAAACCAAGGCCATGATGATAAATATCATCAATACAAATACCATCAAAATAGAAGGTGAAAAAGTTGAATAAGTGGAAAGATTCTGCTACCCAGACAGAGGTACAGAGCTGATGATTTCAATAACAGACTTCGTAAGGCCAGAGCTGAGTTTGGTGAATTAAGTCCAATATGGAAGAATGTTCAAATAACTAGGGAAGCATTTCAAAGATTAGCATTTTCAAAGCATATGTAACGTCAAAACTTTTGTATGGCAGCGAAACTGGATGACGTCAAAATAACATCAGTCAAAGACTTCAAGTATTTGCGTACAAGTGCCAAAGAAGAATATGTAGAATATTCATCAGCAATGAGGACTTAAGGTAGCTAACAGCTGAAGAATCGATAATATATCAAATTAAGCGTAGAAAATGGAAATGGATAGGTCACACTCTAAGAAAACAATCAAATAATATAACCAGAATGGCCCTACAATGGAACCTCCAAGAAAGCAGAAGGCGAGAAAGACCCAACAATACCTGGCGTCGAACTATTACTTGTGAACTAACGAGAAATGGACGAACTTGGGAGGAAATAAAGATCACTGCGTACAACAGAGACCAATGAAGGAGGCAAGTTGATGTCCTATGCTCCCACGAAAAATAACAGGGGAAAAAAATTATTAAACTATTTTAATTATTGTCCTCAAGATTTAATGGCTATTTTTCTTGATAGCTGATCACTACCAACTTGTAGTTGTTTGATTTTAATATCTAGATGCTGATTAAGAAAATATTTCCACGTTTAAAGAGAAACGACCTTTAATTTTTGAAATCAAAGAAAGAATCAATTCCGAAGAAGTTTGTCTTCCAAATACATGCTTTATAAGTAGTAAAGAGATTTTCGATTTATTACTAAAACCAATTAGAGCATAAAAATTATGGCTCAAATGTAGAAAAAAGCTTTTTTAAAAAGTTAATTTAAAAGAAAAATCAAATTTCTATAGATTGTTTCTATACATTAATTGCCTTTAAATTTCGTTTTTCTCCATTTTAATATTTAGACTTATAATCCGTTATACGAGTCCTAAGATATGTTAAATAATTTAGAGGGTTTAAGACGGCTTTGGGCTCATAATTAGAACATACAAAATTTACTCTTTGAAATTGAACAGGTTTGTCAGGATTATCAAATTAAATTTACAAAACCATGCGTGCAATATTTAGTACCTACTCTATCAAACTGTATTTGCCTCTTTACTACTTTGGTGAGATTTTCGTTGATGAGTCTAATATACTTGTATGCATCATGCTTTGTATGACGATTTTTATTTATTTAGTCAATTTCACACCTCACTATCGAACTAAAATTTATCATAATCAATTGATATCAATGTTATTATCTTTATTATTCTCTATTTACTTACATTTGCTTATCTTATCAACAATTTTTTTTTCGCAAATAGTAAAAAAAAAACAAAAAATTATTCATTCATAAATTTTTTACCTTATTTTTACTTACTATTATTTCTACTCAATCGTGTACAATCTGATATACAATATTAGCTTTTATTATTGAAATAAAAACAGTGCGCCATGTAATATACTATACCGTTATTTAATTTGTTTTTTATTTTCTATTTAATTTTTTTTAATTTACTACTCTAATGCAAAAAAGTTGGCCTACCTTTAAATTTGTCATCACAATAAAAAATGTTGTGTAGGTAATTAATCTAAAAAAAAATAGATTTTATGTCGCATCTACTGAGATTTTATGGAAAAATTGAGAAATCATTATGCAAGTACTAAAACGGATAATACAAACAATGTATGGGCCAACTTTTTTACAATAGAGTTGTAATTGATGACGAAATTTTCGAAAATTGTATTTGTTAAAATCAAATACATTTATATTTGAATAATTGGTTATTATTTAATTGGCATACTATATTTGAGTAATAATTATTGGACTTTACCCCAGTCTAGTAATAATTGTATCATAAATATGATTGAAAGATATATTCTATATGTATATAATACATACATTTAATTAGCATACACATATTATAATTCGGAAATATCCAAAGGCAGGGTATTAAAACTGGAAGTAAAAAGTCTCGATAAGAATTGTATGCAGATAGGCAACAATCAAAGACTTATATTTCATTGAAGCGTTTACATGAAAATAACCGAATAAGGGGTTATAAAAGAAAATTATGATTGGAAAATGATTAATATACATATTTCGTAACATATCAACAGACCAAAAATTTAATTAACTTTCAACTTTAAATAATTTTTTAATCGACATTAAAATTGACCAACTGATTCAAAACTGAATAGATATTTATTCAAGCTCGAATAGCCATCAATACTTAAGAGTGATAGCGATCGATACGATTTATTGACTAATGAAAAGCTATGGATATATTCAATTTCAATGAATTCTCATTGTCGCAGTTGCAAAAAATAATTTGATTAAAAATTCTAAATATTTACTATTCAGGCGCCATGGCGCTTTTATGAGAAATCCGATTTTTGGATTCGTAAGTAAAGGTTTGCCAAGTATAATACTGCAGATATATTGGGGGAAGAAAATTATCTGTAAGTGTTTTAATGTCGTACATAATAAATACTTTTGAGTCGTTTATAGATAGATAATTTTATTTAAAAGTTAATCGATTTGAGTGTGAAATTCAAATTTGTATGCTTAACCCACAAGTATAGACTTTTGTTATGGATGAAGGTTATACCTTCATTTATTTGTACAATATTATGTCATCATCAAGGAAGTTTCGCAAAGGTGGAAGGGATGCTAAATAATTACTGCATTTTCTATATTGTGATATTTGAATAGTATTTATGTACATATGTATTTATGTATATGTGATCAGGCTCTCAGAATAATTTAATTTTTAAAATCGTAGGCAGAAATTTATATTTATTTTTTATTCATTTCCGTCACAAAACACACCACACATAATTCATATAAATATGAAATAAAAAATAAATAAACATCGCTACCCCCTCTCAATTACTATTGTTATTTCCTTACTTTTACTTATATTATTGAATCAAGTTCAATTTAGTGGCTTCTAAATTCCAATTCTAAAATCAACAAACAAACAAAAAAAAAATATAAAATTATAAAATAACAAAATCAAATTATTATGCCTCAATATTTATTTTATAAAATATTTTTTGCTGTCTTATTTTTTGCCGTCCTGCCAAAATAAAAAAATAAATATTATGAGTAATCGTAAAAATTCTAGGGAAAAACGTGAAAACTCCATGAATCGACACAGTATTACGTATCCATTAGAATGAATAGAATACTGAATTAATGTACATATATATACATATTGACATACAAATAATATTGTAAACTATAACTATATATACAAGAAAAACATTTTTTTTTTGCTTATAAATATAGTTCAGAACATCAGTAAGAATCAAAACAACAACAACAAAATCTAAAATACTGAATTTACATTGAGTCAATTTAAATTTTTTTTTGTTATTATTTTTTTTGTTTTGTTTTTTTGAATAATCTATCTAAGTTATCGTTTACTATAAAGCTTTATCTATCTATATGAATATCTATATGTAAATGTAGACGTACTTATAAAATTTAAATGTAATTTGTCTCTATATAATATTATGTAAATATCTATAGATACATATATCTATATTTATAGGATATACAACCGAACAAGAAAAAAAAGTATAGAAATGACTCTATTTAATTTTTATTTCCGAATAACGATGACGACATAAGGTCGTCTGGTTTATTATATATACATTTATGGATACATAATCTATCTATCTCTATGAATGATTTTATAAAGCTAAATCCGAACACATGTTTTGTTGTATACAACAGCTGAACAATAGCATAAAAATATTTATAAAAAAAAATTATGTATGAATACAGTAAAATAGTGTTGTATAAAGTCACCATTATAGATAGGTGCTTATATAGAAAGAAAAAAAAGCTTCCAAATATAGAATTATTTTAGGTATATACCTACATATTTATTAAAAAAGTTTGTTTGTAGGATTTAGTGTGTAAATTTTAAAGTGAAAAAAAAAAAAAATAAATGAAAAAACAAAAATAAAACGGATATGACTTTTATCAATGTATAAAAAAAAAGTTAAAGTTAACTCAATAGTTAGAAATACCGGTAATATTTTTTCTATGAATGTCTATGGATGTGTATAGTGTATTCCATAATGAATGCATCTTGTACTTTATTAGAATAAATTTTTAACATCTGAATAAAAGAGATACGACCATAACGTACTCTTTGAAAATTACATGCATTTGCTGATTTTGAGCTGTGCTCTGCTATCGTAAAAAAAAACTAAATTTATTCTGTTATTAAAAAGTGTTTTTTTTTTTCAATATAATACAATCGATTTGATAATGTGAAGTTGGAAAATATTTAACATTATCTTTAATATGAGTATATAAAATCGTAGGTTAAGAAGCTTGCGACACATTTTAGCAAAAACTATTTGAGTCAATATGACCAAGCTTCTAACGTGTATTATTTAAAACCGCCGCTTAGTTTTTGGTTAATGTTTACAATCGTCAGATGGCGCTGTTATCCATATATGTATACCGAATTGTCTAAAACATGCGTATCAGCTTTTTAAGAGGGGAAGGAAGAACTAAATTGAGGGTGCTCTATCGATTGGTGGAATTTTCAACTTTCGGAAAGGACCGAAAATCGGTTTTTTAAGACCAAAAATCGCCGAAATTGGCCGAAATCAAGATTTTCAAATGGGAAGGGATACTTTTTTATGCAAATTCAGATTCTACGACAAAAAATAAGAAAATTACGCATGCTTTGGAACACCCGGTATAGTATAATCTAATGTATACAACGCTTTTCAACGGCCGTGAGATGTCAAAAAAAGTTGAAATGTATGAAATTGTATGAGAGATAGACAATCTCAACACCGTAAAAAATTCATAGTGAGAAATTTGGATTTGTTTGAACTTTTCACGGTGTATACGGCATTAGCTGTCAGGTTTGAAGTTTTTAATCATATAATTAGGTACAATAAAAATTTTAAAATTTGAAATTTCTTGTGTAGCATCGTTACTATTTTTAAATATTCAAAAACTGTTTAAAAATTAAAAATGGGGTTTGGATGAAGACTTGATTAATTTAGTTCGTGAAAATAGTATCATAAGTATATAACAAACAAAGGATACCACTGTATATCATGTATATCATTTTATTTGTAGGTATATAACAGATTGTCATTTCTTTTCTCATTTGAACGGCGTTGACAATATCACAAAAAAAAAATTATAATTTCACTATGAAAGTTCACATGTGTCACGCGTTAAAAGCGTCGAGACTATCTCCAGGGTTACGAATAAAATCGTTAGTGTATATTATTATGCTCGTTAACTCTAGAATCTTTGTACCGATCAACTGTATTTTTTTTTTATATTTTCTTCAGAAATGGAGACTGGATTGGATAGCTACCATATACCTAACACCTAACAAGAATATTTCAAAAACTAACGATGTTAGAGAGCTGAAAACTGGTACTGAAACTACTTTCTCAAAAATAAATAAATATATATTTATCGTTTTTCGAAATTAGAAATAGTTCGGGTAGCTGCCATACATCTTCTAGAATCCATTCAAAAATTAAAAGTGTTATAGACCAGAAAATTTGTACAAAATAAATACTCTACGAAAAATAAAATCAATGGCTCTTACCTTTTTTCCCAAAATTCGGACTGGATCTGGTAGCTACAATTCAAGTCCTAGCACCCATTAAAAGTATTTCAAAAAGTAAAGAAGTTAGAGAATTGATTAGGTACTTATAGATACTTCCGCATATACATTTACCGTTCTTTGAAATTAGCCATACATTTGGGAAGCTGCCATATAACTCCTAGTACCCGTCAAAAATATTTTAAAAACTAAATTACTAAAAATTTGTTAGCATATGCCTTTGCTTGATAATAATGAGAGGATATTAGAAAATTACAAATTTATACTAACTAATATCTTTGTATAAGTGCAGATATTTTTGTAATAAAGCTGTGTAATGAATGGAGTTTAATATAAGGTCAATGTGATTATGTACGATGAAATACTGAAAGAAAAATATTTTCTGATTTAAAGCGGTGTCTGCTGTTAATAAGGGATTGGATCATATTTCTAACTTATTACACTATGATATTAGTGATCTCTCTTCTGAATTCTAACGATTTAAGATTAACTTTAAGCAGTTCCTATAAGGTGGTAGAATAACTGGATTTTATCATTTTAAATTTCGCAGTGCAACATTTTTTTTTGTATTGATTATTGTTCGAATTGGATTGGCTGGCACTATTCAAGGTCGAACAAAGGACCTAAAAAGTGATTTAAGGACGCATGGATCGTCGCAAAATTTTTTTTGAATTGATTATTGTTCGAATTGGATTGGCTGGAACTATTCAAGGTCGAACAAAGGACCTAAAAAGTGACTTAAGGACGCATTTCCATTACATGGAAATAATAAAAAGAAACGGACCTAGATTTCTATTTTATGAGATGCAAGAGTAGTTAGTAATAAAACTGATCAATTGAATATTGTGAAAAAATCCTATTCACTGTAAAAGCAATTTTAATTTTAAATCGCTCGTACTAAACTTTTTCATCAACATTTTGCTTGATAAGCATGTTAACATAGCCAACTAGAGATGTTTATTTGAATTGTTTATTTGAATTGCTAAATTAATAAATTGTTATCGTAATAAGTACGTAAATAGAAAAATCTTTTGAAGATAAATCGATCAAACAGACCCCCCCGCAATGTTGTTTAAAATTCGGTGACTTATATTTTCAAGATCAGCCTTCTTTTGTGTCAATTTATAATCTAATATTTGTGATTAAGATATACATATTTTATATTAACAATTGAAATATAAAATTAAAATTCTTATCATTGTACAAAAATTGTAATACTGTGATTGAATTAGTGATAAAAGTTCTACTTCCCATTTTATTTATTTTATTTGCTTGTCTTATTCAAGCATGCTATTTTTATAGTGTGTTTGATTAGAATATTGAATTTTGTGTACAATAAAAAATTTTACTAACTTGACGTCAATTACGTAGATTGAGATTTTATATATACATAAATGTATATGCTAATCTACCTAATAGTATAACTAAGTTTTGATATCAAATAAATATTATAGCTATCTAATGTCTCACGTGAAAATTCTAAGAATTATTTTTTTTTTTGTTATTTGATTACTGATCGTTATTATGTCGATGACGTTTTTTATTTTGTAAATAAATAAAAACAAATTTTAAACATTTAAAACGAAAAAAATTTAAATTGAAAAATTCGAAAATTATAAATTCCAATCAAATGCAACCATAGTTAAAATTATAAATATGACATACCTACGAGTATTTTTAGAAAATAGAAATATTTTTTTTTTAAAAATAGGTTTTCTATCAAAGCTTATTTAGAATAGAATAGTCAAAAAGTCACACTTAATTAGACTAAAATTAGTTTATTGTTCAAGTTATTTTATTCTAATATCACTACCATGTGTAGTTTAGGCTAGGATTTAACGAGGTGGTAAAAAATTGCAAAATATGAGATAGAATGAATAAATATAAAATTTATTGAACCTTGAACCTTGAACCTTGAACCTTGAAAAGATTTTTTTGCGCAGTAAAATAAAAATTCTGCTCAGTTGAGTGTGCATATAGTAAAAATATTAGTTTTTGCATTATAAATAAAATAAACGTACAGTAAATGTTGCCAATAACCGACTTTCATATTTTGGAAAAGTGTGAATTTCGTTTCTAAAAAAATCTACTGTTTCAAGTTAAGAAAATTTGAGTAAAAGGGGACACCGCGTTCGGAAAAACACAAAACCAAAATCGATACAAAATGTTTATTGAACCTTCTTGAAAAGGGGAATATATTTCCTCTTCTAGAAATTGTATAATCCCGTGCTAATCCTTTGGAAAAAGAAAATATACTCCTTTTGCAGAAATGTTCGAAAACGGTTCAAAAATTTTGTTACACCTTCTGAAGAAAGCGGATATATTCTATCTTTCCCGAAATTGTAGAAAATTGTTCCAAATTTTTGTTAAACCTTCTGAATTGGCAGTATACTCTTACGAGCTGTATTGATTTGAGTCACGTTATCCCCCAAACTTTCAAAAGTAATTTTGAGGCCTTTTGAAGTCATTGAAAAATCAATGAAGATAAATTACAGTAGCTTTCGGCTAAATTTAATGTGCAAGTTTTTTTTACTATTAATCCTTTTCAAAAAGCATTTTTTGTGTTTTTATTCTTTTACTGTACATTTAATTCATTTATTTACTGTGATTTACTGTGTTTTTTTTTATTTACTGTGATTTTAAATTATTTACTAAGAGGGTGGATTTTTTTGTATTGTGTTTAATACTTTACTGTGCAAAAATATATTTTACTGTTAAATTTAAATTAATAACTGTGTTTTTAAATTTTTTACTGTGCGTTTTAATTTTCAGAGCCTAGTTTATTTTGGTTTTCTACATAAATTAATAAATCGATTAAGAATTTTTTTGTTTATAACAAAAATAGATAACGATAAGAATTTAAAAACAAAAATAAAAATATAAAATTTAACTGGAGCGAATTGGAGCGAATTGAAGCGAATTTCATTAGATTGAAGTGTTACCAGATAATTGACAAAATTAATTTATTTTGAGTGGTAATTGTTATTTTGGGTAGGTGAGGTGTGATAAACAATTTGTACAATTAATAACGTTTGAGGGAAAAATAATTGAATTTAATTTTGTTTTTGGTTTTAATAAGTTATAATAAGATAAGATAATTTTAGTTATTTACTCTTGATTTTAAATTTATTTATACATAGGTTTTTTTTTTTTAAATTACTGGATAGAAGCTAAAGAGTAGACGGAAAATTAATAAGAAATTTTTTGATATATCTTTTAACCTTTTTAAGTTACATCTTGAGGAGGTACATAAGATTAAGATATTATAGCATTCTATAGAATCTGGAAAAATTTATTCTTTGATATATTTTAGATACAAGTGAAGTAAAAAGTTGATTTAATGAAATATATTTAGCCAACATTTAAAATATATTTATGTAGTCGTCGTGAAAATTTGTGTAATACGGACTGCCGGAGTTTGTTGTAATTGATTTGTGTCGGATATAAAGAACAATAAATTAAGGACGATGGCAAAATCAGAACAATATTTTAACAGAGATTTTCCAAAATATGCTGAAGGAACTCAACCATTTACAGTTTTTATCGAAGGCAATATCGTTTTTACCGAAGGAAGTGGAAAAATAACTTTTCTTAATCGTTTCCAAAAATACAAGAATGTGTGCCTTTTAACAGAACCAGTTGATAAATGGAGAAATTGAGCTGGAATAAATATTTTCAATTTGATGTATAGAGAGCTTCATAAATGGGCTCATCCATTCCAAAACTATGTTAGTTTGACGATGTTATAGTCACACACCTGACCTACTGATAAAACAGTTAAATTAATGGAAAGATAAATCTACAGTTCAAGGTATTGTTTTGTAGAGAACATGTATAAGAATGGACCTATACATGAAGGCATGCATCAAATTTTAAAAGAATGTTACGAACTTATCTCTACGTCGATTCATGCTCAAGCTGATTTAATTGTTTATTTAAGAACCGCTCCAGAAGTGGTTTACAAAAGAATGATGAATAGGACACGTTCTGAAGAAAGTTGTGTACCTTTGCAATATTTACAGGATGAACTTCATGAGAATTGACTAATTCATAAAAACATATGCCAAATATTCCGGTAATAGTATTAGATACCAACTTAGGGTTAGATGCAATTCATACAGAATATAAGAAGGATAGTATTTTCCAAGCTTCATCACTTCAACCAATGGTTTCCACAGCTAAAAAATAAAGACTTAGTAGTTAACAATTTTCATATTGTAAATACGAAACAATCACAATTATATTTTAAATTTTATGCATTTAATCTGGACTTGTTAAGCTTAATTTGCAGATTCGTAATTTTATTTCAGTAATTATTTTTGGTTTTCTGTGTTTTATAATTTGTTTTTTAAGTATAGTTAATAAATATTAAGTAAAAACGGAGGAAGAAATATGAAGAAATATAGATTTTGATCTTAGAATGATTGGCTTGAAAAACATAGGTGTGTATTTAATGACCTAAAAAACTAAGATAATTTTTTTTTATAACAGACAACACTAACCAATTCTGAGTTTGTTTTTATTAACACCACAATAGAAATCATCAAAAACTTTAACTGCTTAGGACAAAGTGATAGATAGAAAACTTAAGTGACCACATTGAATACATAAGAAAAAAAAAGCTAACATCGTATATTTTTTTTATGGGAACATTTTTTACTAAGGATACTTTGTACACTGCCCAATTCGTTTATTAATCGCATTGATTAAGAGCTCGTTCAAAATGTGAACAAATGGTTGTATGATTTGCCAACATAAGACTAAAAACTTTTTGGCTACTTTGAACATAAAGACTACTTCTTGAAAGAGCAACTTGTGTACTTGTTGTACTCGAAGGAATCAACTGAGACAACTTACATTCACGAATACGATGTAATGATGTGTCAAGTTGGATTAACTTCACTCTGAATGGCCTGAATAATATTCAAAATTGAAATATAACAATGACAATTTTTTTATCAGTTCCGGTTGAGACCATCATGTTCTTTAGTTGCAATAATCTTCTCATAACATCAAGCACCGCTTTTTTCGAACATAAAACATTTAATCACTATCTGTGGTTAAAAGTTTATTTCCAGTCATTAGAAAATGAAGTTGTGGAGTTAGAATCAAAGGTGCTGTATATCCAATCAAATTATTATTCACATAAGAAAAATACGTCAAGGTCGTTGTACTATAGCAGACATAATTGTTGATACCAATTAATTTATGTATGTAAAACTTGGATTTTGTATATGCAATCTTCGAAAGATGGAATCAATGGAAATATTTAAATAAAATGCATTAAAGTCTACAAGGTAGATTGGTTACGGACACGCAACACTTGTGAAATGAAATACTCTACATTAGTGAGGTGAAATCAAAAATCTTTTGCACCGAAGCCAAAATAATCGTTTTTGATTGGACTATGTCTCATGATACACAATTCTTTGATTGTCAAGGGAACTTTAGCAAAGTAAATAAAAACAGATAATAATTATCCATGTTTGCAATCAAATTAAAGAAAAATTCAAGTTGTATGGTAATGTAATTCGAATAATCTAATCTAAGAATAAGAATAACAGTGTAAGAAAACAGAATTTCAATAAAGTTTTAAGAACAAAATTTAAGAATTTGAACAGTAATCGATTGAAATTTTTGGATCTTCGATATCAGTACTTAGCATTTAGAAATTATTATAATTTTATTGGATTTCGAAATGGCAACACTGATTTGTGGAATCGTTTAAGCACCATATTTTGTTTTAACCTAATTTTTAGTTGTTGAAAAGCAGGTCTCCAAATAATGGCTGGTGAATTGCTGCAGTATGCAGTTGAGTATGAATATATGAAAAAGTATAACTCGTACCACGAATCAAATCAAATTTAATGAAACATTATAATTACACAATATATAATTTAACAATTAAATAAATTAATATAAATTGTAATATTAAATAAATCTTTTATTAATAACAATTTCCTAAAATTTTTTAAGAGATTATGAATTAGTATAAGGGAATTTTATTTGTCAATTTTATTATTAAAAATAATTACCACAAGGTTCATCACTTTCTCCAATTTTATTAAACATGTTATCAGATTTATCGAGACCTCCAAAATGCTACACAAGTTTATACGCAGACGATACTATGTCCTATTATCATCTTCCATATGCCCAAATGAAATAATAAATAATCTCGAAAATGATTTCCAAATAATTCAAGAATTTTATTACAAATGGAAAATCAAAAGCAATGGCGAAAAAACAAACTCGACTCTCTTCACAAAAAGAAGAAAACCATGTTAATTGCCTAACAGAAACTTATTTTTAAATAATAACGAAATAATATGGGAAAGAGATGATATTAAATATTTTGGTATACATTTGGACAAAAAATTAATGTTTAAAGCACATATAACTAAGACAATCAACATAGACTTATATATAAACATTTTGTATCCAATTATAAATAAAAAATCCAGGATAACTGTAGAAAACAAACTAATAATATTTAAAGCTATTTTTCGCAGTATTCTTTTATACGGGTTCGCTATGGAAGAGCGCTGCGAAAACAAACTTAGATGTGCTGCAAAGAAAACAAAATGCGATCCTAAAAAAAATAATTTTGGTTAAACTTTTTTGTTTTTCCACCAACAGATTGCATAGCATAGCAAATATTAATACTGTTTCCGAACAAATAGCAAAGATTCGCCTGCCTTTCTAGAGATCTGTCTAAATTCAGTAAATCCGCTAATAAGAGCGATTGTAGATTAAGCTTTTACCAATTATGTTGTTTTTTTTTTTTGTTTGTTCTTTTTTTTTTTTTTTTAATTAAATTAGTTTTTAAGTTTTAGAATAAAAATAAATTGATCAAAAAGGTTTTTACTTGCAATTTTTCCTTAAAAATATGTGTTATTAATAGAAAAGTTCAGGTTAGTCTAAGTAAATTAAAAGTCATAGGTGTAAATACATTAGTATAAACTCTTAATTATTAAAATTAGAAATAAGGAAGATTGTAAAATGAAATTAAGGCATAATAAAATAATAATAATAATAATAATAAAATAATTAATAATTTATTTATTTATTTTATTTATTTATTTTAGTTTAGCTCAAACTTCATTACAATTATTATTTTTTTTTTTTTTTTTACAATACAACATATTTAGTTAACAAATTCAAATTATATCTAACTTAGAACTAGTTAAAATACGTTGAAATAAATTGAACACATATTTTAATTACTACAGATTACTTATATAATTTAAGTTTTTGAGTCTGTTTCGAAAGTGTGAAGTCAATATAGTTTATGTGTTTATTACCAATTAGTAACATTCTATGAATTGGCTCATAATTCCCATAATTAGTCCTATGAAAACTTAATGTAAAGAAGTTTGTATTTCGTAGACGATTATTTGAATTAATGTTGATGTTATACAAAATCGGAGGAGAAGCAATGTTTCCTTTAAAAATTTCAATAAGAAAAATAACATCCGCCACTTCTCGTTTTAATTTCAAAGTTTTCAAATGAATTAAATTCAACCTATGTTCAGATGGAGGTAAAAATGGATTTGACCATTGGAAGTTGCAAATCTTAAAAAAATGTTTGCGCTGCTTCAATCCTGTTAATATGAACATCATAGAAGGGTAACCAAACTTGACTAGCATACTCCAAATTTAGTCTAACGAGACTAGAATACAAAGATTTGAGAACATAGGGATCGTTAAATTCCTTTGACCAACGTTTAACAAAACCTAGCATAGAATTAGCTTTATTGATAATATTACAAAAATGTGATTTAAAGTCTAGCTTGTCGTCAAAGTAAACTCCTAAGTTTTTAATTGAGCTCGTTTTAGAAACGCTAGTACCATTTAAAGAATAATTAAAACAAACCGGATTACGTCGACGTGTATAACACATAAGTGCACATTTATATAAATCCTTGAAATATCCTGGTAAAATTTTATAAAGAAAGTTAATTTTGAATTAAAATTTATTTTGTGAATGTAAGCTTAAAATATAGTTTTATGGAACAAATCCAATCTTCATATTAGCAAAATTATATTGAATCCAAACTATCTTTATAAATTATTATTATTTTTTTTAAAAACCGATTTAATAGAAAATTTACTTCTCAAATCCATATTATAATACACAAGAACACGATTAGTGAAGGCACACTTTTCGTGGTTTTTGTGTTTTTCGTTTCGTTTTTTTCTTTATTCAATCAATCAATGATGTAGGCCATGGGGATCGAAATAAATTTTTATTTTAGCTCAGTTGGTTGAAGTTAACATGACACTTCAACCAACTGAGCTATACAACTTCAATGAACTGAGCTGATATAATAAATTTTTGTGAGTTCAATTGTCTTTTGAGTAAAATTTTTTTTTATTGTTTTTGGATTATCGCATTTGGTTTTTTGTACTTTTAGTAGAAAAAAAATTAAGTAGTAGGATAACATTAATATAGGTTTTAAAGGAAAATTTATAAAATATAAGTATTTCCTTTTCAGATACACGAAATTTGTAGGAATTTATATAATTTTACAGATTGACACATTTTAAAGAAACGTATATTCACCATTACAAAAAAGAGATAACTGAAATGATGTGAATGTTTATCGAACCTATATTAAAACTATATTGTTCAAATTTATTTCACAGATTGTATAATAGTTAATTTTAATAAAAAGGAATATTTGAATTTTGCTGCGAAACGGCACAATAAAATGATTTTTATTGAATTTGAACATTTGATTTGTTTAAATTTTCTGAAAATAATGTATAGAATAGCAATATTAATAGCAAACCACAAAAAAATAAAAATTGTTCAAAGTTTTAAGTTAATCTTTATAAAATTAACTCTTTTATTTAGAAAATAAAAAAAAAATATCAGATAGAATGCAACTTTTTTATAAGACTTTATTAGACATAAATTTTCAGTAAGTCTTGCATATGCAATATCAATCAATAAATCACAAGGTCAAATATTTCAAAGAGTCGGAATTTTCCCCCCTAAAACTATCTTCACCCATGGTCAGCTCTAAACAGTAACGTCAGGAGCAACAAAATCCATTGCTCTAAAAATTAAAATTCTGTCAGGACCAAGACAGGGGAAAAGTCAGGGACAAGGACAGTGTAACTGACAATGTTGCATACCAGGAGGTTTGCTAGAATATTCCATTTTATCCAATTTTGTCTTATTATAAATTTTAAAATTCGTTCATAATAATTGGGAAACGGTAATGAATGATATTAAGCCATAGTTATGATTAATGATTTAATAACATTTTCGGAAACTATTTCTTAATAATATTCCAACACACTACACTTTCCTAATTAACGTGAAAAATCAATTAATCGGTCAATAATATCAGTTATGGTAAAGGGTTTCAGTGGGTTAGAGTACCATATAGCTAAGTGGCTAAGTACGTGGTCTGTTTAGTATTTTTCGAGGTTTTGCCCTGCCTTCGAAAAATAAAAAAATAATAAAAGCAAATTAAATCTTATAAAAAAAGTTTAATGCTATCTGATGCTTCTTATATTTATTTTCAAATTAATATTCACTTAAAATTTTGAACATTTTTTATTTTTTTATGGTTTGCTATTAATATTACTATTCTATACATTGTTTTCAGACAATTTAAACATATCAAATGTTCAAATTCATTAAAAATCATTTTATTGTGCAGTTTCACAGAAAAATTGCTTTCTTTTGCTCGGCTGGGTATGTACCCGGAGGTTTCTTCTAGATGTTATCTAATTTCGTATACCAACAATAATTCATAACACACTGGGTGGCGCAGTAAGTATAGATCGCCTGCATTTCAACCGAAGGCAAAAAAGTGTTTTATTGATTTTTCAGCCTGGTCCAGTATCCTTTCTCATTGGAATAAAATAAATGATAAAAAATAGTTCAGAGTGTTGGTTAGTCGAACTAAAAATTTTTTTTAGATCAATGTTTTTAAGCGAGGTGCTCCTAAGAGAACTCGACTGTATAATACTACTAAAAATAAAATGGAATAAAATGGAAAACGAAGTTACTCTACAATAGATATAGTTTTCCACATTTAATACCATAGACATACCATAACAAAAATTTGGGTGATGGACGAAATTTCGTGTCCCGAAATTCCGTTTTATCAAAATTTAGTTTCTCAAAATCTATAGTTTGTCCAAATTTCATTTTTTGAATATGGCTACATTTCTTTTTGTTTTTAGAAAAGCTAATTTTATAATATTCCTGTCAAACAGTAGGCTATGCATACACCAAGTTTGTATGTAATTGTTTATTCCAAATCTCTATCCAAAAGCAGTTAGGGTGTTCATCTAATATAGACTTTGAATTATATAAAAAAAATATTAACAATCTAAATTTGTATAGGAAGTACCTACTATAGTAACATTTCAGTGTGAACCATTTTACCCGTCATAACATTCTTCTTCTATATTCACTTTAAATATAAATCGGGTTTTTATTTTTTTTTTGTTTTTTGTAACTCAATAGTAATTTTCGGGCTGTTAAAATTAAATAAAACAAAACAAAAAAGAAATAAAAAATATCTAGACTCCCCAGACTTTAAGGAAATACCAAAGTTTTGTTTTGCATATTAAATTTAATAAAATTTCGGATAATTATCATTCACTTGAATTCATTCATTAATTTTTTTTTTTAATGTATATTATTTATGATTTTATTTTTAATTTATCTGGAGGGATATAAAAAGATGAAAAATTTTATTTTAATGAATTTCGGAGACAACATTTTGAAAGACAAAAAAATTCAAATCGATGCTGAGTCAGTTTTGAAGTGTAAAAAAAAAATGTGAATTAATATGACATTTTTTTTCTTTTTAAACTGTGATCATTAATTATTTTACTTAGAATTTTATAGAACTAGTATTCATATCTAAATTTGAGTTATACTATTTTAAATTAATTGGGATCAAATTTTTATAGAAATCACAATCTTAGAAAGATTTAGTAAATAATGAAACATGTGTAGACTAGCACTAAGTGACAGTTCAACCTGCAGACACTGTCTGGAAGAGGAAATAACCTCAATACATGTTGTAGGAGAACATGTAGGCCTAGCCTAGGAGACCATGTATCCTAGCTTTTTCAAGTCTGTGACTCAGATGGTGTCTTCTGTAATCTTAAAACAAATAAAGCATTTATGGCTGCAAAGCATTTTTTGTTTGCTCTAAGGGCGTTTCCGAACCTCTCGCACTTGCGCTTGATACTCGAACTAAACCTGTCAAATCGCACTTGATTTGTTGTCAAAGTTTTAGTGTAGTCTCAAACACACTAAATATCGCAAAATTAAATTTATTAAAACTGAAAATAAAAAAAAATTAGTGCGATTTGACAGGTTTAGTGCGAATATATCAAGTGCAAGTGCGAAAGGTTCGGAAACGCCCTAAGTTACTTTCGAAAAAAGTTAAAACTTCGTCATATACGTCGTTAATTAAGCCAATATTAACTTATGGATCGCTAATATGGTATAATATGAGCACATATAGCAATTATTAGGAATAGCTAATGATTTTCAAACAAAAAAATTTTCAAAGAACATTATTACTGAAATAAATTTTTTTTCTAATCTATGTAAAATTAATAAAATTGACTTTTTTATAATCAAACTAAATAGAGAACATTTCAATAGAATTTTAAATATTAAAAACAACACATTAATTTGTCATGCGTTTACTATACAATAATAATAAATACATGCAATCTACAGTGGAGAGTAAGTTCGTACCACCAGAAGCATTTTACTTCCTTACATACAATTTGATTGCATACAATTACAAACGGTACATACAATCTGATTGTAATGTCCCTGACCCTATTAGAACTACCTTATAAGCAGGAGACCTATAATTTGATACAAATTTAACTATAAAAGATCAGCTTTGTAACAAAAACTATTGGTGACTAGGTGAAGAGGTAAACCATCTTATAGGATGAACAAGAGAATGCCAGCTTTCGTTATACTTTCATTTGTCTTTAGTTTTAAGATTCTGATACTAAGTCTTAAAATAAATCTAAATTACTTAATTTGTTTGTTTTTTTATAAATGTTTTACATTTGCATAAAATTAATTAAGCATTTAATTAAATATTATTACAATCAGAAGTAAGATTTTGAGTATCCTACAGGGGTCATTAAAACAATTAATAACATAGTTTAGTTTCTTTTTAAATTTATTTTTGAAACTTGTAACAAATAATAAAAATAAATAAAAAAAAAAAAAAAAACTATTTCAAACATGAACGATCACTTTATCTAAAAACACTTAAACTATAAACTGATTTATTAGCATAAAATAATTAAAAATGGTTTTTACTTGCCATTTTGTCCTTTGCAAATTAAATTTATTCTAAATATTTAAGTCAAGTTAGTCTAAATAATTACAAATCAAAGGTGTAAATATTCTAGTAATATAAGCTCTTGAAATATAGAATTAAAATATATGAAAATAACATATTGTACAAATACATTAAGGCAATAAATAACATAATAATAATAATAATATAAACTGTTTATTATTGATAATCGGTTTGATTTTTACTGATATAAGATGATTTATTTAGTTAAAGTTGAATTTTATTTATTTATTTGATATTTATTTACAAATATTGAATTTGGGAAAAAAATTAGGTACTTCTTTTATCATTTTTCACTAATCAAATTATTCTATTTTATTTAAACAAAAACTAAAAAACTTATTAATAAATTTTGTATCGTGTGAAATTGACCAACATTTTCATTCACAATATCAAATTAACATTAATTACTCACCTTTAACAATTTCTTTATTATTAGTTATAATATCCATGTTATCATCAGTCATTTATATACTTTCTTTACAAATTTAAAATTGTTAATTTTTTTTTTTACTTTACGTTTTAATAATAATTAATTACTTCCTTTAAAATTTAAACTGATTTTCTTTAAAATTTAAACCCTTCAGAACGCAATCATATATTCTTGTATAGATAAAAAATCATTTTATAATATCTAATGTTGGAACGACACACTTTATAAATTAGCACCTTATCACTATATATTACTTGCTTTCAGTTAACTTATATATATATTTTTTTTATTGTTTTAACGAAAATTAATTAAAAACAAATCATCGAAAGGATATATCCAATTAACACCTTTCATAAAATTTCATTCATAAGATTTTATTTTATTTTTAAAAATATATTCAAACCACAATAAAAAGGTATACAAATTTACATTAATTCACAAAAAATTAAAAATAATAACAATAACAATAAAAATAACAAGAAATAATAATATGATATAGAATCTGATATAGAATTTTAAATAACTAAAATTAGAATAGATTTGTGAATTGCGAATATTATTTAAGCAATCGTTAGAACACCTGAACTCTTAATGATCACCAATTTTAAATTTAATCTGATTATATATAGTATGAGGAATATAGATATGCGACAGAATAGTCTGTGTTCGGGAATTGTAGGTAAAAAATAAAAAATGAAAAAAATAAATAAATACACAATAAGAAAAATTAAAAACAAATACGGCGGAATGAATGAACCTAAAAAAAAAAAAACTGAAAATAAAAAACATAAAAACGAAAAATATAGGTTCAACAAGTTTATTACTCACACAGTGTGTGATTTTGTGATTTTGAAAAATAAAAATAATAAAAAAGAAAAGCGCAAAAAATTCCGATTGTTATTTACAAAATAACAAAAATATAAAAAGAAAAAGGACTAAACAAAAATTCGATATAAATGTGTTAGAAAACGATTTAATTAAATCTGAGTCAACGATTTCGTATAATGAATCAGATATACATAAAATTTCGAATTATGTAACGAATTATGCACTAATACAACAAAAAAATGTCGTATACTGAACCTGGGGTAGCATTGTGTAATTTGAAACGTCGTTTTGTTTCGACTATTTTCAAAAAGTGGCATTGCATAATTTTGTTTCGACCATTTTTATTTTGTTTCAATCTTTTCAAAATTGGTACGACATATTTTGGTATTGCGTAAGGTTGAACCGCTACTTTTTTTACATTTGATACGACCAAATTTTGGCGATTGAAAAATAGTTGACGCTTTTAGGTAAATTTTAAAAAAAATAATAAATTAATACATGATTTTTATTGGAATATTTATTTTAGAAACGCACAAAAATAAAAATTCCAATAAAATGAAAAATTAAGTAAATTTATAATGATTTTCTGTAAAGAAAAAAAATGTTCAGAATAAAAAAAAAAAAAATTTTTGGTATTATTATTAGCTTCTTTTACTTGTATCCAGTTGCAATTTCTTTCAGTTCCATTTTTTTTATTTTAATATTATTTTCTAGCAGTAATTGTTGAAATTTTAACGAAACAAATCAAAAATGGAATTATGTAAAGTGTTTCACTGTTTTCTCGCGCGTTTCAAAATAAATTAACGTTTCAAATTACGTAATGTCATCCAAATTTTGTTTCGACAACATTTTGTTTCGACCGAAATGTTTGAAACAAAGTTACACAATTCCACCCCAGAACCTATGGCTGATATATTATGTTTTTAACCGGCTTCTTGTTAACATTGAATTTTTATAATATTGTATGTATACTTTATTTTTGCTTTGAATTTACCGATATTCGAGTTTTTATTAATCAGTCATTAAAGTGCTAAATCGACATCTTTGAACCTTAGTCGATGCAATTTTTCATGTTATCAGGATTTTACATTCAACCACAAAAATATTGTTATCTATCTAGTTATACTGATGCTATACTATAAAAATGCATGAAATGTTGTAAATAGTGGCCTCGGTAGACGAGTGATAAAGCAATGTAATGACCGAAGGACCACAGGTTCCAACCCCGTGAGAAATTTTTCAAATTGTGAATAATTTAATAATTAATAAAGATATAATATAACTAATAAAAAAATAATATAATATATATAACATAAAAATATATACCAAATAATTAATATAATTTAATAAAAAGGGCCACATTTGGAAAGGGAAAAGGACCTATGAAATTGGACTACAGATTTATCTGTACGATCAACTGTTTAAATAAATAAATAATAATTGTTGCAGATATTGTAGTATAAACTTGCAGTACCGTACTTAATTCAGCACGAAAAGGTTATTTACTATCTAATTTACTGTCAAGAACATTAGAAAAAAAAAAAAATAATACAAAATGGCATCATCGAAGTTTAATAGAGTTGCTTTTTTAGAAGAAGTTGGTCACAAGCATTGCAGGAAGCTATATAGCCTGCGAAATATCGATATTTGCAATCAAATATTAAAATAATTATTGTGAAAGAAAATGTGATAAAAATGATTTAATTTGAAATATCACAAAAATCCGATTAAAAAATTAAAAAAATTCATTAAGTGTTTATTAATGAAAATTTATTCTATTAGGTCCTGTCTTTTAAATCGAAATTCTGAAAACTAAGGTGGTTATGCTGAAGTCCGAAGCGGAATTTCTCCAAAAAAAAATTCCGATCCGAATACGAAAAAATCGGTATGCTGAAGTCCCTTCGACTGCAAAGTCTGTGCAGAAATCAAAATCATATGTTTCGGAAGATTTTGTTTTTGTTTTCATATTCATTTCAAACATTTTTATTTTCAATTTTTTTTTATTTATTTTGTAAAAAAATTTTAATAGATAATGTATATACATAAATTAAAAGTAAAAGTTACAACTTTCTTAATTATACATATATATATACAAATTAAAATAATAGTATTTTTTTGTTACATCAGAGAAAATTTAAAATTCTCTAAAGAATGTAAAATATATATGTATCGTTTTTAATGTATATACATATTATGTTATAATATTAAAAACAATAAAATATATTATTCTTTTGAAGCGCTTTTTTATTCCTAAATAAAAAAAAATATTTTTCATAAATGAAAAAAAAATTGAAAAAAAAAACTATTATTACATTTTCTACTTCTCCTAATATTCTAAATACAAAAATTGTATGCTTTATAATTCATTTCCGAACCATTCTAATACTTCCGAATGAGAAATTCCGGCGTACAATTTTCAAATTATTTTCCGTTCCGACGAACTTGAGCATACATAAATTTTAAAATTTCGGATAAATAATGACATTTGCAGACTGCGGAATACTTACGGACTTCAGCATACCAAATGCGGAATGTAATCGGAATTTCACATTCCGACGAACTTCAGCATAACCACCTAATTCTTATCATATATTTATTTTGCAATAATCTCTGCTTCACTAATTCAGTTAAAAACTTAACACATAAATTTATATTTTAAAAAACAATATGTACCACCAAATTGTGATTATGGAGTAAACCTTACGATCAGGCCTCTGTTCAAAAATTGTATTCAATATTCAAATTCAAGAGATAGGGATAGATATTTGAAAACTAATAGTCTACACATTTTAAAGAGTGATGATGAAACCGATTATAAAAAGATAATAAATTTGTTAAAAACTATTTAACTATACACAACAATTTGTGAAACAATAAATGAAACAAAATCCATAAAATATGTTAAGTCAAAAATATTGAACGTTAAAACAAAAAAAAAAATGGAATAAAGAGAAAATAGAATATTTCATTTATAATAACTTCATATAATTATTATGTATAAGAAAAACTGAAGTATTGAATTATTATTTATGTATATTAAAAAAAAATAGATTAAAAATGTATTCCAAGACTAAAATATGTAATTAGAAAATAAGAAAAAAACAAAAGAAAAAAAAAATAATGTAAACACCACCTGGCTGGAAAAAACTTATAATGTGTTCAATCAAAGGTCAGTTGAAAAAATTAAGTTCAAAATTTTCAAAATGGAGGAGGCACAAATTATTTTAGTAAAAATGTTTAACTATAAATTTATTTTTCAAGACTAGATCTAGATCACTAAAATTGATTTAAAGAACAAGAATTAAAAACTAAAATTATAAGTTGAGTATACAAACTACAGAAGAAGTCTGCAAGTAGTCTGTAAAACGAAATACGCCTATATGTAAAATCAGGATATTTAGGAAAATTCAAAAAAAAATATTCTACTATTTTTAACAGTTAAAATTGTACAATAGTCGTTGTGCTTTTACAAACTTTACAATATTCTCTTGCTATATTCTTCGTTATTTCCCCTTTGATATTCTCGGTTTTGTAATATTTTTGGGCCAAAGATTTTCCGGATTATTTTTCTTAGAAATATATACCTAAATGTTGTTCGTCTCTTAATGTAAATGTCCAACATGCTTATCAATGGGTTACTATAGGTTTTATTATTGTCTTAAAAAAATAAATAAAATCAAGGTATTCTGTGAACGTGACCCAACTGCTATTGACTGGAAATCAGCTGATGCTGAATATGTTGTTGAATTTACTGGTATATTCACAACCACCGATAAAGCTGGTGCTCATTTCAAAGGTGATGCCAAAAAAGTTTCATCTCAGATCCATCAGCTGATGCACCAATGTTCGTATGCGGTGTTAATTTAGAAGCATATAATCCATCGATGAATTTTGTATCAAATGCCAGTTGCACAACAAATTGTTTAGCTCCATTAGCTAAAGTTATTCATGATAACTTTAAAATTGTTGAAGGTTTAATGACCACTGTTCATGCAACAACTGCCACACAAAAGGCTGTTGATGATCCATCTGGTAAGTTATGGCGTGATGGTCGTAGTGCTGGTCAAAATACCATTCCAGCTTCAACTGGTGCCCTAAAATGTATCAGTTGTTGATGTGGTTTTAGTAAACCAGTATCATATGATACCATTAAACTAAAAGTTAAAGAAGCTGCGGAAGGTTCATTAAAAGGAATTTTGGATTATACTGAAGAAGAAGTTGTATCAACTGACTTTCTTAGTGATATACATTCATCAATCTTTGATGCTAAAGCTAGTATTCCATTGAATGATTCTTTTGTAAAATTGATTTCATGGTACGATAATGAATTTGTTTATTCAAACCGTGTTATTGATGTAATGAAATGTATTAACTACATTAAATTAATTACATATACAACGAAAAACAAAAACAAAATTGCACAACATCATCCAAAACACTCATCCTTCCGATGCTGTTATATGGTTCTGCTGCTATATCTGAATCGTGAACATTACCGAAATCAAGTGAGCACGCACTTGGTATCTTAGAGAAAAAAAATGTTCGCCACATTTATGGTCTTGTGTCTGACGAAGGGGTTTGGATAAGAAGCCGAACTATACCGGCTGTTCAAAGATATAATGTTAAGACGTCTCCATTGGCTAGGTCATGTAAAGCGTATGGATGAAAATGCTCCAGCTAGGAAACTTTTCGAATACAAGTTCCTCGGGGAACGCATCGTCGAAGGGAGGCCACAACTTCGTTGGAGAGATGAAGTATCGGCAGATATGAAAAAACTTTAGGTCACCAACTGAAGAGATTCTACTCGTGACTGAAGTCAGTGGAGGACGATTTTGCGCAAGGCTCAAGACCTTCAAGGTCTATAGCGCCCAACAATTCAACAATTAAGTAAGTATATGCCAAGTTTTGTTTGTCTAGTAAGAATTTTAGATTGTAGTAATTTTTATTAATATAGTAACTTCTATTTCTCACGTTTATTCCCTCCTGATGCATGAGTGCATATACTGTTGTCATTTTTTATTAGTACTACACCAAGGCAATTAAAGTTTGTGATACCTTTAAAATTAAAGTTGTTGGTATTACCATAGTTTGATTGGTTTTCAGTCATTTTCATATATTTTGCCTTATTTTCGTTAATTTCCAAACTAGCTTCTCTTGTCTTTTGTAGTATAATAAATTTTTCTACCATTTTCCTATAACTCTTAGTTACAATCGCATATAAGTTTTAGCTATATCGGCAGCGTAGGTTATAATTTGGAAGCCTTCATCAATTTTTTCTGTTCTAAAACCATATTAAATAACAAAGCTGAAAGCGCGTCGCCTCGTTGTACTCCCGACTTAATTTCAAAATCTATCAAGGTTTTATTTTGTATAAGAACTTTTGGTCGTGAATTGAACATTGGGCAAGGTTAGCTAATGTTAGTATACTATTTTCTTTCTATTAATGCCGTGGAAGATTTGCTTGTAGTCAATAAAGACAATAAAGTGAAGAAAGGACAAAAGATAATCGAATTAAGTGAGTTCGATACAATGACTGTTATAAAGATTTATCATGCCAATCTAGATCCAATGTAGATCGTAAAAGGTCTAGACTTGTTAGTACGAGTTGTGAACAATTTGATCTAATATTTCTTTACTTGAAACATTTTCAAAAAATATATTGAAATAATTTTTTTAGTAACTTGCATGTGATATGACTTTTAAATTTACGTTCGAAATGTTTCATCCATGACTCATCGAGCCCGGGGAATGGATAAATAGAATGTTCACTGGATATATATTTGGTTGAGGAAGAACATTTGACATGTACCACAAATGGTGACTCATTGTTAGTCAACATGTTAATATGAAAACACAACTAAGTTTACACAATGTTTTGGGGACCATAAGGACAAGCGGAGCGATGTAACGATTTTTTTAAATTTTTTTTAATTTCTTTTGTATTTTTAACGTTAAATGCTTTTATATTACATTTTTGCAATTTTGTGCATCATGTGACCTCTAATCATTAGTAGAATCATATAAATTGGTGCGATATTCTAATATTGGAAAATGAAGAGAGGAGTTTTAAACAGTTTTTTAACCAAAAATCGACCGCACATTTTACATTCATATGTACGTATACATTTTATTTTATTTCGAAGTTGTTTTAGAGTTCACAAATCTATATTCTATACTGGTATTCACCACAATACAATGGCATACCATTTTACACTAACACAAAATCGAAAAAAAAATTTACAATATCCTTGCACCGCCCATTTTAATTCTTCTACAAGTTAAAGTGTGTAGTGAGCATATTGAAAAAAATTCAAAATTACATCATTAAGTTGTGTTGGAATAATTTTAACTGCAACATAAAATTTATTTTCCAATACAATACAAAAGAATTTATTAAATGAAAGGACATTCATTATGTGTACATAATTATTATAATACATAATATATATTTATATATAAGTAAATTCATATTTCATTTATTCTTGGAAAATTTATAAAGAATATAAAAAATATACACAAATATTCTATATATACATAACCATATCGATCATAGCAATACAGGTCCTTTAATTTGAAAACGAAACTGAAAATAAAAGAAAATAACAATGAAGAAGAGAAGAATTGTACTGGAAACAATATAAAAAAAAAACAACAAATACAAAAAAACTGAAGTGATTGGATTGAAAAGAATTTCATTGATAATGTCGAAAATATATTTTTGTGAATGGACTAGTACCTATACATATAACTACTATATCTATAACAAATTTATATACATAAATTGAAATATGTATATTTATTTAAAATTCATATAACATTAGATCTAAATTATAATACATAGTTCAGTATATCAGAATTTTTGTTTGGTGTAGTGTTATACATTTCGTTTGATTGTAGCTGTTTCACAATTATTTTGTTTTTATTGTTTTCATTTTATTAATGGTAAGTTGGTATGATGCGCTAGCTTTACAAAATTCTTATGAATTAATTTTTAGTCTTTGGTGTTATGCATTCTTTGAAAAATGACGCTACAAAAGTGACTTACTATTATGTTTTTTAATTTTCTTAGGATCGATCCTAGCAACTGTTTAGGCGTTTAGGATTATATATTTCATTAAATTTAGTAAAAATAAATTTAATTTGAATTTATTTTCTTCATATTTATGTTTTTCAGATAGTGGTAAATCATCGAAAGAGGTTTCAGAAACAGCTTCTGTTCGAGAAGAGTAGCTTTAAGGACTGCGGGATTTTAACTCAATAATAAGTCCTATCATTATTGCAACATTAACACTGGTCTTCAATAAATGTGTACTATGGAATTTTTCATTCAAAATTTCAATATGGTATTACTTATTGGGGTGGAGCATATACCAAAACAAAATAACACCTCTGTTTATTCTACAATTATTTTAGAAATATCTGTTTATAATCGTTTGCATCTAATATTTGTCATTGAAAAATATAATTTGTGCGACACTTAATTTATTTTAAAACAATAAAAAAATTCTTTATTCGTAGTTGTTAATTTTTATACCATCTTGCCAGATTATTTAAGAAGCTCCCATAATTTATTAGAATTCTTGGCGACAAAAATATCTTTTTAAACAGAATTAAGACATGGGCTTTTGGGTTTCAATCATAGAGAAATCGAAGTTTTATTAGGTATCATAGTTTGAAGTGATTTTCATTTGTTAAATATTTTTTTTATTCATAATTTATTTTTGCTTTTAAAAATATTTTTGAGTATGCTTCTATGTACTTCCTAGTCTTAGTTTTAACTTTTTTACTTTTTCCGAGTTATTAAATACAAATTGCCTTAGTATTTAATTGTTACATTATTATTTTACTTTATTTTATTGCAACAAGCCAATAACAAAATTTTTATTTAGTGCAAAAGGGGGAGAATTAAACTTAATGAAGTAAAATCCACGCACGTTAACTTTACAAATAAAAACATTGCTTTCGTGTTTTGATCTAAAATCAGATATTAAAGCCAGGCCGGGCATACGGTATTCAAATATGCGGTTGTGCTAAACAACTACAAATTCAAACTATCCAAACATTCTAAAACAAAGTATTGCCCCATGGTTTGTTCGCAATGCTGATATTCATAGGGATCTCAGGGTTCCTCTCATAAGAGACGAAATAAAAAAATTGGCTGTACGCCATAAAAGTCGTCTCTCTCAACATGTCAATGTCGAAGTTAGTTTGACGTTTAACAAAACTTTGTTAGAAGACTTAAACTGACGAAACAGTTCGAACTGTGTTAGGATAAAATCTTTTATCTGACAATAATTCCTAATAAAATTTTGTTTGATCAAAGATACCTATACAGGTATGCATCTGGGCATGCGGTATTCAAATACTGTTACTACAATAGAGCGAAAATTGTATTAATGGTTAGTCATAAAGACTAGTTCGTTAAAGTTGGCACAGTTCTTTACTTCATTCTTCCCCGGTACTTAGAACAGAAGTAGAAGCCTCTTTTGATGATTTTCTTCTATCTGAAAAAAAAACTTTATTTTTAATTATATTAATATATTTTTACCCCACCATAAGCTCTATTATAATTACTGTACGTATACATTTTTTTGATGTGGCATTTAACACTATTTTTATTAAGTTATAAAAACTGCCTCTAACTATTCTCTCTTTGTATACATTTAATAATAATATTAAATTATTTTTCTTTAGTTTTAAGTCATAACTGAATTATTTAAGTTTTGTATGTTTCCCTTAGAGCCTTAGTCTACTTTGACAGCGTTCAAAATCGAGCCATTCGACTAATTGGCGATCCAAATATAACTTCATCCCATAATATCGACGTGTATTCGGAGCACTTTCTCTGTTTTAAAGATACTTCGTAAAGCACTGCTTCCTGCTCTTAAACAATTCCAACACAAAACAAGAGCAGCAGCAAATGTTCACCCCTACACTGTGCACTGTGCCTATCCCTACAAATGTACACTGTGGAAATCCCAAGATGACATAAAGTATAGGTTATGGAAGTTTGTTCACATTTCGCACTTCAAGAATGTGAAATTATATTCCTTTATAATTTGGAAAAGTTTAAAGAAAATAATAATACCTTTATTCTTCAATTGCCTAATACTAATCTATCTTCCTTTTTTTCTCCCTAATTTATCTTATCCTATCCTATATCACCAAGTGGCACGTAAGTGTTAAAGGTATTTTCCTACCTATCGCTTGGCTGTTTATAAAAAAAAAACCAAAAATTGGATTATAAATTTTAAGATTTTTGTTTTTAATTTACTTACTTGAACAGAATAAAGAATTTTCAACTTAAACTATACATATTTGACATCGAGAATAATATTTAAACCATACATATGAGAATAATATCTGTGGTTTTCTGATAATATCTGATCTACTTCTTTTGATAGCACTCAACAAAGGGACATTTTTTTCCAGTTTATTAATATGATCTTCCAATTTAAATTTTTCATCAATTACAACACCAAGATATTAATATGAGGAGTGACTCTTTCAATTGCATCCTTATTTATCGGCAATTTTGGATTTATATCAACTTTATTTCCTATTTTATATTCTGTATAATTTGTTTTTTTAAGCATTTATAGTTAATTTATTACCTATAAGCCAATTGTTGTATTTTCACAAATTTGCATTTATTACTCTTTATAATTTATCACAATTTCTGGCACTATAGTATCATCAGCAAAGATCTTATATTAAGCTACTAAATTCGCATACTGTATATTATAAATATAAAGCAGATATAATGCAGGACCACTGACCCTTGAGTGACCTACATCAATATTAATTGAAATTTGATTACTTAGTGCTCCATTAATTTTTGTAATAGTTTTCATATTTTTGATATAAGAGTTGAATAGATTGTGAACTGCTCACCGCATACCAATTTCGTACAATCTATATCAAGTAAAATACTATGACTTACCGGATCAAAAGTCTTTTTTAAATCAATAGCAGAGCATACATATTATAGTTTCCTTCATACAATTTATTTATAACAGAGTTTGTACATTACAAAACTGCAAAATCAGTTCCAATTTTTTTTTTAAAACCAAATTAATTCATATTAAAGCCTACCATCTCTTGTATAACATTTTGTATTCTGTCATTTATAATTTTTTCAAACACTTTCCTTACTCAACTTGTAAGAGTAATTGATCTTGATTTTAAACACTCATGATAAATACAGTAGAAAAACATCTATTTACTAAAGAAACAATTTTAGGTGCTATCATAATGTTGCAACATGCTTTAGATCTACGCGGCTGTTATATTATCAGTTATATTATATTACCCTGGTGTACTATTTTTTAATTTATTAAGTTTATTTCAGTTTATTATAGTTCAAAAAACTTTTACAACATCAATATATAAAAAAAAAATTTCACAAAATTTAAAGGACTTAAAAATCGTGAAAACTAAACTTAAACATTCAATTTTAAAAGGGGGATAACCTTATAAAATTTACTAGGGGGAGGTGGGGATATTTTAAGTGAGGGGTAAAAATAAACAGAGGAATTATTTCAAAATCTAAACATGTTAGAACATTGCAAATTTAACGGAACTATCGAAATTTTATACTGTCAATGTTACAAAAAATCCATGCGTTTTTTAGTTGCGTTGAGAAATTGGAAGTGAAAGGGTGTTTTTTGCTAAGAAAAGTATTTATTCTTTTTTTCTTAAAACTTGTATTGTGTTGGCTGTTTTGAAAATAGGTAAGCACTTGTTACTGCATAATATTTTTTGCGGTTTAAATTTCTTATCAGTTCATAATATTAATAATTTGACATTTTGTTTTATGTGATTTTTTTATATTTAACGAAAAAGATTACTTGGGGTTAGAAATTAAGATACTTTACTTGTATTTGAAAAAACTAAGTCAAATAATTTTATTTAAAAAGTACTTGAAAATAGTATTTAAAATTTTTTTTACTTAATTAATTTTACTCAAATATTTAAAATCAAATACTTTTACCCAATGAGTAGTACTAGCATTTGTATTTTACCCAGCTCTGGCTATATTTAAAACTTAATTCCGTTTTTAATTTTCACTCTTCTGCATTTAAGCTTATAAATAGGTTTGACAGTGTTAGTGATGTTTGTAAGTTAGTACTTGGCTGCACATTTGTAAATTAATCGAATTTTAAATATATCAATTTCTTGCAAAAGATTTTAAATAAAAATACACCTTTGTACCTGTTTAATAAAGTAACTTTTGGAAGATCTACCTCAAATGTAAATTTGATTATTCCGCGTTATTTTGGGCATCTAAGGCACTTGTCATTCTTAAAATTATTACTTTGTGGAATTCTTTGATGAATGCTATTAGTTGTGAAACTCGTTGGTCTAAATTCTTGGACCACAGTTGAGAGTAAGGGAAGAGATTAGTCGCTCCTTCTTTGTTGAGATAATCATAGTTGAATGGAAGAGAGAAGTTATTGAAATTGTTGAAATTAGTGAACTTATTGAAATCATTGTATTTATTGAATTATTGTTTATTTTAATTTTTTAATTGCTTTCTTACCTTAAATTGCATTTAAATTGCTTTAATTAACTTATTTTGAATGAAATTATTATAGCTAGGAAGATTCATTAAACTTAGGTGATTTCATTCAATTCACGACTAAAGAAATTAAAAATCTTTGTAAAAACTTAAAAATCAACAAAGACCAAGGTCGTGATGGTAAAATATGGACCGTAAGATGATGCCTAAAAAATCTTTTGAATTGCTATATGACATCTTAAATTTATGTGTAAGGTTCAGTTATTTTCCGAAATAATGAAAAGATGCCATGGTAATATGTGTACCAGATATGAACAAGCCGAAAAACTTGGTTAGTAGCTATAGACAATATACCAATTAGTATTTTGAGCTCCATTGGCAAACTGTTTAAGAAAGGTATTAAGACACGATTGCAGAATTTTTACGAAAACAACCTTCTACTGCCAGACGAAAAGTTCGGTTTCCGGAGCAACCATTCGGCTGATCAAAACACAATTTAATATTAATCAATTAAAAAATCTGTTGGTCTTGTTATCTGTGACATAGAAAACTCTTTTGATTCCGTATGACACAACGGTCTGATCCATAAATTATATCAAATGCTGTTCCCAATTTACCTGGTCAAGCTTATTAAAAGTTTCCTTGAAGATAGAATATTTTGTGTAAAAATCAATGAGACTCGTTCATCCAAATATCATTTGCCAACTGGTGTCGATTTTAAGCGCTCATTTATACAACTTGTATATTGCAGATATTCCCACTCCGGTTTCATGCGAAATAGGCTTGTTCGCTGATGACAATACATTGTATACCTCAGATGTCAATCCTAGCATAATAATCTTGAATCTAGAAAACGGATTCAATTCTCTACACCAATATTACCACAAATGGCAAATAAAAATAAATACCTTGAAAACCTTCGCGTGCTTTTTTACTAGAAAAAAAAACCTTGCTTATTACCTGACAGGAACTTACAACTAAATGGCAATTCCGTCCACTGGAGCACTATTGTCGAATATCTAGGAATCATTCTAGATCCCAAATTAACTTTTAAACCCCTAATCAACGACAAAATAAAAAAAAAATAAATGTTAATTAAATTGTTATACGGACTAATTAATAGGAAATCGTTTCTCTCTAAATTCAACAAAATTCTAATTTTTAAATTCATCTTCCAAAGTACGTATCTGTGCGTACCGGTGCTCCGGTATGGTCAAACTGCGCATATTGTTATTGCAAAAAGAACTGCAAATTACGCAAAATAAACTACTAAAAATGTTACTAAGCCTCCCTTGGTATCACAGTATATTAGATATCCATTTAAAATCCAAAAGAACGACAATAAAGACGATAACTAACAAAATTACTATGAGGGCTAACAATTTTATCGCCAACTGCTCCAGCTTCGAAAACATTTTAATTAGGCAATTAGTCGATAATGTAATATAAATGTAAATCAATTGTGGTTGTTTGCTTTAATTATTTCTTTTTATCTATTGTTTTTTTGTTTTTCGGTGTCCTTGTTTAGCTATAAATTAGCTTAGGTCTAGTCATAAAGTTTTAAGTAAAATTTTTAAAAATGCAAGTAGTCACAAAGTTTTTGTAATTTTCCATCATTTTTCCTTGTATCATAATTGTAAATGTATCATAAATGTAAATCAAACAATAAATGTAATGCAAAATAAAAATTAGATTAAAATAAAACTCGCAGCTGTTAAGATACTAATAATCTAAGCTCTAACTTAAGTATAAGAAGACTCTGTCATTATAAATTATGTATTAACAATTTTTGGAAATTAACGAACTGTCTATCTATTATAACTAGAATTAATTGAATCTTTTCTTTCCTCTTCTTTTTTACTTTTATATTTAAGTGTTAGTAACTATTTACATATATTTTGTATACAATTGTAAAGACTTATCATCTTACTGTTATGTATATGCACAAATTAATAAAAAAAAAATACATTAATTCTTTAGTTTTTAACATGATGTTAATTTCAATCCATTGCAATCATTGTTATTTTTCATATGTTTCAAAATTTTATCTAATTCAGTTTCGTTTATTTCTTCTATACTATCACTATAATTTATATGTGGAATGTCCCTGAACCGCATGATAATTTCATACACCTCTTTTTCATCCTTTCCTTGTTGAAGAAAAATAGTTCAACTAGTTAATCTGATTTTTATTATACACTTTTCAGCATTAATAATTTTGTCTGCTAATTAAGGTAATAAGTGGAAAAATATAATAATGGAGTAAACTAAATGGTAACTATAATTCTTTCTAATATTTTGTAACACTGAAATTAGAAATAAAGTTCTATGCGATTTTATGAAAAGAAATTATTAAATGAAAAATTAAATTTTATTATAATTATTAATATATAGGGTTTTTATTATATTAATTCATTTGTAAATAATATATAATATGTGAGATAAGTTGTTTTTCATTGAATTTTTAAAATACAATTTTTGGATTAGTTAACATTGTATGTTATAATAATAATTATATATAAATAAATACATATTTTATAATAAACAATTGTTTTTGTATAAATAAATAATTTTTTTTTGTTTGTTTTATTTTTTTTTTTAATTAATAAATGGATTCTTCGAAAATACATATTAATAATCACTATTTTTAAAATCTTTGCAAAATTGAGAATTTTCTTCATAACTTTCTTCACAAGTACACAATTTCATATATTTTTTAATATAATGCATAAATTTAATTCTATTATTTATATATAAATTACGAATTAAACAGAAATATTTTTGTACACCAAAATTATTATCAATTATTTCATTATAATCATGTGAAAAGTTTCTGAATTTATAATAATAATAATAATTATTGCCAAGATGAGTTGAAGTCATATCGTTAACATTTTTAACTAAATAATTAAATGTCATTATATCATTTAACAATTTTTCAAATTCGACTTTATATCGATTATTATGTGATATGTTATTTAATATATCCAACAAACTTATATTATTTTCATGCATTTTTATTTGTTTATTTGCCAAAAATGCGATAATATTGAAGAAAAGTTCAGATTTTGCAGTCCATTGTTTTAAATTTTCCTAAAAATTACAAAAAAAAAATTATATAAAAAATTATATAAAAAAATTATATAAAAAAGTTAATTAATTTATATATTTTTGAAATTATAAAAAATAAAGAGCTGGCAATCTCTGTGTAGGTGGTAGATGTTAGTTTATTCTAGTTGAAACTATACACAACTCGGCTTGCCATTGTTGTTTGTTTTTTGAGTATTATTAATTTAAGTTGAATTCGAAAGTACAACCTACATGGCTGAGGAAATAAATCTATCTAATTCTACTCGTGGAGATATCTTTTATACTTTTGAGAAAGGTTTTACATAAAATTTAGCTTTAGCATTGGCTGGGCAAAATTTGTGGCTATGTATTAGTTTCTTATTGAAGATAGTGATCCAAATTTCAAATTAATATTAGATATTCATTAAATATAACAATTTATAAAGTATGTAGATTTTAAAGCATTTCTTTTTCCATTTTCACTACAATCAAAATTTAGATAATATTGCGTAGGATCGTTTTCAACAATTTTAGGCTTAAATGAGTTAAAAGAAAACCTTAGTATAAAATTAAATGTAATTCTTACCGGATTTTTTGTTAACACTTGAAACCAATATTCATTCAAAATATTTTGATGTAATTGCATTCCATCACATACATTTTTATTTATTAATTCATAATCTTGGCCATTCAATGTGGCTTCTATTGCTAAAAATTCCTTTATTATTTTTGAAATGAAAAAAAATTATTTTTTAAATTTTTTCGTTTTAAAAGAAAATTTACCTTTCGATTCTGTTCATTAATTCGGACATCACATGGAATTGATAATTGAATACAATTATTATAAAATATGAAAATAATAAGATAAATTTTCCAATTGTAAAAGATATTGGTTTTGTTTTTAAAATGTTTTTTAGAAAATTTTCCAGAATCTAAAAAAAAGAAAATTGTGATATTATTTAAAAAAGCATTTTAGAAGGTTTATAAGGTATAAATTTAGTTTAAAAATTATCATAATGATCATTATAATTTACTTATTTTATGTTCATTATCTTGATCAATATTATAATCATCATTATCATCGTTATCATCATTATCATCGTTATCATTATTATCATCACTATCATCATTTATTATCATGATTATCATTATTATCATCGTTATAATTATTATCATGATTACCATAATTATCATTATTATCATTATTATCATCATTATCATCATTTATTATCATCATTATCATGATCAATATTATGATTATCATTATCGCCTTTGTCAGCTTTATCATCATTATCATTGTTATCACATTATCATTATTATCATCATTAACATCATTATGATCATATTATCATCATTATCATGATTTTCATCATTATCACCATTATCATGATTATCATCATTATCATCGTTATCATCATTATCATGATTATCATCGTTATCATTATTATCATCATTATCATGATCTATATTATGATTATCATTATCATCTTTATCAGCTTTATCACCATTATCATTGTTATCACATTATCATTATTATCATCATGGTCATCATTATCATCATTATCATTATCATTTCATCTTTATCAGCTTTATCACCATTATCATTGTTATCACATTATCATTATTATCATCATGGTCATTATTATCATCAACATCATCCTATTATCATCATTGTCAATATTTTCATCATTATGATCATTATCATGATTATCATCATTATCATCATTTACTATCATGATTACCATCATTATCATCATTATCATCATTTATTATCATCATTATCATGATCAATATTATGATCATCATTATCATCGTTATCATCATCATTATCATTATGTTCATCATTATCATGATTATCATGATTATCATCATTATCATCGTTTATTATCATCATGGTCATTATTATCATCAACATCATCCTATTATCATCATTATCAATATTTTCATCATTATGATCATTATCATGATTATCATCATTATCATCATTTACTATCATGATTACCATCATTATCATCATTTATTATCATCATTATCATGATCAATATTATGATCATCATTATCATCGTTATCATCATCATCATCATATTATCATCATTATCATTATGTTCATCATTATCATCATTATCATGATTATCATTGTTATCATCATTATCATCGTTTATTATCATCATTATCATGATCAATATTATGATTATCATTATGATCATTATGATCATTATGATCATCATTATTTCCATTATCATTACTATCATTATCATTATCATCCTTATCCTCATTATCATCATTATCATCATTATAATTTTTATCATCATCATTATCATGATTATCATGATTATCATCTTTATATTTATTATCATCATTATCATGATCAATATTATGATTATCATTATTATCATTATCAGGACCAATATTATGATTATTATTATAACCTTTAACAGCTTTATAATCTTTATCATCATTATCATCATTATGATCAATATGATCATTATCATCATTATGATCAATATGATCATTATCATCATTATTATCATTATCATCATCATTATCATCATTATCATCATTATGATCATTATTATCATTATCATCATCATTTTCATCATTATAATCACTATGATAAACAAAGTGTTTAAAATTCGATGTAATTATATATTATGACAGCACAATAGATCGATTGTACAAATAATTCGGTATTGTATCATTCTGATAATGTAATTTCGGCCAATTTTCCAAATCAGATTTATTAGATCTTCTTTCCTAATAATTTAACTTCTTTTCATCACATACCTTCTATTTATGGCGTTAATTTATAAGATCAAATATTTTCTTTATTGGTTCGATGTTTATGTACTCATTTATGAAAAAATTAGAACAGCTTGAATTTTATTATACACTTTGATGATTTAATAAACACTTTGCGTTAATGAATTTAGTTCCTTTAAAATTAGTTCAGCTTGTTGGAAATATGCTTAGGATATTTAACTATTACATCTCGAACATTTATTTATAATTTTCTAGTAATCGTAATTTAAACTAACTAAAATTTTACAATTTTACCTTTAAAGCTTGTTGATGTTCTGTCCGCCATTTTGTTTTTATTTTATTTTTAAAATAATTGAATTAATTTTTAATTAATAATTAGAACAATTTTTTGTTTTTTATTTTATTTTTCATAAACTTAATATATTAGGTTAAATTTTCATAACTCTTATATAAAATAGTTCAAGTTTGGATTTCAAAACTTAACTAATAATTTCCAATTGAAATGCCATGTGTTTTATATGAATTTGATTTCCTAATATTTGTTTCAGTAAAATACCAGTTTGGTTGATTTATTTAATATTTTGATTAAATTGTAATTATGTATATCTAAAAATAATACAGCTGATCTAGATTATTAATTCTCTTGCCAATATATTTATGAATCCTTTATAGATTAAGATATAATTAAATTTAAATCGATTTGACTTGATTATTCGTGATTACAATCTAATCGCATTTTTTTTTTTGGATATATTTTATTCCACCATTTATTGCACGGGTATATTTACTTATTACTGTTAACTAAGAATGAAGTTATGTATACATTTAAAGAAGTAAAATGAGTATTACGTAAATGGTAGTTAAATTCATTGCAGGCGGTATTGCGTCAGCTAGAAAAGAGTATAAGTAAGTATACATAGGTAAGATATTAATTAATATACTAAATTAGAATTCGACTAAAAATTAACTGTACTAAACTGACTGTATGAAAAATCGCCCAAAAATTAAAAATATCGGTTGAAATGTTTTTGGGCGATTTTTAATTTTTTTTTTGTGGTTTTTAAATATGAAAAATCACCCAAAATTATTAAGAATGCAAATTTGAAAAATATTTTTTTAACGTAGTCCTCATTAGATTCATAATAGATAGATGATGTCTGCTTATTCCAGAAAATATATAATATATAATATTGTAAAATTTTTTCTGGAAATAACAGATATTATCCTTAAATCTTTTATTTACGAATAAAAGTAGCTCTCGATATTAAATAAGAAATTTGTAGGACATTTCATCTTGGATTGTGTAATTTGGGATTTTAAAATTTAGGATAAATTTTCTGGAAAAAGTAATTATACAAGCCCTAACCATTATTAATTCAGACGTTCCAAATATCTGCCTTATATTGTTAAAGGTCCAAAACACAATACCAACAGGACAAATTTTTGTGATTACTTTAAAACACTAGGTAATAGATTTATTGCAGCTGGCAACTCGAAACACACTAATTGGGAGCAAAAGTAACTATGCAGAATACTAGAGGTGCAGAAATATCCATAAGAACTTCTCTAAAAAATTCTTATGAAATTAAGGACGCAGTTGAGAATTTCAAGACAATTTTGATAGAAGCTGTGACAGTCAAGTCAAACCCCGAATTAAAAGCAACTGTCTTATTGCAGTTAAATTTAAAATGGCAGAGAAAAGAACGTTGAGGATGCTTTAGAAAAAAACAAAATAACCAGAAAATATGAAAAATGAAATCGAATAACCAAGAAATTCAGTAACCTTCTGAAAACTGTCAAAAAAGAATCACTTCAATGGTATTTGGGGAATTTATCACCTACTGCATACGCCGATTACTCTTTTTGGAAGAAAACAAGTAAACTTAAACATCCACAACAACATGTTCCTCCACTAAGAAAAAATCATGGAAGTTGGGTTAGAAGAGATATAGCAAAAGTTAACCTATTTACTTTAAATTTACAAGATACCTTCGAGATATATCCTTTGGTAGTCTCAGATGCTGAAGATAACAATATTATCGGCCTTGATGAGTTAACAATGATTAAATAGCTGTCAAACAAGATCATAAAACATATCACCCACTTATTTAACTCAAATTTTAGACTGATGTGTTATTTCCCAGAATGATGGTGCTGTTTACCTTGTTTGGGTCGATTGCAAATCTTGTAGATTTATTAGCTTATTGTTCAATGTCAAACACTTTTGAGAAATTGCTTGAATGATACAATAATTAAACCCAACATCATGTCTGACTATCAATTCGGCTTTCGCAAAAATATTCGGTCATAAAACAAATCCACATATTAGGGCAACATATAAATGAAACGTTCGAGCTGAAAAAGTACTATCCAGCAGCATACCTCTACATCACACAGAACTTCGATAAGATATAGTGCGAAGGGTTATTATTTTAATTAAAAAAACTGCTACCTCACCATAATCATCAATTCTTTAAGTCATATTTAAGTAACCGAAAAAAAATATTTAGTAAAATACGACAGCGATACTACAGACATAGGCAAATAAAATCGGGTGTACCAGAGGAGAGTATGTGCTTTAGAGCATGTGCTTTATTTCATCTACACAGCAAACCTACCAAAATCACCAAATATTATTACGGCTACTTTTGGAGATGATACTGATGTTCTGGCATTCCATACAACCTCGTGATAGCAGCTAACAGATTGCAAAAAAATTTGTTTTGAAAATTTAAAATTGGCTAAGCAAATGTAGAATAAAGGCATACACATTAAAATCGTTGCACATCACTTTAGTAAAGTACGTGTCCTGCAGTAAAATTAAACGATGCACTACTGTCACAGGTGGAGTTAGTGAAGTACTTGGGAAGGAACTGAGACTGGCGACTTAAGTGGAGAACTACACTATCCAAAAGAATAAGCAATTATACAAAATAAAATTCAACCAACTCTACTGATGGCTTATAGGGTGTTACTTTGCTATACTTACTTTGCTAAACTATCGCATTATAGCAAAGTGATGATATAGAAAATCATATTAAGAGCAATCAACTCAAATATAGAACAAACAACAAGCAATATAGAAATAGTTGAACGTTTTAAATCAAAAGTGTTACGATCCATTGTAAACGTCCCCTGGCTTAATAGAAATGAGAGAATACGATCAGATTTAAATATTCCATCTTTAAATGTTTATTCACATCCAAATCCACAACATATTTCACCAGACTTGAAAATCATCCTAATGCACTAATTCCAGAACTTCAAATTGCTCGGCAGACTCCCAAACTAAAAAGATTCTAAGAGCTAAGCTCCAGATTTTCAAATAACTAGTCAAATTAATCTAAGTTTCCACAAGAAAAAAATCATTGGATTTTTTCTTCCACTAGCCTTGCTTCAATTAAATTTTTTGTATTTTATTCAGACTATATTTGATTATTAAGATAATTTCAATGAAATATACAAAAAAAAGTTAATAACGAAAATTCACTTAACCTTTTAAAGATGCAAAATTTGCAGCTGGAGTTATTATAAAAAAGCTTAACATTTCAGGGAATTTAAAAAAACACAAATAAAAGTGGACGAAAAACTGAACGAAAAACTAATCGAGCTGGCCGAGACTAATTGAAAATATATCATCTAACCTGAAAAAGCTCAGTCTGTCATAACTGAAAAAATTACAGCTAATTTAGTATCTACGGAATGACCTAAAATCTACGGAATCCCCAGTTAATGATGAAATTAAGAAGAAAATAAACGTAAAAAGGAAATTTAAGAGTAAATAATAAACAAATATATTAAAGAATAAAAAAATTCTCTCTCAGTATAAAGTAGACATTACTGCGATATAGGAAATCCGATAGAAAGGATCTGGCATGTTAAAAAACGAACATGCGATATATATTACAGCTGCCACGGAAAACATCGCATATTTGGATGCGGATTCGTCATGGGAAAACGGCTGAGAGGAAACGTCATTGATTTTACACCTGTTAATGAACGTTACCCGTCATCCGGATCAAAGGCAAATTCTTTAACATCAGTCTAATATGTCACGCACCAATCGACGAAGCGGAAAACTCCACGAAGGATGAATTCGACGAAATCCTGGATAAAACATATTGGAAAATCACAATCGTCAAGGAAGGAGTTTTCGAAAAAATGGTTGGTAAACATAGTCTACACCCCACCACCACAGATAATGAATACCGAACAATTGATTTTGTAGCAGATGGTAATATGGTAGCTCGTAATATGGTTGTAAGTAGCACAAATATTCTCCATAAAAATGTCCACAAAGCAAACCGGCTATTTCCTGATGGACGTACAGCGAATCAAATTGACCACATTCTAATTCACACCCGAAATGTTACCAGTGTGTTGGATGCACGTACCTATCGAAGAGCTAACATCGACTCTGACCACCTCCTAATTTTGGCCCAGTTCAGAGCACGAATATGTTGGCCCAGTTCAGAGCACAATGTCAAAAAAGGACGCACCAGCCAAAATAGGAAGTTTAACATTGGAAGGCTTCAATCATCTGAGATAGCTGTAGCATACAGGGGGCGAATAAGCGATATACTCAATACCACACCTCTACAACATAATCTCTCCGTCATCAAAAAATGGAAACAATGCGCAAACATCTTCACGATGGCTGTCACACATACCGTTGGTTTTGATACACCTCATGGGAGAGACGATGAATGCTTAGCAAAGACGGTAGAGAAAAATGAGGCCTGCAGGAAAGCGCTGCAATATAACACAAGAGCAGCTCAAGAAGAGTATAAAGCAAAAAGAAGAGACAAGAAGAAAATAATAAGGCGCAAAGACGTTTATTTGAAAAGTTTCAACTTTTGGATATAGAATCAAGCCGAGACAGAGGCGATCATGAAAAAAATCTGGATCGAGGAGAGAATGCCTGATGACTGGAGCCACATGATCACATGATTTACATAATAGATTTTAAATTTCCAAATAAATAAAAAGAAGAAAAATTAATTTATAAAAAAGAGATGTGCTTTACATTAAGGCAGATGTAAATAAAAATGCGAAATAAAAAGAAAAAAAAATATTATTATTATTATAATATTGTCTAAAATAGTTTTGATTCAATTTGAATTGAAATTTTGGTTACTTAATATTTCTGAAATTGAATGCATTATTTCCTGCTGTACCAACTCTGTTATTGGTAGTGGTTTAAATACTGTAGACAAACGCAGTTTAATCATATTGCCCAGGATTATAATCGCCATGCAACTAAGTATATAGTTGTTTGGCGTTTAAAGATTTAGCAAATCAAATATTTCTATGAATTCTGTTAAGAACTTTTTTTGCTTTAATTTATGTGAAATTACACATGGCTCAATATACCCCAAATCATTAAAAATATAATTGTTTTCTATTTACATTATAATCAATTTAGTTTTCAATCAAATGCTATTGGTTTTTTTTTACTTGCGCATTTTTTCAATATAATAATTTTAAGTTGCAAACAATGTTGGCAAAATCTGATAAATTTAAAAAATTATTAAAAATAATGCATAAAAATAATATAAAAACTTAAAATTTGCTTAGGTGTTAATTGAATATAATAAATAAAAATAATTTTGTAGGTTAGACTAAAAAAAGAAAAGGTTATTGTGGTTATCGACAATTAAAAATTATTCAAAAAAATTTCATAATTTTTTATTCTCCATTTTTGGGCGATTTGATTTTGGGTGACTTTTCATCCAGCCGGTTTTATACATGTTAGGAATATTTTTTATTTTTTTTTAGAGTATTTTGCATTAGTAGTTTTTTCTATTAAAGTAGTTAAAGTATGTCTTTTTGAGGTAAGGTATATTCATTAGTTTTATTTTTATTTTGGATTATAAAACTATAAAACTACTTCTCCGTTTACTTACGTTTATGACTTTCATGACATCAAGAGCAGATTTGACGTCACTCAAACAGTCTTCGCCTTCCTTCTGCAGTTGGTGTATGTGATTAGTTAAATTAGGCAATAATTGATTAGACATTAAATAAATTATTGATAGACCTGCGAAGGCTTAATCTTTGATTTCAAGGTTTTGTTTGATAGTTTTGGCGGTTTTCTTCCGACTAAAAAGTTATACTTTTTTTTCACTATTAGCTAAAATAGTTTTTCAATTGAAAATTATATTGTAACGATCATTAAGGTATATCACAATTTACGTACATAGTTAATTTATATTCATTTTAATCGAAACTAAATTCAAATTAAAATAATACTGAAGAAATATTTTGAGCAACCTGGATGGATAGTGCGTCATATTTCACACATTTTCTATCCTTCAAACATTAGTGAAGCCTTAGTTTATGACTACTTAAGAAAACTTAGTGATAACACATCCCCTGAACCGGATAGTGTTACTGAGATTATTTTAAAAGAATGCTCAAAATCTTTATCCTTAACACTTTTCCTTCTTCTTCTTCTTGAAATGTTTCCTTCTTTGTGGAAAAAAACCTTCATCCGACCAAACAAATGAGAAAAATGATCTTAGTAACTATCGACCTATTGCTAAATTATCCTGATGTATTCCCAAATTACAACTAATCGTCTTTGATCAGCTTTATCACCATTGAACTTGCTTCTTAATACCAAATCAGTATGGTTTTGTTAAACATAAGACTACAGTAATTTAGTTGAATCTACTTCTACATTTCTTTACAATATGGAAAAAGGCTTTGAAAGAAACTAGAACATATAGTGTAGTTCAGGTTTTCCATATCATCATCATTTGAAGTATGTTCCGGTGTCAATCGATGTCAGCCACTTTTATTTCTCCATAAAGTAAAATTTGAAATGATAACTCCACTGCACCAAATTATTCACTCTTGCCCCAAACCTACCTTGATAATTTTTATATTTGGTGCATGAATGCCAATCTTTTGAACGTAAAAAATGTGAAGTGATGACCTATCGTAGGCGTGTCACACACTTTTTAAATAAATATTTCCTTAACGGACAAGCTTCAGAAGTTGTTGGCCCTATACAAGATTTATGTGTCCATTTTGATGATAAAATCAAATTCAAATCACATTATAGTAATATCATCAATAAAGTTAATTCAATGTTAGGTTTTATAAAACGTTGGTCTACTGAATTTAAGGATCCATATATCCTAAAGTCCCAGGTATGGTCTTCATATTATGAAGCTCACATATCAAGGGCTTAGATAATCCAAAATAATTTCTTAAGATTCACATAATTTTTCCACCATATCAACATAGATTAGATCCATGTTGCTACTTTAAAGAAAAGACGCGAAAGATCTCGTATATTCTTTTAGTTATCTATGACAGTCGCTCTATCTTCAATATTCTTATGGTTGTAAATTTTTTCTGGAAGTATATACTTTAACTCATAACTTTTGTTTTTTTTTCTTCCACTTGACATTTCCATCGTACTCGATTTCTAGCTGCTAATTTAACTTGTTCCCATCGTTATGTTTGTCTTTACAAGCTCCTGTTTTATGGTCCTCAGCCAGGTGTTGTTTGAGCGAGTCTTTTTGTGCCTTGTGGGTTTCATTCTAAGCTCGTTCGCGCGATGTTGTTTGATGGATTTTTGAGAGTGTGGCCTATCCATCTCCATTTCCTTCTTCTAATTTGTTTCGCTATGGGTTTTTCGCCGGTTAGTATCCAGAGGTCCTTTTTGCTTATTGTGTTTGGTCAGAATATTCGGCATATTATACTTAGACATTTATTAATGAATACTTGTAACTTCTGATTGATAATTTTTGATGTTAACCAAGTTTCACTGCTGTATGTCAAGGTTGATTTTACACAAGACCGGAATATTCTAAGTTTAGTTGCTAAGGATATTTGGTTGTTCCTCCATATCGGTTGCAATCTTCCAAATGCTTTAATTTATTTTCTACATCTTCTTGAGCCCCACCACTAGTTGCTATTATATTTCCCAAGTAGCAGAAATTGTTCACAAATTCGATTTGTTCTTCTTTCAACCTTAGTTGTTCCGTGGTGGTGTTATTTTTATTCTCATAGCTTTGGTTTTTTCCAGGTTGATTTCTAATCCCACATGTTTGGTAAGTTGTTCCAGGTGTTCTAGTTTGCTCTGCATGTTGCTAAATTTGTGCGGGAGAAGACAGATATCATCTGCATAGTCGAGGTCTTCAAGTAATGAGACTCCAAGTTATTCCTCTTTTTGATCAGCAGGTTTTTTCTAGTATTTTATCTAGGACGATTGTGAAGAGGAGGGGTGAGGGAGGACATCCTTGTTTGATTCCCCGATGTGGTGGTGAATGAAGCACTTCTTTGTCCCCTGTGAATGCGTATAATGCTTGGATTAGGCGGACTACTGTTTCTGGTGTTCCTCTGTCCCTTATTGCTTTCCATATGGCTTGATTATGTCAAAGGCCTTCTTGAAATCAATGAATAGCATGTTTTAATATACTCAATTGGAGGACGAAAACCGGCTTGTTCTTCACGAATTGTTTGCTCCAGTTTTTCTTGCAAGCGGCCTTAAATTATTGCTGCTATGATCTTATATGCTATGTTGAGCAATGTTATGCCTCTCCAATTATTGTAGTAAGTCAGGTTGCCTTTCTTTGGTAGTGTGACAATTAGACCCTTGTTTCATGAAGGTGGGACTCTTTCTTCACTCCTCATCTACTCTCAATTCATAACTACTAATTTTCAAATATAAGAGTATTTTATTGATTATATTTTGAAATGGTTAAATTTTTTATTTTCTTTAACCTGATTTACACATTTTAATTATTTCGCTGCAAATAGTTTTTAGTTTTAATTTTTTATTATTAAGCTATATTTTAATTTAAAAATTTAAAATTTCAAAATTTTTTTGAAAATATATGTATGTAACTCACTTGAATTAAGTTTGTAAATAAATAAAATATATAGGAATAATACACATTGGTAACAATTTTCAATTTTGAAAACTAAATAATTGTAATTTTAGTCTTGCTTAATGTATGAATGCGATGGCAAATAATATGTTACAAGTTAATAAACTGTGTAGAGATATTGTCAAATTTATTAAGGGACAAAAACTAAGATGGGTAAGATATGTGGTGAGGATGAATAATCAAAGGATGCTAAAAGGAATATTAGATGCAGTACCTTACAATATTAGAAGTAAGAGGTATACCAAGGTCAAGATGGCTGGTCAAAATCGAGGACTGGCTGTCTAAAAATTGAAAATAACGGATGGAGGAGAGTTGTACAAAATACTAGAGTGAAGCAAAATTTGAAATTGTGAAGTTAAGGGCTTGTCTCACAAAACTTTAAAAAAAGCAGTACAAATGATACAGAAAATAAGGAATTTTGTCAAATTTAAATGTAATATGAAAAATAGAAAATAGAAACATCACAATGATCTAAAAAAAAATAAATTAAACTGTTTAAAAAACCTATACTTCATATCTGCACGTAGCAATGCATGAAAAATTCTGCACGCGTATTCAGACTATATGAGAAAATTCACTATTCAAAATCAAAGAGAATTCAACGAAAGCTTTTAATTCCCCAAAAATCGATTATAGTCAATTGCATTGGGTTCAATAAGATCGTATGTTCTCCTAAGTTGACTTAAGCGAATTATAAATTAACTTCAACTGTTTATCGAAAAGAATAAAAGAAAAATGATAATTTTGAGATTCAAGAATGAAGAATGTTAACTTTTTTTAACAAAATTGACTTGCATAACTATAACTTTTACCTGAACAATATTTCGTGTTTTTTACAGTTAATTTTGAAAAATTGCAGTAAATATTAAGTTTTAAATTATCAATTGATAAAATTATGACACACTTTAAAATTAACAAAAAAAAAAATACATAAAATTTAATGTAAAAGACAAAGTGTGGTGTAATGCTACAATTCCTAACGCTGAGTGGCGCATTCGATAGAGCGCCTTCCCTTCAACCGAAAGATTCCAGGTTCGATTCACGACGGAAGCAAATAAAAATATTTTATCGGTTTTTTAACTTGGTCCAGTACCCTTTCGCACTGGCATAAAATAAATTGGTAATTGGTATTGTACAAAACGCGTGAGTATTCTAATGGGTAAATTAATAATAGAAGATTTGTTAGGACAAAATTTAAGGAATATTTTGTAATGATATTTTTGAAATGGACGGTAGGAAGTGAATATTTTGTAACATTTTAAATATTTTTATATATACAGACATATGTGCTTTTAGTTTTAAGACAACCTTTTGTCTGAATAAATATGATTTTGAATAAATATGATTTTGAATATGTATTAAAACAAATCGAGACAAATATGCCGACATCAACTAAATCATCGTCATTAACACCTTTAACACTAACAAAATTAAAACTTGCTGCTTATTTGAGATCTTTTTCCCAAGGTAGAATTATGAGCAGTCTGTGGCAAATGATTTTTATATAAGCCATAGCTCAACTTACTTCCTCGCAAATATTGTCGTTAACGCTGGATATACTAGAGGTAAGATTATGTTTAACATGGATAAAATTAGAGTTTTCACAGTCCGAAAAGACAGAAGCAAAGCAATCTTTCTACGACATATGTGGCATACCTGGTGGTAACATGTATCGATGGTACACATATAAATACCGTTCGTCTAAAATTTTGCAACAATTTGTTTTTTTGATCTGTTGTCTTTGTATTGATACCAGGTGATTATACTTCTTTTTAAATACGAAAAATATATTCCCGTTTAATATCGAAAATAATGTTTGACATTTTTCCCTACACGTTGGCCCCATGTTTATCAAAGCAATATTGGTATTCAATTCACCGCGTTTCGCCTTTCGATTGCGTTTGCGCTTACTCTTATATTTGTTGGCTCTATTGTATACAAAAAAAATATATATATCACGTTACAATAATTCATTCAAGTTGAGAAGAAGAGAACATCCGGATACACAACATTATGTTGATAATTGATTTTTTTCATCTTATAATTATGAATATTCTATTTACAAACGATTGGTATGTGTGTGTGTCATGATACAATATTGATTCTATTCTTTAATTTTGAAAATATTTTCGAAATTTTGTATGTGCTAATTTTAACAAGAATAACAGAAGAAAATAATATTAAAAATATGCTTTTCTTCTGTTCGTGATTAGTAATATTTGTTTTTTTTATAGAAATGCTTTCACCAACTTCAATTTGTGCTTTACTTCATACTAAAATGATCAGTTAATAATAATAGTAAAATTAAAAAAAAAAAAAACATGCTATAAAGAAAATTTAAGGGCTTGCCAAAAAAAAAAAAAAATTAAGGGCTGGCGAAAAGCAAAGACTTTGTAAATTAATGTAATGAACTTTGTAAATGTATGTGTTAATACTCTTGAAAATTTGTTTGTGTTATTAACAATAACAAGATACTGTTTTTACTCATAACCAGGGATGCTTTCCTATCTGCTATTAAAATAAGCGAAAAAAAAAATTATTTACTTTGGCAAAAAAAAAATATTATTTAAATAAAATTTATTTACCATTTGGTGCAAATTTATATAAACAATTTGAAAATTCTATATAGTTTTCATTGCGATTCTAATTTATTACTTTATAGAAATCTTTCAGTTAATTTAAAAAAAAAATAAAAAAAATTTAAAATTTTATCAAGTTACTATAGATAGGTATATATGTAAAAGCATTGATTAAGAATACTATATAGATGATTTATTTAGAGTAACGTGAAAAATTTAGATGAACTGAATTTTAGCCTTTAACAAATGATCAATGTAGTAGTGAGTCTCTCAATAGTCAATTTATACCAATTGCATTTGCAATCATTTCTTTTCTCATTTATACCTTTTCTATAATAAAGAATTAAACTGAACTGTATTAGAATGTTTCTCATAATCACTATACCTCCTCCACCTCCTATATTTATATAACCATTCCATAATTCTTAAATTTAAAATTTGTCTACTCATTAATTGATATAAGAGCCAGATTAACAGTGCAGATAGTATCAAATTTGATGACATTAAACTTAGTTGGTCGTCCATTGGAAACTTGGAACGCAGTTCCCTATGTAAAAACTTGGTTGAGGAACCATAACTCGGCAGATGATACCAGGGTTAAAAAATCTAAACCGAAAGAATATACTGAAAATCAATTAGCTCTTTGGAAATATTTTAAATAATATAATTACTTTATAACAATAATATTTACTAATATATGAAATTTCACAATTTTTTGTTATGTTCATTTTTTTTTAATGTAAATTTTGTATCTCTTGAAATGAATAAATAAAATAAAAGTGATTTTCACCTCGTTGAATTATTTTTTTATTCTCTTTTATCCTATTACATTATTGTTGCAAAGAATATGAACGATAGTTAAATATTCTTGACTTAGTCTGCTACTCTGACAAACCATAATATTTTGATGGAAATATTAATATTAAAAAAAAAAAATTTGTAAGAAGATATCACTGCGAACCGGTTGATAAATTTTGGGAAAGCATCCCTGCTCATAACTTTTACTCAAGTGTAAAACCAGGGTTTCAATAAATGATTAGCGGTGGTTTGATTAGATGGTGGATACAAAAAAGGAAATATCTCCTTTATCGTGAGTTGTATCCGCATACTTATGTATATTACAGATTCCGAATTCAGAGGAATTTTAGAGTTGGTTACAAAATCAGACCTTTTATAGAATATATGTTGCGGTTAAAGTAATAAATTGGTTCTTATTAATAATAACCGGTCATTATAAATAATAACCAAATAGAAAGGTTAAAGTGATTAATTTGAACAGAATTTATTTAATTTATCACATAAACCGGTAATTATTAATAATTCCCACCCATCTTTGGTAAAATGTAATAAATATTATAAATAATTTTTAAAAGAAGTCGAGACTAAAGATTTAAATATTTCAAAAAGTTGTTATATTTCACTAAAAGATTGCCGTCTGCGAAAACAGAGTTTTAATAAATAAGTAGCGGGGACTATGGGGCGGCAGCTCCCAACTTTTAAAATCAATAAATTCAAATCTAGGTGATTTCAATACTGTAATTGTAAATTCCTATATAACACAAATCGTTGCAAATGTAAAAAGTCAAATATTAAGTGAAGTTTCAAATGTCATAATTTTTACAGGAAGAAGTAAAAATAAATAAATTAACTTCGTAGATATAAATGATTAATTTAACCATAAAAATTACTTTTGTTTTTTAGTTTTTGTTTTTTTTGTCATAATTTTAATAACAAATATAAGAAAATTAAAAGAAATAGTTTTAATTTTAATAACATTTTCCAATCCATACAGGTAATTATTAATAATTACCGGTAAATGTAATATATTTTACTTATTTATAGTATATATCAAAATACGGGGTTATTATTAATAATGACCGGATTTATCACATTTACCGTAACATGTATATGTATAGATGTATTTTATTTTTTAGTTTCATATTATTTTAAAATTTGCCAAACGGATGTTTTGCAAAGTAAAATTAAACATTCACCCTTTTTGACAAATGCGTTTTCGCGAACTCGTTGCGCCAAGTGATTTTTTGCAATCGGATTTTTAGCCTAGATCGACTTCTCTACACCCCTTTTAGATATGTCCATTTTCACTAAGGTTATTTTGTTAAACTCATCTACTACGGACTGTACAAATGAAGTTTAAAATTATAATTTTTTTTCACGTGTCAACAGTTATAAATATCTTGGTCATTGGTTACATAAGGAATGAGACTCATCAAAAGAAATAAAATGTAGAATTGAAATGGCCAGAAGTGCCTTTATGAAGTATAAAAATATATTCACGAATAGAGATTTTGACATCAAATTAAGACTAAGGTTGGTTAAATGCTATGTATGGTCAGTACTTTTACACGGTATGTTAACCTGGACTTTGAAAGTGTTAGATATGAAGAAAATTACAGCTTTTGAAATGTGGGTGTACCAAAGAATCCTAAAAATATCTGGGATCGATAGGGTAAGCAACACGGAAGTACTGCAAAGATTACAAATAAACTACATTGTAATATCAAGCATCGTAAAACAGCATACTTTCGAATGAAATGCTTTAACAATTGAAAAAAAGGAAAATTGAAAGCAGGAAAGGAATTGGAAGGAAGGAATTATCATAGCTAAGAAATATCAGAAATTGGACTGGCTTAAAAACTATAGGTGAACTAGTCAGAACAGCTTAAAATAGAGAGGAATTCACAGGCATAACAACAAATTTACAATAACATGTGATCGCTAAAATCCATAAAGGATAGGCAGTAAAAGAAGAACAAGAATGTTTTTTTCAAAAATTAAATTTTTAAACTCATTAATATGGCATAAAGGAAGCCTTCAAAAAATGATTATTCCATTTCCAATTGAGGAATTTAATAAAATGGATTTTGAATCCAATTTTTAAAACACTGAAAAAATTAAAATAATTATTTGCCAAAATTTGTCAATATTTTATCAGATTAATAAAATGGAAAAAAATAAAAAAATACGCCAACGCCATCTCTTAATATTTGAATACAATTTGTTTTTTCTGCTGAGCTGCTCTATTTAGATAAGAATTATTTTGGATAATATTTGGATTGAGTTTTGTTGGTATCATATTTAATTGGTTGGTTGGTTGGTTGGTTACAATGACACAGTTTATGATAAATATTAACGAAATTGACTGCCATTAAATAAGCTCAATCGAAGTGGAATAATTTATGCAAAAACTAACAGATTAAATAAATTACGATGAGACGTATTTTGGTTTATCTTCTGGTTTAATTGGTTGTGTTTCAATTATTTTCAGCTAAGTTGGAACAAGTCTATTGCATAAAGACTTGAAGTTATAATTGTGGTTTTTTACGACTGTAATCAATAATTATATTGGCTACTAGTCTCCAATTTGTTTTTAATATCTGCTAACATTGTATATAAATTGTTTTATGGGATTTTAGGTTTGTACGAAAATATTGTTATGAATTTGTTATATCAGTGTAAAAGAAGATGTTAAAGCGCGTATTTTATTTAATTTGGTACTAGTTTACGCAATTGAAAAATATAGCAATAGGAATGAAATAACAATGTACATCGCTGGCTTTTAACTCAAAGGCCCCAGGTTCGATTTCTGCCGAAGGCAAAAAATGCTTTCTGGATTTTACGATCTGGTTCAGTACCCATTGTCATTGGGATAAAATAAATGACAAAAATTTGTTGAGAGTTTTGGTTATCACTAAAAATAAAATTGAACTATGTTATTATGAAGGCGAACTACTCTATATCATAGATATAGTTTTCCACATTTAAAATTAGTAGATATACAATAAAAAGTTGTATATCCCATAGTCTTGGAATTGTATAAAAAAAAATGTAAAAAGAAAAGTAAAGACTCAAAATTAGAACAAGAGATAAAAGTTAAAAGATGGACATAACAATTTTGAAAATTTGGTAATTTTCATCTACCTCGGGACAAGAAGAGTAAGACTTTGGAAAGATGGAAACAGAATTGACGAATTTAAACAAATAATTCAAATTTGATAGTGTGCTGGAATGCTTATCTCTAAATCCAATTTGTTCGTTCAGCAACATTCGTTTTGTTTATCAAGAAATTTTCTAAGCGAGTTTCTAATAATTTTTTTTTATAAATTTTTACAAAATTTTTTCAACAATGGAAATAAGTAAACTTATGGAACGATAGCTTCCAATAAGTGATGAGTTTGGAATGCATGTAACTAAGGCTATTTTCCATATTTTTGGATATTAGTTAAGTTCTTATTAACGTAATATTTTATAGCTTTGTCTTATAGCTTTTGTCTTTTTCTTATATTTTATAGCTTTGTCATCACTCTTTTGCAACGACATCAGTGGTGCTTATATAACATCTTTTATCTTTCTTGCATATTTACATTCTTTTTATCTATTTTGTCTATGTATTCAATTGATGGTGCAAGGCCCAAATTTTTTTTATTTATTTAAAATAGAAAAAATTTCACCTTGCACCATCTGTACGTGCTGTACTTATAGTTTGCAAAAATTCGATGTTTGAGATTATAATTTTGACGTAATTGCCCTCAAGTCAACCAGTATAATTTAAATCACACAATAATAATGCTAGTGAATAAGACATGATTAGATGTCATAATTTAACTGCTATTATTTTTTAACCGGTTTGCTTTAATAACTCAGAAAATCGACTGCTTTATCAACTCGCGGATTCTTTCAAAAGTGATGCAATAATTTAAATAAATGGATGGTTACAAAAATATAATAAAATAAGCCGGTTATCTAAAGTCTAATAAACTTATTTAAATTATAGTTAGGTGTGGTAGTGTTATCCTTTAAGATTTTGATTGTTTTGATTTAATTTTGTTTATAAACCTACAGTCTCTGCTTCAAAACAATAGGTTTTACTTCTACTGGTGTCTGCTGAAAATAACTTGTATATTCTCATAATAATATTTATGTTGGAGTTCCAATTCTCATGTTGCAATTTTATGAAGTTTTAAATTTAATATTTTCGCATTATACAAACACTATTCAATTGCTGATAACGTCTTTTACGTCATAATGTATGCTATACTTAGTAGGTAGTTTTATAGATGGTGGAATAAAATTTATAACGATTTATGTATTATGGACTACCCAGTCGGAATAAACCAGTTAACTTTGGATAAAATAAAGTGGATTCTGTTTAATGATAGAACATTGACACTTATATTTGAAACACAAATACCATTAAAGAAAATTTTATGATTTCCTCTCAATACGCGAAGGACTGACATTTATTATGTAGTCAAATAAGGTTGACATTTGAAAATATGTTTACATGCGTTGATATTATTTTTATTAAAAAAATTTAAAATTTTGTTAATAGTAATAATGGATAATAACATTGTAATATTCGAAAAAAAAATATAGCCCTTTGCTTTTATCTTAAAATATGTATAAATAATTTGTTAGAAACAAAATAATCTTATACTAAAAAACAAAAAACAAAAAAATTACACTTCATATCTTTTTCTTAAAAAACATTTGAAATTCTACATGTGAATGCGTTTAGTCATAAATCGAGATAGCAATAAATATTTATCAAATAATTATATATCTATCCTTTTCTTTTACTTCGTCCTTCAGCCAAAAGTTAAAAATATTTTAACTAAGAAATTGTATGTGTTGGTAAAATAAAATTTTTTGATAGGTTAAAAAATTTGTCCGGAGTGTTTTGAGTGAGACATTATCTAGCAAATTTCTAATTTCTGATTTAATGGTACTTTGATGTAAAAAAAAGTTTACGTATTGTTCATAAATAAAAAATGGAAAAATCTATTTAACAAGATAGCAATAGATAGAGCGTAATAGGTAAAGGTCATACGTTCGATTCCTAAGGCAGCCAAAGAAAGGTTTTATGGGTTTTTAGCATGGTCCAGTCAGTATCCTTGACTGTCATTGGGTGAAATATATTAAATGATAAAAAGTAGTTGAGAGTATAAAGTAATTGAATTGAGTTAAAAAAAAAACTATCATAGAAGGTTTTTTCAAACTTTCTCCTCAATAATTCTATCAATTTAACTTATTTCCAATAAAACATAAATCATCTGCCTATTATAGTTGTATAGTTTTTTAAAACTGAGCTCTAGAGTAAGAAAATAGTGCATTATAATGTTATATAATTGTAAGAAACAATTTGTTAAGTGAATAAATAAATGAAATGAAAAAAATGACATGAATTGAGTTAAATTTTATAAATTAATACTTAAAAAATATTGTAGTAAAAAATTACAGTACCGTACTTAAATTAAACAGGAAAAGGTAATTCTACCAACGTGCTCTATTTAAGTACGGTACTAAAAGGTAATTCTACCAATTCTACACAGCTACTGTCAACATTAAAAAAAAAAGAAGAGAAAAATATTATTTATCTAAATGCTACAACTGTGATGTTATATAAGTTAATAAAATAAAAAAAATTAAAAAACCTATAGAAATCACTGAAGTTTATATAGGAACTAAATTTTTAACCATTTATAATTATAATTGACAAGCATTGAAGGACCTGCGCAGTAGACACCTTTTCATTTTATATCGCTTCTCTTTAATGAACTCCTAATATATAAATAACTTGTATATAAAACAATAATGCGCGCACAGTTGAAAAATTGTTACTCATATGGTTTTATTATTCATCAAATCCACCAAATACATTATGCATATGTGAGTTCTTATTAAGATAAAAAAAAACAAAAACAAACGAATCAGTTATTATTATTACATACTTGCATGGAACCTATGTACATTGTAAAATTTGTTGGAATTCTTGGCACTATAGTGCCAAATTTGGCAATTTTTCATGTACTAAGTACTCTTGGCACCACCATAACATGTTTGGAAATATTTCGATATTAACATTTTTGAGAATATCAACGTAAATATGAATAAGGAAAATGTAAATGTAAAAATGTTTCGGCAACATATTTCATGAGAACTGTTGGTGACGACGTATCGTTTCTTTTTTGATTTGGCAGTTGCTTGATTAATTGATTTATTTTAAAATTTAAATTCGAATTCAATTGCAAATTTCCAAGTAATTCTTAGGGACCAAATGTCATACCCGTAAGTTTTTAATATATTAATCAGTGTGAAAATTTATTTTTTAAAATTTAAATGTTTCAGCATTTTGAAGTATTTTAGAAAAACATCTTTTGTTAAAATTTTGTTTTTATGTTTTTTTTTCTAATTTTATTTATGTTATGTTTAAAAATTAAAAAATACTTAAAAATAATAATGAAAATTTTGTACGTTTTCAATTTTTTTTGAACGCTATGTTTGAAATACATTGTAATTTAAAAAATCGAATCAGTAGTACTTACTTCTTTTTATATTATTTTTTTTTTGCTGATTATTTTAGATTTTGGCAGTTTCAACTGCTTTTTGGCACTAATCTGACTTATAAAATGGCCCTTTTTCAAATTCTCATTTTCCAACACTGAATTTGTAAAATAAAAACAAAAAAAAAAAATCATCTGAAATTATGTACGTTATCAAATTAGCAGTGGATTTCACAGTTGAAAATTTTTTTTAAAAAGAAAAACTAAATTATTTTGGCTTAATATAGAAATTAGGTAGAAAAGGCAAAGTAAATGAGTAGTATTTGTATATTTTCTTTTCAAACCAATTTCAAAGCTTTTCATTAAAACATAAGTGTTTACTGCTTGGTAATAAAAGATGTATACCAGTCTATGAAAATCCCTGCTCTTTTACAAAAGTTAAATTTGACTTTAACTAGAATTATAATTAACCGACAGGGTCTCCTAGTATTTCAATACGATTGAGTTCTATTTTACATTCTTAAGTAAATTTTTGTGAATTGTTTACAATAAAATTTGACATTTATGCATATTGATTGGAATTACTCATTATTATGATGTCAGTCCTTCTTTTCTTAAATATTTTAAATATTTTTTCTTTTGAATAGTATCTAAAATATCGGTTAATATTTTACATGAATAAACAGTTAAGAAGAAACACATGTATTCTAGCATTTCTGAAATTTTTCAAATTTTCCGATCTAATAACAATTTTATCTTTTACACAAGTTATAAGTTGAAAATTTTACTTCCACACTCTGATAAAAAAAAACACTATTTAAAATTTAATTACTTCCCAATACCTTACTATCATATTTGTTTATTTATTTATATATTTTATGCTATTGTAAATATTGATGATACATATGTATTGTAACTACTTTAATTCATAATTTTGCAAATATGTATTTAAAAAAAAACAAAGTTGAAGTTGTGCGCCACCTCTTATCGGGGATTCTCTAAAGTTGTTGATAAAATTAATGTGATAAAAAAAAAAATAAAAAACAACAAAAAAAGAAAATAATAAAAAAATGTTCATGGTGAAATCCCAATTAAAAATGATTGGAAATGAATGTGTCATCTGCCATAAAATAATATGTAAAAATTCATTAATAATGAATAATACAATTAGTTTCAGGTGTCATAAAATAGGTTAGGAAAATTTTTATTAGAAATTTTATATCTAAGGTCTAGTACCGTTCTAAATTATATTATGAAAATTGCAAACTGTAATTTAATAACTCGATAATTGTAAATTATTAACTTGATAACGATAAGTAAGCTCTTTGATTGTCATTAATGTATAGAATATGAAACAATTTTGTATTTGGTACACTTTTAAAGTCACGGCGAACTTTAATAAATGTAGAAATAACTGAAAAGAAACAATGAATTCAACACCAGTAAATAATAAAAAAATAATTTCAAATAAAATTTAGGATTCTATCAAAATCGAAAAATCATAGTAACGAAATGGTAAATAAAAAAACGTTAAGACAAAATTTGGGTCGGTATATTTCTACTTTCGTAAATACACAATTTATTTGTTGTTAAAAAATGGGTTGCTCGTGAAACAAATTTTAAACTCCCTAGTATTACCTAAGTAAAACGAAAAATAGAAATCAAACACATACAAAATGTCTATTCTCTTAAATGCCTGTAGTGAAATACGATTTTACAGTCTTGAAGTTCCGACTACAAACAGATTTCTATAACTAGTTTTGGGCCATGTTGGTATTTCCTGGATGTAACGCTGAGTATTTGCAGTCTCTTGCGATACTCGACGAAATTACTTAACAGTGGAAAGTAGCGATTTTAGTTCTTTCGAGCCTATGTGCGTGCTCCCACAAAATATCTTTAAAGTAGATCTAGAAAGTGGAAATGAACAATGATGGCTAAGTGGAATAAGTGTTGCTGTGATGTTCACATCATCTATGGGGCGAATGGCGCGTTTCTTTACTCTCTCAGGAAAATAATTTTTTTCTTTTACACTCTACTCAAACACTAGGAAAGCCATCCTTATTACGAAATTATTTTAGGCTCAATTACGGGGAAAAGGATTAGGAGCGAAATAGGATTGAAATATAGATGAAAAAAATAATTTACACCGGCTTAAAACAGCCAAAATTTTTGTGGCACTTTTCGTGCTATATCGAAAATATTGGACATTTCGAAGCAGATTTTTATTTATTCACATTCTGAGAATATTTAGGAACTCCAGTTGTTATAATTTGAAAATTTGAAAATAGTTTCAAATGGCATTATTTTTGGCGTATTTAGACGGATTTTAGTTTTGGAAGTGTTGAATTAAACTTTGTTTGATTTACCGCTAAATAATGGTTTATCACCCATTATTGTTCATTTGCCTTAAACTGAGGTAGCTAGATTTATTTTATTAGTCTCTAAGAAAATTTATCTTTACTTTTTTATCTCTACATATCTATTTACAATGCATATTAAAGTTCAGTTTTTTGTCTCTAATTACTATAAGTATTTTATTTCATTAGTATTTTAAATTTTTTCAACCGCGTATACCAGAGTGTCATCTGCAAACAGTGAAACTTCAATACTGTGCTAATATCATTAATATATACAAGAAACAAAAATACATCCAGTATAGAGCCTTGTGGAACATCCAAATCTACTGATTTAGTTTTTGAGACCTAAGTGTCATTTATCTTTGTACACTATCTATCTGTTAAAAAGTTTTTGAACCATTTCTAATCCCATACTTTTTAACTTATTTAAGAGTATATTTCGATCTAGCGTTCCAAATGCTCTTTGAAAATCATCTGTGTGTCTTTTCCATTCATGTATTATCCAATTTAATGCCGTCTCCGCTGAATAAAGCCAGATTGGATTTCATTGATAATATTATTTTTCATTAAATAATCTTCTAATTGTAGACAAACCACTTTTTCTAATATTTTTTCATATAGTGGTAACATATTTATCGGTCTAAAAAGTTTTCTGCTGACTTGGTATTAACAATTCACTACTTTTTCTACAGGAATTGTGGTAGCTTTCTTCAACTTACTTGGAAGCTTAATAACTTATTGACTTATTTACTAATTCAGTTAAAACTGGTATTACTTTCTCTTTACCTTCCAAAAATATAATATTATTATTTAATCCATTCCAATCATTCTTTTGAGATTATATTCTTAATAACTTGTGGTGCTTCGGGAAAGGAGCTTTTACCCGAGATGTTTTGACAAACCGAAAGGTTTTTCTTCGCCGTATCTCCATATTGATATCGTTTGTGGGATTAACACTGGTTCTAAGGTAAGGTAAACTTCTGAACTACCTCCAAATGCACATTTGTGCCGACAGTGATGTTTTAACCAATATAATATTTGAAAGCCTTTCTATTTGTCGACAACATTCAAGTTATACATAAGCATTCTCAAGTTTTTCATTTAAAGTTTTGCAATTGAATTATCGTAAGAAAATTGCTTAATATTTTTTATAATATTGGAACTTGGCTTTTTAATATTCCGGCATATTTGCATATTTCAGAGCTTATATCATGGCAATGAATACGTTAAGAAATTTAGAAGGTTGTAATTCATAATCAACCGCATTTGATAATGCTGCTGCATTAATTTGTGTTATTTATAAGAATAATTCTGATTTTGATCTCACTCACTAGAATGAGTCAATAACAACAGATTGAAATATTCTTACTTTCTTCATTTAAATAAGAAAATCTTAGAAACTTGATGAAAACAGTTTTTTTTTTGGATTTTCCGAATATTTTGTGGACAATTTATTTCTTGGTGAATAATTTTTACTCAAGTTGTGAAATGACAAGTTAACTTTCAATAAAAATTAATTTTGTAATAGCTTTTGGGGAATTTTGAAAAAAAAAAACTATTATCGTATAGAATTTTTTTTTATCTTGTTAAATATCTTTTCTCAGAAGGTGGGGAAATATTTTGATTATTTTAAGAATTATTAAAAGAATTTTTCTATTAAGCTTGACTATAATTAGAATATTATGTGTATTAAATTTAAAATAGGATAAATCAGTTTTACAGTACGTGTCACAGTGATAAAATCGCGATAATTAAATCAGTAGAGTGAGAGTGATGGATCATGTCTCGATAAATTTTGACTTCACTTATTGTGTTGCGTGTTCAATATATTAATATTGAAATCAGCTACAGAAGACAACCTTACCAATCTGCAAAACTCTATAAACCTCGACATGATGATTATAGAGTCATGGTTTAGTAAACATAAACTTACTCTAACCCTTAACATAACCAAATATATGATCTTCAGAGATAACACATATGATATGCTTCATATTAAACTGAATAATTGTAATATTGAAATGGTTCAACGATACAAATATCTAGGAGTTATAGTGGATAGTAAATTGAGTTGGATTCCTCAAATTAAAGAACAAATATTGAAAGGAAGGAAAATTGGAGGAATATTTCAATCAATTGGCGTATTATAGTATGTTTCATAGAGTCATCACATATGTTATACAAGTTTGGGAAAATAGTTTTAATAAATATTATAAATGATCTGCAAGTAATTCAAAATAAAGCGATAAAAAACCTTTAAAAGGCCACAAGAGAAGATGTCTTACCCAACATATACATAGTACTCACAATATCTTGCCAATTAAGTTGATGATTGAATAAAAATTGGTTACTCATGTTTATCTGATGGTAACGGAAAATATAAAGTCAAACACCCTAGCGAGAAAAAACAATGAATACCATGACATGAGTATACAACAAGATCAGCAGGAAATATCAAAATAATATCTTCGAATATCAGATTCAATTGACTAGATACCCTACATAATAGAACATACAAGTTGTATTATACAATTCCTAGTGCGATGAAAGATATTAATAGTTTAAAAAAATTCAAAAGAGAAATAAATGTATATTATTTTTCCAAAATCTAGTATACCGGGTGTTCCAGAGCTTGCGTATCAGCTTCTTAAGAGGGCAAGGACACCTTATTTTAAAATTTAAAAAAAGTTTGTTAACTAAATCGAGGGTGGTCTATCGATTGGTGGTATTATCAGCAAAAATCGCCGAAACTGGCCGAAAACGAGATTTTCAAATGGGAAAGGATACTTTTTTATGCAAATTCAGATTTTAAAATAATGGCCTCTTCCCCTCTTAAAAAGCTGATACGCTCTGGAACATTTCTGGAGTACCTGGTATAATAGAATTATTAAATTGAATATGTTTAAGTAGTTATTAAGTATGTGCAGTAGGTTTAGTGATATATCTTATCTTTGTTTTATTAATGTTTAATATTGAGCTATTTTATAATAAGTGAATCTTGGTGGTACTGTTATTGTTTTGTTTTTCTATTATCCTACACTATTTACATTGAATTATATTAGTATTTTGTATATTTTGAATTTTAGTTTACACTGATCTATTTTATTAGAATATATATTATACACTCTGTACGAGCAATTGGGCTCATTTGAGAATTCTTAAATAAATTAATTAATAAATAAAATAATTATTTTTTTTATCATTTTTTGTACAGGGTATGTCAGACATCAGCGCACTATATAAAAATTTATTTCTTTTTGTATTAATTATTTTGTAATTGCTCAAAAAACTTATATACCCTATAATTTTAAATTCCATCGTAGGGCTAAGTCGGAGAGAATCTACGAAAAAGCGATTATCAATTCCAAAGAAAAAATATTTCTAAGTTTTTTTCGAAGTTTCGTAACATGCAATTCTCAATTCCCTCGAAATGTAAAAGAAACCTTGAAAATCTACGACAAATATGTTGATTCGTAGATTATTTGTAACAGCAGGCTTATTTTGCTTTGTTTTGATTTTTTGTGTTTAGACTATTTTACGCGGTGCAAGAATGTAAGTACAGTTTTTTTTTCAAAGTAAAAAGATATTTATTTATTAGAAATTTTCACAAGGGTAAAAGTAACGACTAGCCAAGTATAATACACAAAATTGTTTGACCTAATAAAAGAAAAGCTACATATAGCTCAAGGATGTGCTAAAAAAGCTCTAATTGAAATAACATAATTTTAGCGAACTGTAACAAATCAGTTAAATAGTATTGCGCAGGAACAAAAGTATGCTACATCTTAGAAAAAAGTTCATGCAGTTCGGGTCTAGTATTAGAAAGAGAAGCCTGCATTAGATCAGATGTTTCTGAATTTTCTGCTATCGGCACTTTAAACACCAGCCAAGAAGTAGTACTACCACTCAGTTCATCGGCAATTCAAAGCAGTTAAAAATCAACTATATTCGGTACAGAAATCAAATACAGGAGGAGACAACATTAAAGGACGTTTAGCCAAGACGAAAAATTATATGAAAATTCAAATAATTTAAAGAGTGCATGAAGCTATATATGAAAAAACCGATATCCAAAAAAATAAAATAAAAAGAATGTTACCACGACCCAATGACACAACCACGAAATGGAAAAACAAATATTAGAAAAAATTAAATAAAATTGCAATTGCTCGAAATCAAAAGAGGCAAATTTATGAATAATATAAATTAATTAATATGTGATGTACAATACAACATTCATACTGAATAGTTATATTTTTTTTTATTTTGAAGCCAATGAAGTAAGACTAATTATGTTATTTTTAATGTTTTATGTTTTAATGAATATTGCCTCTAATAAAAATGTTTTGTTATAACAAAAAAACAATGTTTTATATTAATTTTATTAATTGAAATATGAATAAAAACTAATATTTAATTAAATATGAATTCATATAGATATTTATACCCTTTAAAAATTTTACGATAATATTTAAATCATATTCTGTAAACAAAAAACATCTTAAAATTAATATTTTACATTTAGTTGTTTTTTATTAGATTTGTAAACAATTAAAAGTAATTAAAATAACAATTAAAATTTGTAAAGAACCCAAAATATAACGAACAAAACATCTGATTTTGAAATTTTGAAAAAAAATGTTGCCATTGCAAATTCTTATTCACTTACGACGAAATTCAGAATAACTAAAACATTTCCGACGTATCGTTGCCAATTCGTCGGAAAAAATCTGCGATAGAATTTAAAATAAGGGTTTAATAATAAGGGGTTAATAATAATTAAATAAAAACAAATTAACTTACTCTATTAACTATCATTATCATTAATTCTAGCGATAGCTTATATATGGCTAATAAATGTCTGATATACTTTATCTAAACATTAATCTGTAAGGCATTAAATACGCTTAATTAAACTGACAGTTACTTATTTACTTGTTGGGCGCTACAGACCTTGAAGATTCTGAGCCTGACGCAAAATTGTAATCCTTCGTCTTACTTCAACATCGATGTTATTGGTGAAGTTGATGTTGGTTCCGAGGTAGAAAAATTATTTCAAATACCAATAATAAAATAAATAAAAATATTTTTATTCAATCCGCTACCTGTGCTATTTCATTGGATAATAACAACCATGCAGCTGCGAGAAACATCAAATTGTTACCTGTACGTATAAAATAAATAAGACAATTTTAGATTTCTTTCCTCAGTCGAGTACAAAACACTGAAGAAGTCTGCAAGTAGTAGACGAAATACGCGTATCTGTATGATAAGCATATCAGTAAAATTAAAAGGAAAATATTCGACTATTTTCACTGTTATACAAAAATTTTACTCTAACGCTGGAAAACAAGTTTTTATAAAAACTTGATCATTATGTTTCAACTAGTATGAGCACCTGTGCAATTGCACAGTGGTAACTTTTTTTAAAAAAACATCCTGGATAACAACATCATCATTGATTCATATCAATTTATATGAATCCCATTTTTTTTCTGTAGGTAGGTAGGAATCCTCGAAGGAAACCAAGTGGTTTCAGTCACGGGTGCGCAAACCTATCATTGTAGGTTTAATTTGTGAAGGCTTAACCCCACTAAAAGCATCTTTTTTTGTGTCAAATCCATGACAGATTGACTAATGAATTCTTACTCTTAGAAAAAAAAATTATATGTTTTTTTACATAATTTAAATTGTGGTTATGTTTTTGTATTATTAATTAAAAAATTTTTTTTTGTAAAATATTAAAATAAATTTAAATTTAAATTAATTAAAAGCTTTAAAAAGGTGATTTAAAAATGAAATAAAGTATAAAAGTGTAAACAACGAATGCATTTGTCTATTTTTAGTATTTGTCATAGTAGGTATTGGAATTGCTTAACTTTTTTCTGCTATTAGCCTATCCTTATATCTCGTTAATCTTAATAATTATATGTACCATGATATTATCACCAATTTGAAATCAATTTCAGTAAAAATCGGTTATAGTCACAATTACAATTTTACTGTCATCATCTTTTTTAATATTTTTTTTATGTATTTTATAGTCAAAAACGTTCCTAGCTACAGTTCTGTCATAGTCAACAATTTTTTGAAAGGAAGTAATAAATTTCATACATTCATCAATCGATGTCGTTTATAGTCACATTAAAATATAACCCCAATTTTTTCAATAAAACAAAAAAATAAGTCAAAAGTGAATTATTTTGTTAAAAAAATGATTTATATATTGTCTTTTTCTGTTCTTTATTATAAATATGTATATTTTGTGATTACATAACAGAATTGCTATTTATGATTAAAATAAAGTTTAAAATTGTTGTACGAAAGATATTTTATTAAATTTGATTTTGTTTGTAAAGATGCAATTTTTTTTTTGTCTACGCCTATAGTCACAAAACGGTTATAGTCAGAAATATTACTGAAAATTAGCGAATGAACGAATAGACTATAACCGTGTTTTACTGTATATATTTTTTTTAAATATCAGAAGCAAATGAACTGACATTTATTATATCATTTTTGAAGAGTATGATCTGATCTGATTTTCATTTTTCTGTTTTGTTTTAAATTTTTGTTTGTGTTTTCGTTTTTGTACTTTTTTCTATAAGTTTGTGTGTTTATGTAAAATGACAGAATTTTTATGAAACCTTTTTAAAAATTGTCTTTGATTGAAATTTATTTTAGAGTATAGATGTCGCTCAACTCGGAAATAACCGTCATTTGAATTTCTCACCTTCTGATATTAAAATGATTTGTAGATGACTAGATGTGTATATGCCATATATGCAACTCAGTGGAAGTTCCATAGATGTTTGTTGTAGACTGTGATTATTGGTGTTCATAGGCATCAGTTGGTTTTATGTTCAGTAGTTTCCGTTAATTGAACTTTTTTGGCCAAAATGTTCTGATCGGTGTTCATTAGATTGTGCAAAACAGTTCTAAATTGATCTTTTTTGTTTTGAAATTTTTTTTATTATTTTTTCTTCAAATTTTGACAGTTAAACAAATAAATTTAGAAAGAGTGTTAAGAAAAATTAGAACAAAAAAGTTGATAAAAGATAAAAAAAGTGGTTCTAGAGTGTTTGACAGTTAATTGTCATTGTCCAAAACTGTTCTTTTCGATTTTGTTCCAGATCTACTGAAGAAATTTTTTTTTGTATAAAAACTTAAATTTAGACTTTTCTTGGGATTCGAGTTTTAATATATTCATAATTTTCAATCACATTTTCTGAAGTTAATCGAGTTTTATTCACAGAATTTTGTATTGAATTTCAATCTAATTTTTCATCGCATTTAAAATTATCTTCTAATGATAATTCATAATCTTCCTTTCTATAAATTAATTTTTTTCTTCTGAATTGACTTTTGTATATTCAGTACCTTTGATATCGGTTGCATTTTCTTCAAAACCTACTTTAAATCAACATGTTTTATTAACATAAGAAATGATAAATTACTTAATTAAATTGTTACATGTTGACATATGTGTCATTTCAAATATTGATTGCAGCTGTTATCAGCAGGGATGTGAAAATTTTGTACTTTTAATCGAAAATAAAGTTAATTATATGACGAATTTTAAGACATAACCCTGAAATTAAACTAGATCATGTCGCTACCCAATATTTTAAGAGGTATGTTTTGACAGTAATTTACATACGAAGAGAATTAGGTAACCAGGAGTACAAAAAGGCAACCGACAAATAAGTGGTAACCATGCATATAGTATGAATAGGGTTTTAATGTACATTTGCGTAGAAATAAATAATAAATAAAATAACTTTTTGTTGTATATTTGTACAACATTATACATTTTGAAGTAGGTAATCGTCGAAAAGTTCAAATTCAAATTACTTGTTGACTCCACAATTCTATTATACATACATAACTTCTTATTGATTTGATTATGATCTAATACTGGTGTTGGGGTTTGTGAATTGACTAATATAGTCTCTATAGTAAATATTATTTTGATTCTTCTCTTTTTGTCTTTATTTGGTTTGAATGTGCTGTCATATGTCGGGGTAAATACCCAGATATTTAAGATATTTTAAATTTAATCTCTTCTTTTGAAATGCTCACTGCTTCCAATTGGACCTTTTTGTTTTGTTCTCCGCAGCACTTTTGAAAATTATGTAGTTATTTCTTAAACCTAATTTTTTTTCATAATAGAAGAGATTTATTTCATCTCCAATTTGATTTGAGTTAGATTTTGTCACATTGTTGGATTACATTTACTTCGCTTCAATCGATTAGACTAAAGAGAAATTTAATACTGTGTTATCATTGTGAAATTTTATTCGAATCTCCTAAAAAATAATTTGAATAAATTATTCGCAAATTTACTCATAAATTTCACTTCTATGATGGCCAACATCCCCAAGGAAAACGGTTGCAAAATATTTTATACATACTTAAATACATATTTATTTTTAATTAGTATAATGCACTATTATTTAATACTGTATTAGTTTTCTGATGTATTGAATCAATAACAGGATTTCCAAGTCATATATCACAATATTCCACTGATCACTTATAATCATTTCATTTAAAATTCTAAGCTAAAGTTAAAACTGAGAAATAAATTATCATCTTTGTATTGTTTTTTTAATAAATTGTTCATTTTATTATAATTTAAAATATATATATTACATAAATACTATTAATAATAATAAATAAATTCTATATCACATTATAATACAATAATATTATAATTTACATAATTTTATTATTAATTTTAAATTATTTTGCAAATTTGTCTTTAAAATTAATTAGATTCTATTTTGTTTACATTCAATGTATTTTTATTATGTAATATTATACAATATAATACTTGTCATTATTGATGTTATTAAATAATTAAATTATATAATTGAAATATTCAATAATATTGAGATTAAAGTTTAGAATATATTTTATATAACTTAATTATTAATCACAGTAGATTCTTTAATATAATAATTGATTCCTCCATTTTTTTTTATCAAAATTGGTTAATAAATAAATTTTTAAGTCCTTTTGTTTTGAGGTGGAGGCTTTTTTTTGTGTTGTTTTAAAATAAATAAATTTTTAAATAAATTATAATAAATTAATTAAATAACTTATATCTAATTATAGGTTTTTTTTTTCTTTTTAAATATTTTAAATAAATAAATTAATAAATATATTTTTTTATTGAATAAATTAAATAAATTATTTTTTGAGTTCCTTTAAAGGAAAATTATTTTGATTTGAATGTTTATAATAAAATTATTTTTTTATTATATACATTTGAAATATTTACTTATTTATGTTACATATTTACATATATGTATGTAAAAGGTGTTTGATTACATTTAAAATTTATATTCCAATATCAATATAACTTTTATATAGTCAAAAGTAACCAAATGAATTTTTTGATTATATTTGAGGTAATTTTTGAGGTCAAAAATAATAATATGTCGTAGTTATTTTAATTTTTTTTATAATATTTCAGTTATTTTCGATATTGATTTTATGTATTTATTGATCACATTTAATGCTAATTATAAAATAGTGTACCTAATAATTCAGTTATTGTGAAAGTGTACAAGTAATTTATAGAATAGATTAATAGCAATATTTTGATAATTTTTCGGTTACTTTAATTTATTACTTGTGATAATTTTTCATGTGCAATTATTGGTATATTCTTTAAGTTTAATCATAAAAATAATTTATGCAATTTTTATTAATAATTACAACTGAATTTAAATTCTTGATTTAAAATTTTGAATACTGCTAGAAATATTACTTCTATATATACCTCACTTAAGAGGTTGTAGTAAAATTAAGAAATATTAGTAATTCAATGTCATTTTTATAGTTATTTGTCAATCCCTATCATTTTTAATTATTAAAAAAATTAATATTGTAAATTATTTAATTAACTAACAATATTTAATTAATTAATAATACTAATTGTCATGATTTTTTTTTACGATTATATTAATTAATACTAATTGTTCATTTTAATTTTGACTTTTTTTTTTACTTAAATCTTAATACTTTCACTAAATTTCGTTAAATTTTGTTTAGTTAATTTATTAATAAATAAATTAAAAACTTTAAATGAAATCTTTTTAAAATTATTTTAAATGTAATAAAATTTTTTTAATCCATTTGTTTACATTTACCATAACCTTTAACACAACTACAATCTTGCATACATTTTGTTAAACTTTTTGTCATACCACTTATATTGGTTGAATAGAATTTTTTTGCATATTTTAAATCAATTTCATCAACATTATGATGATTTTTATTTGTTCTTAAATTCGTTTCAATAACTTTCTTTTCATCAGATGTAATTAATTTTAATGTTGGTTTCTCTTCTAAATGTAATGCAATCGATTGTATTTCACATAATATTTTCTCTGATGTTATTTTTAATTCTTCTAATTCTTTTGTTATATCTTGATTTTTAGTACGATGTCTTTTTTGATGTTCATGTAAATATGTAAATGTATATGTATACATTTGCATATTATGATGCCATTCAGATAATTTAGGTTCATCAGTTTCTTCAATTTTTTTTAAATAATCATAATGTGATGAATGTAATCGATATTCTTCAAAATCATTAACATCAATACTATTTGTAATTAAATCAATTTCAGATGCAACTATAACTTCTTTTAAGAAATTCATTGCCTGTTTATTTTGAATAAAATTGGAAAAAAAAATTAAAAAAAAAATGGTTTAGTAAAAATTTTATTAAAATATTTGTATCATAATTATGATGTTGTAATGTATGTAAAATGATACTACATACAAACAACAATAATAATAATAATAACAAAATTATTATAAATTAAATATGTATATATAGAAACTTACCGCTTGTCTATGTCTAGCAAATGTTAAGGTTTGTACTAAACCGGCTAATTGTCCACCACATGCATTAACAGCTAAACGTTTTTGTCTTCGTTTTGGTCGTGTATGATGACTATGACTATTTTTATCACTATCAAAATTTATTTCTTCAGATTTTAAATTATTATGATTTTCATGTTCATTTCCAATACTATTCTCAATTTCATATTTATTTTCAATTGGTGCTGTTAAGGTACACTGTATTAGGTACAGTGTTAAAAATAATGCTAATACAATACAATTTCCTGCCATTTTAATGTGATTTATTGTTTTGTTTTTTTGTTTATTTTTAAAATTTACACTTTATGTATTTTCAAATTAGTTATTAAAAGTTCTTTCAAGTTTTTTTAGACTATAGTGTTTGCAATTTTTCTAAATATATTTTAATTATTAATTTTTTTGTTTTTTATAATATTTAATCTCTATATGGATAAATAATAAAATTCTTTTTAATCACAGAATTTCAATTTTTTCGTATTTTTATTTACTTTATCTTTTTTTTTATTTATTATTTTAAATAAATTTTCACACTTTCAATTTCAATTTTCAATATTTTTCACTTAATTTATTTTTTCTCTTTAAAATTATTAAAAATTCAATTTATTTTGTTAGAATATTTTCGCTTTTACTACTATTAAATTGTATTTATCGTTAGAGTGTCTAAATGTTTAATGATATTTCATTGCAGATTTACATTAATTTATATACAAAAATAATTTTTTTTTTTTTGTGGAACTAGATTGCCGGCAATAATTTTCTGATTCAAATCATAAAAGCATGAATAAAAAATAAAACAACAACAATAATATACATTATCTTTTTAAGTATCGTAGAAGATAAGAAAAAAATTGTGACGTGTGACCAAAATTCTTGGCTGAGGTGCAAAACAGGAAAAAAACAAAAAAAAAATATTTCCCTTACTAATCAATCAATAAAAAAAAAAGTAGGTACAGGTATTCCATGCTATATAGATCGTGATAATATTTACATATCACATATTTCATATATACCTATATACCGTTATAATGAGTGATAACAGTGATACCAACTTATTTAGCTACTGTGTTAGTTTGTTTTGTAATAGAATAATAACAATGATAATTATAATGCTAATGTAAATAGTAACATAATTATAATTTAATAGTTATGAAAATTACAATAGATTATTGACGAATTAGATTTATAAATGTAACGGAACGGTAGCTTTGAATTATTATTGTGTTGTGTAATTAATATAAAATTATTTTAAAACATTTTAAGATCGTTGTTTCAGCTGAAGAAAATATTTGATTTTGCATATAGGTTTCTATTTTCGCTGAAGTATCAATATTTTAACTCGGAAACTTGTTTGAACGATATAAGTAGGTACAAATAATAAACGCATTACCGGCTATAAAAATTATTATACCGTAGAAGAAATATACATTTCCTCAGCTCGCAGAATGGTTATTTATGTTATATATGTATAGTAGGCATAAGAACTCGTTGACGAGATAAATTTATTTTCCATTCATTTAAACCGATTACTTCTATGCGTACGGTGCCTAAAATTTGTATACTTATTTCCATTATTCTTTCAGATTAGCTTTTAGTATATTGGGATTCAACTTAATTTTTTGTTCTCATTTAGACTTCTAAAAATTCCCTTACCTTTGGGATATTTTTCTGTAGGGGAAACTCCCCAAAATATGATTATACTACTTCGTAATGGTAAAATTTCATTCAAGTACACAACCAATAGGTTCAATACAAAATCAATTAAACAATTTTTGATCAAAAATTAATTTACGGATAAGAACGATAATTTGCCGATTATGTGAAGCATGTACTTACATTACAAAAGGGAATTTATATTGTTTAAGAGTGTGTATGTGTGTATATAGTAGAATTATTTCTTGGAAAATTTAAAATTCGATAATTTTATTTTTGATTTAGTAATGTCTATTATTATTAAATTTATAGTAGTGTGATATTTGTGGTTTTATTAAAATAGAGCTCTCTAATAAAACATAATTAATCTGATGTATTAATTTTATCACTTTATATTATGGATGCAACTGATGAAAAATGTCAATTTTTATTTATTGATGAATGAATTTCTTATGATTATATACCCTACAGCTTACACGAGTAATGAAGTCATAAAAGGTTTTTCTTCTTTTAGATGACTAGTAGTTGGATATTTATTTTTTTAAATTTGGATATTTGGGATTAATTTATCCGGTAATATGAATCTGTTAATATCTGAATGGACTTTTAATATATGTCGCTCTAGTCAGCTTGTAAATGTTGATTTGTCAGGTCTTTAATATTTTCCTCCATATGATGATCGGCATCAAATTCATTGAATCTTGAGTGATTAGAGACCATTAGATTTCTTAAGTTTGTGTGTGTGTATATGTATTTTTTTTTTTAAATCGATACTTACAATTTGGCAAATAAAAATTTATGTGACTCTTATCACATCCTAATTTCTCGGAATTTATTTATTTTTTTTTTTTAACAAATTTATTTCAATTGCTCCAGTGGTTTATACATATTTTGAGTATGCCAGACGATTATAATTCAATTGTTACGTCATAATCGCGTGTACTCAACAGGATGTACATAAATATTTAAATCAAATAAAATAGAAAAAAGGTAAATAATTCTAAATAATAATTTTTATGTTTGTTTGTGATCTTTATTTGATTGATTTGTTATTGATGACGGATTGATGACGACTTTTGACGATTGTTTACAAAATTTATCATTGTAAAATGATTACAAGCTTATTGAAATATGTATATGTATAATTTAGATGTGTTATAGTTTTTAGGAACCATTCAATTTGTTTGATAATTTACTTAAGCCTGCCTACCTTAATAACCACCAGTAATATGAATTTACGTGTTCATAGGATTTACGTCATCGAAAAATAAATTAAATTAAATAAACAAGTATATATTATTTTGATAAAATAATAATGACAGTATCAAGTAGATGGGATTTGTTTAATACAAAATAACACCCACTACAAAACATTATGATCCTATTCAAAATATTTGTGTAATATAGTAAGGTTTTCGAAAATTGTTTTTAATCCAAAGTCTTAGTTTTATTAATAATATTTTTTTTCTTCTCTGGTTTTGTAATTGAATTAACTAGCACACTGCCGAGTGCCGGGATTAAAATATTTTAATTAAAAAAATTTTTAATTATTTAATCAATAGCCTAACAATAACAATAATTAGAACATGTGCACTTAAGAGTTTCTTGATATTCGGTAATTTTATAGGGAACATTTTTTAAATATTAAACACATTCTAAATTTGAGATTTTGTTTTCAATATGCCGCCCCGCCATATTGTTATGATTACTACATTCATGAATTGAATATCAAGAGCGATTTTTAATTGTGTGCCCACATAGCAAAGTGCGCAAAGATAGCAATAACCGAATACTTACTTAGGTGATCAACAGACCATGTAGGTCCTGGGCCTTGCTCATCAATGTCCTCCATTTTTGTCGATCACAAGCGGATTCTATACACTTGAAGATGCGAAAATCTTTTAAATCTGCCAATACATCGTTTCTCCAACAAAGGTTTGGTCTGCTCCGATGTGAATAAAATAATAATGTAAAAATAAAATTTTTTAAAATATACTTTTATCGAAACAAAACTAGCCCCCTAAAAAGTAGGAAATAAAACTAGTGTTGTATATTGAGCATCTAGAACTACTATAAGATAAAACACAAAAATATATGATGAATCTTGCTGGAATATTGTTAATGGAAATTTTGAATATATGCCGCTAAAAAAAAATTACGAATATTAAAAGAACATTACAAAGCTTGGTTCTCTTAACATCATAAAGTGTTTCCAAATTTCCATTAACAACCCGATTCTAACATTTGATAGCTTTGTAAAGTACCATGTCCGGTTGCTTTTTTCATCATGAGTAACTATGCAAAATTTCAGAACTCTATCTTTAAATTTTTTAAACAAAATTATTTTTTTTTCTTTTTGCGTTTGGTTTTAATATTAACAAAAAAATTCCAACCTACCACGTAAACATATAAACATATATATAAACAGACACTGACAAGTTAATATAAAAGTATATAAAATACCATGTACGGAAATCATTGAAAAAAGTAATCCTAAATATTAGCATTTCAAAAGAAACGGCTGACATTTTTTTGTTTTTATTAAATTCAAAGTCCATGGGATGAACACCATAGCTGTTTTTACACAACACTTTCGGTTGAAAAGCAGGCGTTCTACCTACTGCGTCACCCAGCATGCAACGCGATATAAAACGAACAGGCAATATTGCCTAATATACATATACCTTCGTCTTGTATTAGGCAATATTGAAGAAGAAGGGGAAGGTGCTTAATTATTTAATGTTTTTGTAATTGAAAATTTTAAAATAGATCAAATAATGTCAAAAAACTGAGGTTAATAAGAAAATAACTGGAAAGAAATCGACCCTTTTGTAAAAAACAAAAAAGTTGAATAACATTTCGACATTTTTTTTAAAGTAGAGTACCTATATTTTAGAGCTATATTTAAATAAACCAAGTTTTTATCATTTCCGAAATATGTACCTAAAAATATAAGAGTTTTATAAATATTTATAGAGGGGGTTTAAGACGACAGTCCCCCACTACTAAAAGCTTTTTGTTGCTGAAATGTATATGTAAAAAAAATAATTAGAAAAAGTTTAAGAGTAGAATTCAAAATAGGCCTAACAAAATATTACAGGTTTATTTTTCCAGAAGATGTGTATATGTTTCTGTATTAGGAAAAGATCTTGTAGTTAGTTACAAAATCAGAGTTATTCATCTACATGCAGAATATTTAAATACACTTAGATATATACGAACTAGATTCTGTTTTAGTTGGGATTGTAAAATTGGATTTAAAATTAGGGTCAATAAGCTTTTTCTAAAATATGTTTTTTTTCTAATTTTTTTCAACTTTTTATTTTTAAAATTTTTTAATTCGATATTAAATTTTTTAATAAATCGACCACCCTCACTGGAAGGGTGGAAGCATGTTAGTAAAGTTTTAGAATTTTATTTTACCATCAGTAAAATTGTGTGATTGTCGAAAAAAAAAATTTTTGTCAATGTAACTTATTAGGGACTAGGAGTAGTTTTAGAACATGAGAATTTAAAATTGTGTGCATTCGACAGTAAATTTGTTTAGTTTACTGAATATAGGATACATTCTAACTATTTTATATTTGAAAGTTATATACAAATTTTATTTTCTTATATTTTATTATGTAAAAACCTTAAGAAGACTGAACAAAGAAAAAATAAATAAAAAAGTAAATAAAAAAGAATATATTTAATTATAAAAAATTAAGTTTGGTTCGAATTCAGTAGAAAACGTGTCTGAAATTAAAGTCTCGCTTTAATTGTTTAAGCTTACAAAGTTGATTTTTTATAAATTTTCTTACTTGGACTCGGTAGAAAGCACAATATTTTGACTGAGTAATATCAAAAATGTGACTATAAGTAATATTGAAGAATTGGAACAGTATACAATACAAATGTGACCCCAAACTTCCTATAATGGAAAATCAGAGATACAAGTTGGTTTCAATTGCAATAGAGTTGTCAATAATCAATTACAAACTCATAGAGGACAATAAAATAATAAAATTAAACTTACATTTTTTTTTTTGTTTTGCAGAGTTTTTACAAAATCTGATAAAAAGACAATTAAGTGGCAAGTGCTTCTGAAACTATTTTCTTAATATTATACCGGGTGTTCCAGAGCATGACAAAAAAAAATTTACTTCACAAAAGATTCTTATTTTTTGACGTAGAATCCGAATTTGCATAAAAAAGTACCACATCCCATTTGAAAATGTTGATTTCCGCCTTAAAAAATCTTCTTTTGGTCTTTTCCGGAAGTTGAAACAATAAGTTATGTATTTTTGATACTATGACTTGAGTGATCCATTGTTGTTTTAGTGCTAGTTAGAGTCAAATTTTTCGGTAGAGATTATCTCGTTTTTTACTCTTCGAGGATTCTTATATGTATAAATTTGCCAAAAAACCTCTGGCCTGTGTTGGAAAAAGTACATAGTCCGACTGCTTAGCTTCATATGGACAATATGCCGTTGGTTTATTCTCAGCAAATATTAATTTTTTGTTTTTTGTACTTTTAATTTACTGCATATTCTTAAAAAATGCTAGAATGGAATTATAATTTTAGGTAATAGAATATTTTTCGCACAGGAAAAATTACTAGTTTTACTTATATAATATACAATACATATATCTTTAGTTGATATATTTTATCGATTTGATGTGACGCAGCTTAATATCATTTAGTCTATGCATGAATGAATATCGCAATAGCTTCAATGTACCTTATCAATCCTACAGAACAAAATAATAATTATTGCACATAATTTGTCTCGGAATTCCCAATTTAATATAATTTCCAATACAAATTTTTATTGGATTGTAGAATTCAATTAACATACAAAAAAGTACGTGAATGAATACAAACGTCAGAACTATAACATGAGAATAATAACAACAACTGCCATTAAAATTAATCTTAAGCTTATACCGACTACAAAAATGTTTGCATATAATATATTTTTGTATATAATATAATTAAATTTTATTATTGAATTTGATAGCTTGGGCAAGTTTTATAGAACAATAAAACAATAAAATTTTCTTTTGATAATTGCTGTCATATAATATTTGCCTTGACTGCCTATCTACCATAATAATCATTCATTACTACTGTTATGATGGTGTGCTAATTGTAACATAATTTTATATGGTGAGTAATCAAAATTATTTTTTAATATATTATTATGATATACCTAATATAATAATAAATTCTGATTATAATATTAAGTTTTATAATACACATTATTTAAAATTTGTATATAGCACACCTTTATAATTTTTCAAAATTATTTATGTACATATTTTTTTTATATACAGGGTATTCAGATTTAATAATCGATTATATGATGGCCTATTGAAGGTGAAAATTGATCATGTTTTAAAGAGCGGCGTCAAAATTTTAAGGTTATTTAGCAAATTATATATAATAGTTACATTGAATTCTGTCGTGCATATACATCAGAAAAACTATTCGGAATAAAACTTGCCACAAAAAAATCGAGGATAAATATATTAAGACAAACCTTTTATATGATAAAATACCTATTTATCATGCCCTATAAATTTCTATTTTATACGATGAACAGTCTTATACTTAACTGAGATTTTAAGAAAATGAAATAAAAACTTGAACTCTAAAGAATCCAGATACATTAAATATTAAAGCGTATAGAATTAAACTATGGGGATGAGTTAAAATACTCCACATTTAAAGTGCTATACATTTCAAAATAAAGCTTTACAAAATTTAGTTAATATTTCCAATATTAAGGAATACAGACATGAATAAAAATGTTCAGAATTTTAATATAACAGATGACATCAGCTGCGTGTAAGGTTCAACTTAACCTGAATAAGAAACAAATTTCGCTGTGGGTTCGTTTTAATCCTATACTTTAGTTTTTGAAAAGACTTTATATTTAACTATGGGGTTATACTAAACAACTTCATATTAAGTAGTCAAACGTTTATCAAAATATTTCGAAATATAATGCTCCTTATTATGTACGCAATACTCATATTTAAGCCTCATATGTAAGCCTCTAAAGCTGATGTTGTTCGGATTTTTGTTTGAAAACAGATATTCTAATAGGACCCTTCTAATAAAAATATTTTTTATTATTATCTTGTTAGTTATACATATAACTGCATAAAATAATATAAAATATTTATTACCTTTTTTAACTATTGTTTTTCAAAATACACAATAAATGGTTGAAATAGATTCTCGGTGTCAAACATTTTAATATTTTAGTTCAGTTGATTAAAACCAAATAAATATCTTTCGCTGGGAGCAACGGTAAAGCCAAAATTTTATAATACATCGATAATGCAAGTGGATTAGTATAAATAAATTTAGCCAATAACTTTTATTTTTATATTACGCCCAATTGCTTGGGTATAGTGAAACCCACACCCTAGTAATTTGGCCATTGGGAAAACTTTTTACCGAAAAAACTGCTACTTTTCAAAAAATTTTATTATAAGAATTTTAAAATATTTTATTATTTTAATCTCAAATTGGCTCTTGCTATAGCAGCTAATGATAGTTAGGTGTAGCGGCGAGCTGATCGCTTCCGCAAACGCGCGTAGCATTGTCACATGGTCTCGCGCCCCGCACCCTTGCTTTTATGTATTGTTTCACACACAAAATATATACAAATACATAAAAAGCAAATATATAATATACCTGTTCAAAATATTCTATCTGCACAATTAAAAGCTGGTTAAAACAGCTTTTCGGTACCATTGCAAATGTTCCATCCACCAAATACTTGCAACATTAAATTAGAAAATTATTTTACTGTAAACTTCTTAATTTTAGTTTTATCATTCTAAAACCGGTTTTATTGTTCACTTTGTTTCAATTTTAATTTAGTTAAAAATTATTTTATTCTTTTATTTTATTTCAATTTTAATTTTGTCGAACTTATGCCATTTTTTGTATCGAACTTATGACGTTCTAACTTATGACAGAGAGCCTCAATATAACTGTAACACCCTGTTAGTGTATTGAATACAATTATGTTCTAAAAAATTATTACGATTATTTTAAAAAAAGAATTATTTTGTTTCCTCAATTTTAATTGAACTTCGTAAGAAGTAAAACAAAGACTAATAATAATTATAGATCAATTCCAATATAATCGATCTGCACTTAATAATAAATTTTAATTTAATTAATTAGTTGTTTACTTTTTTAAAAAAATTTTTTATGGCTATTAAATAATATTCTACGCGTCTAGATACTTAACTTCAGCCATCTATTAACTAACACGATCGAACATCATGGAATATGGGTACAATAGTATTATACATTGCCTTCAATGTGCTACTACAATTGATTCGAAAAATAAATAAGAATTGATTATAGTGTAGTTGTTATCTGATCTGATTATGAACAAGAGGATTTTTCGCTTTGCTAATGAATTCGTTTATAAAAAAAATGTATGCATTCTTTTTTTTAATTTAAATTAAATGAGTTTAGACTTTAAGCTAGGGTTGATCTTGTAGTTATAATACCATTGATGATATATGTCTGCTAGCGTATAGATTCTGCGACTTCCAACACAAAGAAGATCTATTTCAGCAAGCAACGCGTAAAATCGGACTAGAGCTGCGTTTGGTGTATTAAGTCCAATATGGAAGAATGGTCAAATAACTAGGAAAACAAATATTAGAATGTGTAATGTCAACATTTATGCAGGGCAGTGAAACTTGGATGATGACAAATAATAGTAGTCAAAAACTTCAATTATTTGCGAACAAGTGCCAAAGAAGAATATGCTAAATGTTTTGGCCCTTCACCATCAGCAATAATGTATCAAATTAAGCGTAGAAAATGGAGATGGATAAAAAAACAATCAAATAATATAACCAAAATGGCCCACGAATGGAACCTCCAAGATAGCAGAAGGCGAAGAAGACCCAACAACACCTGGTGTCCAGCTACGACTTCTGAACTAACTAGATATGGAGGAAATACAGATCAATGTGTACAACAGAGAACAATGGAGGAGGTAAAGTTGATGCCCCATGCGCTTACGAGGAGTAACAGGAAAAAATATTTGATTACTCTTCAAATAGTAAAAAAACAAATATGAAAAGCTAAGTGAATGTTAGACAAATATTTTTCAGTCCAATTCCAATTATTAAAGTTTTTCATATTGAAATATGATTTTTATCCTTGGTGTATTTTTCTCTTCTAAATTTATCCTAAGATGATAGAGAAATTTGTTATAAAACTCAGCAGTCTCAGCCTTCTTTAACAAAATAGGTCGAAATTTCTAATTCTAATATGTTAAATATTCTAACCAAAAACAATTTTGGATTCTAATTGTTAAAAGACCAATATCGAAGTATAAATTAAAAGATGAAAGTGAAGATTGATACGTCATACAATCAGAAAACTATGGCTAGCAACAGTACCCTTTGTCATTGGGATCAAATAAATGACAAAAAATAATTGCGGGTATAATCTGGTAACAACTTAAAATGCAAGTGTAAAATCTGTTCTCTTGTACGCTTGTGAAACATGGAAAGTTTCAGTAAACATTACCAGGAAACTCCAAGCGTACATCAATAGATGTCTCCGACGCATCCTAAACATTCGTTGGCCATAAACCATTTCCAACAGAACACTGTGGCAAAAAACGAAACAAACACAAATAGACGTGGAAATCTGACAGAGGAAATGGCGTTGGATCGGACATACTTTGAGGAAACCTGACAACAACATCGCGAAACAATATTTAGAATGGAATCCTCAGGGTACACGTCGCTTCGGAAAGCCGAGAAAAGCGTGGAGAACAACTGTCTTAGCCGAAACAAGTACGCAGCAAAGAACGTGGCCCCAATAGAAGAGGTTAGCCGCAGATAGGAGCCGATGGAAAGAATTTACTTCCGCGGATGGGGTTGCGGGACAATGATGAACAACTTAAAATAAAATGGAGGTATTCTATTTAAGAAGACTTAGTTCTTGACAATAGCAGTAGTTTTCCACATTTAATGGTTGATAAAACCAGTAATTTGATAAATAAATGTTCGAAATATTGCAGTGTAAAATTGCAGTACCGTACTTAATTAAGCACGAAAAGGTGATTTTTCCTAAGTTACTGCCAAGAGTGTAAAAAAAAAAAAAAACGTATAAGTCTAAGGATAAAGTCTAAGTGAAATATAGTTAAAGAATAGTAGCAAAGTAAGTAGTAGCGGCTGCTGGCAATAGACTGACACACTTAATCTAGTAAAATTCATTGTGATACCACGGAACGAAGCTGTTTAAGGAACAAAAGTTCACTAAACATCATTAGATTGAAGATCGAAACACCAGGATTCCAAAAATGTCGCATATCATGGTAGAAAGCAAAATCAACAGATATAAATAGAATACGACGGGGATATCAAATGGAAGCAAATAGGAGCAGAGACAAAAAAGTAATCTCTTTATTTTACTATACATAAGTTCCACAAAAACGAATATGTTACCTTGTGGTATTTTATATCTTATTATTTATTAAACTATTTTTGACTATAAAAATACCTTTAAGAATCTAAAGATTTATTAACATATTAGAGATTTAAAAAAAAAAATATTTCATCTTCATATTTGGGTATCTAGTGCTCAGTTCAACTCGACAAAAACTTACATTTGCACTTTATCTTTAAATTTTACACAAGCAACTAATTAAAATGCAAAGTAAGTTTCAAATTATTCATTTTTTTTGTTTTTTTGTCTACCATCCATCCATTCTTTACATCCCATTAATCTCATAAAATAGAACTTAAATAAAAAGAAAAAAAATTGAATTTATACCAAAAATCATAAGTCAAATTTTTATTACAATAAAATTATATTTCAACATTTGATACACAATATACAAACATACATACAAATTATATAATTAAATTAAAAAATGAAAAAAAATAAAATAAATATTAAATTTGAAACAATAATAGGTAAAAACTAAATAAAATCATAAATTTTATTATAAAGACAATAACAAATAAAGGAGAAAACTTTCTTTTGTATAAAACCTAAAGATAAAAATCATCCATATAATTTTAATTGTCATCCCAAAAAGAACCTAACCAAAAAAAAAAAACACTAAAAAGAAAAACAACAACAAAAATTACCTAGACTCACACACCTATTTAGTAGAGGCACTAATTTTATTAAAGTAAATTTTTCATATCTCTCATAATTATTATCTCAAACTACTACCATGGATATCTACATATTATCACATCTAAGAAATTTTAATTTTTTAATTTTTAAAACTAACAACTTTTTATGACAATCAATTTTATGCTCCACTAAAACAAAAAACAAAAAGAAAAAAAAAACAAAAAAACAAAAAACTAATAATAACGAAATATAAAAATTCCCTTTTAGAAGTGTAATGTATGTGTTTTTTGTTTAAACTCTGAGATTCGGTTTTAAATAAAAGTTTCCGAATTAATAAAATTTATTTGAAAATCAATGACTGGACTTTGTACTGGTACTGGTAATTAGGTACAGACTGAAGTTGAAAAGATAGTTAAAAAGATTAAAATGTATAAAATTAAGCTGTGGAGGGTTCCAATTATATTACATTTCTAAAATGAGGTTAAAAAAATACCTAAAGCAAAATGGTCAAGCAGCCTAGGAGTGTATAGAGTTCATGATGGAAGAAACTATTATACTCCCTTTTTTTTATTTCATTATATAAATCTTTAAATAAATATTTCTAACAAATAACTAACTTTAACAAATATTTCAATAATAATTACAAACTAAAATCGGGAGCGTGTCATATGCCTGTATTTCATTTGCCAGTAGTATTATTTGCCTGCTTTTTTGCCTGCTTTTTCATTTGACTGGATATAATAAATATTCATATTAAAAATTTCATGTTGCAGGCCTTTATCAATTAACGGATACCAGAACTACATCTTCTAGGTGATCACTGGTGGAAAATGCCAAATCCAAGAAATTATACAGCCTCCAGCAAAAATAGGTCCGAGTCCCGTTTCACAAAGCCCTCGTTTTTTTTTTAACTTTTATTTAGTACAGTGGCGATCGTTAGTACGATACAAACAAGTGATCCATCGGTCCGGAAGTCAGAACCGAAGACCTTGACATTTTTTTGTTTTTTTGGCATCATTACAACAATTCTTAAATGTGATGAAGACAATAGGTTCGGGGTCCCAGGATTTGGGGTCGAAACTTAATATCATATGTTTTCATGCGCTTCGTATGCGTTTACTTGCCGTCGGCAAAAACAGGATTCCAATAACTGAGTAGCGGGTAGCCTCCAACTTTAAAAATAATACATTTTTTTAAAAATAGTTTTTACTAAAACTACGCCATATGCATTTACTTGCCGTCCGCAGAAACAGGGTTCCAATAAATGAGTAGCGGGGGTTGGGGGGCGGTAGCCCCGACTTCAAAAATAATATAATTTTATACAGAAAAATACAGTTTAAACATGTAATATTACGTTTTGACCCCGAATACTGGGACGCCTGACCTTTTGTTTTCATCACATTTAAGAGCTGTTGTACTGATACCAAAAAAAAAAATTTCAAGGTCTTCGGTCCCGACTTCCGGACCGATGAACCTCTTATTTGCATTCTACTAAGTATCGCCATTGTACTAAATAGAAAAAAAAAAAAAAATCGAGGGCTTTGTGAAACGGGACCTGGACCTATTTTTGCTGGAGGCGGCTCAATTTCTTGGATTTGGCACTTTTCACCAGTCACCACCTAGAAGATGTAGTTCTGGTATCCGTTGATTGATAAAGGCTTGATACAGGAAATTTTTATTGTGAATATTTATCATATCTAGTCAAATGAAAAGCAGGCAAATGAAATGCAGGGAAATGAAATTCAGTCAAATGAAATACAGGCATATGACCCTCAAAAATAAATTTGTCAATACATTTAGTCGCCTAATAAAAAACATACTCGTGTAAGAACAATAGCAAAGCACAGGAAGAAACATGATTGGATTAATAATGAAATAATTAGTGCTAATTAAGACTCGTGATTAGTTTTTCGATTATAAAAATAAATATCCGAACCGTAAGTTCATATCGGTTCAAAGACAGCTTTTGTAAATCAGCAGCTTGTTTTCCAGTGACAGCGAGTTGCGGCCAATCATCCAATGCAATTTGCTTAGCTTCAACCCCAGTTGCTTTCTTTTGTTATGGATATGAATTTTCCATGTGAGTCTCCTGTTCAAGTGCATGCTCTTATACATGCTCAGATACTTTACAGCCTCTTTTTGAGGTACTACTTTGTTATTAAGTACAATCGGACAAGTTTTTCTCTTTAGTGTAAATGTGATATGCGTTGATTTTGTTCCGTTCACCCTGATTCTCCACTTTTTTAGCCATTGCTGAACTTTGTTTATGCTGTGTTGCAGAATCTCTGAAGCATGTACTGGGTTACTATGTGAGGCCAGTATGGCCGTATAATTAGCGAAAGTGGCGGTGGTTGTTTCATTTGTTGTTGGTAAGTCTGCAGTGTAAATGAGATATAAGACAGGATCTAAGACGATGCCTTTGGTACACTTGACGTAATTTCATTAGTTGGTATATAGGATATATTGGATTAATGGTATATTATTTTACCTAGCTATCTAAATTTTCCCTCTTCAAAATCCCTTGTCGCCCCTATCGATTTAATATGAGGATTTGAATATTAAATGCTTCATATTTAAGGTCATTCATTGGTCTAGAAAGTGTTTCAATAGTTTGCAATACATTTTTCTTTACTGTGACTGGTGCAGTATCGTCAACGGGAAAACTTAACAATATTGATTTAATTTCTAGACAGTATGTGTAGGGAGAGGACATTCTTACTGTCCTCGAGCATACTTCCACTTTAATTTTAAGCAATTGAGCATAGAAATAATTTTTGGAATTCATTCTGTAAATATTAAAAATGTTTGTATCATTTCTAAAACGAAATCTAACTATTGTTTAATAAATATTGTACACTTATTCGTAAGTTTTGTCATTTAATATGATTTCATCTTTTGGAATTGATTTTTGGAATATTTTAAATTGTTAATGTATCCAGTATATCCACTCAAAATATCAGCTTAGAAATTATAACAAAGTAATAGTTTGAAGAGAAAATGAAAAAAAAAGAATAATAAAAAATAAATTATTGTGGAAGTTGAAATTTACCTATGGGGACGTACATCATGATCATTTTAGTAGCGCAGGAGCAGCAGCAGCAGAAATTGCGCAATCTGTAATCAGACAATGGTGCGATAGGTCAAATTTTCAGTTACATTTTTATATAACATTTTCCATGCTCATGCATATACATTGATATGCATACTTTTGCAAATTTATTAAGTTTGAATGTATGTGTATATATTTATATTTAAAATAACTTCTTAAATACATAATAATAAAATAATGTAGGAGAGTTTTGATGCATAATATTTCATCAAGACTACTCCCTAAAATAATATAATGTTGAAATCTGTATAGTTACTTAATGAACATTGTTATGATGACATATAGAGAATAACGGAAATTTATTTAGCCGTCCAGAGGCTTATGAGCTTCGTTAAATCATTTAAATAAATAAGTAATTAAATTAAATTAAATTATATGCATATCAAGTTGGATTCTGGCCCTATATCACCACATCCGCAAAAGGGCTTTTTGTGATTACTTGTAGCAATATTATTATGTATCTTGGAATACCTTAAGGATTCAAAATTTAATGATTAAACTCAGAAAATTCTTCAATGGTATGTTCGGCAATTCCAATTGTTTAGGAAACGCTGTACTCATATGAAGTAGTTTAATACAAGTGAGATTAGCAAATTCACAAAGCAGTTTTCAATAGATTCTTCCTGCCCAAGCTATTTTTGGCTAAGCCGATTTTATAAATGAGCAAATATAAAATATAGATTTGGTAATATAATCATGTTTCTCGGGTTTTTTTTTTATATAATTCCAAGTCTATGGGATGAACACCCTAGCTGCTTTTAAACAGAGATTTGGAATACACAATCACTTACAATAGCTTTTTCTGTAGAATTTTTGTGGTATAGACTAATTTAAATGTGGAAAACTATATCTATTGTAGAGTACTTCGCCTTCATAATAGCATAGTTCCATTTTATTTTTAGTGATAACCAAAACTCTCAACTATTTATCATTTATTTTATCCCAATGATAAAGGGTACTGGACTACATGGACTTTTCGGTTAAAAGGCAGGTGCTCTATTGACTTGAAAACTTGATTTGACATAAACTTTCACTGCCCAGAACTCATAGCATCATGTATTTTCCATTTCTTATATCAAATATTTTGTTTTTCATCACCATTTTCTGAATTTTTAGTTAATCATATTTTCTAACGGTATTCAAGCAAATAGGCATTTAATGCAATTAAGGTAGTAAGATTCAATGGAAGGCAAAATCTAAATATATAACCATTTTTTTACGGAATCTGTTATTTTTATCGAATTGGATGTAGAATAACAGAATGCAGGGGCTAGGTACATAGGTAGAATAACCATCCAACATTCCAGTTGTTTCTGGAAAATCAATTAGCTTTTAATTAGTTAACCTATTTAGTGTTGCTGGTTGTTTCAGGGGACTGTGACAGTCCGACTGTCCCATTATCACTCTCCCAAGAAACTTAGTACCACTTTGTGCGAAAGATTGATCAAATCACCTAGATAGACTAATTCTTAATTCTTTTTTTTTTTATTGTCATTCAACATCTTAAAGGGAATAAAAGACCAACATCTGAAATGGTTTTATATGTCTGCAGATATTTCACGAAGCTTGAGTTTTATACTTGAGAAAGCAAATCATATGTCTATTTTAAACCAAAGCTTGTATCAAGATGCTATTCGGTTAGATTATCATTCAGTATGTTAGTAGCCATCCAACCGTTAGTAACTAATGTTAGTAAGTGATAGAAATAAAATAGCTAACATGCTACTGTTAGTAGAATGTTAAAAGGAAAAAAGATAAATCCAAATACAAAAAGAAAGTAGAACAAGAATAAATATCAGTTACAACAACTATCAGATATACAACAGCTTTCTTTTTAGGGTTTTTTTTTCTAAGGTTTTGTATCAAGATAAGCTGCTTGCGAGTTAGATTGACATAACATTCTAGACACAGGCTCAAGTTTACCATATGATCAGGACTATTAGCAATACTAAACAGGTCAACGGAATATAAATTACACGGATTCTCTCTAAAAAGTATTAAATCGCTAATTTAAGATGCCAGGATGTTTCCAGTTTCCAATAATTTGGTGGATAAACGTGATGTTAGTTATCAATTGAAGTTGTTGGAACATTTCAGGTCCATTGGAAGCAAACTATCTTCGTAGGGAGGAAGTTGAAAAGGGTAAGACAATGAAAAATGAAATATTTTCTAATAGTCAGTTATCGTGTCTGAAATTTTAAATAAAAAATTTAATTAATAGCTGCACAGCTAATTCAGTTGTCCAATGTCTTCCGCCGTGGACCATAGCAAAGGTATTTCAAATATATTTTTTTTTATATATTATATACACATAATGTCCCTTCCCTGGCCTAATCGGTTAGAGCACAGAAATGTGTTTCAATTACGATGTGGTAATCACGGGGTCGGTTTCCAGTGGGGGTTATAAAATATAACTAAAAAAAAATAACAAAATATTATATATAAAATTTATAATCAATAAAAATAATTAATATAATTAATACTTTGTATAACTAAAAATATTACCTATATCAATACTCATATACTTCATACAACACAATAAACAAATGACACAATAAATAATATTGGACAAACACTAATAATAATTACGCAATTGTTAACAACTGACAAAAGTATGTGACATGACGTACCCAGTAAACATAGTAACGTCAGGCATCTTAACGTCAAAAATGGATAAATGCGCAGCGACAACTTAAGAAAAATATGACGTCATCTTACCACGTAGGAGCAGATAGAGTTATTAAAGTTATATTTTACAGTAGGCCCCTACTTAGACAGTACAAACAGATTAACAATTAAATTAGACATTGCCTCGGATATACAAGTGAAATTAGCAGCTAGAAATTCCAAGAGGAGTAAGGAAACAAAAAAAAAATACATAAAATGTGCATATATATTTAGTCTGTCCAACAAAGATTTGATCTCGTGCCTTTAGTTCTTTTATTCTCTTAGCTGCACCATTTTCTAACATCCGATCAACTTGTCATACCATTGAAGCCAATCATTAATAAAAAAAAATCAATTTTTTATTACATTCTGAATCTGAAATAAAGCACAGAGCATAATTCAAATGTGTTAAAAAATTTAACAAAAAAAAAAAACAATTAAAAAAAAAGTATTTGTTGAATGAACAGAAACAAAAATAAAAAACAAAAATAAAAACAAAATCAATTTTATAATCAAAGAAATTATCAAAAAACATGAAGTGATTTAAATATAAATACACATAATAAAATTGGAAGAAGGAGAAAAAGAATGCATCATATAATATCAAAAAATATATATATGTATATATTATATATATATATATATTTATATAATATACATACAAGCATCCATATATTTAATGTATATATGGCAAGATGACGCTGAATGATTTTAAATCTGTATTGGGCGATCTTATGAAGGTTTCTGTTATGCAGTTAGTCTGTTAAAAAAAAATACTCTTCTTAACTTATGGTATGTGCATATTACCATTATTACTCTTTGGTCGTACAATAATAAAAAAAACGCAAATCCCAAGTTAACCAATGCGCTGTGATAACATCTAAAAAAAAAAATAAAAAATAATTCAGATTTCCTTTTTACTTTTATTTTTTTTTTCATAGTGGACAGAGGTGGTGCATTACTTGCATACTAAACAACATAATATATATACTATGAAAAAATAAACTCTTTTTTTTCTCGTTCTGATTCAGTTTCTACTAGTTGACTTAAAATTTTAAATTGAATTCTCTTCTCTACCATAGGTAAAAAACTTGATGATAGCAAAAATCATCTACTCTACTAGGTAGATGATTTTTGGTGATAGTTAATTTTTTATAGTATTCAAAAGATACTTGGGGTTTTGCTTTTTGTATTTTTCATTTATGTGTGTGTGTAATAGTGGAATATATTAAAGAGATGGAGCAATTTTTTGTATTCTCATTGCATATGAGGCTCAATGATATTTTTCATTTTTATTCGATTTGTAATGAGAAAGTATTTTAATTTGTTATTTTGGATAATTTATATTTGATTAATTATTATTTTTAATTTATTAATTTAATTATTTTTACAGATAATACAATAATAATTGTAGATTAAATAGTAATAAAGTTTGCATAGAATATTAAATTTATTTACATTAATTTGTTCCAAATATGAATTGTTGGTATTTTGTCGCCTCAAAGTTTTTTTTTCATACCGTTAATATGTATTGAAAGTCAATTATTATAATTATTTAATATACATCTAACTTAACAGTTACAAACTTTCAATTATTATAATTAGGATTACCAGCTATACTTAATCTAATAATTTACTTTCAATACACACATTAAATGTATAGCTGGTAATCCTAATTATAATAATTGAAAGTTTGTAACTTAATTATTAAATATTATAAAAAAAATGTTTTTAGTTTAAGATTTAACTTTGATAGAACCTGAATAAAGAACACATTAACCCTGAGAGATGACAAATTTTTCAAATTATGAAAATTACTGAAAAGTCGATCCTAATTAAAATATTTTATTTATTTTTATTTATTCATTCATTCATTTATTTAGTTAACATAAATTACTGATAATTATAATAAAATCTTAATTTACTTAAAATAATTAAATAAAAATAAATTTATTTAATAATATTGCTGAAATACAAATATACTGTTTAGAAATTATCTTTTGAATACAATTTAATTGGTTTTTTAAACATACTCAAGCGATTTTTTTAACTCTGTAGGAAGACCATTATATAATTTTAAACCTTTATACTCGTACATCATCATATTTTTTGTTTTTTTCATTTCAGTTAAAATTTAATCTAAAATTTTAATTATTTCTTAAATTACATTTATATATATCTTTACCATTATATTTAATTCTATTACATAGTTAATTTAGGTAAAGCCCATTTTTTATTTTAAATACAAAATACAAAACATTAACCATTTTAGCGTAGCCAACATTAAATTTACAGAAGCATAACGATTTAATCCTAAAATTATTATCATAGACTTGTTCTGAAGTCATTGTAGTCGACTCATCATTTCAGAATTACAAATATACAAAATGCGGTTTGATCATTTTATTTTACAAATTAATTGCACACTTTACAAATATTTTATTTCGAATTTTCTTAATGAAGCCTACTTTTTTAGCAATTTATTTACAAAAATTATAATCCTAAGTAGGTACTTTATTTTATCAACAATTTCAATGTTTTTATTATCTACATATTATAAATTACTATTAACAAAGTCATCCAATGTTGTTCGGGTCCAACACAAAATATATAAAATTTCTAATTTTGAAATATAATAAAGTAAAGTCCCAGCGTGCGCTGCCCTGCGTTCACCAAATGGAACTTTGCATGTTCACCAAATGTTCACACAATCGACGGTGTGGTCACGATTAGATAAAGTAAACATACCTGCTATAGTAAAGCTAATCAGACCTATTTGATTTAATCACCTATTTGATCAAATAATAATATTTATATAAATAAGTTAGCCACGTCAAAATTGTATTGCCTTAAGTTTATTAACAGTGACTAAGCTCGTAATGTATCTATCACCCTGTGTGTATCTTGCACATTACAATTATTGTTGCTTCAATGATCCTGTCAAATTATGGCTTTTTTATACACATTATGTTTTGTTTTATTTGCTAGAATTAAAATAAAAATATTTTATGTTGTATTATAATTTTAAGCTTTTTCTGATGTTTCACCTTTAAAATATAATCCCATTAAGTTCACACACCTATAAAGGTGTGTGAACATGATTCAAAATGCGAGAACATTTAACTGAAGCGCTTACTTTATCAGCTCTCGTTCTGAATCACTCGAAAAATTTGCCTAAAATCGAGAGCTAAAATTTTCCCCACCCATAATATTATTATTATTTCACAGATCCCGTAAGGTTCTATCTAAAGCTTCACAGAATAATCTATTAGCCATTGTGCATTCGTCCCAAGGGACTTTCGGAATTCGAATTTCCTGAACAAACTTATTATTATTTTTTTTTTCGCATCCTTTCGCTATGTCATACAAAATTTGATATTCTTTTTATCGCATTCTTCTATTTTTTGCAGTCTAAAATAGGAATATTTGTTTGTTTTCATATGACATCAGTTTGACAGTTTTTAACAAATAGCAGTGCAAAGAAAGGGAGAATGTAAGGAATGTAGGATAAATAAAAAATTTGTCTTAAAAAAATTGGTTCTGTTTGGAAAGAAAAAAAAACAAAACAATTTGAATTCATCACTCTTAAATCGAAATTTTAATAAAAATTTTGAAGAAATTAGAATAGTTTCAAAATGTGTGTTGCTTCATTCTTATACTAACCCATAGAAAAAAATTCAGTTGCACATGTTCATTAGCAAAAAACAAAAACAAATCAAGTACAAAAGTAAATTAATAAAAAATAAATTTTAACTTAAGTAAAAATCAACAAAAGTGAATTATAAAAAAAACCATATACATAATGTGCGTCTACCTGCTAAGTAATTTTTTTTTTAAATGAATAAAGTAAAAATTCGTGTATTAAAAATAAATTAAAATAAAAAAATTTACTCCAAAACATGACGTGAAGATGCCTGAACAGAAAGTGTGCCGAAAAAATTAAAATAGCTCACAACTTCTGAGGCACTGATCGGCGTATAGCCTTTCGAGGATTTTTTTTTTTTGAAGGAATGTAAATTTTATTTAATTATGTGAAAAAAAAATTGAATTTAATAGAAACAAAAAATTGTAGTATAGAATTTCATTTTATTTCTTAAAAAACCCATAGGGTTGTACAAAAATATATAAAAAGAAAACAATAAACACAAACAAATTTTTTGCACCATATTATATGATAAAAAAGTTAAATATGTAATAAAAATTTTAAAATACTCTCAACTTTATCTTTTAAATATAAAATAAAATATAAAATATACAAAAATATAAAACCAAAAAAATTCCCAACAAAATAATTCATAAAAAAATAAAAACAAAATAGAAAATAGTTTTTAATCAATTTTTAAAGAATTTTCATTTTAAAAACATGACAACAAAATCATCTTGCTTGTTGAAAACACTTGTAGTTAGCTCAATTATTGTTTTAGTAATGGCAGCTTCACTATAGTTTTATTAAATATTCCATAATCGCTATATATTGTTTTTGTCATTCATTTATTCGGATCATGAAGAAAGTGTAGAACATCTGAATTAATAGTTCGTATTTCCTTTATTCGTAAAATTAGTTCATCTTTAAGTTCGTTGTTTAATAAGGTGTTTTGTTGCTTAAGTTCGTTCAACATAAATTCTATCAGCTGTAAAAAAATCTTCGCAACATAATGCTTGTATACAGCAACTTTTAAAGGCTAAAAAGCTGCTTTTATGTTAGATGACAAGCTAATATCTGTTTCGTCGAAAGTGATAGCAGACTCTATATCTATAAGGCTTTTTCGTATAGCATTTCTATTTTCATAAAAACGCTCCAACATCGCTAGTAGGGTACTCCATCGGGTTCGAGTATTCAAAATTAATGAAAGATTCTTACATAATTCATCTTGTATATTTTTGCATTGGTGATTAACGAAATTTTTTAATGATTTTTCGAATCTTTTCTATCAGAGGACGTATTTTTGAATGTTAAATAACAGGGTCAACATTAACACATTTGTTTCAGATATTAGCTATAAACCATCGTCGTCCGATTTATTTATTTACCGAATTTACCGGTATAATGAGCGGTAAAATTACCGGTAAATAATTTTATTATAATTTTTTTTCATTTCAATTACCGGTAAACCGTTTACCGCTATTGCCATCCCTAGCCGTGACCGGACATGATAGGAAGAAGCGACAGGATCTACATACGAAATGTAAATATATAGATAAAGATATACTAATACATAAATTTAAAAAAAAGCTAAAAATAATTTCATTCAATGACTACACTAATCTTCTATATTTCAAATATATATTGATGGATTAATTTTCTCAGTACATATTATGAAAACCCTAATGGCTTATATAAATTATGATTTTTATTATAACTACCCTCAATTTTTGAGCCCTTCCCATATGTATAGTTCATAAGCTATATATGAATTAGGATATAATTTTTTGTATTTACAAATTATTAAAATAATTTTATAGAACTGATTAAGCTCACCTTAACATAATTTTTAATATTACAATTATTATTACTGGTTATTTTCAAAATTAATCAGACTACGTAATGTCTTGAGTTATTTTATCAATGACCTAATATTATCTCACGTTATAAATATTAAGAAGTCAAAAAGGATTAACATAAATATTTGTGACTGATAGTACTCGTACATGTGCCCTGATATATTTTTATTATGACTATGAACTGATTGGTTATATCATTTTATTATTCATTCAAATTTAAATTTTGCACTTATCTTATTTGAATACTTACCTTATCAGACACGTATCTCTCTCATAAATCGAACCTAAAAAGGTCAATATAAAATATGTGGAAAATTCTTATTGAATTATTCAATTAATTTAATTTGAATAATTGACTCAAATTACATAAGTGGGTAGTGTAGGTACTTAGTCTACGATTTTTCAGATTTGTTGATCATCATCAGTGTAAAGTTATTATGAGTTAAATAAATAAATTTATAGGGAGTTGCAAAAAAAGTATAGTTGTTGGTAAAAGCTGTGAGATATTATGTTATGTCAGAAATAGAAAACAAATGGAGAGGATTATGGCGATAAATAGTTCCGGGGGTGGGATAAAATTAATAAATTTTAAATTCATATTTAAATATTTTCTGAGCAAAGCTTTGTGGCGTTTTTCGGTTCTTTATGATTGTGGTATTTTTTTTTGTATCCAAACATTAGGTAAATAAATTTTATATCGATTGAAAGGGAAGGAAAGCAGTTACGAGGATAAACGAAGGTGTTAACGTTTGACTTAAATTAGTGCAGGTTATGACCATAAGTTAAAAATTGTTTGGTGAAAACAAAGGATGGAAATAGACACTATCTTAACCTGTCTTACGTCATCTAGGGATTTTAATGGGGTTGGAAAAATCACATATACTACTAGTGTTTCACGATAGAAGAGGTTGAGCAGAGGAACTATATATTTAATTTCCACTGACCCATGCAAGATATTTATTAAATAATGAACGAGATCAACACTACAAATACAATATTTCACCAGAATTAATGATGCGGATTCTGAAACATCCAATATATGATCATTTCAAATAATTTTTATAATTTAAGTGAGTACCTAAAATGCTGATGTTTTTCACCCGTTCTTGCTTATCTTACTCTAATGAGGGACTAGGATATTACTGTGCTGGGTTTTGATAGTATTAAATTCAACTATATCTTGTAAGCTTCGGTAGCTATCGATAATTATCGGAAATTATCGTCAATCAAGAGAACAAGTCACCATTTTGCTTTGGTTCAGCCAGCGGTAGATGTAGCTTCAATCTTTTTATGAAAAGTATATTCTACAATAATAATATCGTCTGAAAAGCTGTAAAATATATTGAAGGTGGTTTGAAAAAAATTGTTAATAAATATTAGAAATATTTTTTTTATGATGAATAGTTGTAGACTAAGATTGGACAACAAATTGATTCTTACACCATCACGTTGTTGCAGGAAATTGATCGCCCCTAAATCCATAAATAAAACTCAAATTAAACGGATCGGAAGAAAATTTTTAATATATTTTCTAGAAAACATTAGGGACGTAGTACCATGTCATATTCGCTCAAAATATTTAGAAATAACTTATAAAATCTGCGTATCCAAATTGGGTAAACAGATACTGAATTTAAAATTAAGGTATATTATTTATTTTATTTATTTATTTTGTTAGTTTCTCTCAAGTGAGTTTATAAGTTCTTACAGGGTGTATAGTTGGTAAATATAGTATATTATAAAGTATAATTATTATTATAAGGTAATATATTATGAATTAAGTGTAACAAAAAGAAAAAACCAGAATTAAAAAAAGTTAAAAGTTAAAAATGGAACAGGAAGAAAAAATTGATTGAATTTGTCTATTAAGTAAATATTATAGAAATGATTTGATTTTAACAAAACAAAAAAAAAAAGAACTTAACATACAATAAATATGAAGTTTGCTAGATATAAATATTAAAATTAAAAAACACTATAATATATAATTATGTGCATATGCATATATATTTTGTATACAAGCAATAATCAATTAATTATATTCTTTTAGAAATTCATCTGTAATTATCTTTTTAAATTTATAAGTTTGTAAATTTTTGTACCTTGCTGGAAGCTGGTTATATAATAATGTAGCTAAGCTGCAAACTGGATGTAGGCCGCCCATATTATTTGTCACAAAAGTTCTTAAATGACTGGCTGCCCTTGCATTGAAGCTAAGAATATCAGAATTAGTGATTAGTTTAGTATTAATTTTGATTTCTTTTCTGCTAATTTTATGCATATGTAATAATTGGACTAGGTTTTTGTAATCTTATAGTTTGAGTATTCTATATTTTTTATGTATTTGATTAGTTGACGTTCTATGATCTAAATTGAATAAGTTTTTTATATATTTGTTTTGTATTTTTTGAAGAGTATTAATCCCCCCAGTCAAGGTAATGAAGAGTCTACCTTACCCCCAAATCAAAATTCAACTCCAATAATGTCAATGAATTTGAATTACGCACCACCAACATCTCAGCAACAAACCCCACAGTTAACTGATTACAATTATAATTCTTCTAAAAGGCCTAATTGTGTTACAGTTGAAGAAGATATTGGGCGAGAAACGAAAGTTAGAAAAATTGACCAACCAACTGTTGAAATAAGACCACCATCATTTTTGTTTGATCAACCTGCGCAGTCGAATCAACCAACAAATAATTTATCAAATACTTCAACCAATAATATAAATATTCAAGAACCAACAAAAACAAAAATATATCCGTCCACAATAAATGGAATAGAAACTAATCCAGATTTAGTTAGCAGTTTACTTAAAGAAAGTCTGTGCAATGAAAATAAATATGCATCTCAACCATCTCTTATAAAAGCAGAAAAAATGGAATCACCTGTTGTAACGTCTAGTATTATTACACCAAATACTTTAATTAAAACTGAACCAAAATTATCTCCTATACAAAGTGGATATAATATTAATCCAATGGATACCTTACCCCAAGAATTATTTCAAAATACATCAACATATACTATTTCCTTTGCTAATGTTAAACAAGAGCCAACCCAATTTCAAGTTAATGCACCTATGCTAAACAATAATGCTTTGACAAGTCAACCATTTATACCTGGTTCGCAGTCTATGTATCAGCAGCAATCACAACCTCAAATTCAACCGCAGCAACCATCAGCAGTTACAAAATCAACCACAGCGGCAAACTCATTCCCAATTACCGTCGCAATCTCAGGATATATATTAAATCTAAATCAGAAAAAAAGAAGAAAAAGGACAAACATAAGCATAAAGAAAAAGACAAATCCAAGGATATAAGGGTAAAGATCGGGAAAGAAACTCAAGTGCTGGGGAATCATCTGAACCAGTTAAGATAAAAATATCCAAAGGAAAATTAAACTTACCTCCTATAGAGGCTATTAATGTTAGTTCAGGACAATTAAAATTGAAAATTCCAAAAGATAGAATAAAAACCGAAAATAATACAGGTGATTTGGATGGTCAACATGTTCATTGTAATCAAATTATGCCACAGATGCCATTGAAAATTAAAATATCTAAAGATAAAATTGGATCATTTGGACATGATAATATTAGTGTAACAACAAATTAGCATTCATTTTTACCCAATCATAACAGTGCAAATACTGGTAGTAATTTACATTCAAGTAATATATCATTAGTTTCTAGTAATTGTGGGTCAAGTAGCAGCAACAGTAAGAAAAAAGATCGTGATAAAGATAGAGATAAAGAAAAAAAAGAAATCCTGAATCTAATAAACACAATATTAATGGCGGAAATAGTGGTGCTGGAGGATTAACAGGTTCCAACACATTATCTAAATCAAGTTCTAATAAGGAAATTTGGGTTAACTCATGATAAAAACTAAAAATAAAATTTTTATTTGGAAAAAATTAAATTTTCTAATTTATTATTAATTAAATTTTTATTAAATTTAATTATAATGGATTTGGTGATATAAAAAAAATATTATTTAAATATGTATTTCAGAAGTACAGATAGCATAACTTATTTTGCTGTGAAATAGACTATAGTATATACTACATTGTAGTTTATCTGGAATTCTAAAAGAAATTTTCCTGAAAATACCAGTTATTCTGCTAATACCTTTAATTAGATTTCCGACATGAGAATTTCAGTTTAAACCGTTATCAATTATAACTCCTAAATATTTGTATGTGCTAGTATTTTGAATTGTAGTATTATTGTAAATTATGTTCAAGTTAATATTTTGGGTTTTAATTAATATGTACTTGGTTTTGTCTACATTTACAGTGAGTTTATAGAGGCTCATCCATTTGAAGACATTTTCCATATCTAGATTTGTGTGTACAATGTCAGTATTAGCTTCTCCGTATACTATTACTAAATCATCAGCATAAAAAAAACATTACCAATAAGATTTGTCAAAGTAGTGGGCCCAACGAACTGCCCTGAATAACCCCAAATTCAATATTGTTTGTGTTACTTTTGATTTCATCACTTTGGACTATATTGTTTCCCTTAACTAAAATAGCTTTGGAACCACTTATGCTCTCTACCTTTTATACCAAGTTCAGATAATACTCTTAATGAAGTTTTTCTATCTACTGAGTCAAATGCCTTCTTAAGATCAAAGAACACTAGACATACCTTGTGACTTTTGCATATTTGGTTTTGTACTGAAGTAATCACATTAAAAATTGCTGCATTGGTGTTTAATCTTTTTGTAAATCTGTATTGTATTTGATTAATTAGGTGATTTTTGGTTAGATATTTGAACATACTGACTATGAACACTTGTTTCTATTAGTTTGCTGAATACAGAACATATTGAAATAGGCCTATAATTATTTATTGATGTTTTATGTGCTTTAAAGTGCTTTAAAGGGTCTTTTATAAATTGGTATGACTTTGTTAATTTTTAATTGATCTGGCTTTACACTATGACTGAAAGATGAATTTATGAGTGCTGTTACTGGTTTTATTAATTCCTCTTTTATAATCTTTATTTATTAAGCATTGTTGCTAATAAAGTCTACTCCAGAACTCTGTGAAGATGTTAAATTGTTAATAAGTTTAAGTGTTTCGTCTTCAGTAATACTATTGAGTTTAAAAATTTTATTAGTTTCCAATATTGCAATAGTACTCATTAAATTTATTAATTTTATCATGTTTTTCACCAATAGAACTCGTTCCTGTAAAAAAATCATTAATTTTTATTGTAGAAGTTCCGTCTGTATTATTTCCTATACTAGATTCCAAGTTTTCTCGTAATCACTCGTGCATGCCTAAAATTTATTCGACTCATACTCTCTCCTTTTGTTTCTTTAAATATTTAGTAAGTTTATTTACCCAGATTTTATATTTTTCTTTGATATAAGTGTTATTGAAATCAAGGCAGTATTTTTTATACCAGTAATTTTTAATTTTTATAATTTTTCTACATTCTTTATCTAGGCATGGCTTACTATATTTAACTTTTTTCAATGTCTTTTTGGTTGATGTTGCTAATTCAACTCCTTTCTCCACTGAGTCCACTACATTATATCAGTGATCGATTGGTGGAACCTAAATTCATATTGCCTATCTCAATATGTTGGTGTCCTTGGTTGCTTATGATCTCCATAGCTTTGGAGAGGATCGATCGCTTTTAATCGCTTTTGGTGCCTTCAAAAACAAAACATTGAGCTAAATTTTCAAAACTCCTATCTTAATATGAAATCCAGTAAAGAACTAATTCATAGTCACTCCATGGATTAAATGTTATAATAAAAATCAATTAATCGGTAAAACTGTTATAATGAGAAGTAGAAATGAATCTGGCATATATATAACATTTCGCATTGAATAATAATTACATCAATCGGTAGTAGTTCATATAGAATAGATATTATTGGAGAGATTAAAATTAATCGATTCGAAACAAATCACCTTGACCTATGGTATCTTGATCTGATATATATTGTAAACATTTTCAGAACACCCTGTACTCCCTTTTTGATTACATTAATAAATACTGATATTAAATAATCACTACTAAAATATTTGAATTCATCACCACCACCAGATGTTTAACAAAAAAAAAATGTTGGTCTCCGATTAGTCTTTTGAATGATTAATAAATCGATTGTTGGATGATCAAAGTTCAATAATTGACTAATTTTTGTATAACATTCACATAATTATTATGCTTTTATTATACATAAATTATGTTCTGATACATTGATATCTGTGACAAAAAATATCCCTTAGTTAGATTTTATCATTAAAGTTTGACAATCGTTTTAATCTTATCGATTACTTAGTAGTAGTAAGAATTACTATACGATCCAAAATTTGTTGTAGAAATTAGTCAGAAAATGAATGGTATTATTGTAGACAATTTGGTTTAGAAAGTGTAGATTCACTGATTATTAAATTTGATTAAAAGTTTCAATTTTTCTTATTTTTCAATTTTATTAGATTTGAACCCGTCTATCAACTGATATTAATCAATTATAAAAATATGTTATAAATAGTCATAGGTAGCTAATTATGTATTTTTATTTTAAAGTTAATTAAGTTTTAATTGAAGTTTAACATTACCGGAAGTTAAATTAATATTGTTAAAATTATGTATATTGCAGGAAGTTTGAAAAATTTTAATACATTGTAGATGTTGGTATTAAAAATTAAAAATTTGTGGCCTAACTGAAAATTAGTTTTGGTTCGGATAATCAAAAATATTGCGATCGAGATTGATTTTATAATTTAGAGTTATTGTAATAGTTTATCTAATGGTGTATTTTGGTCGTAATTCTAGTTATAATGAATCTGAATGCATGGATAATCCTAAACCGATGCAAGTTCAAAATGAACATTATAAAATTAAATCAAATGCGAGTTTAATGTTAATGAAACTTTATCTATATTTTTTATTTAGAAATTATTTTGACCGTTGTAATATGTTGTATGTACTAGGTATACCTTTAAATTTTTGTTATATTTACAGTTTAAAATGGAGTTACGTTTCCGTTTATTAATTCACAAAATTTTGTGTGGTAAGTAAGTGAAAGCGATACAATTTACAAATTTATGAAAAACATACATACATAAAAAATTAAATGTAATATGAAAATCATTTGACCGAAGAAAACGTGGTTGAAAAATGTTACGAATGCTAGCTTTTGGAAATTTATTGTGGAAACATTTAATATTATTAAATTTTATAAAAATTTCCATATCCTCTTACGAACTTATACATTCTACGTAAAGTTATGAATTAATTTCATAATTTCTAAATTGATTACATCCAATGCAATTTGACGTTTATATCTATATATCATATCTATTAAAGAATTTTTATTATTAAACATTAGTTAAGTAAGCTTATTGGAATGTTAGTCAGGTGAGTGATGATCAATGTTGCAACAATTTATTTTTTTTATTATTCAGTTAAATTAATTTCATTTATTAATAGTAATAAAATTTATTATTTTATATTCCATATTTTCATTCATAAATAATATAACTTAGTTTTTTATTGTACCACCTAAGTACGTTCTCTATATGGATAGGAAAATGTTTAATTAAATACCTTTGCTGTGCTTGACAATTTATTGATTGAATTTTGAACTTTATTTTTGATTATTTAAAAACAAAAATAAACCATATTATTACTTTTGAACTATAATCAGATTTAGAAACAGTTTTGGGTTTATGGGATTCAGTTGATATGAATTGTGCCTAAAAGAGTCAAAAACAAAGTACAACGAGACATTGCCAATAGATACTAAGTGATGCATATATATAACAGATATACGTTTTGTTGGGCTGTTAAAACAATAAATGAATAATTAATAAAGTTATTCTTGTGTACAAGAAAATAGGAGATTAAAAAGATGTTAACAATTACAGGCCAATACCAATAAGCTAGATATTTAATAAAGTTATAGCAATTCACATAAATGATAAACTCACAATATTTATTTTAATTTATTAATCGGATTTTTATTTTGTATTGATAATTTAAGTTAAATAATTTAATTATGTGGCCTTGGTAGCCGAGTTGTAAAGCACGACGACTGGGGTAATAATGAAAATTACTGAAAGTTTTTTTCAATACAACCACATCCGGTTCAAAAAATATAATATAATAATAATTAATATATGTGCAATATTTACATATATACCAAATAATTAATATATAAAGGGCCCACATTTCGAAAGGGAAAATGACCTGTAGCTGGGCTGCAGATCCCACTGTTATAAATAAATAAATAATTAAATTGTTGCCCGGTTTCCGTTCACTAATAATTTTTAATATTTGATTGCATCCAACATTTTACTACAAGAGGAACTGCCATGGTATCTCAGTCTCGCAAGTTTTAAGTAAAATATTAATGATCCATATTGCAGACTGAATAGAGGACTAGGGAATCATGCCGAGAATTTGAATGTGGTGAAATATTACTTTAGATCAACTCAACAAAATACATGGCAACATAGCATTCACTATGGAGAGGGGACAAAAACAATGAAATACCGTTTCTTGACATAAAAATAATTCATATAGATGCCATTAAATTTGATATCTACAAAAAAGATACTACTACCCAACGAACCACCCCCACTGGGTTTTTTTTTTCATTTTTATTAATTCATTAGTATACATTTTCGTATTGATTGACATTATTGAAACAATATATACAATCGAGTTCAAATTTAATTCTTATTTCACAATAAATATTAATGTATGTATACAGAATTAAATATACTACTGTTTATGAAATCGAAATGCTACAAAAATTTGATAAGATTCACAAATAAAATAAAAGCTCTTTACAGCGCTTTCAAAAATTTTCGAAACCATAATCAAAGCCCGATTTACAAACTTCTTGATAAATAATAATATAATCCATGAAGAACTTAACTCCAACACAACTGCTGCTTGTCTAAGTCTGACCAATTTCATCTCGAAAAACTCTGATGACGGGAAATATGTTGCGTGTGTTTTCTTAGACTTGCAAAAAGCCTTTGACTGCGTAGATCATGATATCTTAATAAAAAAATTAAAATTAAAGAATTTTACCAATAGCCAAATACAGTTTTTCCAGTCATATCTGTTTAATCGTCAGCAAGTAGTACACATCGGCAATATACACAGTTCTACAAAAATTGTGAAAAAGGGAGTTCCCCAAGGATGTATTTTAGGACCCGAATTCTTTAAAATATATATTAATGATCTAACAAAATTAAACTTAATGGGTTCTGTACAACTTTACGCAGATGACGGGGTTTTGAGGTACGCTGAAAGTGATGAACTTGAATTGACAATTGCAATTGAGAAAGATCTCAAAATAATAGACGAATGGCTTGTCAAACATTGTCTGTCGGTGAACCTCAAGAAAACGAAAATTATGGTTTTTGAAAATAGGAAGATAAATAACTCAACTTTTCTTTTCAATGGTAATGCTATCGACATGGTAAAGTCATTTAACTACCTTGGTCTAGTAATTGATGGAAAACAAAAATGGAAAGACCACGTGGAGCACATAATCAAAAAAATTTCTCCCTACATATTTATATTAAAGAGACTTCGAAATTATTTTTCTGCCAGCATGTTATATGCGGTTTATTGTTCTTATGGTTTGTCAAATATAGTGTATCTTAATCCAATATGGAGCAGGGCACCTCAAACTACACTAACCCGCTTAAATGTTCTTCACAAAAAAGCAATTAAAATCATTTTTAGGTACCCTGTCTTGTTTCCTAGCGAACAATTGTACAATGAACAATATTTAAGTTTGAAAACCATATGCAAAAAAGAATTGCATTTAAAATAGTCAACAATTATATAAAGCATAATTTCATACTGAATAGAATGGTAGATATTCACAACCGCAACACTAGGAATAAGTCAAATTTTTATTTAAGTCTTTTCAAAATAAATAACCAGAAAAACAATTGCCTTTATATATAACTGTTTAAAAATATATAATGAATTACTATCAGAATTAAAAAATATTAATAACGTATATGTTTTTAAAATGGAAATAAAGGAGTATATTTTGAGCCAAACTAAATTTAATTTCTATATTTATGTTTAATTATAAGTTAATGTTAATGATTTTTTTTATTATCTTTTTCTTTTCAATTTTTCTTTGTATTAGTTTTTTTGTCCTTTCTCTTCTGTCATATAATATTAAGTTAATTTAGACTGTGTATTTAGATAAAACTTCAGATTTTAACTTTAAGCTTAAAATTTTAATTTTTCCAATTTTGGTACGAATGGAAAGGTATTTCTTTTTATTTTATGTATATATTTTTTTATTTTTTTTTAATTGCTAATTTTAGTTTTAATTATTTATTATTCAAAAATATTTTGAAGATCATACGGCCTATGGCTAAGATCGAAATTTAAATTTTTATTTGTAATCTCAATTACTTTTACTTTTGAATTAATAAAGAAAAAAAAAAAAAATTAAAATTTATAAAAAAAATAAAATTTATAAAAATTTTAGTTAGATAGATAATTACAAAATTTAGATATATAATCAAATAAAATAAAATAACCATTGAATTCACTAAAGAAACGTTAAACATACAATTCAAATAATAAAATCCAAATAACGAGGCTCCAATAAATATTGTTTTAATTCCCTTCTGAAATACCTATGAGACGATAGTAGAGATTGATCACCCACAATCCTAATATCATTTCTGTTCGTGGTGTTAAAACTATGACCATGACGCTGTATAGAAGTAATATTAGAGGTTTATTACATTACTAATAATTTTATATATTTCCAAAATCTGCTGATACTGAGATATTCCTTTAATAGGTAGAACTTGATTATCTGAGTGTAATCTATAAGTACTATGTAGCAAAGGCGAGTTCAAAATATTTTTTAATAACTTATTTTGAACTATTTGCAAAATGCGAACATTATTATTACATCCCCATATACTTGTACCATAAGATAATAATGAATGATCAAGTGCAAAATTCATTTTTGATTTTAGGTATTCGCGAGGTATTTTTTTTTTAAATTTGAGCAAAAAGCCGTTTAACGAGCTTAACCTACTTACTAAGTTATTTCCAACTTAAATTACTATCTAAAAGAGTTTCTAAAAGCTTAATTTAATTAATTTCTTCTATAAACTTATTACCGATTTTGATTTTTATTTTTTCAACTTTCATTTTAGAAGACTTAAAATTAATTATCTTTGTTTTCAAGGAATTTAGAGCAAATTTATTGAGTCGAATGAACTCTTCTATAAAGATTAAACCATGTTTAATCATACTTTAAATATATCTTACTTCATTACCTGGGTAAAAAATACTACAATCATCCACAATCCACAAAATTAAATAATTTGCCATGTAGAGGTAATTTATAAATGTCGTTTATAAAAATTAAAAAAAGTAATGTACCTAGTGAAGACCCTTGTGGAACACCCATACTAATATTTTTTGCATTGTACTATTTTTATTTTTGTTACCAACATACTGCACTCGGTTACTCGTCATGTCCATGACTCTCAAAGATTGTTCAGAAAACCCGATTACATCCAAAGAATTTTGTGATTAGAGTCAAAGTCTTTCTTTAGATCCAGGAAAACGCCTGCTACCATATTAATTTCATCTAAATTTTCACATAGTGAATCAATTACATCTGTTAGAGCATTTTGTATACCAATACCTTTTTGAAATCAATATTGGTAAGAATACAGAAATCGGTTTTTACTTAAATGGTTTTCTATTCTTTTATATAACAGTTTACCTATAATTTTTGAGAATACAGAGAGTATAGTAATAGGTCTATAATTAGAAGCTATAGACTTATCACCATTCTTATATATTGAAATAACCTTTTGAATTATTGAAGCCGAAGGACACGTTAGTTAAATCATCCCCATGGGCCATACGATGACGAACAGATTGCTAACTATACCATTATATCAAAGGCTAACTTTGAAAAAGAAAGACGCTACATAAAAGACACAGCAAGGAAAAATGGATATAATTAAGAAATCATAGACCTAATAATAAGGAAGAAAGTGCACCGTATCGAACTCAATAACATGACGAGCTTGTTTCAATAAAATCAGGATGCAGAAAAACTTCGAAGGATTTGCATGTCGCACTCAATATTCACTGAGAAATTTAAAAAATGTTAAAAAAAACACAATTTGGAACAACGAGCAGAAAATGAAAAAATTTGCAGTATACTTGGGTCAGTAAAGGATAAAAGAGAGATGGAAGAAGTTAATGGCATATAAAAAATATCATGCCACAACTGGTAAAATGTATATTTAGAGCAATCAAAACGGCTAACTACGGTGTGATTCCAAGAATTTTTAAGGGAAGCCGATTTAGCAAGAATAAGAGGTACAACTACCACCAATTTTAGGTCCGCAAATAATCGAGTAACACCATAAAATTGATAAAACTAATTTATCATCAATAAACGAGGTACTTATAAAATAAGCCAATTAGACACATACGAAAGATTTAGTGAATGGATTAATACAATGATTTGCAAAAGTACAGGTAAAATAGGTAGCTGGTAGGGATTAGGATATGAAATGGAAACAATAGAATTAAGAGATATATCTTGTATTCATAAATGTAAATCTGCAGTCAATCTGTAAATTCTGAATTTTTGAATACAGTGGTCAGTTTTTCTGAACGGTGTTCAAAAATTCAGAGTAAAAGTCTACTAGATTTAGAGACAATTTTTTGAGTAGTTTTCTTTGTTTTTTTGAGTAGTTGAACAAGTAGTTGAAAGTTTTTGTTTCAGTTAATTTTTTTTTTTTGTTTAAATATTTTTTAATATAATTATGTGTAATATAAGTATTACAAAGCTTGAAATACAAAATTTTTTGTTTATAGTAGGAGTACTGATTCCGAAGTAAACTTTTCCTTAACAAGCAAATGTTAAGGTCCACTTTTGAAATTTTTGATATGGAAGAAACTTTTAATGGATGATTTCAAAAGTGAATGATATAAAAGAAATGTTTTGTAGATTCTCAATAACAAGAGAGGATATAATTAACAATTTTTTTTATCTTTGGGCCACTTATAGACGGATAAAAAAATATAATCATAGCGGAACAGATGTATAACTGCGAACCTAACTGCGTTGCAAACCATTCGTTGCAAACCAAGTTGTTTATGAGACACGTCATAGTATTGAGATATACAGATTATACCGTATACAGATTTTTACAATAACGTAATAATTTAATATATGATAAGTCAAAGCCAACGCACTAAATTTTTTGCTAGAAGTTTATGAGTTTTAACAAATATTGTATATCCATAAACAAAATGATTCCGCTGGTTGAACCATTGAAGTTCGATCTGTACGACTCGCCTAAACCATACAGGAAAGAGCACTTATAGGCCAACTGAAAAACATTTATATATGATCACATATCCATATATCCCAAGCAACAACCATCTTCTGAAAAGTATAGACAACTGTACACCAAATTAAAGCAATCACTCTCCACGCAATCCGAAATCTTCACAGATGGGTTAAAGAGATTACTTTGTTGGGTAATTCCCAAGGGAATGCTCAATCTTCATAGCTGAGCTGACCCCAATATACAGAGCAATCCAAGCCGCCGAAACACATATTCTAAATTATATAATAATAACTGATAGTGTCAGTTCAATTAAGTCTATCAAAAATCCTAACAACAGTGAATACATGTCAACATACATCAGGAATGTAATATCCTAAAACAATAACAAACCGCAATTGGCTTGGAGACCAGGCCACACTGACATAGATGGCAACACTAAAGCAGACCTTGAGGCCAACATAGTGCTAAAAGCCCTCTTACAAGAGGTCCAATATTGTCTTACGCCTATGTTAAAGGGATGGTCCCCATCGCGGCGCACATCCGTAAAACAGCCTGGGATTCTTTCAATCGATTTTCCAGGTCGCATAATGCAAACATTCCCGAGCCCTAGGGAAATATGCCCGACTCCTAGGTGTCAAGATCGCCAAAGTACGCCTAGGGTACACCCTTCTGACCCACGAACATATTTACAAAAGATTCCCTCCCCCGACATGTATTCATTGCCATGATACGCTATCAATTAAATGCATCCTTACAGAATTTCGTCCCAATACATCTTTACCCCGTTAAAAGCCCTACAATTTTCAAATACATCCCACATAACCCTTATTAAAGCACTCCTAATCCACCACAACATCTGGGATAAAATATAGTGAACTGGCCTACAGATTTACATTCAGATCAACTTCATTCAACCATCATATAAATTTCTATCTACCCCTAGTTCCTAGCACAATGAAATCTTTTTATTTTTTTTCTTTCTGACCTAAGTTAGTCAGTAAGAATTTAGATATTAATTAATTGAAAAGCGACTTTAATTTTATTTTGCAGTACATAAGATAGCTCTTAAGTTTAACAATGAATTGTAACTAATTTTCCTTTTTTTTCTTTTTATTTGTAAAGTTTTCTTTTTTATAAGAAAGGCCCACATTCCGAAAAGGAAAGGACCTGAAGTAGACCTGCGGATTTATCTGCAGGTACACTGATAAATAAATAAATAAATAAATAAATAAATATTGTATATATAATAAAGTGGTAATAAATTTAAAACTAAAAAAAAAACAAAAATTGCATAATCAAAAGCTTTGTAAAAATCCAAAAATAGTAAAACAGTTGTATTTTTTTTATCCATTTCCATGTGCTGTTTTCTGAATACTGACTGAAAATTATACAAAAGACTTTTAGCTTAAACGTATTGAGTTATTTGTCTATATGCATGCATAATGTACTTAAACCCCTTAGATAGAAAGGGAATGATAACTATCGTAAAGGAATATAAAATAATGTTTTTTTTTATTATTATTATATCAAAATAATAAATTAATTTACTAAACTATTTCTTTGTTATTTTGTGGTTGTCTAATTAAACTTAAATAAAAAGGTGAATTTATATACACAACCTGAAGATGGGAAGTTATTTGCAAATGTTCCAAAAAACATTCAGAAGTTTCAGAATTGGTAGTTGAAAAAATATGAAGTAAGGTTTTCAGTAAGATACAGCTGTTATACACGATACTTATATACTTATATACTGGCTACTTTCATCGTTTTCTATCCTCGCCTATTCAGTGGCAGTCACATTTCTTGTTGTATATTTGTTTCGACTTAGATCCAATTTTTTCTTGGTCTTCTGACGCAACGTGTACTCTGAATATTATTTAATATCACTTAAATTTAAATGCAAAAAAAAATTAAACAAATAAAAATATTTTCAAAAACCATATGAAATAATTTAAAATTGATTAGCCTTCAACATTATAACCATTAAGTAATCCTTTAAAAGGAAAAACTCTATTGTTTCATAAAATAACAACAACAAATTTATGTGTTTTTCTTTTTTATTGTGCTAAAATTATTCTCAATGTTTCAAAAAAATTCATATTTTCTTTTCATATCATTGATTCACCTTTTTGACATCAATTTAATAAAATCTCTCCTCACAAATGGTATTTAAATAAATAAATTTTGATATTATGTACTATATACCATGTACATTATAATTCACCACACTCAAAAATAAAAATAATAACATCTAAAAAAACAAAATTTATAAAAAATTTCGTTTATCATCAGATTAACAATAATATGTCCATAAATACTGGAATTTAAAATTAATAATAATAATAACAATAATAATAATAAATATAATAAAATAAAAAAAAAACAATAAAATTCCAAAATCCTTAAGTGGTAAAAGGATTATGGAAAGATTATCTATGAGTAAAAATCAATTTAAAATAATAATAAATTTCCATAAAGAATGCGCGCAAATTGTGCGACATTTCGCATAGTCAATTCAGTTATTTTTGTTTTTTTGTTTTTCTTGTATTCATTTCCCCATAGGTGTGGGTAAACAATTTTTAAAAGGGATTATGATTATTGGTCGAAATTAAAATTTTGTAAAATGCATTTTCACCTTAAATTTCTTTTAAGCAACATTCATATTTAAATTTCGTATGCATAGCGCCTGCGCAACAAAAAATATATTTTGTTTATAATTGCATGTTGAAAAAAAATCTGCGCAGTTAAAAAGCAAGCGTTAGGGTTAATAGTTGTTGGTGTTGCGCATTAGCGTAGTGCAGTTTAAGCTTGTATTGTACTACGCCTGCATTAATATTTATTATAGTACGCTTGTATCGAAATAGAAAATAGCTTTAGAAAACATATAAGAAAGTATTAGTTTAAATGAAATTAAATTAAAATAAAAAGTAAGTAAAATTATGTATTTTAAAAAATATATAGGTAACTATTTTAAAATATAAACTTTAGGTATTTTTATTTGAAGTAAATCATGCATCGATGTCTTGCAGATTTTTTTCTCTGTCACTATGAGCAAAAAAACTTGCGCAGGCGCGCAGAAAATTGTTTAGCAGTCATTCTTGTTCATAGTAGCAGCACATGCAAACGAATTGTGCATAGTAATATTATATTATTTATAATTATATTATTATATATTTTTTATATATATTTAATATTTTAATATATTTTATATAAATTTTTTTTAAATATATTTTATAAATATTTTTTTTAAATATATTTTCTTTTAAATATTTAAAATATTTTAATATATATATTACTTATATATTTAAAATTATAGTATATTTTGTTCAATATATTTATTTTATTATATTTATATTTATATATTATTATTAGTCCATTTATTTTATTTTAATAGTTAATTTTTATTGTTTACTTAAATATTTTCTCACGACATTCTTATTTATTACATGTTAAATGACATGAACTTTAAAAATCATTCTAAAGCAGGCGCACTAAAATATCTGCGCAATCTGCCTGACGCTGACACGACATCGATTACTATGAACACAAGCGCCTTCTTTTTATCTGCGCAGACTTTTTACTGATATGCACCTACGAATAAAAAATCTGTTTTATTGCGCAGGCGCGACCACTACGAATACGCCTCTTTTTAAGAAATAATTTTATGTATGAAGTAAATAAAATTTATATTTTTCAGAAAAATTAATATAGAAAGCTGTGGGCGGGATGCTGTAATGAAATTCGCAGACTAGAATTCATTTTTGTTATTATTTATTAACGTGGCTTCTTATCAAACTTTCAAACTGAATAAAAATTAACAAAACAAATTTTGAATGTACTCAGCATCTATGAACAAATTCCTACTCGTTTGCTCAAGTTTTTTGTTCATAGTTGTCCGGTAAAAATATATGCACGATGCTGACCCATTTCATTCTGCTGCAACTATGATTTGTAATCAAATATGGACTGACTTTGTGTCTATTGTTTCGTCGATAAAAGCACATTAAGCAATATGATTAATGGCAAATTTAGATAATAAGCAAATACAAGTGGTTGCCTATGTTGGCCCACTTAAACCAAGAAGGTCCATTGTGAAATATTAATTTAATTATTAGACATGATATCATTTAATTAAACTTTTATGTCTTGGTGTTTTCTTCAACAGATAGGACGCCACTAAAACCCAAACGCCTCTATGTAGAAGGGACGTTGAACCCACTAACCTACTAAAGCTCATTTATCTTGTTTCTGCTATTAATAATCTACGTTAGGTTGACCAACGTTTTTTTCTCGATCGCATGAGTGGATTTAATTTAGTCCAATTTAGATGTTGTTAAAAAAATCTTTAAATTCTAGCAGGTTTAAAGAGTTAAGATCAAAACAAAAAGTTCAAGTTGTGGTTTATTCATTGTTTATCAAAACTTTTAAAGCAAATGAAAGATGGTTTACGTTTTAGAAATTCTAAATTAGCTTTAATATTCAGTGTCAGAAATTCGATTTTAATTTTTATTTCCAAATTTTCTTGCTTTTTTTCATTAGCATTAATTGTTTTTAAATTATCCGTGGCTGTTTTCAAATATTTCACCTTGCAAAACATATTTTGGTTTATTTTGGTACAAAATTTGATATTTTATTAGCACCCTGGTGTTTAACAAATATAAATGCTGTAATTAATAATATTTTTCCCGTTATAATTTTCCAGTTTTTCTTATTGAGTACCTTAAAACTTGAAGCTATTCTATGCTTCTACTTCTTTAATAAGGCAACCACCCTTTTTTAGTCCATCTTTAATTAAGATTTTCCATTTAGTTCATGTTTTTTCAATATTTCTCAATCTCAATTTTGTGATGATGACATCCAGTATTCATAACATCTTTTCGGAAGTCTTCCTAGTAAACATTTGATATTGATTTGGCCATTCATTGATACCTTATTGAGTCAACGTTCTGCCATTCTATTTTGTGTGGTCTCTCAAGTTTTTTTTGGCTATTTCGTCTTCAACGGGCAACATCTTGAATGTAGCATGCATCTCTGGTTTCGTTGCTACGTTTCTTATCGCTTAATGCGTATTCGCATATTCGTCTCGGAGATCGCACTCTTGTTGTTCGCATTTTGATTTTGATGTGCCCGCAGTTGTCTCAATAGCGTACGTTAGTATTGGCTGAATACAGCTTTTGTATATTCGTGCTTTAACTTCAATTAGCATGTATTTTTTTCTCCATACAACATCCTCCATCATACAACATCTGCGACTTTTCCTGCTTGGGTTCTTATTTCTGTTTCGGTGTTTTAAGAGTAAAGTAATATTTACGATCACATATTTAAAATTGAGCAGTTGTTCGATAATTTTATTGCTAATGGATAGCTCACATCTAACTGAATCTATCGAAATGTTCATGAATTTAGTTTTTGTTGTGGATGTTGTAACATTTTAGAGTTTCCATCATTCTCTGCGGGTAGTATGCGGGTAGCATCATCTGCGTAATATGTGATGTTAACGTTCTTATCGTCAATTTAATATCACCAAGAGATGGTGAGTTCTGATTATGTTATAATAATTTATTTTTAACAAAGTTGGACTGAGACTATCACGTTGGTGTAAATACCTGTTGATGTTGCGATATTTTCACTGAACTCAATATGTAATTTGATTTGTGTTTTGTTTATAGACCTTGTATCAGTCCTATTAAGCTGTGATTGATTTCTTTTTCTTGTAACCTTTGGATCACATAATTCAGTTGTAGAAGCTATTCTCAATAAAATAATTCCCTTCCGACACTTTCAAATATTCATTTTAGTAATTTTATTGAAAATTACTTGTAAAACTATACTTAGACTAATTATATGGCAACTGTCCGTTTATAAGAATTTTTTTTAATAACATTATTATTTTACCAATCACTGTTTTAAATTTAAACTACAAGTATTCTCAAATATACTCAATGTAAATGAAATATTAATGGATATGGAATCAATTTTCCTCTAATTTTGTTTTTAGCTGAGCAAAAGAAAAATAAATTGCACTTTGAAATTATTTAAAAATTTAAACAAAAATTAGATATTTTACAAAAAATAAAAGTTTTTTATTGCAGTTTTTTAAGTTTTTTTGTTAATTACATAATACATTATTATTTTTTTTCTCTCCTGTCTTTGTTTTTCTTCCAGGCAATAGTATCCAAGTCAATAATATTTTCCGGCATTAAGTGTAACTTTATTCTTATTAAGTTACCCAAATGATTTACTACCAACCTATTTCTAAATTTTATTTTAATCAAATTCATCAGGTTAAATTGTATTTCACAATCAACACTCGACACTTAAAAGGTTCCATATATATCAAACAAAATTTTTATATTTTGAAAACTATCTTCACGAAGAACCAATTGAAGTAGATCATTAAAATTACGACTATTGTTTTTGAATTTTTCCGTAAATAAATATTTTAAATGTTTATACTCATCCATTATTATCTTATTATCCATGTTTGGGCTGAGATTTCCATATTTCAAAATTATTTTGTTTTAAGTTTTCATTGCCATAATTAAAATCATGTTGACAATAGCGTTTTGATCAAAAGCATTCTAAAGGTGCATGTCAGCATCAGGAAATCATTTATCCAAATGGTAGCAAAACTTTTCAACAAATATAATTATCCCGGATGATATTTTCATATTATTCTTAACTTCATCTTCAAGAATTTCAGTAAATTATATCACCAAGATACTGACTTCTTCATTTTGTGATAATCAATTTAGAATATTGATGCGCTTCCATAGGTGACAGTTTTTTTTTTTTTAAAATATTTTGATAATTCTGTTAATTCGGTAAAAACATCACTTAATGCAATCCATTGATTTTACGATTTACATTATTTTCTAAAGCTGGAACTATCAATCTTTTCTTTGCAATATTCTGTTAAAACATCATAGTTCCGAATAAACGGAATAATCGCAAAATGACAAGAAAGCCAGCGTATTTCATTAAGAGGCTGGACTGGAAGCAAAATTTCACAATCCATTAAACTTGCCATTTCTTCAAAACTATGTTTTTTAACAGATGAACGATGGAACAAGGTATATACTGTTCGCAATAATGTTTCTACTTGGGAAATAAGAAGTATACCTTTACAGGCATCATCAATTCCCAAATCCTTTCTATGTGCCGCAGTAACCAATTTCTTATGTTAATAGTGCTTTAACTCCATTATAGGCTTCCAGCATTACTGCAGCTCCATCGGATGTTAACATTACCATCTTTTGCATATCCAGATTAATAGTTTTATAAAAACATTTTATGGGCTCTACAATTGATTTTCAGTTTTATAATTAAAATTAAAGCGGTATTTTATGTAAATAATTAACATTTTGTTAACGGAAATATCAGTACTTTCATACACTATTCAGCAATAGAATTGTAACATTCTTATTTCACTTACTATTTCTTGTTGGATAACGTGGTTTATACACTCAAAGCATAATTTTCACTCCTTCAAATTTTCGAAAATCTCTACATATTTCGCAAAATGACTGTTTATTTCTTGGACTGAGTTCATTGAAAAATTCATTTTAATGGCAAGAACAACATTATCTATTAAAATTTTGATGTTATCTTTACCAACTTTTGTTCTAGAAATGGTTTCTGTACAATTTTCTCGATCTTGCTGCGATCTTGCTGATTAATTTGGCTATACTATTTAAATCGATAACAATTTGCAAAGCCTACTAAGGAAGTATTTATTTGAATTTACAATCAAACTTCTAATGCGCAACTAAAAAAAAATCCGTGCGCAGCTTAGAGGGAACGTTTTATGGAATGTATTATACAAAGTTGGGAAACTTCAAAATCGCTATTTACGAATTCGATTATGACGAAGAGAGATTTTAATGACATATTTTTAATTCTAATATACTCACAATTTTTCACAGAATTTTTGATAATTCGAGGATGATTATAAAAATGCAGAAAATGGGAATTTTCCGCTGGAAACAAACATATCGAATATAGTATGTTCAACAATATTTTCACGTTACACAACACACCGCATAGCTGATGAGAATGTAAAATATCGAAATTTATTCAATAAAAATGTGTTTTAAATTAACTGCAACTGCAACAGAAACAATTTAAATTATGTTAAATGTTGTGTAAAATAGAATAATTAATATATATTTTGTAAATTAGTCCTGCTCCCATTTTCTAAAAGTGCTTCTCTTTTATTTTTGTTTGTTTTTTCTAAAGTATTTATTATTGTTATTGTGTATGTGAGTGAATATTGTTTTTACATTCGCACGAATTGGCTATGGGAACAGATAAGAATATTGTTAATAAAACTACCAACAACACAAAAACAAAAAAAAATTGAATATCAATGGGTATTGGAGATGTTAAAAAGCTCCATGGGGTGTCTTAACCCAACTAAAAAAAAAAAAGTAAAAACAAAAAAAATACAGTGTTCACTATGTCCACCATTGACATACTCATATGTATATTTTATATACCTATAATACACAAGCGCGATGAGATTTCGGAATTGCCATAATTCGTTATTAAACGAAAATAAAAACTTCAAATTTCATAAAAAAAGTATCGTACGTAATTAAACAAGATAGCGGCTGTAAATGAGTTTAAAATGAATTGAAATTAGCCAAATTTATTATTATTTATACTACAGAAATCACAATTGGGCCCCTCCAATCTTCTACTGCTACACTAGTTGTTTGAAATAATCTTTGCTGTATTTATTTATTTCATGACGTCTTGAGTTGTGTTAATCCATTGGTATTCAATTTAAATTAATTTACCAGTGACGCGTGTTAGAAGAGACATCATATTTTTCATACTCTCTGTTAGTTTTCCATCATGCTCTCTAGTCCAGATATTGATGTTACTAGAGTTTTATGCTGAATGTTATCTCTAGATTGTTTATGGGTCATATTACCTTCCTGACGTAGTCATGTCTCTCTTTAGCTATTTGTGCGCATGATAACTAAGATTCTCTTAAGTTATCTAGTGTTCATGCTGTAGGAATTGTAGGTGTTGAGTTTATTGACGTTTCAGGTATGAAATTTGGCTCTAGGAATGGAAACTTTCTGTAACGGATTTCTGGATAGACTATGAAACTTTTCTAGTTTGCTGGATCATTTCCTTCTGAAAGGATACATTTAACAGAATTGTTTTTTATTTTACGTACTGAAATGGTGATATTCAGCACACTTTAGACATCGTGGTTGACTGTCACAATAGGTCTTGTGTGTTCAAATCTTTGGTAGTAAGTACATTTAATTATTTCTCATTTACTTCTTGCTGGCTCAATGCTTATTTTTCTATGCATCAAATATTGGACTTCATATATATCCTTGTTGTTGTCTTTTGCTTTGGGTTCGAGCATGAATAGCGATATTAGGGTGCGTGTCCCTCTCTTCATGATGTTTTTTTGTATAGATGAAGTCATGACCATGAACCTCTAGCTCCTGTTTTAGTTCCTCCTCATCAGTTGGGTGGTATAAATTTACTATTACGGCTTTGAACGTTTTGTCCTGCTTAGCTCTGCGAAATTCCGCGTTTCTGGTTTTGAATTTTTTTACTATCTCAGGATTCTACTTATAGATCCGATTTCATATTTTTCTTTGTTTATAAGTTTAAGCATATCAGTTAGCGCCCCAATCGTCTCTACCGAATATGGGTGGTACTTTTGCTTTTTTTGGTTCACTGACCACCGTGTTAACTTCTTCATCAGATTCTGCGTCTACTTCTTTATTCTGCTCATAATAATAATAAAAATATTATACACCACATTTGTGTTCGATGCTTTTTGCTTTATAATTTTTTTTGATGTACTAAAAGGTCTTTTACAACTTTGGCTTTTTTCAAATTTCATGTCAGACTTAATATCTTTGAGGCAAAGTCATATCAGGCTGTCTATTTAAGTAAAGGCGATGTTACAAAGTATATTAATGCATATTGAACGAGCTTTAATGGATCAAAATTAAATTCTGAATGAACTAATTTTTTAATTTATAAATTAATATTATCAATACGTTTTTATTTTAACATGTTTTGAAATATTTAATTTTGAACCAAATACTACGTTATATATGGAATATTTAATATATATAACACTACGTTATATATGGAAAATAGTCATCAGTTGGCGTAAAAAATGGAAAATAAAGTTAAATGAGACAAAAAATATATACATGTAAACTTCCTCAACATAAAAATATAGACACCTCTCGCAGCTCGACGCACATTAAAATAGGAAAAAAATACCTAACTGATAACACCCTTCCAATACTATATGTAATAATATAATACTATAATATGTTTGCGTTACATTATTCTTTCAACAATTTTAACATGTCTGTAAATTTAATATTCAATAATATTTTCAGAGCTTTCTTTGTCCATTTGTCAACTTCAAATTACCTGTCCTCGTTATAGGTATAGCAAATATAGGTAATTTGAAGTTTTTATCTATTTTAATATATTAAATCTATGAATTTAAAAAATTTACGGTACAAATATCTGAACAATTTCACAACCGGTTTTCATTATTAATCTGTTAAATGATTGATATTTAAAAAGAGCCGTGGCGAAAGCAAATCTTTTTTAAATTTTTTAATTTTCAATTAAGTTTTTCAATTATATGTAAGTATATATATTTTAACATACAAAAACTATAATTTATCAAACTACCGACATAGTTGGTTTTTCGTGCCAATTTTTTGTTTAAATAAAGTATTTAGTATGGGGTTGTTGTCTAAGATAAAAAAAAATATGAACAAATTGAAATGATGAAATGCAATTTAAATACAACAAAATTGAGTACAATATTTTATAAAGTTTTCTCGAATTTCGAACCTTGTATTAACCCGCTACAAGTTTTAATTTAATTAGTAAATATTTAAATCCTCAGAAACATAAAAACTACCAACTTACAAAAAATATAACAAAAAAATTTAATGAACAATTAATTCAAAATATCAAACAAGTTGAAGAAAATTTTCAGTTCTTATACTTTGTTGCATTGAACCATAATTAATGAAAAATAGTACATCTTAATAAAATAGAATATTTATATAGAAAAATCCTATATGCATATTTTTAATACACCATGTAACAAATTTTAAATTTTGAGAGGAATGCAAACTTCAAATAACTTCAGAAAATAAGTCCAACAATGAAAAATTTCTTATTTCTGACATTCTTGGTAAAAACTATAAAGACAAGGTATTGGTGACTCACAACTTTCATGGAGGAAAAAAAACATCCGAAATTGACCAGGATTCGGTTCGATTTATTGGTAAGTTTAATTACCATAGAAATAAATATAGAAACATAATAAATTTCTAGAATTGAATGAAATGTTGTTGTTAACATTCAGAAGATGACTGTGACAATATTATAATAATAAAGAATTAAACAATAACTGTGCAATTGTCCAGGGTCCCACTAGTATATATATATACCACATTATGATGAAGTTAAATATTTGACACTTTTTTTCTTTTCTTATTTGAGTCCTTTAGACTTTTGTTGTATCGTATGTGTTATGTATTTTATATAAAACGGATGCGCGATTTAACAGCATGAAATTTATTTTAATTCCAATACAAATAAATGAAGAAAAAAAAAACAAATAAAATAAAATAAAAAAGATACTTCCATATTGTTTTTTTTGTGTTTTTGGGTTTTCAAATAATATATATGAAGCAGAGTATAGATGCAAGAAATGATGTAGTTGAAGAAGGTTGAATTGAAACAGGTACAGATCGATACTCATGTATCTTATTTTTTTTTTTTGTTTAGTTTTTCTTTAAATTTGCATAATTTTTTTTTTATTATTTTGGTTTTGTTTTTATCATAAAATGAGTCCCATAATCCATTGTCTATTGAAGATTTGAATCCATTGAAGTTGAAAAATAAAACGACATCAGAAAAAAATAACAAATAAAATTACAATAATATGTAAATGATACCATAAATGGTGGTTGGACTGGCGCAAAAGTCTTGTAAAATAACTGAAATTTTTCAAATCAATTTAATTCAATTTAAACGTTAGAAAATTTTTGAAATTTGTAACTTAGTAACTGAGAGTTGTTGATTTACATTAATTTTACGAGAAGAACAAAAAAAATAGATAATATGGTAACAAGTTGTAATACAAAATTGTTACATTATTGTAATAGTGTTATTTAAGTTGACTATGACACTAAATATGTTTACTGAATTTCAATTGTAGACATTTTTAACTTTTTTTTTAATGAACAAAGTGTATACTTTTGGAACTTCAATAGATTTGGATGAGGTAGTATTTTCGATATTTTAAATTATGTTTTTGTTTATCCCGAATCTACTTTTTTGTGATAGCTTTTAATTTGCTTTCAATCATTTCTTTAATTTCAATCTCTGATATATGAGGAGTTGAATTTCAAAAGACGTTATTTCCACTTTTCACTGAAATAGTTTTTTTGCTGCAATTTGATGTAAAATCCTGAATCACAGTGAATTTTCACTTTATTTCTTGTCTAAATACATTATTTTATATGAAAATCGTCACTTAAATATAGCATTCACAAAAATGAGTTCATTCCATGGATCAAAAAAGTATGCGATGTGTTAATTTAAATTTCATTTCGAAATAAACTATTTCTTGAACATTTTATAAAAAATTTAATAATTTACTGACAAAACGTATTAGTTTTAGCTAATAATGCAACTTAGCTGCAACTTGCAATTAATTTTATTTATTTGGTGGTATTGCAGTTTTTTATAGAAATGACAGTAAATGTGTAATTTCAAATTGTAACTTAAATAGTGCTCATATAATTTGTGTAAATTGCGATATTTCTAATATTAATTATAATTTTGTAGGAGTTTATAGATTACATAGATTTAGTGTAAGTGTTTTTTGGATGAATTCGCAAATTTTTTGAAAGATCTTAATTGCAAAAATATTGTTCTCAATTCTCATAGAAGATTTTAATATTAATATACTTAATGAATGCATGGATACAGATAATTTTCTTTCTATTTTAGCTCGAAAATAGTAATTCAAGCACCATAATAATACGACATATAAAACTGTAGTATTTGATCTAAATATTACTGATAATTTTCTTACTTCAATTCAATTCAATTTAGGTAATTATAAAAACACAAGCTATAATTCCGTTCATTTTCAAAATATAAATTTTAATTATTTGAAGCAAGCTTTAACTATTGACACATGGGAGGATGTGTACCACGCACAAAATCCCACTATTGCATTTGATTTGTTCTTAATAAAGTTTCAAAACCATGTATCGACTTGCAGTGTTAGTCTGTCTAAAAAATCGGATAAGTTTATGAAATTAAAACCTTGGATGTCTCGATCCTTATTAAAGAAAATTAAGAAGAACAATCTGATTGGGAAACAATTAAAAAAACAACCAAATTATGTCAGATTAAAAAATTGTTATTTAAACTGTTATCAACATTAAAACGAGACATTCCAAAAGTTGGAGATAGGTATTATAGTAATAAATTTATTGAAAATTTCAGTAACTCTTGAAAGAAGTAGAAATTAAAATATGAAATTTTAAATAGAAATACAATTACTCCAACCATTGTTATAAATTCAAAGTATAACAATTTTGTGTCTGACCCTATAATGGTGGCTAATTTATTTAATGATTATTTCTCTTCAATTACAAGTACATTATTAGATAATACTATTTATAATCTTTCATCATGTCAATGTTTTTTTTTTTTTCGAAAGATAGGAGGTAATCCCCGAAGGACATCAAGAGCTCCAGCCGCGTGAGCGTCTTGATAGTGTAGGAATCGAACCCACTAAAGCCCAACTATCTTTTTTTTTGTTATAACCAATCTACGTTAGATCGACTAATGACTTTTTTTGTCGTAAAATTTCGGTCGCGTGTTTAGGAAATTATTATAGCAAAGGAAAATTATTGAAATAATAATTTCCGTAAAGGAAGCTATTATCGTAGAATTTTCCATTTTAGGTAGTGACCAGCTCGTTGGGTTTCGTTCTCTTGAGTCGACGGACACTGTTGTCGATATGAAGAACTGCTACCATTTCCGAGTTCACATGAATTTGCAGTCTCTCCTCGTGTTTGACTGCATGTTTTTTGATCTCTTCCGTGACTGTTTCAATGTGCAAGTCACGGTGGAGATCTTTGTTACGTACGTACCATGGTGCATTTACCACAGAGCACTTTATTTTCGTGATGTTGTTTTTCTTTGCACAGCCCCATAATTGGATACCGTACGTCCACACAGGTTTTAATATCTACTTATATATCAATATTTTGTTCTGTACTGATAACTCAGAACCACGCCCAAGTGACCAGTAAAATTTTTTGAGTCTGATTTTTAGCTCTTCTTTTTTCTTTCTTATATGTTCCTTCCATCTTGGCTTAGCATCGAGTGTCATTCCCAGATACTTTGCTGTATTGGCATATGGTACTATTTTGTTATTGATTGAGATAGGAATTGTTGCGATCTTTTTATAAGTAAAGTTTATATGAGTTGATTTGCTTTCATTAAGTTTTATGCGCCATCGTTGGGTCCATAATCTTATTTTATTCACTGTGGTTTATTTATTCGTTTAGATGCTTTCCAAAGCGAGTAGTCAGTATAAGCATCGGCTGATAAATTATTTAACAATTTCACTTTTCAAATTGTGCATGTTATATTTTTTACTTTAGTATAAGAGCTGGAGTATTTCCAGATGCACTTAAAACAGTAGTAATAGTACCACTACATAAAAAAGGCGATATTTTGGAACTAAATAACTATAGGCCGATTTCACTGTTACCGTATTTTTCAAAAATTTTAGAAAAAGGTGTTAAATCCAGACTTTTATCTTTTATGGAAAGAAATAATTTTTTCAGTTACTCACAGTTTGGTTTTCGAAACGCAAAGTCAACAGAGGATGCTATACTGAAGTTATGCAGTGAAATTTATTCATCCATCAAAGAATCAGAAATTCCAGCCGCTTTTTTTATTGACATTACCAAAGCATTCGATATGGTAGATCATAATTTATTATTAAAAAAATTGTGGAGGTTAGGAATTAGCGGTTTTATGTTTAACTGGAAATCTAATGTTACTTCTATCGCAATCAGCTTAAAGAAAACATGATGGCTAGATTATTTAATCATCACCTAACACAAATAGCCGATTGAGATAATACAAAAAGAGTGGAATTACCTACCTGAAAACCTCAAAGATGTCTGCTAAAATGTGGAACATGCTTCCATCTAATGCGTTTCATTCAGACAGAAATGCTCAATTTTACTATTTGCGACAATTTTTAAAAACGACCCCCTGTTCAAGTTCGTCTTTCACTAACCCTAAAATTCTCTTCCTATATGCTATTTCTCCGCAGTCCTATCACAAAACTTACAATATTTTTGTATAAAACTTGTCATTTATTAAAATTCTGCTTTTGCCGACGGCAGGTAAACGCACGCAATTTTAATAAAAATATAAAGAAAAACACCATATTTATTTTTTTCCAATTTTGGAATTCATGGAATAAAAGTCGAGTTTCCTTTCACTAATCATTTATATTTATGTTACAAATATCGATATTTCGGAAACAACTTACTTCTTTGATCAGCGACATGAGTCATATATATATAAATTATACCACTAAAAACAAGTCTGATTATCAAAAATAAAATTTTGGAATAAAATTGAATTTTTGGTTTTTGTAATTTGTATTTTTGTTTTAATAACGACACGAATAACAATCCCCATTGGTGCGTTCAGCAGTATTTATCGGTGGAATTATAATCGAGAGACAATCCATAAATCATGGATCCACTCGCTGAATGCAATTTACGATAACAATTTACCGCAATACTATCGGTGGAAAATATAATAATTGCTTTTAAAGCTAAATTATCAAACCGAGTATTTCACATTAAGCAAGGAGAAAATTACTCTGCTCTATTAAATTTACACGCAGAAGTACCTCAAGAGAGTATATTGGTCTCTATAGTAAATATAGTTATTTACTATACACTAGTGATATTCCACAGATAGAAGATGCGACGGTAGGTATTTTTGCAAATGATACGGCTATATTTGCGGTCGGAAAAAAATATAAATGAAGCTACAAATAAATTATAATGATGCATGGTGCATGGTGCATGGTGCATGTGCTATTATGTATATGTTATGCACGTCGAACCCAACCTATTAGCTTTAGATATACCCTCAAAGGCGAATCTTGGGCGAAAAGGTTGTTCATTCTATTAAAGATCTAGGAGTGCATTTTGATGATAAACTATTATTTAAATTTCTGTATGAGAATATATCATGAACAAAGCTTGTTCATTGTTGGGGTTTATAAAACGTTGAACAAAGGCGTTTAACTACTCTTATCTTGAATAACTACACTCCATCTTGAATATGCTTCTTAGGTTTGGTCTCCATTCTATAACCTATACATACAGAGGATAGATAAAGCTGTTCAGAAGAAGTTTTTGACATTAGCTTTACACAGCCTTCTTTCGAATGACCGTAGTAGACAGTAGCGAGTGAAAAGACACGACATAGGTTATGTTTTATTTATATTCCAAATCGTTAAATGCGGCATTATTTCCCATTAAATTCTAAATAAAATCGACATTAAAACTAATACTCGCCTTCGTCGCTCTAATCTATTTACATTATCATTACACAGGACAAATTATGAGAAATACGAACCCATTAATAGAATGTTAATAGTATATAATAAAAATAAGTAAATAAATATAAAGCTGGAAATTTTACAGAGCTTTACAACTAAGATAATAATTCATATATACATCAACATTAAACACAACATCACTACAAGATACTGGTACAAAATTAGATATATACAGAACACAATTGTCCTATTAAAGCTTTTTACTCCTATATCTTCCTCATCGGATTGCTTAAAGTTACAAAACGATTTTAACAATTTCGCTTCTTGGTGTTCAAAAAATGGACTTGAATTGAACACTTCTAAATGCCAAGTCATTACCTTTTCTAGGAAAAATTCCATTCGGACAATTTGGTTCAGCTACCAACTAAATGGCTGTCAGCTTTCAAGAGCAAATTCTATTATAGACCTCGGGTTAACGCTTGACGTTATACTGAGCTTTAAGCTACATTATGATAAGATAGTGAGCAAAGCAAATTCTTCTTTAGGTTTCATTAAACGTTGGTGTAAAGAATTTTCTGATCCCTACCTCACGAAACATCTTTATGTTACATATGTAAGGCCTACCCTTGAATATGCCAGTCAAGTGTGGTCTCCACATTACTTGACTGACATTAACCGAATTGAATCGGTTCAACGAAAGTTCTTACGTTTCGCTTTGAGTAACTTTTCGTGGAATGATCCATTGCGGCTTCCACCTTATTACCACCGTCTTAAACTCATTGACTTACAGTCGTTGTCTGATCGTCGAATAATTGCAGATATCTCTTTTATTCACCAGATCCTTTCGGTAGCCCCTGAAATTTCAAATTATTTGGTTGCAAGATCCAATCGGAGTAATCTCAGAACCGTTAAGTTGTTCCACACTCCCTTCCACCCTACTGAATATGGTAGATTCGAGCCAATCACAAGAATGCTCCGTGAAGTAAATTCTAACTCTAGTTCTTTTGATCGTCAACTAAGTGTTTTAACTATTAAAAAACGATTACGTCTTAATGTACGTTCAACTGAGACTAACTAACAACTGTTGTTCTTTTTAGATTTGATATTTTTTCGATCCTAACTTTTTGAAGTGTTTTTATTAAATGTATATCTATTAACATAGGTATTAATTTATGACTTTTTACCCTTCTACTAACAGCATGTACCTGGTTTAGCTTATTTTTAAATATTTTAATCAAAGGTGGCGGTGATTTACTAACCCTACTGGATGATGAGTTATTGCACAATTAAATAAAACAAGCCTTCGTCTAGTAATAGACGTCTGATGTGCTTGCTCTAAGCATAAATCTGACAGTATAAAAAACAAAAAAAACAAAATATTAGGGTTAGAATGAATGAACATATTTATGGCTATTGAATTAGTTTTGTTTCTATTTTGAGGTACACATACGCATCCCTCCATATTGTTAATTTTTCAATATTTGGAAATTTTTTTTTTAGAAATATCATTTCCAGTAGTGCGCCCAGAATGTATTTCTGCCCAAATATACAGAATAAACAATATAAAAATATATTTTCTTTTTCTCACCGTCAAATTGAAAGTGTTCAACTTTCTTTTATAATGGATGCATTTCTTTTTGAAATATCAAACCCTTTATATACGATTCTGTTTTAAACGTATTAAATTAATTATATGTAATTTTTTCATTTTTAGAGCCATATCCATTGGCAAAATAATGTTTTATGAAATGAAAGAGTATGGATATGTACATATTTAGTTTGAAAATATTATTTTTTTATTATTCATTGTAGAATTATTCAATAAAATTATTATAAATAAAATATATGGATATTTTTGTATTTAGAAATTAAAAATGTTTTTCTGCAGATATATCCATATGATATTACAAGCCGTAAATAAAATATCTAAGGATATGGGCGTATTTAGTATAAAAAAGTTTTTTTTTTAAAATCCGACTTATCCATTGTGGTTTGTATTTTTTAAAATTTTTAAATGAAAATAGGCGAATAAGAAATTATGAAAAATAAAAATTTTCTGTCGGCGATATCCACGAGCTGTTACGGTGGCCAATTTTAGGAATAAAAGTAAATTTTCATAACATTCATACATACAATTTCGGACAAACGCCAACATTTTGGATATGTCCGTAAACTATCAAATTGAAAAGTAAGAAACCGGGATGTATCCGAAAGTCGACACTTCATAACTCAAAAACTAAGTCAAATATCGTAAAACCGATTGAATGGAATTAAAGAACTTATTTTCAATAATCAGGTATCTACATTCTTAAGTAGAAAAACACGAAAATGACATATGTCCGAAAATAGAACTGGGCTGACGCTATGTGATACAATATACAAAAGAGTTTCAAACAATTTTTAATAGTGAAATTAAATAATAAAATATTAATAATTAATAAATACATGAAATATCTGCCAATCTAACAGAAATGGTTTTATTTTGATTAGATATATAAAAAAAATTAAAAAATAATTTTAAGTGTCTAAATTTCAATTGAAAATGTACTCGTGAATTGGATTGGTATTCGTGTTAGTACATAATAAAAAAAAAATACATACAATATCTGTTATACATTACGGTTAGGACAGCTACAAGATACAAAATTAAAAAATATTCTTCTTGCTTTATCCTTATTATTTGTTCGTTTACATTGAAATACCAGGAAACAATTGTTTGTTGTAGTTGTTTAATTTTACATCAGTATTTTGTAGTGCTTTTGTATTTATATGACCTCTTTGACTATTTTAATTATAATTTTTGCTGTTCTTGTTTTTTGAGTAATTGTTGCTACTTGTTTTCTAAAAACAACTAACTTTATCGTAATTATAATTTTCTGATCAATAAACAATCAAAAAATTACGGAATTTGGTTTTTATTCAATTTTATTTGGAAGCGTATTGTGTAAATAAATTCATGCTTTTCATATTTTTCACATATTTGTTATATTTTTTTTGTAAAAGCTTGTACACCTGTGGTAATTTTTGCTTTGCGAGAAATTTTATAGCATAAGTAAATTTGAACTGAAGGCTTTCTCTTCCATTAGGAAATCAAAGATTATATAATACTATAAGATGTCAATATAAGAAATTGTCACACTTTTTTATGGTTCTTCACCAATTGGTATGTGGGGGACCATGTGCCTGAATATTTGTGTTTCAGCAACAGTATATCTAAAAGGTTTCATTACATTGAATAATTATTATAATTATTATGAAATTAAAAGCAGAAGAATAGAATTAGAATAGAAGACGGCTTTTCGCTTGATATCCTTAAATCAGAGTTTTTGTAGAGAATTCAACGTTTTTTATATTTATTAAACAAAAAATATAGGTTTTTGCTAAAATATTTCATTTAAAATTGTAAAAACATTTCATGGATCTGACTTTTTATATGTAAAAACAACTACAACTCAATTTTTATGTTGAGTGTTGTGACATCTACTGTAAGAAAACTTAAATGTTTATATTTTTTTATGAAAGTTATTAAATTGAAATCACCATTATTTTTTGAATTAGTGTGAAAATTGAAATTCTTGAGGAAAATTTATGTAAATACAATTTAAATTAAGAGTTATTAAAAAATAATTTATATGTATGATAATAATCATTATTTCATTAAATTTTAATTGATTTTTCCTTTTAATTTAAAATAAATACAACCATTTAAAAATTCATTGAAAATTTACCTTAATTCAAATATATTTAAAAATTGCACATTTACAGATTAAGAAGTTAGACGATTCAATTGACTTGGTTTCTTCTTTTATATTTTCGGGTGATGTCGCTAGTATCTCGGTAAATTTTTGTGGTGAATTGCGTTCAGTGGACAGATATATGGTACATGGATCTAAAAACGCTTCCAGATCTAACACTTAATGCTACTGAACCCACCCATTCATTCAATTCATTTTTGACATTTTTTATTTCGATCCATATCCATAATTCAGAAATAGTATTTTATAAATTTTTTTAACTCTTCATACTCAGGTAATGCCCTGTAGTCGCAATTGATAAGTTCAGCCTTTTTAATTTCTGATTCTAGAAGCAAAAGTATTAGTAAATTCAAAATGCTGTTCCTTTCTGCAACAAAAACATGTTCTGTCGTAAATTTTGGAAAATTCAAAATTTCATTTTCGAAATTAATTTTAGTTCTTAATTCATCAACAAATTTTTATAAAATTCACGAAAGCAAGAATAAAATTCTGTTTTGATATCCGTAGGAGAAGTATATCGCATAAAAATTTCTACTTCTGAACCGCAATATAAATTATCATCACTAAAATTATTTTCATTTAAATTTTTATTAACTTAATAGACTTGGTATCAAAAAAATGTTTACTTATAAAATTTATACATATTTTATAAAAATGAAAATTTATTTTTAATAATATGATAAAAAAAGGAAATATAATTTCATTTTTTTGGATTTACACATGCTTGAAGAGAAGTCTATATTTTCATTACCACAGCGATCTTTGAAATTATCCAATTCAAATTAATATAATAATGAACACCATTGTTTGTATTCTATCGATCGCAGCCTGCAGTTAAAATAAATACAGTATGTTAAATAACAATTCTATATTTTAAATTTTTTTTAATTTATAACTCCTTTATGATAAAATACAAATTTGAAATTTTCTGAGAGTACTAAATATCAATTGAAAGTAACACAGTACTTTTATCAAGCTGAAAGTATGAAAAAAGTACAATAGTATCAATAATATCAACCCAAGTCCATGTACAAAAATTATAATAACGTATTGAAATATTAAATAACGTAAAATGTTTATACTACTTATATATCTATTCCTAATTGAAATCAACCATTGAAAAATGTTGATAACAAATATTTTTAATTTAATTGTTCAACAAAAATGTTTCGAAACAAATAATTCAACAGTAGAACATTTTGTTAATTTGATTGCGACATCTTATATTATTAGCTACATAATCTTTGCTGAAATCTAAAAAAAATAACCTCAAAATAATCAATAATAAAAGATGGCATGATTTATTCTAATTATTTAATTATATTGTCTATCTAAAATAATTTATAAACTCTAAACCAATCAAATCATTCAGTCATCTTGTAAATTACCTCAACTGTAAAATAAAAAATTTACTAAAAAAAAAAACAAAATTTTAAATTCACACGTTTTTAAATAAATAAAAAAAAAAAATAAAAAACTTCACAAGTTCTACAAACGTTGCAAATCTTCACTTCATCGTTCATTGCTTCGAAATTATTAATAATAACGCGCCGCCACCCACCTTAAGTATCACAGATGTTCATGGTCCAGTCTATTCTAGTAAAAAAAAAAATATGTATTTAAAAATTAAGTATGAGAGCTCTCTAAATACATTTATATATATATATGTACAACAATGGAAGACCTCCATAAGATCCTCCATATAAAAGTTTTTATATTTTTAATTTTTTGTTTTTTTTGGATCCGTGAAATTAAACTCTCATGAGAACATAAGAATTAAATGAAATGAGAAAGAAAAAAATACAACAAAAAATAACAGTTAATTAAAACGGAATAAGAAATCACTACAGAGATTACAACAACAACAAAAGTGAAACTTAAACAAAGTTTCACTTAATTTGTCTCACCGTTAATTTCCAATATACAACAAAATTTGATGCGATGTGATTCAATAACCTTCTTTTAATAAAGGATCTGATTTCGCGATCATCGCAATCTTTAAAAAAAAAATAAAAAGCAAAAAATAAAAAACCTAAACTTAAATAAACTGATGATGAATTTTATTGTTGTTGTTATTATTTTACTAACAAATTGAGATGCTGTTTGGCTGGGAATCAAATAATTTGCTTTTTCTTTCTTCTTCTTATTATTTTTCTTTTTATTTTGTTTGTTTTATTTTTTTTTCTCAGTTTTTGAAAAATGAATCGAGATTATTTGTATAACTGTGTAAAGAACGGATTCACAGTTTATATTTTAATGATTTTGCAATTCACGTGGAAATACCAAAATAAAAAAAAAAAAAAAATTGTTGGCGTTTTGGAATTTAGAACATTAACAGAAGAATACCTATCAGTAATTTTTAACACATTGCCTCCCAATAATGCGTTGCTTATATTCTCTGGAAGTATATTTTTTTTTGTTTTTGTATCTCTACTGAACAACACTATCTTACAACACTACGAAATGGATTTGAAAGCATACCTGGTCAAATGCAAATTTCTTTACTCTGGGTTTCGGGTCACAATCATATAGAAGGGAATTAGAGGTCCAATGAATTGGCCAAGCAAGGTTCCAATTTCGATAGACCTCTGTCAAGGAACGCATTTATTTATACTATCTTGTCCGAGCAAAGGAAATGTGACATAGATTAAATACCGGTATGATCCATAGGTCCCGCACTGATAAATCTAATTCATGCTGCCAAGTTAGGTATTCATTCAACCCCCATTTGCGCAGCTGCAAAAACAAATGAGACAAAATCTTTTGAACACTTCTTCTGCACCTGTTCAAAATTAGTTAGAGGCATTTCGATATTTCCAGCATGTAAATCCAGATTTTCCTTCCAATTTATACACTGCTAATTTGAACTCTTATAATAGGAGGTCCTATAGCCAAAAAAGTTTATTTAAACTTTTTTTTGGATATAATTCCAAGTCTATGGGATGAACATCCTAACTGGTTTTACATTTCAGATTTGGCATACACAACTTTGGGACATCTACCGTGCTATTTCTTAATTGATTATTTTTGTTGATAATAGGAGTTCTCCAAGTCAGGGGTCTGTACAAGTATTTAACGGACTCACAGTGTTTTCCATAAATATAGAAAATAATTCAGAGTAGATGGTGGATTCGTTTCGTTTCGTTCAAATTTATAATTGTTTTTTTTTTATGTTTTCGCCAGTATATCTTAGGTAAAACTGCCTTTTCGTACATTAGGTTAAGAAAATGTATTGCAAACCACTGCAGATAAATAAGATGGAGGCAAATATTTCAGAAATATAGAAAATCTATTTATCTTGAAGCGTTACAACTCTGTGTGAGCCTTGGCCTTTATCATAATACTTCTCCAAGAGGGTCGATCTTGTGCCGCTTGTATGATTTTATGATTTGTAGGGCTTGGATATAGTTTTCAATATTGTGCTCCCATCTGCTTTGAGGTCTTCTTTGTCTTCCTGGTCTACCACGATTACTGAACGCATCCGACTAGAAAACAGGCAGTTGTATTAAATAGAAAGACCGAACTATTTAATACAACTGCCTGTTTTATAGTTTTATGTGTTCTAATTACGTGGTCAGTCCATTTTATTTTGTGACCCTATGAAAATCTTACAATGTCTTCATTTTTAATTATATTATTTCTAATTATATACTCTCCAATATTTTTCGGCAGAATATTTTTCAGAGAATTTTTCTTCCAAATATAAGTAGGCTCCTCGGCCACATTCATGTTCAATACCTCGCATCCATACTTCACTGTGGGTCATATTAGAGTATTATATATCGCCATCTTTACTTTTTTGTATTAATTTTGGTTGTATCAAATTTCTGTTTGCATATTTTTCTGTTATTAATGCAGTATAGCATACTATTATACGTTCTGATTGTTGTTTCGAGGTTGTTATATTCTGATTATTTCTATCATCTGATTATTTCTATCAAAACTATCATAAATTGTAAAATAGTATTGGATCACAGTTTTGAATGTTCGGTTGTTTTTTTGTCCGCTCAATTTGTGAACGCGTAAAAATGATTGAACTCAACATTTAAGTTAAATTCATAGATGATTCGACATTTGAATTGTTTACAATCTTAGTATATATATCTTTAAATATTACCATATTATTTTTGGCCCATATAATTTCTTCACGATTTAATATTATTCAGCCAACAATCCTTCACCGTGAGTTATGCGATATGCTTAATATATCATTTTCTATCGGATCGTCCCCTCTACAAAACTTCTTTGTAAAACGAATTAAAATAAAAATATTCACATACTCCGGCGAATACCATTGCGAGTCAATATGTTAATAGGTATTTGATTTAGGGTTGAATGTTTTCTTCAAGTGGTTTAAAAAAAGAAAGAAAAATAAAATGAGGGAAGTTAATTTTGTTGTGATATTTTTCCCTAAATATGGTAAATGAAAAAAAATACTAAAAAAATATAAATTGAAGTTAAGTAGGACATGTTAAAAATGGATTTCTCTTTGTTTGAATATTTAAAAAGTTTTCAAAAATTTTAATATGGTAAATTTGTAATAATTATGATGATAGTAAGTCCAAAAACAAAAAGTTATGCTTATCTGGACCTAAAAGAATTTTTTTTTTCGTTTTTACTTAAATCAATTTATGAGTTTATTAATTTGAGGTCGAATTAAAAAAAAAAAACAAATTAATATAATAATAAAGGATTTAATTGTTATTGATTTTAGTTTGCGATGATAATAGTAATTTGTGTAATGCCATGACACTTTCATATTATTTTCATTATGGAGCGTGATTTTACAATAGTTTAGTTACAAATTGGATAACAGGAAAGTCCAGTTCCAGTTGGCTTATTAAGATTACACTACTCAGTATAATTTGGCAGCTATAATTAAAGTAATATAAAGGTAATTTCAGTTTTTAACGAATGGTGTAAAATATCGGTTAATATATAAGTTGTTATCATAGTGTCAAGTTTAAGATTGAGCCAATAAACACATCGCATTCGAATAGTATATTAATTTGTAATTTTTTTTAAAGTTAATAATATTTTATAAGAAATAAATAGAAATGCTACGATATAAATGACACGCTGGGTGGCGCAGGAGCGCCTACCTTTCAACCGAAGGGTCCCAGGTTCGATTCCCGATGAAGCAAAAAAATTATTTATCGGTTTTTCGACCTGGTCCAGTACCCTTTGTCATTGGGATAAAATAAATGACAAAAAATAATTGAAAAAATAATCTTGTAACAAATAAAATGGAGCTATTCTATTTAAGAAGGCTTAGTTTCGAAAATAGCATTAGTTTTCTATATTTAATAAGTTGATGAGTTGATTTGATAAATATATGTTCCAAAAACATTCTGGCTATTGTAGTATAAACTTACAGTACCGTACTTAATTAAGCACGAAAAGGCGATTCTGCCTAAGTTACTGTCAAGAACATAAAAAAAAAAAAAAATGTCGGAGAAAATATTTTGGAATTAAGAACAAAATTTAATATTTTTTTTTCCATCTCCAAACAACTTTGACATCAAAAGCTGTTGTCAACTTCTTTATAATATTCCTATGAAATATGAAGCATTTGATATAATTTATAATTTAAGATTTATTTTTTTAACTCTTCGGAACTGGGAGGACTAAATTTGACGAAATTAAAAGAAAAATTATCTGAGAGAAAATGAAGTGGAAAGCTTAGAAGCAATGCAAAGTTTGTAATAAAGTAAGCTTATTATCAAACCAATGAGAAAAACATTATATTAAACGTAATTGACATTCTGACCAAAATATCCAATGACAATTCAATTACGGATGATAATCGAATTATTTTGAAGAAACCCTCTATTTTTGGAATGATAATGGGAGACGATTACATCGACGGCTGTAGTTAATTTTATTGACTTTAATGAGAAGAATTGCGACAGAACAATGCACTTCCGGTGAAAATTATATTGTCTCGATAACAAGTATTCAAATTACATCCTTTTCTACAATTAAAACTCTTAAGAAGGCATCAGTAATATAGTAGAATCTCTCTCAGTATCTACATGTGTCGTTCGGGACTTATTTGAGTTACAACAAAAAATGTTTTGGCTTACCTACAACTATCCTAGATAGATGAAATCCAGAACAAAAACGGATATTTTGAAACATTTTTTTTTTTTTTGTTATTAGTTTACAATCTATCTTATTTTTATCTAATAATGTCACTATTAGACGATATTGAGTAATTTGTTTTGGCTTCTTTTATTTAACAGGTGGTTAGTGAGCCCATTGGCACATCTCCGAAGTTTTATATTTCTGGTCAAGCTAGTGGGGATTTCTGGTTTTAGTATTCATAAATATGCTGCTTAGGTCTATCGGATGAAAATTTTGATGATCTAGATCTATCGGATGAAACATCGTATTATTATCCGTGACAACGTTGTCAACACATTGACTTATGATCTTAAATGTCAAAAAAAATTTGTTTACATTGTCTCATGATCGGTAGCTAATTTGACAGTGTATCCGCAAATAATTTTCACGACACGAGTTGCTAAATCATCCGAAAATTTTTTAATACACAGTATTTTTTGGCACAGTTGTCTTGAGTTTATTTTATTAAGTAAGCAAAAAAAAAAAGGTGAAGGAAGAAAAAGTTTTAAAATTAAAGAAATATAAATATAAATTTTAATTCGTGTTTTAAAAATAAATTTAAAAATCTTTTTTTTTTTATTTTAAATTACTCAAATTTTAATAGGAAATGGACTCATGGCGGAAAGATGCTTTTATTAATAATAAGTCTAAAGCACGAAAAAGATTTTTCTTCAAAAAAATAATAAAAAAAAGTTTTCACGAAATTGTTCATATTAAATTTTTCGTTCACAAAAATATTCAATTCAAATAGTTTAAAAAACTATGCATTAAATTGGTATCCACAAATGAGTAGAATATTTTGACATTTGACTTGACGTTTATTTCAGAGACAATGTGTTTCGAATGATCGGAATTGTAAACAAAATACCATAAATATATAAAATATAGATTGGCAGCTTGGTATTGCTTTCTCTTTCTTTCTATCATATTAATTATTAAATGTCAGATTCAGCCACAAATTAGCATATGTTTGAACTCAGCTGATTTGATTTTATAAATTTAACAGCCATTTCTTAATATTTTGATGGTTTTGTAGAATAGATTCTTTTCAATTTTTTCTTATTGAATTTAAAGTTAGTTTTGGTTTTTAACATTTTTATCTACACATATTTACAAACTATTAATTTTTTATAGTTTTTCTGTTTTAAATATATTATTTACGCTAATACGATAATTTGAAAATCATTTTATTTTTTTTTATTAATTGCAAGTTTAGAGCATTGGAAAACGTTTTCAAAGAAAAATAGAGGGGACAACTTTAAATTTGATGGGAATGATAAATATTATATACCTGCATATAATACAAGTGATTATTATATATATATATATATATACATATCATATTACATTGGTGCGAAGTTTCCATTTTCAAGGGAATTATTTGCAGTAGAAACTAAATTATTTGAACTCAGATTTTTCAAAAATAGCTGACCAAAAGTGGTTGAAAATTTTTATTCTAACTGCCATCCATATTTTATATATCTATGCAAAATACATTATGTTGCCAACACAATTTTGTCACTTCAGAAAATTTGACATATTGTGTTTGTATGTATACATTGTATCGGTTAAATTTTTTTGGATACATTTCCGATGTCACCGTGTTATTCTAGGCACAATGTTTATGTAATACAGCATTATTTACATTTATAAAAAAAAATTTCTTTTACATTTTTATTCTGTAGAACTATCTTAATCATAAACAAAGATACTCAGCACAATATTTTAGAGTAGTTGACATATTGTTTCTGTGGAAAAAATCAAAAGGGTCTTGGCCTAAATTAATTTTTTTTTTTTTTTTATGTTCGTGACAGTAACTTAGGTAGACCTTGAATTAAGTACGGTACTGCAAGTTATACTACAATATCTACAATGTTTTTCGAGCATTTATTTATCAAATTACTGGAACTCATTAAATGTGAAAAACTACTGCTATTGTCTGGAACTAAGCCTTCTTAAATAGAATAGCTTTATTTTATTTAACTGGTTACCAAATTATACATACTCTCAATTATTTTTTGTCATTCATTTTATCACAATGACAAAGTGTACTGGACTAGGTCAAAAAACCCATAAAGCATTTTTTTCACTTCATCGGGAATCGAGTATGGGACCTTTCGGTTGTAAGGTAAACGCTCTACCTACTGCGCCACCGAGCGGGTAAAGCATTTTTTTTCTTCATCGGGAATCGAACCTGGAACCTTTCGGTTGCAAGCGCTCCACCTACTGCGCCACTCAGCGTGTTTATGGAGACTAAAGTAAATCTGGTTTTTAAATCCAGTGGCTTGAAACATATCAGTCTATTCTTGCTTGATGCTTCGTTATTCATTAGTTGAGATGAAATGGATTTTTGGTGAATCTCTAGGCGATATGAATATTTTTCATCTTTCTTTTTTATTGTGTTATTAACAGATGAAATATTTAAATGCAACATTATCTGTCATTGCGCACGTATCAGGTAGCAAAGACGATGGATTTTATCATCTTGAAACGGAATTGCTCAATTATTTCGATGTTGGATTTACTAAAGGTTCTTCAAAGCTCCACCTCATAACTCTCGATTGGTCTGTTAGCCTTATATGCTGCTAATTTACATTTTACACTTTAAATGTCCTATCAGCCAGTAAAGTTGATTGAACTTAATTCTTAACTGCTTGCTTTTCCTGATAATGTCAGTTCTCCAAGTGAGGCATCAATCCAAGTGTACACTTAAGTACTTTATCGACTCACACTGGACCAACTCTCTATTGTTGTTGAATTGAACGGGAGGACTGAATGCTCAATAGTGTTGGAATGTCTGATGTCAAAATTAGGTATATCGAGAGTCCTGGGACATTTCCCTGACGAACACCAAATTACCTTAGTACAGTTTGCCCACCATTGTACTTAACAAAGAAAATTTACTTTGACAAATATGATGACAAAATTATGAAATTTGATTTTTTTTTTATATATATTTTTCTATAATAATCCTTTATATCGTAAATGTATCAACACAAAGTTGAATACGACGTCCCTATGATCTTAAATGTATACAAAAGCTCACAAAAGCTTGACACATTATCTACATGATCACAATTGTTGTTGACGATGTCTCCGCGACCGGTTTGACAGGTATTTGAGTTTACAAAAATTTTAAAAAACCCAATGTTGTACAATGTTAATGAAAGCTGTCTGTTCATTTTGATTGATCACTAACGAATTACAACACAATGTCTCAGAAGGCTCTTATTACACAATGTTGCAAACTTCTTTTTCGGATAAAATTAACAATTTAGTTTTTTTTATATTGTATCAGGCTTAAGTTTTTTTTAAGACATTTACGATGTCACCGAATGTGACAGTTATATTTTTTCATTTCAAAAGTGATTTTATACTTTTTTTTTGGATTGTCAAACATTACATCAAAAACCTGTATACATAAATGCATAGTTTGGACTATGGGAAGATCGAAGGATAAAAAAAAAAGTCAACAACGATATTTTGAACAAAGCTGTTTGTATTTGTCTCCAAACTTTGAATTTTGAATATTAAATTTGAGAATATAAACCCTTAACCACCAGCCGGTTTTGAACCACATAGAAATTTCCACTGAATGGAAATAATCACATCAAGCCGCTCTAGCTTTTTAATAGAATTGTTCAAGAGAGGAAATTTTCCAACGGATTGATAACACAACTTAAACTATTGTCAAACTATAAGTTAATCAAATTTAGTCAGAAACTCATCCCTTGCCATTCCTCCTACAATTCCTTGATCAAAAAATTATTTTAGAAATTTTTAATTTCTCTTAATACTCAAATTTAGTATTTAAAGTGAATCATTCATTCCAGATATTTTTATAAGACCAAAGTAACACAGGATTTAAATTCTCTTTCTATAATGAAATTTATAATTTTTAGTTAAAAAAAAAAATTAATATTACACCTCTAGATACACCCTGGGTTAATTGATGACAATTGTTGTAGTTGCAGTTGTTACTGACTTTGTTACATTTTATTACCTGTTAATAATAGCATAATAATAATTACAAAGCTCAATTGCATGTTCTATTTTTTTAATTTAATTTTGCATTATTAATTTCCATATGGTAGTTTAATAATCATAATTAAACAAAGTGCAATATAATAACGGTGTTGCGCCGACTGTTGTGTCATGCTAAAATAATATGCAATCAAAATGAAATTTTATATTTTCTGTAGTTAAAATATCAATGAAGTAGAAAAATATATAATTGAAATTGAAATTATGTTATAAATAGTTGATCATTCGTGCAGTGGGAAATATGTATGAAAAAGTGTTCAACTCTACTATACTCAGATTATTTGAAGTGATGGCAACGAACTATTCTAATTTGAGATTAGTACATGTAATTGACAACATATAAGCGTTTGTCAATAAGTCCGTACGGTGAATTCTGAAAATGTTTGAGCCGCTTATAAGACAAATAATTTTTAACCCCATTGACTGAACATTTTTACATCAAAAACTGGAATTAGATTGGCTATGTACGAAGAAAAAGCCGAAGCAAAACATCGTGAGATATTCTATTGACTGGAATTTGAGTAGACCATGAAACCTCTGTAAAACAAAAATTCATCGAAGTTAAAACAATTCATTGCACTAGGTAGAAGTAAACAATTGATTAGCTATGGTCGGCGCGGAAAAGTAAGCCGAGTTAGTAATTAAGAATAATTCCCCTAAAAAATAGATTATATTTCTGTCATGTTATGTTATGAATTTTTCTAGATCTGTTATGTTATTCTATGATTATATTATTTTATTATTATGTTATGTTATGATTGAAGTTACCTTATGATATTATGTTACAATTTGAATCGTTATAGGCTATAATTGAATGCTTAGTGTTGTGATAGTGGTAGATATATGCAGTTGCTACTTTAAAACTGGTTACCAATTTGAAACTGGCGACAAAACATTAAAAAAAATTCTCAATACTTGTGTAGAAATAATAAAATAAAGAAAAAAAACTAATTAGTCACCATCCAATCTTCTACATTTAGTTCTTTCCGATTCTCACAGTTTCATAAGCATATAAGTATGCTTATTCGTTCCTATTTTATTAGTTCAGTTCATTCAATCTGAGATCAGATCTAATGACTACACGAAAAAGCTGGTGATTATCCTTTTGTGTATTTACACTTTATATTTTTTAAGCAATTAAGTTTATTTTTTCAAATCCAAATTCAAAACGTTGAAACGATGAAATAACATCATAATATATTTTAGTTAGTATATTAATCTTTGAAAACAACTCTTGAATTTTTACGGACATTAAACTCGAACGGAATTAAAAATTGGTCTGAAATTATAGAAATTATTTTTACAATAATTGAATATACATGGTCCATGGTGGTACTTAATTCAACTGCTAATATTGTATACATAATAATTATAATATAATTTGATTATTTACTTATTTATGTACATGAAATTATATTATATATTTATTCATATATATATTTTGAGATAAATCAGAGGATAAAATAGTAAAATAACAAGCGAAAACGAAATTGAAATTCAATATTTCGCATTTGTTATAATTAGGTGAAGGTGTATTTACAAAACCGATTAACTCCAGTATCTAAATAATTAAATTTTTATTTTGTATTTTATCATTCATATTTTTATATGTTCAAATATTTTAATATATTATAAAATAAATTTACAAATTTCTGAATTATTGATATACGCCATATAGGTAATATTCATTATAATTTATCCTTTGAAATGCCATTGGAAGTATAGCACTCCGCATTTCTCAGATCCATATAGTTTCTTGGCTGGTGATTCAATTTCTTTTAATCATTCGGTTGCAACACTATTGCTATTATAGCAGAGTCGATTTTCATCTGCAACAAAATTTGAGCCTGTGTTTGGCTCCTATTGATTGTACTACAGAGAGACTATGATAAAATTACTATTAAAATGAATTTGGTCTGTCTTTCAACAACAGATTGTTTTTAATTAATTGAAAATTAAACCAGTGTAATGAAGATGAAAATTTTTGATCTACCATACGACTGTTCCGGAAACAATACAAAATTTATCCGATATTACAATATACCGCTGGAAAGAAAATTTTTTGTTCAATACAATTTGCATGCTTTACTCTCTTCGGGAGCACAGAGCTTCCACAAAGCTCTTCCATCTGACTCTGTTCAGCGTTAGGTGTTTAGTTTCACTACCATGCTCTACTTTTATTCTTTATTTCTTTATCGACTGATCTGCGCCATTATTTCTTGTGTCTACCTGTTTTACTCAGCGCATTTCAATCCAATGTCTGCCCGTCTACTAATACTACAATACAAATATAGTATTCAAATATTTAAATTTATTTGCACCAACATTTACACATTTACAGAGTCAGAATAGTAAAGGAAACTTTATAAAATATTCGATAAACAGTTTATAATCAGTAGAATGCTGCAGGAACTCTCAGGCATAGCTTTTTTTCCATCATTGTGGAAACAGTCTACAATTATAATGATTTTAAAACTAGGTAAAGATGCAACCAACGTCAACTCATATAGACCCATCAGTCTATTGCCTATGCTGTTTAAGTTTTTAAAAAAATTATAATTCATAAAATGATGCCGCAAATAAAAAACGACGAGGTAATTGCTATGCATCAATTTAGTTTTCAAGCTGAACACAATTGAACAGGTACACCGAATTGCTGCCCAAATAAAACAAGGATTTGAAGAAAACAAATTCTGCTCAGCTGTGTTTTTGGATGTCAGTCAGACATTCGACAAAGTTTGGCACGCTGGATTAATCTACAAAATAAAACAAAAGCTACCAGCTAAGGCTCATCTACTTCTAAATTATTATATAACCAATAGACGCTTTCGAGTTAAATTCAAATTCTGTGTAACAGAAGAACATGAAATCAATGCTGGCGTCCCACAAGGCAGTGTACTGGCTCCAATTTTATATCTAGTGTATATGTCTGATCTACCGGAAAACAGGAACACATAAACAACCACCTTCGCAGACGATACTGGAATCTTAAGCTGTCACCCAAATCCACATACAGCATCTACAAATTTACAAGATCATTTGCAGCAGATACAGGAATGGTTTGATAAGTGAAAAATGAAGGTAAATGAGAGTAAAAGTGTTCATATAACTTTCTCGCTAAAGAAAGGGTTATGTTCTCCAGGTAGCATTAACGGGATAACTATTCCGCAAGACAACAAGGTTAAATACCTGGGAGTTCATCCATACAAAAGACTGGCCTAGAAGAAGCACATCACCGCAAAAAAAAGAGCAACGAAGACTCAAGACGAACAAGGCTTATTGGCTGATTGGGAAAAGTTCCAAATTGGGTCTGGAATATTGGGTCCTATTGGTGTCAGTTGTGGAGAACTGCTTCTAATTGTAACATCGAAAGAATTCAAAGGATGCAATCAAAAATTTTACGTACCATAATTCAGGTCCCTTGGAATAAACAATGAGGTCACATTTGTTAGAAATTATTGTCATTTTCTTTTAGAAAGATTCAATAAATACAGTTAAGAGAGAAAAAAAAAGTTTATAATCACCTTAAATTACGACAAATAAATTATCTATTTAAAATATTTTTCTATGCGTCTGGTAAATTTAGTATTATAATTTATTAAGAGTATTTTAATCTTAAATTAAAAAAAAAAAGAAGTGACTTAGTCAGTTTTGTTTTTATACTACATTTTAATATGATACTTGTATGAAGTATCGTTACCATAGATAATTATCGCTTATTAACTCACCACACTACAGATTGTAGTGATAAATTCATAGTACATAATATTATTATTATAACCAGTTATTATTAATTATAAAACTAAATAGTAACAATAGTAATAAAATAAAAATGAGTTAAAATGTAATTTTGACATATAATATTCGCTTCAAATGTCAATGATGACAGTTGTCTTGACATTTAAGTGTCATAAATTGTTTTTAAATGATTTGGCAAATGATTTGTATTTCTAATTTTCAAATTAAGATAAGAAAGTTTTTAAAAGTTAAACATAAGAAAAATTATTAAAAGGTAAACATTTCTATTACATTTAGATTTCATCACAGTTACCGCTAGGATACTGCTAACTTATCATTGTATGTTGTTTTTGTACTTGTAATCAAATCAGTTTGATAATTTGAAATTTTTAATTTTTCGATTTCAAGTTTGACATAAATATGTATTCAATGGTATAATAACAACAGTTACTATTGGGATATTTCCCAGGTGAAGTAATTTCATATAATTTGAAAGAGCGATAATTAGTCAACTGGAAGTAAAATAAATAAATACAAGAAATTGAATTGAAATTGAAATGAAAAATTTCAAAAATTTTAATTTTAGGTTTTATTTATTTTTGTATTTTTGTTTTTATTTTTGTACTTCTCTCAAAGCGAATAACATGTTCGAATTTAAGAATCTGGTTTATTTCATGTCATTATAGGCCTTATTAAATACAAAAAAAAAAATTACATCAAATTATTTTTACAAACTATGTAAAAATAAAAAAAATTAATTTTATTGAGAACACAAAATATTGTCTTCAGTTTAAAGCTGGTAAGTAGTCATAATTTTAGATTTTAATCGTCATATTGAGTAAGGTATTGCCAATTCAGGATTTATATGGTTCCAGAGTTATTTGAAAAACACAAAACAGTAAACGCAATGTGTTGGAATAAAAAGTTACCTAAATGACATTGATTCCGGTGTTACTTAGGGTTGTTCAGTTCCCTAGGACCAATACTGTTTTCTTGCTATAAATCAGCTTTGCAGGATTAAAACTAAAAGAAAAGTCATTTATATACGCGGATGATATTGGGTTAGTTTTCTACTCTACTACAAATCTGCTTAACCTTAGCTCCAAAATGGATGATGATATCTTCACGGTGTGTAACTGGATCTACATTAGTTTACAGTGAATTTCAAGAAATCTAAGTTTATGCTGATGAAATATAAAATCATCAATTTGTCTGTGTATTATGATGGTAATACATTGAGGAAAGTCAACAAATACAAATATTTTACTGATGGGTGGTTACAGATGAAGAACTTGTTTATAATGGTCATGTTTATAATCTAATTACAAAGGCTTGAAGAAGCTGGGATTTTGAGAAAACTTCGGAAAAGAGTACCTGAAAGAGTTAAATTATACTATAGCCATAGTTCTAAAATATACTATATGTTCCATTCTATTTTCTAACATTCAAACTTCTTCAGTTATTGGTAAATGGATCTCCACAAACAAAGTTGGTCCAGTTTGCAGCATTTAGGTGTAAATTTGATCTGTTCTTGTTGCTTTATTGTGCTTGAGTTGAATGGTCGCATTTTTGATTTATTCATTCTGGTTAAAACGTCGCGTTCCGGTTGGTGTTGTTAGGCTGTGTTGTTCTTCATCTGTAGGTTTTTTTGGAGCTCTAAGAATTTTGTCTATATTTGAGTTTCTTCTGTTACACATAACTCGCCTTATTTTTGAACGAATAGAAGTCTCTACGTTATATAAGTTAGGGACCAATTGCTTGGCTTGTCGGTAGGATTCTCTCGTATTCATAGAGTCTGCGGCTTGCTGGGCTTGTTTGGTCAGAAAATTCGGCATATTATTCTTAGAAATTTATTAATGAAAACTTGTAACTTTTGGTTGATCATTTTTGATGTTAACCAAGTTTCACTGTTGTATGTCAGGATTGATTTTACACAAGACCGAAATATTCTAAGTTTAGTTGCTCTGGATATTTGGCTGTAAATATAAATAAAAAATAAGTAAATATAAATGAATGAATGTTATAAAAGCAGTTTCCAAAGCCGATGGCCCTGGTAACTAGTGCTTACTTTTATTATAATTTTAATTATAGTAAATAATAATAATAATAAAAACAGTTTCCAGCTTTAAAAATTATTTTTCATAAATTATAATAAATTTTAAATTTGTTTGAAATATTTACGAATTGTATGTGGAGACTGTAGTGTATATCTACTATGTGTCTGTTATGTAAATTGACTTAAATTACATAATTTGATGTAAATGACCGTACTAATGAAGCAATGTTAAGCGGAAGCTATTGAAATACGGTAGATTTGTTTATTTTTTTTTTTCTTAAACAAGTTTCATAGTAGCTCCCCTATTAAATAATAAAAATAAGGTTGACCATATGTTATTGTTATTTTTATTATGTTATATTGAAAGTATTGTATTTATTTTTGTTATAAGGAGTTGTAACGACTTTAAATATAAACTTCAAATAATCAAATTAAAATTATATTAGAAAAATGTTAAAATCAGTTTGAAGAACATTGATTCTAGAACAAAACACTATGCGGAAACCTTGTAAAGGATATAAATGTATGAAATAAATAAATTATTAATATTTTTATTATAGGACCGTTGGTGAGGCCTTTTGCAGTCTTTTAAAGCCTTTTTCAAAATTAATATTAAGCAATTAAATCAGGTAATCAGGGAGGGTAGATCCAATGTAGTGTTCTGACATTGGATCTATTCTCCCTGATGTGGTTTATCACAATTTATGATCTATTCCACAAATTTCTGTTCAAGTTTGGTAAGTCCAACACAGAAAGACATAAAATATGCTATTGACAAATATTTGCAGATGATATGGCTCTAATGACCACAAACACATCGGATCATCAAGCAGATGAGCAACTCCAAATAGAGCTAGATCAAATCAGTAAATGGACACAAAATTGTAAAACAAACTGCGTGTATATAAACAACATATAATTTCCAAAGGCGGAAACAGCAAAATACCTTGGATTACACCTTGATTCTCGCCTCAATTGGAAACATCATGCCAGACAAGAAGCAATACAAATAAAGCAAACGACAAAGGATATGTATCGGTTAATATGAAGACAGTGAAAACTAAGCCTGTACTCCAAGCATCAACTAATAGTATAATTTAGCCCATTTGCACTTATGGCAGCCAGCTTTGGGGTTGCAGTAAGAAATTATTACTATTCACTATTTAAATGATGATATTCAAAGAGATCTCAAGGTAAAAACAGTCAATGAAGCCTGAACATAAATTGGTTCAGCACATCAATTCAAAGGCGATTGAGATATTAAATAGAACAAAAGATATAAGAAGGCTGAAAAGGCTGAAACCCCACGATTTAGTGGGATAAAATAAAAACATATGGGAGTAGAAATATTGATTCCTGTGAACCCACACCGGTCTTGCTTTTTAAGTACTGTTTAAAAAATGTATTAATAATTTATTGTAATATGTAATAAGACTGTACTATTAAAACCTAAAGATTGTCAAAAAAAAACCAAAAAAAAACAAAATTTTGATAGCGTTTGTAAATACCTTTTGCCACAATAACATTAAAATAATAATCCATAATATTTAGTATATTGGTACTACTTCCTATTTTTATACGGAGCAAATCTATAAATTTATTGCGTAATTTATCTAATTCTACTTATGATCTCTATCATGTTTTTCAGTGCTCGGATTTTGTATCTATCTTGTATATTCATTTGGGCTAAAGCAATCAACAGAATTGATTAAGTTTGAACTAGGAATCGCTTTTTCACATTTTTTACTCTGTATTACGAAATTAGTATCGTAATGTAATACGAACATGTCGAAGTAATACAAAATACGAAAATCATTTAAAAACTATATATTAACGCATTTTTTGTACTACGCATTGCAATTTGTGGTGCATATTTGTTACACGGTACGGATACATCATTTCATATTCGCATATGCTATGTATTATGGATTTTTTACACTGTTAGGCTCCTGAATAAATTGTAAATAATTGAAAAAAAAAAGAAATCAACACACTAAAACAGTCTACCTGTATTTCATCATAAATACAGTACGCGATAGATCGACTAATATTTATTTTTACTATGTTCTTTTGTGACAGCTAATTATACTCGATACTACATATACCTTGAAAGTTGTTTTTCTAAGGCAATACTCATTCTCTAGAATCAACAGATTTTCTAGTATACCATTTAAAACAAATTGTTTCCACTTCCGAGTTCATAGGCGTTTGAATATTGTTACTTCTGCGAAATATTACGAATTGAATACCAATTTCATGTGTCTTTAATAAAATTCTGATCGCACGAATATCAAAATTTTATAAATAAAATTTCAAGTGAATTATTATTTTATAAAAATTTAATGCTGACATAAAAATAAATCAAAACTATGAGCAAATTGATCCGCTAACAATAAATACCACACCTTTTATACATTATACAGTAATATTGGTCGAGTATAGTTGTAGTGACGAAAGGAGAACATTGGTACCTAGAATTAAATTTTATTTTTTATTCTTTTGATATTATTTTTTATATTTTTAATATTGTTGCAATTATTTTATTATAGCTTGTACTGAAAATTGTACATTGTTACAATAATATGAAATGATATTATTTCAGTTATTATTTCAATTTAATGAAAAAAAAACAACATATTTATAAGTCAATAAAGTAAAACCGCAATATGAAATGCTGAAAGAATCATGAAAAAAAATAATAATAAAAGATTGTACTTACTTTAAAGTAGAAAAATTGTACTTACTTTAAAAAAAACAAATTTTCAAAAGACGTGTAGAGCAACGAATGGAGTAGAATAGGTTAATAGACTCAAGTTAATAATAATTAACTCTGTATATGTTTTGAAATTTATTTAAAGTCGGCAGAGTATTCAAACAAAAGCGCCATAAAGTCTGTGTTAAAATTTTTAATTATAAAGTCAGAAAAAAATGTTTTCTTTTGTTTATGCAAGTCAAATCTTTAAAAAATAAATATTATTATTTTCTGGTTACTGATACTTTTTTATTTGATTTTGTTTTTTTTTCTTTTTTTGTTAACTTTTTTAATATCCTAATTACAAAAGAAAATATAATTTAAAGTCTGAAATGTGAGACTTCAATCTGAATAATTTTTGTTATAACTTTATATAAGGATATAAATTGAAGGTTATCTCAGTCGATTAATCATCACACCGATATTTATTATTGTATTGAAGGCGATGTATATTTTTCTGATTGTGATGGTCAGTTATTTGATTTAATCGAAATTAGGCTATCAAAATATTGTAATGTGAAAAAATATTTATTTAAATACCGGAAGGTATTAAAAAAGTATGCTTATTTATAAAAAGTCAAATCATAAGTATTTAAATCAAATTCAGACGTGACGTGACAGTGACGCATTCAGGGACATTAGAGACGCATTCAGGATATTGTCCGAAATGGACGAAGAAACTACGGGAGAGACCACGTTAATAGAATTGCAGAGGGACGACCTGCGAAGGTATTAATGAATGGCCAAACCAATATAAAACATTTACTAGGAAGACTTTCAAAAATATAGTTTGAATGAGGATAAAATATTCATATTGAAAAAACAGGCAGTAAGTGCCGGCAGACAATATGTTGGCAACCAATTTACAAAATTTTTAAAATATCTAAAGAAGCAGTCTTCATTTTTAATGTTGTCTCTGATTATCCTGTGATACATTATTTTGTATTGTACCTACTTAAAAAAAATAATATAATTACACTTGCAGCTCATTTCTCGTTAAGTGATTTATAAACATTTCTTGTTACACATCATATTGTGTTCACATTAAATATTTTGTCTTGTGTATACTAGAAGAAAATTTTGCATAAATGTTGGTGAATTGAATAGCGAAACTAGTGAATTATTTGTGGCCAATTCTGATGTATATTATATTCTGATTAATATTCCAATTCAGATAAAAAACCGGTTCTTTCATTTGAAATTATCCCGATGACAAACGAAGGAGTAATGTAGTATATGTGGAATTGGTTTAAGCGTTAAATGAATGAATGAAGCTATACAGTAAATTTTTCCCGTAGACTATAAATAAATAAATAAAAAAATAAATTATAATAAAAACTTTACTGAAATAGAAAGTATGAGATCGTACAAAAACTCACTTCTACGTTAATTCCAAGGTATAATATAATAAGTGAAAATTGTACAAAACCATAATTTTAATTAATGAGTTTATTAAATATTTTCTAATCATTCATGAGACTGGATAGTGTTCTGATTATATTTCGTAAAATAAACAAAAACGTTCGACAATCAATTGAAATTCATCTATTCAAGCAAGAATACCATAATTATTTTAATGATGATATTTCGCTTGTATCAAATTAACAATACTGTAATGAATAAAAAAATACAAGACTTGGAGTTTATTTAAATAAATTTATTAAGCCCGAAAATGCACTGATAACATGTCACTGTGTCCCAGATACCCCAATCACTATACAGCATATATTGGAGCCTTTGAAGTTTGCCCCTTATTACACTGATGTAAGAGTCAGACTTTAAATCAAGGGACTAGATATACTCATAGAGGATAGTATAGAAGCAACAACTAAACTGATATTTTCAATAAAATCTAATAAAACCACAATAAAAAAAACTAATTTCTGTAGTAAATAAACTTTACTAAAACCAAAATTTGAAATTGAAAAAACGAAAAAATAGAAAGTAAATCAAAAATTTAAATTTAAGACAAAACCACAAAACTATCTACATATTAAAAAAAAAAAATTATAAAAAATAAACTAAGGATAGCTATCTAAGAAAGGTTAAAGAATGAGGGTCTGATAAAAGCTATAGATGGTTCATACCCCACAATAAAGATCTTAATAATAAATAACAAAATTTACTATAAAATATCTTGAAATAAAAACCAGAATTTTGAGTTGGCGACTTCTGAGATTCAATCTGCTGATGATAGAAATCGATCAAGATATAAAATATTTTTATTTTGGTTTTTTTTAAAAGTGTTTTGCAGGTTAAACATTTTATAATTTTAGGTCCCAAGTATACACATGTATTTCATTAACATTGGCGTACAGTATACACTGCTGTTGTTGCTGCTGTTGCTGGGACAGTTGTAAATTTTTAGAAATATTTTATTTATACTATTTTTTTTTTAATTATTTATTTTCATATCTAAGAAAACCTTAACAATTATGGGACACATTTAATTTTCGATTTTTTGAGTAATTTTTGTGTTCTTGGAAATTACTGAAGCGAAAATTCGTGACGATTAAAAATTGAGTATAACTGAAAAAAATATTAATTAAAAGACATATTCTGATATCTTATAAATTATTATTACAAAAATTAAATTATACATTTTTTTCCCCATTCTCTTATATTATAAGAAGCAATATTTTAAACAAAAAAAATAATAGTTTATAGGTCCTCCGTTAGCTACTACAATTACTACTTCACATCTTCTCTTCATGGAGTCGGACAAATTTTTCAAAGTTGAAGATGATATTGACCTCCATTTGGTTCTAATTAAATTTTTTAGGTCATCCGTTGTTCCTTAGCGATTCTGTGCAACCTGTAGCTTAAGTATTGACCAAATATTTTCAATTGAATTTATGTCGGGGATATATGGAGGGCATTCCATTACCGTAATTTGTCTGTTTTTCATATGATCTTGAACCTGAAAATGAAATTAAAAAGAAATTAACTATGTTCTACAAAAAAAAAATATTCATAGATGAGAGTACAGCAACTAACCTACTTAAGAAACATCTTTCTAGCAGTGTAGCAAGGACCGTTGTCTTGTTGGAAAATGTAGTCTTAAGTGTCTTCAAAGAATTCATTTCCCAAAATGTTTATATAAACATTCGCATTCGCATTCAATTTTGAGGAAAAAAAGCATAATCTTCCTATTTCTGGATCGGAGAAATATTCCATGCTCTTATATCTTAAGATTTTGGTGGCAACATTTGCGTGCATTAATTGCTTAATCGTTTTCTTACTCTTCGCCGAATCAACGGTTTTCCATCACTGTCGTACCATTTTCATTGGCTATCTATCCAAGAAACGTGTTATTTTAATGTAAGCCTTTTGTGCTTATGTATTGGCTTCAACTCGGGCTTCTTTACTGGGACGATCTGCATTTAATCCTTCGTTCAATAGTCTATATCGTACCAAACTGGATGAAATGTATTTGCCCTTGCTCTATACAGAGCGTTTTGATAACCTGTAGACGTTTTGAAACAATTTCTCAAACTGTAAATTTTTATGAAGTGGTTCTTCATCTGCGTTGTCTTACAAGGTAGTCCTGATGCTTTAGTCCTATCACAAAACCCCCGATTCAACGAAATTTTTTTTTTAATATAGGCCACTTTGCGTTTAGAGTAACACAATCTTTCAGCAATTTGCCTTGTTCACAAATTTCCCCGTGATAGCACAATCATATTGATCTTTAACTCGTTACTTATTTTTCTCTTTATTATTTTAATTAGTATTACACTTCACACTTTATATTCACAATTAATCAATATTTCAAATTTTGGTCCTTTATATATCCAATACAGGTAGATATTGGATAGATAAATATACCTGGAGAACAAAAATGTCAATCCGTTTATAAATTTCGCAAAAGCTTTTGACATGGTGGACCATACCTTATTATTAAACAAATTGTTTAAAGCTAGATTTAGAGGTTTTATTTTGGATTGGTTTAGTTCATACCTTAAAGATCGGATGCAATATTAAAAATTTCAAATGTATACAGTTCCGAAAAATTGATAAATATCGCAGTTCCTCAAGGCTGTGTACTAGGTCCAATACTTTTTTTAATTTATGTCAATTCATTTTTTGCTCAAGCGCTTAAAGGAAAAATTACTGCTTTTGCTGATGATACAGCTCTATCCTATTCAAATGTAAATTATTTTAATACTTTTACTGATATAAATTTTGATTTGGATATATTAAGGCAATGGTTCAAAATTCATAAACTAATAATTAGTAACAAAACAAAATTTATGTTTTTTAATCTGTCAGGAAAAGTATGTGAAAGTATATCTGTAAAAAATCACTCTCCTAAGTACTTAAAATTTAGTTTATGTAATTTATGTGTAAATGATGTGTCTGGTATTTTGTTTAATGAGAACCATAACTGCTCAGAAGATTGTTTCTATGTTGAACGTGTGAATAACTTCAAATATTTAGGTATCTCGTTAGATGCTAGACTAAACTGGAAAGATCACACGTCTTATCTAAAAAGATACCTGAATAAAGCAGTTAGGCAACTGTATCATCTAAGTTTATATTGTCCTTTCTCTGTTTTAAAACTTTTTTACAATGACTTGATTAAGTCTAAACTTCAATATGGGCTGTGTTGTTGGGATGGTACCCATTATAATAAAATTGAGCCTTTGTTAATTAAACAAAAACATTGTGTACGTATTATTTGTAAGGTCAGTCGTAGAACTCCCAGTTTTTATTTTTTCAAAAATCTAAAAATTCTTCCATTAAGACATCTATACTATTTTAAGGTACTTAAACTATTTTTTTTAAAATCGGGCTATAATAATTCGAGATTGTTGGTGGATCACAATTTGCGTGTAAATAACAGAAATGTTCTAAATGTACCCAAAGTTAAAAAATCTCATTTTCGTCACTTTTTTACTGTAACTGCATCTCAGCTGTTTAATAAGTTACCTGAATCCTTTAGAACCGAGAGAATATAAATTAGATTTATAAAACAAATAAAATCTTAGCTCTTTTCATTTTCTCATGCACAAATTGAATCAATATTAATACCCATAATTTAAACTCACTTTTTATCTGTTTTATTATTTCTTATTTTTTTTATTATTTCTTATTATTTCAAAATGATGGAATAGCTGTTTTTGGAAGTTTATTCTATAATACCGACAATAATTCGATCATTTATTTATCAAATTACTGGCTTATCAACTCACTAAATGTTGAAAATTACTACTATTGTTAAGAACGAACATTTTATTTAATTTGGTACCAGATTATACTCTCAATTATTTTTTGTCATTTATTATATCCCAATGACAAAGGGTACTAGACCAGGTCGAAAAACCAATAAAGCATTTATTTTTTTGTTGCTTAATCGGGAATCGAACCTGGAACCTTTCGGTTAAAAGGCAGGCGCTCTACCTACTGCGTCACATAGCTTGTGAATGTAAAAATAAGGGAAAAAAAGAAGAATTATTTTAATTGATACTCGAAATGAATGCTGTATTATTTTTTTTTAATTTTTAACTTTTAACATCTATTCACGGAAATAATTTTTTATAACTTGGGATAATTTAATAGTTTTAGAAATTGTTCTCTGATGTAAGTAAAATGTAAAATTTTTCCATTATGACAAAAAAATTTTTGTTCTCATTTTTGAAGGACAAATATGAAAGATTATTTTTGTTAACTGTTTGCCATTCTAAATTTTACTAATCTTAAAATAAATAAACACTGATGTCTAGCATTCGAACTTATGTCAACAGTCAATAATTTAGAAATTGTAAATAAATCTACTGTTTAAAGATTTACGCAAATTTTTTGTCTATTGTTTACAGAATAAAATAAATTTTATTTATTTTTTATTTTTTTTAAGTAATTGTAAACTCTACGTTCTGATGGAAATAACAAAATAATAATTGACAAAATGTCTACGAAATCAATCACTTTCGATTTAATTTTCTATAATCATTATTATTCCATTAATTTTGTTTACTGGTATAAGAGTATTACGAGTAATTATTAATATTATAAAATCTACAAGTGCCTCTCTTAAATAAAAATATTTATTATAACTTGACGATGACAATGACGAGACTATGATCATTATTTGAATGAATTACCGTCAATATATTACCTAAATTGTTTATTCGAATGTCGAAAATAATAAATAATAAAATCTAATCTGCTTAACACTGATTACAGTATGATATGTGTATGAATCTACAATGAATAAACAATCGAATTAGAAAAAATAATTTTAACACTGGTATGGATGATGTAATTTTCATGAGGAAGCGAAAAGTTATTTGAATATATTTTGCGTGCTGTATACGTTAACGTGAAAAAATTGTACATACAGATTGTTATAGTTGCGGTTGCAAATAAGTATTATTAACTTACTGAGACCAATAGACCTTGTACGTCCTGGGCCTGATTCATCAACGTCCTCCATGACCTCCGTCGGTTACAGATGGCTTCCTTTCAGTTCAAGATATGAAATTGTTTTATGCCAACCAATATTTCGTGTCCCTAACGAAGGTTTGCCTTGTACATCTTGTACTTTCAGATCTGGATTCGACAATTCTCTTGACTGGAGCATTTTGATTCATTCTAGGTGCCCGAGCCACCGTATAGTCTCTTGACTTTAATTAATGTTAATGTAATATGTTCATGAAACGTAACCATAATTATATGTGCTGCCAACAGGTCATGCAACTGTAATGATCTTGTAGGTTTGATAGTATATGTATTTTATAAGATATAGTATAAGAACAATAGTATTAATACAGCATTCATTCTGAAAACTTATACCATGATTTTAATTTAAAATAATACAGCGACTGCGTCCAGTTCATAAAAAATCTGAAGCTGTGTCAACCAAAAGAGATATCATGGCCAGTTCCCTCAGCCATGATTTGGTCGCAATAGTTAATTGGGGCTTCGAGTACAATCTCCCGAAAAATTTCCATTTTTTATCCTACTCTTTTGTTTCAGGAATATAAACTTCAGCGGTTTGAAAGCTTAAGTATATTAGGTACGCACCTTAATCGAAAAATGATCTGGAATGATCATATATTTGATGTTGCAAAAAATGCAGCCAAATGTTTAGGTTTTATTAGCCGCTGCAAGGCTTACTTCTCCCCTGTGACCTCTTGAAGATCTATAAAGCTTTCATACGACCCAAAATGGAGTACAATTGTCACATATGGGCTGGCGCTTCTAGTATTGCGTTAAAACATTTGTATAAAGTCCAAAAATGGGCTATTCGTCCAATCAAAGACCCAAATGTGACAGCTCATCTTGCTCCTCTTGGACATCGTCGTATAGTCGGAGCTTTCTCACTTTTTTATAGATGTCTCGTAGGCATCGGCACTTAAGTGTTTCCCCCACGAAACAGGAAGGGCAGCATGTGCTCATCCCTATACCATTGAAATCCCTAGATGGCAAAAGATAATTTATGGAAATTCGTTTATAACTTCAACATCCCGAATGTGGAACCAAATTCCATCTTATGTGTTCCCAAAACATGACAAATTCTATATTTATGACCTAAATAAATTCAAGACGAACATTAACACCTTCGTTCGTAATTATCCTCCTTCCCTTTTACCAACTGCCTTTCCTAATTTTCCTCTCCCACCCTAGCCAAACCTACCAATCGGTATAAAAGGTCCCCACCTAGTGTTTTGGCTATGTATAAAAAAAAAAAAAAAATAAGTGTGGTACAAAAAATATTCTATAATCTAATTTTATAAGATTAAATCCAAATTTATAATAAGCAACAACTAGACCAGTCATAAGCTATGTTTGTTAAATGTTCATGTTGAAAAAAATCAGATTAATATAAAATTGAACTCTTCAAAAGTAATATAATTAGAAAGGTGAGTTAGGTTTGACTTATTGCGACCTACCCTTGGCCACGAATGTTACACGACACACAAATAAAAATAAAATTTCAACTCCTCAGATAGGACAAGTTTTCAGAACGGCCGGTGAAAAGTCCATGTTAAAGTTTTTAATGGTCAGCTAGAGGATGGGAGGCTTTATGTGGGATCTGCAAGCGTAAGGTGCATAGATTATGTTAGAAATGATATTCAGAAGTCGGGAATAGGATGTACTGAAGATCAGATTATCTAGAAAAGAATTATAAAGTAGACATGGGTTCTTGACTAATTTTAGAAAATGTGCTTTAAGATCGGGTTATCTAGGTTATTATGGGTAATTGAGATATAAAGTTATAAATCATAATATATTCTTTTTCGTGTAGCCAAGAAAGATTCAACATCGGTTTTGCAAATCATTGGTATTATTCTCATCCTATAAAATATGGTCAAGGATCACATCAATGTTGGACCTGTTCTAATAGACAATGGTTGATCGGTAAATATGGATTTGAATATATGTAGACAATGCTTTAGAGCAACCATCAGCAACCTTTTCAACCGATGGGCCAAAATAAATTTTCTGGATAAGAGCATGGTTTAATACTTACTATTACATTTTCAACTGTCACAAATAATTTAATTTTAATTAAAACAAGTTTTCAAAAATAAACTTTTTTATTTTTTTACACAATTTTATAAGTCCATTTAACAAAAACGAAAACAAAAAAGCAAAATAGTGTAATTGTAATTAATGAGAAATTTGGCACTGTTTGAAAGCGTTGGAGTTCCCCTGAAAGTTGGTTGCACCTGCTCTCAATATTGCATGCAGGTGTTCATCAGTTATTCCACTGCGATATTTGTTTTTTTGTGTAATTTAACTTTGAAAATGTTTGTTGGCAGATATATATGCTTGCAAAAATTATTAACATCCCAGCAGGAAATTTTTTGAAAAGCGGAAAAGCAGAGTCTGGTAAATTAAAATAAAATGTTTTCAGACGCGACGGGTCAAAAGTTTATTTTAAAACATCCTTGGATTTTAAGTCAATTAATTCCATTTCCAAGTAATTGGGAACATCTTCAAGTTTCATTCCAAATGGATTTTGAAAAAGGTCAATTTTTTTGGAGCGGCTGTGAAAGTCAGAAAACCGTGTCGAAAATTCATTTTCCAAGATTTCGATATAATCGTGAAATTTTGCTATTTGAAAAAGAAATATTCAATTCTTGTTCTAACATTATTGCACAAAAAGGCAAAGTATGTGATTCATTTTTTAAAATATTGTTTTTAAGTAGTTTTAGTTTAATCTGAAAAGCTTGATATTTAATATGCTTCATTAATCAAAATTCCTTTCATTTGAAGCTTTCGGTTTAATTCGTTCATTCTATTAAGAATGCTAAATCAAAAAACCATTTTGGATCCGATAATTCTGATAATTTTCTTTTGCTTTCAACTATAAATATATGTATAGCTTCTTTCAACTGAAAAAACCTTTTAAGTGCATTTCCTGCACTAAGCCACCGTACTTCGCAATAGTAAAGCATGTCGCTGTACTCTTCTTCTATTTCCTTCAAAAATTGTTAAAATTTACGATGATTCAAACCACATCATTTTATAAAATTTATAATAGATATTATCACATATTCACATCCATAACAGAACTCCATCTTAAAATTTTCGAACAGAGTGCTTGTGGGTGAATAATACAATGAAATATATAAGGAGCTGAAGCATTTGATTCTACAACCTTCTTACAGATCAAAGCACAAACTCCGTTAAAACGGCCAACCATATTTTTAGCACAATCTGGTAGTAATGGATTTAAAATTTTTCCACTTCAAACCAAGAGCAGCAATGGGTTCTTCAAAGCACTTTTGGAAAATAAAATTAAGCTTTATGACGCCATCTATTATTTGTTAATGGCTGCACTTGCACTAGATATCGTAACAGTCAAATTAATAAGAGTGGTGAACGAATAAAACTAATAAAAAATAAAAACACAATGGGCCGCATTTAGTGTATTAAAAAAGTTTTATTAAACAGTCATTAACTTTTACAGATAATTAGTTCTTGATTGATAAGTAGCTTCTAAAATTATCGAATTGAACCTAACTTAATTTAAAAAATATTAAATTTGTAAAAAAAAAGTAATTTAACAACAAAAAGATATTTATGATTACTTTGGATTTCCTACTCAAAGTACATTGTTCTACATTGTTATTGCTAATTTATTTCAATCTGTAGACCATTGTCCAATCATAGACCATATTACTAATTTATTTCCATCTGTAGACCATAATCTTAATTTGAGTGTGTGTGTCGGTTTCCATTTCAGCACGGAAAATATTGTATTTTTAGTCTTTCAAACCTCTAATTACGTAAACGTTTTTAATAAAATTTAGATTCTAAGTAATTTCGTGCCATCAAAATATTTTTCAACCTTATATTATTATAGACTAATCAGTGGGAGGGCTTTCTATTAATTCCACCTTGTTAAACCGGAATAACTTTGAAAATATCTATTGCATACAAAGCGAAAATTATTCGCTACTGCATGTTAATTTTGTATTAGATGTTTAGCTCAAGGCTGGCTCTTTAGTCTCAAAATCACTACCGTTGTTAATTCTGTTGTATAATCTATTCACATATCTAGTCTGTGTTATGCCTTACTATTCAATGAATCTAGAAATACTTTTCTGGTTGAATAAAAAATTTTCTAATATTAAGCTTTGTTTTGTTTAGCAGAACCTAGTCTTCACTGCTATAATAGTAAATTTCTTATCCGCTGCGGATCTTTATTGGACAGGACAGGGAACGGTCTTTTTAGATAATTATAAAGGCATTTTTTGAGAATTCAAACAGGAAGTTTTTCTTAGGTCAGAATACCTTTTTGTTTTGTCAATGATGGTCTGCGTGAATTTTAAAACATTGTTTTAGCTTCATTTTAGTTGTATAAACATAAAGTAAATATGTAATTGGCTTTTTTGGGTCAGTAATGACAATCAAAAAACTAATTCATCATCGTTCTGCTAAGGGTTAAAAAGTTTTTACAAAATTCGATTTAAAAAACGGATCATTTACTTTTTTTTTTTTTTTAAATTACGACATTCTGGCACAAGTATTGATCAGCCAGCATGCTTGTCGGAATAATTATAACGTATAACACCAACTTATCTAAATACTATTGAATTGTTTACGATAGTCACACTTCGAACAGATGGTTTTTACCCATCATCGGATTATATTGTCGTAAATAGTTTATTATTTTTTACTGGTTTGATTGGTTGTTGTTGTTGTTTTTGTTTTACTTAAAAAACTTATCAATCAAAAAGTGATTTCAATTTTCGTTGTTTTTATTTCATGGTTTCGGTTATTATTTTTGATGTTGGAAAGAATTAAATTATTATACATAATTATGTAAATATTTGAATAATAATGATAAAATTGAGTGGATAATTATTGAATAATGAGGAGGATTGATTTAGGTATATGTAAGGTATACCACGTCGAATACAAAGTACAAAAGATAACTAGTTAACGTCATTATAACAGAGTTTATCGTAATTTTTGATTGAAAGGATAACAAATTATAATTTCGATTTATTGGTTAATGATCTGTTTTCAATTCAAATCGATTTCCAAATAAAATAATCGTGTGAGATTTTATTTTGTTTTTTTTTTTTTTTTTTCATTTTAGTCTACCCACATACATTATGAGCATGAGATATAAACGTAAATGACACTGTTATTAAAATTATGAGGCATATTGTATTGAATAAAAAATATATTTCTTTTGTTTTTTGTTTTTGTTTTGCTATTCTTGTTTTGTTTTTGTGATTTGTCAATTTGATGGGCATAAATTTAAAATCTACAAATATGAATTAATATTACATCAGGTATCGATTATTGTGACGAAATTGGATTGAGTTGGTAACCAATAAAAATTGTCTGTGATGAGTAGTAAAATTTGATTACAAGCCAAACAATTAAAAAGTTGGTTTAATAAAAGTTAGTTTAATTAAAAGTTATTGTTTAATATTAAGCAAATGACCCGGTGTATAGAAATTTTATAAGTTCGGTTCGAACAAATGCTAACACTAGCGAAAATATCAATACTTTTTTTTTTTGTTTTATCATTGATTAATAATACTATAAAGATAGATATTTTCATACAACAGAAAGTGTTCAGCTCAAGTTTTCCAAATTCTCTTCATTATATATATTTTCTGGGGTATATTCAATGTGTTGGTGCATTTTCTATATTCAATTTGAATTTTTAAATTTTTGAGCGTTTTATACGACTTTATTCTCTAAATAATTTGTATGTGTTTAGTTTCTTTATACTGTTCTTGAATATTATTGTTTTTAACTTTTTGTTATTTGAATTTGTATAGGTAATTTGAATTTTTTTTTAATGATAGGTACAAAGATTTCAAATTGGATAGCATTTTTATCGAGTAGTCTTTTAAGAATATTTAATTTTTATTTTTATCTCAATATACATTGTAATAAAAGGATTTTTATAATTGTTGATATTGTGCATGTATATTATTTGTAATAATAAATTATAAAATTATAATATAATTTTATAATGTTTAGGAAACGAAAATATTTTTCTTGTTTTAATTGAATAATTTTCAAAAATAAAACAATTTCAAAAAATTCAAATAATAGTGAACATTCATCCACGTAATGATTTCTAATATATATTCATACATACATATACATATATGTGTAAATTTACAAATAGAATCAAATTTTTATTTTTAAAAGGCTTTCTTTTTGGTTTTTTCATTATGTGGATATGTATGTACACATCGATTTTAAAATTATAACAGAATTTAAAAATATTTGAAAAACTCATCATTAATTTTTGTAAAATTTATAAAAAATCTTAACGGTAGAGTAAATTGAAAAGTATATTTAATATGCTTTTTTGTTGCAGTAAGCACACAATTTATTTTTAAGATAATTAAAGCTTGCAACGCACAATTTTACAATGGTAATTTTCTACTTTGTCATTATTTTCATAACAAGAGCATTAAATATCAATATCTAAAGGCTTGTCATGATTTACTCCAGCTTTGAAAATATATTGTTGTTGTAAATGAAATTCATCAAATTCGTAATATATTTGTAAAAATCTTATTGTGCAGGTGGATTTGTTTAGAACTTTTAATTTTTTAAGATAATCTAACATTTTCTCTACGAACAAATATGGACAATTTTTAATAGTTGTTTGTACGTATTTTTAGTATAAATATTTGAAGAATTTAAAGACCAGCAGTGTACATATTACTCACAACAGCAGGTTTACTTTATTACTCATTATTATATGGAAAAATTAAAATTATAATTATTTTGTTTTCGTAGCTGCATATTTGCATATGTAATTAATAGAAAAGCTAAAACAGCTAAGATTTTTTGCAAAGTACTGGGACTGATATGAGTATTTCCAGTTTTGGGCAATATTTTTGATGAGCACTTTTCTCTTTGGAAACAATTTTCTTAATTATATATCAGTTAATAATTTCATAAAATGTACCAGTTACCAAAATCATTTTTTACATAAATGAATTTCTAAAGGAAATAATTTATAAAGAAAAAGAAACATCTTACAGTATAAAAAGGGATTGTATAGATGGTGTGGAAGATTTAGATGGGGATAGAAAACAAAAACTAGCAACAGAAGCACATTTCTTTATGATTCAAAGCTTAAATGAAAGTTATAAGTACGCATAGGGTTACAATTTATCCAAAAATAATTTGAAAAGAGTAACTTTAAAACCTTTCATTTTTTTATCAATTTACTACTAAAATATCTTAAGGAGCTAACAAAGATTGGTTCTAAAACTGTTGCACCTGCTTGTGACTAATGCAGTACAAATCGAAATACTTATGAATTACTTGGTGTCAATAAGGTAGACTCTTTTTTATGATTGGAATGGAAATAAAATTTATGCTTAGTTTGATATGGCATCTTATAAAATCTGTCAGAAATTCTTTTATAAAACCCGATTTTGAAAACTGGAATAATGATATTATTAGCTTTCAACAATTTTACCTAAAGTTCGTAGCACCCATATTAATTCTAACACATTTGAAAAAATGTCAGTAAAATCAGCTTTTAGTCATAGTACATATGCAGCCATAAAAGCAATAAATAACACTGATCGAATTTTTTTTAATTTATTGAGTAATAAAGCCAATCTGACTGTTGATTTTGTTTTAAGAGTTAACTAGTTAATTGATTACTCAAATTCTTCAAATTTTAACACAAAAAATTATAAATTTTTGAATTTACAACCGTTAAAAATTCTCCGTTTGTATTCTTAGAAGAAAGGCTAGAATATCTTAAAAAATCAAAAATTAAAAGTACCAAAAAAATGTTTCCGTTGATGGAATGGCTCAAACAATAACTGCTGTAATATCTTTATCGAAAGATCAAATTGATGGAATATTAATTTCTTGATGACGCGCAGACTGAACCAAGATCCGTTAGAATTAGCAATTAGATATTTTGCTGGATTTTGCACATAAAAAGTGTCAAACTGCCATACATGAAACAAAATTTGAAAACGAAATTTAAATAGCTATTCATAATGAAATATTAGAGATGAAATAATTGAACGTAGGTATATAAGTACGTATGTACCTAAAAACCGATTTGAATTGAATTTAAAATTTAGAATTGTATTTAAAACAACTTTAACAAAAATTTGATTCTATTTGTAAATTTATACATATATGTATGTATATGTATGTATGAATATATATTAGAAATCATTACGTGGATGAATGTTCACTATTATTTGAATTTTTTGAAATTGTTTTATTTTTGAAAATTATTCAATTACAACAAGAAAAATATTTTCGTTTCCTAAACATTATAAAATTATATTATATTATATTTATTTATTTATTTATTTTAACAGTTGATCCTACAGATAAATCTGTAGGCCAACTTTATAGGTCCTTTTCCCTTTCGAAATGTGGGCCTTTTTTATTAAACTATATTAATTATTTGGTATATATTTTTGTATATTATATATTTATATTATTTTTTTTTGTTAGTTATATTATATCTTTATTAATTATTAAACTATATTTGAACCGATGTGGTTGTATTGAAAATTACATTTTCAGTAATTTTCACCATTTGACAAAATTTTTCGGTTCTCACAGGGTTTGAACCCGTGCTCCTTCGGTCGTTACATTACTACACTTGAGTGCTTTACCACTCGGCTACCGAGGCCACTTATTATGTTATAATTTTATAATTTATTATTACAAATAATATACATGCACAATATCAACAATTATAAAAATCCTTTTATTACAATGTATATTGAGAGAAAAATAAAAAAAAATATTCTTAAAAGACTACTCGATAAAAATGCTATACAATTTGAAATTTTTGTACCTATCAATTAAAAAAAAATTCAAATTACCTATACAAATTCAAATAACAAAAAGTTAAAAACAATAATATTCAAGAACAGTATAAAGAAACTAAACACATACAAATTATTTAGAGAATAAAGTCGTATAAAACGCTAAAAAATTTAAAAATTCAAATTGAATATAGAAAATGCACCAACACATTGAATATACCCCAGAAAATATATATAATGAAGAGAATTTGAAAAAATTGAGCTGAACATTTTCTGTTGTATGAAAATGTCTATCTTTATAGTATTATTAATCAATGGTTTTATTTATTTATCAAGTTTCTCAAAATGAGCTAAGAAGCTCATACAGAGTATATATTACATATGTTTCTTATATTTATTTTAAAATTATGCTTATGATATGGGTAGTGTGTAAAGTTAAGATAAAAAATATCTTAGTATATCAAATATTGAAATAAAAATTTAAAATAATAGCAAATCGATATATTAGGGAATTATTAGGAAAAATATAAAACTAAGACTATTATAATGACTGCTCTTATGCTCCCAATAGCCACCTAGACTGTAAAAATATGAACAATACGGCAGATACGAGACAAATAGAATGGTCCGAGCTATGTGTATAATGAAAACTGTACATACACAATAATATTTCCTCAGTAATAGTTAAGGGTTTTAGAGTAATATTTTTGTAGTACCCGCCGGTATAATTTTTATATTGACGTGGTTATTATTTTGTAATAATATTTGGAAAATTCACTGAATGAAATGATTCTAGGAAATATGTCTATTCAAAAATCATTCACCCAGAAAAATGCCTACTTGAAAAATTGTTCGCGCAAAAAAAATGCCCAAAAATTAAAATGGCTACACGAAAATAAATCACCGTAAAAATTCCTACCAAAGAAGATTGCCGCAACAAATGTTGCTAATGCTTTTGGTAAAGATATTGTTAATAATAAAAATATTGTTAATGTTAGTAAAAGTATTTGTTAAGGTTTGAAAAGGGTTGGGTTGTAAATCTTGTTTTTCAAAATATTGCTTTTATAAAAAATGTCTTGCTTTTTGTTAAAATTATATTATAATTGTTCTTTCGATACTTCGTTGTAAATATTCTGGAAAAAGCTGAAAATCCCCTTTTTGAACCCAACAACTACGCATAAAAATAATTATAAGGTCAATATTCTCGAATATAAGCAATATTTTGAAAACACGATATTTTGTAAAAGAAAGATTTTATTAAACTAAATTTCGTTACGCTTCCGTCTGAAAGAGAGAAAAGAAGTTGGTGGAAAAATGCTATTTGAAAAAATCATTTTGATCATTTCTGTGGGCAACAAATGAGCATTTCAGTAAGCATTTGATTTGTAGGCAATTTTCTATATGAATTTTACCGTGCTGGCGATTTTACAATGTTTTTGCTATAACCTTTCATGTTGGCCATTTTTCCTGTGGGTAATTTCCAGTGGCCATGGTTCCGGTTCCGATTCTGTTCACTCAGTGTTGCGCTCGACAACTCTACATTTTTTTTTTTTGTAAATTGGGGAGTTCTAAGTAACCGCGAGCTCTTAAGATCTATTGTACTTCTCCGTCCATTTCAGAATTGCAGGGGTATGTCCTTGATAAACGCTATTATTGCTTTGATTTAAATTTCAGAATCAGGCGATTTGTATCCCTGGAAGTGTTTGTATCTTTTGCGAGCTATAGCGTCGCAATCAAATATAATATGGGAGGAGGATTCCTCCTCTTCTAAGCAGAATCTGTATCTGTCTGTGTTCGATCTACCAATCTTGAAGAGATGTTTGTTGAATGGGCCATGACCTGTGATAAACCACTACATGAAATATGCCGTACCCCTAAATCCGATGTACGGTTTACTACAACTATGGATTTATGAGGATTCATCGTAATTTGATAGCGATCACCTCTGGAGGAGGACCTATCGTTTGTTGTCAGGTTTAATGAAATGTTGTCAATTGGTTGACTATTTGACATTTTTTGAGATATGCTTGATAAAACCATAAACTCAAAAATTTATCTTCATATTGGCTCATTGTGAGAGCATACAGACGCCTTTAAAGCCGATCCAACGAGAAGGTATACACGCTGCATACATGGTTCCGGAAAAGACCTACCTCCGTCGTTGTTCGATACACTTCATGCTTCCTCTATCTTCTGTTCTTTACATATTTTACTAAAGCGGGATTGTTAGGGTTACCCATTCTAATGGATTTTCCAATAGAATATGTTATTTTTGGCAATCAGAAAGATCATCTTTGTCCTGTAATCCCATCCGTGAAGGTGTTAGTAGGAAAATTAGGTGGGAGAAACTAAGTGGCATAAGTTGGATTCCCACCCACCACTTAACTACCCCATTATACCCCCAAATACATCTCCATTAGACCTCCACCCTATGTCTCACGGATGGGGTTACAGGACAATGATGATATTTCCGATTACCAAAAACAACATATTCTATTGGAAAATCCAAAAAATAATCAAATATCATAAATTTTTTTTTACATCATTAAATTAATATGAAAATTGCTCTGAATTCAATCTTAAACTAAAATTTTCATTAAATTTGTACTCAATATTGTCAACTCTGGTTAATCCGAAATAAATAATATGACGTACTCAAAGAGTAATTTATTTTTGGTTTTTGGTTCAAAAAAGGAAGTTTGAAATACGTGGGTTTTGATAAAAATAGATTTTTAGTTGTTTGGTTTTTTTTCCACACATTTGGAATATTTTTTTATTTTCTTGACTAAGATTTGATTATTTTGTTTTTTTTTTGGAATGTGGGTTAATGTTTTAGAATTTGATTTTTAGTTTATTCATCTTTGATTTATTTATTTTTATTTAAATAATATTGTGAAATTTTGATTCTAAATTTTTTATTTTTTTTATTTGCTTTTGGGTTGTTCTAAAATTAAATAAGGTCTAGAATTTGCTTATATTATAATCTAATAATAACTTTAAAAGTCAGCTTAGAATAATAATTTCAAAGATATTTCAATCAGGTTGTAGGCTAGAATCAATTTTAAATATTTATGATAGTAATGTGATTTAATGCAAGACTTTAAAAAATAAATGTGGCTTAATGCAAGACTCATATAAATTTTATCTGGTATTAAAACAGCTTGTAAACCATTTCCAAAAAAAAGTGTTGCAGATATTCATTGTAATGAGTCTCAAAATAAATATTAAATTTTCTATAATAACAAAATCTTGTTTTAAATTACAGTTTTAAAAACAGTTGTATAGTACAAAATATCTTTAAATAAATTTCTTCCAATAACAAAGTTGATAAACAAAATATTAGTAAAAATTTTATTTTTAAATATTAAAAAAAAAAAAATTAATTTTTATTAAACATTGGCAAACGTGATTTTGAATATAAAAAATTATGCTGATGATTTGTAATATTGAAATATTAATAATAATGTGTGGGCGTTAGTAATTATACCATGATTATCACTTATATGATGTGATGATGATGACCTATGAAAAGTGAAATTTATTGAATATGATTAATAAAATAAAATATTTTCAATCTGATTAATCCAAAAATAAACTTGTTTTTTTTTTGACTATTTAAGGTGTTAATTTAATAATATAAATTTTCTAATTTCTTTCACAGATACTGTTAGATTCTTGATTATGGGATAATCATGAATTTGGGTTAACTTTTGAATCAAATACTATAAATAGATTTATTAGTATATTTAATTAGTATATTTCTTAGTTAATGTTTTTACATTTTTGGTAGAATTATATTTATTTTTTTTAATTACATAGCACTTGGGAATTTTATGACTTTCTTTTATTTGTTTGGAATGAATGAATAGAGATAAATGAAATTATAATGACGTAAATAGATCATACAACTAAAATATAATAACAATAAATATTTTTAGGAGTATTTCGTTCATTATAACACTACTTGAATGCATCAGTAGGTATCTATAGTGTTCGATTACCTATACAACTCCTGTTATTTTGATTTGAGTTGATTTTATAACTTATTACAAGATGTTATTCATATACATCTGTGAGTTATAAAAACCGAACAAAATGTCACTATACTATTTTCTAACACTATAAATACCTATTGATGATTTCAAATAGTGATTTCAAATATGTTGAACAAATATTAAAAATAGTTCTTGTTATTATAAACAACTTACAATAACTAAGTAATAATATTATACTTACAATTTTTTTTTACACTCTTGACAGTAACTTGGTAGTATCACTTTTTCGTGCTTAATTAGGTACGGTACTGCAATTTTATTCTACAATATCTATAATATTTCGAGTAGTTTTTTAACAAATTACTGGCTTATCTACTCATTAAATGTGGAAAACTACTACTATTGTCAGGAACTAAGCCTTCCAAAATAGAATAGTTTCATTTTATTTAATTGTTACCAGATTATATACTTTCAATTATTTTTTATCATTTATTATATCCCAATGACAAATGGTACTAGACCAGGTCGAAAAACCAATAAAGCATTTTTTATTCATTAAACACAATTAAATTTATTTTTATATAGCTAACTAAAATATATCCCAAAGACTATAGGTAGACGCAGATAAATCTGGCGTAGTTACAACTACAACAATTACAACTAATTAGAAGACCTAGCGTTAGAATTTCTATTAGGGTATAGATGTGGAAACACATTTTTCCAATTTGAAATTAATTTGCAACCAGCAAGTGATTTTGAGTCTCAGAATTCTGTTAAATAAAAAAAAAACAAACAAATAAACTAACAGTAGAAAACAATGGAAGCTTATATCACGTATCAATCTTCGGGACAAAATTTCATATTTAAAACAATTACTGTGTCGTATGCATTTACCTGTCGTTGGCAAAATAGTTTTCCGATAAATGAGTAGCGAGGGTCTTATGGCGGCAGCCCCGACTATAAAAACACGAGCTCTGTCATCTCAAGTGTCGGGACCGAAGACTTTGAAATTATTGTTTTGTCATCAGTACAATATCCCTTAAATGTGATGAAGACAATAGGTCCGGTGTCCAAGGAATTAGGCCCGAAACTCTATGTCAATTGTCCTACTAAAAGTTCATACATTGTGCTTGTCCTACTAAAAGCTCATACATTAGAACACCTAAACTCCAAATATCTACAGCCTTGGTATGAGGATCTCCTTTAACCTTTTCAGGTGGTAAGTAATCCAAAGTGCCACATAAAGTTGTTCTTTGTGAATGAGGTTCATGTACTGACCACCCAAAATCAGCAATTTTTAATTCACAATGATGCCCCAAAAGTAAATTTTCAGGTTTAATATCTCTGTGAATAACATTTCTTTCATGTAAGTACAATAAGGCAGACGATAACATTTTTATATATCCAGCTGTTTTTTTTTCATCGAAACGATTTTCTGGCTGTAATTTTAATGCATCATATAAAGTTCCTTTTGGTGTATATTCTAAAATGAGATAAATTCTATTAGCATCATGCAAATATCCAAAGAGTCTTAAAATATTGGTGTGTTTTAAATGAGATTGGATTTCAATCTCTTTGCGGACTTGATGTTCTACGTTAGTTTCATGAATTTGTTTTTTGTAAAGAATTTTTAATGATACAACAAAACGAGTTTCTTTTTCACGAGCTTAATATACATTTCCAAATTTTCCTCTTCCCAACTTAGTTCCTATATCAAAATTTGATATATGCCATTGTCTTTTACTTGAACTTTCTGTCTGTTTTGCAATAATGTCTTCCTTTTTTGTTTCAGACTTTTTGTCCTTTTCATTGCTCATTCTTTTTTCACTTTTTTGTTAGTTTCATTTTCAATTCTTTTCTCAGTCTTTACATTTTCTTTATTTGAGTTATTACTAGATTCAGTTAAATTTCTTGTAATTTTGCCAGCTCCATCATTTGCTAATTTTTTTCAGTGCAACAATTTTCTGAGATGCAGCAGTAGATATTACTGCTTTTTTCTGTGCTGTAACTGGCAATGGAGCTTTGAAAATGGCTGATTTAATATCGGATCTTACAATCGTAGTTCCAACATTAGGTCCTACTTGTGTTATTAGCATTAGGTGGAGATTGTGTTATTGGCTTGTTGCAATTAATTGCATTTAATGATAGTATGTAAAGAAGAAACAGTAAGTTAGCATTATTCAGTTATAATAGCTACTAAATGTTAAATGACCTGGTATACAACTGCATTTAAAATTTTAGATAATTTTGTTAGATTTTAATTAATTAATTTGTGAGTAAAGAAACTAAACTTAATTAAAAGCTTTACAATTCTAATTCAATTCAATTATTTATCCAAATATTCACATTTATATACAAGTACATTTAATTTTATACTACAGATCAGATTTTATACTAACTAGCTATTTTTGGCGTAACTTGGCCGGCCAGGCATTAAAAAATATTTCTTTACTATTAATATAATTTTTCTATTTCCGCAAAAAAATTGATTATTATTCTTATACATTTTAAGCATGACATTTTTGTTACATAGGGTATTTTTTCTTTATATTGCCCCTGATATGTTCTCTATAATCATACTTCTAGTATTTTCCCTATAAGTAGAAAATTTACCAAATCTAGTGAATTTTCAAAGGTTGGAAAGCAAGTCTTATCACCATGGCAACAATTTTTTGTTTTTTTTTTCAGGTAGAAGAAAATCATCTGGCCTTCTGCTTCAGTATCATGTGCCTCGGAAGAACGAAGTAAAGGACTGTAACGACTTTAACGCACTCAATACGCCCATCCTTTTGATAAAATTAAAACTACAGTCTTCAATACTAACCATTAATATAATTTTGGTTATTTTCTGCAAATATCTTTGATCAAAGAAAATTCCATAAGGCTCTAGGATTAAAGATTTTAATCTTAGTTCAAGCGGTTTCGTTCATTTAAGTCCTATACTTTTAATTGGCAGCTAAACTTGAAGGTTCGACATTAACATATTGAAAAAGACAACTTGTATGGCATACATACATTTTTTTATTTCGTCTTTTATGAAAGGGATCCTGAGATCTCTATGAATATCTGTATTTCGAACAAATAAGGGAGCATTAACAATGTTTCGCAATACTTTATTTTGGAGCGTTTGGATAGTTTGAGTATGCATAGTTGCTTATCAAATCCCCATATTTTAATACCGTGCGCCCAAATTGTACCATCATTTCAATATCAATATCTGATTGTATCAATTAGCCAATACAAATGTTTGTATATCAAATCCAGTTCTAGTTGTTTTTTAACGTGTTCTTTCCGTCTAAGCTTTGCGCCAAGCATCATTCCAAGATATTTTGCAAAATATTGCTATACGGTATGAGGAATTTTTTTATTCTTATTGGACTGGGTGACACAATTGTTTTACTCGTAAAGTTGATTCGTGCTTGGATTTTCCTCCAATCTAATTGAATTCTCCACCTTTTGCACCAAATGGAGTGCAACATCAAGAAACACTGAAGAGCAGATGCATTTTTGTAATAAGCAATTTCAATTTTAAACTGTCCGGGAGTTCTAGGAGCCAAAGCAGTATATAGAAGTGCTGAAAGTGAGCGATACGGGCTCTAGGTATCAATACTAAATTTCTGTTATTGATAATTCACGATTTTTTAAATCGACACCTGTGCTTTATTACAGTTGTAAAATTGGCTGAATAAACCGCTCGCAAAAAGTACAAAGAAAGTATAAGCTTTGAACATATAATACGGATTCGACATACTCATCATATTTCATTTCGTTGTTTTAAGCTATATTAGAAAATTGAAATTATGTGGGACGTAGAGAATATATTTCTACACCATTAATGAATAAAAAATTTAATTGAAAAAATCGGAAAATTAATTCATACAGTATATTAACTTTAAAAAAATTTCTGTAGTATTTCTGTAGTTACTGAGAGATCCAAAAAAATAAGACCTACCTTATACCAAAAATGATGCACCACAAGAAGAAAAAATCACTAAGATCTTCTGCAGTTTTTCTATAATATTATTCAAAAACAAAAATCAAAAAATTCAAATCAACTGCATATTATCATTTACTCTTAATCATTTACCTTAATCAAGTAGCCCAACCATCAATTTATCACAAGCTTACAATAAGAGCTATAAAGAAATAAACAATTGCACCATACCATAACAGACTTTTTTTATATTATTTTTTTATTTGTCTACTTAATTGCATGACATATTTTTGTAAACAACACAATAAAAGTAAACTCATCCTATGAAAATCAAAGTAAGTATGACCAACTATGAAATCAAAACAACAACAAAAACAAAAACAATAATAAAAGTCACAAATGACCACTTTAAGAGTTTCAGTTAGGAGAAAAGAATTGGCCACGAATTCTTAAACCACACATTGATATCAAAGAATTTATAGTCTGGATCACCAGACATAATAAATTCATTAAATATATTTGTATATATATATATATATACATATATATAATAAAAATTTTAAAATTTGAATATGAAATTTTCAAAATAAAACAAAAATGATGAAGATGTAGGCGGGCGCGATCAAATTTCAACCACAAGTGAACTTATTCTATATTTTTCTCATATTATATTGTTTGTTTATCAGAGGTCACAACTCTCATTTATTGCACATTTTATATAAAAGCGAAGAAGAAGAAGAAGAAACAGAAAAGTTGGAAAATGTCATGAATTGCATCAGTTCAATAATAATGGAGTAAAAAAAAATCGAAATAAAAAGAAGTGAATCGTTTTGGATATTAATAAAACAAAAAGTGAAATATCACTATAATGAAATTAATATATGTATATGTAGATGGGGTGGCAGTGAGATGGGGTGTACTATATAGAAGGTCTTATGATGGTTAATTAACCTGCATTTCATTTTTCATTGCATCCATTTAAATTTCCAATCATTTAATAATTTCGTTCCGTTTTGTACAATTTATTTAAACTAGAAGAAACCTCGGCTACATACCCGGCCGAGCAAAAGGAAGGAATTTTTCTGTGAAATGGCACAATAAAATGATTTTACATTTGACAACATTTGACATGTTGACAGTATCTGAAAACAATATATAGAATAGTAATATTCATAGCAAACCACAAAAAAATAAAAAAATGTTGTTAAGTTAATAAAATAAAAAAAATATCAGATAAAACTCTACTTTTTTTATAAGATTTAATTTGTTTTAATTATTTTTTTATTTCTCGAGGAAAGAAGAAAACCTCGAAAAATACTAAGCAGACCACGCACATAGCTAATTAGCTATGTGGCTCTAACCTATTAAAACCCTTTACCAGAACCGATATTATTGACCGATTAATTGATTTTTCGCGTTAATTGGGAAAACGTGTATATTATTAAAAAAATAGTTTCCGAATATCTTATTAAATCATTGATCATAACTATGTCTTAGTACCATTACCGTTACCCAATTATTATAAGTGAGTTTATTATATTTATTATGGAGCGAGGAAACCTCCTGATATCCAACATTGTCAGTTACAGTGTCCATGTCAGTAGTTTTCTCCTGTTTTGGTCCTGTTAGAGTTTTAATTTTTAGAGCCGTAGATTGTGATTTTAGTAGAGTGTAAATTTCTCTTGACATAGCTGTTTAGAGCTTACCATGTCTGAGGTTCAGGGAAATAAATTCCGATTCTTTGAAATGTTTGACCTTGTGATTTTTTGATTGATATTTCATATGCAAGACTTACTGAAAATTGTCTAATAAAATCTTATAAAAAAAATTTCATTCTATCTGATTTTTTTTTTTATTTTATAAATAAAAGAGTTAATTTTATAAAGATAAATTAAAAACTTTGAACAACTTTTATTTTTTGTGGTTTGCTATTAATATTACTATATTCTAAAACCAAATGGAATAACTCAAAAATAATAAAAAAAAAAAATTTGACTCAAAACAGAATCGAACTCACAAAAATAATTTTAAAAGAAAATTTGACTCAAAAGGGAATCGAACTCATAAAAAAAAATAAAAAAAAAATTTTGTACTCAAAACAGAATCGAACTCACAAAAATCATTTAAAAAAAAAAAATTTTACTCAAAACAGTATCGAACTCACATAAAAATTTTTGCTTCAAAAGAGAATCGAAGTCAGAAAAATTTCTTATATTAACATGACGCTTTAACCAACTTAGCAAATGTCTAATATTTAAATTGTTTTACCAAAATACACACATAAAATAAATATTGATTTTGATGGCCACGGCCTACTTCATTGATTGATTGAAGAAAGAAAAACGCGAAGGCACACGAAAACCCACGAAAAGTGTGCCTTCACTAATCGTGCTCGTATGTTTTATAATATAGATATTGAAATTTTTAACACTATGTGATTGATTGGAGCAGCATCAATATATGGTTGATATTTCAATTTAAATTGATATTTTCAATACCATTAAGACGTGTAGATCTTTTGGCTAAGTTGAGTTGTGATTTAAATTTGATTTTTTTTTTATTGTTCAAAATTTACTCAGTATTAGAAAATATGAATTCCAAATATACATCGATCATGGTGTATAATTATATGGAGCATAAGATATATACACTACACCCTATATTCAAATAGGGTGCTCAAGAGTATAATCTATTCATACTGTAATATTAACCCTCCTACAGTTTTAAGCCGCCTAGATTAAAATCTTTTGTACTAATACGTACTGCTTGACTGTAGTAAGGCAAGCTATAGACAAGAAAGGTATTGTTAGTAGAATTAAAGGGATGTTGAAGCAATAAAAAGAGGTTAACATTTGCCTTAAATTTTAGTAGATTACAGGTTTTACTCTTCTAATTCATACCATCATACACCTTCATTGGAGACATGATATAAAATTCGATGGTTATAAAAAAACTTAATATTGCCAACTGCAGAGAATCTACTCGTAACCGCTGTTAGTAGAGATAATATTTCGCAAGATTAAAAACCTTCAATGTCTGTAGCGAAAGTAAGTAAGTAAGTGAGAGCCAATTTTAAGAATTTATGATCGAATGTCGAGACATTGTAAGGCTTGCAAATGCCCAAAGAATAAGATGGGCTGGCTATGTAGTTAGAATGTAAGAAACTCGAAAACAAGCACTGGTATAAAAAAGAAAACGTAATTGTTGAAGCGTTAAAGAGTAATCGTGGTAGGAGAAGGTTAAGAAGAAGATGGGAAGACAATGTTCAAAATGATGCCCAAGCCCTACGAATTCCATATTGGAGACAACCGGCGCAAGATTGACCCTTTTGACTGAGTATTGTTATCAAGACCACAGCTCGCACAGAGCTCAGATGATGATGATGATTGTCGAAACATATTGGAAAAAATGTTATTCCACTTTCAATCAACTTGGCAGTGTACGAATTGTAAGTCAAATAGTAAGAATCAATTTTGATAGTACTTGTTTTAAAGGCATATTCTTGTGTAGGGTTGTGTAGAGTTGTGTAGGGCTTTTATTTTTATACTCTTTATATAAGCCAAATAGAACTAAAAACAACTATTTTAGGTGCTTTAGGTGTTTTATAAATAATTTTCGTTAACTAAAAAATACAACAAACATGTAGGGGTTTTTTGCAGCACTATCAGCTCCGGGCTCCGTCCTCAACTCATGCTCTATATTCCGAATTTATTATTTCTTCAATGTTTAATTCTGGGAAATTTTTGATAAGAGGGAAAATACTAATTTTTGTCACATACCTTCCAAACAATACCAAGGTATTTAGGTACCTAACAACATGGACCAGACGAATTTTGGTAAAAACTAAGATGAATTTTTTTTAAAAATAATTTTCTTTTATCAATTAAAATTGGAATTTTCACTTTCACTTAAATTATTTTTAATATTTGCAAATGTCGATATTTTGTAGGCAATTTACTTGCTTCATCAGTGGCTCGCGACTTTTGTCATTTGAATAAAAAATTAAACTCTGATTATAACTTGGTAGGTAGGTAAGTAGAAGTGAACATTCCAGTTAATTCTGGAAAATTAATCAGTACTTAATTGTGCTTTTTTGATACCAGAGGGACCTACTTTGTGTTGTTGTTTGTTGCAAGCGAACCACACCTCTAATTCTAATTCCTGCCGCTCTTTGTATTCTTCCAAGATTGGTAATATTGTATGCCTTATTTACCGCTAACCACCGATCTGTATTTAAGCGTATTACGGCTCTGTGCATCCATAGCATAATTTTTGGTTTGAGTCTCCACTTTTTAACAAAGGTTTTACTGCTTGAGTAGAAAGTTATACTAGCTTTCTCGATTTTATTTTCTATGTTTAGTGTCCAGCTAAGCTTAGTATCAAGTATTATTCCTATATATTTGGGACTATGAGTGAGTACGAGTGTTTGACCGTTTAATTTCGGGGTATTGAAGATTGATACCTTAGTTTTTGCAGTAAAGCAATAAAGAGCTTCATTTCAGTTTTGGAAAAATTAGTACATAAGTCATATTTTAATGGCCTGATCCTTCCCAGAGTATGTTCCATGATTTCTCTAATCACGGAGAGATAGATTTACGATACCAGAACGAATAGGTAGCCATTAATATTTTTTTATATAATCCGATTTGTTGGTAGTAATACATTAAAGTCCCAAATACCGATTATGAAGGAAGTATGTTGTTTCCAAAATATCAAATTAATTTATTTTTGATAGGAAAAGTAAAAAAAAAAATCGATTTAAAAAAAAATAATTTTCTTTATTAGTCCTTTGGAAAATATTATGCAAAAGCTTTGAATCTAATTTTAATATTATTGCATTTTTTGAATGTACTTGAAAGGACTCTTGCTCAATAGTTAATAGTAATCAAAAAAGTTCTATTCCATTCTAAATATCATCCCTGATTAATTGCGCCCGAGCTAATCCTTTTTCCAGTAGAATCAATAGAAAGGAAAATAAATTTTTGTGTAAGTTCTTTATTTTTTATAATTAATGTTGCTAATTTTTATTATAAATTCTTTTTCCTGGTATTTCCAAATTCCCTGGGATATTGCTGTGAAGTTATTCATCATAGTCCATGTTCTAGAAGAAGTAAAAATTTTGTAGGAGGTTTCCTTGAACCCATATTTTCTATTTTCTTTGTCGTGTTGTTTGTTGTGGTGTTGTCTAACGCTTGTCTGGTATATCTTCCTAGGGCGTGTGATGTCGCCTATATGTCAAATTTGGAAGATATACCCGACGTTGAAGTAACATCAAACAATTCCTATTGCTACTTATATGACTGTTTTATTTGATTAAAAAAATCGATGTGAACCCTCATTATATTTTGGTTTAAATTTAAGTACTTTTTGCATTTCGGCATATAGAAGTAGAGTAGAAGTACATCTAGTTAGTTACATTATAATATGTTTTAAATAACTTTTTTCTGCTCTGCAATCAGAATTCTACCTCAATGGCTCAATGGCTTTATGCGGTAATTATAGTGACATAGAACTGTATATGAAAATGTCAAATGACCTAACGAAAGTAAATATTTCTCAAAACGTATATAGACCCATAATGCCATAATAGCATAAGAAAATATTTCTTGACAAAACAACAAGAAAAAGAAATTAAATTTGTCGAGTTCGACTGAATGGAATTTAACATAAAAATTCGATGTTTAACGAAAATTTAACGAATTGTCAAAATCAATGTTGATTGTGGGCATTTAAATGTATTTTCCATATCATTTTCATATCATAAGCATGTCATATGTAGCTCTATATCGTTATAGGAGCGTGTTAATACTCATTTTAATATGTACGAAAATTGAATAGAGAATATTCACATTTTGCTCAATTTGAATTTTTATTTCTCTTTCTCAACTCGTCAACTTTTTTCCTATAATTATTTTTCTTTAATATTAATATCAAGTGCAGAATCTAATTTTGTTCACTTTTATAAAAAGCTTATAACAATGCTGTAAAGCCCTTTAATATTTTAATAAAAAATTGGAAAAAAGGGTATGGGGCATTTCCATTTTGTCATGAAGAACAAGTAATACTATTTATAAAGGCATTAAATTTGCTACTCATTTTTAATAAACATTTTATTTGCACCTATGTACGTCCATTAAGTTTTAAATTTTCATCACAATAATGAACACCCTAACAATAATATCAGTCAAATATTTTTATGTCTCGGCAGCATTAACTTACTTCACAGATGATGCAATTAGATATTCATCATCATCATCATCATCATCATCATCATTATTATCAATAATCAATATCGTTATTATTTTATACAATCTGGTTTATTATATTAAGATGCAAACTACTATGAAAAAAAAAAAAAACTAATAAAAAAAAAATTCAGCTTAGGAGTTTAATTGTGAAATTATTTTAATTGAATTCAACTTCAAACTTATGTAATGATTCTAGATCAGAGATTTTATTTTATTCTTTTCTTATGATTTAAAACTGAACACCATATCATTTTTGTTTGTTTTTGTTTTTTGCAATCGTAATTTAACATGTATAGACTCATATTGTTATGAATGCTGAATTAGCAGTTTCGATGAGAAGACCTCCAGTGTTTTGATTAGGAATTTTTTTTATTGTTTTTGTTTTTATTATTATTGTTTTGTAATATAGAATTAAATACAACAAAATGATTTTATATCATGTTTTAAACCTTAGAAATTAAAATTATTTGATTTTGAAATTGTAAAATGTATATATGAGACAGGTTTGAACACCTAATAATATCCGTTAAAATAACAATAATAATTGATGAAAATAATAACATGCAGAAATTGATATTCCTTGTTTTGTTGTATTTAAAGAAATTTGTATACCAATATACACGTATACACAGTACATGTTTTAACAAAATTTAAAAGTAATGCAGAAAAAAAAACAATCAGTTTTAAGATTAGGTATCAGAGGAAGAGAAAATGTTTGTAAATCCGTGACATGATGTAAATTCCATCATATTTATATGTTATGTTGTTCATTTTAATCAATATTACTCGAATATATTGTACTGAACTTTTGTATTTCAAATTTATTTTTCTTCTTTTTAGCATAATCAGACAAAATTGATTTAAAAATGACTTCATTCAAGATTTTTGGAGTTTTTAATCAGGACGAATTCAAATACATTTATGATGTTATTAAAATGAAATTAATAACAGCTCAGAATAAATACGGGTTCTAATTTTATTTGTGAATGGGTTTTCCTTATTGATATTTTAAGATAACTTTGAGAAAAACATGGAGAGGTCTGAGTTTATTTTATTTATATATATATATAACAGTGAATCTCCAGATACTCCATGGAATAATGTTTGGATTATAGGAACTGAAACCGGTGATTTAACATTAGAGCTGCGATCAGAATATAATTTAGATTACTCATTAAAACGATACTTAGATGCAAAAATATTTACATACACAGATTTAATAAGATTAGATGGCAATCAACATCCATTAAATCTATTACATAATATTACAGAATACTGAATGTCAAGAATAAAATAAAAAAAATAATGATGATCAAATAAATTGTCAGAGTATTAATACACCTTTAAAAATTTTTCATAAAGACTATAAAAGTAAATATGGTTAAGTTTTTGGTCCCATGAATTTTAGTAAAAAGGAAAAAAATATTCATTCAGAAAATCGACTACCGACAATTGATTTAAATTATTATGTGTCAGTTAATTGTGTAGCATGTAATAAAGTTTTCAATGGTTCCAATTTTTATGCTATTGGCTATGAAAATGGTTTTGTTAGAATTTTATATAAATTATTAACAAAAATATAAAATTATCACGTTAAAATATCGTACATTCATTAATTTACATTTATTTATAACACATATAAATTTACAAACTACGTTATATTATAGTAACAAAAATGATAACGTTTTTTATTATTTTTATACAATAAATATTAGAATTATTAATAATTTATTAAGAATAATTCAATTAAATTTAGTTTATAAATTATTCGAAATTGCATGCTAGTTTAAGAAAATGAAGAAATAAAGTTGAAAATAGATACTCTGTACGAGCGACTGAGCTCTTTTTAGATACTGAAATGAAATAAATAAAAAAATAAACCTGGTCCTGCTCGATTATTAGTTTTTAATTATTATATTATATTTTAACCAATGTTGTTGTATTTAAAAATACTTCCAGTACTACACTCGAATGCTGTACCACTCGGCTACCGGAGCCACTAGTCCTAAGTTATCCATTATTTTCCAATTCAGATTTTGTTTTATATTGTTTTAGGTTGAGTACAACTTTTTACTACAATTTCAATTTCACTTTAGCTTTATAACTTTTTTTTGGTATTATAGAGCTTGTGCTGCACTATGTGGTATTATAGAGCTTGTGCTGCTTGTGCTACAATCTTATGCTGCACTATGTTGGAAGTCGGAATAGATTAGACTTTTCATTTCCTCTTCTGATTTTGTTAGGTTTTTATGTATATAAATAATCCACTTTCGTTTTCTATTTCTTATACTAAATCTCAGTTATCGCCAAATTGTGATATTCTTTAATGTTATTAATATTTGCAGAAATATTATTTCTTGGCAGTGGATAATCCTTTTGTTTTTGTTTTTCTTTAATGTTAAGAATATTTGAATTGTTTTTTTTTTGTACTTCAAAACTAGTAAATTTAATAAATTTTATAAATATAAAGACGAACAAAATAAATATTTTGAGAAAGTATAAGTAAATTGGCACATGGAACAATCATTTTATTGGACTTTTAATCTTGAAATATACATTTTTTTAAACCATAAATTTAGCGACATTTGACAGGCATTTGATGTTTTTTTTAAACATATTTTAAATTTCTAATTAGACAACTTAAGCTAACTTACATATAAATTTATATAACAAATTAATTCCTATTTCTTAGCCTAGTATTTTAATGAATTTATTTAAAAAAAATTAAATTTCTATTAGAGATTTCTCGAAAATTAATCGAAATAAGACCAGAGTAAAATTACTGAATTATATTAAATTTCACAGCAATTTATAAAATATGCAAATTTTTCACAAATTTATCATAATGTACAGGCAAATTGCGAAATAAAACATTTGCAGAATTTACAGCCAAATTCTTATTAGATAATTACATCAGTAATAGATATAAACAGTCAAAAAATCTGTAAATAAATTAATATATACTTCGCAGAAGTGAGACGTTATCATAGTGGTGCTACTATCCGTATAAAACATATATATATAATGATATCTATATACCGGGTGTTCCAGAGTAGGCGTATCAGTTTTTTAAGAGGGAATGTAGCCGCTATTTTAAAAATAAAAACAAAATTATTAACTAAGTCGAGGGTGCTCTATCGATTGCTGGTATTTTTAACTTCCGGGAAGGGCCGGAAAAGGGTTTTTAAGCCCAAAAATCGACGAAATTGGCTGAAATCGAGATTTTCAAATGGGAAGGGATTCTATTTTTTGTAAATTAAGATTCTACGACATAAAATAAGAAACTTATGTTAATGATTTTTTTTCTCAGTATTTTTCTTTAAAATTAATAAAAATAAAAAAAAATCCACCATATTTTCCTTTGGTAAACCAAAATTAATAATAAACATTTTTATAAATAAATTTGTTTTTCAGGTTATCATATTTTTTATCTAACCTGAAAAACACAAAAAAACAAAAAAAAAGTTTCTTATTTTTTGACGTAGAATCCGAATTTGCAAAAAAATACCCCTTCCTATTTAAAAATCTCGATTTCGGCCAATTTCGTCAATTTTTGGGCTTAAAAACCCTTTTCCGGCCCTTCCCGGAAGTTGAAAATACCAGCAATCGATAGAACACCGTCGTCTTAGTTAATAATTTTTTTTTTATTTTTAAAATAACGGTTCCTTCCGCTTTTAAAAGCTGATATTTATAATAAAAGCAAAAAGTAGAATAAATAATTTTCCAAAATTGGTATTAAAGTATGTTAAAGAAAATTTCTAGAAAATTTCAGATAAAGTATTTAAACTATAAGATTACATTAATTGATACACAAAATTAGTTCAAGCATAAATAAAATTAAATTAATACGGTTAATTGATATGTATAAAATTTAGTTTATTACTGTAGTATAAATAGAAAGAAGAAATAATGTATTTTTGTTTAAGTTTAGATTAAATTAATAAAAATTAAAATTAAATTAATTAAATTAAATACACACTAAATTTATATAATGTTTAAATATTATTATTGTAAATTAAAATTTTATATTATCAAATATTATTTAGTATTAAGAATTAAAATTTAATTTTCATTTCTGATATAATTAAAAAGCTCATTATCCTCCTTATCATCGGAACAAAAACAACCAAAAAACTTTTAGCCGACACTGATATATCAAGAAGAATAGCCATTAGTACGGGTCACTGGCCCACTGGCCGGTAGGAATCAGCCAAGCTTCTCCCATATAGATACCCCCAATCGCAGCTGCAAAACAGAAAATGAAACAGCTACACTCTTAAAAATTTCTTTTGCAGCTGCCAAGCATTAGCTAGAGTCAGACTCCGAACTTTAGGTGAAACTTACTAACAATATAGATATTATTTCGGAAAACAGAATTGATGATCTGATCAACCTCCTCAATCGCGTAGGGTGACTATATAGTATTGAGTACCTAAGGAGAGCGATTCCTTACAGCTCATCGTGTTAACCAAAATGATTCAATATATTAAGTGATAATTGCTTTTCCAAAAACAACTGGAATGGTACAAGGAAGAATACATAAACCAAATTACAATAAGAGTATTCCTAACCTAAGCAGATAAACCTGGGTGTGCCACAAGTATCAATACTAGGAGTTATGCTATTTTTAATATATATAAATGAAATTAAAGATGGCTTATGGTTTTCAAAAGTATCGCTTTTTGCAGATGACACTTTAATATACATTGTTGGTAACGATGTAAAGGTATGTGAACAAAAAATAATGACATAGAAAATGTGTACAAGTGGCTGTGCAAAAACAAATTGAAATTAAACATAAGTAAAAACAAATCAATGTGCATAAACCATAAAAATGAAGTAGATATAGTAATAGAAGATAGCTTAATTGAATGTGTTAAAGAAATGAAGTATTTAGGAGTAATTTTAGATAAAGAATTTAAATTTAACCTATATGCTGATTATATTTGTTGTAAAATGTCAAAAAAGATTGAATTTCTGGGCAGAATAAGAGACAAGATATCAAAAAAATGTGCAATAATGATATACAATTCGATAGTGTTACCACATATAAATTATTGTTCATCAGTCTTATAATGCGGAAAAATTGGAAAATTCCAAGTTTTATAAAATAGGGCAATGAGACTAATATTGAAATGCAGACGGAGAACACATATAGCGGATATGAATGGAAGTTTAAACTGGCTGAATATAAAACAAAAACTAAAGTTTAATAAATTGGTGTTTATCTTTCAATTAAAGTAGATATCATCCCCAAATATCTACGATGAATTTTGAATTTATTAGGAGGGTACTACTATTTAAAAAATGCTGGAGACTTTCGACTGCCATTATTTAGAAGATCGAGGACCCAAAATAACAAAATGTACAAAGGTGTGTCTGTCTTCCACTCTCGCGAGGAGCAAATTAAAAATGAAATGAATTTATTTATCTTTAAAAAGAAGTTATAAGTATTATAATTTAAAAAATTTAGAAGCGATGAAGTTTTAAATGTTTTTCATAAATTTCAATTTTCATTGTTTTAAAAGAACATACTAGATAGATTTAGATAGATTTTTAATTCATTTATTCATATTATAGTAAAATACAATACTTAAAATATACATTTACTAAATAAAATTACTAATATGTATTCAATTTATTTTATATTATTTATAAACTACTTTATTATCAAAATTAATTAAATAAATATTATATCTTACACACTGCACATATGCTTCGCATTTCACAATAACGCGCGTACTAATAATGATGGTCGGTTCGGTACAAAAAGGCAAAGGAAAAATACCCAATTCTGCCTGCTGACACGAGTAAATTCTGTGTAATTTTGCATGTAGAAAAGAGTAAAGGAGGCAAAAAAAAAATGACATCTTATTTGTATAGCATAGATAGATCGACTACGTAAAACTGATATAATATTTTTATCAATTTTATTGTTTATCATTGTATTGGCATTTAAAATCGCATATGATATAGGTAAATATACAAATACGCAGTGTAATATTAATACGTTTTTTGTAAAGATTTTGTTTTACTAATATATATTTAGTAATGTATAGTAACATTGATATAATTTTTAAGGGAATTTTACATACTTTTTACAATTATGTATTAAGTTTAATTTCAATTAGGAATAGTACACGTTTATTTCGAAGATTTTTGTAATAATAGTAAAGAGTAGTGGTTTTTCTTGGACAATTGCATCACTAAATTTATGTAAAATCAATTTTTTTTTAACTTTGTACCTTGAATTTTTATATGTATGTAAAAAAAAAGAAAAAAAAGTTTTTTGAAACTAATAAATGAATTAAACTAAACTAAAACTTCTATCTACCTACATACCATATTCTAATCATCAGAGAATGCAAGAACTACAATTTTTCCCCTTACTACTCAGTGGAGCACAAGTTGTCAAAAATCTTATTAAAACCAAGTCTATTTCAAGAGATGACATTTATTTCGAAACAACTTTCTCCATTTTTTTCTATTTCAATACTGACGTTTTCGAAAATTATTAAAAATATAGTATTAAAAAAAAAAAAACTCAAAATAGGCATACAAATTTTAATCCCGGAATCAAATTAGGTGTAACTACTCGTATATAATATAAATATTGCTAGGTTTATTCAAAATTTTATACTCATATTTTGTAAACTTTAAATTATTTTCACAGGTTTTCTATTTAATGGTAATAAAAATATTTTATAAACAATTAAAAGGATTTTATTTAATAAAATTTATTTAAAAAAAAAATTATTTTATAACATGTCAATCATCGATATGTTGCGCACACTATGTGTATATACTATATTCAATCTCATTACTTTAAAATGAGTCATCAAAAAAATTTTACTTTGTTGAAAGTAAATTTTTCACGGTACCCCGATATAAAAATCATCTTATAAACAATCTTAAAATTACAAAATTGAATGTCTTTGTTCTGTTTCTTGCTCTTTTTTTTGGCATGGACCAGGAAAAATTATTGTTTTCTAAAAACATCCTGCCTTTTCACGCTGAATTCAAAAGATACAAATAATTATTTAAACAATAAAAAAAAAACAATAATAAAATAAAACAAACTTTCTTATACAAAAACATTTTTAAAATTGAAATGTTACTTTTTAAAATATGTATTGTAATAAATCCCTTAAAATTTTCTAAAATGTATCGGCATTCCATGAAACAAACAAACAAACAAAAAAAAAAACAAATCAAACCCAAAAAATGAAATAAAAAAACAAAAACAAAAAAAAAACCAAATCATCACAGTGAAGATTTTTTTAGGTGCTAATATAAATACATTATTTGAAGAGAAGAACTTTGCAAAACTACTAAATGAACACCTTTATGGCAAACAAATTACACCTCAATAGATTTTCAATGTTTTTGTTGACTGCAAAATGCTAAAGACTACCAATGTGAAATAATAGATGCATACAAATATATATTTTAGGGTAACCAGCTGATATACAATTCTAAATTTTTTATTTTTTTTATTTTCTTGACAGTAACTAAGGTAGAATCAGCTTTTCGTACTTAATTAAGTATGGTACTGCAAGTCTATACTACAATATCTACAATAATTTTCGAGCATTTATTTTATCAACTCTTTAATCGTGGAAATCTACTGCTTTTCTCAGGTCGAAAAACCCATAAAGTATTTTTTTTCGATCTGCTACTGATGCTATTTTCAACTTCTTTAATCGATTGTGCACTACGTCGAAGCTAAGAACGATCCACGATCCTATTTATACCTAATCTCACTAAATGAAAAAGGGAAATAAGTGGATCAAGAGAACATCCTTTTTTATATTAATAATCAGTATCTAAAAACTGTACAGTAACATACATATTAACCAGCGGTGGGCAATAAAACATATAAAACAAATTAAAGGAAACAAGAACAGCTTCGGAAAATTACCACGGATATGGGCGAATAGCCAAATATCCAGAGCAACTAAACTTAGAATATTACGGTCTTGTGTAAAATCAATCTTGACATAAGGCAGAGAAATTTGGCTTACATCAAACATCCTCAACCAAAAGTTACAAGTCTTTATTATTTAATACCGAATTACCGTATCCCGAGTATTCTGGGCACATTCAATTAGGAACAAGGACCTTTGGATATCCGGCGAATACCCAGTATCGAAACAAATCAGAATGAGGAAATAGAGATGGAAAACCGTATACTCAAAAAGCCTTCAGATATTGTCGCGCAAATGAGCCTATAATGAAATCTACAAGGTACAAGAAGACGCGCTCATCCAAAGAGGAGCTAGAAAAAGCGGACATAACGTAGAGTAAAAGAGGAGTAAAAGAGGGGTTGCTAGACCGCGGATAACATGATATAGATCAGTCCATAAAGAAAAAGAAAACAATAACATAAAATGGATAAAATTATCAAGTTTTGTGGAAACCCTATTGTCCCAAGCAGAGTGAAGCAGGAACAGGAAACAAACCTTCTTAAATAGCGTAGTTTCATTTCAGTTTAGGTGGTAGCAAATTATACTCTCAATTATTTTTTGTCACATATTCTATCACAGTGACAACGGGTACTAGACCAGATCAAAAACCCTTTTCTCATCTTTTTAACCTTCATCAATATCCTTCCGTCATACAATTGTTTTAACAGCCAAACACGAAATTCCAACAATCTGTATGTCAGTACGTCAGTTATGGTAACTTTGTATTACAGCTGGCTCATTTGGAAATTGTGAAAAGCTTGTTGTTTAGCCATTTACATTTTGGTCTATCTCTGTCTTATATTGCATGAATTTGCTTCTATATTTACTCAATAAATGGCAACCTTAAATAAATAAACAATAATTTAACCGGTATAGAAATAAAACTGTTTAAAAAAAAATATTTCGTGTTGGTCTTTTTTTCAGCTTCTGATGATTTGTTACTGCCCGCCTTAAGGGTAGGTAGAACTAACAAAATAGTCAGTTAGTAATCGCACATTTATAGAGATTGCGCCCACCTTGAATTACAATAGCAATAAAATATACACAGATTTTAATATACATATCTAAACTTTTGTTTTGTTTTTTTCTGTTTTTAGATGGCACAGCAAGGTGCCATTTACGAGTACATTTTTTTTGTTGTTAGAATATGCTTTTTTTTTTTATTCGAATCAGTTTTCTAGCTTCTAAAAGAAAACTCAATAATGTGGTATCAAACGGTAAATAGATCTTTTTAAAAGGCAGATTTGGTATGTAATAAGTAAATAGTTAAGTATTATTTATCATCCTTATTTTAAAGGACTAAATTGTGAATTATCAGGACACCTTTAGTGCATATAATGTGTTTTTTGTTTGTTTTGTATGTGGGATAACGAAATTACAATATTTAAAGTTGAGTCTTTGACTCTGAATCCGAATCATTGAATGATTTGAAATTATGCATTTGCAACGATTGTAATACATTTTTGAATGTTCAATATTGATTATATTTCAACCAAGTCCTTAGATACTGATGGTGGTAATTTGTTTTACATGCAACTTGAAAAATATAATTTTATGTTAGTTAGGCGTTGCAGTGATTATAGAATATTTTATTTTATCTATTTTTTGCCAAATTCATCTACTACTGTCTATTCAATTCAAATAATGGCAGGAGATCGACTTGCGAAGGTAGTAATGAATGGTACAAATCAATGCCAATCTTCTACCAGGAAGACCTCCAAAAAGATGGCATGAATGCTAGACATCGTCAGCACAAAGTTGAAGAGATATATTGAAAAAACAGGCACTAAATTCCTATTTAAGGAAGAAGATATACACTTATATTAATTGAGTTTACGGTAGGAATACAGGTTCACACAGCCGTTAAGCGCATATACGGACTAAGTTCATCCAATTCACTCTATTTTTCTGGATCCTTAAACAGTTTTTCTGAATTAAGCATATGTAATTACTTTGATTTCTGTATACATTTTATGCAGCTTCTCATATTCTATTGTCCTTTGGTTTTGTTTTTGTATTTTTACAATAAAGGTGAGCCGCCGCCCTCTTGTTTTGTATGTTTTTCTTTAATAATGGTTTTCTTTGTATTTTTTGTTAGTTGGTATCAATTTATTATAATTCTTTTTTGGAAATTTATTTTTTATGTTATTTAAAAAAAAAATTTTTTTTTGCTTAAAGGACACCTATGGCGAAAAGGAATAAAACATTTTGTTGTTAGTTTCTACAGTTAGTTGTTTTTATATTTTCACCTCGTATAAAAATTAAGATATTAAATTTTTGTTCTTTTTTAAATATTTTTCAAATATCTTTGACAGATTAAAATTCTTAAAGAAAACCAATAATAAAAAGAAAATAAAAACTATGATATATGCCTCGAGCTATTCTCAAAGGACATTTAAGGACAAATATTTCGGCATTGCACAGTAGAAACAATGAATATGAAAAATAAAAGAAAATATAAAAGAATAAAGTAAATTTTCATGTATAGAAAATCTATAAACTTTGAAGGCATGTTTAAAAGAAATTCACCCATATTTTACCACCTTGTAAGAAAAATAATAAAAAGAAAAAAATAAAAAAAAAGGACACAAAATTTTTGACAACTCAATTTAACCATAAAACATTTTTGTGTACTAAAAAGAAGCATAATATTTGGTCGTGTTTGACACGGAAATTCATATACAAATAAGAGAAACGAAATAAAAGTAAATGAATTTTAGATAAAGAGGATGAAGAAGAAGAAGAAGAATACATAATAATAACAACAAATTAATGTAATGTGGGAGATCTAAAATTTCTTTAGAATAGAGAAATGTGAGTATAGAGTTTAGTGAGAAAATTATCTATAGGCACATATTTCTTTTAAAATATCTTAAAGTATAAAAAGACCGACAAGTTAATTGAGAGGTAATGAAATAAAAATATTTTTAAATGTATTTTTGCAATATGAAAATCTAGAAAAATGTGAAAATTTTTACTAAAAATAAACAATAATGAAATAAAACGAACCAAAATACTCAAAAATAAACCATTAAGTTACTTACGGACCCAATAATCGACACATCATTATATAAAAAATACAAAACCGGGCCCCATAATTCCAACAGTCTTTTGCTAGCTTTAGACAGGTGCTGGAAGAATTGAAACTTTTACACCAGATGAACTTTTTGATAAAATAAAAATACACAAAACTGCACCATGGATGCTTAGGCTACAAAAAACCGAAATAACAACATACAATACCAATAACTATTCAAAAATAAACTAAATACTACCTACAAAGACTACATATCAATATACGCAGATGGATCGAAACAAAATAATATAGCAGGATGTGCATTGAAATATAGGTACAACACGAATAAAAATACAGACTTAACAAATATACAACAGCACTCGGCGAAACTGTATGCCATTAGAAGGGCAATTGAGCATGTGAGCCGAAGTTTTGAGAGTAGAAGGTTCATCATTTGCACCGAGAGCCTCTCTTATTTTTTATTAGTTTTGTATAAAACTTTATATAATTAACATTAACAATAATAATTATTATTAATCAGCAAAATAAAAACAAAATAATTTTAAAACTAATATTCTAAAAATTTTCTATAACATACTTTGAAATAGTCTTTTTGAATCGATTGATGTTCCTGATACACTTCATCTCATTCGGCAGTGGGTTAAACAACTGCCAATCCTTTATACAGTAATTGGTTTTCACCTGCTGTTTTGTTGAATCGTGCGACTCTAAATCTTTCTCCGCCTCTCAGATTATACGACTGGCATTCACTAAGGAGCTGTAAGTTTCTTGTGAGATATTATTTCACTATTTATTTCACTTATTTTTATCTTTTATATGAAATTATTTTACTTTAAAAAAATTTTTTATTTTATTTAATATAAATTTATTTTTTATTTTGTTTCACAAAACTAAACAAAAAAATTAATATAAACTTTCATTGAATGAATCAGCTAATTTTTGAAGTGTCAAACTATCAGAATTCACAATAACAACATTTTTTCAGAAACATTTGTCAATCCACGATTCACTTTCTGATAAATTTTTTCAGTTATCAGAATTCTGACTACTGAGAACCACGATACACCTGAGTATGAAAATGTGCATGATGTCAATGATGGTGACATCGTAAATGTCTTAAAAAAAACTTCAATCTGATATAATGTAAAAAAAATAAGTTGTCAATTTTATCCGAAAAATAGGTTGGCAACATTGTGTATAGCTAAATACCTATGTGCACGGTCTGATAACGGGTGTTTTTTTATATAGCCATTATAAGCGTCGTTTGTTTGCTGATTGGACCCTAGAACAGCTTCAAGTTGATCCACTTTTTTATCGAACAATTGTGTTTAGTGATGAAGCTCATTTTTGGTTGAACGACTACGTAAACAAACAAAATTGCCGTATGTGGAGCGAAAACAATCCTCAAGAAATTCTGCAGGTTTCATTGCATCCTGAAAAATGCACCGTATGGTGTGGTTTACATGCTTGAGGTGCTATCGGTCCATATTTCTTTAAAAACGATGCTAATGTTACAGTGAATGGTGCTGGTTGCAGATCAATGATCAATGATTTTCTGTTTCGAAATTTGAATGGTATCGATCCGGAAGTGTTTTGGCTTCAACAAGGTAGTGCTACACCTCATACTGCTACGGCAACAATTTATTTATTGAAAAAAAGATTTGGTGATAACATTATTTCGAGAAATGGTCCAATTAATTGGCCTCCAAGATCATGCGACATAACACCACTGGATTATTTTCTTTGGGGTTATGTGAAGTCATTGGTTTATGCTGATAAACCAGAAACAATAGATGCTTTGGAAGCCGACATAATCCGTGTTATTGATGAAATAAGGCCTGAATTACTCGACAAAGTTGTCCAAAATTGGTCTGATCGAATGCGGTTCCTCAAAGCTAGTCGTGATAGACATATGCCAGAAATTATTTTCAAAACCTAAATGTCATAAAATTATCTTTCAATAAAAAAAAATGTGTCTTTAATCTTAATTTCAATGTGTTTTTTTTTAATTTAAAGTTCTATCACTCTAAAAAAAACACCCGTTACATTGTGTTTCAATTCATTTGTTAGCAAGCAAAAAGAACAGATAGTTTTTATTAACACAAAATTTGTTGTAAACCCAAATAAATATCTGTCAAACCGGTCGCAAATACATCGTATTGTGATCATGGAGTCAATGTTTCAAGCTTTTGTGAGCTTTTAGAGACATTTCAGATCATGCGGACGTTGTGTTGTTGTTGAGACATTTACGATGTCAAGGTGATTCAAAAAAGATGTTGATAAAATTTTGAATCCAGTCCTTTGTCCAGTTTTGATTAGAATATACTGTACACAACTATTTTCGTTAAGTCTCATTGATCGATAATTTTTGCAAACTATATCAATTTCGCTTGTTATACCTATGTCTACTTGTTCACTAAGCTGTTCATTGAAATAAATAGAAGAATATTTCAGACTAAGAGAATTAATTATTTTTATTCTTATTTATATATTTTAATTCCTTTCATTACACATACTTAGACTTCATTTTTGTTTTTTAAACATTCCTAATTCCATTTCATATCATTTCTTTCATTTTAACACCGCTTCTTAGTTATTCTTCTTTTTTTAATTTTTATTTGTCATATTGCTGCTAACTCATATTATTCAAAGGAGTACCGAAAACCAACATCATCATCATCATTATCAATATCAATCCATTCAAGAAAAATTTTCCAATTTAATGGTAATTGTAAGCATTAAAAAAAAAAAAAGTAAAACAACGATGGATGAACTTAAAAAGACCACAAAATCAGTTTTCATTTGTAATTTTGCAATAAAATAAAAAAGAGAGGGACCCTATTGTTCACATCATCTTTTTATTTTTATATTTTTTTTTTAATAACACCCTCTGAGTGCGTTTTTATTGATGTGCGCGCAACAATCCGTGAAAATATGCATAAGCACGTGCTAGGCTTTTTTTTTCAACTTTTTGTATTCATTATGGCCGTTGTCCTTTCTTTTTTTTTGAAAAATGAGAAAATGAAATTTTATAATTTAAATTATAATATTAATATTTTTATGTTGCAATTGTTAACTAAAACGTTATAACTTTTTAAAGAAATTTGCATAATTTTAATAATAAATTTTAATATAAAAGAATGAGAGGTGGAGGCGACAATTATACAGGAAGATTTTTGTATATATATACTTGCAAATTTTACTACAAAAAAATGCCACCTGGTGATAATGATTTAAGACTTATTTGAATCGACACTAACATCGTCATTTAAAAATCATTATGTTTCAGAAACTTCAATAGAATGAAATGAAATTTTGTATTGTAAGTAATGTGTGTTTGCTTATATCGTTTGTGATATTTCACTTTCATAATATTAGGTTGGTTGGAGTATGATTCGTGCGCGTTTAAACAAAAAAACAAAATAATCATATAACTTGTGTAAAGAGTGTGTTTGAGGGAGCGTGTGTGTTCTTTTTTCATATGTATAAATATTTTAAATTAAATTTTAAATTACTTTTGATGTTTACTTTTTTTGATTAGTAAAGGCACACTTTTCGTGGTTTTTCGTTTGCTTCGTTTTTTTTCATTCAATCAATAAAAAATTTTTATTAGATATTCGCTGAGTTGGTTAAAGCATCATTTAATATCAGAAATTTTTATAGATTCTCTTTTGAGTCAAATTTCTTTTATTTATCGCATTTGGTGTTTTGTACTTTTAGTAGGAAAAAAATTAATTAGTAGGATAATATTATTAATATAGGTTTTAATATCTCAAATTTGACTGAGTCCGATTCCCTATTAATTCAATTTTTTTTTTATATTAAAAACATATTTTTTATATTTATACACAAGGAAGGCCATGTGGGGAATATCTTATATTATAATACACAAGATAAACGACGTGGTGACTAAAAAAGCAAAAATAATTGAATAGTAAATTATTTACACCACATAAATATTAAAATTTTAGCAAGTTTTTGGTGCTGAATACTTAAAACATTTTAAATATTTACACCAAATAGTGACGGTTATTTCCAGGTTGAGCGCCATCTATACTCTAAAAGAAATTTCAATTACGGGAAATTTTTAAAAAATCTTCATAAAAATTCTGTCATTTTAAACAAACACATAAACTTATAGAAAAAAGTACAAAAACCAAACAGAAAAACAAAAATCAGATCAGACCATACTCTTAAAAAATTATATAATAAATGTTAGTTCATTTGTTTCTGCTATCATTACAAAAAATATATACAGTAAAACATGGTTATAGTCATTCGCAAAATTTCAGTAATATTTCTGACTATAACCGTTTTGTGACTATAGGCGTAGTCAAAAAAAAATTGCATCCTTATAAACAAAATCAAATTCAATAAAATATCTTTCGTATAACAATTTTAAACTTTATTTTATTCATAAATAGCAATTCTGTTTTTTAATCACAAAATATACATATTTGTAATATAGAACAGAAAAAAACTATATATAAATCAGTGTTTTAATAAAATAATTCACTGTTGACCTATTGCTAAAACAGAATTGTGAAAGTTTTTGACTATAAACGAATTAAAATATATCGATCTACTACTTTGAGAGTAATGACATTTTATTATGTTAAGTTATATTGAAATTAGTGTTAATTTCGTCATAAAGTATTAGGTATTATAATTATACTTTAATTTCATTATATATATATTCAATAATCTAGCGATTCAGAAAACAACTACAATTATACCAAAACAAATATTTCTTTTTACATAAAATTGTGTTTAAAAGAACTACCTCTGTGCAATTGCACAGGGGATCCACTAGTAGTACAACCTATAAAAGATATGCGATTTATTTATTAATTTTTTGTTTAGATCAAACAGATTACAATATTCGTTGTTAATTTAAAGAAAAAAAAGTAATTAATAATTAACAAAATTATTCTAAACTAAACTCAACAATTCATAGAAATAGAAAGAAAAGGGAAAAACTAGAACCATGTAATGAAAAAAGGGATTATAAAGTATATAGTGGTAGTGAGATCTCAAGACTTATGGAAAAATGTGCCAAAATAGTTTTTTTTAAACATATTTTATTTATATTTCAATTTTGTTTTTCGTTTGTAGTAAAATCCTTAAATCAAAAAGAAAGAAAAACGCATAGCTAATTCCTTTTATTTTACTAAAATCTTTATTTGTTTATTTTTACAAATATCGATATTTCGGCAATAATATCTTGCCGTGTATTGGCTTACTTAAATTTAATTAAGAGCTATATTAGTTATAGAGCATATTAGTTATATATATATATATTTTGTTTTTTTGTGGGCAATAAAAATTACAAAAATTAAATTAAATTTTAAATCTACTTATTTCTACCTGTTAAAGAAAGGATTTATATTTTTATTTTTTTATGAATTTAAATAGTTACGTGTACCCATTACCGTGATCACTATTTAGAATGGTACCCGTCGATTGTTTTATGATTTCCAGACTTTCGCAAACATCTAGTTTTCTGATGTCGTTGATTATTTCTTTGATTACCTCTAGGTCCTCTATGTTGATGTCAAGTTCCACGATTGCGATCTGTTCTGCTACAGTTGTTTTGAAATTGAATATTTTTCCTGTTATCTTAGCAATTTTTGCTTCTTAACTGCGATATAAAAATTCTGTTATGTTAATAAATAATTCTCCAATAATTTGAATATTATTCATAGATTCATAGATTTGACCACAACATTTTATTAGTGTGCCCTTCCTGCCATTTAAAAAGTAAAAACTGATAATGATTAGTAAAAAATTGTGTATCGATAAAATTAATAAGTCTCAGTATATGAAGGTGTGTCACTGCCAACACCTTCAACAATACAGGAAATCTACTATAAAAAAAAATACTTTTATAATTAAAAATATAAGTGGTGGATGTACTTCACTTGATAAGAAATCCGCTTTATTATGCTAGCGGAAATACTACTCTATTTGGATTTGATTTATCTAATATATGTAATTCCAAAATGAATCTATATAACTCAAGTGCATAATAACATCGAAAAATAAGTTTTCAACTTCAAAGATATCTCCAACAATAGAATAATATAATAATTTGAAACAACATTTATACTTAAATAAAATATCACATAAAAATCCAATTAATAAACTAAAAAAATCATTTATTAATTGTTTTGATTTGTTTTTTTATTAGTTTTAGTTAGTTTTGGTTGATTGAAATTGAATTGATTTTGGTATTGAAATTTATTCTGTAATATTACTTACTAAATATAGGTGGCCAACAGACAGTGTGAATCTTGTGCCTGACCCATCAGCGACCTCGTTTTTTCCGGTCACGATTACAAAATTGTTTCATGTCGATCGACTATTTATTTCTTCAACAAACACTTTGATCTGCCTTGGTCTTTTACTTTCGGATCTGAATCGGAAGATTCTCTTGGTTGAATTTTCACTTTTCACTTGTGTAAGAGCAACTGACTTTTATTTTCGTAACTACGTCCAGTTCATAGAGTTTGGCATTTTATCTTCCCCTCCAGGTTATTTATCTCCCATCATCATTTTCAGTTATTAGCCAAATATTCTTCTCGAAGTTCTTTCAGGATATTCAGAATATTCAGAATATTTGTATCAAGTTCACGCCCACTTGGCTTAGGTAGTGCTTATGATTCTAGTCAATTTAGGAGACCCGCTAGTATGAGCGTTTGATATATTTCAACTTTGTGCGTCTGTAATATAAGGCAGCGTTTACACATCAATATATATATTGACAGTATTTACTGATGAGAAAAAATAATGAAGAAATACCGATGTGTAAACACATATTGATATCAATATACATTGAAGAAAAAAATAGAATTTATCCTATTTTCTTCAATATTTATTGACAGAGACAAAATTAAAAATGGCGATTAATGAAAAACTAACCAATATTCATATGTTAATTTTTTTATTTTTTTTTTTTATTTGACATTTGCTTTATATTCACATGGTACTTAAATAAAAAAAATATTATTTTTATATTAGTTTTGGTGAATATATAAGAAAAAACTGACAAATAGTTTGATTGTTTAAAAACTGATGTGTAAACACAAATGGGTCTGTTTTCATTCTAAAATCATCAATAAATATTGAAGAATATTGATTTGTAAACGCTGTCTTATATTATGACTTATAGTATGTTATGTAGTTTGGAAAATATCCCTTGAAATTAAAAAATATGTTTTTAAAAAAATGAATTTATGTAATTATAATTTTTTTTAAGTCTGAAATATTAAAATTTCCATTCCATTTTACTTTTAATAAAAAGAACAAGTTCGATTTATTGATTAATATTCAATCTTGATACATAGACATTTTATATCACCATCATTGTATCTATAAATATTATTATTATATTTGTGTTAACAAACAAAATTATTTTTAGGAATAATTTTTTCGTTCATCTTAACACTACTAGAACTCATCTGTAGGTGTTTATAGTGTTAGACAATAGTTTATACAACTTCTATTTTCATTTTGATTGATTTTATAACTTATAAGAAGATGTCAATAATACATCTGTGAGTTATAAAAATCGACCAAAATTTCAATGTAAAATGTTATTTTTATTAAATAAATTTATGTAATTATAAATTATTATTTTACATTGAAATTTTGGTCGGTTTTTATAACTCAGAGATGTATTATTAATATCTTCTAATAAGAAATGTTATAAAATCAATCAAAATGAAAATAGGAGTTTAATAGGTTATATAACACTTTAAATACCTACTGATGAGTTCTAGTAATGTTATGATGCACGAAACAATTCCTAAAAATAATATTTTTTTTTTATTTATTTATATAGATTGTTATTTATATTATTATTATATTATAAAATATGTGATTGTTAAAATAAACTAAATAAAAATAAATAAAAACTGTAATAATTAATAATCCATGACATCGGAAAGGTTGTAAAAAATAGTCCAACCCGATACAATATAAAAATAACACCAATGTAAAATTTATGAGTTCATTCACATTGTATCGAGAACACAAAGTGTTACTTTTGATCACTTTCAAACCAATGTATCTGAAATAATTGTCAAATCATATGTTTTTTGACATTTGAAATATGAGCCTATGACTGTTACATCGCCAATTCTATTTTCTCTTTACAACTATAGTTTACTGGTCGACTTAAATACTATAAATTCAGATAAAATACAAAATTCAGCAATTGCTTTTGCAAATAATTTAATTTGCTTTGTTTCAGCTGAAAAATATAAAGATATAACAAATAGTCTGAAGTGTATGTTACATATTGCACAAAACTATGTTTCTGCATGGAGACTGAAGATAAATTTTAGTTAATGCGAAAAAATTCTTTTCAGAGATAATTTTTCCCAATCTATCACTCTTCTTTTCGCAGAAATTGGAGACATTTTGGTCAGAGCAGAAGATAGAAAAAATATAAAATCAAAAACCCCATTGAAGTACCTGGGAATTTGGATCAGTAAAAATCTAAGCTTTTCTGAACATGTAAAAGCCCAAATTATGAAAGCATCAAATAAGTTTTTTATGTAAAAAAGTCTATTCTACTCAAAACGCAAAATTTAAAATATTTGCATACCAAGCTAACCATTGGGTACAATATTAGTGCCTCGTTAATCGAAAAAATAAAAGTATTCGAAAGGAAATGTATCAGGACTTGTCTAGGAGAATACCGTAAAGAAAATAGGGAATGTTATAATAATAATTTGTCTAATAAATATATTTATAATAAAGTATACTGGGTCCAATTTTATATTTCTTATACACCTGTGATATACCCGAAGTAGAAAATATAAAAATAGCAACCTTTGCAGATGACACAGCGTTGATGGCAGTTGGTTCTACTGTAGAAGAAGCTACAAACAAACTGCAAAAATCTGATGACAAAATTTCCAACTGGTGCAAAAAATGGAAAATTAAATTAAATTAAGCCAAATCTAGTCATGTAAACTTCACCTATAAAACCATAGTAACTCCTCTCTCAGTTAAAATGAATGATGTCGTAATTCCATACGAGAATAAAGCTAAATATCTTGGCATGATCTTGGATGCAAAACTGAAATGGAAAGAGCATGTGAAAATCAAAAAACAAGAACTCCAGTTCAAATATAGAGAAATATACTGGCTGATTGGGTGGAATTCTACGGTCTCGACCTATAACAAAATTTTGATAAAATCAAATATTGAAGCCAGTCTGAGCATACGGTATTCAAATATGGGGATTTGCTAAACAAATCCATATTCAAACTATCCAAACGTTCCAAAATAAGGTACTACGCAACATAGTCAATGCTCCATGATATGTTCGCAATGCCGATATTCATCGAGATCTCAAGATCTCATCTATAAAAGACGAAATAATGAAATGCGCTGCACGGCATAAAACTCGTCTGATCCAACATGTCAATACCGAAGCTTCTAGCTTAATTGACAATCAAAACTTTGTGAAGCGACTAAAACGAACAAGACCACTTGAGTTAGGTTAAAACCTTTTACCTATTAAAACCTTATTGGATTTTGGTAGATCAAAGGTATCTTAGTTTCTTTGAGTTAAATGTAAATTAGTGGTTAGTCTATAAGACTAGTTTTAATGTTGCAATAATGATAGGAGTTTTTAGTGGGTTAAAGTCCCACAGTCCTTCAAACTGCCTTCCCCGGTAATAGGTAGTCCCAGAAGCCTCTTTCGATGATTTACTACTATCTGGAAAAGAAAAAAAAAATAATAAAGCGAATATCATAAGAATTGATAATTTTATAATTTCATTAATCAGAAAACATTTTCTTAGAGCACCGAAAGTAACCTTATTTGTCACTCAATCTATTCAGAAAAAACATATACAACACAAACACTTTATTCAGGTTAGATTCCCCGGAAGGTTTTTTATATTTAGATAAATACAAATACATACAAAACGAGAATAATCTGCCGATTCTCTACCACTTCAACATAAAAACCAAAAACAAGAAAATTGAGCAAGATCTTAGCCTAATTAATATTACTGACTTAACATTTAGTACAGATATATCAAATAAAGACATCAGACAGCACATCAATAAAATAATTACTGGTGGTTAAAATCACTTTAAAAAACTAATACAAGTACTATTGTACTCTGAACATACTTTTGCTTCCTATTTTTTGCCTTTTCTTAACATTCCTTCCCAAAATTCCCATCTTAGTATTAAGTTTTATTAAAATTATTAAAATAAACTAGAATTGTTTTTTTTTTGTAATTATTTTTCAATTCATATGCTAAAATAAATTAAATACTGCTTATAAGCAGTTTGTATGATATTATATTATAAAGATTGAATAAACTCATATCTAAATTTGTAAATTTATTCATTTAGAGTTCTCCAATGACGGACATTGAATGTAACATTAATCCACATTATGTGATTCACTTAGTTTATAAGTTTTTTGTTATGTGAAAATATATATTTATTTTGTAACTGTTTTGAAAATAAATAAAAGAAAAAAAAATAAAAAATATGAGCCTATGTTTTTTTACTTTCTAATTCCAGATATACTAGTGAATCCCCTGTGCAATTGCACAGAAGTTAAATTTATTTGTTGAAAAATTTGTTGAAAAGTTTGAAAAATATTTGTTGCTGTTTTCTGAGTCGCTTGATTTTTGAATATTTATATACTTTATAATGAAATCAAAGTATAATACCTAATACTTTATAACGAAATTAATACTAATTTCAATATAACTTAACACAATAAAACCCCATTGCTCTCAACGTAGTAGATTGGTAAATTAGTGTTTTCGCATAAGTGGGTCTTAGGATTTTATTGTAGAATATATTTTGAAGCGTATTTAAACGATTAATTCATCAGATTTAGTTCTTTATTTAATCAAAAAATATTCTTCATTAAAAACAGCCATTAATTTAGACGGATAGTGAGGTGGTTATGTTAAAAGTATAATTTCGAGTTCGAATGCGGCTTATATCATGATTTATATCATCAATTATTCTTTGAAGTTAATTTGGAATACATGTTCGTTGTCATTTAAAATAAAATGGAACTTTGCTATTATAAAGGCAAAGTTTCACTTTATAATAGCTTTTTCCACATTTAAATTAATTGCTGTACCAAAAATTAGGAAAAAAAAAATTATGAGAAGTAGACAATTTTTAAATATTTAACGACCCCATGATTGAGTGCCATAAAATATACAATTGTATATTAATTATTACTTCAATTTTTTATTTTTGGGTTGTTGGTATTTAATTTTCAATGTCTGTTTTTTATTTTTGATTTGTGAAATGTGTAACTATTTTAAGTATTTACCACCCTTTCGCATATTTTTATTTTTGGCTCAAATTTTTTAAACTTACTAAAAGTTTTTAAGCTTGCTAAAATTTTAATATTTTAGTGGTGTAATTTATTATTCAATTATTCTTGCTTTTTTACTCACCACGTCGTTCATCTTGTGTATTATATATACAGTTTTCCAAAGCAAATTTTCTTTAATCATTGAACCTTTATTCGTGCTGCAATCTCACCATGAGAAGCAGAATTTTTTTTGCATTAGTACATTTGTTATCACTTTAAATTTACAAATAAAGTTATTTTAAAAATAGACTTACTTAGATTGCATCTTTCCTTTACGAAACAACAACACGTCTCATTCTTCGATATGCGTATTGTGTATTGAGAATTTTTTGGATACACAATTTAACAACCCGCGTTGTAAAAGTAAGTCGCAAATGCATTGTCAAATGAATTTCCGATCATCAGACAATGTCGAATCTTTTTTTTTACATTTCAAATCATAACCCATTGTATTGGCGACGTTTTCGAAAACATTTCTAATGTCAATGTATATATTAATATTAGTACGTTTATGTCTTCTGTTTATGACTTTGAGTATCATGGTATCGAAGATGTTTTAATACTAATATCATCACATTGATCTACAATGTGTCTGCCAGCAGTATTAAATATGACAGTATAATATATAATATATCTATTAGTTAACAGCTATTTAAATATTTTTTAAAAAATTAACACAACATGCTTTAATAATAATAAAATGCAAAATATTCTCTTATTTTATTTACCATATAGCCTTACATTTATTAAACTCTCATGTTCACAAATAAATCTTCATCATTATTTCTTTATATTATTTTATATTCTTATAAAATCAATCTGCAAAAATCAACGAATTAATCATGATGTGTCAATTAAAAGCTTCACTAAAACAAGCAGAAAAAAACAAACAAAAAACAATAAAAAAAAAATTTTATTTTATCATTTCGTCCTTGTTATGTACCACATAATCAAGGATAATTCTTCAATTCAAAATAATCATTTGAATTCTGAAGATTTGGTATTGGCATATACTCTTGTGAAAATGACTTTTTTTAAAGTCCTATTAAAATAAAAAAAAAATCATGATATTAATCTGTTCTTTTGTACCATAAAAAAAAATCTTCATTGCCCTTTTTAAATTTAACCCTTTAATTCTTTTAAATTGAAATTTGTCTTATTTTGGTGTCTTGAAAATTTATAATAGTGATTGAAATGTTACTGACATAATGTCTTAGATGTCGAATTACTTTGAGAAAATGTTAACATCTATATCTATACCTATATTATAATACACAAAAGCACGATTAGTGAAGGCACACTTTTCGTGGTTTTTCGTGTGCCTTCGTTTTTTTCTTTATTCAATCAACCAATTATGTAGGCAGTAAAAATCGAAATAAATTTTTATTTTAGCTGAGTTGATTGAAGCGTCATGTTAATATAGGAAATTGTTGTGACTTCAAGTCTATTTTGAGTCAAATTTTTTTTTTATATTGTCTTTGGATTTTCGCATTTGGTTTTTTGCACTTTTAGTAGGAAAAAAAAATTAATTAGTAAGATAACAATAATATAAATTTTAAAGGAGAATTTATAATACATAAGTAAACTTAAGTATACATATCTATAGGAATTTATATAATTTTACAAATTAACACATTTTAAAGAAACGTATATTCACCAATACAAAAAAGAGATAACTGAAATGATGTGATATATTATTATGTCTATTTATTATGACGGAATTTTTACGGTTTAGTTTTTGGAGGTTTTTCCATTTGAATACATTTGTTTTGCAAGTCTTAAGCTTATTTGCAGAAGCTTCATTTTGCCATATTAAGGTGTATTTTTCCCTTATAATTTTGTTGCACAGGTATTTGCAATCCTGATAATATAATTTGTGTTCAGTATCAAGTGGTTCCTTTCGCCAAAACGTCAGTTTCTTTATTTCCGGCAATATTCACATGTACACAGGTAGCCAAAGTCTACTACATTTTGATTTTGATGCAGTAGCTCCTCAGTTAATATTATTGTGGGATATGTCATAGTATGGGATCAGAAGGCCTGTACTATTGAAGAGTCATAAGATGAACTTCTTCCATTTGTAGTTTCGGTTCACATAATCAACTGGTTTTAATGTAGCATACAATTCAGTCGAGTATACTGTTGTTTGCACATCCTATTGAATTATTTATTTTTGAAACCCGTCCGTAAAGATTGGTATTGTTTTTTTGTATGTTGATTGAAGTTTTTCGTAAAAGAGTTAATGATACTGTATGTTGGTAGTTGTTGATTTTTTATGTTTCGCCTGGTCTAGGTCGATATATGGTCTCTTGAGAGTCCATTGTCGAAGTTTGTGTAAATTATTTTTATCGAAAAAGTTATCATACGCTGGGAGATTCAGTAGTCTTATGTCAAATGGTTGTTGCTTTTTTGTTAGTTTTTTTTATTTATCATATCGATGTGTCTTTAAATACTTGAGTTAGCGGATGGCTTTCAGTGGAGACTACCTTAAGTCCATAGTTTATCAATGGTTTCTCTCTTCTCAATTCCAGAGGAAGTTGTGCTCCGTCACAGATAATACTAGTTCTGGGGCGGGTTGCTATCAAACGTCTGTATTTCATTTGACTGAATTTAATTTGCTTGTATTTTCATTTGCTTGCTTTTCATTTGACTGGATACTGGATATGATAAATATTCATAACAAAAATTTCATGTAGTAAATTTTTATCAATCAACGAGTATCAGAACTACATCTTCTAGGTCGTGACTGGTGGAAAATGCCAAGTTCAAGATATTGAGCATTCTTCAGCAAAAAAAGGTTCGGGTCCCGTCTCACGAAGTCCTCGACAAAAAATTTGTTTTTTGTTTTTTTTCCACTTGTCTTTACTACAATGGCTCTTTAGCACGATGCAACACGAAGTCCGGCGTCCAAAATGTCAAGACGGAAAACTTTGAATTTTTTAGTTTTTTTATCATCAGTGCAATGACCCTCAAATATTATGAGGAGTCCCAGGAATTGGGGCCAAAAATCTATATCTCGTGTTTAAATTGTATTTTTCTGAAAAACGTTATTAATAATTATTATTAGTAATTTTTAAAAAAATTTTGGATAGGTCCGACGGGTCCGGAAGTTGGGACCAAATATGTTGAAAAAAAAAAAAACAAACAAAATTTTTTTTATACTTAAATTGATACGTAATAAACAGTATTAAATTGATCCCGAATTTTAAATTCCTTGAGCTCTTGATACTGACCATGCTTCAATTCTAATCAACATTGTATCTATATCTTGTGTTAAATCTATAACCATGTCTTTGAATTGTGATGATGTTAGCAGCTTCTATGTATAGTATTTAAGATAATAATTGTCTTTTATATGACGAAAAATAGTTGAACGAAGCAAATTTCGCTGTCTGTAGTCGGTGATCTGAATTGTGTTTACATGTGTTCCAGTTTCATAAATGGAAGTACCATTTTGGCTGACAACAATATTCGTCACCATTAAAACATATTTAATCAATCAAACTGATATATTATTATATACGCATAATATTTGAATAGTAATGAAAGGGTTAATAAAGAATACAACATCAGGTAAATTAAAAAATAACAGTTCAATATTTGCTTTGCCTGCAGCAGACATTCTCTTTTCTCCTTAGTAACTAAAATGATGTCATTATTGCAGCACCTATATTTATGCCATCATTTAACACATTTTGGACAATTTAATTTTCATGGACCCCATAACAAAACTATACAATATCAGATGCATGGGTCCGATTAAAAATAAAAAAAAATAATAAAATTGTTTCAGTTTATATTCCTTTTTGGATTGAATTTAAATCACTGACATTTTTTTTTTATGAAATTAATTTTTGAATTTTATTAGTAGAGGAAAATACATTTCTTTCAAGTTTTTTAATGCTTGCATTATCATCAGGTAAAAATGATTACTCATAAATTAATCTTGAAAATGGTATAAATATTTTTTTATTTTGTATGTTTTGTTTTTGTTTTAGTAAGACCATTGAATTGGAAATTCATTTCGACCTCACACACTTCAAAAAAAAATATTTTTGTAATTTTTCATGAGGTGAGAAAAAGACATAAACATTCTATTGGTGTTTTAAATAATATACAATTTATTGAAAATATTTTTTTTTGGTAAAGTGAAGCTTCGGTTAGTATTTGGATTCTTATAATGAGAACTAGCTATCGTTAAAATAATATGAAGTAGAGATTAAGTGAATATGGCATCATAATTTAATTTAAGAAATAAAAATAAATCCTAGAACTAAATGGCGAAGTCGGAACAAATTTTTGACACATATTAACAAATAAATTGACAATCTCGACTTTGCACAAAACTCTTTTAAATTAAAAAAAAACAGGAAGAAAAAGGTAGAACTAATTTTTCCAAAACAAAAATGGAGTCAACGAAAACTTTGTAGAATACTGTGTGATGTATCAATGAAAGAGTGAAATGCGTTAAGAAATATTTTCTCAATCAAATTATTTTTCATCATTAATGTTTTTATAAGTGATTTATTTTCTTCAGTTGCAAGACGAAACATTTTATAGTTCAAACTCATCAAAGATAGAAATAATTAAAACTAATTCAGAAGGAGTTAAGGTTATACTGAATTGCTGTTAAAAATTCCTTTCGGCTACTGGATCATTCCTAAAAAACAGTCCTAAAAAACTGTATTCTGTAACTCTTATCGATTCATCTATACCTGAAGACGGCAGGAACGACAACAATAAGGCTACATCTAACAAATAACCTAAAAGACAAAAGACCAGCATTTTCTGCAGAAAATTTAACTAGGAACCGAAGCAATTGCAATGTCAGACCACATGACAAATGCAATTGATTGTTGCAGGAATTTCACTGTACTAATACCTAAAAGGGAAAAAGTGGAATGTCTAATAAGAGCTTTACCTACAGAAGGTTCGGTATGGTATACTGATGGCTCAAAAATCTGGGAGAAAACCGATGCCAACATATTTAGATCAAGATTGAAGTATACCGCGGTAATTGGCACATATTATAATGCTTTTCAAGCTGAAACCTATCATCATCATCATCATCTTATAGCGGTACAGGTCTGGGTGAGCTTTGCCTTCATCACTATGCTCCTCCAAAAAGGTCGATCTTGTGCCGCTTGTCTCCAATTTGGAATTTGTAGGGTTTGCGCATCGTTTTTCATCTGCTTCTTTGTCTTCCTCTACCACGGCTGCTATCAGGCTTTCTATTCAGCACCATTGCTTGCTTTCGACTTTCGTGCATTCGACTTACGTGGCCAGCCCATCTTAGTCTTTGGGCCTTTGCAAACCGTACAATGTCCTCACTATCAATCTTACTATTGAGCTCACAGTTGCTTCTGATAAAAAGCTGAAACCTATACCATCAAGATATCGGTATTACAACGCAGTAAAAGAGGTTACAAAGGTGCCAACATAATTTTGAGTAGCCAGGATGCCTTAAAAGCCCTATGGATTCCTCAATTTTTAAATCAAAGCTTATCTATAGCAGTTATAAAACCTTAATAAAGGCAACGGAAGGAAACGGAGTTTCTCTTATGTGGAATATTCCTGGGAATGAAAAAATACAAGGTAATTAACAAGCAGATGTTCTTGCAAAAATAGTCAATTCTAACGACTTGAGCCGAGTAGTGCTCGCTCAAATGCCTTCAAATAATTACCAAGTTGGGAACTACAGAAACTCAAAACATATGAAATAGTTGCCAAAGAGTTACACGGTCTAAAGCCTTTCTCAAATTAAATATACAACAATTGAATCAGGTAATGGTCTAATGTCAGAAAGCTGATATGGTTTATTACTGGTCATGGCCCATCTGTTCAAAACTGGTAGATCGAACACAGACAGTTGCAGATTCTTCTTAGAAGAAACGGAATCCTTCTCTTGTATTCTATCTGTTTACAACACGTTAAGAGTCATTAAACAGAAACATCTCCAGTAATTACATCACCTGATTCTGAAATTTACATCAAGGTAATAACAGTGTTCATCAAGGATATATATCCTACAATTCTAAGATAAAAAACCGGAAAGTACAATAGATCTTAAGAGGTCGCGCTTACAATGAACTCCCCATTTAAAAAAAAACTAAAATATTAACTATACTAAATTTATGTCTACATGATTATGATATGCTCTCTTAGCGAGATTTATTTGCACTTATATTAAAGGCCCGTACTGATTAATATTTTAAAATACACATTCAAAAATACAATAAATCGAATTCACCAAAATTTAATATTGATCCTATTTGGAATATCTTCAATTAACACATCACCATTAAAAAAAAACAGCAATGAAAACTGAAGAGCCTAGACAAATTAAAAATATTTTCTCCACTGTTATTTGAATTTTTTTTTTTTTATTTTAATTTGTTAAAAAAGGGTACAAATAATATTTTACCTGTCCATTTTTTTAGAATACTCTGTTGCCTTGTGTTATTTTACTTTGTTTTTAATTTTGATTATATTGCATTTATAATGTATGTAGGTGATGTTGATGTATAGGCGATGCATACGACGAATATCTACCATATTGTAAAAAAAAGGTTAATGTTAAAAGATTTGTTCTCTTATTGGTCCTGTTGTGTCGACTCTTTTAGTGCATATGCATCCGGCAAAAAAAAAAAAAAAATTTTAAAATTGAAATGATCATAAAAAATAACAAAAGGAAGCTGAAATTTTCACAAAAAAAAAAATAATAATAATAATAAAACTCAGTTCTCATTGACCATGGAGGTCGTAAAAAATTAAAACATATTATATACATATTAGGTATGTAGATAAATGTACTGTCCTGTATGTTGTGCTAAATAGTGGTCTTAACGATTTTTGTTATTTTTTTTTTTTTGTTGTTTTTTGTTTTGGTGTGATGTATTGTGATCTTATAGAAACTTGATAGAAGAGATATTTTAAAGTCATTCGTTTTAATAACCATCTTTTAAATAGAATGGTATAGTTTATTTCGAGTAAGTAGGCGCTTTAAATTTTGAATTGCTGGAACTTGAATTAGCACTATAAATTATATAATTGCTAACTGATGATACAGATACAAAATTGATTTTTTTTTTACACTCTTGACAGTAACTTCGGCGAAATCACCTTTTCGTGCTTAATTAAGTACGGTACTGCAATTTTACACTATACAATATCTACAATATTTTCGAGTATTTATTTAACAAATTACTGGCTTATCTGCTCACTAAATGTGGAAAACTACTGCTATTGTCAGGAACTAAGCCTTCTTGAATGGAAAAGTTTCATTTTATTTAATCTGTTACCAGATTATACTCTCTGTAATTATATAATATGATATAAGATTTTAAAGAGTGGCTTACTAGAAATTTCTAATATCACAGCCTTTGTTAAGCTCATTGTGATAAGTACAACTCCAATTGAAAATCAATCCATTCATTTGACTTAATTAGAAAATTGTACATTTTATTTTTGCGGGTAGGTTGATTTTTTCAAATTTTTTGTAAATTTTGCCAATTAAGCTCTTCAAATGCTGAAATATTAGTTTAATAATCAACCTATGATACTCCCAGCACTCTATTACCAAAGATAATTTACAAATAGATGTGGCAACTTATGGAAAGTTTTGTGCTAAAGCTTTTATCTTAAAATTCCCTTGTACAAAGCTAAAAGAGAATAAACAAAAATAAAATTTACAATTATCTTTTTTATGTTAAAAGAGATATAAACAAAAAAAACAAAATGACAAAAAAAAACGTAAAGAACTATGTAGGATAGGAATACATATAAATAATAAAGAATATTCAAGATTTACACTCAAGTAGAAGAAACACGTAAAATCACAAAAAAAAAACTCTGTATTTTATTTTTACTTCATATAAAGAAGTTGTTATTGCAAATAAAATGTATGTGCTATATATTTTATTCTTTTTCAATTTTCAAACAGGTCAAAATAGCTAAAATGATGTTTAATATGAATATTTACTAACAGTTTTTTTTATTTTAATTTTAAGTTTTTCTTAATTTCTTCTAGTTGAAAATTCTTTATATTATATGATGTGTATTACAGCTGAGAAGAAAAAAATTTTGTTGACTTTTTTTTTTTTTAATAAGAATAAAAAAAGCTTTTAGATTTTTTACTCAATTTTCAAGAGCTTGAATTTTTAAGGTTTTTATTTTATACAGGTTTGTCACATCTATATGTAAATTATCTTTGCAACTACGTAGTTAATATTTAATTTCGCTACGTCTCTTTTCAAATATTATATATAATACATAAGATGAACGACTTGGTGAGTAAAAAAGCAAGAATAATTGAATAGTAAATTTATTACACAACAAAAATATTAAAATTTTAGCAAGTTCTTGGTGCTGAATACTTAAAACATTTCAAATAGTTGCACCAAATAAATTACGGTGATTTCTAAGTTGAGCGACATCTGTACTCTAAAATAAATGTCAATTACGAACAATTTTTAAAAAGGCTTCATAAAAATTCTGCCATTTTAAATAAAATAACACTTACTAACTATATGATTGGATAATAACACAAACTTATAGAAAAAATTACAAAAACAAAAACACAAACAAAAACTGAAAACAAAACAGAAAAACAAAAATCAGATCAGATTATACTTTTCAAAAATGATATAATAAATATTAGTTCATTTGCTTCTGCTATTATTAAAAAAATATGTACAATTACATATATACACGGTTGTAGTCATTTGCTAAATTTCAGTAATATTTCTGACTATAACTGTTTTGTGACTATAGGCATAGTCAACAAAAAATTTAATCTTTATGGTACAAACAGAATAGGGGCTACTAGCGACAGATACAGCTACTGGCGATAAATACATCGCTGACATAAACACAATTGCGGATACAAAGTAGAGCTACAAAAATTACTAAATTTACTAAATTTATTAATTTTTCTTCAAAAGCCATTTCAAAAAATGTAAAAGAAAATAGATTTACTTTTAATATTTTAATGTTGTTGTCAATTGTTTACGATTAATCATATGTTCAATCATAATCTATCAAAAGTAGCTGGGCGACGGATACAAAAATATAAATTTTTCTAATTTTTATCCGTTGCCCGGCTACAGTATCCGCAATTTTGTTTATGTGCATATATCATATATGGGGCTGGGCTATTTTTTTTTTTTGACAGAAGTTATAGCTGTATCTGTCGCTAGTCGCCCCAAATTTGTTTATACTATTATAAACAAAATCAAATTCAATAAAATATCTTTCGTATAACAATTTTAAACTTTATTTTATTCATAAATATCAATTCTGTTATGTAATCACAAAATATACATATTTGTAATAAAGAACAGAAAAAGACAATAAGATATAAATCAGTTTTTTAATAAAATAATTCATTTTTGACTGTTTTATTGAAAAATTGCCGTTATATTTTAATGTGACTTATAAAACGACATCGATTGTATGAACTAATGAAGTTTATTACTTTCTTTCAAAAAAATTGTTGACTATAAACGAATTAAAACACATCGATCTACTTACGTTGAGAGTAATGGGATTTTATTGTGTTAAGCTATATTGAAATTAGTGTTAATTTCGTCATAAAGTATTAGGTATTATACTTTAATTTCATTATATATATATTCAATAATCTAGCGATTCAGAAAACAACTACAATTATACCAAAACAAATATTTCTTTTTATATAAATTGCACAGGGTATTTACTAGTATCTATCAATTAAAATAATAATAATGAAAATCGGTTGTGAAATGGTTGTACCTGAAATGGTTTCTTCAATTACGGCTTAGATTTAATATAATGCTGATAAATCAGTAGGCATTGATACCTGCCTATAAACATGGAAGTAGTTTAGAAACAATTTGAAGTCATGGTTCCATTCTGGATTTGGTACTTATAGCTTTTGAATTTATACTTTATTACACTGAAATGTCAAATTGTACTGCGAGATTTCTTCCGAGTTTGAAACATCAAACAAAAGTTCTTCTCTATTCTCTATTTACAAGCCGAAAGCAAATTTACGTTCTAAATAAAAAAATAAAATTTTAAATCTGAATTCCAATTGATGATAATTTCCGACGTCGTCATCATTCCTTACAATAATCATTTTCTTAATCTTGTTTGTGTTATGATTTTAACCAGTTAACAGCTTCCTTTTATTTCTTAATTTTATCATTTTCTCAACCTGGAATTGTAAATCTTATTTTTTTTTTTTTGTTATATTGTTATTTAAGTTTTCTTAACATTCATTTTGAAATTGAACATTCACATTTTTACATTAACTACATAATATTTTTATTTACATATATATCCGTATATGTATACATACATTATATATTTCCTTCTCTAGTAGGCATATTTAAAATGTTTTAGTACAACAATTTTTATATTGCTGTTTCAATTATTCGTTTAGGATGCGCTTCAAACTAACAATTAACAAAAAAAAAAAAAACAATAAAAAAAAAAAAAAAAATAAGAAAAATGAGAACAGAACCGAATTTGTATAAAAATTTTCGTTCATTGAAATCGAGTGTCGGTGAAACGGTGGGGGATTTATTAAGACATTTTTAAATATTATCACTATCATAATGATGAAAACGTAACTAAAACTTAATGTTAAGTTAAAAATAAGAAACAATAAAAAAAAAAAATAAAAACAACAAAAATAAATATAACACATAATTTAACAAGATTTAAATTTAACACGAATGATCTGAAGAGGTGAAAATTAAATTTATTTTTTGTTGTGTTTCATTTTTTTATTACTTTTGTTTTTGTTTCTGTTTCTCTTTTTTTTTGTTCCTACTGTGGACCACTGACTGTTGCTTCTGACTCTTAACTTAGAAAATGAATGCAACTTTTGATTTAATTATCAGCAGTAAAGTTGCCATTCTAAATAAGATCTTCTGTTTGGGATTTTGATACGATTTTAGTATTCGGTATTTACATACACACACATATATAAACTGATTTAAGTATATATGTATGTATATGTATATTATATCGTAATAATAATGAAGTGTTGCTTGTGCAAAAAAGGGACAAGGAATGTAGAATTTAAGAACCCTGTGGTATACCGTGGTGTATAACAAGTTTAAAAAGAGTGTATATGATATCATAAAATGTTATCACTTTTTGTTTTTGTTTTTCTTTTATTTTATTTTTTTATTTTTTGTTAATTGAGACCTTCAGATGTGAATATTGTTTTATTTTACTGTCATTTTTGTGTACCTTTTGTAGTTTAATTTTTTGTTTTAAATGTTAACTACGGTTTTTATTTTTAATTCAAGAATTGAGAAACAAATTTTAAATGATTTAAAAATGTATAGCTTTTTTTTTGTTATTGTTGTTTTTGTTTTAGTTAAGGGTTTTTGTATTATTTACGTGCAAATATTTTTGTCAATCGTTCGTAGTTTTTGTCAAAATTTCAGTTCTTTAAAGTTAATTTGGGTGGTCGGTTTTTTTTCTGATTTTATTTTTTTTTTTTTTTGTGTTATATATTCAACGAGGAGGGACACTGTAGTATTATGTATAATTATTAGGTTACATAGAATTTCAAAGATGAAACCTTTTAAATGTATTTAAAAGTTAAATTAGCAAACAAAAAAAATTATTAACAGTTTATTACTATTTTGAGAAAGGTGTTAATATAAACAAAAAATTGGTTAGAATATTTGAGATACATTTAAAGTAATTAAAATATTCTGATGTACACCTGGTATAGCTATTAGAGAGCCCTGGAGTAGTAGTAAGTCATTTAGACCTTAGCCTTTAAAAACTATACCTTTTCGTTATTTTGTTCAAGTATGCGATTGATTATTGAGTCGGGGACATCCCTGAATCGCCTTGACTCAGTATTTTGCTTACTTACCTTCTAATGTGCTACAAAACCTGCAGATTGTGAGACTGATTTGCATATATAGGGGATTCTGAGGGACTAGAATATCTCCATATATGATATCTGATACTTTGAACTACAATATCTCCATAATGGCAGCACCAATCATCATCAAAACAATGTTAAAATATGCTCCAGACCGTTATCTTTTTAGAATATATAACGGAATATGTGATCTAATGAATCAACAGATATAACGGTTTTTATACAAAATCATCAAAGCAACAAGGATACTTTCAAATGTTTTTTTCGTTCTTAAAGGATAAGATGCGCTACTAAAGATATATGTTTTTGGAAAGCTATCAATTCTAGCTATCCTTCCTTCAGGTCCCACGCCGATACAACTTTTCCCTCAGAAGATCCCAGATATTAATACTGTCAGATTAATGCTTAGAGGAAGCACATCAGACTTCTTTACTAGACGAAAACTTGCTACATTTGATTGTGCAGTATATAATCATCAAGTATAGTTAAATGGTTAGTAAAAACCGCCATCTTCAATTCGAAATATCTTAAAATAAACTAAACCGATATGGACATTCTGATTGTAGAAAATTAAAAGTCATAAGGTAATACATTTGTCAATAACTATAAGTATATTAATTAAAAATACTTCAAAAAGTTAGGCCGAACTAGTAAATATCAAAAGCTAAAAAAACAACGAGTCGTTAGTTAGTCTCATATATATATATATACATTACATATATACGTACATTAAAATGTAATTGTTTTTTTAAAGTTAAAACACTTAGTTGTCGATTAAAAGAATTGTGATTAGAATTTACTTCACAGAGCATTCTAGTGGCTCGAAACTACCTAGATACCAGTATTTCTTCCATTGTGTTTCCTGTTGGTAAAAAGTATTTTTTTTTTGTTTTTTTACACTCTACAGTAACTTAGGTAGAATCACCTTTTCGGGCTTAATTAAGTACGGTACTGCAATTTAACACTACAACATCTACAATATTTCGAGTATTTATTTAACAAATTACTGGCTTATCAACTCATTAAATGTGGAAAACTACCGCTATTGTCAGGAACTAAGCCTTCTTAAATAGAATAGCTCCATTTTATTTAACTAGCTACCAGATTATACTCTCAATTATTTTTGGTCATTTAATTATTTTATTCCAATAACAAAGGGCACTGGATCAGGTCGAAAAACCCATAAAGCATTTTTTTTTTTGTTTTTTTGCTTCATCGGGAATCGAACCTGGGACCTTTCTGTTGAAAGGCAGACGCGCTACCTACTGCGCCACCCAGCGTGTATTTGCTTATTCATTGGAATACTCGTTGGAAGTATCATTTGGATACTAATTCAGTATTTTTTCCAGTACAAGGAATAATTGTTGGAAACATTGCTGGTATAATTAATGTGAAAGCATTTTTTGGATAGGACGTAATTGAAGATTTTTTGTAGAAAAAGAATACGGTACTTTTAAAATAAAATTTTTTTATGACGTCATACAGAATTTTGAAGTGTACTAGTACCACGTCTTTTCTGCATTCATAATGAAAAATTATTGGTAGGTACTATGTGGGGAAAATTCCTTGTGGTACAAATTCTGAAAAATTCATAATTTGAATCTGGAAATTTAAGTGGTAAATTTGGTACTGGTACAAGGGAAAAATTCCATCTAAAAATCCTTAATTTCAGTTAGGAAATGTACTTGTACCACGTACAAAAATTACAAGTTTGGTCAATTGGGCTTATTCACTATAGGGTGGAAGAGAATGTGGAACAACTCAAGGGTTCTCAAATTATTCCGATTGATTCTTTCAACCAAATGAATTTTTTGAAATTTCAGTGGCTATAACGTCTTATCCAAAATCAGGTACAATTATAGCAGATATAAGTAAAATCGTAGTGGATCAATCATTTCACAAAAAAAATACTCTAAGGGAAATGTAAAAACTTTCGCTGAACCGATTCAATTCCATTAATGTCAGTCAAGTAATGTGGGGATATTCAAGGGTACATTATACATGTAACATAAAGATATTTCGTCAGGTAGTAATAAGAAAATTCTTAAAATTCTTATAAAATTATAAAGGGTTTTTGATTACTATATGATTACCGTCCAGTTTAGAAATCTAAGGTCAACGTGAATCCTGTCCCTAAGATCGTATATTGGAATGATGTTCATTTCATTTAAAACATGATTTAGATGGTGTGATAGTTATGTTACCTTATTCCTCTAAATACTAAAATAAATGTCAGAAGGGGCTCTATTGAAAGATTAAATAGATTGAAATTAAATAGATTTATCTTAAATCCCAGCTAACAATGAATAGGGCTAATTATTTTTTAAGACACTTAAAGTCTTATAAAGCTCTTATACAAGCTGTACTAACTAAATTTTAATCTTATAACTATCAAGTATTAAAGTCTTGTAAGGTAAGTCTTATACTATCTTATAGAGCTATTTTTAAAAGAGCAAAGATCTTTTTATTCACTTTTCGGTAAAGTCCTATAAGTTAAATCGAGTAAGCGCGTAAGATTTTTTTTTTTTTTTTTTTTTCCCTGTTACTCCTCGTGGGAGCATAGGGCATCAACTTGCCTCCTCCATTGTTCTCTATTGTACGCAATGGTCTTTATCTCCTCCCAAGTTCGTCCATATCTTGTTATCTCAGAAGTCGCAGTCCGACGCCAGGTGTTGTTGGGTCTTCCTCGCCTTCTGCTCCCTTGGGGATTCCATTCTAGGGCCATTCTTGTTATATTATTTGATGGTTTTCTTAGAGTGTGTCCTATCCATCTCCATTTTCTGCGCTTAATTTGATGCATTATCGGTTCTTCACCTGTTTTCTGCCATAAGTCCTTATTGCTGATGGTGTTTGGCCAGAATATTCTGCATATTCTTCTTTGGCATTTGTTCGCAAATACTTGAAGTTTTTGACTGATGTTATTTGTCGTCATCCAAGTTTCACTGCCATACATAAGTGTTGACATTACACATGCTTTGAATATTCTAATCTTTGTTTTTCTAGTTATTTGGCCATTCTTCCATATTGGACTTAGTTCACCGAACGCAGCTCTGGCCTTACGTAGTCTGTTGTTGACATCTGCTTCTGTACCTCCGTTTGTTGTTAGAATGTTACCTAGGTAAGAGAAGCTTTCCACATATTCGATTGTTTGACCTTCTATGGTTATGGTGTTTGTGTTGGTGTTATTTATCCTCATGGCCTTGGTTTTATCTATGTTAATTTCTAGCCCGACTCTGCGCGCTGCTTGCTGAAGTAGGTCTGCTTTATGTTGAATGTCGCAGAATCTATGCGCTAGCAGACATATATCATCCGCATAGTCAAGGTCCTCAAGTGTCCTTGAGAGATCCCACCTTATACCTCTTCCGGAAGAACCCGTTTCTTTCATTATTTCATCTATTACAAGCGTGAATAGAAGTGGTGACAGTGGACATCCTTGCCTTACTCTAGAATTTGTGGTGAATGTGTCGCTTATTTGTCCGCAGTGGAGAACTGCTAATTCTGCATCTTCATACAAAGCTTCTGACAATCTTATTAATTTTTCGGGAATTCTTTTTCTTCTTAATTAAGCATTAAGAAGCACGTAAGATACCATATTAATAAGACTTGTAGGCCTACACAGTTATAGGATTAATTGTCTTGTAATTATAGTCTTATAAGACTTTTACAAGATACGTTATCGGATGTTATTGTCACTGTTTTGATGATATTTGTAAAAAAAAGAAGTACAACTTTTACTTTGGAATTTAAATATTAACAAATCGAACTAAAAATGGATATTTCTCTATGGCGAAAATTTAAACGGAGTGGTATTTATTACAGAAATAAGGCAAAATATTTTTTAAATCCTGCTCAGTCAAGTTATAGCGAAAACCTTCAACTTATAAAAGACGAGTATTAAAATCCAATATCTTCTCCAACAACTTTTAACGGTAAATCTATTTTACTTCAAATACAAAGTCAAATTTATATAATATTTGTTTTTAGAAATTGAATATAACGAAGAAAAAGAAAGTATTTGGAATATTGTACTATCGGATGATGACATGTCAGAAAATGACATAGAAAAAGCTTTTAATGGTCAGAAAAATATTCGTTATGAACTACGAATATGCGCACTGACACATAGAATAACGCATTCAGCATTAAAATCGTTATTACTTTGCTTAAATGAAACATTTCCAAGAACCTTGTTGCAAACTCCTATTAAAATAAATTATATATACCTACCTATAGTATATGAAAACAGTTTCTTTGAAATCAGTTAACTCTTTTGCTACCTAAAACTGATATTGCATTGGAAAAAATAAACTAAAAAAAAGACTAAATAAAGAAAAAGGACAGCCCAAGATGAAGTAATGTGAAAGCTTTTCTTTTATCTAGATTGTTGTTTCTTCGCGAGCAAAAGGTGGAGGTAATTTTGATGAGTAGCGGAAATAATATGATTTCACCCAAAGGATTTTGAAAATGGTTCAGCAATACCTATTGATATTCTCTCAAATGGTGGTATTAAGCTATATAGTTTATTCACCTCTGGTTTTTGTGTGAAATAATTTAGTTGCGGCACATGTTGAACACCTTCTACACTAGTTTTCAATATATTTTTTCATTTTGAACTAGTAATGAGATCTTTTTTCTACATCGTCTATGGTTTTATGATGATTCATGGTAGAATCTTTCTAATTATTATTTACATTTCAATTTGATTTTCCGTAGACTACTTCTCATTTCAGTGTAAAGATTATATTTTTAATCTTTATTCAGCTATGATTTTTCATCCAAGTATTTCGTTGTTTTCTTTACACCAGAATTATGATTGAATTTAATATTATCAGCTTCTTCTGTTGCTGTTTATTATGTTGAAATATTTCGTATTTCAGGAGCCATTTATGTCTCAGTAATTATTCATTTTACTTCATAGAATTCCAATAACGATGAGACACTATACAATGATTTATATTTGCTACGATGACACCGGCTTGCACATTTACACATTTATCATTCGGTATGCTGCTTTGTATCCATCGCTAAAAATTTGTTAATATAAAAACAATAAGTTTTAAATAATTAAATTAGAAATGAAATAAAAAAATATAGAAACTATAATAAAAATAGAAAGTAATAAAAATATATTATATTAATCTTTCCTCTGCGCATTGGGGTTAAATTGACCTCAATCGTTTTTAAAATAAAAAAAAAATTATTTCACGTCAATTAAGTCAATCAATCAGTCTATCAAAGCCTTAATTGGTATTTTTTAAATACAAAATAAAAAAACGGGATCAAAGTCGACTCTGTATCAAGTAGTTATCCCCGTTTGAAGAGAACTATACGCATATCTGTGTCAACATGACCCCACATTTGTTTCTTGTATTTACTATGAAAATTCATAATGTATACAGGAAGAAATCTTTATTACAAAAACTATCTTTATTTTAATTATTTCAAAAAATATACCTACCTACTAGGTATATGAATTTTAAAAAAAAAGTAGCAGTATTGCTATGGTTATTTTATTCACCTATTTTATTCACATTTCAATATAAAAAAATTATTATAATATTAGTTGATGAACAGATTAGTATTAACTCGCGGCAAATGTTCCTTTAGCCAGTATATACCATCTAAGCCAGGCAAGTATTAAGTGAAATTCTTTTGGATTTGCGATGTGACAAACTCGTACCCATTAAAATCTGAGATATATGTAGGAAAGCAACCAACTGAGCCATGTTCAACTGATTATGAATTAAATTTAGTTCATCGTTTATCTGAATCATACGTCAACAAAGGGCGAATTATAACCAGGGATAACTTCTTCACAGATTGTATATTGGCTGAATAGCTATTAAGCAATAAAAACAATAATTTCGTTCAAATAAATCTGATCTGTCAAAAGAATTTACCAGCAAGGCAGAAATCAAGAAAAGAGATGTGAAAATTACGTTGGTAATCTAGATTCTAAAGCCAATCAACTTTGCACAACGATAAAGGTGTTGACTCTGGTGCAAATAAACCAAACATCATATTGGATTACAATTTAATTAAAGTCGGAGTTGATACACTAGACCAATTGTAAGAACATACAAGTGAAAAAGTAAGACTAAACGATGGCCAATTGTTTTATTTTTTAATATGATCGACATTGCTGGCGTTTAATTTGTATAAAATTGCAAACCCTCAATTATTCTATAAATTGTTCTTAAAAAAGTAGGCTTTGCCAAAAAATATCTATGTCGTCTATCCAACCCTAGATATATCAATGAGTGATCCTAAGTTATCAATTAGTGAACCTAAGACGCGTTGCAACAGACTAAGAGATAGCTATTAATACAACTACTAAACGTCAACGGTGTCATATTTGTCCTCGATCTGCTGATGCTTAAACATGAACATTATATTGCATTTGTAAAGAAGCATCTTGTAAAGCACATTTAAAAATTATCTGCATAAACTGCATCAACGAAGAAATGGTGATAGATTACCATGATGACCATGTTTAAGCTTAGGATATTTTTCTTGATTTTTGTTGTGATTAAATTGAATTTTGTACTTAAGTTTTGTTTAGTTTTACCTTAATTATATTTTTTTTGCTTGATTTTGAAAATAAAATCAAGATTAAAAAAAAATTAAAATTAATTTTAAATTTTTTATTGATAAAATAGGTATACCTATGAAAATACATATGGAGTCAGATGGCATGGACCCCAGTGCACAAACACGATATCAAAACTGTGCACAGAGGAAAGGTTAAAGTAAATCAGTTAAAATCAAACTAAAATAACGAGAGCGAGTGTGGTTATAAAATAAAATCCAAAAATAACAAAAATAATAATGAATAAACACAAAAATAACAGATTTTAAGACTTTAAAGATGATCAAAATTAAACATCAGTAATCTAACATTACTTACAAGAATATTACAAGAATATAAAATTAAGTTTTATTAAATAAATTAGTCGATGATGTAATGTAATTATTGGTATCAAGTATCAAGTCATTCGCCTGATCATGATTGAAGTTAAAAAGCCAAAATTTAACCAAGTTAAGAAATGCACAATGATGGTAGTAAATTGTAAAACCGATGTCCAATTGCTTGATATTATTATTATTATTTTTATTATTATAATTATTATTATTATTATTATACAAATTATTGTTATTTTTATTATTTTTATTATTATTATTATTATTGTTATTGGTATTATTATTATTATTTATTATTATCATTATTATTATCATTATTAATATTATTATTATTATTATTATTGTTATTATTGTTATTATTGGTATTATTATTTTTATTGGTATTATTATTATTGGTATTATTATTTTTATTATTATTATTGTTATTATTATTATTATTATTATTGTTATTTTTATTGTTATTATTAATTGATTTTTGTACCTGTAAAGAGCTTTCGTTTTCTAATAATTATAAGTAGGTATAATTCTAGTAAATAAAACAAAGCTAAAAAAAAATAAATAAATATTAAAAAAAAATAAAAGCAAATAAAAAAAAATTATAAAAAAATATATATACCTAATATGAAGGCGGTATTTAATTTCAGTTTTCCAACAAAGTATCTTTTTCATCCCTTCATTCTAAATTCAACTAAAAGAAATTAAAACAAAAACAAAATTGTGTTGAGGGCGTTTCCAATTTTCTTAATACTCTACAAATACACAATTATTTTGTTATATACAATTTCATCTGTAAAAGAAAAACAAAACAAAAACAAAATGATATAACATAAAATTTTCATCTGTACGCTGTAAATAATATGATTCTGTTTTATTTAGTTAAATATAAAGATACTTTTTCTCATCATATACTAAATAAATAAATTTTAGCTACTCTCTTAATACATATACACACAGGCTATAAATATATAATATTTATTATCATCTCTCATTTTCTCTATATTATTTTCCATTCAAATTTTGATGGTGTGAGTCTGTTTAAATTAATGCAATGATATTACATTATATACTTCTTTTATTATAAATAATTCTTATATGGAATTCAAGTATGTAGTGGTAACCGGTTCATACATTATCAAGAATACTACTTAACAACTATATTCAGAAGAAGAAAATTTATAGTAATGTGAAGTAAAATTCTTGAGTGCAGTTAATTTCAATTGAACAGTTTTTTTTTATATAGTTCATATAAACGAAAGTAAATACCTTACAGGTTAGTTGTGAACATGCGCTTCAAAAATACAAATCTTATGAGTATAAAAGGTCCCTGTTGGTTAATTATAATTTCAAGTTAAAGTCAAATTTAACAGTTTTGAAAGAACAAGGATTTCTATGGACTGATATAGATTTTTCGCTAGAGAGACGGGAATACTCATGTTTTATTGTTTTAATGAAAAGTGAAATTAGAATGATTCAGTAACAAAGAGGTACCTGATATGTAGTAAATACCTCTCAAATACCTTTTTTCTTCTACATTTTCGCTGTATCCATTCAAAATACTTTGATTTTCTTTAATAACTTTTTTTTTTACTGTGAAATCCTATGCTAATTTCACTAATTAGGTTTTATTCTTAAATTCATTTTTATTAATTATTTTTATTTTACAATTCAGCAAAGGACTAGAGAACACTGTTGAAATGATGAAGTCCTAATAAATCTAATGCTCGTTGAAAAATCGTACAATATGATATTTAGCCGGTCATTTACATAATTTTTCACTGATCTCTTAGTGTAACTAAGAGCTTAATAAAGCAGATATAATATAATAATGGAATAATGAATCCATATGAACAAATCCTATTTAAAAAATATTATTCTACTTTACCAAATTTTTTATTGAATAGACATAGACAGTAAAAAATGGTATAAATTTCTATAATAAAGTTATAGGTATCTAATTTATAATATGTTGATTTGTTTAGAAGACTATTGAGTATTTTTAAACAGTTATACACCTAAAATATATTTTATCGTTTTCAGTTCTATCAGGAGCTTCCAGTCGATAGTGCTCTGCACTTCTTAAGTCCTAGTTCTAAATTGAAAAATTTAGATTGCTTTTCATTAACAAGTTATTTGATAACTTATTATAATTTATAAACAAGCCTCTCTACAAAAAATATTGCTTTGTTGATCATAGTTAGAGGCAAGTTACAATCAGAATACAATAATGTTGTAGGATAATCCAATAGTATGAGACTTTTATAGATCTGTTAGTAGTAACGGCAACTTAATTTGTAACATATTTACATCCTTGACTGTAGAATTGGAAGTAAATACCATATTTTAGACTGATGGGTATGGAAGTATAAAATTTTATTTTTGCTACATGGTCGTATGCATAGTTTAGATATAGTTGACCATCATTTTCGGATTGTACTAGTTATTTCCATCGTGGACGTTTTGATTTTGCCAATGTGAATTTTCCAAGTTAAGGAAGCTAACTAGATGTATTGATGAAAGAGTAAATAACTTTTACTATCAACAGGGGATAGCTTTCACTTGATTTTTTCTTTTATAGAAAATTAAATTTTGTATAGGTTTCTATGTATATGTATAAATAATAGTAATGTTGCAGAACGTAAAATAGAAAAATTAAATAATAAAAATGTTCAAATCGACATACATTTATATAATATGTTTATATGTACATTTATATATTTACAAATATAGATGAAATTATTACTTTTCTCTGACTTTTTTTATATTTCTATTCTTATTTCTTTGATATTATTATTTATTAATGGGTAGGTTATTTTTATTTAGGTAGTGTTTAATATTTTTTTGTTTTCTCCTTTTTTTGGTGAATAGAATTTTTATTATATAATGTTTTAAAAAGTGGTGAGTTAATGAAATTTTGTACATTATAATGTAGATAATAAGCACTAAGCAAATGTAGAATAGGTACATTGTACATCGGTAGGTATGATAAATAGATGTGGTTAGCGCTACGTTGTTTAATCGAGAATTTTCCAGATGCTATACTAGAATTTAGATTTTTTTTTGTTTTTTTAATTTTGTAGTCCATATTATCAAGCCATATTTTTTAATTCAAAATTAAGAATCGTATTGGAAAAATAATGTCTAATAAATATTCATTTAGTATTATAATGTCTAATACATATTCCGAAATTGTGAAAACTGATGGGGCAATTTGGGACAATCTGGTTTTTTCAATTATATTATAAAAAAGTTTTGAAGAACACATTGCTCCAGCTTTCATATATTCGGAGTTATAGTGAATATTTATTAGATATTATTTTTCTAATCTGATTTTTTTTAACTCTGCTAAAACCCAGGTTAAATTTAAAAATATATCTACATATTTAGAATAGTTTTTATCCTAAAATACTGCTATGAGTCATGCATTCAAAGATTTTACGCTTAAATCTGGTGCTTAATACATTTACAATATTTGGCCAATGCAGCTTTATTAAACTTTACTTTATTATTTCTTTTTTAAAAATTAATTTAAAAAGCTATTTTCATTTACTTTTATTTTATTTCCAGTTATTTACCTCACTAACGAATTAACGAAACTGTGACAATTCTTGATAACTTTCTTCAAATATACTATTTCTCTTTCTCCGATGCCTTTCTACTATTGGATGTGTATTCTTTTGTATTCGTTTCAGTCCATATCCATTGCTATACGTTCATTAAAACACCGATGTCTGATATTACTCTTTTCTGTAAATTCCTCTTCTACCCTTGATTTTTTCTTTCTCGGTAGAAGTTAATATTTTTAACCCCCATCGCATGTCCAAAAAATGCAATTTGCAGAAATTCACACTTTTTATTAACTCTTATCATTTGACACTTGATGTACCAATGGAATTTGAAGCATTTTTCGACACGACCATATTTCAAATGCCTTTAATTTATTCATATTGGCTTTTTTTAAGATCCAAGACTCCATCTAACTGTACAGACCATACATTACAATTCGTAAAAAGTACCTATACGAATATCTAAATTTAAATTTCTGCAACAATGTACATTCTATATTTACTTAATGGTGATGCCATTTCGACAAGGCATCTTATTTCTTGTTGACAGGCCCAGTGTTAATTCGATAAAGATATTTGAAGTCGCATACACTTTTAATTAGAAAATTGTCGACAGTAACTGTTGTGTATATGGTGTGCTGTATCTATACTTATGGTAAACTTACTATACTCGGAAACTTTATTTCATTGACGTTGATTTTTAAACCAAGATTTATGCTATAGATGATGAGCTTTATCAATCAAATGCTGCAAGTCTTTCAAGTTATCTGTAAGAAGCGTTGTATCGTCAGCGTAACGAATTTTATTGATATAAGTGATGCTTACTTTAATACTTATTTCAAACGTTTCTGTTGATTTTTGATAGGTGTTCTAGGATTGAAAAGTAATGCCAACTTCTCACTTAATTAGAATGATGTTGGTCCACCTATCTGATGCCAGTATAAATTTTTAATGTATCAAATAGTTTTTTCATCAGTATCTATTTTTTTTAAATTTCAAAAAGCATATGTTGTTAAAGCTTATCAAATACTTTCTATTATAAATTTATTTACCTACTAGTATTCGCCCGTTCGTCGAAATTCGATGAAGTTTGATAAAAACTCGTACTCAATTTCATTATCAATTGTTTTCCATCATTTATATTTATTTTTGCAACTATTAGGTATAACTATTTTTTATTGGTTTATCTTAGACAACCACCGCATACGTAATAATTTATTTAAAAAATAAATATTAAATTTTGTTTAAATTTTGGCAATTAAAATAAGAAGCTATGGTCAGTTGTGGTAATTTGATAAATTAAATTTTTTCTATGTTAAAATGTGTATCCACTTGCATGTTTAAAATCAAAAATTTTTTGAAAAAATAGTTAATTTCGCTACGTCTCTTTCAAATATCTATCAATAAAGAGAATAATAATGAAAATCGGTTGTGAAATAGTTCATATATTTGTACCGTACTTTTTTCAATTTACAGATTAAATATCATTATTAGTTTAATTCTTTACATCAGCTAATTTTATTATTAAAATATTAAAAGCAAGAGTTTCCAAATTTATTCCAAATTGAACATTGCACCCAACAAAACAATGAATGAACAGCTTTGTAAAATAATTTTATTTACATAATCTATTCAATAATTACTATAATTTATTTACTTTCTCAAAGAACAAAAATTCAAAACTGTTTAATCCGTCATTTAATAGACATTTATTTTTTTTTTCAAAATATGTATAAACATAAGATAGAGTCCACATTATCTGTTAAAATGGGTAACTATTAAATTTTATTTTATTTTATTTTATTTTATTTAATTGAAATATAATGGTAGATAAAAGTAGATGAATTGTAAAAAAAAAAATGTTGAACATTTGTTATTGATATAGAAAAGAAAATAAAAGTTAAAAAAAAAAAAAAGAAAAAATACGAAAAGAAAAGGTTTTTAAAAGAACGTTAACAAGTTATATATACCTACCTAAATTGATGAACTCTTGAGATAATTAATAAATTTTATGAGTTCTTTGTCTTTTTCTAATTTAATTATATAAAGTATAATTATTTGTTTTAAGAGTTATAGGTATACCTTTTGTTGTATATAGTTTTAATATTTTTATTTTAAAGTTTTTTTTTTCATTTTGTTGTTTGAGTTATGAAATAAGTTTAAAAAGCATTAAACTAGTTTTTGTGTTATGATAGTTATTATGAAGAAAAGATGGTTGTAGTTTTTTTTTTGTAAAATTTTTAATATATTTTTAGAATATTTGTTTTGTTCATATATAGTGTGTTTCGTTTATGTGGTATAATTTTTTTTTTGTCATTGAGAAGCACATAGGTGATTTAATTAATCAAATAATAAAGGTGTTTGACGTTAACGGTTCTTTTAGCTAGTACATTTGAAGTTCATTTTATTTTAACAGACCTACTATTTTTGATACATTGTTTAAATTATTAATATTAAAATACTTACATAGAAATTATATCTGTGTCAATAAGGCAAAACCAGTTAAGTCAAATTTAACCATTCTGAGATACGTCAATTTGAAAATTTGTTTTAATATTTTTCTATCAAATTTTAACTAAAAAAAGGAGATTTGCTCCAAAATGTACAGTGTAAATTTTTATACGGATATAATGACTATATCATAAAAAATTAGTTAATTTTTAAACATAAGTTTTTTTATTAAATTCTATATTTTATAATATAGCAATTATTAATAATTTAAATTCTATATTTTATAATATAGCAATTATTAATAATTTACACAACTTATGTAACTTAAGTTATTTTGGCAAATTATGGATGTTTGTGCCATGCTTATGTAATCATTATAAGTTTTTTTTTCATTTGGAATGTAATCTGGATCCAGAAATTCATAATCATCAGTTTCAATAATTTCCATTATACTAACATTTTTTTGATAATTTTCTTTCATTTAAAAATCTAAGAAAATACATATTACTTAACTATAGTTAAAAATAAAATATAAAAATAAGAAATTACTATTCTACCATATTGTGTATTGTCGCATTTTTCTTCTTCCATTCTTTTGGTTTGTTGTATTCCAAAGCTAAATTTAAAATTTTTCGACTTCTCTCCATTATAAAATCCACTGGTAAATTTTTAATTATTAAATTACAAGAAAGATTATTAATTTTTCACTGTTTTTACTCAAAATTTTGTTATTTTTAAATGTTTTTTATAGTTTATTAAAATAATGATCTTTACTGCTTAAGTATCAACAAGAAACTGAACGTTCACCAAGAAGAATCGCTTAAAACAACTCAAAACTCGAGAAAGTTCAGTTATCATTTCTGTATACTATATTAAGTAATATAACTTATGATATTAATTCGAAAAATAACTGGCAAATTAGCTTAAGTCTACATAAGAAGCAAACAATTTTTCATAGTCTTAAGGCAAAATATCTTATGTAGACTTAAGATATTTTGACTTTGTAAGAAATTTTTAAAAATTTTACAATAAATCTTTAAGTTGAGTCTAACTTAAGCTATTTTGCCATTTTTAGTATTATATAAATCCAAAACTTGAGAAAAAATTGTGAGATAAGATGTTTTACCTTTTACAAGGTGACATCTATATGACATAAGATATTGTGTTTTTTTTTAAATTGTGAACTGTATTGTATGAATTATTTAATCAAACTCAGATAGAAATAAAGTAAAAAAATAGGGGAACTAAACTATAGTACAATCTCAATTTAATCTTATGTCAACTTAAGTGATTTTGCCTTATTGACACATGTATATTTATTCATAGTTTATTATTTTACACATTTTTCTATTTTTATTCCTTCATTTTCGACTTTAGTTAATTAATTTAATTATGTATCCGTTTGTCGGTGGTACAGATCATGTAAGTCCTGGAAATTAGGATTGATAACTTATTTTAAGATTCGTCTTTCACAAATTTTATTTTTTTATGAGACAGATAAATGCCGAACATTAACCTTCATTACCGGCATTTAGTTATTTTGATTTATTTAATGATGATTCCAATCAAATGGTTTTAATTTGGTTACATTTATTCAATTTCTAATGAGTTTTTCATTTACCAATACTTTTCGTTTAGATAAGCTTAAGCAATTTTTAAGCACAATTTGGTTTATTATTTCAAGTATCATTTTATATAAAAAAAAAAACAATTAAAGGAATGGTAGATATTATGCTTCCTTACATCAATCGATATTTGATTAAAAAATCAAATGAAATGTTATTAAATTTGATTTTTATTAAATACCACTTGTAATATACCTAAAATTTTAATTTTTTTTAATTTATGTTTTATCTTAATTGTATTTAGTAACTAATTTAAATAAAAAAGAATTGATTATTAAATTTATTAATTCATTAATTAAAAAAGACAAGCTTTAATAAAAAAATATAATTTAATCAAAAAATTATTTCAAATATTAAATCAAATTTTGTTAACTCTTATCCGAAAATTTATATCAAATTATAAGTATAATAATAATAATAATAATAATAATAATAATAAAATATAATCATTATTATGTCGAAGAAATACAAGAAGATCCTTTTGTAATTCAAAAATTGTATCTATTTGTAGCTCAAGCTCAAGCACGACTCTATTCGTAACGAATATATAGTTATCATTGTGGAATAATTATGGTTTTGATTAAATATGGCAAACAAATTATTTTCCTGGAAAAAAGGAAGAATTCGATACGGAACATAATCTTTGCTTTTGGCAAACGACAAACAGACTCATCGGCACGGAACGTTGTACAGCAGATACAGTATTTGAGGGAATCTACGTTAATCAATTAAAAATATTATCATGTTGTTCATTTACGCAAAAATTAATTCCAATAAAGTATAAGTAAGATGTGACAATATTGTGGTAATTATATTGTTTGTAAAAAGCATAGTAAAACCAAAATCTTATGTACCCACCTGTTCAAAAGATTAAATTTTCATCTCTTTAATTAAAAAAACTTATAAAAAGCGGTTATTTAATTTGAAAATAAAAATGCTTGTACAATTATTAAAATAATTTTTATTTAATATTTACATTGGGTCAATTTGAACCACAATTTGTTTGTAAAGCGTACAAATTCTATTTCCGGATAAGGGTAAATATTATATTAAATGATCGTACGTATTTAATTTAATAATTATACTCAATGATTACACATAAATATAATACTTAAGTGGTAGGTATTTAAGAAAAAAAATTAGAACAACACTCTGTACGAGCCCTAATTGGCCTAATTTAAGATGAATTAAATGAAATTATAAATTTATATAATTAACAACTAGCTAATATTCAATAATAATAAAAAATAGTATTGTAACTAACTATATCTTACCACATGTAATAATTGTTAATTTAATTTTTGAATATAATAACAAAATATTTTAAGAAAGAAGTGTCTTAGAAGAAAATATTTGGAATATCCGGATGAACAGCTAAATGTCTTGAATACAACAACAAAATATTTATTTTACCAAAATTAAAACAATAGGGTACTTAAGTATATTACAATTGAAATTGCAATAGCATACATAATAACCAAAATGACTCAAATTTGAAATAGATAAATCCATTAAATAAACACACCTATATTTTTACCATGATCGTTTCAAATTAATTTTAATTTATCAATTTGTATTATAGCCAGAGTCCAAAACACTGAAGCAATCTGCAAGTAGTAGACGAAATACGCGTATCTGTATTCTAAGCATATCAGTAAAATTAAAAGGACTATTTTCAACAATTAATTTGTATTAATTTAATTTGTGGCTTCCTTTCAATAGCAAAAATTATAACCCCTAAAGTTTTGACGTAGCTTTGTTATAACTTAATTTGGTAATTTCGATTTTTTTTTTTGTATAAAATCTATTTTAGATATCAGCGATTCTCTGTTCAAAGTAACTAAATAAGTACCGGATTTTAAGTTAAGAATATAATCTTTAACTCTTTCGACCCAGCTGGTACAACGTGTATGTATCGCTAAAAGTTTAAGCATTCCTAAAACTAAGAAATTGCATATAAATTGGTTTGAATCTATGCCAAATCGTTTTCAGAACGTTTTTTTTATAGTTCTCAAAACAAAAAAACATGTTAATTTTGAGGTATTTTTGTCAACAAGGTACCGTTATTTTTCGGAGAGAATCAATTGCAAAGTGAATGGTGGGTGATACAGTAGTTCTTTAGTTTAAGAATAATTTTAATTGAGGAAGTAGGTACATCAAATCTGAAAATCTTGCTAAAATAAATTAAAATAAAACAGATTTTAGTGTGATATAAGGCAAGATTTTTTTATTTCTAGAATAAATTCTTGAAGATATTTCTACAGATAGTATATAAATGTACTAGCCGTCTTGAGACATGTAGCAATATATTATGTAGCAACAGTACGTTGCACACTATATTATGTTTGGTTGTATTACAGATATTTAATAATGTTTTATACCAGCCCGCACTGATGGGGTCCCACTGTGTAGACACATTGTAATTGCCAAAAATAATTGTAAGAGCCCAAATAATTGTAATTTAGAAAAGTACATAAGATGATCTCAAAACACATTTCATTTTAACTTTGTAATTCGAAATACGGATCGAAAGTGTTAATGTTTAAGACTACTCATAGATAAATTTATGAAAAATTACTTTAAATAAAAAGTGGATAGTCATAACTGACGTTGGTAATTAATTAAGTGTATTATTAATAAACGGGCTTTCATTGGTTTTATTATTCATAATTATTATTAAGAAGCTAGTAGTTTAATAAATTTTTTTTTTACAGATTTGAACAATTAAAATTGAATTGTCAAATTTAAAACCTCTGAATTGAAGTGAATGTAGGCTACTACCAGATCTAATGAATAATGACTCATAATAATATTTTTTGTTTTTCTAGAGAGATATAGAGAGAGAGAGGACAAAATAAATGTAAAATAACTTAAGCCCGACGTGTTTTTTTTTTTTTACAATGTTGCTTGTGGGTGATCTTTTTTTGTCGTTAATAAAATAATTTTTGATAAATTTTTAAAATTTTTAAAAGAGGTCCTTTTTTTCGTATATACGTACTCTTTCTTCTGATTTGGCTTGTTTTTCATTTTGTACAATCATTCTATTGTTTTGAAATTCTTTTCATATTTTATTATAACTAAAGATCTTCTATTGTATACAGATGGATATATTTGGCGACACGATGTCTCGTCTATTGTTTAAAGAACAAAACAAAAGCAAAATAATACAAAAATAAAACACGCATAAAAGAACGCATTATTCTTACCTTTTTGATATCCTTATTTCAAAATTATTATTATAAAGGATCACAGAATTAAAAAAAAAAAATAATAATAATAAAATAAAAGGATATTAAATTGTTTCTTCATTCTTCATCATCTAAATTCTAGAAGTTTATTTCGTTTTATATTTTATTTATGATATGGTTGGTGCTCTATTGACCATAAGATGCGAGAATTTTAACAATTACCATTCAATAAAAGAATCTTTAAGTGAAAAAAATTTTTTTTTATTAAAATTAAGAAGGATCTTTCTTTTTAGTAGTAGTATATCCTCAATTATAAACAACAATAAAATTAAGAACAAAAATATGTATTTAAGTATATATGGGAAATAGTTATCGCCGACAATATTAGAGTACAATGTTTTCGAATCGAGATTAACGATATATTAGAGTATATACAAGACATTCGTAATACCAAATGCATTCTGGGTATTTGAAAACTCTGATCATAAGAATTTAATTCGAATTTTTAATTAAATCTAATATATTGTATATTCCAAGATTGCAAATGGAAGCTGAATATAACTAAAATGTTTAAAAAATAAAAGAAATAAAGCTTGAATAAAATATCTGAAGAATAAAACTAATACTTCTTACCAAGACTTCTTAATTTTATTTAATTCTTACAAATTACTACTATTACTAATAACTTTTACAATAATTATTTAGGTATCGTTATTTCTGAATTAAAACATAATCCTACATCATTCTGGAAATTTGTTAACTCCAGATAAAAGTCTGATCTAATTTTATGACCTATAATAACATAACTTCTTCCGACTCATTGCTGAACTCTTTAAACAATTTTTCTCCTGTTCCTACACAAATGATTTGTTTACAGCTGATTCAGACAATTTTAATCATATTTTAAATTCTCCAGAATTTTCAATGTCATCAATTGATTTTTCGGTGTCAAAAATAAAGAACTACCTAAATAAGTCAAACAATAATTTATCGTCTGGTCCAGATAACGTACTAGAAATTATACTAAAAGATTGCTCAGAGAGTCTGGCGTCACCATTATCATTATTATTTAATTTATCATTTTCAATGGGAATATTTCCACTATATTGGAAAAGCTTTTTCGTAAGACCTATCCATAAAAAGATTCCAAAAATTTAATATTAAACTACAGACCAATTGCCAAAGGATCGTGTATTCAGAAATTATTTGAATTGATGGTTTATGATTCAATTTATAACTGGTGTTGTAATTCATTAGTACCCAATAGCATGGGTACTATCCATTGGATAGCAAGTAGCATGGAGTTATGAAAATAAATCTACAGTGACCAATTTAGTAGAATTCTCCAATACTGTTATTAGTTCATTCGAATTAGGTACTCAAACGGATGTCATTTACACAGAGCTAAGTAAAGCATTTGATATTTTCCCACATAGTTCTCTTGAATCAATGGAAAGTCCAGCATTTTAAATTTATATACGAGTCCATTATGCCTAACCGAATCAAATGTTTTCCCTACATCAAGTATAGTCATTTTAGTTGAGTGTTTTCGGAAAATTTTAGAGTAATTTTTTATTTCTATAGCAACTTCATGACTAGTAGAATGGGATGGGCGAAATCCGAAATGTTTCGAAGGTAATATAGAATTTTCATCAATGACATTAATAATTCTTTTAAACACTTTTCTAGAATTTTACTTGGCGAGCTCAATATGTTGATTGATCTGTAGCTATGTGTATGAGATTTGTTTGGCTTGCATATTGGAATAGTTTTAGCGATTTCCCAAATATGAATTTTAAATCATGCGTTCAGAATGCCACAAAAATAAAAAAGAGATTCTTTAGTAAAATATTTTGAACCGGATCTGGGCCTGGTGCTTTATTATTTCTACTATCATGAATATATGTTTAAATTTCATTAATATTTAAACAAAGGGTACTGGACCAGGTAAAAAAAACTCATAAAGCGTTTTTTTTTACTTCACCGGGAATCAAACCCTCAGATCTTTCGGTTGAAAGACAGGCGCTCTAACTATTGTGCCTTCCAGGGTGTAAATCGACAATGCATTCTCCGGAACTTGAAGTTTAGGTCGAGGTGCTTAATTCTAATTCTTCCTTTTTATTTTTCAGCCTTTATATAATATTAGGATCTTGTAGGTTGAAGAAATTAATGTTAAAATTAGAGATATAATAATTAAGCAAATATTTAACATTTTGTGTGCAAATTTCTCTTAAGGAGTCTAAAAATATTGATTTGTCGATCTTGTCGATTTATTTTTTTTTCTAATTAAAAATTTCAAAATATAGGTATTCCAAACGTTATGTAAATACCATAATTGAAATCATTTTTGTTTTATTTTGTTGTTCAAAATTTTTTCAAAATGTCCTTTGGGCAATTATCAAGTTATTGGTTATATACAAAAATCTCTTGTTAAAATTTGTTATCAGCATATTTTAATTTATTTTTTCTTTTTTTTCACCATATATTTTCATATAAAACCGTAACTCATAAATCCAGCAATCCTCTTTACTTCATATTATTAAATATATATTATTATACACCAATATATACGTATATAAATATAATGTGATTTGTACTTTTCAAGGATGTACATTAAAGGAATCAAGATCTCTTAAAAAAGGATAAAAGAATAAAACAATATTGGAATTTATTTACTTTTTCTCATTGATTGTTTCCATTAAAATAATGACACCTTTTGCGATTTACCGGCAAACATTTTCTTTTTATTATTCTCACATAAAATGAGAATTTATTTTTTTTATTTTTATTGTCCTGTTTTTGGGTGTAATCGTATTATCTAGTTTTAGTGTTTATAGTTTTATGTATGTGTTTGTATATTTTAAAATTAATTTTTAATTGAAGAAAGTAATTTATTTATTTTTGTTGTTGTTTTGTTGTTTTTTTCCTCTCAGTTTTAGTTTTGAATTGATTAATTGAAGGTTGAATAAAGGATATTTATCAAAATCAAAATTCAAGTATCCAAATGATATTCAATATATTTATTTTGAAATAAATTTTAGGAGATTATTCAATTATATTCTGTGGGAAATCTTTTTAAGGATAATTTCATAAAGGTATATATGGTTTTTTGTTATTATTTAAAATTTTATTTATTTTATATGATAATTTTTCAAAAACTGAAAAAAATTGATTTTTAAATATAAAAAAATATATTATAGATATAAAATATGTATAAGTTATGAGTAAAATTGTGGAAATTAAATACAAATAATGCATTTAGTATTTGAGTCGAGATATGGAGAGTCACCAAACGACATTCGACGATAATTGGATTAAATCGAACAGGTGATATGAAGACAATGTTGTAACATGGTAAAAAATACAAATGATGGTTCTAATGTTCATCTTGAATTTATGGCTATGTATAAAGGCTATGAATATAGAATTGATCAATTTGGTTCCACATTCGGGATGTTAAGGTTATAAACGAATTTTCATAATTTGAACTTGTCTTCTGCCAACTAGGGATTTTTATACATGCTGCATATGCTTATCCCTATACACTTTTAGGGATAATCACATAAAAAAATTTAGGGGATTCAGAGGGAGATCTTGTATCGTCGTAGGACCTAATGACTATATCCCAAGAATAGGTGCAATTCCTAGCTTTCCAAAAATATATGTCTTTAGTGGCGCATCTTATCCTTTAAGGACGAAAAGGAATCGTCGAATAGTTTAGAAGATATAAGGATTTATTTAAAAATATTGTTGTTTTTTTAACACTTTTTCTATATAAAACTAGGAATGTGCCTTTTACGAAATAACAATCTTCTGAAGTCTAGTCTGCAATTGTCTAGTCTAGTCTAGTCTTCAATTGTTGACAACAAACTACCTATAAATTGAATAACAATTCAGGTAACCTCGCACATTTATTTTAAAATAAGATTTGAAGATGGAAAACCGACACTTTCAACCGAACTCATAAGACACACGTCGGGACAAATTAATAGCACTTTAAAATATTTTATAAAAATTATTAAATGAAAAAACTATAGCAGCCCTGCCTGGTGTATGGGTCATCTGATCTGACCCAGAGCATAGATGTTTAAATGAAGTTTTTTCTCCACAAAATAATGAAATTTTATTAAATTTTGTTGTGATATAAATTTGTGTGCCAATAAATTTTGTAATGACTAAATTAAAATAGAACTAGGCCTCGATCCTAACAATGGTTTTTCACATTCAATTAGTCGATTCACGATAAAATAATATATAAGTAAATACTCGAAAATCCTTGCACAATTCACTTTATGTGTAAAAATGATAGTACACTACCTAATGTCCAAAAAAGTCATTCTAATTTCCTGACTTTTATTAATTATATAAAATGTTAGGTACATAACACTGGACAAGTTCTATGTCCGTGATATCAATCTCGAAACAGAAATCCGGCTCGTTAAATAATCCAAAAATTCTATTCGTTAAATGTTCGTTAAATCGTATGGAAACATGGACACTAAAAATAATGATCATGAATAAGCTTGAAGCTACTGTAATGTGGGTATACACCGCAGAGTACTGATCATGGGTAGATCGAGTGAACAATAGTGAAGTCTAAGTAGAATAGATATAGAGACTGTGATTTGTTATTAGCAATAAAACGAAGAAAAACAACTTATCTGGGTCACATGATTCGAAATGACATCATACTCTACAACTGATTCTGAAAGGTAAAATTAAAGGTAGCAAACGTGTTGACAGAAAACAAATGCCATGGCAAATAAATATCAGACAATGGACCGGCCTCCGAACGATGGGAAAACTAATCCACCCAACGCAGGGTAGAGAGAATTTCAGAAATGTGATCGCAGACTTATAGTAGTGGATATGCACCTGAAGAAGAAGGATTTTAAGAAAAAATAAAGACGAGCCACGAACTATCATTGCAGATTTTAAATAAACATCATACCAACTATACATAAATACTACTTTTTATGCTTTTACAGTATCGCTCTATCATAATTAGTATAGTTTGTTTAACTTACATGCAAAGATTGCATTATTAAAATTAAATGTACCGGTCCTTCGTTGAAATGCATGAATTCATTTCCTAACTGTATGGGGTCCCAAAATGCTACTTAATATGTACCCCCCAAAAGAATTGTAATATATTTCATATGTCAATCATATTTTCACTTAAACAATTTTATTCCAATTATCAATACATTCTACTGACTCACTCTGTTCACACAAAATTCAATTCAAAAAAGGACAACAGAAAAATTGAAAGTTAAATAAAATATTTAATCAATATATTTTTAAGGTGTGTTCCAAAATCACAAACAATTAAATGGCGGCGAAAGATTTTTATTTTCAATTGAATTCAAGAGTAGTTAACAACAATTTATTAATAACATTGAATGAATCAATTGTTATCAAAAGAAAAAAAATTAAAATCATTTCCAATAATATTCCATTTGTTCACTACCATCTTACCCTTTCAGTAATCGTTTATAAAACAAAAACAAAAAAAAAATACTAAAAAATAAAACCAAAAATTTTCCAAGGGTATGTCTTTATTCTTATGAAAAAACAAAAAAATACCTTAAACTGCTGCCCAATACTTTGTCTTGTCATAGATCAACAACTTAAGAACTAACAAATGAATCACTCAAATAAAAAAAAAAAACAAAAACAACAACCAAATAAAAAAGAAAATAAAAAAATTGAATTAAGTAATAAGAAACACTTTATCCGATTCCGTGTCATTTTAAAGCGTTCAATCAAAATAATAACAAAAAAAAAATAATCATATAAAACTTAAAATATCCAAATTGACTCCTCCTTATCGAATTTTTAAAGAGAGTTAAAGAAAATTAGAGAGCAAAAGAGAGAGATGAAATTAGAGAAAATAACGGACACAAAATATTTTTATACAACTTGTTAAAAATTAAATATGTATAAAAAAAAACCCCTTGATGAACATCAGAGCATCGGTTAACTGTGCTAAACAAACACTTTAAGTCCCAACAACAACACATCACATTTCTTCTTGACTTCTTTTGACGTTGTTTTTTATTATTAAATTATAAAAAATGAATGCAATGTCAATAATTTATACAACGATAATCATACTGATTGCAACATATTGATGATGATCATAATTTTGATCATGATGATGACTATATGTATATAAAAAAAATATCACAGGGTATCTCTATGAAAATTTCTGTTATAAAGATCGCATTATCATCATCAACATGGCCATCATAACCATCATCGAAAAATATAGGTATATATATATATTTTTTTTTTCAAAGAGTGATGCTTATTACTATGCACTTCTTATGATTATTTTTTTTGTTGTTATTTTTTTTTTTTTTATTAAACAACACACATATGATAGGTTTTTGAAAATAATAAAAACCACAAAAAATTTGTTAACAAGAGAATTCCGACACCATAATATATTATTTGAAATTCCTGAATATCAATGCAATATATACAATCCCAAATATAAAAACAAAAACAAAAACAAAGCAACAAGTGCTTCTTAGGTGTTCTCTTATGAAATATTTATGAGTATATAAAAATTCTAAATCATAAAAAACAAAATAATATTCTCTTACGAATTGATCATCACCCAATCAATTTATTCAATCAATTTATATGCTGACTATACTCTCTTGCGAGATTGCACTTAAGAGATCAAGAAAAAAAAATAAAAAACAAATATTTTTTGGTGGCAATCATCCAAATCATTCTTGACAGTCGATGGGAATAAATTGATCTTTAATATAAATTGATGATGAATTCAAGATCATTCGTCATTTTGATCATATCATCTCATATTATTGCATTTTTTATATGGATACTATAATATATAAAATTGTATACCATGTATAATTATAGGCCATATATAGGTACAGTTAGTATTAAAAGTTAATAATTATTATTTTTATTTCCACATTTACTCATGAATGTGAACAAATTGGATGATTGAGTAAGGATATATGTGTGTGACAAAGTTTAAGCTTCCAATAGATTATTTCAGGTTTAGATACATAAAATATGTATCTGGCGTATTATATCATAATGCCGTTGGAGCTAAACAAATATTGCTTACCACAGAAATGTTAACTCTGATCTGAATTAGCACTAAATCGCTAAGCATGGCATACATATGATACAGAAAGGTTAAACTCTTTATAAATCCAAATAAAAGCACTATTGTTGCCTTCACAAACAAAATAGTTAGGGACAAATTAAAGAAACGTTACCTAAATGGCGTAACGATTGACCTTTCCAAAGAAGTCAAATACATTGAAATCGTACTTGATAAACACTTAAACTGGAATGCTCATCTAGACAATGCTCTAACCAAATCCAGAGTTGCACTTTGGACATACAAAAGCCTATGTGGCCGTAAATGGGGACTAAACCCTAAAAAGGAATTATGGTTATATACCGCAATAGTGAAGCCAACCTTGACCTATGCATCTGTAGTTTGGTGGAAAAAAAGTACGCAGATCACAGCTCAAATCAAACTCAATAAACTACATCATTCATCCTCTCTGATTATAACTGGGGCCATATGGACAATGTCCACCGCATTATTAGAGACTCTGCTTCACCTAGAGCCCCTTCATCTCTTTATACAAAAAGAAGCAATCGTTCATAACTACAAATGTATTACTGGTATACTTACAAATGTATTACTGATGATCCACAAACCAAAAAAGTGGTACACCCAGAACTACACTTACCGTGGTACACTTTAGAAGAATGATACGCTTTTGTTAGCGTTATCCAACTACTGCTTGCCAAGAAATAATTTTGAGAAACCTTTCAATATAATCTTGCCATGCAGAGAGACGTGGGAGACCAGTCCACTCTCTTTCGACAAAGGATCAATAACAAAAAGGTATACTGATGGCTCCAAGAAAATGAATGGAGTAGAATCTGGAGTATATGGAAAAAGCTCAAGGCCAATTTCTATTCAAGCCTAGATACTACAAACACATTTTTCCAAGCCGAAGTACATGCTATAAAACTCTGTATGCGAGAGAGTTTAAGAAGAAATTACAGAAAACGTAAAATCTATTTTCTCTCTGATACCAAAGAGGCCATACTAGCTATTAATTCATATACCATTATATGGAAGTTAGTATGGGATTGTGTAGAAATACTTAAAACACAAACAAAAACAAATAATGTAATAATAATGTCGGCACCAGGACGTTCTGGCATGGCAGGAAACGAAGCTGCAGATTATCCAGCAAGGAAAGCATCGGATACACCGTTCACAGGGTCAAGTCCGTTCTGTGGGATTTCCTTGAGCCCAGTGAAAATGCAATTAAAAGCCTGGTTAGAGCATAAAGCTATCGACTTTTGGGCCAATGTTCATGGAAATTGTCAAGCAAAATTGCCTAAATGTCAAACCTAAATGCTCGCTCAAGAAAACGAAAACTCTTCTTGGCCTTAATAGGAATCAGGTACGTATTTTGGCAGGGATAATAACAGGCCATCGCCTAATAAAGAAACACCTTTTTAAAATGGGTCTAATAGACAACAGCTTGTGCAGAATATGCGGAATAGAAAAAAATCTTTTGAACATCTGAAGGGCTCACTCGCAGCAGACTTCGCCATTTGGGAACAGTTTTTTATATTTAATTAACTAAGAAAAACTTGTAAGAACAATAAGCCCATTTAGTGCGGTGATATAGGGACAGATTCCCTCCCGAAAAATTTTAAATCTAATCTAACATACAGAATATTGTTCGATGTCCAGTTACAACGTGCACCGCACAAAATGAAGGAACTCAAAGAACAATTTGTCTAAAATTGATGTAGATTGTTTGATAAAAAATTGTCATAATCCCAAAAAATAATTGAGAGTATAATCTGATAACAATTTTTAAATAGAATAAAGCTACACTATATAAGAAGGCTGATTAGGTTCCTGACAATAATATAGTAGTGTTTCACATTTACTGATTAAATTAAAATGAAATTAGAATAGTTACAACCAATTCAATCACTAGTCGCTATGTACCTTTTATCCGAATCCAATTGAAATTGATTAATCCAAACCAACTGAATCGTCACATATTACTGAAATAAATAAATACACAATGAACTATTTCTATTGATAAAACGTCATTTTAAATAAAACTATAGTTAGCTATACATGTTCATTTATTTTTTTTTTCCTCATTCATCTTCGACTCTAATATCAGCTATTGCCAATACATTCTGTATGATATACCCACCTTAATCATTATTAGTTTAAAATATCAAGTCAAAAATACATTACTAATATCATAGATGAATATCTTAACAAATAAGAGTTCTGCTCCGGCAGAACATATACTAAAATTGGAACGGTACAGAGAAGATTAGCATGATCACTGCGCAAAGGTGACACGCAAAATCGTAAAGCGTTCCACATTTTTTCTATGCGAACAAATTGATAAAATGCAACCCGCTTTTTTGGAAAGTTGTCAATACTCAGAAAATCCGCTCATTGCATCGATTATAGATTAAGTTAGGATAATTTTAGTTAGTTATAGGTTAAATTTAAGTAAGTTTTATATATTAAATGTTATATATTTTTGCTTAAAACTAAATATTAAAAACAAAAAATAAAATAAAAATTTCGCAAAAAGCTAAATAAAAAGAATAATAGATGTAAATAAGACATAGTATAAGCTCTAACTAAAATTAAACTCTGTAAAACCAAATAACATATTATTATAATTAAGGCGAAATAACTAAATAAATAAATAAATAAATAAATTAACAAGACAACCTGATGGTATGTAAGTTGATAAAGATATTGATATTGGTTATTGAATTACGGGGTTTGATTTTATTTAACTTTATTACTTTACGAGACGGAATGTTAATTTGTATTCATTTTATACAGTTGCAATGTACTATAGTCATGCATTTAATTTTGCCTCACTGTAGTTGCAGATTATTGATATTTGTTTTGTTAATTTAAGATTAAGAAAATTGAGTTGATATCGGACTGTGTTATTTGTTTGTGCCACTGTACAGCAAGTACCATGTCATATCGTTGCATTTAATTAATCTACGATTTAAATTACGTAGAAATACAAAATATTCAAAACACAAGAATAAATCACACATAACTTTCTTACCATCATTGTATATTCACTATTTTCCATATAGAACAATTCAATCTGAAATAGATGATCAATTACTTTTGATCTGTACTGTATTTATGTCAAGAAAAAAATTAATTTTGGTAACGAATGAAACATTTAGAAAAACTAGTCATGAAAATTATGAAAATATTAAAAAAAAAATAAAGTAAAAAATTAAAAAAAAATTATTTTCGATTTCAATTCGATTTTGTTTTTATTGTTTGTTTTTTTTTTTTTTTTTTTAAAGAAATGCAATATAATTTTGATAAAAGATCAAAATTGGGGATTAGTAGGGTATAAAATTATATAAATTTTTTTTTAAAATTTTGAAAAAAAAGGATTTCATGTTTCCTCTACTCTGTGTATTTAAGGATTGGATTGGAATTTAATTCAGAAGTGATTTTGATTTTAGTGATGCCGTGAATTTGATATCGTAACGTGACTAGTCAATTATTGAATTATTATGATGCTTTAATTTTCAATTTTTTATTTTAATTTTGATTTTTAATGTTTTTTTTTTGTTGCTTTGATTTAAGATGGTTTTTATGCCATTTAATAAAACAATTTATATTTGACATTATCAGTGGGTATTAAAAGAAGATTGGAGAATAGGTGTTATAAAGGATAAATTAACGTTTAAGAAATTACATTATTATAATGTATGCAACTAAATGGATTCCATAGAGAGAATCAACTGTTTTGATAAAAAAAAAAAAAAACAAATATTGTTGGTAAGATTTATAATATTTCTGTGGCGGGGCATATTTTATCAATATTTGTGTGACATAAGAAAAGTTTTTTTTTTGTTATTTAATAAAATTTATTTTGATTGCTTGATAATTTATTAAAATTTTAAAATATTTTATTGGATAACGAATTTGATTTTTAGAATGGCTTGTTTCTTATTTGTGTTCTGTATTCAATTAAAAACATTCGTAGTTTTATTGCGCAGCACAGAATAGTTCAACATTAATTGATAAAACCAGTTAAGTATATCTTTTCTAAAATGGTGATTGTTCAAACCTTGCCAGTTATATTTTATTTATTTATTTATTCAAACAAATCTCAAAAAGAACTAGGTAGCTCGTACAGAATTTATAATTTATAAAATAGTTTTATCCAGATGAATGAAAGCCGGCAGCCGATATGATCTAGTCGTCTTGTGAACGATTTTTTTTTTTGTGGTCTAGTGATACTAATCGGAAGATCCTGGATTCGAGACCCGCTCAATAGTTTTTTTTTCCAATTATTCTTTGGAATTAATTTGGAAACAATTTGTTTATCACTAAAATAAAACTATGTTTTTATAAAGGACAAGTTACTCTACAATAGATATGGTTTTCCTCATTTAAAATTAATAGTAAGTGTATCATAAAAAAAAGCTAAAGAAAAACATTTTTTTTTTATATTAGCCAAATCAATGGGATAAGCACCCTAACTACCTTCGCCATATTAAGATGAAGAAAAAAGAAGGATGAAGGATAGTAAGGAGAAATAAAATTAGAAAAAAATTAAAATAGAATAGTTAGTACAGAATTTACGGACAGGTTAACAGATATTTATTTACCCGTCTCTTAAAAACTTCTAAGTTATACGTTTGAGGGAATACAAAAGATGGTAAGGTACTCCATACTTCAGAGGTTCAGTTGATGAAAGAATTTTTATATTTCACATTTCTGGGTCGAAGAGGCTCTACTACAAATTTATGAACGAGGGTTGCCCTGCCAGTATTACGCTGGAATGATTGTATTTTGGGCATAATACTTTTTATTTCGTCAGGGCTATTACCCAACAGATATTTATTACATTACGGCGATGACTTAATAATGTTGAATTATGATGAAACTATTGTACGAGTTGGGTATTCCAAATCTCTGTGTAAAACGCAGTTAGGGTGTTCATCCCATAGGCTTCAATCACTAATCGACTTTATATCCAAATCCAATCCAAATTGGATAATAGAAAGCACCTGTCACATTTTACTGATATAAATAGATATACAATGAATTATTTATAGTCATAAAAAGTCATTAATTAGACTAGTTATGTATGTGTTAATTTATTTATTTTCTCAAACATCTGGGACTCTATTATTAGCTATTAATTCAATCCATCCTATATATCGATATATCGTAATCGTATTTTTTTTGCGTTGATTGGTGGGAATCTTCATAGACACAATGGCCTGGCTTCCATTGTGTGTCAAATTTTTACTGACTAAACCACACCCATCCCATCAAAACTAATCCGACGGACTAACCATTAATTTATTTCTGTTATTGTGTTATTTTCTTAAAGAAAAAGTTTACGAAATTCTATTGTATTAAATCTAGTGGCTTAGTTCCTTTAAGCTTTCTGATATAATTTTGACTATCTAGCAGTTGAGTGGCCTCAAAGTTAACATGACCCTCCAGACCGAGCCAAATGCTTTGCTGCGTATCTTTTTATTTCATTTTGATTGCAAGGGGTTTTTAGATCTCTGTGCAAGTCACTGTTGCGAGCATAGGGCATTTAACATGTTGCGCAAGACTTTATTTTGGATTTTTTGTATACAAAGTACGTGTGTATGTTTGGCACATCCCCATATTTGTTAAATTTCCAACAATATCTTGTTATGCATAGGTAATTTTGAATTTCGACCTAAGAGCCAGTACATTTCTCTATATTTAATATCAAATTAAATTTTTTTCTTTTTGACGGGCTCTTTCCATCTAAGTTTAACATCTAATGTCGTTCCTAGGTATTTAGCGTTGTTTGCTTGGGGTATATTTACCCCATTCAGATTTACCGATGGTTGATTTTCTAATTTTTTATTTGTAAAATTTACTTGTACTGATTTTAACTCATTGAGTTTAATTTTTCATTTCTTTGTCCAGAAGTATAGCTTGTCGCTTGTAATGGTAACGTATTAGATTAAAATATAAATAAAAATAAAAGAAGAGCTGAAATTCCAGCGTATATGTCATAAGATTAAATTTTGGTAGCTTAAAACTAATATGCGAGCAACAATTTGTAATGAAAGTAATTCTTATATATTAGTCCAAAATTTAGTATAGCCTAGTGAAATATGAGTTTCTAAAGGCTTAAATAGTAAAATTAAAATAGCGACAATACCGTTACCAACGTAATATCTCAGTTAGGTACCCAATGGAATATCCTAAATTTGTTGGATCGACAAGGCATTTCACTTCACTTCCCCATCAGTCCGAGCTAAAATTGAAATTTATAATAAAAGTATAAATATAAAAGTATATTGCAACCTTATGTTATTATAAACAAATACAAACCAAATATAAAATTTCAATTGGACCCAATTGGCATGACGTGTTTGAATTGTATAAGTGTAGCAGCAACCTAAAATAAATAAAAACCCATTAAAATAATTTTTTTTTTTACACTCTACAGTAATTTAAGTAGAATCACCTTTTCGTGCTTAATTAAGTACGGTACTCCAATTTTACACTACAATCTACAATATTTCGAGTATTTAATTAACAAATTACTGGCTTATCAACTCATTAAATGTGGAAAACTACTGCTATTGTCAGGAACTAAGCCTTTTTAAATAAAATAGTTTCATTTTTATTTAATTTGTTACCAGATTATACAAATATTAAAATATAATTACTTAGATTTTGTACATCACGTCATCACTAATTAATTTTTTATAAAATTGTAAACAAAACAATTGAATATGACAGCTGACAACAAACCAGCAAACATATTTCAATAAAATAAATGCGACAACTAAAAATATTCCAGCAACCAGTCGTTCCGGAATATCGTGAAACATCTAGTTAAATGTTGCAGTAGAAGAGTGGAGATATATTGTATGATGTCGATAAGTTTTTTCTCCTATCAACCAAGAATATAAATAGAGGGTGTTGGGCCAATGTTTTTCCTCTTTTTTTTTGCGCAGACTCAAAGGAATCAACAAGGATGAAGTAAAAGATAAATTGTAATCATTAATGTAATTAACTAATAAAGACAACATATTAACTTATATCTTATGTGACTTCTAGAATATTTTTCAAAATTTTTTTTTTTAAATTCAGTTGATAACTTTTTTATGTTGGACTGGACCAAAATATAAATAGAATGCCCAGAAGATTGGATGTTAATAACAATATCACTTAAATTAACCCAAAAATAAGATAGACAAAATTTTTGTTGTTTCTTCTTTTATCGTTGTAGCTTAAAATGATGTTGGCCGATTAGCAATTATTTCTTTAAGAGCTTTCACAAGGCAATTTAGGTTTAGTTTAATATGAAAAGAGTAGTACAATAAATTGATCTATAATTACTTGACTATGTAAAAATAAAGCACCTTGTAGATTTCGTTGCGTCTTTTATTGTTAAAAATTTTTGTCCGTTTCTGTATTTGTTGTTATTTTATTAATTTAATTTTTTGGCTGTGCATTTATTTTACATTCACTTAAAAATAATATTTTGGTTATATATGTCCTAAAAGTAATTATATTGATTCTTTCCAAAGTGATGAAAAACTTTCGAAATATCTTGAGAGCAAAGGTATAATATCTGACAGACAATATGGTTTTAGACCGTACCGATCTACCGGTGACATGATGACATGCCTTTGTGAAAAACTCAATATCAGTCTACACAATTCTGAGAATCTGACATTGTTGCTTTAGATATTTAATTAAGATTTAGTCTAGATAAATCATATGCATTGAACAATTTTACAGTTTACTAAACTATTTTCAATCATTTTTTTTAAAAACTCACTATCTACGGAGCTGCAACCATATTATTTCACTTTCCTAAATTTTTATTTAAGTAGAATTCTCTTTGAATCATTTTAAAGTATCACGTGGCATTACAAACATAATTTCGTTTAAAAAAAAAAATTATTTTGCACCTTTACTTACAAAAAAAAACAACAACAAAAAAATTTAAACAGTCGATTAATTCTTTATCAAAATATTCAAACCTTCAATTCAAGTAAATGAAAACACCTTGAATTCGAACATTTTTGATAATCAAAATTCTTCCTGTAGATAAGTTTTTGCAAAACTCTTGAAAACTATTTTGTTTTTATTATAGAAAAATTTTGTTTGACGCCTGCTCATATTTTATTTGTATCTAATGCCAAAAAAAAGAAAAAAACAAAAAAAAAAATACCTGGCCAAGTCATTTTTTTATATCGATAACAACCACATTCTTCTCGGATTATTGTACTTAAATAAAACACTCAACAATTGAAAAAAAAACAAAAAAAAAAAAATTATAGATGAGAATCTAACAACACCTGAATCTAAACAAAAGAATAAAAATTTTAAGAGCCAACACGCATTTTGAACTAAAAATTAAGGATAACAAAACAAATTTATTCTCTTATTGTTGTTGTTGTTGCTGTTTTTGTTGTTTCATACACTTTTAATGTATTATAAGAATACAAAAATTATAACAATAATAAAATTTTTCATTTGGTAAAAAAAAAAATTAAAATTGCCATGATTTTGTTTTTGCTATAAGGAAAGCAATTCATTAAATATTTAAGTAGATCCTGCAATACAGGGGTGAACAAACATTAAATCAGAAAATTTGAAGTGGACCAGCTTAAAGAAAAATCGAATTTATATGAATGTCAAAAGCTTTATTTTTTTTTTTAGACCGTACATTGTGAGGGCAAAGTTCGGTTTTGGTTTTTTTACACTTCATTGTCTTTATTGGTTTCCATTTCGTATTTTCACACTCACATTTCAAAACTCAAATGGAATGATCATGTAAAGAAAAAAAAAAATTGAATTAGGACTGGTATCAATTGTATAGGCCGATTCAGCGCACATCTTGACTCTTAACCCCTAATAAAGTGTTAATCAAATCTGAAAGCAGATCTTACTATACGGTACTCAAATCTGGGATTGTGCTAAAAATATCCAAACGTGCTGAAATAAAGTATTGTGAAACTTGATCCAGGATAATATTTATAGAAATCCCAGAATTCCTATCATAAATTATGAAGTGGATAATTGTCTATAAGCCACAAATTACGGCATTCCAAACAATCAAAACATCTTAGCTAACAATCAAAACGTTATATGACTTAAATAACTGTGCTATGGGATTTTTTTTGCATCATCATCATCATCAATGTCTTGCAACCCCATCCGTGGGACATAGGGCGGAAATAAGACAGTTGTTCTCCACGTTTTTCTCGGCCTTCCGACGCGACGTGTACCCTGAGGATTCCATTCGAAATATTGCTTCGCGATGTTGTTGTCAGGTTTCTTATTTTTGTGGGCAGAGATATGCTGCTTGGCTGCCATATTTTTGAAAGCATCCCGAAAGCAGTATGGGCCTTACTGATGCGGGCTTCAATATCCAAATCGGGCGCTCCATGTGATGACACGATGCTGCCCAGGTAATTGAACGTACTCATTTCTTCGATTCGTGTTTCTTCATGGAGGATCAGATGTTGTGATGTGTGAGTTGTGCGCATGATTTTAGTTTTAGCTAAATTGACTTTTATGCTCGCACTTTTTCCAGTGTCATACAACTTTTGGCCCATATCGTGAATATTTATTGTGAATATTTATTTATTTTAATTTTTCATTTCTCACGTTAGTATGGTACATATACTAAAGTAGATAGTATAACACTTGAATGGTTTGTGTACGCTGGCTTATCGTATGTCAGCCTTACTTTGATGTTATTTGGCTATGTGTGATTTGAGTTCAGCAATGTGTGAGCTTCTGATGGTAGTTGAGATTTAATTTTATATATTAAGGCGCCGTGCCAAACATTGTTAAAAGTGTAAGCGAAATGTAAAAGTATTAGCATCAGTTTTTTTTTCGTCTGATTTCTGCAACGATTCTATAACGTGCTTGATAGTGAAGACCGAAATGGTGAAGTCGCATAGTTTTTTGATTTTGGTGCTAACTTTTTAATGAATTTGTTTTTTCAATGCAAATATTGGTATTACTTTAAATTTTTGAGTATTGAAAATTCCTTATTAAGTGCTTGCTCAAATTATGAGATGATATGAACCGGTCATTATAGTTTGGTCATCCCTGTTAAAAAAAAGTATTAGATTCTAAATTAATGAAAATATACTAACACAGGTATACATTAAATCCTAATTCATTTGCAATAACAGACAATGACATCTTGATCTTCATTTTTGAACAATTTAGAATTGATGTTTGTACGTTTGTGTATATATTTTGTCATCCTTGATTGAAGATATTTTGTTAAATTCTTTAAATGATACGAATGAAATTATGAATTGTTATTAATGTGCGAATAAAGTTGGAATACTTTTTTAGATCTAGTCTTTTTATTTTTGGTTGTGTAGATTTAATTTTTTGTCTGGGTATGAACAAAGAAGCGGAACAGATCAAAGAATGAAAATATGAATGAGTTCATTAAAAAAGGATCATTTTATATATTTTCTTAGACTATAATATATATTTTATTCTGTACATAGATATTGTTATCCTGCAAATGTTATTTCTATTATTAATATGAAAATAATCTTCATATTGAATTATTGTTGTATTAAAAAGGAGTTCTAAACTAGATCATGTACGTACCAGCATACGTAAAGTATATTATATGTTACAGGATAGAACATGAAAACAAAAATAAATAAAGGGAAAAAATGTAAACAATTTTCATTGATTAAAATATTTAATCAAAACAAAAAAAAAAAAAGAAAAAAAATCAGACCCGGGAAAAAGGACTTTTGAAAACGGTAAAAGAACAACTTTTTTTATTTTTTACTTTTTTTACATTTGAATTTGATTTGAAATGGTGATGAAAGCAACTTCCTGGTTCATTTTAATAATTAAAATTTTACACAAAGATGTTCAATAAACATGAATGAAATCTGTTATAACGTCATATTTGACATTATTTTGACATTTTAAAGAAACTCAAATCGTTGTATTGTGTTATTTAGTTTCTGTAAGAATAATTTAGTTAAGCTATACAAAAACTATTCAGTTTTAAACAGGATTAATGCAATACAATGCAAATAATTTTATATGGGTATTAAAAATTCCGTTGTGTTTAAAAGTTTCTCTTTCAAATTTCGAGGTCATGTAGAAAATACGTAAAAAATGTGAAACTCGAGTAAATGACGGTATTGTGTTATGCTATCATTTCGACTTATATAAAATTTGAGAATTCTAGTTATTTTTGACAATTTCTGTTTTTGATTTCATACTGATTATCACCTTAAAATAATAATTTCAAACTGTGCCTGATGCCTTAAAACGATCTTACAGGAATATGAAATTTACACTTATGAAATAAATTTTTGTATAACTTAATAGATCACGGACATACATTTTATAAATCACTCTCATGGTTCGATAATCCGCTAGAACATTATATAGTTAAGTTTTATACCTATATTATAACTATATTACACCAAAACTAGGGTATCCTATTGATTAATTGTAATTCAACTGAAAGCCAAATTTAAAGTTTTCCGAGAACAAGGGCTTTGCATGAACTTATATAGACTTCTCGGTGGCATGTCACAAGTCCCAGAGTCATTAGTCCTATGTTACTTATGTGTCATCAAAAAGAGTAAAAAATTCCATGGGAGTTGTACCTCAGTTAGGTAGGTCGTAATTTCCAATAACTCGTGGCCTTTTTACTTAAATTAAAATAACCATATACAAAATAAAGACATTTAGTTCAAATAACATAAGATTATATTTCCAATAAAAAAAATAAGGCAAATCATATTAATTCTCAGACTTTTCTCCGAAAAGAGGATGGACGAAATTGAAATATGTTCGAATTGATGGATTGTTATATGTGCGTATAAGCTTCCTGTGGTTTGTTTTTTAATAATAGAAAAACCTGAAGAAAAAATAATTAAAAAATAGAAGTGCAAAAAATACGGGTGTTACGCAACCGCGGTGCGTCAGCCGCACACGTATTGCCCGACCTGACCTACCTACGCACACTATTACTTATCAATTTTCAAGTTTACTGACATGTTCTGTATGGGCAAAACAAATAATCATTAATTCTGTGTACTAGAGACCGGTTGTCTATTCAAAATAATAACACAACCATCCTGTTTGAGCGTTGGATTAAAAGAGAAAGTTTTTATTTTATTTTACAATAACTTGTTTACTTTTTCTTACTCTATTACATTTTATTACCTTAAATCTATGATAAGTTATATTTACATTATTCCCTACATGTACCATCTCAAAAATGGTGATGAGCTTCTTCATTTATTTGATTTATTTATTAATTCTGCAAACGTTGCTGTTATGAAAATTTTGTATGCAATATCTTCGTAATCTTCTTCGATTAGGGCATAGGTTTTTATAAAATATTTTAGATTTTCCAAATTTATACAAACCAATCATCTCCTTTAACTCTTTGTTATCAAAAGCATTTTGTACGGGTAATGATCACCCCATTACCTGGAAAAAAAAAATTCCGAACGAACAAAAATATCGAAAAAAAATTTGGCAAGCAAAAATCTTGCAAAGAAAAATTTCGAATTTCAAATCTCGAAAACATTTATTTACAGTAAACAAAATCCTATTGATACAAAATCTCATATAAGACAAATTTCAAAAAAAAAAATTTCAAGTTACAAAATCCCAAGGAACTATTAATATTTATTTATATGTATATCTGAGATTCTTAATTAGGAGAGATTTTAGAGTTGGACTCAAAATCAGAGTTATACACCTCTTACAGAATCTATAATTATAATTGAGAAGCATTTAAGGACCTGCGCAGTAGACACCTTTTCATTTTATTTTGCTTCTCTTTAATGAACTCAACTCATATTAGAGGGGAAACTCTTCATTTACGTAAACCTAATGCGATTTTTTACATAAACCACAACAAAATATTTCCATTAGTTGAAACAAGTAAAATCTACCATACTATACTTATTTTAGCATTGCCGTATAAATGAGAAAGAAAGAGAACACATCATATGCTTGCCTAAATTTTTATATACAAATTTTTATTGGGCTGATAAAAGATATGAAAACACTTGTGAAATTTTTATATGCGGTTTGATTATTTATTAACTACATAGTGAGAAAAAAAGTTCGGACAATTAAAGATTTTATATTGAAATTTTAAACCAAGACTTTGTTCTTAAAATTTAAACTAATAGTGGATGGTAAACATAATTATAGATGTTTAACGTGTACATTTTTTTTATGTTAAAATTTAATTTTTAATAGATATCACGATAAATAGTTTCATTTTAATACGAACAAATTATTATTTACACACATTCTATTTGAATTTTATCTTACTAATTGCGATACACCTTTTTATTTCCTATATTTCATTTCATTCGTGAACATACAATTCTTATTACCGTCAATTTCTAACCATTTTTTTTTAAATGTATGGGTGTGTTAGCAAAGATACATATCCAAGTTTGAGTTCTTATTGTTTAGATATTCTTTGCTTGCAATGAACCTATTTCAATAATACGTCAAATAAAAACAAAAAAACAAGTTCATCATTATTTTAATACATAATTAAAGAAAAATTTTTCTATTAATTTTTTAAGTAACTGAATTGTTATTATTTTAATTTTTTATTTGTCACTTGATAAAAAAAACGAACAGTTTTTGTTGGAAGCTAAATTCAATATATTTTATTTTTTGTAATAATTATAAATTTCATACACCTTTTTTAAAAGCCTACTTTTGTTAATTAATAATTTTAGATTTTTTTTTTTATACAATTGGAATCTTAACATTCCGCCCACCAATTATAATTATTTTTAATTTAATTTAATTACATCTTTGAACTTTTACTTAAACTGTTTGAAACGATGATATGATAAGTATTTACATTTTCTTCATCAATAGGTAACTTACATAGTTTTGTAATGTTACGTTTGATTATGCCATTGACACATTTCACTGAAGCTACTCTTATAAGCCCATCGGCTCCTGGATGAATATCGCAAATGCTTCCCAAGCTCCATTTAAGAGGAGGTTTGTTTTCGTCTTTAATCAGTACAAGATCATTGATTTTAATATTATCTTGACGAATTTTCCAGTTATTTTTTGTTTGTAGTGATGTAATATATTCATTGGACCAACGCTTCCAAAAATGTTGATTCATTTTTTGAATTAATTGCCATGGCGACAGTCTATTTATCTTCTGTGTTAATAAACTTGGTTCTGGAACAGAAGTTAATGAATCACCAGTTAAAAAATGACCTGGCGTTAATGGATTCAAGTCATTTGGATCACTTGACATGGCTGATATAGGTCGTGAGTTTAGACACGCTTCAATTTGTGTCAATAGGGTGTACAACTCTTCAAATGTGTACAATTGAGTGCCCATGACACGACGTAAGTGATGTTTGCAAGATTTAATTGCAGCTTCCCAGATGCCTCCCATATGTGGTGATCCAGCTGGAATGAAATGCCATTGAATACCGTTTTCAATTAGCATCTGTGAAATTATTTGATTGTGTTGCATGGAGTTGATTAATTTTGATATTTCTAATATTTCGTTGTTGGTACCAACGAAATTTGTTGCATTGTCACTCCAAATATTTAGGCATTTACCTCTTCTGGCAATGAAACGTCGAAGAGCTGCTAAAAACGCCTCCGTTGTTAAGTTGCTAACCAATTCGATGTGAATGGCCTTTGAAACAAAGCATACAAATAATGCTATATAAGCTTTGGTAGTTTTACGTCCTCTGCCTTTATTTAACAAAATTGTGATTGGACCACCAAAATCAACACCACAATTTAAAAATGCCTTGGTTGGATGTATTCTAGTTTCAGGCAACGATCCCATTAATTGCTCTAAATTTATTGGTTTTACCTTAAAACATGTTATACACTTTCGAACAATATCCTTTGCAATGTTTTTGCCATTGATTGGCCAATAACGTTGACGAATAACTGCTAATAATGACTGAGCACCAATATGTAATTGTTGTTTGCGATAATATTCGAAAATTAATCTTGTTAAACGATGCTTCGCTGGTAATAATATTTGATGTTTGGCATCAAATGTTGCATTTAATTTGTGCAAGCGACCGCCCACCCTGAGAATATTATTTGTGTCTAAGAATGGTGTTAATGATAATAACTTGCTTTTAGTTGACAATGTCTGTTTCTTTTTTAACTGGTTTATGTCGACTTTGAATTCCTTTTCTTGAACATATTTTATGAATATATTTAATGCACATTGTAACTCCTTTCTGGAACTGAATCCACTTTGTAATTTTTCTTTTTTTAATTTACTTTTACTGTTTGAAATAAATCGCAAACAGTATGCCATAATTTTTTGAATTTTGAAAATATTTGAATGTTGATTTAGAATTTCATTTAAAACAATATTTTGATTCTCATTTGCTAGTATTGTAAAGGTTTTCACTGATTATGTATGATGCATCCACTCCACGAGATAACATGTCAGCTGGATTTTGGTGAGTTGAAATGTGATGCCAATTTTCTGAGGAAATATTTTGCTGAATTTCCACTATTCTATTGGACACAAATGTTTTCCATTTATTTGCATCACCTGCAATCCATGCCAATACAATAGTTGAATCTGTATATGCTGATATTTTGTGTATTGGGATGTGTAGTGATTTGGTGATGGTATTTATCAATCGTGATAATAGTAATGCACCCGATAATTCCAATCTAGGAATTGTTAACGCTTTTAGTGGGGCAACACGAGACTTGGAACACAAAAGATCAGATGCAGTATTTCCATTTGTGTCTGTACTATAAATATATACACACGCTCCATATGCATTTTGTGATGCGTCACAAAATCCCTTTATTTCATAGTGAGTTGGTTGCTCAATATTGATGACTAATCTGTTAACCTTGATTTGTTCCACATTTAGAATTTGATTTTTGTATGAATTCCATTCAGAAAACATACTAACAGGCAAACTTTCATCCCAATTTATCTTAAGTTGCCATAATTTTTGCATAATCAATTTTGCCACAATAATGATTGGTCCCAATAGTCCCAAGGGATCAAAGATTTTAGAAATGTCTGATAAGATAGATCGTTTTGTTGTAATTGTACTAAACTTATTTACAGAAAATTGAAATGTGTCTGTTGTTGGAAACCACTTCAATCCTAATGTTTTAATTGATTGATCGTTGTCGAAGTTAAGTGGAACATGTAGTTCTCTATCTGCTTCTGGAATTTCTGATAATAATTCGTTGCTATTTGATGACCACTTCCTCAGGTCAAAACCACCTTGAGATAATAATTGTTTTAATTCTTTTTGTAATATAATTGCATTTTCAATATTTTCAGCACCCGTTAAAATATCGTCCACATAAAAATCACGTAATGCTACTTCTGCTGCTTTTGGAAAATTATGTCCATCAAGAATAGCCAACTGTTGAATGCATTTTGTTGCTAAATATGGGGCACTTGCAGTTCCATATGTCACGGTATTTAATTTATATTCTTGAAGCACATCGCTTTTAGAATCACGCCAGAAGATGCGTTGAAAATGTTGATCTTCTTCATCTACCAATATTTGCCGGTACATTTTGGCAATATCAGCAACCATAGCTATAGTATTTATACGAAATCGCAGTGCAATCTGGAATAAGTCTTGTTGAATGTTTGGACCCACCATTAATGTTTCATTTAAAGATAGACCGTTTGATGATTTTGCTGATGCATCAAACACCACACGCAATTTAGTTGTGGTACTTGACTCTTTCGTTACACAGTGATGTGGTAAATATGCTGACTTTGATGTATTTAAATTGTCAATAATTTGTGTCATGTGATTTAAACTTTTGAATTCCGTCATAAACTGATTATAATCTTGACGTATCTGTTGATTTTTCTCTAATTTGTTTTCGACTGCTAAGAATCTTTTATATGCTATGTCACGTGTATTTCCTATTTTTTCCTTTCCCTCACGAAAGGGTAGTTTTACTATAAATCGACCAGTTGAATCTCTTTTTGTATTTTTATAAAAATGATCTTCACATTTTTGTTCTTCATTTGTAAACTGTTTCACTTTTGACTCTGTATCTTCAATAGTCCAAAATTTTTGTAATTGATTACTTAATTCAGCTTCTTCTGATGATGAGAATAGGCAAGATGCAAAATATGAATTCTGTGGTTGTTGCTGTTGTGGTAAATCACATTTGCCTGCCACAATCCATTCTAATAACGTCTTTTGTAAAATTGGTAAATTTTCACTTAATTTCATTTGACCAATACACAACAATTTGAAAAACAATTCTGCACCAATTAACATATCTATTTTGTTTGGTATATTAAAAAATGGATCTGCTAATTGAATTGTGTGTGGTATCTTCCATTTCTTTGTATCTGTTAACTGTGTGGGCAATACCCCTGAGATTTTTTTCATTATAATACACTCTATGTTTATTTTAAATTCACCTGCTTGTGATGCAATTGTAATATTAGCTGACTGTGATACTTTTGTAATTGATTGATTAATTCCATTGATATTCATAGATATTTGTTGTCTCTTGATTTTTAATAAATTGCACATTGATTCTGTTATAATATTCACTTGTGATGCACTATCCAAAAGTACTCTTGCTGCATGAACTAGTCCATCGGAATCACAAACGTTGACTACTGCTGTAGATAGAAATACACTGTTTGAAGTATGTTTGGAAACACCACTTGTCATTACATGTTGAGTTGCATGACCACTCTCATTGTTGCTTTCTGACAACTCATTTATTGATGATTTGTTAAAACTATGATGTAATAAACTGTTGTGTCTTCTATTGCACTGTCTACAACTACTTGATTTGCACTGATGAATTTGATGACATTTTTTAAGGCAGTTAAAACAAAGTTTTAAAGACTTTACTCGATCACTTCTCTCTAGGGTTGATAATGCTAAAAATTTATTGCAATGGTAAATATAATGATTTTCTTCACATATTGGACATTTAATTGATTGTGCTGGTGCTGTAACAAATGTTGAACTTCCACGTATCGGTTTTGAATAATTTTTACTAGAAATGATAACATTAGGTTGCTGTGATGGTGATGATGACAATGACTCAAGTATTTGACATCTTTTTTTAAGAATTGAATTAATTCAGCTAATTTAGGCATCTCTTTTGTTGATAATTGCATTTCCCATTCACGTAAACTATTTTTGTCAAGCCGGGAACATATCATGTGAATGATTAATGTGTCCCAATGTTGAATTGGCTCACCTAGATTTGCTAAAATATTTAATTGTTTTTGTATTTCATCAATTAGCCGATGTAATGCTTCAGATGACTCTTTTTGACTAACCGGGATCTCGAACAACGCTTGCACATGCTTTTTTATTAACAGCATCTTATTTTCAAAACGTTCATTAAGTAATCTCCACGCTACTTCATAATTGCTCTCAGTTATCATGACTGAATCAATTAGACGTAACGCATCACCTCTCAGTGATGCTTTTAAATAGTGAAATTTCTCGATTTGTTTTAAGCTAGTGTTTGTATGTATAAGGCTGATGTATGTGTCATGAAATGTTAACCAATTATCACTTCTTCCAGTGAATTCTGGTAACTGTATTAATGGTAGTTTTATTGATGATTTTATTGACATTGCATCCATTTCCACTTTGATTTGTGATTCTGAAGTTTTTAATTGTAGCTTTAATAATTTTGATCTAGTGCTGTAATACTTGTCTTCGAATTCTTCACGTTGTTGTTCGTACGATTCCTCGTCATTTTCTGCACAGTCTAATGTATTTTGCACTGTATTATACTCGTTCCAGCATTGTTCCAGCTTTTCAATTCTCACCGTTCATTTATATCAACATTTTCCACATTCAATTGTGATTCTGTAAATTTATGAATCCTTGTTATTTTTGCTAAAATACTGCTACACTTTTTTTTTAGGCTTTTCACTGTTTCCGCCATTTTGAGTTTATGTTGTATTTTTGTATGGAAATCCGGCTCGAAGGACCAAAATGAATTGTTATTATTTTAAGTTTTTATTTGTCACTTGATAAAAAAAACGAACAGTTTTTGTTGGAAGCTAAATTCAATATATTTTATTTTTTGTAATAATTATAAATTTCATACACCTTTTTTAAAAGCCTACCTTTGTTATTTAATAATTTTAGATTTTTTTTTTATACAATTGGAATCTTAACAGTAACTTTCTCAACTCTCAAATTATTGTTTTCTATATTTTGGTTATTTGTAGTAATCATATAGTTTTGGTGTAAAATATGTTTATACCTCTTTAATTACAAAAATATTTATTAATATTTTAATAAACTAGGGGCCCCTAGTATTTATATATTTGTGTATGGATGTGAGATTTTGAATTAGGACGGATTTTAGAGTTTGAGCTAAAAGGCAGGCCCTATTTTCAGAATAATTATAAAACACGCGAAATTTTTTTAATTTTTTGTATGACTTTTTTCGGTTTTAGGGAATTTTATCAGTCATTTTATGCCCAGAACCACAAGAATTTTTTTCAAAATCAAAATAAAATTAGTACACACACTTAATAATTAATGTTGCTTTATATTTCTAATATACCTAAAACAAAAATCTTTTTCAAGATCACAATAGCATGGAAAGCAATAGAAATGAAATATTGTAGTTAGGTGGTGTTTAATTTTATTGATAACAAGCAAGTATTATTTTAAATTTTAAAGTAATTTTAAATTTTTAAATGCATAAAACTTATTATTTTGTAACATTGGGATTTTGTAATATTGGGATTTTGTAATACTGGGATTTTGATATGTGTAATTCTTGTTTTTCTGTAATTTTGATTTTGGGATTTTGACTTTGGGATTTCGGACTCAAACCTTCGGAACTATACAAAATAATTTTTGTTCGAGATTTTTATTTCGAGATATCAATTTGTATGTCTGCAATTGTACTAAATAAATGTCTCAAATTCATATTCTGTGAATTAGACCGTTTCTGTTTGAAGAGTATTACACAAATTAAAGAAAATCAATCATTGATCGCAGTCAATGAAAGTGTGAATATTAGTGGGCCCATGACCATGACCACAGAAGTTTGATTGTTTAATTATACGCATTTGTAAATTTTTGTAATTAATTTTTTTACTTTTTTGTCGTTCGATTTTGTGTAGTGATTATGTTATCCGATAAATCAAAACGCTCTGGACACGAATACAGATTAGGGCATAAATAGTTTTTCTTCATCAGACAATTTTTAGATTACTCTACAATCACTTTGGAATTAAATAGTAATTTGTTCATTAAAAAAAATGTTAACTTATTTTTGTTTCACTAACATCTACAATTAATATTCATTACTTGTTTTAGTTTAACGTTTTTTTTAACAGAGTGATTCAATTTTATAACAACACTGACATGACACAAAAAGGCTCATAAGTTTCTTCCTGACTGAAGAACTATTTTCCATTGATATATCATCATCATTGTCCTGCAACCCCATCCGTGGGGCATACGGCATTGGGCATGATATATATTTATTTCTATTTCCATAGACCTCGAAACTCAAAAGTAGGAAGCTGCTTGTTCTTATGGTAACTTTCGAATAATTCTCTTCTCCTTAACTTCTATTAACATCTGCTGCGTGTCACCTCTGAGATTGAGATTGAATGTAAGTATAAAATCAATAAATTGACTAAAAAAATCATTATTGAATTTTTGATATTAATTAATGATGTATTTTAATAACTACTACCTTCTCAAATATCTTACTTATCAAAATATATGCATTAATAAATATTAATTTACATTCTTTAACGCCTCCTCCTTTAATTCTTACTGTCAAATATATTCTTGTATGTACATCTTAAAGAACTTAATGAATTGAAAGAATTATTCAAAATATCTACCATTCATAAAAAATTATTTTAATCAATAATTCATAATCACAATATACACACATACAAATCATACACATACAGTCCATGTCATTTGCTTAGTGTCAGCTTTTCTTCTGCATAGACTATATATGGGTTCTGTTCTAGCAGATTGAGAGTATAATGTATTTTAAAATTCATTTAATTATAAAAATGTGTGAGATAAATATCCGTTACTTTTATTTAATTACATTTCTTGTGTAATCCGAAAAAAAATAAATTTTTGCCACATTTGTTTATAACAATCTTGAACATTAACAAACGATTTTAAAAAAAAATTATCAAAGTTACAAAAATGTTATATTTTTATTGAAATATTTCTTAAAATAATTAAATAAATGCTTAAGTTTATTGTCTTTTTTTATTTTAAAATGTTGTTGGACCTGCACATGTCAAATTTATTTAATTCGATTATATTCGATTTTCAATAATTAAAAAAAACATCATTTCAATTCTATTAAACTGTCGCCCAATGTAATATACTCTATAGGCCATTCACTCACAAATATATGTGTATTGTATGTGTATTATACAGTATTTGTTCTTCCAGCAATGCTAAATGCTCTTCATTTTGAATTTTGATTAACTGTAGTCCGTTTTGTAGAGATAGATACGTAATTTTTTTTTATTTTACAAAAATTCAAATAAGACGATCTAATTTTTTGTCACTCCATTTTATTTCTGGTAGTTGAACTGAATTTAAAATTTCTATAAGATTCTGTATTTTTCCAAAACTTCTACAAAATGGCAAATAAAATTTTGAATACTTGACTAAAACTCATAGTTTTGATAGAAGAGCGAGTTCAATAGAAAGATGTGCAATCACCGATCAGAATTTTCGTTTTTTAATTTATCATAATGCATGGCAGTAAATGAGTACTTAAATGGTTTACACAATGTAATCGATACACTATAATAATTTCCCAAATACAAGGATGACACCCTTTCAGTAATAGATTGTTATATTTAATTTGTAAATTAAAAGAAGTACTGTACAAATATCTGAACCATTTCACAACCAATTTTCATTATTATTTTTTCAAATGATAAATATTTAAAAGGAGACGTAGCGAAAATAAATATTTTTGCAAAAATTTTTTATTTTCAATTAGAAATTTCAATTTAAAATTTCAGTCTAGGTGGATGTATGCAAATACTAACTACATTTAACAAATTAGTTTCTTATTTTCCTCGCGAAAATTAAATGTAAATTTAATTTTTTGTTTTAAATAAATTATTAAGTATACGGTCTAAGATAAATCAATAAAAAAAATAAAATATAGTTCCAAGTAGAGTAATTATTGCAAGAAACTACATGAAAGATAAAATACTAGAAAAGGAAACTTTAAGAGTCGGTCTGCAAATAATTGAACCAAAGACAAAATATTTAAAGATGTCCAAAAGTGAAGTAAGAAGACTACCTGAAAATAGAAATTGAAGGTGTAAAGTTATTTAAGTGCTTCGGTGTTCTTTTATATAAAAATTATATGAAAAGCAGCATACAAGAAAGACTGTAACACTACAGGAAACTGATGTTATTATGGACATAAATAATTAATGGGATCCAAACTACTATCTAGGAAAACAAAATACAAAATAAACGAACCATTGAATCGCCCGGTAGTTACATACGGATGTAAAGTTTGCACATTAACCCTAAATGACAAAAAAATTTTTAAAAGATTCGAAAGCAAAATACTCCGACAAATTTATGGTGCTATTATATTAGAAAATGAACAATATAGAATAATAGATATAATAACGACCCAAGTAACAAAATTCCTCTCATAAGGCTTTAGTAGAGTTCTATGAGAATTAAGCCAAGAGTATTACTCTCATAGTTTTACTTTTGTAGAATGCTATGAGTGCTTTATACGATCGTTATGAGAGTAAAATGGCACCGTTTATGAGAGTAAAAGTCTCATAAGGAAACTACTATGAGAGTATTGAGAAACTCTCATTATGAGTCTAATTGTCAGAAAGAGGTAGAAACATATTAATATAAATGTATTGGTTTCATTGGCAGAGTTGATTAAAATAAAGTTTATGTTTAATTTTATGTATGTGTGATCATAAGTAAGTATGTATATATTAAATATTAAACTAAAATAAAATATTAAATGAAATAAAATTATAAGAAATTAAAATAATTTTTTTTTCAATAATAACCTAAATTTACCTGCCATTGAAATTTTATTGATAAAAGTAGGCATTTTCGAGTGTTACTCTTCTTATGAGATCAGAAGTCTTGTTATGAGATAATTACTCTTGTTATGAGATAATTACTCTAATTATGAGAGTATTATTTCTTTTACAATAGCATTTTGTTTTGCCTACAAGACTAAATAAATAAAATTTGTGTTTTGCCCAATTCTTTAATTCATTTCCAAAAACCTCATCTTTTTCTAATTCACTGTCGATATTCTTCATAGATAGCTGATGCTCTTCATAGTCATCATCATCATCATCATGAACATCATCATCCCCTATATAATAATCCTGCTGGAAAGCTATACTGCAATTATCTCATTAACTATTTTTTCTGTTAATTTAAATAAATTTATACATACATTGGTTCTGTTGAATTATAAACAGGACGGTGTTCTTCGTTATCTGCATTTGATTGGTTTTGGATCAAATTACTGCTGTTAGGTTCTAAGAAAATTTTGCTTTGATGTGAAGCATCAAAAGATAAAATTGTATCTTTAGATGAAGCTACCCCTGATTGCCCATTATAATTTACTCCGATGCTTTTAATATACCTGGGCGTTTTCAATTCAAGATATGTTTTTTCAATTTTTTTGCGAAAGTTACCGTATTTTTTACCTTTCTCCAATCAAATTTTTTCCATTTTGTCTATATCATTTTATAATCATAATGATCTGATTTGAAGGGATTCAACATTTTACTTCTCATAACATAATTTTAATATGTATTATTATTCTTAAACTTTTATAGCATTCTTCTTACAAGTGTTCAACCCTATGAGAGCATTATGAGAGTTGAACTCTCATAGCAAGTGTATTACGAGAGTGTTACTATGAGAGTAATACTCTATGAGTGTAATTATCTCATAATAAGAATGTTATGAGAACTAATTTAATTCTTGTAACAAGAGTTAAAGTTATGAGAGTTTCAAGTGTGTTATGAGAGTCTTATGAGCCCTTTTTTGCAATTTTGTAGAGTCTTGCTCTTGGACAATGTTACTTGGGGAGCTATATGAGCTGATGAATGGCCGTAAGATAATAAAATTCATAAAAAGCGACAGACAAAGATGAGCCTGGCATATAATAAGAATAACAGAAAACCGATATTATCTTAGAAAATTCTCGACCAATCCAATGAAAACAAAAGGTAGAGGTAGACCAAGAAATATATGGAAAGACAATATTGAAGCAAAAGCGAGAAATGTGGAAATAGTAAATTGGAAGGCAACTGCAAGAAAGAGAGATAATTGTAGGAAAATTGTGAAGAAGGCTAAAACCCACCAAGGGTTGTAATGCTGTATTATGATGATGTGATGAGTATACCAAGTATAAATTGAAATGATGGAAACAATAAATTCATAATGAAATTCAGTACGATTGTTTTTTTATTAAACTTCCTCGAATATCAAGGAGCGAGCGGGCGAATACATGCTGGTAAATTTTTACTTTACAAATACTGGTATTTTGCAATAAACTAATTTCTTTCATCAGTGCTTACGACTTTAATATATCACAAAAAATGAATTGCTAATTGCTAATAATGCCAATAACAACCATAAAATATTGGGATAAGATTTTTATCAAGTTGATTTTACGCAAAACTTGACTTTACGACAAAATGAATACATGGTCTTTAGAATTAGTTCACTGATTAAAAGATTACAGTATTTCTATGTCGAATTTTTTATTTTCATATGAATTGAGTTACAAGTTATTGGCAAAAAAGCAAAAAATATGTTTATTGGTATTAGCGAATAAAAGAAGGCTAATTCTGTCAAAATATATTATTACTAGTGAATCCCCTGTGCCATTGCACAGAAGCAGTTTTTTGAGTAACGATTTTATATAAAAAGAAATATTTGTTTTGGTATAATTGTAGTTGTTGGCTTGATTATTCAATATATATATTATGAAATTAAAGTATAATACCTAATACGTTATGATGAAATTAATCTTAATTTCAATATAACTTAACACAATAAAATCCCATTACTCTCAACGTAGTAGATCGATAAATTAGTGTTTTCGCATAAGATATTAAAGTGGGTCTTAGGATTTTATTGTAGAATATATTTTGAAGCGTATTTAAACCATTAATTCATCGGATTTAGTTCTTTATATATAATCAAAAAATATTCGTCATTAAAGGCAGCCATCAATTTAAACGGAATAAGATAGTGTGGTGGTTACGTTAATAGGATAATATGTTAAAAGGAGTTCGACTGCCGCGAATGTATGTACATACAAAGTTTTTCAATTATTCTTTGAAATTAATTTGGAATACATGTTCGCTGTCATTTAAAATAAAATGGAGCTTTACTATTATGAAGGCAAAGTTTTACTTTACAATAAATGTAGTTTTCCACATTTAAATTGGCTGCTATACCAAAAATTAAACAAAACAGAAATTTATAAGTAGACAATGTTATTGTTATTCCATATTTTGTAGATATTATTGTAAATAACAAGCAGTTAGGATGTTAATCGTTCATTCTGGAAATTATAAAAATAAACAATCTGATTATTTTAATGTGATTGTAAGCTACCATAGTATTTTATTTATCCCATATTTTATTTTATCCCATATATTTTATCCTATATTTTTTGTTTTAAGTATTCACCACCGTTTTGCATATTTTTATTTTTGGCTTAAGAACTTGCTAAAATGTTAATACTTTTGTGGTGTAATTTACTATTTAATTATTCTTGCTTTTTTACTCACCACGTCGTTCATCTTGTGTATTATACAAGGTGGTCCGGTTTAGAGTAAAAAGTGTTTTAGGAGTGATTCCTTGGAGTATTTTAGGAAAAAAATTGTTCTAGAAGAGGGGTCTATCTTTAAATTTACCTGGGCTACAGAGGGTTAAAGAAAATCGGATTAGAAAAATTATGTCTAAAGAATATCCACTACAGCTCAGAAGAAATTGAGATTAGAGCAACATCTTCTTCATAGCTTTTTTTTTAGAATTAGTACATCTAATGAACGGTATATGTTGAATGAGTATCAGATGTAACATTTTTGAATAATAACTGCATAAACTTAAAGTTTTGCTTTTAAGAACTAAAAATTTTGTAGAAAACGTTGATGATCTTACCGATTTTATTTAACCCTATGTAGCCCAGGTACATGTAAAGTCATATAAAATTTCATTAACCCTAACTAATTTCAGTAATTTTAACTAATTTTGACTAAAAAATAGAATTGTTACAATATTCAACTCTCAGTTATTATTTTTCTTACTAAAACATGGGTTACCCAAATACTAAATATGACTTTACCTGAAAAACGGCAAGTCTGATATGAAAGTTGTGTATGAAAAAGTTGTAGGGGATGATGTAGCGCATCAACACAATAAAAAAAAAAGATAGCGAATTTTTTCGAGATAATCAATATTTTTTACAAAATTTTCAGTTCTTAAAAGCAAAATTGTAAATTTATGCAGTTATTATTCAAAAACGGTAAATCTGATACTCATTGAGCATATACCGTTAATTAGGTGTATTAGTTCTAAAAAAAAGCTATGAAGAAGATGTTGCTCTAGTTTCAATTTCTTCCGAGCTGTAGTGGATATTCTTTACACATAATTTTTCTAATCCGATTTTATTTAACCCTCTGTAGCCCAGGTATATTTAAAGATAGACCTCTCTTCCACAACAATTTTATTCCTAAAATACTTCAAGGAAACACCTCTAAAAAGCTTTTGGCTGTAAACAGGACCATCCTGTATATAAGACTAGGGGCCCCTGTTGAGTAATTATAATTCAAGTTGAAGTCAAATTTAAAGTTTTTAAAAAAACAGTAATTTACGTACTGACATAGACTTCGCACGATATAGCAGACACCACTCGTGTTTAGTAAAAATTTGTGGTTAGTAAGTTTTATTTAGGACATATAAATACACGTCCTTCATATACTGTTTCGTTTCCGATATATTCCCTATAGTAAGTGGCATTTAGTGGACAAAATAACTAAAAATAAAAACTTTTGTCATTAAAGAGGTATGCATATATATATATACCTACATAATACATAATTTTAATAAAAACTATATTATTACTACAAATAACCAAAATTTAGAAACAGTTACTTATAAAGATAAAAAATGAAGAATTCAAGTGATTTGTTTTTTTGTTTTTATTTTATAGACGTACATAATTTCAAATGAATTTGTTTTTTTATTTTTATTTGACATATGTACAATCTACATAATGTTCACTGCAAGTAATTATAATAACTGACTTGTTTGTTTTTGTTTTTTATTTTAATAAGAACCCATATAATATAATATGCATAATATATTTGCTGAATAATAAAACCATATGAGTAAAAATTGTTCAACTGTGTGCGCATTATTGTTTTATATACCTACAACTTACCTATATATTAGGAGTTCATTAAATAGAAGCGAAATAAAATGAAAAGGTGTCTACTGCGCATGTCCTTAAATGCTTGTCAATTATAATTATAGATCATGTATTAATATAAAATAGAATTCTGTGGGTCTTATGTTTTGATACAAAAGAGTGAATGAGTAGTAAATCAAACCACCTAACATCTACAAAAGTTACAATTAGCTTAAAGTTAGTTAATTAATGCTAACAGTCAGAACTTTCTGTGAAGTTTTTCAAACCAAAAAATTTACTGTAAAGTTTTTCAAACCAAAAAATTTACTGTAAAGTTTTTCAAACCATAAAGGTACAGAGAAATTAGGCCTGTAGTTCTAATTGATATCATATTTAATTTCTTATACGACATATGAAACCTGCTTAAAATATTCAAGGGTCATTACGAAAATTTAACTCTGAACTTGGTAAAACAGAAGTTATATTCGATATACAATGTGATTACAAAACTTACAAATAGATATAAAAAGCAAAGTGATCTTTAGTAAATGTCCTTGCGTGTATTATTATGTTTGTAATGAAATCATTAATTTCATTAAATATAAATTTTTAAAATTTTTAAAACAAACATCTTTTTTTTTAAATAATCGTTAATAATATACAAAAAAAAAAAAAACAAAAAAAAACAATAAAATTTTATCAAATATTTTTAATAGTGATAGTGATCTGGTTTTATTAATATTAAAATCTTTTCACAAATTCCTTTCGTTTGGTCCTCTACTTGTCTTGCCAGTTTAACCCATTCAGAATTCAATAAAATAAAATATTAAAACAAAAACAATTTTAATTTTGAATACATTCATTTATCAAAGAACTGAAAGACAGTCAGGCAAGTATCATAATTTTGAAAATTTTCAAATTATTTTTTAACTTTATTTAAAAACAAAAAAAGGTAAATCTTCTGTTTTTGTTTTTGTTTTTTTTTTTTTGTTTTAAATTCAATAGAGGTTTGATATTCTCGGCAACACTCGATCACTTATTTCAATTTTCTTAAGTAATCAACAAAACAAAGAAAACGGAAAAATAACTAACAACCACGAATTGATCCTAACAAAAATTACATAAAAATAACTCCTTAATTTTTAATATTTATTAATTTATTTTAAAAGTTTTTTAGTGGTTAGTATCTTATCAAAAAAAAAATGTAACAAAAGACATACATTTAAGATATCCTAAAAATATTGTCAAACATGAACTTATCAAGATAGTAAGTAGTATTTTTTTTCTTATTTTTTTATTTTGTTTTTTATTTTAGGGATCCAAAATATGCCATCATCCACAGAAGTAACAGCAGTTATAAAATTCAGAATATTACCTAAAAAACAACAACAAAAACAAAAAAACCATAATCAAAAAAAATATTTTATTTCAATGGATTTTTTTGGTTTCCTTAAATATTATCACATATCGCTTATAATCGAATCTTCAAAAAAGCCCTTCGTTATTTTTTTCTTTTTTAACATTCTTTTTTTTTTGTTTTGTTTTCTTAATAGAGTAAATAAACAAACATGTATTCAATAGCAACAAACAAATATAATATAAAATCAAATTAGAATTCAAATCATTAAGTAAAAAAGTAGACACCTTCAAAATTTGAGGACCTTTAAGATAATAATGTCTACAATAATCACAAAAAAGAAAAACAGAAAAACAAATCGAAGTAGTCATCAGGACTATAAAAAAAAAAAAATCATGAACAACGAAAAGATCACATCATTGGAACTAGAGTTTACATGGATTTTAATCTTGTTTGTTGATAATTGTCAAAATTATTTATACAGATAAATTTTGTATCGTATTACCGATTGCCGAAAATTTATACTGTGCGAAGGCAGTTAGGGTCCTTTTCTCAGTATTTTGTTATGAATGCTTTATTATTCCAAATCAGGATCTTCAAACATTAAGATATTCTTGCTGCATTATTCATGCCTATTATCAACGCTGTTTATCGTACGATACGCGATAGATTATCGGAAAAATAAAGTGTTGGTATTCAGCTGTACCGGTGAATTCGATTGAATAAAAATCGAGTAGGTACTCCTTCGTAAATTTTCAACCGACGAATTCAATTTAAAAAAATTCGAATATTTTTTATCGAAAATTTTCTCGTTCAAAATTTTATATTATTTTTATTTTATTTTTTTACATACGTATGTGTAGTTTAATAATTTATTTCTCATGCCTGAAATACATGTGCATAACTATGCATGCATCGCAACAAAAATAAATTAGAATATATGGCTTTATATGGAACCAATTACAATTAATTCTGCACGCAGTGAATTTTTATGCAAGATATCTCTATTTCTAATTTTTGCTGCGCAGCGGCAGAACTACCAACACGAAAGATTGTAAAAATTGTCATTGTACTCATACTAATAAAATAATAATGACAAACGTCATAAAAACTATTTAATACTTACATATTTATTATTGCTTTTGTGGTAAATAGATTATAACCAATTTTGTAAAAATTTATTTTATATTAGTTAATGGAAGAAAAACTAATTAATTTGAAATGAATGAAAATTTCCCTAATCCATAGTCTAGATTTTCTTTCTTTTTTGTTGCAATATTCATCATAAATTGTTAAAATATTTAGATATGACAAAATATATGCACAAAGAACTAGCATTGATTTATTCATATAATTTTTTATTTTGTTACAATCATGATAGTAACAGATAACAAAATATGTGATTAAAATTTTTTCAAAAATTATTAAATTAAAACTCTTATTAAACACTTTTAATAACTTTTAACTTTAAAATTTTTCAAAAATTATTTTATTTTGTATTTTATTACTATACAAACAAATTGTATGTGTATCAATGGCGGCAATTATTTACATTATCTCAAAACAAAACAATTTTTGACAGATAAAATATGCACATGTGTCTGGCACGCAGTATGCATGCATATCTGCATGCAGCGATGCATGAGAATTCTGCACATGTATTTCCCACTTAAAACAGCAATCTAAATTTATTTTTTAAATTTGAAATTTTAACTTATTTGACATAAAAGTCATTACATTTGTTTAAATGAGTACAAAATTAGCCTTTAGATCGAATTCACTTCATCGTTAAGAAATTCACATCGAATCGAATCGAGAAATTCGAATAATTTTATATCGAATCGAATTCACCGGTACGGCTGATTATCAAAGTTGCTTATCGGATTCTATTATATATCTTTATCGTATATCGTAAGAGCTTTTTAATAATAATTGCCGTTTTCAATACAAACGACATTCTATCGTATTATGAACTGCATAATCTATCGTAATTGTGGATATCTTAATCGTTCAAAAATATTGTTACGATAGCGCAAATTTAAATTTAAATTCAAATGTTTTTTTATATGAAAGGAAATGTTATGTTTATATTTTATTATATTATGTTTTTAGGGGTGTCGGGACCAAATTATATATGAACAAAATTACATATGGACAAAATTTCATATTTAAAATAATTACATATTTAAATTGGCCAAAAAAGGCTCTTTTAAACCCCGAAATTTTTTAAAAAATTATTCATATTAATTATTAATGACTTTTTCCAGAAAAATACAATTAAAACACTTGATATAGAGTTTCGGCTCCAATTTCTTCGACCCCGGACCTATTGTCTTCATCTCGTTTAAGGGCTATTGTACTGATGACAAGAACAAAAAATTCAAGGTCTAAAACCTTGTATCAATCAAACTAATGTAAAATTGCGAAAAGTCCAACACAAAACAATAACTCCGAACAGAAATGAACCAGCAGCTACATCATGATAGGGCAACTTGAGTCATCCATTTGTCAAATTTACACTACACAATCAGCCTTTCACACATTATTATATTTGAGAACTTCTGTTTAGAATTTGTATTTTATAATATGGAAGTTGGTTGTTTCCAGGTTCGGGCATTGTTATATCAGATGTGTGAAATGGTGGTTGCAGAGTTACTGCAAAATTGGAAAATGAGGGGTTATTTCTTTTTCATTAGGTGTACGTGGCTAAGATTTATGTGTCTAAGTCTAAGAGGGATGTAGCTGTTTAATATTCTGGATGATGTAGACTGCATTTCTTTTCGAATTTATTGTTTTATATTGGTTGGTATAATTTTCGAAATTTTTAGTTAGTTAGCAAATATTTCAAGATACACCATTAAAGATGGAATCCTAATTAACGAAATCCGGCACGAATGCAACCTATTTGATGTGACTCCACTTTGCTAGTTATTGAAATTTTCGCTAAACGATGTTCGTGGAAACGTCTGTCTGTTCTGTTCTGACTATTTTGTTTTTTGCCTTTAAAAGCGTTATGGCAGATTTGCCTTTATTAATGCAATCTTTGTTTCATTTTCGTAGTGTCCGTATGGTAATATATATATATATATAAATATATATATAAAATGAAATGTATATATATATAAATATATATATATATATATATATATATATATATACATTTTTTTTTTAAACAGTTTAACTATTTATTGAATCTTTCCATTAGAAATTGACAATAATTTAGCATTTTGACTTATTCAGAAAGAACAAGTTTATTCAAATCCTACATACTAAAGTTGACGACGTATAATCAAGTGATTAGACATCAGTCCATGGTATTATATTGAGCTGGTTTTTTATATGTGCAAATTTTGACTTTTAAAAACATCACGTGTTAATTTGTTTATATTATATCCTGAAAGTAATCAGATATGGCTGTGAATTTTCCTGTTTGAGCGTATATTTTTATTTTTGTCTAGAAAGCACTAATAAAGCATAATAAAGAATCTATAAAAAACCTGCAGAGGGCTATAAGAAAACCCAAGACTATACAAAAAGATGGAGGCTAAAATTAAATGAAGCTAAGTCAGTACATGTGAATTTCACAAAAAAAAAAATTTACCATAAATCAGTATATATAAATGTATATAGAGATATATAGAGAGTATATAGAGACTTGCAAATAGAATATGTCGAAAAAGAATTTCAGGAATTTTCGAGAAGTCACGAAAAAAGGCTCCAGCACCATGTAAATGTCGAGGTAGTCCAACATCTGGACAATAGAAATATTGCCAGACGACTCAAAAGAGCAAAACTTTTTGAGTTAGTGCAGCAATAATAACTCACATTCTTGAGGAATCGTCGCGTCGCTGATCGAGGGTTGACTCGCTCCCACGTTTAGATAGATTCGTTTTTCCGCGATTTGTGAAGAGCTTCGTTATGTTGACTACCAACGAAACGAGATTTTTCACAAGTCTTCCAGAATTACAAATTTGTTTGGAGAGCTTGTCGGTTTTTCGTCGCTGACGCGATGAGTCTTCAAGGGTGAATACGTCAAAGGAAAAGTTAGATAGACATCGTTGGATGTAGTGTACGTTGAAAATTAAAATAAAGCCAAGAAAAAATTGCTTATTTGTCCATAGGATTGCTATGAAGGGTGTGCTTTAGTGGGTAATAATACGACACGCAATGTCAAGGGGGCATATTGTGTTTTGAAGATTCCCACCAGCCTGCGTATAAACAAAAAAAAAAAAGAAAGTATTAATATTTTTTTTTTTTTAATTAAATAATAAATTCTGAGATTCTACAGGGAAACAGGATAAGAAGGCCAAAAAAAAACCTAAAAGAGGCAGATACTGCAAGAAGTGGAAAATGTTAATAAGGAGTGAAAGCAGTTGAATATTATGGCTCATAATAAAATATTCTTTCTTCAAGGCAATGGTATCGATATGGACTCAAAGACGGCCTAATTATATTGTTTTTATTTTAAATTTAGACATTTTGTAAATAAAACATTATTACAATATTTAAAAATCAATAAAAACCTATATAAAGAGCTTAAACAAGAACCCACATTTGAAATTAGTTTAATTGAACTGTAAATATCAAAATTAACATTTTGTTTTTCTTATTTTCTCCGACTCAATTCAAAGTACCAACATTTAATTTAAAAATCAAAAACTTGAAATAAAAAAAAAAAGTTTATTTTTATTTTTACCTTCAACCCCATCATCATTACCACTATTTTCATCATAAATATCAACGATCGTGATCATCATAGTGATCATCATCATCATCACGATCATCATCATTATTAATAAATTCACAACAAACAAAAAGAAAACCTAGCAAACAAATTCTTCATTATAAAAATATTGAAATTAAGTTTAAACGTGTACTTTTGTTAGATTACATCCATACTATATATATATGTATATATATGTATATATATATTTCATAACTAGCTAACCAGCAATCAACACAACCTCTAACAAACTATCACGATCTATAAAAACCCATTTAACAATAACAGAGGCGCTGGACCCTGGCGCTATCTTATTTGATCTAAATTTCATACCGCCATGAAAGCCGCGGGCTTCTCGCACATTGCAGTGGAATTTGTACCGTTTCCGGTGGTTTTTTTTTTCTGTTTTTATATTTTAGTGTTATATTTTCGTAAATTGGAGCCCCTTTTTTTGTTCTTTTATTAAGGATTTTTTGGTGATTTTCATAATATTTTTTTTTTTGTTTTTATTTTGGTTTTGGGTTGTGATCAAAAAAGATTTTATCATTTGGGTATATATGGAGATAGAGATGGTTGAAAACAATACATATCACATATAGCACATAATTTTGTGTTCAATTGGACTGAATTGTATATAGAAATTTATATTTTTCGTCTTGTTAGGTACCATATAAAAATCATACTAAATAAGTGCCCCGAAATAAAAAAAAAAAGAAGAAAAGAAAAATTAAGGAGGAAAACAGGTATATAGAATGAATGTATTAGTATCAAACGATTGAATTGAAACAGGTAAAATAAGATGAAAAGGTGAAATAACAAAAAGAGAAGAAAGAAAAACAACAATACAAAAATGAAAAAAAAATATATGCTGGTAATGAAGACCAAAAATGATATTGATAATGATGATCATCATTATACTATTATGATCATAGTTGATGGTGGTGGTTGATTTTGATGAGAATAATGATGATGATGCTGTGTTACGATAATAATGATGGTAATGTTCTTGTTATTGTTTTTGTTTTTTGTTTGCTATACAATAGTAGTAATAATAATAATAGTGATGATCATTTCGCCTTTAGTGGAAATACAACAAAAAAAAAACAGAAAAATTAAAACTAAAACATAATGAGTGCGAAATATTTTGAAAACCGAAAGTGAATATTTAAATTGGAATTATTTGCGAGCGTGAGATTGAAATCGTTTGATAATGAAATATTTTTCTTTCTTTTAATAAAAATAAAAATTCTATTGTTGTTGTTATTGTTGTTGATTTGGTGATGGTGTTGTCGTCCCTAAAAATTTTTGTTTTTTTTTTGTTTATATCTGTCGCTCTTTATTTTAGAGTTTCTTGTAATATAACACTTAACTAGAGGTAGACAGATAGAGTAAAATAAATAAGTATTGAAAGAGGAGAAGGAGGAGGAGGTGGATGTATTTCTTATTTGAAATTTGAAGAAGAGTTCAAATCTAGAGTTTAGTATTGTTGTTGGTTTTCATTTGCAAAAAATGGAATTATAAAAATGAAATCAGTAAATTGAAATCATTAATATATTTTTTTTGCTTTTTGTTTTTTTGTTTTTTTTTGAGAATGAAATGTAAAAATTGGACAAAAAAAATCAATTGCAAAATAATTTAAAGAATTTTGCGATGGATGTGATTGAATAAATTTTTCTTCGTTCAATTTTAAATTAAAAAACAAAAATGTTTTCCCCTTCTAATTTGCAAATTAAAAATAATTTATAAATTTTGAAGGTACACTCAATTTCATTTGAAAAATATGGGTACATGAATTTTAGCACTGGAGTAGGTTTTTCTCTTATTAAAGTTTCTCCAATATTGTGGTAATCTTTTACGTGCGCACATTACAACATGAGGGAGCATTGAAGCTATACTAATTAAAAAAAGCAATCTGAGTAAGTATTTATGAAGTGGTAGGTAGGTAGAAGTGGCCATTCCAGTTACTTCTGGAAAACCAATTAGCACTTAATCTTAACACCACAACTCGAATGACCTATTTCTGGTTGTTGGTTGTTATAGGCGGTCATTCTCTCATCTTCACTCTCCCAAGGCACTCAGTACTAGAACCTGTGTGATTGAGAAGGTTGATCAGATCTCCAATTTTGCTTTCCGCGATAAAACCTATATTGCTGGGGAAAGCTTCACCTAAAGTCCGGAGTCTGACTCTAGCTAATGATGGGCAGCTGCAAGTATTTCTTCTTCATTCTAATCCTTGCAACTGCGACAGTGTGGATTGAAAGGAATACCTAACCTGGCAGCGTGGCTTTTCATTGGCCAACAACCCGTACTGATGACTAAATGAATATTCATGGAACTGGCAGAGATTATTTTTTTTATTATTAACGATGAAAAGACACAACGTTTTTAGATATATTGCACTTCCCCGTTTTGAATGTTTAAAATTTTGTAATGCATCTAGGTCTATAATGCAAGGCAGAGATGATGCATACTAAAATATATTATTTAATCCCTGTTCTTTTTCTAAAATAATTAAATCAATTGAACGTGAATGTTCAGGTGCATATCATTGCTGTATGTGATTTTGTACAGGGTATCTAAACGGCATAGTGATGCGACTACATCAGTTCGCACACATCAGTTGTAGTAACTAATACCATACAGAATTTCTTGTTCAATTTTCCTTCTATCGCCTTGAAGTGATGGGTTATTTGAGCTCAAAAAACCTCTCTAAACTATTGGATAACGAATTTCAATGTTTAGGACTGATTGAAAACAGAACAGGGAGATATAACTGGTCATAAAAAACTAGTTTGTTTTTGAACTATAAAATTATTAAACTTAATTGATAAAAATAATGAAAGCTGCAGGGAAAGTGTGTTGAAGAAGTAACCTAGTCGATAGAAAGTTCAAACAAATCTCAATCAGTTATAGTAAATACCATACATCGAATGTAGCGATTTCGTAAATCAAAGTACGGTCATCAAAGTACAGTCAAAGTAAATCAAAAACGGTTGCCTCATGCACCAATACAGAGTAAATAATTAAAAGTAATGGAAGAAGGTGTGTCCAACTATGAGTTCTAGCTGCTGAACAAATTAAATTAACAATTTTTGTTTGTAGTCCTAAAGCATTGAAGCAAAAATGGAGGTTGGATATTGAATATATCTAAAGCTCAAAGGTGTGTCACACTGACAATATCTCTGTAACATTTTGTCCTTTATTAGAAAGAATTGTTTTCTATTTTATTTTTGTATTTTTATTTGGTTTGTTCGATTCCATTCCTAAATATTATTTTTTATGAATGAGAGATAATTTGAAAGCTCTGAGGATCAAAAATGTTAACTATATTTGTTTTTTGGAAGAAAATCATCAAAAAATCCTTCATATATCGTTCTATTTTCCGGGGCAGACCGAAGTGAAGGGTGTCCCTTAGGCTCACTATTAATCAAATTTTGGCCACATTTCGAACGGTTTCGTTTGCTAAAAGTCTGCTAACAAAGTTTTGCCTCTCAGTTAAGGGTAAAACTTCGTTGTTAACATGTTGAGAAAGACGAATTTTGTGCCAGGTTTTTTATTTCGCTTTTTATGATAAGGGTCTTGAGATTTCTATGATTATCAGTATTGCGAACATACCAAAGAGCATTGACAATGTTTCGAAACACTTTGTTTTTGAATGTCTGGATAGTGTTATTATGAAGTTGTTTGGCACTCCAGAATAATTTGTTTCAGATCAAAACTTTGTTATTCGTCGAAATCATAGATGTCCGCCCAATTAGCAAATAAATAAATTGTATTGCAGTTCTAACTCTTGTTTTGTTTTTCTTTCCATCTCAGTTTTGCTTCAAGTGTCATAACAAGGTATTTTGCAGAATTTTGATATGGTATAACGACATTGTTTATTGTAACTGGAATGGGCGATTCTACTTTTGTTATTTGTAAAATTATAGTGTGTCGATTTTAACTCATTTAGTTTAATTTTGCTCCATAAGGAGATTTTACTGCTTTAATTTGTTTCTTCGCTTATATTATTACCAGCCACTAATATCGGAATATCATCTAAAAAGTGGCCATCGTTGAATATTATAGGATGGATATCACTGGGTAGCACTGGTATAGAGTAAATATAAGATGTGACCTAGTATGCTCCCTTTCTGTACTCGAGCGTAATGTAATCTTCCCCTTGCTTAATATGAAATACTCTTTTTGATATGTAAGACGTAATTACTTCGACATAGAGCTTGGGTAGAATACAGTGCAGTTTGTTTATAAGTCCCATGTGTTATACTTGGTCAAAGGCTTGTGAAACATCAAAAAACATTAAACAGTAGATACATTTATCTTCTAGTGTCTTTTCGTTGGACTTGTTTAACAGTTATATTTTAAATAAGAGATTATAGCACTTTTTACAAAATATATGACTTGAGTGAGACTCTACCTCAAGACCTTGAAAAACTTAAAAAAGTCTCCGATTATATGAATACAAAGCTTATCAAGCTTATCCTACACTGACGACAGATAACCCTAAGGAAGTAAAAAAAGTTCAAGAGTGTTGCCACTCAAGTTTTTAAAAAAGTAAATTACTTGGCAAATATTTGTACCACTGTTTTTCTAAGGCGAGAATAACATTTTATGTACCCCACCAATTCTTTATTTTTTGAAATTTTATATTATTTTCCTTTTTTTCAAATTAATAGCGATACTGTAATTTCTTGAATAAAATGCGACGAGCAATGTTTTTACGAACACAATTAACTAATTAATTTTCCCTCGTAGCACTGAACGTCTCTAACCAAAATCTATATAATGAAAATCAAGAATTAAGCATTATTTAAATATGCAGTGTAGATAGTTTAAAAAAAAAATGTAGAAAATTATTACTCATAATTTGATGAACAGACAGAAGTAACCACAACTTACTTGACAAAAACAACAATATAGTTGTTTTTAGTGATCTGGTCGACCTTCTCAATGGCACAGAGTGGCTCTACTACTGAGCTCCTTGGAAGAGTGATAATGAAAAATTTATTCCCTAAACAAACCAAAAACAACAAACAAATCAGTTGTGTCATCAAAATGGCCCAATTAAGTGCGCAGATTGAACTGAATATTTCGATCTACCTAACTACGAAGAACAGCAAGAAATTCTATATTGCTGTTAGTTCATTTCTCTAAGACTGTCTTCTGATGCCAGTTTATGTTTTTTTTTTAAACCAATTATTTAATAAAATATTAAAGGACACCAATTGTAATCAAAAATTCAATACAAAACTTCCATAAAATAATAAGTTTTGTACGAAAGAACGCACTAAAAGATATCTAGAATATTATATTATGAATTTGGAAAATAAGCGCATTATAATCACTATAATAAACAGCAGCGTGTAGTTTACAAACATTAAAAAAAAAAGGAAAAAAAAAATCATAACAAAAGTCATTATCATCATTTCAATAAAATCACAACCCGATGAATAAGTTTTGAACCAATTCAACACGGTCTCATATACTTAAATTCGCATATTCCTTATACTTTCATTATGTACGTACATGTAACACCGCATATAATATGTTGGGTAAACTGTGAGAAACGAGCTATAATAAATGCGGCGTGCTTGTTTTACTTTTATAAATAAGTTAATAATATGGCGGAAAATGTCTAAAAAAAAAAACATTTATACAAAAAAAAATAATAAAAATTAAAAAAAAAAACAAAAAAGAAAATCAAATCAGCTTTAATATTTATTTCGTTAGTACGCGATATTATTGCTGATGGGCTTACGTTATATTATTATATACTTACTCTCATCTCATCATCTTTTCCTTTTTTTGTAATATCGATTTTTGGTTCTATAACTGTTATAGTTAGAGTTATAATAACATTTTATAGGCGATTTGTTGTACAATCAGTAATTTTTTTTCTGTTTTTTGTTTTTTTAACTGCATTTGCTAAGTTGTGAATTCCTCCCTTTACGTTAAAATCTTAAAGTGTGTTTTTTTTTTTTTTAATCGAGTCCTGTTGTTGTTCTTATTTTTATTCTATTGCCGCAAAAGACGGCGACTATATAATATAATGATGATCATGTGATCCTGCTGATGATAATATGATGGTGCGAGCGATGGTGATTCCTTTTGCACATCCATAATCACCAAAGTAATCATGTTAACGCGTTTATACTAAAATAATAAAAGCAAAAAAAAAAAAACAAAACCTTATAATGTTGCTCTTATTCGTGATATTTCTTTTGGCCCTTTTTAAGTATTTTTTTCTTTTTATTTTTTGACATGGGGATGTGATGCAGTGCAATGGTGCAAAGTTGCAATTTATTGTTCAAAATATTTACTTATTATTTTGAATCTCAAGTGGTTTCCACAAGCTGGAGAAAATTAGGTTAAATTTCATAACTAATACAAACGTTTAATAAGGTTGCAAGAAGTCATGTTCAATAAGACCTAAAAGTTATTATGTATATAGTTTTCTGCATTTATCTGGATGGATGGATACTCGACGGAACGCTCAATTGTCAGATGACAGATGACAGATGATTATAATTATACGATAAATTTTCAATGATGGCAAATAAGATGTCGTTAAAATAATCGAGTAAATGATCCTTAAGGAATAGAAAATTTTGCACCTTACTACAAATATTCTCTTTATATGGTAATTAAAAACGCCCCAATAAAAAAATAACGGTATGATAAATTAGTAAGCAAATACGTATTTTTCTTAAACTTGAAATGAAAAATCTAATGAAGGAAAGAAATGCTAGAATTTATTTTGTTTATTTCAAAAATGCGAATGATTACCCATCCCTGTAAAAGATATAAATAAAACTTTGAGTGACGCACGGAACCGGGGGTGTACTTTCATATTTATATATATATATATATATATATATCTTCGATATATCCGAAGAATAAAATATGAAAATAGACACCTTCTCAGATGACACATCGCTGATGGCCATTGATTCAACTATAGAAAAAGCTACAAGTAAATTACAAAAATCTAATTACGAAATTTCTAGCTGGGGAAAAAATGGACAAATAAATTAAAATTAAACACAATTAAATTAAATACTTATAAACAAATTGTGTCTTCCCTCTCAGTCAAAATCAGTGATGTGGATGATACTATATTAAAATGAGAATAACACTTTAAAATTAAAAAAGCAAGAAGTCTAGTTCAAATATAGACAACTACATTGGTTAATTAGGCGGAAGTATATCGTCTGGACCTAAAACAAAGTTTTGATGTACAAACAAGTGTTAAAGTCAGTGATGTGCGTACGATATTCAAAGATTGCTATGTGCTCAAGAAACTCAGCAGCTGAAAAAAACCAGGTATCGCGCAAATTAGTCAATGCTTCATACTATTTCCATAATACCGATATTCATTGAGACCAAAAGATTTAATTTATGATAGACAGAATAATTAAATGCGCTGCAAGGCATAAAACTCGTCTGATCCAACATATCAAACCTGAACTTTTAGCTTAATTAACCATCAAAACTTTGTTTTTTTTTTATATAATTCCACCCTAACTGCTTTTACACAGAGATTTGGAATGCACAATCACATACAATACTTTTTCTGCAGAATTTTTGTGGTATACACTAATTTAAATGTGGAAAACTATATCCGGCTAAAACGAACAAGACTCTTAAGTTAGGTGTATATCTTTAATTTACCAAAATCTCATAAGGGTTTGATAGATTTATATAAATTGAAATTCGAATTGTTTTGTCTGGTCAGAAATAGTTGTGCAAAAATAATACGAGATAATGTTCTTATGCACTTGAAGTAGATTAACACCCTCTTCGCGAATTAATGAGACATGACATGCCAGCAATATATAATAAAATATAATGATAAAATAACGTTTCGTTTCAGCAAAACTGCCAAATTGTGCAACATGAAGGTATCCACAACAAAAATCAAATCCATGTCTATTTCGAAAGAACTATGTAAACTATTAATTAGGTATAAAAAAATTGAACAAGTGCTGAATTGAATATGTGGGCGTAAATATTACCAGCTTTCGCAATAAAGAAACAGAAAGAAGAACCGAAACAGGAAAAACCGAAGCCATTTTAGATTAATTCGGAGATGCTATATGTTAAAACAAATATATGCTAATAGAAGACAAAACACGAACATACAAAAGCTATATTCGACCAATATTAACGTACGTTGTTAAGACAACACATCCAAATCAAAATAGAAAGTACGAACAATAGAAAAACGCACACTGAGGTAAATTTGTGGATACACATTAAGAAATAAGAAACGTAGCAACGAAATCAGGAGTATTTAAGATAATTTCCGTTGGAGTCGAAATAGATAAAGAAACTGGAGAGACCACCTTAATAGAATAGCAGAAGGTGAGCTGATGGCTCAGGTAGTAATGAATGGCCAAATCAATATCAAACAGGAAGACTTCTGAAAAGATGGTATCAATCCCTGACGCTATCATCACAAAATTGAAGAGATATTCATATTGAAAAAACAGGCACTAAATACCCAATTAAAGAAGAAGAAGAAGTTTCAGATTTACGAAATACAATTTTGCCTTTTTTTGGGCTGAATATAAGGAATTTGTAACCCATAATGAAAGATTAAAATCACTGAAGCTAATCCAAAATGTTTCCGTTTTCATATTTAATTTTTCTTTTGTTAGTTTTTCTTCCCAATCTGACGTAAAATTTTCTTGCTTTTGGAATCAATTATTTACTAATTGATTTAAATGGCTGCCACTTAAGTCTTGTTTTGAGCAAATTACTTGACCAAGCGAATCCAGAATAATAGTTTATTGTATTTTTTAAACAGTGACTTGGAATTTCAAATTCTTGACCACTGTGCGTTGAAAAATAATAATAATTTTTTTTTTTTTATAAACTGTAAAGTTATTGCGGATTTTTAAGTGTGGAAATTTTCTAAAAGAAAAACTTTTTTTGTTTTTTACTGATTTCATCAAATCTCACCGTACATTGTACGTATATATTATATAAATTAAACGCAAAATTGTTGAGCGTTTGTGTTATCCTTAATTTTTCATCGCATAGCTTTATGTTCATAATGTGTAAATGTATATGCAATGAAAACAATAAACATTATGGGATGGGATGATGTTTTGAGGCATTACCAGGCGTCGCCATTAAATCGATTAAATTCTTATTTTTGTTTTTTGCTGTTTTTTGTAATTTTGAATTGTTTGATATTTTTGGGGGCATAAAGTATCAGGAAAAAGAAAAACAAAAAAAACAAAAACAAAAATAAAACACAAAAATTTTAACAAGTTAACAAAGACAAGGGTATAAATGATTTGCTAACAATATGTTGGCAGATAAAGGTGTTAAATTTAAGAAACAAAACAATAACAACAGAATAAAAAATAAAAATAAAAATTCTTGCCAATTATGGTACTAAAAATTTAAAAAAAAAAATAAAATCCTAAAAAATTGATTAAGTGAAATTACGGAAATAAAATTTTGCAATTATCAAAAATTAGTGCTCTTTGAATTGTTAAAGTTTGCTATAAATTATATTTAAAAAAAAGATCAAATTCACTGCTTGATTATATTACGTTTTTGAAATCGAAAATTTCAGAAATTAGTTATTAATAAAAAAAATAATTATTAATAAAAAAAAAACGAAATACCGCCACCATGTATTTTAGATATAATTTTGAGTGGGTGTCAACGTAAAATAAAATTTTGTAAATAAATTTTTCTTTTCGGACGCACAATATTTGGAACGCTCTTCAAAAAATTACACCGATCAATTTATGATAAAATAGTAATCCAAAAATGGGTAGTAGTAGGGTTAAAATAAAATTTTATAATAAATTTTAGTTCATTTGCTTCTGCTATTATTAAAAAAATATGTACAATTACATATATACACGGTTATAGTAATTCGCTAAATTTCATTAATATTGCTGACTATAACCGTTTTGTGACTATAGGGGCGAAGAAAAAAAAAATTGCATCTTTGCAAACAAAATCAAATGCAATTAAATATCTTTCGTAGACATAACAATTATAAACTTTATTTTATTGATAAATAGCAATTATTCTTTTATGTAATCACAAAATATACATATTTGTAATAACGAACAGAAAAAAATAATCAGCCATACCGGTGAATTCGATTCGATATAAAATTATCCGAATTTCTCGATTCGATTCGATGATAATTTCTTAACGGTGAATTCGATCGAAAGACTAATTTTGTACTCATTTCAAAAAATGTAATCAAATAAAAAATATAACGAAATGTAATGACTTTTATGTCAAATAAGTTTAAATTTCAAATTTAAAAAATAAATTTAGATTGCTGTTTTAGAAATAAATTATTAAAATACATACATACATATAAGTATAGTATTTTATAAAAGGAAAATAAAATAAATAAGTAAGGTATATTAGTATATAAACACTATAATATGATTTTTGTTAAAGTGAATAGGGTTTTAAATTTATTAAACAAAAATCTATCAGTTACAATTAGAATCATGAGCTTATATAGCTCGTTTTTGACGGGTAAAAGGTGTGACACTCTTTTTCCAGCAATTTTTCGTTGATCACCATTTTATTTTGCTTTATTCTAATAGCTTCTTGTTGTAGGTAGTTTTCGGTTTTCTTTTCTACCCAATATTTTTTCTTCTCTTTGCAGCCGTTTTTCTTTTACAATTTCTTTTAAAACGTCGTATTTCTTTTCTTTTAGTAGGTAAATTTTTTTAAATATTGAGTTTAATCTGACACTTTGATATTAATTTCTGTAAGAATTTTGCAGAATGTATATATGTTTTTCTTTTCAGTGAAAGATATTGAAACAGTTATTACTGTCATTTCTGCAGAAATTGACTCCGGTAAAATATTTCGGTATAATATTAAGATGTGTTTGATTTTCTTGTGTACTGTTATCCAAGTTTATTTTATTTTCTTGCTGTTCTATCTGATTTTGCTGTTGTATTTCAAGTCTATAAAAATATTGAACCAAATAATCCATCAATAGCCCATTAAACTATTTCTCATGTATAATAACACTTTCTATGTGTACGAATGAAAAACTTAAAATTAACAGAACTCACTCAACATTATTATAACACTAACATGGAGATTCAGAATGATTTTAGCTTGAATACCAACAGTTTTTTTTTAACTGACCCTTATTCTATGATAATATAAGTTTTTTTTAAAAAATTAGTCAGTCCAGACCTAAATTTAAAACAAAGATCTATAATCTATATGAACATAGTTTTCATCATACATAATGCCAATTTCATTTTATCTTTTGCCATGCACTTGCTTCTTTTATTGGATGGTCCAAAGTATTTAACTGTTCAGCACATTCCTCTCAAAAATTTTTTGTCAGTTTGGAGTCTTTACCTTTTTTAAACCATTGTGCTAAATATTCATTGTTTTTAGCAGGTGTATAAGCAATTCAAATTCCTTATCTGTAGTAAATTTCGACACAAATCAATACTAAATAATTACCTAAATAATAAACTAAACAATAAAATTTTTAACTTACATCTTTTGTAAATATTTTTCTTATTTCTAAACAAAACACTTTCAAACACAAGAACAAAAATGATTATTCGTTTATAAAATTTTGAATGAGAAAATTTTCGATCAAAAGTATTCGAATTTTTTTTAAATCGAAATCGCCGGTTGAAAATTTACGAACAAGTATTCGAGAACTAGAAAATTTACGTACGAGTAATTTTTATTCGATCAAATTCACCGGTACGGCTGAATAACTAAATAATTATTTAGTAATAATTTAATAATTATTTTTTTGTTTTATTGAAAAAGTTGGCGTTATATTTTAATGTGACTTATAAACGATATTGATTTTATTACTTATTGATATTGCCTTATGAAGTTTATTACTTTCTTTCAAACAAATTGTTGACTATTGCTATAATAGAATTGTGACTACAAACGTTTTAGACTATAAACGAATTAAAATACATCGATCTACTGCCAAGGTTGAGACCAATGGAATTTTATTGTGTTAAGTTATATTGAAATTAGCATTAATTTTGTTATAAAGTATTAGGTATTATACTTTAATTTCATTATATATATATTCAATAATCAAGCGATTCAGAAAACAACTACAATTATACCAAAACAAATATTTCTTTTTATATAAAATCGTAAAGAACTGTTTCTTTGCAATTGCACAGGGGATTCACTAGTATATATTATATATTTTTTTTTTAATTATTTGAATACAACAACACTATTTTTTAAGTTCTACAATTTTCTTTTTAATTATTTTATTTTAAGATACAGCAGGATGATATAGTATAGAAAAACTATAGGAATAACCCAAGTTACAACAGGGTGTAATAGAATTGAATAAAGAATAGTGTGAAAAATTATAGTAATAATACAAGGTACAAAATGTTTAAGCATTGTTGGAAAAAGAAAGAAATATTGTAGGAATAATATTGTAGGAATTGAATAAGGAAATATAGTAAGTAAACTATTAGGTATATTTAAGGTACATGTTCCGAGAAAAATTTCAACATCGGTACATTTCAAAAAAGTGACCGAAGGTTATGTAAGGTTCATAAAAAAAAACATTGAATTTCTAACTAATTTTTGTTAATTTTATTCGCAATTTCGGAAAAAAATATTTAGAAATCCAATTGAACTTTTAACCAATTTGGCCAATTGGGAGATTGTCAAAAATTATCCAAATAGAAATAAAACGATTCACAGATAAAATATTATTATGCTTAATGTATTCGATTGCAAAAGTTGGACATTTATATTAATTTTAAATCTGAACTTGGAAGCTTTGGAACTTTGTATTACAAACAATTATAATAATAATAATAATAATAATAATAATAATAATAATAAATTTGTAAAGATAGCAGCCAATAAACGTTTTATGTAATTTTACGTGTTTGCAAACAATGTGTGTAATAATGATACCGTATTTTGGTAGACGGATCAAGACTGGATTGAAAGCAAAGTCAGTAAACGGAAATTTTCTTATATAGTGGCTGATCAAAACCTAGTTGGAATAAAGGTAATACAAATACAAATACATTAAATGAATAAAATCAAAATTAATCATAAATTAAAAAACTATTTACATAAATAAAAAGAATTAAACATAATGTCAATTTCATAATTTTAGATAGCAAAAATACTACCAATTTTTGTTTAATTCGGTTCATAAATCAAACTTTAATGAAATAAACCCCATTACATGTTGTATGTTGGACCCGGACAACGTCGGATAACTTTGTTAGTAATTTATAAAATTACAATTATTTTTTTAATTATTTTCAAATGTATTTTATTTAGATAAAAAAAATTTCCGGTTGATAATTTTAAAATTGTCTATACCAAAAGATCAAATTTATTTCAAGTTTATTTAAATAAAAATTTAAATGTCAGTGACATAACCCAAAAAAAACCTTGACCATTAATCTCACTTTTTATCTTTATAAAATAAAATGGACAAAAAATAGGTACGATATATATACAAATATATATATATATATGTATATATATATGTATATATACATTCAATTTGTCATGTACCTATTACTATAGACTAATTTTATCTTTATAATCTGTCTCTTAAGAAATCTGATCCTATTTTTTTAATCGTGTACTCTGATCTAAAAAAAAAAAGCAAGCAAAAACAAAAAAAAACCTTTTCTAACAAATTTTGGTTATTGCAAGCTTCTGCATCTCTAATCACTTTTCATTTATTCACAATTTTATAAATATCGAATTTATTAGAAGTTTTAATCGAAAGCAAAAATATTAAATTAATTCCAAATACCCCAATTAGCTAATTAATAAAAATAATTAATTCAAAAAAAAAAAAATTATAATATGCAACATACTGGATCTATGTATCCACCTCCTTCCTCGTGCTCTCTTTAAATAATTTTTTGCAATTAAATTTAGAACTAAGGTAGCCAAATGTGATAAAATCATTCTATCCAATGAAATCATAAACTAGTCATAATTATTGTATCACACAGTTGGTGTCGAAATTGTTTATTAACAAGAACTGTGGGTGAATGATGAATATGTTTTTAAGGTCGCATCATAAACTTTTATCATGATTTCGAAATGTTGTGATGTTCTTTTAATATTCGTGAATTTAATAATATTTAAAATTGCGGCTTGAAGTGTAAATTTTCATGCCTGTAACACAATCGGTTTTCGAAATATGCCTGAGACGTGCTAGGAGTTGTACGGCAGCAATCCGAATCAGTCCAAATTTTTGAAATCGGTAGAAGTTGTATTTCCTTATTTATGAAAGTATATCTAAGTATAAATTTTAATGCCTATAACACAACTGGTTATCGAAATATTCCTGAAGCGTGCTAGGAATTGTACGGCAGCAACCCGAGCCTGTTTTTGATAGCTTTGTAAAGTACCGTGTCTGGTTCCTTTTTTGATCATGAGTAATTGTGCAAAATTTCAGAACTTTAAATTTTATTAACAAAATTATTTATTTTCTTTTTCTCTTTCACGTAAACCCATAAATAAATAAATAAATAAACAGACATTGGTAATTTAATATAAAAGTATAATAGAATTAGAATTATTTGAACGGGTAGATTAATGGTATCAAATCACCGCAGCCGCAAATGCGTAAATTGTGATTAGCCTTATTAGTGAAAACTAACCGTATGAGGTCTGATTTAGTAATTACCCTCAGAATATTCTTTAGTGTTTTACTTTGAGTATCTCGTATTGTTTGGGGAACGCTTTCTGTACCCAAATGGGTAGTGTCTGTCTGAACTAAATTCACAGAATAAATTTTTAATAGATTTTTCTTTTATTTTACAGAGCCGGCACAAATTGTTATAAGTAAGTACAAATCTATGTACATGATTTTTTACTAAGTAGTGGTTATTTTATGTTCGTACCGTGAAGGTAGGTAGGTAGAAGTGGTCATTCCAATTACTTCACGAAAACCAATTAGCACTTAATTGTGCCTTTTTGATACCACGACTCGAGTGACCTATTTCTTGTTGTTGGTTGTTATAGGGGGTCATTCTCTTCCTTGAAAAGGTTGATCCGATCTCCTATTTAGCTTGCCTCGATAAAACCTATATTACTGGGGAAAGCCTCATCTAAAGTCGGGAGTCTGACTCTAGCTAATGCTGGGCAGCTGTAAAGTAGATTTTGAAGAGCTTCTGCTTCATTCTCATCCTTGCAACTGCGACAGTTAGGATTGAAAGGAATACCTAGCTGGGCAGCGTGTCTTTCTATTGGCCAATGATTTGGGCCGTGAAACTTAGAAAATTTTTAGTTTTCTTGAGCGAGCGTGATGATATGTAGTTGCTTGTCGATTGCCCGTTCAAATTAATCAAATGCAGAAAGACATATTTAGGTATTTGGGTCTCTAAAAATTTGGTTGCAAATCTAAAATTCGAAATACTCCAGTTAAACATCGAATTAAGGAAGTATTAAGAGTGCTTGGCTTACTCATATTAGGAACTGAAACGCACTGAAAACAATTTTTTGAGAATTGGGTATTATATCCATGATATGAATTTGCCAGTGAATACTAAATGTGGGACGATGGCGTGAAACAAGAAAGCTGAAAGTGATCGCTTAACGCCCCCAAGTAAAACTAGCGGTAAAAGAAAGAAGAAACTTAACTTGTTTATTATATTAGGCCAAAGCAATGTGATAAGCTTCCTGTTATTCCTAACTGGCTTCGCAGAATTTAAGACATGTAAAGATAAGAGAAAGAAAAAGAAGAATAGTAAAAAATAGTAAACAAAATTAAAAAATAATATAAAAGGATTAGAATAGAATAAAACAGGGTTCAAATCCGAATTCTTATGTGAATTTAAATTATTATTAAATTTTCAAAAAAAGGTGAAATCGAAAAGGTTTGTGAACTAAGAAATAAAATATAGTCGGGACTCGGGAAGTTAGTTTGGTATATGGGAAATTTTGATTTGATGATATGCTAGGCTACTACTTTATCTTCTTTTTTTCGCTAGCAGAAAAAAAGAAGATAAAGTAGTAGCACCAGAATTTATAGTTTTATATTATAAAGATTTTGGAATGTCTTTATTTTTGCATATTCAGTGACGGTGTTTTATGGGCGCTGCGAAATATCTTCGATATTAAAAAATTTTTTATCTTAATTATTTTTATACGTAGCAAAAAGGAGGAATATATCCTTTTTACAGAATATTTACCTTACTTATTTTTATGCGTAGTCGATGTTGGATGCAAAAAGGTGGTTCTTTTTACTTACTTATTTAGGTGGCCAACAAACCATGTATGTCCTGGGCCTGACTCATTAACATCCTCCATTTTTCACGGGCAGATTCTCTCCAGTTGAAGATTCGAAATTGCTTTAAATCCGCCGATATTTCGTCTCTCCAACGAAGGTTTGGTCTGCCCCGACGTCTTGTACCTTTGGGTCTGGATTCAAAGATTCTCTAGGCTGGATCATTTTTGTCCATCTGCTCTAGGTGTCCGAGCCACTGCAGTCTCTTGACTTTAATTTTCTTGACTATGTCCACCAAATTGTACAGCTCATTTTTTTTTTTTTCGGAGTTCGGCATTATATCTTCTCCTCCAGACCCCATCGTCGTTTTCAAGACCATATATCCGGCGAAGAATTTTCTTCTCGAAGACACCTAGTGCATCCCCACTTGCATTCGGCAGTGTCCATGATTCTGATCCGTAAAGCAAAATCGGGAGTATGTGCGTTTTGTAGATTTGTACTTTGGTGTTTCGAGAAAGGAGCTTGACCCGTGATGTTTTGACAAACCGAAGCAGCAACGGTTTGCAAGGGTTATTCTTCGCCGTACTTCCACATTGATGTCGTTTGTGGGATTAATGCTGGTTCCAAGGTAGGTAAACTCCTCAACTACCTTGAGATTATATAAGCCGACAGGATGTTTTGACCAATATGATGTTGAGAGGCCTTTTTATTTGTCGACAACATATATTTTGTCTTATCTTCATTTACTTTGAGATCCATTCGTTTCGCTTTTTCTTCAATCTGGGTAAAGGCCTCGACGACCGCCCGCTGTGATCTGGCGATGATGTCAATTTCGTCGGCATACCCTAGTAGTTGAACAGATCTAAAAAATATAGTGCCGGCCGTTCTTTTTACAAAATATTTACTTTCAATTTTTGTTAAAAATTTTGTTCATGATTTTTTAAAATTTTTTTTTCAGTCTTTTCGTACCCCGTTCGAGATTTTTTTCACAAAATTCAAATTCGAAATTTTTGGTATTCAGCCTTTTTAAAATAATTAAAAAACTGCTAGGCATTTCAATAAATATTAATTTTTTGCGTTGGATAAATAGTTTTGGCAACCACTGTATATGCATAGAAACATGTATGTATGTTTTAAGGTAAATAATATTAGACATGTATTTTTTGTTTGTGCCATTTTGATGACCTGAAAGAGTAGTCAAAATATTGTCTGGGAACTTTACAAACATTTTTTTTCTTTTATTTCTATTTTTAATTTTGATTTGTTTTCTTTTTTTATGCTTTTTTTGTTTTGTTAATCAACCATTTAATGATTCATTCACATTTGAACTCTCGCTTTTTGATTTTGAATTTTTTGAGAGAACCTTTTTTGCCAAATTTATTTAAAAAAAAAAAAAGGAAACAAAGCTAAAAATTCCTTCATGAAAAAGAATGAATGCCGGTGGTGGTGGTATGGTTTGGTATTTGGCGATTCTTTAATGAAGCAGTTTTTAACTTTTTTTTTCTTTTGTTTTTTTTTTTTATTATTGTTATTTTAATAAATATTTTGTTAGTTTTATTATTATTTTTTTATTGTGCTGGATTTTGAGCACAAAAAATGAAATTTATTAAATCGCTTTCGATTTCTTTATAGAATTAGTAAAAAATAAAAAAAAAAACAATAAAAAAATTTAAAACAAAAATAGACTGCGCGGTATTTCTAAAGATTTATAATTTTGTACGGTATACCACAAAGGATGAGTTCTTGTTTTAATAATTTTATTTGGTTTTGTTGTTTTTGCTATATATTTTGTATAAAAAATTTGCATGGTCTAAAAAATTTACCACAAAAAAAAGTCTATTTTAGTTGTTTGTTCTTCACTCAATTAATGATTGTTTAATTTAGTTTCACTCGATTTGAGTCTATCAAAGCCAGTATTCTGTGACGTATTCATTATTAAATTGGTAACATAAATTTAATTCGAATTATCCAGATCCTGAATTTTCTGAATATTATCTAAGACTCTTAAAGAGCAATTCGTTTGTAAGAACATTGTGGACCTTTCAAAAGTCAAACCATTTCGACTAGAAGAATGAACATAAGACCAGCTTGAAAAACTATTTCCATTTCTGTGCATTTCTTAATAGTTTAACAACCAATTACGAAAGATTTGAAGTATGAATTGCTATCAAGCTCCCAAAAACGAATGGTTTTTTATACCTTTTTTATTGGAGCATCGGAAACTTAATTTTTCAACAATTGAGAAGTACTAATCAATCCACATATTTTTCTATATGAATTCATCATAAAATTTTTGTATGTATTGATTTGGCTATTCTAGTATCCCATGTGAGTTTAATCTTAATTCCAGCCTTATCAGCAAAAAATGTTTCCAAATCAACATGCTTAAGTTCTTTTAAAATAGATGTTACTTGATGCATTAATTTTATATTTAACACATCATCATTAATTAATAAAATTGATTTTAAACGTATAATAGCCTTATCTGATGAAGTATAATAGCTGAACGACACAGTATGTAGAGCGTTTTTCCTTTAACCAAAAGGTTCAAGGTTCGATTCCCGACGAAAGCAAAAACATACTTTTTAGGTATTTATTGATGCTGAGCTTGTTACTTACTTATGTAGGTGGCGAACAAACCATGTAGGTCCTGGATTGAACTCATCAACGTTCTCCATTTTCGTCGGTCACTGACGGCTTCTCTCCGGTTGAATGCGTGAAACTGTTTCATATCTGCCGATACTTCGTCTCTCCAACGAAGACTTGGACCTCTTCTGCTGCACTAACAGGTCTAGATTATTTTGGAACATTTTTGTTCATCCGTACACTGTAGTCTCTTGAATTTGATTTTCGTGACTACATCCACTTTTTTATATACAGATCATAGACTTCGACATTATATCTTCTCCTCCAGACTTCACCGTCATTTTCAGGACTATATCAAATTCTTTTGTCGAAGACACCACAAAAGTGCATACTCACTTGCCTTGGTGCAATATTCATGATTCTGATACATAGAGTAGAACCGGGAGTATGAGTGTATTGTAGATTTGATTTTTCCGGACATGATGCTGAGAGGCCTTTTCAATTGCTGACGATATAAATTTTGTTTTCTCTGCATTTACTTTTCCTCCTTGGTACCGCTTTCGATTCAATCTGGTTAAAAGCCTCTCGACGAAATCCCATTAGGACGTGGCGATAATTTCAATGTTATTGACATACCCTAGTAGTTGGATAGATTTGGAAAATATAATGCCGGCCGTATCTACTATATTGAAAAAGTCCGATGGTGCATCTCCTTGTCGAAATCCGGTACACACCTGAAATAAGGTAGAAGTGTATTTTCAATCACTACAGCACATCACGTTGTATTGTCGCGTCTCATTTTTGACAATGGGATGAGCTTGGCTTGTATACCGAATTCCGATAAAGCAGCGTATAGCTTGCAGGTAAAATGTAGGTAATTCTAAAAATACCTAATTCTATCACATAAATACCTAAAACTTGGTTTTCTCTAAAAATGCTATTATATGAAGACAAAGTTAATCTACAATATATATATAGTTTTCCAGCGTTTCCATTATTGTAGGTTTCCAATTAAGTAAGATTAAAAAGAAAAAACTATTGTATATAATTATTGTGTATGCCAAATCTCTGTGTAAAAGCAGTTAGGGTGTTCATCCTATAAACCTGGAATTATATAAAAAATATCACAACTATTAGTGATCTACCAATTGTTCTATTCTGTGCTTCCTCGTGACCAGGGCCGGCTCAAGACTAAATGGCGCCCTAGGCAAATTTTTTAATGGCACCTCCTAAATAGAGTTTAAACTTAATAAACATTTTTTTACTTACTAAATATAATATTTTATTTCAATTGTTCGTTATAATATTGTTCATTATAATAACTATAAAAACTGATTTATAAATTATAAAAAAAAATAGAAAATTTAATATATTAGAAAATTTTTTTCCTCGATTTTAAATCTGAAATTGATTCTTTTATATTTACTTCATTCAATATCTCATTTTCAATACAAACAATAGCCAGTCCATTAAGCCTGTCATTGTTGAACGAAGATATGTTTTTATTAATTTGAGCTTGCTAAAACTTCATTCGCATGTTGCTACTGTAACAGGAATTATCTTTAGTATTATCAGTGAAATATAAAGGTTTGGAAATATTATTTCCATTGATCTACTTTTTATATATTTCAAGATATTTTTAATATCTTTCTTTCCAAATCCTTCAAAATTTCTTAGTATTACTATTTCATCAAATAAATCGTTGCCGTTAATTTCATCTTCTAGTACAATTTGCACAAAAATTCCCAAATTTCTTCAAAATGCTTTAGTTGAGGAAATTGTTCAGTCATTGATGCTAAACATTGGTCTATAATAATATAAAAATTATGAATTTTAAATTTTTGCTGCGGATTGTTTGTGTTAATTTCATCCTCAGCTTCATAATCAAACTGCCTTTTCTTCCTTCTAATACTGGTTTCGGTAAAATCAGTTACTACGTCAAGCTTTTCTGCAATGGCTTTCGCTATTTCGATTGCCTTTTCGAACCCAGATATTCTATATTCTTCCAAAAACTCTATGAAAATTCTCAGCTGATCCACGATTTGTTTGATCAGAATTTTGCATCGATTTACTAGGAACATTAATCGTATACTTAATATATTAAACCAAATGTTTAACAATACAATAAATTGGAAATCTTCAATGTTTTGTATTAATGAAGAAGCTTCTGATACTGCTTTCGGATCTGAAGAAAGTTCAGAAATATCATTTGAAGCATCTCTAAAACCTACGATTTGAAATAACACAGCTTTAATTGAATTAATTCTATCATTCCCATCGCGTTTCGCTTAATGGTTTTGCTGTTAAATTTGTAACATATTTCTCAAGTACTACGCACATCAATATTTAAACTATTTTCATATTCGCTTTCAATTACACTATCATCTTGCACACAATTTTCATCTTGAGTTTCATTTCGCAAACTATTAGCATCCTCGAAATATGAATTTAAACTATTTTTGGCGTCCCAAGCAAGGCCTTGCTCGCATGTATCTTGAGCCGAGTCTGCTCGGGACGGCCACATGTATCTATACTAACACCCATTTAATTGTAGCATAAAAACGAAGTGCGAATTGGGAATTATTTCCTTTCAAAATGACTAATTTCATAATAATGCAAAAGATATATCAATTAGTCTCGGTTATATAGCTCTATATCAATTAATAACGACCTTCACTCTTAAATCAAGTTTTTACAAAGTATGGAAGCATTGGACCTTGAAAATCTTTTAAATTATCTATTTAGCATTCTTCTATACTGCGCATGGGTATAGAACTTTATTTATTTATTTATTATTTTACACGAAATCTCTGTGTAACAGCAGTTAAGGTGTTCACCCCATTGACTTAAAATTGTATAAAAAAAGTTTGTAAATTTTAACTGTTACTTTATCATTGAATGGAAGATAAAACTTGATAATAATCATCAAATAATAATCAAATAGACTTATATTTTCATAAATTAAAGCCAAAAAAATACATTCAAACCAAATTTTATCTGATATGCGATGCGTTAAATTTTTGCAAGTTTATTTGACTAAATCTACTTTAGAACCACCTCTTAATTTCTTTGTATATCTTAGAAATTTAGTAAATTACTGTGTCGTAGTAAAATTCAATATTTATATTGGCCTGATTAAAAGTTAGGAATTCTCATAAAAACCCAAAACTTTTTTTTTTTTTCTTTTCTGAATGAATTAATTTTTTTCTTTTGTTTGAATCATTTGAATATTGCGAATTTGTTGCATCGTCATAGCACGTTTTTGTTATTTTTTTTGTTTTTATTTTTTCACAAATTTTTTTGTGCAAAAAATTACTGTTTTCTTTTTGATTTGATTGCATCGATATTCAAAATTTTTTTTATTTTCTTTATTATTTTTACCTTTTTATTAAAATTCATTGGTGGTGGTCATAGGATATGTGTGTATAGATGGATGGATGATTATAGTATAATATAATATGATTATGCAGAGGTAATCTCAGGTAAGGATTTATATTTTAGTTGATTGTTTTTTTTTTATTTTTTTGCATTAGTTAGTATTGAGAGGAGTATAAAAAAAAAAAAAAAAAAATTTAACAATCCCCAATTTGGTAAAAAAATAAGAAAATAAAAACAAAGAAGATTCTCAACATAAGATTATGGATGTTATAACAAGATCACATTTTATGATGCAAAATTAAGAAAACCCATCAGATATAAAAATGATCCCACAGGACTTTTGTTTTATTTTTTATTTTTGCTTGTAAGTAGGTAGATATGCTACTATTCTAATCAGATAAGTAGTGGTTAGTAAATCGCTGAGTAACAAGATTGTAAAAAAAAAAAATAATAAACATAACAAAAAAAAAACAAAATAAAGCAAATTAAAAATTAAAGGAATATTTTAGCGGCTAATATAGATTGGTCTTATTATTATTATTTTTTTTTTTTGAATTTGTTGCGCCAATATTATTATGGCGATATAATCTCGGTTTAGTATATTTAGTATGTTAACAAGATAACAATATAACTAGGTAACCGCAAACATTTGCTATCTGTGTGAAATATTATACGGTTATTATTTTATATATTAATGTATGTGTGTGTTGTTATTTTATATTCGTAAATTTGGGTGCGGTTGTTTCCTTCTGTAAATATTAAATAAAAAAATGGAAAATAAGAATAAGGAAAAAAAAAAAAACTTTAGTTTAGAGTTATCTATCATTCTTATTGGACATTTGTATATGTAAGTAATTGATTTTATGAGTTTTATATTTTCCGAATTATAATTATATAATGAAAATAATTTTAGGCAATAGGGCTCAGATTGTACATCTTGGATATAACTATATCTCTGTAGTTTAATTGGTACTGACACAGAAAAATGTAATCTACCGGCGTTGAAAAACCACGCATTCAAATTCTGGTAGGGCGATAAAATTTAAGTATTCTATAAGATAATAGGTATAGCACAAAAAATTAAATAATCATTAGGTTCGTATAAACTGCACGTTTCAAAAACTGTCCTATATGTTGCGTAAGACGAGTAAAACATATCACTAATAAAAGACATTTTTTTTCATCGCATTCACGCAAATGTCTAAAGCAGCAAAGCGGGTCTCAAATATTGAAGGCAGAATTTATTTCGGTCTTTTATAAAGTTTTAATTAAAATAAATTAAAAAAATCGTTTTCTTCTTCAAAACTTAGCGGCATTTTCTCTCTCCATCTTTTTATTTAATGTGTATATGCTGATTTTGGTGATGTATAGGTATGTGACTTAATGGGGTTTTGTTGAATCAAAACTGCACCAGTTTCTTTAAGGCAAAAGTATAATTATTATTTCTTTATTTACTGTAAGTAAAGTTATAATAAAAGTAAGCACTAGCTACCAGGGCCATCTCGGCTTTATATTTGTATTACAATAGATTTAACATTTTTTTTTTTAATATTTTATGCAAATGCAAAAGTAAATTAATGGCTATACTCAAGTAAAACTACAGCTGTAAGTTTTTATGTTGCAATAATGATAGTTATTTTTAATGGTTTAAAGCTTCACAGCTCTTCAAACTACTCTCTCCGATAAGGAGCAGTTCCACACAAGCGTCCTTGGATGATTTACTGTTATCTGAAAAAAATAAAAAAAAAAATGCTGGTGCATATGTAATTTATTATTTAAATAGTCGAATTACTTGAATATAATTTAATTATTGTTGTTTCAATTTTATTTTATGCAAAAAAAGAAACAATAATTATTTGTACATGCGGATGGAGATATGTATTTATAAAAATGGTTGAAAGTATCAACATTAGCTTCGTTGTAATGTCAAACTATTTTTTTGCAGCAGATTTTTAAGCCGTGCATGTAGCTTTTTGAAAGCTTGTCGATAAGAGACAGTGATCTGGATTACAGAAGGGAGAATTATAGCTTAAACAAATACTTTTCGGAATGTGAAGTTAGAAATAAATCCAAAAGATGTTCGGTATGATCCTTATAATAACGAATTCTATTTGTACACTTTATAAATTAAAAAAATTGTGTTTATTTTTTCGGGGTAGTAGTGCTTGAGAAAATAAGCCAGTTTTTGTTGTGAGTATTGAAATTTCCTGTCGGTACGATTTGAAAATAAGAATGTGCTCCTGATATTGTATCGATATGACTGGAAAAGTTATTCAACACCACCAAAGTTTCCTAATCATTTATTTAGGGGGGATGGATCTGATCTATCGATTGGTGGCACTTTAAACTCCCGAAAAGGACCGCTAATTGCTTTTCAAAGACCAAAAATCGCCGAAATTGGATTGTACGACAAAAAATAATAAACTTTCCGGAAGTTGAAAATACCACCAATCGATAGAGCGCTCTCGATTAAGTTAACAAACTTTTTTTGAAATTTTAAAATAATAGCTTCTTTCCTTCTTAAAAAGCTGATACGCATACTGTGGAACACCCGGTATAGGACGCTCTTTATCAACTTGGAACAAAATGCTGAAATAAAGAGTTGGAGCTTGTCATATTCTGAAGATGAATTACAGATAAATAGATACTTGAAGGATGAAGAGTGGTACAAGTGTGTAATTAGAAATAGTTAAGAGGGAAGCATCGCAAATAACTTTCGTTCCAGAATGGTGCTGGACTCCAGATGAGCTTCTAAAGCCTAGAAATTATTTGATATTCCTCGAATGTTACTAAAATTCATTTTGAATATTAATGAATTACCTAGTAAAATAAAAATTTATTGATTTAAAAAGAAATGATAGTTGAAGAATAGAGAGTCACAAATAGAAAAATTAAAAAAAATTACAAAATTTTAAAAATCTGTGTGAAAAATTGAAAATTATTTTCCTCAGTGTTTTAGTCTTATGTATCATATTTTGCACCGGACGGGTGGTAATACCTATATCTAAATATTTATACACTATTACTACAATAAAGCTTATTAAAGCTAATAAACCAATTTAATTTCACTTTTATGTACATTTTTTAATTTTTAAGGTGCCTCCAAAAATAGTTCTCAACTTTAGTCCTGAATATAGAATGTCATCATGTTTTTTGGTTCTTTTTGGCGTCTCTGGCTTTTTGTAATCACTTTTTAGACAATATGGATCGAATAATCGATGTGATTTGCATATTTTTCAAAATCTTTGAATAATTTCGATGCTGGTACTGTTTAAGCTCACTCACAAATTTGGTAACCATATATCGATACTGGTATTAATTGACGGTTATAGAGTAGGTTCCTATCAGTCTCATTAATTTTTTTACTTTAAATTTAATTTTTACTTCTTATTTTTGAATGTGGTTTCAAGAATGTGCTTTCCATTACATCAGTTATTTTGACCACGACGATCTGTAGCTTTTTTTATTCAATTTTTAATTTTTATCAACTATTCACATCAAAGCTGTATTATTAGGATGATTTGCATATGATGATGGGAGTAATTTAAATTTCATTGCAAAAAAAAAAAAAAAATGTTCAATTACAGATCTCAGTTTTAAATTCATACTTTTTACATTTACTTGTATTTTGAGTCCTTTTAGATGCAAACAGAGCTATGTAAGGTTTTAAGAATTCAAAATCGCACATTCAAAATTTTCCAATCTGAAACCTCTGCGCTTTAACCATGATGCAAACCAAAAAAAGTAGGATATTATTACGTGATAATTTTATTCTGACTTGGTATGTCTCTTGATATTAGCATAGAATTTTTTCGATTATAAAAAAAAAAAATACAATTTTTTTTTTCATTTTTTTTCATAGTCCTACAATTTAACATTCATAAGCATTATTGTAAGACAATTGTCCCAAAATATTAACAATCATATAATATATGTATATTTAGCAAACTATTATCTTTAAAATACCATCATCAACTCCAAAGGGCATACATTTTTTTTTTTTGGGAAAATTTCAAACTCTGTGTGAACACTGATTATATTTCACTGTGTGAAATGCAAAAAAAAAAAAACAAAAACAACAACAATACAAAAAAGAAATATAATATGAATGAACATTGTTTTAGTTGCAATAGACTGGGGTGTGTATTTTTTATATTAAATTGAATTCAATGTCCGCAAACATAAAATCAGCATCTTGTTAACAGGATCACGATTCAATTCAATCAGTTAAGGTGAGATGTCTACACCGATATAGCTAATATTTCCCTCTGGTAGTTTTTATTTTTTTTTTTTTTTATATTCAATTTAAAATTTCTGTCCTGTCCTTTTGTTTTAAGTTTTATATTATTTCTGATATTATTTTGGGGTTCTTTTTGAAGCGTACCAAAAATATCTGAAAATGATTTTTAAAATAAAATGTAAATATTTAAATTTTTGATTTTCGAAGAGTTCAAAAAATTGTTTCTCTTATTAAGAAAAATATTTTTTTTTTCGTGTTCACATCTAATTCGATCCTTTTTTAAGTTTTGTTCTATAATCCTTCGTTTATTTGCAGTCAATTCGATTCGAATATTCAGTTTTATTAGATTTATTCAACTTGATAGAAGTATTCGTGTAGTCAATGAAATGATGATCTTCTCTACATTAACACTTACTGGCTTCAGTTGCAACACAAACCTAACAACGGAAAATATGAGAAGAACTTATACAACAAAATCAACGACAACAGTATAACCTTCTAATTCATAAAAATTTAGATTCTGAAATATACCTTCCCCATTTTTCACTGCGGGGAAATGGGCTATTTTAAAATAATCGAAAAATTTGTTTTTTGATAACCGATCTAAGTCTTGACGAAAATTTATTGAGAAATTTATGGAAGAAAATTAATAAAATTAGATTTGTTTCTGGTTGTGGCTAATCAGAAGTATTCATCTTCTATTTTAGACGAAGCTATTTACCACCAGAGCTTACCCTAACAAAAATGTTCACCATGTTTATTGAGGAAAATTTGGGAAAGTGTAGTTTATCAAAATATAAAAAAATACTAGGGGCCCCTGTTGAGTAATTATATTTCAAGTTGAAGTCAAATTTAAAGTTTAAAAAAAAAACAGTAATTTACGTACTGACATAGACTTCGCACGATATAGCAGAAATCACTCGTGTTTAATAAAAAGTTTTGTGGTTAGTAAGTTTTATTTTTAATTTAGGACACATAAATACATGTCTCTCATATACTGCTTCGTTTCCGATATATTCCCTATAGTAAGTGGCATTTAGTGTATAAAATTACTAAAAATAAAAAATTTTGTCATTAAAGAGGTATGTATATATATACCTACATAATACATAATTTTAATAAAAACTATATTATTACTACAAATATCCAAAATTTAGAGAAAGTTACTTAAACAGATAAAAAGGAAGAATTCAAGTGATTTGTTTTTTTGTTGTTTTTATATTTGTTATTTTAGATGAATTTGTTTTTTTGTTTTTTTTTTTTGGCATATGTACATAGATTCGCATAGATTTGCAAGTAAATATATAAATTATAATAACTGATTTGCTTGCTTTTGTTTATTATTTTAATGTATTTGCTGAATAATAAAATCTTATGAGTACAAAATTTTCAACTGTGTGCGCATTTTTGTTTTATATACAATCTTATATATTATATATATTAGAAGTACAATAAGGAGTAGGAGAATCGAAATAAAATAAAAAAGTGTCTACTGCGCAGGACCTTAAATGCTTGTCAATTATAATTATAGATTTTATTCGAAATTTAATTTGGGTTTTGGTAACCCACACACCGATACTTGCCCCACTTGTAAAATTTATGATCTTGAAATATTAAAATATTTAAACAGTGGATCTGACAACGTTACGGACTTACGTACGAAAAAAAAACTTCATTCTTTACGAGCTAAAAAATTTCACTCATGTGATATGAATGAATACATTTCCAGAAAATACTATAAGTTTAGTTTTTGATATGCAACAAAATCAACCTATACCAAAACTATCGAGCGGAGAAATTTTATAACTTAGGAATTATCAGATATGACAAAGTTCAAAACAAGGATCAAATCGACTTTTATACCTGGTTTGAACTGAAGCATCACGAGAACGAATCTGCTAATATCGATTTTTTGGAGTCATTATAAAAAATTATTTAACTATGAAAAAGATAGAAAATGAAGATGTAATCGATATACCGAATAATATTCGACTATTTTCGGACTCGTGTGCGTCTCAAAATAAAAATGGAATAATGTTAACTGCTATTAGTTCATTTTTAGAAAATAGCAAAATATTCAAAAGTGTATACATTATTTTCCTATTAAAGGACCAGAGCCACCTTTGCTTTGCCACCAGATCGTGTTTTTGGTCGTGTGGAGAAAAATTATCATAGAAGGGAGCAAATATTAGCTCCAGATGAATATGATATTTTGAAAAATTTCGGAACTGTTCAGAAACTATTCAAAAATTGGAAAGTATATGATATAAAAGCAAAATCCATAATAAAAAAGCCATATTGAATTCAAAATTACCCTTCAAAATTTAGTGAGGTACGAGTAATGAAATATTAAAGAAAAAAAAACGGAACTGATACCTTTTCAGTTAGTAATACATATAGTGGAGCTTTCATTTCGGTAGAACCTTTTAAAAACTACAAAAAAAGTTAATCGAAATTTCAATGTTGTAGAAAAACAAATCATGGTCTCATTGAAGAAAAGAGAAATGCTGTCATCAAATTAATGAAATATTTTTCTATACCATTCAGTGCCACCGAAGTTTATTCTTCTATTCAGTCATCGCCATCTTTAAATAATATTGATAATGAAAACACTTCAAAATCATATAATGACGAGAATGAACACATAAATAATATTTTAATATAAAATTTTTTTCCAAAACTCAACAAATATAAAAAAAATTCATTTGTTTAAAAAATTAAACAAGGCCATTTTTTGAGTTTTGAAAAAAAACGGTAATTTTTCCAGACTCAATTTCAGAACTATAAATTTAAAATGAAGAAAAGAAAAATGTTTTCTTATTACTATGCTTTAAGTTGTGAAATTAAATAAAGTTTTGTTTTAAAAAAAAAAATTTACCGATTTTTAAATAAAGAATAAAAACTCTCTGATGAAAAAAATTAAAATATTACTTGTTGAGTTTTGAAATAACGGTCCTCAATTAGTACTTAATACAAACAAAGTTGGCTGTAACTCACTAAATAATAAAAATAATTACGCATTATTTAGAATTTGTTAAGTTTGAATAAAAATCAAAATTATACAAAAAAAAGGTGGCCTAAATCTAAAGCACGTTTCCCAATAAACTTCAAATACGATATAATAACAGTAGCCTTGTGTATCGGTGCATTATCTTCGTCGTAGCACAAAATTTGGTAAGTACTTGATGTGACTTTTTTCGGTAGTTTAAACAAAGGGTTTTTTCCGTAATAAGGAAATACCTCCTCAAACCATTATATTCCCACCATTCGTGTGCCTTGTTCAATCTTATAACATTCTGTTTTTCTTTTCAATGTTGGTGGAATGATAAAATTTTCTTCCGTGCGTACCATTTAGGGAAAGAAAATATTTATCCGTCCACAGAATGTTTTGCCAAAATTCAGCAGGTTTATCTAAATGTTCTTCAGCAAATTTTAATTTAAAACGCTTATTTCTTTTCAGAAATATATGGCTTCTTTTGTGCAGAATATGACTTAATATTTATCACAATTGATGCCCCTATTTTTTGAGGTTTACTTTTATTAAAGTTGTTCAAAACCTGTTTTATAATTACGGCTGTATTCAATTTAACAGTTCCTACTATTTGTGCATCTGTTTTCTTTGCTGTCCTACGATTTGGATCTCCACCTATAATATTTCGAATAGAGCCACTATATTTTGGTTTCATGATTTGATATCTAATAGCTTTCTATGAATATAATTCCTGACAGTTCCTGAACAGAAAACTCTACTAATTTCCCTTCTAATTTAAGCCGATAATTCGCGCTTTTTAACCATTTTGTGATGACTTTCGCACTTAACAAGAAACTACAAACTACTGAAACATTAACAATTGAACATTCAATCCATTTTGCTTCAAAATTATCTTCAAAAAACAATGCCCTGCTTCCTTAGATTGTAAAATGAAAACGTGCACAAATATTATATGAGATTTTGTTTTGGCTTTTTTTTTGGAGTTACTTGACCTAATAATTTTTTTTTTAATTTTGAGGTTTGTTCAAACTTAACAAACTCTAAAGAATGCGTTAATTCTTTTTATTATTTAATCAGTTACAGCCAACTTTGTTTGTGTTAAGTACGAAATTGTTCTATGCAAACTAATTTTTGACACGACTGTATATATTTTTAGACTACTTATTTATCAAAAAATATAATGAACATGTATAACGTATAGCTAAAGACGTTTAAATAATATCCAAATGGAGCTAATATTGTTTTTCGAAAGTGTGATATTTTGTAAAAAATTTTGAAAAGCTACCCATTCGTTACAAAAAAATTTCGAAAATTCATTGTGACAGTATCGAGTTTCGCATTCCGGAAGCAGAGCTACGCAACGATTATTGCAAGAAAGATTTGTTTGGCCGGGCATGCGAAAGGATTGCACTAAGTTCGTAAGACCATGTATTCCGTGTCAGCATGTCAAAATAAACTTAAAATATATAAAATTATAAAAATATCAGCTCTTATGAGCACGCAGTTCTCTCCAGCCATTTTGAGCATGTGAATGTAGATGTCGTAGGTCGACTTGGTTGAATTAAAAAAATTGATTGGAAAATGATTTAAATTAACTCATCAGTAGGTATTTATAGTGTTAGACTACCAATGCAACTCCTGATTTTTATGTTGATTGATTTTATAACTATAACTAACAGATGTACTAATGACATCTTATAATAAGTTATAAAATCAATAAAAATAAAAATCAGGAGTTGTATAGGTAGTCTAACACTATAAATACCTACTGATGAGTTCTAGTAGTGTTATGATGAACGAAACAATTCCTAAAAATACATTGGTTATTATAAAGTCTCTCTTAGTAGTCTTTATTATAAACTCTCTCTTACTATAAGTAAGTAATTTTTATAGATACAATGGTGGTATAAATTTATATCTATGTATCTACGTATCAATGTTCAAATATTGAATATTAATAAATCGAACTTGTTCTTTTTATTAAAAGTAAAATAGGTACTATGGAAATTTTAATAATTTCTAATTACATAAATTTATTTTATAGGTTTAAATTAAATTAAAAAGGAAGCTTTGTGCCTATTATAGTATTATGTATTTAGATAACGATTACGATTTGATCGAACGAAATGTCAAAATGCAAAATTGCCGTTATGTATTTTGATATCGTTCAGAAGTTGTCGACGAAATCGATAAAGTTTATCAATGTAAAATTTTACCACGAAAGAGACATCGAAAGAGAGATTTTGTACAAATTATTTTAATTTTGAACTGAACGAATAAAATAAAAGAGTGACACTTGGACACTTGGTGTTTTGTTTTATATTTATGATATTTTTTGGAATAAAAATAAATTTAAAAGTTGAAATGGAAGTAGGTATTTTACTTTATTCTTCATAATCATTTTGTATTGAAATAAATTTTAATAGGAATGAAAGGCCAGTTGCAAATAAACTGCAATATGAAAAGTTTGTGTAAATAAATTATTTCAGTAATTTTACTTTAATCATAAAAATAATGTTTGTCTGGCTTTTTTCTTCTAGTGCGTAATGTAATTTGATCCATTTTGAACATAAGTATAAACTGCAAATTTCATATAAAACTTGCTTAAGCACAACAGAAAAAGTTAGCTGTGCTAGTCCGACATGAAAATCATTTCCTACGCTGAAAATCATTTCCTTGGTACAAGCCGCACGGAATCTTAATACACTGGCCAATTTAATTCTATTTGGAGCACGTCGATACTTATTTACTATTTCAATTTTTGCCCTAATTTTTCTAATAAATCCATAAAAGTAATGTAGTTTAACAAGAAATTTTGATCAAAACTGTTAATAAAATAAAGTTTTAATAATGTAGATAATTAGTCATCAACTTCACGTGTAAATAACATACGTATAATCTTCCAAATCCAGATTAGAATAATCCCGAATATAATATGTTCGCTTGTTTTTTTTATTCTGCAATTTGATAGTGTTTTTCAGCACTATCAGAAATTGGAATATTTAACTCTGCTAAAATCATTTTATTTATAAAAGCTTAAAAATTTATAATTTCTATTTTATTTAAACTCCAACTTATTTTCAACTTAAAAACTTCAAATTTACCACTATTGTTTGGTTTTTGTATACTTGAATTTGACAGTTAAAGAATCAAACATATGTCATTTTCATCGTGAATTTGAATTTTACAATAGCAGCATTTTTAAACACTTTCGATCAAATTTTTATCGAAATACATAATAGCACTAACGATTACAATCGAATAACTCTAACGATAACGATGAACGATTCGATTAAAAAATCGATCGAATAATAGGCACGTTAATTTAATAAGTTAATGAATTGTGAATATTTTAATTTAACGCATTCTTCTACTTCGAAAGCTTTTGAAAGCAAAGTATATTCGAAAAAGATCATGTTGGTAGATCAATAAGAAATATAGTTTTAATAGTTCCTCGTCACAGAAGTCGATTAAGAAACCTATCTTATTTTGTTAGAACTACTATTCCCATGCTGGTCTCCACTTTTACGCGTTATTAACATTAATAGGTTTACTGAGCTTAGCAGCGAATATTTTGGAAATTATGAGTAGATGGGCATTTTAGTTCAACAGGCGTATTTTATTATGTACTAATTTTGTTTTTGTCTTAAGCCTTTTATAACAAAAAATAAAATTGTAAAAATTGATCATTATGATTATATGGAAGTAGGTGTAGGTAGAAGTAAAATGTTGTGAGCAAATAATATTAATGCATTATGATGAAAAATTATACATATTTAGATTTAAGATTAGATTTAAAATTCATTTATTTCCTTAAATATAAAATTTTTTACAAACTACATCAAATTAAAATTGAATATTATCAAAACATAAAGCTCTTAAGCCTAATAAACTAATATAATAAATTCAATAAAATTAAAAAAAGTAAAAAAAACTATAAATAGTTTATTAGAATAATTAATAGGAACAAATAAAAATATAAAAGTCAATAAGAAATAATTTAGTAAAAATAACAAAACTTTATATATGTAAAAAAAATAAGTAGGATCATTCGAATATATTCAAAAGAATACGTGTTGAATGAAACAAACATAAATGAAGAAAAAAAATATATAAATATAAAGATATAATATTAAGATTAGACAAAATAATTAAAAAAAAAATAGAATTAAAAATAAATTTAAAAAGAGTGTAAACAATGTATCAAAAAAAAAAATGAAAAAAGAAATAACAAATAAAAAATGTATGAAAAGCTTAATATTGAAGTAAAAAATTTACAAGTATACTATAAGTTCAAGCAAAATTAAAGAATATAATATAATTGAAGTATGAAGAGAAAACCACAGTTAATTATAATACCTACATAAAACACTTATTTAATACAAATTTCCACCATCAAATAGTGATTCAATTTCAGAGTGATCGAACTGAAAAAACCAGATTTTCAACTGTCTAAGAAATGAGGAGAGATTACGTTCACTTCTGATGTGAATTGGTAGTGGTACTTTACATTGTTGTTGTTGTTTTGAGTTATAATGTGCATATTTTTTTGAACTGTATCCAAACTTTATTAGATTAGCATTGATTATTTTATTGTGTATGTTTTATTTTTATTCATTTAATCTAGTTATAGCTTAAGCCCTTTATATTTCTACATTTTCCTTTTTTATTTTCTTTTTTTATAGTTTATTTAGTTTTGTTAGTTTTAAAAACTGTTAATTTTAGTTACATGCTTAAAAAACTGATCGTCTTGTATGTAGCTGAGTAAATGGAATAAATAAAAAAATAATTTAATTCATTTTGATTTTAACCAATTATTTATAATGTGACAACACAGTGATAAGAAATTACGTCAACAAAGAAAATTTAATAAAAATATTTCATAAGAATAATAATTAATAATTAGAAAAACACAAATCAAAAACAAAATAAAATTCATTGAGAAAAATGGGCTTTTCCTTTAGAATATCCAGCAACTGAATATTTTCTATATATAACTACGCATCCAGATGATTTTTGTTTTTTTTTTTCTTTTGTAAATCTCCAAAATGATGAATCAAATTCTCGTTCACAAAACTTATTCTGATGTACTAAAAGTCCTGATGTTTACAGGGTATATTTCCATTCATAAAAATTCTGAAATTTTGTTGTCATGTCCTGTGAAATATTTTTTGTTATATTTCTACCTGTTTCTTTTGTTTGTTGTTGTTTTGTTTTTATTCTTATAATATTCTAAGAAAATTTGCAATAATTCAAAAAAATAAAAAAACAAAAAATGTCATATAATAATAAGAATTCCAGAAATTTTTTTAGAACAATAACAACAACAACAACAACAACAACTACTATTTTAGTACTCTACTTTAGAAACACAAAGAATTTTTTTTATTTTCATTGAGAAAATGTTCATAAATAAAAAATGCCCTCTTTAATAACAATGAAATGAAATTAAAAAAATTTTTTTTTTTTAAATTATAAAAAAAATGAGATAATTTTTAATGCCGGAAATACCATCACCTTAACTATTCATAATTATAAAAAAAAATAAATAAATAAAAAAAATTATTTTTTACAATTTCAAGAGTTTTGTTTTCATATTTTTTATTGTACTAAAATAGATACAGAAGTAGATATCTACTCTAAATAATGCACGTACCAATTAGAAACAGGGTTATCAGATGCTGATTTTGATGAAAAATGTTCAAATCCAAATCGAAATGACATAATTAAATTTTAAAATATTGTGGTGATTCTTTAGGATGGAATCCATGGTTTGGGTACAAAACCACCATCCAAAAAACCAAACATTAAATCCCATAGTGGCGATTCTTTAACCCACAAAACAAAGTCAACAGATTACAGGAAAAAGCAAAAAAAGCGAAACTGGAATTAAACATCGAGAAAGCCAAGGCAATGAAGACAAACAACAGTGATAGTCAGTCAATAACAGTGAGTGGACAACAAATAGAATACATAGAAGAACTCAACTACCTGGGGTAGAATTCAACTACAACAGAAGATGTCAACGGCCGTATAAATAAGGCAAGATGAACATTCGGGAGGCTAATGATGGTATAGCGGAGCAACCAAATATCGAGAACAACAAAACTAACAATATTCAGAGCATGTGTAAAGTCAACATAATGTATGGCAGTGAAACATGACTTACTTCGGTCAGAATCAAACAGAAACTACAAGTATTCATCACCCAGTGCTTAAGAATCATATATGGAGAATATTCTGGCCGGCAAGAATTAGCAACGAGGATTTATGGATGACAACTGGAGAAGAACCGATCAATAGACAGATAAATAGGAAAAAATGGATTGAGCCATACACTAAGGAAATCAGAAAGTCATATAGCAAGAAAAGTTCTAGAGTGGAATCTACAAGGAGAAAAGAGACCTGGCAACCCATACAACACATGGAGACTCATAATTCATCAAAAATTAAAAATCTTGTAACAGTTACACCTGGGACGACATTAAGGAAACACCATCCAACAGAGAGGAATGGAGGATCAATATCAAAGCCCTATGTTGCCACGCGGAGTAATTGGAGAAAAAAAATTTAGATTATACGTAATATTGGTTATATCTTCTTCCGTGACTCTGAATATCAATCTTTTTCTTTCTATTGATTAATCATCCTCAATTAAATTGATAGCTTAAGTAGTGGAATTAGATCAAATTTGATACTCTATTCATTTATTATTTTGTATAATATTATATTCTTTCTAATCACTTTTGTAGTTTTTCACGATAAAAATAATTGTTCAAAATAGTCGAAGATTTTCATTTGAATTTTATTAAATATGTATTTTACAAATTTGCGTATTTCGTCTATCATTTGCAGACTTATACAATGTTTTATACTTGACTTGTAAGTAAATATTGAATGAATTTATATTAAACTAGCGAGTGACGTGGTGGAAATTAATTTTTTTCTCCTTTTTTTGTTCTAAAGAGCTGTTGTTCAGAGACTATAATCGAATCAAATTAGAAGTAGTGATAAATGAGTCTTGAGTCAGACCAACAATACCAGGTTTAAAAAGTATTTAATCTAGAGCTATAATCGAAAATGTCATCTGCACGTCAAATACAAAAGCATCTGACGTCAAATATTTGCATTTACAAAATTTAAGCATCTGACGATTGTTTGCAACATTTTACTTTTACTATTGCTGCTGATGCGAAAGCATCTGACGACTAAAGCAAGCAAACTTTTTTTTACTTTTCTTACAGCGCTTTTAACATTTTGGTGATTAATTATTTGATTAATAAAAAAAAAGTTAATTATTTTGTAATAATTCCAGCTAGGTACTCATTAAATAAATTTTTTATTTACTAATTAACAAATAAAAATAATTTTATTTTAATTTTCGAAAATTCTGCATCTATTTTTAAAAACTGCACAATGGTTTTTATGATGTTATGATTTGCAAATGACATTTTCTGTCAGATGATTATTGTTTTTTTTCAATTTCGGTTAGCTGACAAAAGTAGTCGCCATCTGTCTGCAATAAAAGTTAAATGATTTTAACTTGCTGCATTTTAGGTTACACTGCTAAGTCATTTGATGTGCAGCTGACATTTACGATTACAGCTTAGGTGTAACATAGACCCCCTTGTCTGAAATATGCTTGAAACATGAAAAAATTCAAGCTGGTAACACTGAATACATTAAATCACACACACTTACATACACACATATAACTACTTGAACGCAGGAATTATAAGATTGATAAATAATAATGTAGAAGAATTTGTTTTTAAAAGTGAACTGCTGCTGCCGCCTTCTCTTTTCACACCAATCAACAGTGATGATTTTTTTTAATATACATTTTTCTTTTTTTGCTATTTTAATATCAGATTCGTTTAATACCAGACTTCAATTGTCTTTATTTATATCATTGTGAATTTTATGAAGGAAATTTTAGATGGCAATGATTAACTTAAGGATATATTTTCGTATATATATATATATATATATACATATATATATAAAGTGTAATGTAATTTAATATTATGGTATGTCAATGTGTATAGATTGGTGGTTTAGTTTGTTGTTGGGGTTTGGTTAAGGTAGTCAGAAACACCAACAAACAATAAATTTGTAACCGCGCGAATAAATTTGAACTTAAATAGGTATACAACAAGTTTACACGGGATTAATACAAGATAATACACAAGCGAAAAAATACATAACAAAAACAAAAAAAAAAAAGGATGAGCCGTTCTTGAATCAATCATCCAGAAAAAATGTAGATTTCTTTTAGTTTTTTTAGCTTTTGTTTTGTCAAAAATTTCGTTGCCATTGTTGTCAAACTTTTATCTTTTGTATTGTAATTCGATAGTTACTATCTACAGTGATTAAAGTGGTGGAGGCAACTTAGAGAATGATGAATTGCAAGTGAATTGTGATTATTTTGGAAATGAAGAATTTTTGATTTTATGTTTTTTTTCTTTTTTGTTTTTAAGTCAAAATGCCGCCAACCAAAAATAAAAAAAATGTCGTTCTTAATTTGCATATTGTTCTTATATTGTACTTTTATATGACAATTGAACCAAAAGCGGTCCCATCCAATTTTTATATATATATATTTTTCTTGTTTTGTTTTTCTGTTGGATAAATAATCACCTTTACATTTTAGACGATTGGATTGATTTGATTAGCATTTCGAATTTGATGCGTCAAGATTATTTTTCGTAGATAGTTATAATTGTAGTTTATTCTGCTATGATTTTATTTCTTAAAGAATATAATCTATACCTACTTACTATGTTGCAAAATAAAGTTTAATATTATATAGGAAAAAAATATAACAACACTGTGATAATTGAAATGAAGCCCATGAAGTCATGTTAAAGTGGACCAGTTTAATTTTTGCTTATTACTGATATTATCAGAAAACAAACCAATGCTTTGAATATTTACAGAGATCATGAGAGTTCATGAGATCAACATGAGATATTATTAGGACTGGCTTATAGAATTTGAACTTAGAGTTACGTTTTTGAAATTGTGCAACTACATCGGTTTGTCAGGATCACTACTTTGTTGTTCATAATTTTATAACACTATCTAAGACACTAATACGAGCATCCGTTCGATGTATTGACATTTTCAAAACAGAAAATTTGCACTGATTTCTGTTCTCGGGTTTGAAAAGAGGATCTGTTTTGCAGAAGAAGATATGTTTCAAACTCTCTATAAGATTGTATACAAAATGTATAATGATATGAATTTATTCAATAAAATTTTGTACAAATATGTAAATTTATATTTTAGTTTTCAAACCATTTTAACTCCTCTGAGAAGGGTTCAAAATCGTTAGGTGAAAAAAAAGGTCAAATCAAATTACTTATTAGAACTTAAAAGATCGACAACAAAATCAATAAAATTGAAATAGAAAATTTATTGGATTCGAGCACGTTAAAATAATAGTAAAAAAAATTGAGAAAATAATTTTCGATCTTAGATGAGCATGAGTGGGGCACTAAACGTTTATTGAAATCGATATCAATTTTAAGAAACCCTCCAAGAACAACAAATAAAAAAAGATAATCATACTCCGTCAAACTAAACGATTATAATAAATGTTTGCTTTTGTAATCAATTGCACGCTCCCCAAAGTAGCAGAGAAGTAGATTTGAATATGTAAATTGATTGAGTGTACCTCTCAGTTTATTAATAATATGAGAAAAGGTTTTCAAACTGATGTCGTCTATACAGATTTTAGTAAGGCCTTCGATCTTCTTCCACATTGCATCATTCTCTTGAAATTAATTAAACTTGGATTTCCACCATCATTTGTGAAATGGATTGAATCTTATTTGGTTAATAGAAAGTATACTGTACAATTCAGAGCCAGTAACCACCTTTGGTCTCCTTTTATTCATAATCTCTTTAAATGATATTGTATCAGTAATAAAAAATAGTGAAGTTCAAATTTATGTTGACGACATGAAAATCACATCACTTCGAGACTCAAGTTTGCTTCAAAATTATCTCGATAATTTCTTTGCATGGCGCAGTAGCAATAACCTTATGCTTAATACGAATAAATGTGTTGTGATGAGTTATCATAGGCGTCCAATTTCTTTTCAAATATCTATTTACTTAATGGACATGTTCATGAAATAGTTAGGTCGATCAAAGATTTAGGTGTGACTTTCGACGAAAAACTTTCTTTTAAATTCTACTATAATAATATTATTAATAAGACTAACTCAATGTTAGGTTTTATAAAGCAATGGTTTAAAGAATTTGATAACCCTTATATCTTAAAATCCCTATATACATGTCTTGTGAGGCCACAACTGGAATATGCTAGTCAGGCCTGGTCACCCTATTACGAAATTCATATTAAAAGAATAGAGGCTATTCAAAAGAACTTCATAAAATATGCACTTCGCCACCTTCCTTGGTCCAATCCACTTGCTCTGCCTCCATATGAGCACAGATTAAATTTGCTACATTTAGCTACATTAAAAACTAGGCGTGAAGTTACTGATGGTATTTTCATCATTCAAGTAGTGAATGGGGAATATTTGATGTGATGTGTTTATATTGAATTCGATCTGAGTTTCCAATAACACTCGACTCCGATCACCTAATATTTTCACATTTGTATTTCATAGAACCAACTATGGTATGAATGAGCCAAAGGAACAAATATAAGAACGTGATTGACTTATCACTCTCAAAAGGTGTGCTAAGGAATCGACTATACCTATGTAATCTGAACCCTTCTAACTAACCCCTCTAACCATTAGGTAGTTAACTTTTGTAAATCTTTATTGTTTTTTAAAATCTTTTTATTGTTTTTTTAAATTTTCATTCTGTTAAATTTTAATCTTATATTAAAAGAAAAAGGAAAATATTTATTGTAATTTGTTTGAATTAAACGAAATAAAATAAATAAATAAAATAAAATATTTCATCCTGGTTCATCTACAAATTTTGTTGGTGCAGAGGTGAGCAGATGCTCTATTTCGGATTTCACCAGGGAAGCGCTTCAACGGCGGCAATACAGATTAAATTTCCACCTTACATATATCCAACAATACGATAATGTTCATGAGTTGGAAAATCAGTAGTAACATTGAATATATTATCATTTCAGGTCATTTTCCAATTTAAGTGCATACCGAACATGCTTAAGTTTTCTAACCACTGTGGGTTATATTCCTAGAACAATAAACGGCAAAAATTGAGATTTATAGCATCTCTTAGTTTTGGAAGTATTAAATTCGATTCTATTTTCTAAGCCACAGTTAGTTATTGTTATCAAAGTATGATGAAAGACATTAGTCATGATGTCTCTGTTGGATGAGATAGTGATAGGGGTGTAACTTAAGATTTTTTATAGAATACCACTAGAGTGCTGTAGTCTGAAAAGCTGTCGTTTGGACTGAATATGGATTGGTTATCATTGGATTGATTATGAATTGGCCGAACATAAATTCTACAACTAAGACATAAATTGTATGATTCGAAAGTAAAATTTCAATCTATTTAAAAAACAGGACCCCGGACTTACAGCTCGACATTTTGCTAATAATGCAGAATGCCATATTCGATTAAAATATTATTTTTCTTCTTACATTTTTCGGTCAAACCAGTAATAAATTTTTTACTGGATGAAATCCTACCAGTCACAACAAATTTTTTTTCTTAATTATTTTTGAAATTGGTTGCTTACAAAGAATTTGTAGTTTACCAAAAAGTATTTTGTCCTTGTTTACAGTTAAAAAAAATTACAACAATTTATTTAAAGCTTTATAACATAAACAGTCCAAGGATTCCAAATATTTTTAAAATTGAATACACAAAAATATTTAACCTTAGTTGGATGATGTGAATCATCAATTTTATAATTATCGACTATCATTAAAAAAAATAATTCTCATCAATGGTTTTTGTAAAGGTCCTAAAACAATATCCTTACACAATACTGCCCCATCTAGAAATAAATTTTCTAATATAAATTTTTTTTAATTTCTTTGCTTATATTCGTACCTTTTTTCAAATGACGATGAATACAAAAAACAAAAACAGACAAAAATAATTCAAAAGAGTGTTATGTGAATAATGGACCTACACACATTGAACCTGAACTAAATATAAAAAGTAAAATAAACATAATAAGAAAAGAAAAGATGAAAAAAGGAGAAGTGCTCATAGGAGAACATAATGCCATTCCTAAATAAGAAAAAATAATAAAAAATAACACCAATAAAAATAACAACAAAAGAAAGAAAAATAGTGGTCCATTGAGTTCTTTCATTCAAAAAAAAAAAAAAAAAAAAAACAACAAAAAAACAAAATTCTATAGCGGCGCCAATTGGTCGTCGTCTGATCGACCATTGAAAAACCGTCAAGGTGATCAATTGATCGCTTTTGTAAAACTCAACTCAGTTATTGTTTTTTATTCTTGTTTTGTTATTTATGTTTATTTTCTGAGTTTTTGTTACTTCTTTAATTCATTTTTCACATCAGAGGATCCTTCTAAAGGTTTTCGTTTTTTGATTGTGTTAAAAAGTTTTGCCTTCTTTTCACTTAAAACCTTTTTGTGTTTGTTTTTTTTTTAACTTGTGTGTTTTTAGTTAAGTTTAAAAACGACTTGTTTTAAATGAATGGATGATCGTAGGATTTCATGTTTAACCATCGAATAGTTAGTTATTACAATGCAATGATGGGAAGCAAAAAATTAAGGGAAAAAAACAGTTTTTAACAGCAAAATACAAAAATAAGACAATTTTACAACTTACCTACCACTTATCTATTTATCTGTGTGTAGTACATTAATTAAAATATTGTAATCAAAGCCATCTTACTAATTAGGTTAAAACATTGTTATTATGATAAAATTATGTTTAATTACAAATTAGGGATCCTGTGTTTTGAATTAAGGTTTAAAGATTATTTCTTCTTGAAATATGAAATCAAAATACCAAAATAGTCTGAATAAGATATTTTATAAACACATATAACGTATGGAAGAAATCTTTTCGCCATACGAGCCCACAATTTGCTAAAAGTTATAAGTTTGCTTGAAACTTCAATTCAAATCAACTCGCTAGAGAGGGTACAATTTTAGATATCCTGCTGGAATGGAGTAATTAGAGTACACTTCTAACGAATTGCAATCAATTGGTTCGTAAAAGAAACAGTCAAAACTTCAAATCATAGGTGGTCGAACAGATCAGACTGTAACATAGATCAAACATATATGCCTTATACTGGACCAGAAGCATTTGCTTAATGTACTATCGTTAAAAAGGTGTGATACTATCTTGAATGTGTTATACAGAGGAAAATATAAGGGTATTAGATATCCTGGAGGGCTTGAACTCCCCACGAATCATTTTTTCTGAAATTGTACTAAACCATCTCTAAATCTGCCATGCGTTATAACCTTCTTTTTGCACTCACAGTGATTGTGATGAATATAATATAGTAGCAACATTTAGCTTTTAGACTTGAGTGAAATTTAATTGTTAACTCCCAGAAATTGGTTACGACATTGCGCATAGAAAAAAATTTCAGAAATTACCAATATATAATAATATCAATATACTGCAGCAAAACATCGCAAGATTAAAATCACATCACCCACCAATTGCTAATCCCAAGCATCTAATTGAAAATAAAGGGCTTGAACATCAACTTTACAGATAGAGGAAAAAACCACAGAAAACCCCAATAAATACAAGATCAGGTTTTCGTCTTCCGAATCAGCAATAATCACCCTTGAACAGAATTCGCACAAATTATGGCAAACTGTAAGACATGTCAGAGCATAACTATTAGACAACATCAGAGCATATGAAGGCAACATAAACGACTTCGTCGAATGAATCCTCTTATAGCTTCAGAATGTATAAACAACTTAGATATAAAGTTTAATACATTGCTCTATTTTTCCGTTAGACATTTGTACTTCTGTATCTAATTGTTGAAATTGTTTAAATATTCAATCTTGAATCATCTTTAAATTAAATATCTTGTTAGCTCTATAAATTAAAAAAAATGTATTCCACATTATCCTAATTAACAAGATATTGTCATGTGCTGTAGCTGATAGGCTCAAAAAGGAATGCGAGGTGCTTTTGGACAACGTCAAAGTATAGTGCCTAGTGTTCATATTACACAACCAATTATGCCAGTTCGTTCTACTTATAAATTCAAGGCACATGTTATTGAAGCTTTACGGTGTGCCAACGTGCTGGTGTACCCTTGCAAATACGCTATTGGAAAAAATTAGGGGAATGAATAGGGGGTGTGGTTGGACGGCCCTCAACATTGGTACAAACTTCTACCTCCTAGCAAAAGTTCAAAGATCAGCCTCCATCTGCATAAGCGGAGCACTTAGAACAAGTCCCTCCGCGGTACTGGTTACGCTATTTCATTTCTTACCATTAGATACCCATTTGCAAAGAAATGGCATCCAGAACTGCAATCAGGCTAAAAGCCAATTTCCAGTGGAAACCACAATCAAATCGCCACTCTTCTATTATGGAATACAAGAAATTTATTCCAGAAAACCTAAGTCTGACCCTTACAGGACACTTCTTTGAGAGATCATATCAAACCGATATTCCGTGTAGTGAAAGCTGGAAGAGTAGCACGGTTCTAAACAAGCAAGACCTACACCTTTACACTGATGGTTCAAAATTGAATAACAGAGTAAGGGGTGGAATCTACTCGGAAAACCTAAATATAAGTCTATCCTCCAGCCCACCATGAAATTGTAGTGTGTTTCAGGCGGAGATGATGGCATTTAAAGAAGCATCAGATTGGCTGAGATCCAGCGTCCAGCTGAGATCTGTTAGAAATATCTGTATACTCACAGACAGTCAGGCCGCACACAAAGCACTGGAGTCGGTAACTATCAACTCAAAAACCGTGTTGGTCTGTCGCAGTTCTTTGAACGAACTAGCGGATAGGTTCAACATATTGTTACGATAGGTGTCAGGACACAGTAATATTCCGGGTAATTGCATGGCAGATCAACTTGCTAGAGAGTACAATATTTGAAATCCTTTCGGAAAGGAGCAATCAGGGTGCACCTATAGCTACCTGTAATTTATTGCTTCGCAAAGATGCAATAAAAGCTTCAAGCTTCAGATAGTCAGTTAGACCAGACTGCAACATCACCAAGCAAATCTGGCCGATGCTGAATCTGAAGCGATCCCTTAACCTACTAACTCTGAAAAGGTGTGACATTAACACTATGGTAAGGGTCATTACGGGTTATTGTCTGATTGGTAAACATGCCAGAAGACTTGGACTGCCCTCAAACGACTTTTGTAGAACATGTAGAGAGGAGGAAAGGAGGAGGATGAAACTGTCCATTACCTACTCTGTTCCTGCCTTTGTCTCTACCTTAAAAGGAAAACTCTTCTAGTTTCTGGACGCGCTGGGCGACCTTGAAAGCACTAATATCAAAAATCTCCACCGCTTCGTTAAAAGCTCAAATTGGGTCAACGAGTAAAGTCTTACGCGAAGAAAGTTTCCGGGGTATCACAATGGACCTTACCGGTCTAAGTGTGTCGGCGTACTCTACTACCTACCTACTTACCTACGGTGTTCCAAATTAAAGTTTTTCGTTTGGAAATTAACATTTTTTTTTAAGGGTTTCATAAAATATAATCGTGAACGTCTTGAACAATTACGTGATGGTGGTCGTTTAGCTCCAGTAATATTAAGTATAGACTAGAGCATGGGTCAAAGGCAGCATTTGGACAAAGTAAAATTTACGCTGAATTATAGGTAAAGAAATATAATTTTAAAAATAAAATTAATATAATTGTAATGTATTTCCCATACGATAAATATTGTATGATAGATTGTTGAGTATTGTTGACGACACCAAAGTATTACCTTGTCTTACTCCTTCTTTAATACACTTAAATTTTGAATCCTAAAAATTCATGAAAATCCATTAAAAATCATCATTCATATTTCATTCCAATTTAATTATTAAATTAAAAATCTATAATTGTCTTGTAATCAAAAAAAAAAAAAACAAGCAAACAAAATATAAAACCACCCAGTTAAGCACGCATCATTTAACCACTAATAAAGTGCGAGTAATTATCTTTTTTTCTGTTAATATTGAGAAAGGATTTAAACACCGATAAGAAAACATGTTTTTTCTGTAAAACAATCTGTAAAATAAAATCTTCGTAGATTCATGAATTCACCAAATCCAAGACTAGAATTTATTTTGTTGTTGTTATTATTTTTCTTTTTTCTTTTTTTGTTTTGTTTTTGTTATATTCGATAAATGGATGATAAAACCGATAAAAAAGCGTGAGACGTGAAAAATTTTAGCATTTAAATTAATCTTGATTGAATCACAAAAAAAAACAAAAATAAAAACTTACTTAGGTATGCATGTGTGTGTGTAACGTATGGATTTGGAAAATCTATTCTCTGATGAGAACACGCAGTCAATGTGTAAACAATGTTGATCGATATTTTTATAGAATACAAATATACAAAATGTAAAACAATAAAAACAGAAAAAAACAACAACAAAAACACCAAAACACACTGTGTTGTAGAAGACAATAGGACAAGAAAATTAAATTTTTTTTTTTATTATAAGGTAGTTATTTTGTATCTTTAAAATTATAGATACACATGTTACTACAAGATTGTTGAACGTTGTCAATAGAACGTTGTTCTATAAAACATGGTCGCATGAAAAAAAAAAATTAAAATAAAAAAAAACATAAACAAAACACACTTCTTAAACACACTTTTTTTATATTGTATTGTGGTGTGGTTGTGACTTGGTTTGATGATGTGGTGATGTAGCTTTTTTGGTTTTCACTTTTTTATTATGATTTTTTTTTTTTGGTTTTGCTTATTTGTACAATTTGAAACAATCGAATTGAATTTTTTATTTCTGGAATGTCGTTTTTTTTTATATACATTTTAGATCGGTTGGGGTCTACTATACGAGCTATATACAGGTGAATTAAAATTATTTGTTTTAAATTGAATTTTTGGTGTCTATGGATCGAATAAATGTATTTATATAGGTCTTTGCCGCTTTTTTGCATATTTCCATAATTTTGTGGTTGACTATGAAATAAGAAAAAAAAATAAAAAAAAAACAATGTTATTGTAATCAGAATCAGAGTTGGATATGTATTATATTAATGTTCGGTTCCTGTTAAGACACGTTCGTTTAAAAAATGCTAAAATTTATTCTGTATTTTGTGAATACCTACAAAAATTTTGATATTTTTTTTTCGCTTGTTTCTGGTCTCCTCCATTCCTTTTTAATATTATTAATTGGTGGCAATTAATGAGTTTTATATCAGGTTCTTTATTTTCTTTTTTTTTTCTTTGTAATCATCTTACGGTTTTAATAGTGTTGTTGCCAGATTTTTGCTTTGATTTGCCGATTTTTAGTGTGATGATATGACAAGCAAATCTTTTTTAACTTAACAACTATTTTGAAAAGTATTATGAATTTTAGAATAATTTTTAAATATTTAGTCAATATTAAATCCTGTTACCAATTATGGTAATTCATAGTATTTTCTTCTTTTTTTTTTTCTTTTAGGTAAATATGCGGAATTTACTACTTGTGGGGTATTGAGAGAATATGAAAAAAAAAATTCAAATTGAAAAATGTAGATTCAAATCAAAGAAGTGAAGAGTTGTGTTATCTTGTTTATTAGCCGGAAATTGATATTACCGCATATTTGTGGAAAATAGATCTGAAAGCTAAATTTTTAATAGGTAGATTGATTTTGGGAAATATTTCGATAACTACTCATATATTCGAATATTTTATTGAGCAAAAATTTTTTTTTTGTTTTTTGACCTAAAAAGTGAAAATTGTTATGGGTCCGGTTATAAATTGAATAAAGGTCACAAATTACTGATTCATTTTTTGAATATTTTTCAGCATAAACTTGAAAATGTTAAGTTGAAAAAAAAAGAATAACACATTTGTTACTTTAGTGAATTTTTATTTCAATATTGATTTCATTTTGTAGCCGACACATGTAATGTTGTTCGATAATATAAAAAAATATTAATAAATCTATTTGTTAAAATAGATAATACAAATGAATTATTGTTATAATTATAAATAATGTTATAATTGTATACTGTAAGTAGTTAACAAGACTACATAAATGAAAAAAATATTAATAAATTTTAAAATTCGTAAGCGATACTAAGGGAAGAGTATGCCTGGAAAACTGAAAACGTGTATTAAACTAAATTTTCCAACTGCGGTAGGTGAAATAAAGGGGTTCCAGTTACTCCTGAAACCAGCGAAAAGTCTGATAGGTTATGTTTTCTGGATGCAATGGCTCAAGTGATTCATTTGTCAAAACTTGATAATAAATCCAACTTGTAAAATTAAGAAAATTTACCAGATTAGACTGCGGTGATAAAATGAAAACTCAGACAGAGGTCTTTATTTTTGAAAAAATTATTATATGTTCTTGATATTAAAAAAAAACTTATAATAATTAATTGAGTAACTTAGGTAGAATTACATTTTCGTGTTCTTTTAGTTTTTCTTACATATTTTAACTACAATGTTAGTATTTATCAAAATTCGGGCTTATCAACTTATTAAATGTAAAAAACTACTACTATTGTCTGGAACTAAGCCTTCTTAAATAGAATAGCTCCAGCTTAGTCATTTATTTTATCCCAATGACAAAGTGTACTGGACTAGGTTGAAAAACAGAACCTGGTAGTATAGGGTTTTCCAATAGGGATGATATGATTTTGAAGTGACGTTTCGGCCATTTGTAATATGTTGTGATCTGCCATTTTTTTTCATTGAATTCAGTAATGTTTACAATTTCATTACAAATGTCATGAATTTGCTGATTTTGCCTTAGAACAACTTGAAAACGATAACGATTTTTTTAAAAAAATCATCTTCTCCGATGAGGCACACTTTTATCTGAGTGGTGTGGTAAATAAACAAAACTGTCGCTTCTGGTGCGAAGAAAATCCACAAACTATTCATGAAAAATATTTACCTAAATTGACAGTTTGGTGTGGTTTTTGGTCTGGTGGAATCATCGGCCCGTACTTCTTTCGAAATGAAGCTGGTTACACCGTTACTGTTAATGGAGAGCGGTATAGATCGATGATAACTAACGTTTTCTGGCCGAAATTGGAAGAAGTTGATATTGACAACATTTGGTTCCAACAAGACGGGGCTACGTGCCACACAGCAAGTACAACAATTGAACTATGGCGAGAAAAATTTGAATATTTGATTATTTCAAGAAATTGTGATATTGAATGGCCTCCAAGAAAATGTGATTTAACACCATTAGACTATTTCTTGTGGGGTTAATTTGACGTCATTGGTCTTTAGCAATAAACCAGACTCTCTTCAAGCTTTAAAAGTCAATACTGAACGTGCTATTCATGACATACGACTGGATTTAGTGGAAAAAGTGCTCGAAAATTGGGTTCGGGGAGGCCATTTGAATGACGTTTTATTCAGATCTTAATTCTATCGATTTTACTTCACATTAAATAAAAAACATTTGAATTTCCTTAACAAGTATTGTGTTTTTTTGCTAAAGAAATTATATCACTCTTATTGGAAAATCATATATATACCTACTGCGTCTCCCAGTTAGTTGATAATCTCGTTAGTTTCAACATCTTCCTAGTTTGATGCAATCAGATCAGACTTTTACTTTGTTTTGAAACGATTTTTATTCTATTTATTATATAGAAATAGTGTTGGTATAAAAGTGTATGACTTAATAATGTCTCCATCATGGAAAATCAGAAGTAGCTTTAAAAAATTTTTATCATATTAAAATTTCACGTTCCGATAAAGACTGTTGTTTTGGTCAAGACATTTTTTGTCATCTCATCGCATATTCAATTTTTCTTAATACCTTGGTAAAGAAGATTGTAAAATTTATAGAATTTGTTAAGAAAGATTAGGAAAATTAAAATTGAAGCATATTCACATTCTATGACAGCCAGATCTCGTTTTGAATCATTTTTAAAGTCGTTAGAGATTTCTGTTATTTTAACTGTTTTTTGTTAATTGATGATTTTTGTTTTAATTTGTAATTTTGAACTAGTCTCACTTAAACAACACTATCTATTTAAGCCGTATAATGACTTGATTATTTTATATACACAATTTTTATTTTCATGTACACATAATGATTTGTTAAGAATTTTCATTGAAATATTTGTATCATAGGTAGAAGTAACAATTCCAGCTGCTTCTATTTGTATTATAATTGCATTTTTTTTTTAAATTTTATTCTTTCTAGTTCTAGTTCTATGTAGCCGCGACGTCTTCAGTTATATTTTAATTTTTCGTTCTTTATCTTAGAATTGCAGGTCTATGACCTTGACGAATGTCTATTTGTTAGACGACATGTATTGCTGGAAATATTTATGTCTTTTGCAAACTATGGCGTCGCAAACAAATATAATATGACAGGAGGATTTCTCTACTTCTTAGAAAAATCGGCTTCTATCTATGTTCGATTTACCAATTTTGAATAGATGTTTGTTAAATGGACCTGTGATGAACCATATCACTGGTCTGACTTTGGATCTAGTATTCTTGATTACCTGATTTTTTTGGTGAATGCTAAGTTTGGAAGAAGTATAGCTTCTGGAATAGTTTTTTATAATTTGAAATGGATTGTTTTTTATAATTTGAAATGGAATTGGTTTGTCGCATATTGACTATTTTGATTTAGAAGATGAGATTTCAATGCTGCTATGTTAACAATAATTTAACTATATCAAGTAGTTTCAGAGATAAATAGAATCGGTTTGTACAAATTTCTATAAGTTTATTGGAGTTGGTTTTCCATACTTCATACATTTATAAAACTTTCTTTCTGTGCTATTTTTCTGCCATTTAAATATGTTTAGAAAATAAATTTTGTTTTTTGTTTTAGAATTGTGATTTGCCATAAAATTATGTATTTATATATTAATTGTTACTATATTTTGCACGTATTGGATACCATTTAACTTAGTTTTATATGTAATTATTTTTAAAATAGAATGGTTACTTATCATATTTATCGAGTATGGGTGTTTGATCGAAGTGAGACAAAACACCCATACTCGTATATTCTATGGGTATTTGAATTCGTTGGGACCCTGGTATAAATGTCATTATAAAAAACTTAATAACAATGTTTATAAAACATTATTTTGAAAGGCCGACTTACCTGAATATGGGACCGAATCCTTGAATATCCCATGTAAAAGATTTTTTATTGCTAGATTTTGATTTGATGAACAACTGTAAAAGTTAAATTTTTGTGGAACTAAGATGTACCAAAAAACAGTGGTCTAGTTTTGTTCATTTAATTTAATTTAGTTTTACATATACATACATATGTATGTAATTATTTTTAAAATAGAATGGTTACTTATCATATTTAAATTATTTTTTTGTTGAAAAATATTTCAATTTAAATTTTTGTTTATTTATTTTTGTTTATTCAAATGCCAATATAAAACTTCAAATTATTAAATATGACACTAAAAAATTATTCAGCACAAAAAAATTTTATTCAGCACTTAGCGGAAAGTAGATCGTTACTAACCATTTTCTACACAATGACAAGAGGCAGTGTAGCTGTGTTCAAAAATGTGTAAAAATTGTTAGTTTACGCAGCATAATGGAACGCTACTATTGTCAGGCACGATCTATATATCTTGGTACTCAAATATACTGAATTTATTTACATGGAAACGGAAAGTCTGATTTGAAAGTTGTTAGGTTTATTAATATCTTCGTTATTAAGCAAATATTATTATAGCTAAGAACATATATATTACAGAACAAGTTTTTATAGATTTAGAAAATACTACTAATGAATTGTTTTCCATCATTTTAATTTATTCTTAGCACTATACCGGTTATGCCAGAGCTTGCGTATCAGTTTTTAAGAAGGGGAAGGAACCGTTATTTTAAAAATTTAAAAAAAAATGTTAACTAAATCGAGGGTGTTCTATCGATTGGTGATATTGTCAACTTCCGGGAAGGACCGGAAAAAAGTTTTTTAAGTTCAAAATTGGTCAAAATCGAGATTTTTAAATGTGACGAGGTACTTTTTTATGTAAATCCGGATTCTACGTCATAAAAATTAAAAACTTTTGTAAAGTTAATTTTTGTTTTTATTTTTTTAGTTTAATTTTAGTTTAACATTAGGTACCCAAAACTGAAATAAAAAAATATGAAGAACAAATTTATTTATAAAAATTATTATTATTACTTTTAGTTTACCAAAAGGAAATATGAAGCTTTTTTGTTTTATTTTTATTAATTTGAAAGAAAATACTAGAGAGATACTGCAATAAAGTTAACAATCTACAAGAAGCCGACGAGCACACAAAGAGTAACCCCAAGTATATCTTCCAACAAAAGATGGCCCCTTTTCATTCAATGATCCATAAGCTAGTGGCAGTTCCTATGGAAAAGGATAAATATAATGAGGAAAACAATTACATTATGGACAGAGCTGCAAAAAATGGATTCTCGAGAAACAACAATTACAAGAATTATCAACAAGAAAAGGAGGTATATCAAAAGGGATAATATGGCAGCATTGTTCCAACAGGAACGGATAAAAGAAGACACCAAACGAATTTCCATCACATATGATGATGAAATAACGAAGTCATTAGGGAAAAAATTAAAAAAACTCAACATAGATATCATAAGTACTAGTACGCGGTATCAATTTAAAATATTACTCGGCTTTACGAAAGACTAAAAAAATAAAAACAGAGAAAAGCGGAATCTACAAAATATCATGCAACAAATGTGAGAAGATATACATTGGACAGACAAAGAGATAAGCAACAGTAAGATTTCAAGAATATCTAAACGAAGCAAAAATTGCTAAGGGGATAAGAAAAATATCCAATTCCAAATCTACTGTAGCAGAACACATCGCTACCGAGGAACATGAAATCAACATAGATGACTTAGAGGTAATAAAAGAAATCATCGACACCAGAAAACTAGATGTTTGCGAAAGTCTGGAAATCATAAAACAAACGTCAGGTACCTTTCTAAGTAGTGATCACGGTAATGGGTACACGTGGCTATTTAAATTCATAAAAAAATAAAAATATAAATCCTTTCTTTATCAGGTAGAAATATGTAGATTTAAAATTTAATTTAATTTTTGTAATTTTTATTGCCCACAAAAAAAAAGTATGTATTATAATTAATTTAGCTCTTAATTAAATATAATTACGCCACTACACTAAAGGAGGAAACAGATTATTGCCGAAATATCGATATTTGTAAAAATAGACAAATAAAGATTTTAGTAAAATAAAATGCGTTTTTCTTTCTTTTTAATTTAAAAAAAATCATTTAAAATAAATTTCTTATTTTTTGTTCTAGAACCCGAATTTGCATTAAAAAGTACCCCTTCCCATTTGAAAATCACGATTTCGGCCAATTTCGGCGATTTTCGGGTTTAAAAAGCCGACCTTCCCGAAAGTTAAAAACATCACCAATCGATAGAGTACCCTCGATTTAGGTAATAATTTTATTTTTAATTTTAAAATAACGGCTTCTTCCCCTCTTTAAAAGCTGATACACATACTCTGGCACATCCAGTATAGTTTTTTTTATTGATTTATTTTAGACAACAACCACTTATGTAATAATTTATTTGAAAAAATAAATAAAATAATTTAAATTAATTCTGGCGATGGATGAGTAGTGACAATTTGATAATATAAAATTTTTCTTTACTCTAAGATGTTAGCTAAGGTGAATTTTTAATTGAAACTTTTAAGTGAAGATTACAAAAATTTGGAAAAAAATATTTAAGTCGGTGTCGCGAGAATCAACTCAATTTAATTGATTTGATTTATTTCAAATCAAAAATTTTGAGATACCTAAAATATCAGTTGGAATTTTGTTTTATTTTAAAAAAGCTATTAACATATAAACTCAATACAAGCCATTGTGCTCATTTCTGAAAAAGAATAAATTAAAACTAAATAAAATATTTTGGTATTTTCCCAAAATCTAATTTCTAAATTTGTTATATATGCTTGTTAGTACCTTATTAGGAACTTCTTTGTACGCTAAGTACGGTACTGCAATTAATAGTCAGATGATATTAGTACGTCACATAGATTGACCAATTGTTTGCAAAACTTAATAATTATTGTGAATCTTGTACACATAAAAAGTATACAAAAAAGAATTAGATTTCACTCTCCAAGAAGAAAAAAATCGACTCCAGCCGTTTCACAAAATATCTTAAAAACTTATTAATCTTTTCACTGGTTAAAAAAATAAAAACTTACTGAATATTTTGGTACTTCTACAATTCCGATTCCGAAATTTTTTCAACCAACTTACTTAATATAACAAAATTACAAGACTTTCTCCCGTACACCGAATTTCCTATTTTCCTAATCAGTAAGTATTTTTTTTTTACTGTGTTTTAGATCGGTCCATACTCCATACACCTTTAGCATTAAATTTTTTAGTAAGCATACCAAAAATTAGCATAAAGTTTTTTTATTTTTGCTTAATTTTTATATCAAAAACTCATTTTTGCCCATTTGTCTATACGTTTTCGACGGAGGGCAACAATTTCCATTTCTCGTCAACTTCTAAAATAATATTAAAATATTCAAGAATTAAGATTTTAAAAAAATATTTTTAATTTTTCTTACCCTATTTTTAAATATTATACATTTTTTTAATATTTACAAATCAAAAATTCACTGTTTGAAACCAAACTAACAAAATGTAGTTAGATTTATGGAATAAAAGTCGAGTTTCCTTTCACTAATCATTTTATAGTCGCAAGCACTGATGAAGGAAGTAAGTTGCTTCCGAAATATCGATATTTGCAAAATAAATACAAATGATTAGTGAAAGGAAACTCGACTTTTATTCCATAAATCTAAATATATCACTAAAAACAAATCTGATTATCAAAAACAATTGAACTGTAGTTGATTTTTTAAAGTAAAAAAATCGAAAAAAAATCAAATAATTGATTCTCGCGACACCACCGAGTTAAACAACTATTTAATTAATGTTAGCTCTCAGATAACGACGAATCCTAAGGCTTTTTGGAAATTTGTTAAGTCCAAACTTAAATCTAATCAATTTCCCGTCACTATGTCCTATAATGATGTTAGTGCTAACTCTCCGAAATCTATTGCAAATCTCTTCAAGCTATTTTTCTGTAGTTCTTATTCAGAAAATTTCTTTTTAAGTTGATGAAAATAATTTTAATCACATGATAAACCAACCTAGAAACCAAGTTATTTCAATAGATTTCTCTGCTCGGAAAATAAAGAGTTATTTGAATAATCTTGACAGTGATGTACTTCCTGGACCTGACAAAGTACCATCTTTAATCTTAAAAGACTGTTCTGAATCTTTTGCCTTAACATTATCCCTTTTATTCAACCGATCGTTTACTTCTGGAATATTTCCACAATATTGGAAAAATTCATTTATTCGTCCTGTTTATAAAAAAGGTGCTAAAAATATGGTCTCAAATTACCGTCCAATAGCAAAACTATCAATCATACCTAATTTTCGAATTAATAGTTTTTGATTCAATTTATGATATTTGTTCTAAACATTTATCAATTAATGACCATGGTTTTTTAAAGGAAAAATCTACTGTTACAAATTTAGTTGAGTCTTGGTCACACTTCCTGAACACTATGGAGGCTGTCTTTCAGACTGATGTAATTTACACAGATTTAAGTAAGGCATTCGATTTACTGCCTCATAGTGTTATTTTATTAAAACTTAAAAAACTGGGATTTCCTGAATTCTTTATAATGTGGATTAAATCATTTTTATGCAATAGATCTTATAGTGTAATGTTTAGATCAACTTTTTCCGAATCATTTTCTGTCACCTCTGGTGTACCACAAGGCAGCTATTTAGGTCCCTTACTATTCATTATCTCAATTAATGATGTAAGCAAGCTCATTACCAATAGTAACGTGATCATATATGCTGATGATATGAAAATTTATAAAAAAATATCTTCATATAATGATTGTATTATACTACAGAATGATTTTGATTTTTGATTTTTAAGTGGTGCGGCTATAATAATTTTCTCCTTAATATTGATAAATGCTCTGTTATTTCCTATAATAACTGATTATACTTTTGATTCTAAACTAAGCAACCGAGTTTCTCATTTTAAAGACCTTGGCGTACTTTTTGACGATAAACTCACATTTAAACTTCACTTTAATAGCATAATTAACAAGGCAAATTCTATGTTAGCTTTTATTAAAAGATGGTCTAAGGATATAGTACAACTATGATGATCCATTCCATACATTACTAAATCTTTATTCACCACTCTTGTTCGCCCCCAGCCAAGCTTCTTCAGATGAATACATTGCAATCAAGAAGGGTTGTTGCAGATATCTTATTCATATCCCTAGTATATAATGGTGAAATTGATTCCAGAATTATAAAAGATCAGATTTACTCACACATTAACACCAGTTCGTATAGAAAATCTTTTTAATCTTCCTTTCCATAGAACTAAATATTGTAAATTTGAGCCAATTAATAGAATGTTAATGACAGTTAATCAATACAAAAACAGTGTTGACTTTTCTTTGAACAAAACCAGTTTAAAGAAAACCTTATTTCATTTGCTCCCCTAGTCCTCCTTATAATCTTGTTTTTCCGCTACTAATATTAACTAATTTGTAGTGTTAATTAACCTTCAATACTTTTAATAACTTTTCATCTTCTCTTTTTATTTCTGATGAAATTTATTTTATCTAATTTTGTTTTTTTTTTATAAAAACTATGTTGTTTTAAATTTCAAAATAATTTAAACTTTAAATCATAAATCTTATTTGATACATTGTGTTAATTGAGAATTTTATTAATTAAATTATATTATTTTTTGTAAACTGTTTGAACTAAATAGTAAATAAATAAATAAATATCTATAATTTAAAAGACTAATAATGACAGTCGGTTGTGAAATGGTTCAGACATTTGCATCGTACTTTGTTTAATTTACAGATTAAAATTTCTGGTATTAATATTTACCTGTTGTAATTGGATATTGGATAGTACAGAGAAATCAGTTCAATATAAGAGGGATCACAAAAATTACATGATCGATCATAAAAACTCATTGTGATCATACCTTTTTGATGTATTTTTGATACAAAATAACGTCTGTCTGGACTATTTTTGATATTATCTTATCTTTTTTCTGTATGGTTTTTATTTTGAAGGGATTGTATAAAAGCGTGAAGTACTACGTTGTATTTGATCCTTAAAATATCTGACATGAAATAAAGCCATATAGAATTAATTAAATATTCAAATTAATTCGTTATAATATGCGCACCTCCTTAATTTTGAAAATATTATAATCGAATGCCATTAACAAATTTCACCTAAACAAATCTTTAATTAATTTCATTCTTAATTTTATATGTTAATTTAAATTTTGGATGCTTCATAAGTTAAGAAGACCCAACGATTATTTGGTGCCAAAAAAAAAATAAAAAAAAAAAATATTTTTTCACTAAAAAATTTCTCACGTTAATTTAGGCATGCCACTTTGCTGTAAACATTTTTTTTATTTTTGTTTTTGTTATGAATAATGTGAAGGATCCGTCATCATCTTAGTAAGGATTTTAAAAATCGATGAGTAATGCTTTTTAAAATTCTAAAACTATAAAAAACACTTCAAGAACTAAATTACAGATTTCAAATTATTTTTTTTTTATTTTTATTCATCTTAATTTCATGTGCAGGGAGGTCTTCATATTCCCCAAAATAAAAATAAAAATAAATAAAAAGACAACCTGTTGTGAATCGCTGTACAATTAGAATATGATGGGAAGAGGCATTCTTTATCTGTTTTTATTATTTGTGTTTGTTTTTTTTTTTATTAAAAAATGCTGGCGAAAAATTCCAAAAAACAAAAAAACAAAATATAATAAAATAATTTTTTTATTATTTTATATTTTTATTAATTGAAATATGTTGAATGAGAAGTCGTGGTTTAATATTTCATTGATGAAAATAAACAAAACAAAACAAACTACACTAAACTGAGTTTGATCTTGTCGTGTCCTGATGATGAAGATGCAATTCTTATCATAATAGTGGTAGTTTTATTAACACTAAAATATTATTTATAGATAAAATGAGATTTTATTGAATGAATTTAGGATGTTTTTTTTTGTTTTTGTATATTTTTGATGGATTTAAGTTCTTGTATTTCGTATCGTACTGACGCAATGGATAATTAAGATGTTTTTTTTACTTTTTTCGTTTTATATCAGTTGTTGAAATTTATTAGGTAATATATTTTTTGTATAATTTGATTACTATACAGATGACAACTCAATTGTATTTTCAGCAAAATTTGTTGGATATTTTTGGATAAGTGTGTGGAGATGTGAATTTTGGTCATTAGTGAAAAAGATTTATGAAACAGAGTAATAAATTCAAAAGATAAAGATTTATACCTGGTTTTGATTGTGTCACTTTATTTACAGGTAAGGCTTAGTTCAACATTGATTATAACATTAAACACGCTAAGTGCTAAGTACTAAGTGTTTTAATGTTTTCTTATAGAAATTAAGCCAATATTGAATTAATTAAAACTTGGTTAACTTATGTCACTGTGATGTAGAAAACGTCTTGTTTGTTTGGGTGTCCGCCCTTTTAGCAAACTCCACTAAGCAAATGGATATTTCACCAAATTGACTTAAGAAAATAAACCTTTGAAAAAAAACCTGAAAATTTTTAGGACCTAAGTTAGTCAATAAGAATTTAAGTATTAAGTAATTGAAATGCGATTTTAATTTTATTTTGTAGTACATAAGATATCTCTTAAGTCTGACAAGGAATTGTAACTAATTTTTCTATTTTTTTTTAATTAGGTAAAATTTTCTATAAGAAAAGCCGACATCCCGAAAGTGATTGAATATAAACATTGTTATCCATATATGGGATTATTAAAACTGGATGATGTTTTTGAAACAATAACATTTTGTATTACATAGCTATGTACTAACATCTGTTTTCATTGACAATATTTACTTAAACTTTCAACTTTAATATAATAACAATGTCTACCTTCAATTATCTGGACTGAAAAAAATATGAAAAAAAATCGAGATTTCACTGCTGATGAAACACTTCGAATAGCTTATTCATCAAATGCAAATAATCAAACGCCGAGAAGAACTCGTTCGTCAAACAATCAAATTCCGAGAAGAGCTCGTTCAACAAATACGAAATTGATTCCAGAAAAAGAACAGCACGGAACTATATTAAAAGCAATGGAAAAACTAATGAGTCTGGTAGATAGAATCTCACTAAGATTAGATAACTTGGAAAGTAGGTATACTGTTAAGTATCCTGATATGCCACATAACTCAATTAGATAATGAATAAGGACAAAATCACTATATGTACTTGGAATGCGAATGGCATTAACAACAAAAAACAAGAACTGGAAATGTTCCTAAACTTACGATCTAACAAAGGGGCACAATTTAGTAATTCGTGGATACAAAGTATATCATACAACGTACCCTGACAATCTACCAAAAGGAGGTAGTGCGGTCATAGTAAATGATCTTATTACTCATCATGAACATTGTAACATACAAAGTACAGAAATGCAACTCACAACCGTACAAATAAGGTGCACAAAGCAAAATATCAACGTAGGAGCGCTGTACTGCCCGCCCAATCACGCTATTAAAAAACATATGTTCAAGAGCTTATTAATGAAATTAGGTGAAAGATTTATTCTTGGAGGTGACTACAATGCTAAACATCTAGAATGGGGCTCCAGGATGACTCGAGGTAAAGAACTGAGAGAGGCGCTGAGAAAAACAGGTTGTTTATTTCTTTCAACAGGAAAACCAACATATTGGCCTGCAGATATAAACAAAACTCCTGATCTGTTAGACTTTTTTATAATGAAAAAAGTATAAACTAATTTCATATCTATAGAAGATAATTATGACCTCAATTCCGACCATTCTGCTGTCATCCTAAAATTAAATACAACAATAGTGAAAAAATCTAGTAAACCATTTTTAACCAACTCATCTACAGATTGGTTAAGCTTCAAAAAAATTCTGCTAGAAAAAATTAGCTTAAGAGTAACATTAGACAACTAGAAACTACTACTGTAACAGAGGAACAACTAGAAACTGCTACTGAAAAACTTATGCAAGCTGTCCAGTTTGCAGCTTGGAGTAGTACTAAGACAAAAAAATCAAAAAAAAATCAGCCCTAGATATCCGGTGTATATCCTTAACATGGTAAAAGAGAAACGAAAAGCGAGAAGCAGGTGGCAACAAACGCGTGACCCATACAGAAAAACGGATCTTAATAATAAAAGTCAGGAGCTAAAGAGAGAAATAAAGAAATTAAATGATAGATCTCTGAATTATTAACTAGAAAATTTAACAGCTACTAAAGAAACAAATTATTCTTTATGGAAAGCTACGAGTAAAATGAATAAGTCTATTGTGCATTCTGCACCACTGAGGAAAAATTATGGCTCATGGGCAATGAGCGATAAAGAAAAAGCTGACACTTTTGCAGATCATCTCGCTGAAATTTTTAAGCCCAATGAAATGAACACTGTTATTGAGCTAACTGAAATATATAACCATGAAGATATAAATATTCCCTTAATAAGTCGAAAAGAAGTAATTAAGGAAATAAAAAACCTAAAATTAAATAAAACCCCAGGTTTTGATTTAATAACTTCAAATGTGCTAAAAAATATACCCAACAAAGTTCTCACACTCTTGGTATATATAATGAATGCCTGTATTAAGCTTAAACACGTACCTAGTATATGGAAAGTTGCCGAGATAATAATGATCCAAAAACCAGGAAAGCCTGCTAACGACACCAAATCCTACAGGCCGATATCTTTGCTCCCTACAATATCGAAGTTGTTTGAAAAATTACTATTGAGAAGGATTCAACCCCTCATAGAAAACAGGAATATAATACCTAATCACCAATTTGGGTTTAGGCAAAAACACTCAAAAATAGATCAAGTACATCGAATAACAGACATTAGAGAAAGGGCACTGGAAAATAAACAAACTTGTTCTTCAGTATTTCTAGATGTAGCCCAAGCTTTTGATAAAGTTTGGCATGAAGGACTCATCAAAAAGCTAAGTTGTTTGCTCCCTAAAAATTATGTTGAATTATTTTCATCATATCTCTCAAATACAGTTTTTCGAGTTAAAAATGAGAATGAATACTCCTCTCTAAGAGATATAAAAGCTGGAGTACCGCAAGGTAGTATACTGGGTCCAATTTTATATTTGTTATACACCTGTGATATACCCGATGTAGAAAATATAAAAATAGCAACCTTTGCAGATGACACAGCGTTGATGGCAGTTGGTTCTACTATAGAAGAAGCTACAAACAAACTGCAAAAAGCTAATGACAAAATTTCCAACTGGTGCAAAAAATGGAAAATTAAATTAAATGAAGCCAAATCTAGTCATGTAAACTTCACCTATAAAAACATAGTAACTCCTCTCTCAGTTAAAATTAATTATGTCGTGATTCCATACGAGAATAAAGCTAAATATCTTGGCGTAACCTTGGATGTAAAACTGAAATGGAAAGAGCATAAAAAACAAGAACTCCAGTTCAAATATAGAGAAATATACTGGCTGATTGGGCGGAGTTCTACAGTCTCGACGTATAACAAAGTTTTTATGTATAATCAAATATTGAAGCCAGTCTGGGCATACGGTATTCAAATATGGGGATGTGCTAAACAAATCCATATTCAAACTATCCAAACGTTCCAAAATAAGGTACTGCGCAACATAGTCAATGCTGCATGGTATGTTCGCAATGCCGATATTCATCGAGATCTCAAGATCTCATCTATAAAAGACGAAATAATGAAATGCGCTGCACGGCATAAAACTTGTCTGGTCCAACATGTCAATACCGAAGCTTCTAGCTTAATTGACAATCAAAACTTTGTGAAGCGACTAAAACGAACAAGACCACTTGAGTTAGGTTAAAACCTTTTATCTATTAAAACCTTATTGGATTTTGGTAGATCAAAGGTATCTTAGTTTCTTTGAGTTAAATGTAAATTAATGGTTAGTCTATAAGACTAGTTTTAATGTTGCAATAATGATAGGAGTTTTTAGTGGGTTAAAGTCCCACAGTCCTTCAAACTGCCTTCCCCGGTAATAGGTAGTCCTTGAAGCCTCTTTCGATGATTTACTACTATCTGAAAAAAAAATTATCTGGACTGAATTGCTAAGCTACAAATTCGAAATAATTTAAAGTAGCGTAAATTTTATTGAAAATGAATTCCTTTAAATAAATTTTTAAAATTTGGACTTATTACTTTTGTTAATATATTTTTAAAAAGGATCTTTAAAAAAAAATTGACAAATTAAAATATTTATTTTTTCTTTATTATTTTTTTTTTTTTTATAAAATAAAATTAATTTATTGATTATTGATTTGATATCATTAATAAAAAAAAAAATGTTTAATACAAAAAAGTAAAATTGAAAAATAGAATTTCAAAACAGGAGAAAAAATTTACAAAACAAATCCTTTTTTTTATGAATAAATAAAAAAACAAATCGAGTGTCATTTATTGTTAATCACATTATAAGAACCAAACGCAATAGGGGGTCTATGCAGCAACAGTGGTAGATGTACTACCACTACCATCGCCGCTTATTATTATTATTTTTATTTATGCCTCTCATCTTTACCACATAACCGAATTTTTCATTGTAAAAAATTTATAAAAAAAATAATTCCAGAATTGTTTTTTTTTTTTTTTTTTAAAAGACATTTCTTTTTTTATTTCTTTTATTTGTGTTTATTTTTTTTTATTATAATAATTTCAGGATAACAATAAAAAATATATTGTTAAGGTATTTAAGATGTTCTCTTTTACAATATCCATAAAATTTATTTTTCTTTTCTTTTATTTTCTAATTTTTATAATTTTTTCGTTATTGTAGAAACATTTCGTTTGTTATGTGTTTATAAAATTAAACTGAAGTTAACTGCTCCTTTGTCATGTTACGGCCTGGGTGTATTATTTGCAAAATTTCGCTACGTATCTTTTTGAATATCTATCATTGTGAAATGGTTCAGATATTTGATAGACAAGCCAATAAAAACTAGTTTTAATAGAAAAATATCCTATAGTTGACATTTAATTGAAACAAAAACTTTCAATTATATCTACGGGAATGTAATCTATTTGTAATCATGTTTCCCTGCTTCTTTGTTAACCTGCTTCAGCTATGTAGTCGTTTTCGACGTTTCATCAATTTTCTACATGAAAACTCCGTTGAAGATTTATAGCTTAGAAAAGCTTGTTTTGTGTAAAATTAGGACTATTATTTTTCTTAATATATTTTTAAAAATTTCACTAAAAAAATTGGCAAATTAAAATATTTTTTTTTCTTTAATTTTTCGTTGTTTTTTTTTTTGTATAAAAATAAATTAATTTGTTGATTATTGATTTGATATCATTAATAAAAAAAAATGGTCAAATATCATTTTTGTTTTCAGATTTTGATTTAACCCTTTCCCGACGACTGGTACACATTCGTAATATGAAATATTGTACTAAATTGGTTAAAGTATGCACCAATTCGTCTTTTAATATAATGTACATACGTTTGCAAATAAGCACAGCTATTTTTGAAAAACAAAAGGGGATTCCACATAAAACAGAAAGTGCTTGGTAAACGCGATATAAAATGTAATTACAACAATAGAAATAGCAATGCAAAAAAAAAAATAATTGGTAATAAAGTAATAAAATTAAATGCAAGTAAAAGTATTTTAAAAAGTATTAACTTAATTTAAATGCACTTTTGCATACATTTTACATTAATTCTATTTTAGTATTGTATATTCATGTGATCGTTCTAACACGTATTAGGAAAATAAAAATTGATTTACAATACACAATTTGACCAGACAGCTTAGGCTAGGTCTTAAACATATATTTTTACATTTTAAATTAATTAATATATAATATTAATCTTAATCTAAACTACTTTCTTTTATCTTTTTTATCTTTTATTAAATCAAAAATAAATATTCTCTATACTTAAGATCATGTTACTATTAGATTTAATAATAGATTTAATAATAAAATTGAACTTTATCTTATAAATATTTGAATAAGATTATAATTATAACAAAATTTGTATTTTACTCATTTGAAATAATAAAGAAAAAAAAAAAGAAAAAAAGTTTTTTTGATAAAAAGTTAGTGAATCCAAAGTTATTTCAATATTTGTTAGCAAACTAGAATATTTTATAATAATTTTATGCAAATCTGTTACAGTAAGTATGAAAATTATTACATATAAAGTTGATTCTGGGAAATTTTTGTAGAAGTACATATATGTATCATTAGTCTTTTATATTGGTACAAATATATACCAACAGCATTTTATATAGTATTTATTTTATTTTCAGCGCTATACAAAAACTATCAATAAAATGAACCAAGAGGAGATAGAAGACTTCCTAAGAGAAAGCTATTCAAGTGACGATAGACAATCAAGTGCTGATTATTTTTCTTCTGAAAGCGATTAATTTTATTATCCGAATTTAGATGAAGAACGTGAAAAATCTTCTGAATCTGAAGATTCTGAAATTGATAATGATGTTTTGTGTGACGAGCAGCAGTTTTATTCAACAAAAGAGAATAATGATATTGTAGTTAATGATCAGGAGTGTGGTCAAAGAATGATGACACATTCGTGACTAAAAATCAGTCAGTGCTGTTCGAAAAATTGTCAGTGCTGAACGAAATGATGACAAATTGTCAGTGCTGAACGAAATTGTTCAATCGCAGAAATAAAACCGAATAAAACATCTAACTCGAAACATTTGCCAATAGAAGGTCAAATCAGACGAAGATGTACTAGTTGCGCTAAGCAAAATAAGCAAACTCGTACCAAAACAATATGTCAGGAATGCAATGTACCGCTATGCAAGTTTTGTTTTGCATTATATATTTCATAAGTTAATTTTGTTTTGTTTCTGTTATTTTTATATGAAGTTTTTGTTTTATTTTTATTGAAATAATAAATGAATTACTTTAAGTTAATTTTGTTTTTAAATTTCATAAAAGACTGCTGGTACACATGCTGTACCACATATAAAGATGAATGGTACATATGTTGTACCAATGTCCCCAGCCCAAGTCTTTGGTAATAACTGAGATCTATTGCACGTATTTCACGTTCAGTGCACAGCTTTTAACTAAAGTAGTTAAAAATTTTACTTTAACATGCTTATTCGAAAGCCGTCGTGAAAGGATTAAACTGCAATTGGATTAGTGAAAAATAAATAGAATTGTGAATATTGTTGTGATATCGCAAAATCTAAATGGAGACGGACAAATCATGTGGCAAGAATAAATGATAATAGGTGAACCCAAAACGAATAGAGTAGAGAGCGAATGAAGGTAACTAACTATGTAACAGTAAAAATATACACTCTGTACTAGCTTTTAGCTCTTTTTGAGATAATATTTAAATAAATAAATAAATCAAATTTGAAGAGATTATTGAATAATTGGATATACTGAGGTAGAAGTAGAGAAAGATTCTAAATCACAGTGAGTACAATGAGCTGCTGATTGATGATGATAAAAATGAATTACGATTGAGAAATTTATAGACTAGTCGCAATTATATTTTTACTAGCCTTTACCAGTTTTTTCTAAATGTATCACCAGGTTTCACTTTTTAATGATCGAAGATGTATTTTGATATCTGGTAGTTTTTTGCCGGTCTTTGAATATGAAAATATTCAAAAAGACGCTATCAAGAACATAATAGCTAGATGAAGTGTGTCATTTTTATCGACAACTTGTCATTTCCTATTAAAACTTGGTTTAAAATTTATCTATGTACAAGTAACTTTTCCGTATTAAAACTAGTTTTTAATAGACTAATCATTAAAAACTAGCAAATGTCAACTATAAAATACTATATTGGCTTGTCCATCAAATCATTATTATTTTTAATCTTAAATTGAAATAAGTACGGTACAAATTAATATCTGAACCGTTTCACAACCGATTTTCATTATTATTCTTTCAAATGATAGATATTTAAAAAGATACGTAGCGAAATTTTTTTATTTTTTTTAATTTTCAATTAGAAATTTTAATTTAAAATTTGGGATTGGTTGAAAATTAAATTTTATAAAATACAAAAAATTTTAGCAATTATTAAGGATAAAAGATTGATTTTAATAAAGTTAAATGTATGAATAATGATAAAAGTTAAATTTAAAGATAAAAAAAAGCTAATCAATTACTTCTACGTCCACGTTTACTCCAAGAGTGCTCTTCAATTTTTTTTTTTTTTCAAAATATTTAAACAAAATGCATTTAATCAAAGTAATGAGTGAAGTTAAATTAATATGAAAGAATGAGTTAAATTAAAAATTTTTTTGTCTTTATTCTATACAACTATCTACATAAAATATAAAAGATATTGAGTATAATGTTGGAATTAAAATTGACGTGATGTAACTGACACGTAATCTAAGTCAAAAATCCATTGATTCTTGACTTAATATTCAAATTTATATTTATGGAGTCTCAGGTAAAGTGAATCTAGTAGATAAATCCAGCGGTCTGAAGCGTCTTAATCTGCGCTCGCTTGTTCGTTCATTATTGATGAGTTGAGGAGCAAGTAAATTTGGATGGTTTTCCAGTCGAACATAGTATTTTTCAGCTTTCTTTTTAATGAATTTCTTATCAGATGGGATATTTAAATCTGATCTAATTGTGTCACTTCGGACATACCAAGGCGCGTTAACTATAGACCTTAATACTTTGGACTGGAAGCGTTCTATTATTTCGATGTTGGAGTTACTAGTCGTTCCCCATAGTTCCAACCCGTAGCTCCAGATTGGCCTGATGATAGCTTTGTACACTGCAACTTTACATTCTAGGGATAAATTGGAGAAACGACCTATTAGCCAAATTAATTGGTTGAATTTTAATCGTAGTTGTTTATTTTTGCTGATGATGTGACTTTTCCAAGTGAGGCGTCTATCCAAGTGCATACCTAAGTACTTAACCGAGTCTTGGTGAGTCAATTCCATGTCGTTAAGGTGAACAGCGGGGCAATTTCCCTTGCGATTAGTAAAGGTGATATGAAGGGATTTCGATTCATTGGCCTTTATTCTCCACTTTTTCAGCCAGTTTTGTATATCCAATAAGTAGTTCTGAAGAACTTCTGAAGCTAATCTCGGATTAGTATGAGACACTAAGACCACTGTGTCGTCAGCAAAGGTAGCAGTGAGTACCCTCGGCGATGTTGGGAGGTCTGCTGTAAATATCAGGTAAAGTAGTGGGCCAAGGACACTGCCCTGAGGAACCCCAGATTTAATTTCTTTTAGTGACGATTGTTCTCCGTTATATTTAACGAAGAGCCTCCTATTTGATAAATAAGTTGACAAAAGTTGCTGGTAGTGGTGAGAAAGTAGTTTTTTAAGCTTGTAAAGGAGACCTTTGTGCCAAACTTTGTCGAAGGCTTGCGAAATGTCCAGAAAAGCTGCAGAACAGTATTTTTTCTTGTCAAGTGAATTATTTATATGGTTCACTACTCTATGTATTTGCGCAATTGTTCCATGATTGTGACGAAAGCCAAACTGATGAGCTGGTACGATATCTCGTTCATTATTTATTTTAATCAATCTTTTGGCTATTAGTTTTTCGATTAATTTTGATATTACTGGCAGAAGACTTATTGGTCTATATGAACTAGTCTCATTTGGCTCTTTCCCCGGTTTAGCTAGCATTATGATATGAGCAGTTTTCCAGATATCTGGGAAGTAGCTAGTTCTTAATATAGCATTAAAAATGTGGGTTAAGAATTTTATACTGCAATACGGAAGTTCCTTTACCATTTTGCCTGTGATACCATCATACCCAGGAGCCTTCTTGTCTGACACAGAGTTTTTTATAATTTCCTGTACTTCCTTTATCCGGACTTTCTTTATCGGTAAATCCATTTGATAAGGCACTTCAAGGTAGTTTTCAATCTTGTTGTTTTCGTCGGTTGAAATTACTGGTGGATACGGTACAAACACTTTTTGTAAATGTGATGCAAAAAGCTCTGCTTTCTCACCATCGCTTCTGGCCCAATTACCATTTGATTTCCTTAGTGGAGGTATAATTTGTTGTGGCCGTTTCAGTTTTCTTGTTGCTTTCCACAGTGAGTAGTCATTAAGATCGGTATATGTTAGTCTTTCAAGGTAATTCTTCAACGAACTTTCTCTGCTTTTATTTAACAAAAATTTAAGTTCTTTGATTGCACGGTTTAACCTGGCTTTGATTTCAGGGGATCTAGTTTGTTGCCAATATTTCCTAAGGTTTCTTTTTTCCATGATTTTGGATTTTATTTCAGGTGGAGAAATAACATATTTTCGGATGTTACCTTGCGTCGGAGTTGATGACATTGCTGCTTCAATCATGGTTATATTTAGGTTTTTTATAGCTTCATTGATATCTTGGGGGTTTTTCAGTCCTATATTTAGAGTTTTCATTTCAATTTCCTTTCTATAATTATCCCAGTTTGTTTTCCTTGTATGTAACCGTTGTTCATTTTGAGTTATTACTACTTTGGATGAGGCAGAGATAATGATAGGCGTATGATCTGAAGACAGCTCGAGGCTTGATTTCACAGTAAATAGTTTTGGTGAGATACCTTTCGAGACGCAAAAATCCAAAAGATCCGGTGTCTTATTAAGATCAGAAGGCCAGTATGTAGGTTGTCCAGTAGACAGATAATTCAAGTTGAATTCTTGCATGGCTAGTAGTAGCTGCCTTCCTTTTTGAGTGATCAGCCTAGAGCCCCAGAACGTATGTTTAGAATTATAATCTCCACCGGCAATAAATCTATTTCCCAGAGTTTTAAAATAATCAATAAATTGAGATTTGTTGATATTGTGTTTAGGAGGGCAATATATAGCTGAAATAGTTAAGGGTCCATTCCAGTCAGCTATCACGACACTTGTTGTTAAATTTCAAAAATCAATTAAAATAATAAATTACAATATGTATTAACTGTTTCTTTCTCATTTTCGAAAATCAATTATACTAGGTGATCCAATTTTGTTTTATTTATTTTTGGCAAACTCCACATACATAATATACATTTTAACATCCAAACATTTTAAATTATCAAATTGCCGAAACTTACCAATGTAAAGAGTTTCTCTTTTTCTCGCTTCAATTAAATTAAATTTAAATTTATTTTTTAAAATAATTAAAATCATTACATATGCGGTTGTTGTCTAAGATAAATCAGCAAAACAATGTATAGTATGCCAGGAATAAATTGAAGTAATGGAAAAAAATGGTCACCCCCGATATCTCGAAAAAAAAAATCTCGAATAAAAATCTCGAATTAACTAAAATCTCGAATAAAAATTATTGAGTATACATAGTTTCAAAAAACTATCTTAACCGAATTTTTTGAAATTTTGCATAAAGGTGCATGACGTCGCATTAACTTCTGCAAAGTATCGTTTAGCGATTATGGCATTAAGAGCTCATTACGTAACTTTGACAATTTTGCAGCCAAATTCACTTAGATCAGTATTGTCAATTAAGTCAATTTTTAATTTTGAAAAAAAATATCCTTATTTTGAATACAACTCTAAAGTCTCTCCTAGTTCAGGATTTTGCATTTACACTTGCATAAATATTCTGTAATATTTTGATTGGCTTATTTTGAATCCTTTAATTCCTTCTCATTATTTTTATATTTAACGTTTAAATAATTACTTTTTCGAATATATTTATTTGGATTTTCTTTTCAATTTGCTTATATTATAATTGGAAAACGATTTGATTCTGTAAATAAATGTTATTCAAAAAAATCTCGAATTCGAGATTTGAAATTTGTGATTTTTTTTTTTCAATATATTTTTGTTCAAGAATTTTGCTTTCCAAATTTTTTTTTCGAGATTTTTTGCTTCCAGATTTTTGTTTGTTCGAGATTTTTTTTCAGATAATGAGGTGATCCCAAAAAAATTAATAATAGCACGATTTTTTATCATACTTCTTTGAATTTCGAGTAGGACAAATTATACATCCAGACCATACCCATAATACATAATACCAAAAAGCAACCATGTACAAAAATTTTAAGTAGGTATTCCTTACCATTTTTTGAACTATACTAGTTACCATGAAAACACTACAACCGGTTACTGATATTTTGATTTTTTTCGGTACGTTTTTATAACTTGAAAAAATTCTTTATAACTTTGGTTACAATAACTTAAAAAATGTAGTACCAAAAATTACTTTTAGAGTTACTAAAACCTAAAACCTCGTAGTAATTGATTTGATCCCAAAAACGTAATTAGGGACTTTTTATTCACTCAATCTAAGAAAAAAAGTATTTTGTCACTTTAAATTCTAGTTGGGTAGTATTAATTTTAACAGGTAATATCTCATAGTACGGGCTTTGATAAGCCCTATTGTGGTGCTTAACCCTTTTGAAATAAATTTATAAAATAAAAATATCTTATAGTTGACATTTGCAAGAATTTACGTTGGTTTATATGATAATTTTACCTATATATTATAATTTCTTTAATTCTTTTAATATTTATTATTTCGCATTTTACATTTTATTGTGTTTTTTTTTGTTTTATTTCTTGATGGATTTTAAATCACTGCTTTTTATTTTTTATTTCCCACAATAGCAAAATTGAAAATTTAACTGTGATAGTTGCGCTCATATCATTACAAATTATTTTTGTCATTTTTTTTCTTCAATTATTTTCACTACTTCGCCGACATTATTTATTTTTTTTGTATTTTTCTTGTAAACAGTATTGTCAAAATTTTACCGTTTTAATAATATTTTAAGTTTTAGTTGCCATTTTTGTTGTTGTATTTGTGTACCTCCTTAAACACAATATAATATTATAAAATGTATATGCATATATATTTCATTTTTGTAGATCCTTTTTTGTCCTTATCGAGATATCCTTTTTCTAGGTGCAATATTTACGATATTTTTATATGAGGTGAGAATCTTACAAAGTGAAGAAGTAAAAAAAAAAAAAAATTTGTATTTTTGTTTTTGTTTTATTGCCGCCCATTAAAACTATAATATTATTATTTACAATGGCATGTTTTCCAAATTTCTACTCTCATTTTAGGAAGATTCTTTTATTGTCAATTTGTTATGTCCTGCTAAAAATAAGATTTTAATCTTAGAATAGAAAGATTAGTTATTGAGAAATAAGAATACCTGATTTTAAATAATAAAAACGGTTAAAAAGTTATAAAAATAGGTATTACAACAATTATGTATTTATAAAAAAAATAAAAATCATTACCAAAATTTAATATGAATACATACCTCTGTATATATTATAAAAAGGATCAAAACCGAAAATAACAAAATAAAAAAAGTCCTTGAACAAATTGTCATAAAATTTCTGTAACTGTTGTGCACACTGTGTGTAATGCAATGTTTTTAAAAGTGCAACTGATGATGTCTTAATTATTTTTGCCTGCTTAACAGAAAAGTACAGTCAATCAATAGTATCGTATTTTATAATATGCTTATTATCCTTAGCAAAATAATACGACAAAAATCTAAAAGTAAAATAGTCATGCTGCTCTTTGAAGATATTCAGAAGTTGATTTGTTTTGGAATAATATTTAGATATGGTATTAATTTAAGAAATAAATATGAAAATTTAATCAATTCAAACAAAAATTATGAGTTTAGAAAAATTCAAAATTTTTTGTGAAATTTTAATGTAACTTAGAATTCTATGGTTTTGGATTGTATTATTGATTAGATTAACTACTTCGTAACCTATAGATAATGCATAAGTGAGATTGATTTCAGAATTTAAAGAATTCAGTTTTAATCCAATCAAATTTGATTGGTTAATATTTCATATCATATTTCTATAAGTTAATAAGTTTTGATAATGGTCCTTGACTTTCGAAACGTCTAAAGAAAGTTGAAACACAACGTCTTGTGTTTATATTCGTCAAATCAAAATTGTAACACAATGTGTTGAGTTTATAAACGCCTAAATTTTGTATTCGCAACGCCTCGAATGTGCAAAGAAGGTATCGAAATTTTTTGAAAGACATTTGTTTGACGAAGATAATAATTTTGGAAATTTACCTAAATGTGGAGCGAATAATCAATTGAGTGAGTCTTTTTATTTGTTTTAATAAATAAAAATAATAATAAAAAAAAATTTTTTGTTTTCGTAATTGACATTTTTTAATAGGGAAAAGAAATAAACACGAGAAAGAAATTTCGCTAAATTCGTGCTTAAATTTTCTTTTTTAAATGCAAAACAATATAATATATAAAAATATAACAATAAAAATATAATATTAATTAATATTTTTTGTATATTATTATTAATTTTTTCGTCTCATGACATTCAAAAAACAAATGATCGTAAAATTGCAAGAAGTGTTTATTAACGTTAACTAGCACATTGTATAGACATTACAAATCAAATACATGATTTTGATATTGCGATAGTAAAAGTTTAACAACCCATCTCACAATCGTATTTTTTGATGTTTCGAAAGTCACAGGGTGGGTATATGCAATGCGTAGAAAAGAAAAAGAAAAATATTTTCATTTAAAAAAATTAGCATAAATCGGTCTTACTGATAAAAATATTCTAAGCTACAAATGGATATTTACAAATAAATTAAATGAAGATGGATCAATTGAAATAATACTATAACACTAGAATAGTTGAAAGAGGATGTGAACAAAATGAGGTTGATATTATAGATATTTTCGCACCTGTAGGTCGTTATGAGACCTTAAGAACATTACGTTTGAAGTATATGTGAAAACAAAGGTGGAAATCCATTATATGGATTTAGTGACAACTTTCGTGCAGGGCAATTTAGCTGATTAGATTTACATTGAGTTGTTTAAAAATGTTTAAAGTTTGGTAGATGCTTAAACAGCTTTATGGCTTAAAATAGTACAGCCGACAATAGCCGACTATGTCAATTTTTAAAAGAAATACGTCTACATATAGAGCAACATAAACGTCAGGATTTCGAAATGAAAGACCTGGATAAAATAAAAAATATTTAAAGCAATAAAATAGCGTTCATCAAGGACATACAATTCCAAGATAATAAACGGGGAAGTACAATAGAGCTTAAACTCACAATGAAGAAAAAAAAAATTATATACTTGGGGTCTTAATGAAAAATGCCATGAAAAATCATATTCTAGAACTTCAATCAACAACAATATTACAAAGAAAAAATTATGAATATTATTTTGCCGACACCGATGGAATCCGGGTTTTTAGCGAAGATGAAAAATATCGAATTAAAGCAATATAAAATATATACCATATGTGATATTTGTAGGATGTTTACAATATTTAGCACATAAATTACGGCCAGATACTGAACTCGTAGTAAATGTCACTAAGTACATTCATATTAAGTTCATCAAAAGCATATACTGAGGTAGCCGTCAAATGAGTTTTAAGCTATCTGATAAGGTATCATCAATTAAGCAATTAGGAAGAAATGGTAGCTTTTACTGATTCTGATTGAACGAGTAATCCAAGTGATAGCAAATCGTATTCAAGATATATACTAATGAAAGGTGGTGGTCATGTATCTTAATTATGATAAATGAGTATTGTTGTTATAGAATACGATACACAATAAAATACAATAGAAGACGAATTCATATCGATTTCAGAAACTAAATATGTAATATTCATTTAATTCAACCTCTTTATGATATGGATATTAAATTAATAACTTACACAAAATGGAGTGTAAATCTCATATATGGGCTGGCGTTTTAGTAATACGTTAAAGCAATTGTATAATGTCCGAAAAAGGGCTATTCATCTTATCAATGACCTAAATATCACCGCTCATTTTGCTCCTCTTATATTCATTGTCGTATAGTTGCAGCTGTTTCCTCTTTTTATAGGTTCGAGCACATGTTCAGTTTGGAAATTAAATCTGTAAATCTTTTCTCGTGAAACACGAAGGGTGGTATGATCTAATCTCTACACTATAGAAATCACTAAATGGAAAAAAATAAATTTACAGCCCCAAATAGTCAGATAATAAAATTTAAATATAACGTAATAAGTAAAAATTATAATTGACGATAGACTTTGAACCAAGTAAACTGAAAAAATATTTAGAAAAATTTAACGATGATTTATTTTCTGGACCAGATAATGTACCAGAAATTATTTTATAAAAATGTTCTGAATCTCACTACACTTCTTTATCAATTTTATTTAAACTTTAAGTATCTCAGGATATATTTCCTGATTTTTGGAAAATATCGTTTATTAGATCAGTATTCATAAAAAAGATTCTAAGAATGATATAAAAAACTATCGCCCAATTGCAAAACTTTCAAGTATTCCGAAACTATTTTAATTAATAGTATTTGACTCAATTTATGATCTTTGTTCAAATTTACTGTCCCCTAACCAGCATGGTTTTATGAAAAAAAGATCCGCAGTAACCAATTTAATAGAATTTTGTTCTAAATTCATAGTCTGTATGGAAGTTGGGTTTCAAACAGATGTCGTATACGTCGATTTAAGTAAGGCTTTGATCTTCTTCCTCATTCCATTATTATTCTAAAATGAAAAAAACAATGGATTCCCTCTTGCTTTTATTAATTGGATTAATTCCTACTCAATTAATAGGAACTACAACGTATTATTTAGATCCGATACTTCTGAACCTTTTAAATCTCACTCTGGCGTTCCAAAAGGCAGCCATTTTTTTTCATAAACAGCCAAAGCGTTAGGTATGAAAATACCTTTATCACTTGTCCGCTATGTCTACGTATTAATGTCCGCTTCTCTTTATTATTTCCATTAATGATGTTATTTCCGTCATTAAGCATTGTAAAACTACTATTTATGCAGTTGACATGAAAATTGATAAAAAAAATTACATCAGCAACCGAAACATCCCTTCTTCAACAAGACTTAAACTGTTTTTTAAATTGGTGTAAAATTAACAATCTGATCTTAAATATTAATAAATGGGCTTTAATGACTTTTTCTCGCTCTTCTGAATCATTAATGGTTGATTATACTTTTGAAAATAAATATATTGAACGAGTCTCACACTTTAAAGACCTTGGTGTTCTCTTGACAATAAATTGTGTTTCTAACAATATTTAAATGTCATAATAAATAAATCTAATTCCATGCTAGGCTTCGTCAAAAGATTTTCTAAAGAATTTAACGATCCCTTACGTCTTTTGTTCGACCAAATCTTGAATATGGCAATCAAGTGTGGTCGCCTCAATACTTTAATTCGCGCTGCTTAATTTACACTTAAATCCAGTTATTCTGCCACCTTATAGGAACCGGTTAAAGTTATTGGATCTTAAATCATTAGAATCCAGAAGGAAGGTTGCTGATATCATATTTATTATTAAAGTTTTAAATAATGAAATTGATTCTCCATGTTAGAGATATGATCCATTTACATATTAACAACAGAAACCGCTTTAGATCGGAACATATTTTTCTCCAATATTTCATAGTACCAATTATGGTAAATATGAACCTGTTAATAGAATGTTAATGTTAATAAATAAACAAAAACACCACATTGATTTTACATTCAACACAGCCCAACTAAAAAAAAAAGCTCTTAGAGTTAGTATAAATTTATAATTTTCGAACATTCTTTGGTAATAAATTGCAAAATTGTATAATTGTCAATTTTGATATAAAGATCTTGAATAAGAACTAACTTAAGTTTAAAATTATATTTGGTTTGTTTTCTTTTGTACACTTATGTATATTGTAATATGTTTGTATAAAGCATAAATAAATAAATAAATGATGAAGCTGGCAGTTAAATTCCTTAATTTTTTATAAAATTTTATTTGATTAATTTTTTTTATTTTGATTTTAAAATGTTAAGTCATTGATATAGGAGAAATATTAGAAAGTGTGCTTAATAAAAGTGCTCTTTATATTACATAATTATGTATAATATATGTATAGTAAAATGTAGTTATATCTTTTATATCTTATTTTATATATACTATTTTTGTTTTTGGTCTGAGAACAGAGATACCGTACATGTTTCCTTAGTTACCATACATGTTACCGTACGTAACACGTATACACGTACTTAGTTTGAGTGTAAATTCATACCCACCGTATCATCAAATAGATGATTGATAGTTTATGAAACTGTTACCTGAATTCCGAAAGAAATAAAACCAAATAACATTTTTTACTTTATTTTGAAATAAAGTCAAAATTAAAAAGAAAAAAGATTAAAAATCGGTTTATACTTTTTTGGCTTTATTTCAATATCACATTGGATATAAAGCCGAAATCGTGAACTTTTCACCATTTAAAATTAAATAAATGCAAAAATATTTTTAACGAATAATAATGATAAATTTGAATTTTAATTACGTATTTTAGATTTGGTTTGAAATCAGGGAATTCCATTTTCCAGAATATTTATAATATTTATACTGTATATGCGGTAAAAGCTCACGCGCCCGATTTCATGCCGTATGCCCGTCCCGCCAGTGTCCTTAATCTTGTTAAAACCAATTATGTGCGGTGTTATGGTTCACTCCCGATAAGGTAGAAGAGGGGTGAATTATGAGAGATTTAAGACTCGAACTCAAAATCAGGGTATTCCACTTTTCTAGAATATTCATATGCACGTATATGAGTTACACACAGAATTTGTTTTTATAAATATTTGAATACTTTTGTAAATATTTGAAATGGCTTTATTGGTTTTTTTTTAAAATCAAATAAAGACGAAAACAAAAATTATATGATTTCGGTTTTATTTCTTCCGGCTTTATTTAAAGTAACCTATTTATTTACCAAACAAAAAAATATTTTTTAAAAATCCTCATCAAATGTATGTTTTTTGCACTTTTTTTGTTTTTTTTTATTTTTTATTTTTTTGTTCGACGAAATGTAGGTTTTAAACATTTTAAACTTTGAACAAAAAACCAAACTAATGCGTTTTGTAAGGAATTAAATGAAATTTTATGCTACTATTTTTTATTTCTTTTTAAATTTATAATTCAATAGTGAAAGTCCTTAGATAATTTTTTTTCTCACATAATTAAAGAAAACTTAATTTCCTTCAAAAAAATTTTTCTTACGGCTATACTGGGATCAGTGCTTCAGAAGTTATGAGCTATTTTGTCCCCATTCTTATTTTATTCAAAAAAAAAGAAAAAATAATTAATATGTAGAGTAGAATCATCTTATTATATATGTATAGTTTTTTTTAATTATTTTTCTTTACTTTTGGCAATGGCTATATGTTATCTATTTCATATAACTTTTTTCTGCCTGTTAGAAGAGTTATAACTGAGAGTTTTAATTTTTTTCTTATAAAATAAAATAAAATAAATAGCTTTTAATAATAATATTTACCAATATTATGTAGTATCAATTAAAAAAAACAATGATTTAATAAAATTTGTCTTTTGGATTTTCTTGAAGTTTTATAATTGAATGTAATTCAAGAACAATGCTTCGCAATAATAATATTGTGATCAACAAATTTAGAACCTGTAACTGAATAGTTATTAATATTATCAGTATTGTCACCTTTTTAATTTTCATTGTTACTAACCAAACCTGAATTTGGAATGCACCTTTGTGCAATGTTCTTTTTCATATTAAATCAAGTGAAAAATGTTTATCAATTACAAGTAATAAGGGAAAATCCGCTACTAAATTTCCACTTCACAAATTTATATGTTTCTGGCCCCTAATCTAAATAAATCAGAGTTGGAATTTTGAGTTAATTATTATTTGACATGATTATAAGCTGTATAAAAAGTACATCTATTCTCTAACATTAACAAAAACCATTATGAAAATTGTTTATTTTCTAATATGGATACCTAATTATATTTTGCTTTTTCTTATTTTGTTGTTTTTTCTGATTTTATTTTTCTTATCTGTGCTTATGCATATTATATACTATTTATATTTTTAAAATATTTTGTTAGCTAAGCTATGAAGCTTGATTTACAAATTTTTTAAAACCAAATGGACAAAAATATAAAAATAAAAAACTTTGAAAAAAAAACCAAATAAATTCCCTACTGGGCTGGGTTGGTTATTTTATTTTTAATTTTACTCAAAGCAAAATAGTGGAGAAAAATATAGTTTTTAGTATATACAGTAAGTAAATAGTAATTAGTGAATAGCATTATTATTGAGAGTGACAGTATTAACAATTCTAACTGTGTTTTAACTGCGCGACGAGACATCCATTATATTATGAATGAATGAAAGGTTGAAAATTGAGAAATTAAACCAAATTTAATTTAATTTATAAAATATCCTGTAGGCTCTAGGTGAAACATTATAAAAATTGATGATGGTGAAATAACCGAAATCGGTTAACAATATTTAATAAAATTGTGAAAGAGACCTAGAGTTTTAATATTTATTTAATTTCAAATTTTATTTCATTCGATTATGAAAGTAGGTGTATGATGTAGCATTATGATGGCATATTCACTTTACATTGTTATTAGTGATTTGAGTAAATAATTAAAGTAATAATGTGTGAGACATATTGCGTAATTAAGATATAACGAAATATTACTGTTAGATTAAAGAATTTTTGTTACATAATATAATAGTATAATACCTTCTTCCTCGAAATTACTTGAAGTTATGTATCTTAGATATCTTATTTAACTATAGCACTTATTCTCAATAAGTTAAACTTTTTTAATCAAGGGTAGGTATAAATTTAGTTTTATTATTGTTTTTACTTCTGTTACATATTCATATTTGAATTAAGATCAAAACCTTTTTGATTAATTTGGACATAATAACCTCTACAATACACTGGTGTATACTTTTTTAAACTGCACTCAAACTTTACTACAGTTGGTTAGCTGTGGCATTATACTAGTTATTTATAAAAACTTTTTGTTATTATTTAATTTCACATATATTTTATTCCATAAATTATTATTAATGTTTTATTTCTTTTATTTACACAAATTATTATTTATTTATTATGCTTTTTAATCTTATAACTATTTTAAGTTTTACTTATTATTCGTTTTGTTCTATTATCTTCTATGGTCCATATGACAGTGGGTTTGATGTTCTTCAACCATTTCCGTATGTGTACACAAACCGGGCTTATAATAATGGCTTATATAAATATTCCGGCTACTGTGCTGCCTATCATAGATTACACTCACTATCTATTAGATCTCTTACATGATAAAAATATAGTCTTGTACTGAATTTCAACTTAATATACTTAAAAACAATGTTTCGCCATGACTATAATGATTTTTACCACGACTATACTTGGACAAAATGGTGTATTTCTATACTATTGAATAGTACTCACACGAACTTGAAATCGTTTTCATTACAACACTTTCTTTTAAATAAAAAAAAAATTCATTAAATTTTATAAAATTTAATTGCATTTTTCTGTATTGATGCTTGGATACTAGTAAAATAAAAATAGTTTTTGTTTTTTGTTATTTAAATGTGTGTAGGTTGTTAATTTTAAAATATTTTTATTTTTAAAATATTTTATGTTCTTCATTAAAAAATAGTTATTTATATCAAAAAAGAAATTCTGTATCATTTTTTTTTTTTTTTACTTATTTTTATTTTATATATTTTTTTTTTGTTCATAATTTTAATTTGATCCAATCATCAGTTACTCAAACTTTATATTATAAAAAACAAAAAACCTGATTAGGTAATAAAAATAATGTTTTTTTTATTTTTGTTTAATTTATTTTCATAAGGTAGTAAAATTTTTTATAATTTTAGTTTTATTTGTTGTTTTTTTTTGGGACTTTCTTATAGCTATCACATCAAATTCAACAATTACAGATAATATTGGAAAAAGTTCTAAAGTTAATGAAGTCTAAATATGGATGGACCAAAATAATATAGAAGTGTTTGTTACTGATACTACGGTTAAAGTATAAGGATGTTTCCCTCGACTGGTTCGAATTTTTAGATTTTTACTGCCTTTTGCCTTGATGTAAAACTTTGTTGTCGATATTACTTGGTATATGATTCGAGCACAGTTTTCGGCATTTAAAAGTTATCGATACCAATGTTCTGAATATTGAAGTAACTTTCATAATGGGTAAGAAAATATTATTTTTACGTTATAATTGTCGAACTCGTTACAAATTACAAATTATGTAAGGATAAATCCTATTAATTTGCTTTCGAATTATCGATATTTTTAAAATAAAAATTAACTAATTTTCGCTCACTTCTCGAAACTCGGAGTTTGAAAAAAAATCGTACTAAATTTCATTACGTTTTCCATCATTTCAATTTATTCTTTGCACTATATAATTTTTTTTTTTTTTTGATTTATCTTAAACAACAACCAAATACGTAATAATTTATTTAAAAAAAATATATAAATTTTAATTGGCTATGGACGAGTTGCGGCACTTTGGTAAATTTAAAATTTCAATTTGGAATTTCCAACTGAAAATTAAAAAAATTTAAAAAATATTATTATTTTCGCCACGTCTCCTTTTAAATAGTTATACATTTAAAAGAATAATAGTGAAAATCGATTATGAAATGGCTCAGAAATCTGTACCGTACTTTTTCCAATTTACAGATTATTAGTGAAAGAAAATTTGACTCTTACTTGTCAAATTATTTATAATCTTCAGTAATTGACAATAAAATGCGATTACGTGAAATAATATTGTATTGTTAAGAAATTTTATTATAACTTTCATAAACGAAAAAATAATTTTATTAAAACTGAGACTAGCTTTTGTTTCTAGTTGAGTTAGATACTAGTTTGGCCTACTTTTTTTTTAAAGTATTTTAATTTTATTGTGTAATTGCTAGTGGTGGTGTTTTAAGCTCTACTGAAGGATCAAGCTTTCGTCTTGTAATATCCGTCTTATGCACTTACTCCAAACAATAAACTGACAGTATAAAAATTAAATCAAAACTATGTTTTTGTTTATTATTTAAATTAACTCCATTACGGCATAGGTAACGGTACAGAAATAGCAGGGAAATGCTTTGAGCATACTTTTGGTTCAGTATTCTGAACGGTTAGTTGATGAAATCAGCTCCGTTGATACGAACCTAACCCCAAACACTTTTTTCAAATAATTCAAACAACTGTAGTTGAGCTGTAGCTGTAGTTGAATTACGTTTGAAATGATAATAAGTTGTATATTACATAATTGAATTAAACTTAAATCATTAGCTTTTATCCACATATTTAAAATTTTCGATAAAGTGTCGAATTTGTTTCTTGGTCCTGATTATTTGGAAGTCCTATAATGTTTTCTATTTATTTTACTCTATACCCAACTAAAGACTCTTATAATTGAATTTTAGTATTATAACAAGGAAAACAATATCTCAGTCTATATATTCTTCAACATTAAAGTAGTTAGGTAAATTTTTATTGTAGCCATCAATTCAATATCCAAATCGTGAATATAAAATAAATATAGTCTGGCTTACATTTAATAAAACATTAAAAATATATATATATATTTTTATTTAATTTTAAATTCTTATTTTATGTACTCAGCTTACATACACTTCATAATTCAATTCCATTCAAAACAAAAACAATAATAACAATAAAAAATGATATAATTTTCATCTAATTTTCTCATCACCGTCATAATTTCATCGTAAAAAAAAAAAAACAATCAAAAAAATAAAAACACCGGCTTCACTCTTTATAATATAGTCACCCAACAGCATAATAATTGTCCAGAATAAAAATAAAATTTTTAATGGCAATACTTCAATACCTAAAACCTAAATAAACCTAACAAGAATAAGAAAAACAATTATAATAAAAATTAAATTCGAAATAAGATACCATCATTATAAACTAAGAAGACACATGATGATTACTGTACAAGAATGATGGAACACTATGATGCTCCCCATAAAAATTTAGTTGAAGAATATGGATTTTGTTTTTTTTTATGTTTTTGTTGTTGTTATGAGATGAAATAATATGTACACACCATCATTATCACTATAATAAATTTTAATTCATCTCAAATAATATTTTCGAACTTTAAAGTAAAAAGGGTTTAAGTCCAAAAAATTATGTTTTGGATAAAATTGATTTAGAAATATTTTTAATATTTGGGGTATGGCTCATTTGTGCTCAGAATTGAGTTTTTATACCGCCGTAAGTATTAATATAAGTCTAAATTGAATGTTTTACAATTAAAAACTCTGGGTAAATTTAATTAATATTTTGATCGATTTCGGTGGTTACACCATCATTAGAAGACTTTAAACTTGATGAACAACCGAAAACGATCACTATGTTAGCTTTTTTTTTATGTGTAATTGATAACATACCGTAACTGCTTTAACACAAATATTTAACATACGCAATTACAATAGTTTTTTTATGATATTATATCATCTAATTGAAATGTGGAAAACTATATCTGTTGTAGAGCAACTTCACCTTCATAATAGCATAGTTCTTATTTTTAGTGATAACCAATATTCTCAACTGTTTTTTATCATTTATTTTATCCCAATGACAATGGGTACTAGGCCAGGCAAAAAAAACAAGTTTTTTGTTTTGCCATGGTTGCGAATCGAACCTGAGAACTTTGAAATTGAAAGCCAGGCGTGGAAATTTGATCATTAATTAAATTTTGTGAAACATACTAAGAGTTTTTAATTTTATATTTAGACATGTTTTACCTAAAGCCCATAGTTTATTACATGCAATGGGTTTGTTTTTTTTTATGTTTTTTGCGTGGATTGGTGGGAATCTTCATGGACACAATGAGCCCTGTAGCTTCTATTGTGTGCCAGATTTTTACTGACTAAACCACACCCCTCCCATTAAAACTAGTCCGACGGACTAACCATTAATTTATTTCTATTATTATTTTCTTAAAGAAAAGGTTTACGAAATTTTATCGTATTAAATATAGTGGCTTAGTTCTTTTAGGCCTTCTAATATAATTTTGGTTATCTAGCAGTTGAGTGGCCTCAACGTTAACATTACCCTCCAGACGAGCTATATGCTCTGTTGCATATGTTTTTAGTTCATTTTCTATGTAAGGAATTTTTGGATCTCTTTGCAAGTCACTGTTGCGAACATACCAAGGGGCATTTACCATGTTGCGCAAGACTTTATTTTAGAATTTTTGTATACAAAGTACATGTGTTCGTTTGGCACATCCCCATATTTGTATTCCGTACAACCATATCAGTTTGATTATCTGATTATATAACAAAATCTTGTTATGTATAGGTAATTTAGAATTTCGACCTAAGAGCCAGTACATTTCTCTATATTTATTATCACGATCAAATATTTTCTTTTTGACGTGCTCTTTCCATCTAATGTCATTCCTAGGTATTTAGCATTGTTTTCTTTGGGTATATTTACCCCATTCAGATTTACCGATGGTTGATTTTCTAATTTTTTATTTGTAAAAGTTACACGTACCGTTTTTTTTTAATTTTCCATTTCTTTTTCCAGGGGTATAGCTTGTCGCTTGTCCACAAAAAAAATATTATTTAACTAAGGTAGGATTACCAAACTGTATTAAAAGAAATATATTGCCCTTTTCCGGAATAAAAATTTAAATAAATTGATTCCGTTATTATTTATTAATATTCTGGAAGAGGGCAATATAATTTTTTTTCAGACTGCGGTAACCTTCTCCTCCTTATTTCGGCGATTTTTGTGTTTTCGATCGTTCTTTGCCAAACTTGTTCTTTTCTATATAAGCCAAACTCATCCGATTTTCAAAAATGATACGCGACAATACAACGTGATGTGCTGATGTAGTGTTTGGAAATACACTTCTGACTTATTTCAGGCATGCACCGGATTTCGACAATGAGATGCACTGTCGGACTTCTTCAATATAGTACTGGAATATATAGTGCGAAGAGCGGAGTAAATACGGCCGGTACTATATTTTTCAAATCTATTTAACTACTAGGGTATGACGATAACATTGAAATTATCGTCCGGTTCCAAAGGGAGCTCGTCGGGAGCCTTTTAACCAGATTTAATTGAAAGCTGAACAACTGAGGAAAGTAAATGAGGAAAAAACCAAAATTTATATTGTCAACAATTGAAAAGGCCTCTCAGCATCATGTCCGGAAAAATCAAATCTACAATACCCTCATACTCTCGGTTCTGCTCTATTGATCAGAATCATGGACATTGCACTAAGGCAAGTGAGTGTGCATTTGTATGGTGTCTTCGACAAAAGAATTTGATATGGTTCTGAAAATGACGGTTAATACTGGAGAAGAAGATATAATGTCGAAGTCTATGATCTGTATATGAAATAGTGAACATGGTCACGAAAATTAAATTCAAGAGACTACCGTGGCTCGGATACTTAGCGCGGATGAACGAAAATGTTCCAGGCAAGATTATTTTTGAATCCAAACCCGTTGGTACAAGACATTTAAGCCTTCATTGAAGAGACGAAGTATCGGCAGATGTGAAACTATTTCGTATATTCAACTGGAAAGAAGCCGCCCGTAACCGACAAAAAATAGAGAACCTTGATGGGTTCAATCCAGGACCTACATGGTTTGTTCGCCACCTAAGTAAGTAAGTAGGTAAGTAATAAGCTCAGCATCAAGAGAGAGTCTTTGAAAGTACTCAGGTTCCACATCACTAAACAGTAATCGTATAGAGTTTCTTGTCTCTAATCGTATTTAGTTTAGTAAAAAAATCAACATACGTCATTTTCACTGTAAGATCCAACTTCGCTTGTATCAATTTTAATAGTTATACTATTTTAGATCATTCAAATCTATTACAGTATTACGTACATATAATACATATAAGTAATATATACATACATTTATCTATATAGAAGTATCAAAATTATTGTATTCAAAAATAATGTAGGAATGTCGGCAGTTTTAAATGTTTTTTTTTTTGTTGTTTTCGTTAAGTTTATGTTGTACCAAAATTGTTTATTTTTTGGTAGAGACAAAGAGACAAACATAATTTTTTTTTTCGTGTTACCTAGGCAAACAAATTAAAAATACTATTTCATGTAGACATAACCTAGGTATTTTGATTAGAGTTGCCATCACTAATTATTGTTCTATGAAGTATCAAAATATTCTCTGGTTTATCAATTTTGTTGTACTGTAGTTGTGTACCGGTGTAGGATTCCAGTTTTATAAAATTTAAGCCATCGTTAAGTCTTATTGTTAAATACTAAATATTTATTCCTAAAATTGGTTGAAATACTAATGATTAACAGTTACAAACTTAGTTATAATAATTTATTTTGTAAATAGTTGTGTAATAATGTAACTTATTAGTAAGAGATGAAAATAAATGATGTAACAAATAATTGGAAAAAACAATGGGAGAATTATACGATTCAAAGAAATGAGTTAGACTAATTTCAAAATGGTCTTATATGTCAAACTAACAAATCGGAGAAATTAAATCTAGTAATAGCCAAGTGGGGAAACGGTTAACATATTTTCTTTTTCCAATATTTTTTTATCAATACTGGCAACCAGTGTTGTGCGTACTTCTATGGATGGAATATTGAAATATTGAAAAAGAATAACCCCCATGATATTTCAATAAAGAAACTAATCCAATACTAAGTAAAATATTTTTATTTAATATATTATCTAAGTATGGTATTTTCTCAAATATAAAACCATATAGACTTAAAAATTTCAAATATTTTTATTTTCTTCCTTTAAAGACATTTTTATTTTTTTATTTTTGTTTTTCTTTCTATACATCAGAGATTTAATATAAGTTTCCATCTTTTCCATATCTTTGTAATTCCATTGGTTTTTTGTTTTTGTTTTCTTGTATATTATTATTAAATCTAAATACCAGCAATAAGAATTTCAAATATGATCTGGAAATAGAAAAAAGAATTTTATAATAAAAATAACATAACGAACAAGAGCATAAAATGAATATCACGGCTTTAAAGAGAGAAAAATATATTATGTCTGATGTTGCGTTGCATTGCGTATACTTGATGTTGTAAAATAATAAAAGTAAAAATTTAAAGAATCATCATCAGTACCAAATCAAAATAATATATACATATCTTATTACAGTCAGTTTTCATAAATGTATTCATTTTATCCCTTTAAAAAGTTTTGATAAAAGATAAAGAGTGAGAGAGAAAGAGAATGAGATGGAATATCTTTTAATATGTTGAATTTGGTTGAAAACAAATCGAGTAAATTTTTATTTTACAATAACAAAAAAAAAAACAGAAATAACAAAATAACAAAATAAAAAATAAAAATATGCTTTCCATTATAAACTTAAAACGATGATGAACTCAATGAGAATACCCCGTTTTAGGAACGTATGTACATAGAGTATTTTTCTTTTGAATTATTTCCAAGAATTTTTAACAAAATTGCGCGAATATCAACCAAAATTCTATGAATTTTTAACTCAATTCCAAGATCTCGTCAGAGTTGTTTTTATTTTTATCTTTTAACTATTTGATGTTCCCAACCCCTCCAGTCTTGTTACCCTATGTTTTTTTTTTTTTTTTTTGTTATTTTGTTATGTACTTGTTATTATAATGCTTGAAGGGATTTCTTTACAATATGATGTGGATAGTTTGAAATGCATATAAATGTTTTGTAGTATATTGTGTCATATTCAACAGATGTATCGGTTTCGTTTGTGTTGGTTTCTTAGGATGTATCTATGTCTAGATTAAATTCAAAATTATAACTTAAAACCAGTAATTCTCAAATTGTGGTAATATAAAAATATAGATATGCCAACAGTTTCATGATTAGCAGCTGCATCTTCGGATTTACAGAGCACGGTTGGTTTAACCCAAATCGTCGTGGTGTAATGGATTAATGGAGTCCTGCGGTAATCACAGATAGTACAAGTGTAGTAAATACCATGTATTATAATTAATAAAGATTTGAATAGTTTCATTGTGTAAAATTTATATACCGTCACTTCTCTAATTTTGGCTTTATAAGTTAGAAAAATTGAATTATGAACTGTTTAGAACATATTTTCGAACATTTAAACAAGTAGGTATACTGTTCTTCCAGAAGAAAACAATCCTAACATTACTGTCGGTAAACTATGAACATTTATTGATATTTTGTTAAACAGTGGCTCATAACAGTTATCCCTCCATATGAATCCCATGCTGAAGATCACCGTAATATTTCAGAAAACAACACCTTGCGAAGAAATCGATTTCAAGCAAAAATGCATTCACTTCATTTCGCAGATAGATAGTAACCAATTTTTCTTTCTTGATCTACCTAAAAATTGAATTTCTACAAGTTGTCCAATTGAACATAAAATCAAATAATAATAAATATTTTGCGACCATGTGCTATCACCGAATGCAACAATTATATGTGTGGTGTGGATCGTTTCGTGGTGTGTCTCTTTATCGCATGTGCATTTATTTTATAGTAGATATTTCGTATGAGTACGCACATGCTAGGAAGAACTAACATCACTACTTCCATCTCTTAAGCAATTCCGTGGAGGAACGGCAGAGGCTGCAAATGCCCAAACCTACACCGTGGAAATACCAAGATGGTTCAAGACTGGTTATGGAAATTCGTTTATCGTCAGAACTTGTAGAATGTGGAATCGCATTTCACTACAACCATTCCCAAGAACGGGTAGTTTTTATTTGTTTAACTTATCAAAATTCAAAGTGAACATCAATAACATAGTTCGCAACTCCCCACCGAACCTTTCTCCTACTTCTTTCTCCTTTTCTTCTCTCTCTAAGTATCCCTTTTCTTTTCTCTTCCAAAACCCAACGGTACGAAAGTATAAAGGTTTTTCTGACCTAAGTTTTGACTAACAATATAAAAAAACAAAATGTCAAAAAATGATGGAGCTGTATTTTTAATTGGATATTAGTAAATTCATGTGTTCAAAATGCAGTTGAGTCGATTTGAGTTTCTATGGCAGATTGCTACTGATCTACTATAGCAAAAATTACGGTACAAAAGGTATACCTAAGTAAAGGGTTTTTACAATTATAATTTAATATGGGATTTTAAATTATAATTGTAAAAATCCCATACAAAAAACCAGGTCCTTTGTGAGTGTATGATAATCATCAAAATTGTCAAAATAGTCTATTTAGATAATTTTTCCTTCAAAATCAAACAAAAAATAATTCAAAATAATTCGGGTTAATTTCAAGTCTTTTAACAAAAAATGTTACCATCGAGTTGGTCGTTCCCAAAAACATGTAGAATTTGTTGCAGAGAGAGTAAGTAATGATCAATTCGAATCAAATCGGTGTCATTATTGAGCGTAATGATAATAATAATTGCAGTCATCTGCAGCAAATCGTTAGAATTAACATTCAAACTGGGTCTGTAAATGTTTAATTAAAATTCAATTGACGCATTTAGTTACCACTGCAAGCATCACAGAACTACTTTATTTTATTAAAAATAATTTTTAGTGTCATTTAGACCAGTTATAGTTTATCTTGATCATTTTAGATCTTAGTATATTTTTTAATTAAAAAAAACCGGTTGTTGAAATTTTTCAACCCATAAGGTCCAATAATGTAATCGATATTGAAAAAAAATAATGAGCAAATGGACATGGATGATATTTTGCCTCCCCCCAACGGGTGCTCAATAAACTGAACGAATTGATCACCACAAATTGAGAAGTCTCTGGCTTTTTTTTTGGACTATTAATTATTAAGCTTTCAGCACATTTCAGTTGTATACCAGGGATGGTATAAAACGTTTTTCTTTACGTGCCAAATCAAAGATATTTATATCTGGTTCAAATTTGGTCACTTGTAATAAACGAAAAAATTGAACAAGTTTCATCTGTCAATTTGTTTTTCTAAATTTTTTTTTGTTTCTGAGCAGTTTATTTACTTTATAAACAGTGTTAATCAATGACATTAATGGGGAGACACGGCAAAAATACCAATCGTAAACAGTTGTTCCGGTCAAAGCTTTTATGACGAAATAACAAAGTTTAAATTTTTATGGTTAAATCAGTTAAATCAGAATAATGGACCCTACTCAAGGCAAATGAGAAATGGTGTGTTCAAGAAGAAATTTTTTCGTTGGATATAGGGTCCTTAAAACGACGATGGGGTCTGGCTGAGAAGATAATATTACACCGAACTGTAGGAGTTGTATAATGAAGTTGAAGTATTTTCAAGAAAATTAAAGTGAAGCGAAAACAATGGCTCGTACACATATAAACGAATGGATAAAAACACATAAGAGAATTTTCAAATCCAGACTCGAAAGTAAAAAACGACGGAACAGACTAAATCTTCGTTGGAGAGATGAAATATCGTTAGAAACGCCTAGGGCCTACATGTTTTTTTCCCAACCTAAGTAAGTAGATAAGTTTCTGGACAAAGACATATCTTTTATTCTTTATATAATTTTTTTTGACAATTTTAGTACGAATAGACAATAATAAAGTAAATTTTGGGAGGGATTTTTTCACATTATTCACATTATTTTTTTTTTTTCAATCGAATAACCAGTAATTTTTAAGTCTAATGTTCGCATATGGCCAGTTTTGTGAAGTTTTAAAATCCGATAGATCCAAACTACAACTTCATGCGAACTAGAAGTTGATGGTTTATCTAAATTAAGAAAACCAGACTTGATATATTATTATTGAATAGTTTCTTAAGGGGGGAAGAATCAAATGGTAATGGTTACGTGCCACCAAAATGATCGTGCGTTCCATAATTTTGTCATCGCTCTTCAATACTGTTGAAATTTATTGCAATTTTATGTTCAAGAACAAATCACTCTATGTTAGTAACTTCTTCCATATTAGAATATTAAACTTAAAAATTGAGATTTTCAGTTAAATTTCCTTCATAAAGTGTACCTAAGTCTAAATTTTTAAATCTAAAATTCCTAATCGACAATTTAGTAGATATTTGTGTTATTGTTTTTTTTTTTTATGTAGTTGTCCTTGATAAAATTTTCATGTTGTTTTATGACAACTTCAACTACTAGATCCTGAATAGTTTAGAATAGTAGATATTTTATGTTAAGTTATTTTAGTTGGGGGAAGGAGGGGTTCGTCGATCTCATTTTATTTTCATGATTTTGTTTTCTTTTTGTTGTTCTTTTTATTTTTATTATTTGTTTTGTTCTTGTTAGCTAGTTGAATTTTTGAATTATGTGTGAAGAATAATTTTTTTTTTTTTTTTTTACTTTTTGAAAAGAAGTTTTCTTACCTTATTAAATGAGAAAAATTATGACGACCCGCAGACATAATTTGTATTTATTAAAAAAGAAAAATAAAACAAAGTACAGAGAAGAAAGATAAATTAAAAAAATAACAATAACCTGATATTCTGATATTGAAATGCCAGCCATTCTGTATAATGAACGGAGGTCTATAGAAGAAAATTTGTGTATTTTCTATATAAGTTGGAATTTCGTTTCAGATTGTTTTGTCCTCAAAAACAATATTTTATTATCAAATGGAATGCAAAAAACGTGCCTTTTTATAATACGACAACAAACACGGTGGTGGTATGTATTATGAATTATGATGTTATATATCGTCCCTTTAAAAAGGATAATACAAAAATAAAATCATAAAATTTTTGAATCAATTTGCATCAATATTTGAGGTTATATTAATGATAAATAATTTAAGATAAATATAAAGAAATGATAATTATTAAAAATAATATGTAATTTATTAAAATGGAGTTTGTTGTTACAAAGTCTTCATGTAGAAAATTTGAATTGACAATAACAATTTTACTATCTTACATTGTATCCTGCTGATTTTTTTTTTTGATTTATAGCCAAAACACTAGGTGACCTTTTATACCGATTGGTACATTTGGCTAGGGTGAGAAAGGAAAATTAGGGAAGGAGGATGGTAAAAGGGAAGGAGGACAATTACGAACGAAGGTGTTAATTTTCGTCTTGAATTTATTTAGGTCATAAATATAGAATTTGTCATGTTTTGGGAACGCATAAAATGGAATTTGGTTCCACATTCGGGATGTTGAAGTTATAAACGAATTTCCATAACTTGTCTTTCGCCATCTAGGGATTTCAATGATGTAGGGATGAGCACATGCTTTCCTTCGTGTTTCTCAGGGGAAACGTTTAAGTGGAGGTAATATAGATTTAATTTCCGTTGAGCATGTGCCGATGCCTACGAGATATCTATAAAAATGGGAGAGAGCTCTGATTATATAACTGATATGATGAAATTTCGATTCTGATAAAGATATCAATTGAAAAATTGTAATTGCTTGATAACCTGTACACAATATTGACCAAACGAAAATACTATTCCGTTAAATGGTGTGTGGTCGATTTGAAAGATATGTTTTGAAAACAGGATAATTTTTAGGTTCCCCATCATTATGGCAAGATCTCGAAAATTATTATTTTCACTAAGGATATTAAGAAGTTAAGAAATAAAAAAACCAAGGCATGGCAGAGATACATGAAAACCAAGAATCTAACAGATTACCATTCATTCAACTATTTTTTCTTTCTGTTCAAACAATCTGTTAAACAAAGCTATAACAAGTGTGTCCACAACACTTCTTTGGCACTCATTAACAATCCTAAAATCTTCTGAAAATTTATTAACTCAAAAATGAAACGCGATGATTACCCAGTTTTCATTGAATTCAATGGGAAACACAGTAATAACGCTAAAACCATTTCTCAATTCTTTTGTGAATTTTTCTCCGCTTCTTACCCTACAGTTTTCATGGCTGATGAAACAAAGTTTTTCCACGTGGATGCCTATCCAAAAACTACTTTTAGAGATCTTATTATTGATGATAGTTTTGCGAAGAAATATTTGAATAACCTGGGGAACATTATATTTCCTGGACCTGATGGCGTTCCTGAACTAGTTCTAAAGAAATGCTCAGATGCCTTGGCTGCTCCATTTTCTATCATATTTAATACTTCTATCAACTGTGGCCTGTTCCCATCTATTTGGAAAAAAGCTTTTATTAAACCTACACATAAAAAAAATGCAAAAAATGAGATAAATAATTATAGACCAATTTCCAAACTTTCCACTATTCCTAATGTTTTTGACTTGATGATTTTTGATTCTATTTACAATCATTGCACTAACTTCTTATCGACACATTAACATGGTTTTCTGAAAAAGAAGTCTACAGTGACCAACCTTATATAATCGACATCAAACTTCTTAGTCAATATGGAAGCGGGATTCCGAACGGATGTAACTTACACTGATTTGAGTAAAGCATTTGATGTTTTACCCCATAGTATTACTTTACCAAAACTCCATAAACTAGGATTTCCTGCAAAATTTGTACAATGGGTCAATTCATATCTTACTAATAGGAGCTATTCTGTTTTATTCCGCTCTTCATTTTCATCACCATTCATATCAAATTCTGGAGTTCCACAGGGCAGTCATTTAGGACCACTATTATTTATTATTGCTATCAATGATGTGGCTTCTATAATTTGTATTAGCGATTTGAAAATTTACGCTGATGATGATTTTCAAAAAAATAACGTCGATGCAAGGAGTTTGTATGCTTCCAACATGATCTAGATAAATTTTATACTTGTTGCGTTAATAACAATCTTTTACTAAACATTAGTAAATGTGCACTGATGTGTTACACACGTCGAACCCAACCATTTAGCTTTAGATATATTCTAAACAACGAAACCTTAGAAAAGGTTAAACTATCATTCAAACTTCACTACCATAACATCGTTAATAAAGCTAGTTCAATGTTGGGCTTTATAAGACGTTGGTCAAAGGAGTTTAACGATCATTACATTTTTAAATCATTCTATACATGACCCCATCTTGAATGTGCATGTCACAACTGGTCTCAATAGTTTTATAATTCACATATACAAAGAATGGAAGCTGCTCAAAAAAAATGTTAAGGTTTGCACTACATAGTTTGCCTTGGGATGATCATACAAGACTTCTTCCATATGAGCATAGACTAAACCTTTTCCATCTTAAGTCTTTGTGGAAAAAACGGGAAGTAGCTGATGTTTTATTTATTTTTGAAATTAATAAAGGCGGTATAATTTCCCCTTCAACTTTAAATAAAATTATCATTAACACAAATAATCGTTTATGCCACTCTAATCTCTTTACATCAACATTACACAGAACAAATTATGGTAAATATGAACCTATTAATAGAATGTTAATAGTTAGTAATAAATATAAGAATAGTATAGATTTTTCAATATCTTTAAAACACTTTAAGACGAAAATTATATAAAATTAATTGAATATTTTGTTAACTTACCTTTTTTATTTATATTAAAAAAAAATAATATTACTATTTTTGTATTTTTAATTTTGTTATTTATGAATGTATACTAAGTAAATTTAATTGTATTTTAATTAATATGTGGAATGTAATACTAAATTGTAAACTGTTTGAGTTAAATAGTATAAATAAATAAAAAGCTGAAATGTACTCCAATGTTAATTCTGAATTGAGCACGGAAATGTTACTCATAGTAAAATTGACAAATAAACTTGGTTAAAGTAATCGAAGACGAGCTCTGTGAGCAAAACGTTATTTATTTATTCATTTATAATGCTTAGCACAAATTTGCTAAGCTAAATTATTACATTTATGTCACAAATCCAATTAAAATTGAAAATTTAAAATTATATAATCAACATACACTTTAACAAAACAAAAAAACAAAAAAAAAACAGAATAGCTTAGATTGTATAATTTTTGATTGCTTTGGAATGCTTTTATAGTACAAATTCAATAGTAAAAATTTATGCTTTTTAGCTGTAATAAGCATTCTATTAATAATAATTTTCCCTAATTAATCCTATTAATTACCGATCTTAAATAAAGTGAATGAGGGTAGACGTTGTAGCTTTCTAATAATGATATAACTGAAAATAAAAGTTGAATTCCCGTTGCCCTTTAAAATCTCTGTAATAAAAATAACATTAGAAACCTTACGTCTCTAGTTCATTTTACAATGATAAATTAACTACAATAGTTTTTACTCATATGATGGTAATATAATAAAATTTTAGACCATGCCAAGTGGCGTAAGCGAATAAACTAATTTCTTTCTTTTGTCTCACTTTTAATAATAATAAGTAAATCAATAAAATAAACTAAAATTAAATATGTCGCAGATCTACATGTCTAAATGTTAATTCGAAAAATTAAAATATGATTGTTCTAGCAGAAGAAAAATTTCTGCAAGAACCCTATTCAATTTAGTTTTTTGTTAGTTTTTACATTTTAATACTGTTTAAATATTTAATTATCCCTTCCGTGGCCTAATGGGTTGAAGCACAGAAATGTGTTTCAATTACAATGTGGTAGTCACGGGCACGATTCCCATGGGGCATAAAATATAACTAAAAAAAAATATCGAAATATTATATATAAAATTTATAATCAATAAGAAATAATTAATACATTATAACTAAAAAGATTACCTATATCAATATCTAGATCAATACCCATATATCTCATACAACACAATACAAATAACACAATAAATAAATATTGGACAAACACCAATAATAATAAATAATTACACAATTGTCAACAACCGTCAAAAGTATGTGATATGATGTACTCAGTAAACATAGTAACGTCAGACATCTTAACGTCAAAAATGGATAAAATCGCAGCGACAACTTGCAAAAAATATGACGTCGCCTTACCACGTAGGCGCAGATAGAGTTATCAAAGTGGTCTTCTACAGTAGGCCAATCCCCTACTTAGACAGTATAAACAGATTAAAAATGAAATTAGACATCGGAAATAGAAATGTATGATACAATAGTAGCAGCTAGAAATTGAGTACGATGGAAATGTCAGGTGAAAGCCCTATGCTCTCAAGAGGAGTAAGGAGAAAAAAAAAACAAAAAAAAATATTTAATCGTATTATTTCGTATCACTTTTACTACTAGGAGAGAATGTCGACCAGCTAAAATTAACGAAAATAAATTATTACCATAGCGACATAGGCTTTCACTTGGATCAAAAATTAACATGGAGAAGCATGTCACAACCAACCTACGCTTAAAATTTTCTAATTTATACTAGCTAATTGGCAAGAAATCGTAACTCACTTTTGAAAGCAGGCTTCTAAAATATACTATGACCAATATGGTCTTACGGTACAGAACTGTGGGGTACGACAAGCAATTCAAACATAGAAATTATAGAACGTTTTCTAGAAAAAGTACTAAGGGCAATAGTTAAAGTGGCTTGTTATGTTCGAAGCTTCGTTATAAGATAAGCTACAAGTGAGGACAGCAAAAGAGGATATAACTGCTTTAAGCGAAAGATATGAGCATTGGTGGGAAAGTTGCTGAGAGTTATCTCATGTGTAGTAAGCCTAGAAGATTAAGACGCTTCTTACATCAAAGTAATGTTTGCTGCATAATAAGGTTAAATAGACTGTATATCCAAGGGGTACATTTGCTGAAATGTACCTTCTCTGGTCAATATATAATTTAAAATTGTATACATTGTTATGATAATAATAAATCGATAATTTATTAGAGGTTCTTCTTCTTATGATATTTGCTAAGGTATTTTACGGGCCTGAATTCGGAGAAATTTTGTACAAGGTCTTTGATATGTATGTTGAATTTTTTGCTTTTTAAATTAACTCACGAGTAACAGTATTTTCCAATGAATGAACATTTTTGAATGTTAATGTAATTTTAATTCTATGGATGAGTGCAAAGTTCAATTGAGGCTTTTCTAGGTTAAAAATCTTTGTTGGAATTAAGTAACTATAATTAAAATGTTCCAAATTGATCAGCGGACTACCTAATTTTCTTATGTGTCACTTCACTAGTTTTCGAATAAGAAAGGAATAAAAGTTTTCACCGTATCCTACTGGATTGTTGTTGTATTCCGATTTATTGACTTATGTGTACCTGATCAATCGGTTATTTTCTATCGTTGCGTATTTTAAAATTTCTAACTCTACTTCAATATACCTAATTTTACATAAACAAAAACTTTTGATTTCTGAATTTTGAACCACTATCAATTATAAATTGTCCTGTCTTATAGCAAACAAATAAAATATTTCATAACCTTGTATTAAATAATAAATTTGTTAAGTAATTTTATTTAGTATATTTATTATATAAACTAACAAAACAAATTTTGCAATATTTAACCAATATTTTTTATTTAGCTTTTGTTAATTAATGAATATGTTTTCGTCATTCTTTGTACAAACATCTTTACAATAATCAATGATCCTACTTTAAATGCATTTTTGTAAATCAACATCATTTCGAACAAATAAAATAACACAATTATACATTCTTAGTATACAATACAAATACAAATATGAATAGTAATAATAAAATTTGAACAAAAAAGGATTCTCTAATTAATATTGTAAATATGAATAAAAAATGAAAATATCCTCTTTGGTGGCGCTGATCCATACCACATACATTTTTTATGCACAATACCTACTCCAATGAATATACGAGAAAACTCAAACGGAATAAAAAAAAACTTTCCTTAAAATTTAATTTTTGTTGTTTTTGTTTTTTTTTGTATTTTATTTGTAAATAAATTATAATATAGAATTACAAATTATTTACTCAGTTCATTATATCAGAATTGCTAGATCATGTTAAAAAATTATTCACTTAAAGAAGATGGGTACACTGGTTGGTATTGAAAATTTCTCTACCATCAGGTCTCTGTGAATTGTAATGAATGCGCGCGATGCGACGGAAATTCAAATCGGTTTTACACAAAAAGCATGCGCTTAATATATAAATATATACATATACTCTTAACTCTTGATAAACAACATCATTATAATTATTTAAAAAAAAAGGTATGCATTCAACCATCCATCCACTCGTTTATCCAATTCAATTCAGTTCATCCATCTATAATCATCCACTTAACTATATTCGTTTAAAGAAAAAATACCCATTTAAGATGTTACACATCAGGTATACAGGCTATACATTTTTTTATTTTTTTTTTTTATTTGATTTTCCATCAACCTTTTCAATTCACTTATGAACACAATTACAAAAAGAAAAATATGTTTTTGTTGTTGTTGTTATTTAATATTTGCATTTCATTTTTTTTTAACTATGAAATGGAGTTTATGAAATGAACAATGTACGAATATAGTGCATCAAATATAAGAATATCGAATAAAATTTGAATCGTTCTAGAAATTGACAAAAAACAACATTTTGTTGTCAATTTCAATAAATGCAACCTCAGTTTGGGAACTGTTTTGTTAAAAAGGTATAACTAGATTACTTTGTGATGCGTCAGCAAAACAAAAGCACTTTATGTTGCAGTCGAAATTGAAAAGATTAAGAACAAGACAAAGATATAATTTCAGCTATATAGATAAGAAAGGCTTGTAATGGTCAAATAATAAATAGAATGGAACAGAGCCAGAAATTGGACCTAGAAAGAACTTGTGTTTAGAATAAAAATCACCTGCATTACAAAATATTTGTAATATTTGGTAAATCCAAGTTACAGAACACCATCGAAACTTGGAGATCATTTTCGAGAGCATAGAGCTAACTAGAAAAAAAAAAACAGTTGCTGCAAAAGATGGCAAACCAAAGAAAACCATACCTCCAATCAGACCACTGAAGCTTTCAGATCTATTTCTAAAATATCGAGTTAATTAATAAAAAAAAAACAGTCTCAAACTTAAGAAACGAAAAACAAGCTAGATCTACATCATCGGTGAAATTTTCAGTGTAAAAAATTTTGCGCTGCAGGACATAAAACTGTGAAGCTAGGTAGAAATAAAAACGTAAAATACCGTACATTTTTATAAGAATGATTTGTTTCTAATTAAACGAATGCAAAATGTAGAGGATAAGTTCCACTGTAAAGATAAACAGGTACTTATTTACTTGCTCGATTGGCGTTATATACCATATTTGTTTTAGGTTTAGGGATTGCGCGGATTAGGGATGGGTTTCTACTTCAAGTGATTCAGGTTGCTTTGTGTCTTCAAACGATTTCATTGAATATCAAAGGGATTCCCCGGCGATTTCCAAGAATTGCCGCAAAATTATCAAATTGTATGGGAATAGAAATTGTTACTCAACATTTAAAATTATTGAAATTCTAATTTTACATTCAAGATTAGTGCATCAATTTGCACAATCTTGAGTTTTATCAACGATTTACGCTCTTCAATCTGCAATCTAATCCTTATTTGTATGACGACAGATCACATAATATGACATTCTACGGAAATCTTATATCCCTTCTGCCGAAATCAACTTAAAGAGAAACATAATGGCTAGATCTTTTATCAATTTCCTAAGAAAAATAGCCGATTGTGGGTAATGGAAACAGAGTTGAGTTTAATACGACCTAAACTCAAAACTGTATAATTTCTTGCAAATTAACACTATCATTGAGTATTTGTGGTATACTCCGCCTATGTTCCATGTATAGGGTTACAGGACATTGATGATGATCTTGGGTATACAGGTAAACAAAAAAATGTATCGGAATGAGCTTATTTTTAATATAGCTTGGCAAAAAAATATAGGCTTTCTTTCACGATGTATAACTTATTTTTCGCGTAGAGATCTGTCTTAAAGAAAAATCTTTAATGAATATATCCGATCTAATATGAATGTAATTCTCACATATGGCCAGGAGGCGCACCCCAACTCTTCACTTGGTTATCTCCACCAAATCCAGAATAGCATTCCACGTCTAATTGGCAACCATACCGTTCACATTGGAGCTCTCTCTCTCCTTTTATGGGTATCTTGTTGGAAATGACGTAATCTATTGAACTAAACTCATTAATATCTACTTTCAAACAATTGATGCGAAATTCAAACGACTTAAGTGATAATTTTTACACAATGGGAATCCCCACGTCGGTTCAAAATTATTTCTCGAAGTTTGTGTTTTTCTTTAAATAAATCTTTTCAGGTTTAAAACCATTTACCTTCCATAAGATATAGATTCTATAATTATCCTCATAGAATATATAGAAGAAATTATAATATTTGTATAGTCTCTAAAATAACCCTATAATCTCTATATCGATAGAAATGGAATAAAAAAAAGAAAATAATGGAATCTAACGGTTTTAAATGTTATTGAAAATAAAAAAAGTTTGTTTCAATTATTATATAAAATATGAGATGATACTAACAAGCCTATCATGGAATTGCAACAGTAGATTAAAAATTTACGAAATTCAAGAGGGGTCATATGATCCTTGGAGATGTAATCTAAAAGTGAAAAATATTATTCTTGTTTTCATAAACGCAGAATATGCGCAGAATTGCAGATTTTGGGTTCATAAACAAAATCATGCGATAAATCTGCTAAAGTTAAAAAGTAGGCGTTTGTGTTCGTAATCATCAGTATTGCGTCAGTAAGATTTTGCAGGAAGAAAAAAGTTGCTGCAATTTCTGTAATACAAATAAAACAAACTAAAACGGACTCGCAAGATATTTTGTTAGTACATATTAAAATTGAATTTAGTGTTATTTATTAAAACAATAATTATTAGCTTTAATAAATGCTAAAATATTTTGGTATTTACGTCGTCGCTTAACAAGTAGAAAGCACTAAGTATATTTTTTGCCAATTTGAGTTTTACACATAAAATAAGCCAGAAATGTATAAGTCAGAATGAAAACTTACTTTATTAAGTTCTAAAATATTTACTTAAAAAAACTGAAAGTGAAAAGCATTGGATAGACGCAAAAAAGAAAGTCTTAATTTCGGTGAAGCTTCAGATGGAATACGAGTTCATTTCCGGGAAGAGGAAAAAAATTATTTTGTGGGACAAGGTGCTAAACGAAATTTTAAAAGTTTGAAATGGTTTTCTTTTTAATGCAACTAAATAAAATACTCTTAAGTTAAAAAGTTTTTCGGGGTTCTGAACACAAAAAACTGCGTTGATTTTTTCTGCTCACCTGCAGACATCAGAGAAAAAAAATCTGTACAGTAGCCACGCATTTTTTTTCTGCGTTTATGAAAACAAGATATAGTATGCATAATCATAAATGTTAGAAGTTATAAAAAATTAATTGTGATTAGAAAAATATGCGATAAATGTTTTGTACACAAACTTTAAAACACAACTTTAATGACTTTTAATTAACAACGGACGGCCAATTACTTTTCTTCATAAATTTTCACAAATATTTTTTTTTTTTAGATTTATGAAAAGGAATGTAAACAACACAAACATCGTCTAATTCTTTCAATTCATTCAATCATCCAAATAATAATTTTAAATATAGTAGGTATCGTTGGTTAGCATAATGATAAATAATATTATAAGAAATAATTCTCAAACACAGACGTCAACACAATAAGGTGAACAATTCCTAATGCAAATATAAATAAGAAAACAAAGGGTATATTACAGAAAAAAAAAAAAAAAAAACAAAAAGAAAAAAAATCAACAAAAATATTTTTTAGTCTAATGTGATTTAATTTTCATCATTGGACCTCTATGAGAGATTCCATTGAGTCTAGATGAAATCTTTTTTTATTTTTTTTATTTTTTATTTTTAGTTTTGTAGCTTATAAATTCCACAATTAAACAATATTTGGATTTTTAGAATCACGGTAATAAAAGAAACAAATATGATATGAAACAATATTACAAAAAAAAAAAAAACAGAAGAAGAAAAATAACCAAAAATAACCCGATCATCGAAATGTCACAGGAAGAAAATATTGGTCTTTATAATTAACCTAAACAATAAAAAAAAAAAAATAAAAAACAGAAACCAGATTGGAAACCAACAAGAAAAAAAAAATATAAACAAAAGCTGATATGAAATACTTTGGAAATCGGTTGTTGAAAATCATTTTATAGTATAACTGTTATTGGTATACAAGGTGTATTGTTAATGGTAATAATGACGATAATGATAATCGTTTCTTCTTTTTTTATTTTTATTTTCAAAAAAAAATTTCATCTTAGTGGATAATTGGTGTTGTATTTATTTAGTTAAATATGTACTTAAAATGTGTATTAAAATACTTTAAGTTTAGAAGATACTGGACATTTGATCAAAATACTTCTTCTTAATCTCTTTTGGTATATTTTTATTTACCGAAATATGTAAGAATTCTTTATTTATTTATTTCCAAAATTCTAAATTTACAGTAATTAATATATTTATACAATTTTTTAAAATACATGAATTTTTTTTTTTTTATTTCAAGCTTTAGCCGTATTTGTCTGGCTTAATATTTATTTTTAAGTGTCCTTAACGTAATATTATATTGAGTTCGAAAAACTTTTTATTTCCTTTTTTGAAATAGCCTAGACTATTTTTAATTATTGTGAAAAAACAGAAAAAAATATTTATATTTTAAATAATTTAGTTTTAGTAATTTTAATTCTAAATTTCATAAATTATGATTTAATGTAATATATTCTTTTATTTTTGTTTTGAAATGTGATATGTTATCGATATTTTTTAATTCAGCCGTTAATTCATTATAAACTTTCAAACAGTTGTAAAGTACATTATTTCTCTGACTATTTGTTTTAAAAAGGCTTAAGTAAAAGTTGGATTTATTCTTAGTATTATGGGTATTGATGTCTACATTTCTGTTTAATATGAAATTGTGTTCGATGAGATTATTTACTATCTTAAATGCTATCATATACAGTTCTTTTCGGCAAATATTTTCTAAGCTTATGTATTTTTCGTTATATAATTGTTAGCTAGGAAATATTATTCGATAATAATTTGTATTGCTTTTCTGTATGTAATATTTAATTTGGATAGCGTATATTCGGCTGCTCTGCTCCATATTGGATTAAGATATGTTATATTTGATAATATGTAGGAGCAAAAAATAGAATACAACATGTTGGGAGAAAGATATTTTCGAAGTCGAGTATATACGAATATATATGGAGACATTTTTTTAGTAATATGTTCAACATATTCCTTCCATTTTTGTTTACTATCAAGCATCAGGTCCAGATAGTTGAAAGTTGAACCACGCTAGAAAGACTACCATTAAAAAGAAAGGTTGTATTATTTACTTTCTTATTTTCGAAAATCATAATTTTGGCTTTTTTGATATTTACGGCCAGACGATGTTTATTCAGCCAATCATTTATAGTGCTGAGATCTTCTTCAACTGCCTACCTTAACTCATTTTCGTTATTTTCGGCATACTTAACCACTGCATCATCCGCATAAAGTTGCACGAACCCTCTAAGATTTATTTTCGTAATATCATTGATGTATATTTTAAAAAGGTTCGGTCCAATGAAAGATCCCTGAAGAACTCCTTCTTTTACAATTCTTGAACAACTATATGTATTGCCTACCCGAACTGTTTGTTGTCGTTTGAATAAGTATGAGTGAAAAAATTGTAGCTCGCTTTCTGTGAAGTTCATCAATTGAAACTTTTTTAACAAAATCTCATAATCAACGCAGTCGAAAGCCTTCTGTAAATCTACAAAAAAAAATTTGACAAATTTGCCGTCGTCAGAATTTTTTGAGATGAAGTCAGCCAAGCTTAAGCATGCCGCAGTTGTGTTAGAATTAACCCCACATCCATATTGCTCCTTATGAAGTATATTGTTATTTTTTAGAAAGTTTACAAGACGAATTTTTATTATAGTTAGTCCTTACAGTTCTGTTAAGTTTATTGTCAGTATATGTAATAAGTTTCAAAATAACATTATAGTTTGCAAGTTCCTGTCAAACCTTTTTACTACATCTTTCTCTTTCTATTCCTTCACTTTTTGAAAAACTAAGGGTACGAAAGTATAAAGGTTTCTCTGATCTAAGTTTCGCCGAATAATACAAAAAACAAAAAAACACTCTTGACCGTAACTTTGGTAGAATCACATTTCTGTAAGAAATGTAACAAGGGCAATTTTTTCACATCATTACAATTGGCCCATGTGCTTATAGTTCATGGAATATTGGTTGGAACCATTCCTAAGCATAAGCTATTTTTTCCAGCAATTATGCAACCACATAAAAACAGAGCAGCTTTTCAACAAATTGGGAATTTAGAAAGGACATTGTGCTTTTATATACCAAAAATGCAAAACAAACCAGAGGGAGAAGTAGGAATTAAGGCTAAACCCAAGATTATCACATATTACAACCAAACGAAAGGAGGTTTTGACAATATGAAAAAATTATTAATTGAAGATTCTGTAAGCCGAAGAACCATTCATTGACCACTGGCATTGTTTTACAAAATGGTTTGATATTGCTGGACTGACATCATATATTATTTATATAGATCATCATCCAAGATTTTCCTCAACTGATCGCCGCAAAAGGTTCCTGAAAGATTTGGCATTTAAGCTGTGCAATTTAAATATCCAAGCTCGAGCATCAAATCCCATAGTCGTTGGCAAACCATTTATACTTTCGGCAATGCAATATATTCTTGGAAGCACAAATTCAGCTTTTAAGCATAAACCACCAACAAAAGAGAGACTATACTGGTAGACTCGAAGTGGTTGGCAGTACTCTTACTCATGTAGAAAACTGAACAACAAGCAAAGAAAACTAGAAAAGCATGTGTTAAATGCAACAAACCAATTTGTGGTGTACTTAGTACAACATTAGCAAAATATAATAATTGTTTTGAAGTCACTGGGAGTAATTAATTTTAAATGTTTTACTTAAAAATTCTATGTAATTAAAATATCTACTTTGTAATAAGTTTTGTATGTAAATAAAATAAAAATAAAATAAAAGTAAAAACAGCTTTAAAAATAAAATATTCATCGTCATTGTCCTGCAACCCCATCCGTGTAGCATAGAGCGGAGATAATTTACTTCCGATTCCGTTATCTCGGTGTTCCGCTCGACATCACCACATGAAGTATGCCGCACCCCCAAATCCGTTGGATAGTCAGATACATCTTCTTATAGGCCGCTCATTGTGAGTACAGACGCCTTTTGCAGCCGCTCCAACTAGGATATGCAGACGCTGCATACATGGTTACAAAATATGAAAGTGGCTCATTTCCGGGCATGGATCTTCCGCCTTTGGTTGTTACCTCCGCCGTTGTTCGATACACGTCAAGCTTTCCCTCTCTTCTGTCCTCTACCCATCCTACTAACCCGAGGTTAGAACTCGATCGTTCATATGGGTTTCTAGGGTTAACAGGGGTCACCACGTGAAGGTGAGAGTAGGAAAATAAGGTGGGAGAGGCTAAGTGACGTAAGCTGGATACAACGACCATAAAACGAATCACCACCCCATTAGATCCCCAAAAAATAAAATATTATCGAAATAAATAAAAAAATGGCAATATCTATAGAATTCCATACAAAATGTATACAGGTACCTCGTCACCCTCGGGAAGGTGGTTTTTCAAAATAAGGGTGGATCTCGACTCCCATTGATTTTAAAAATTCAAATCCTTTAAAATTAGTAAATTTACACCTTTTTAGGAGTTGTTAGGGAGCTTGAGGTCGTTAGTCTTTCCAGAACCTTTGTTATTGTGGTTTGAAAAGGTACTCACATATGGGTTAAATAAAGATAAATCAATGAAAATTTAGGCTGTCATGCTGAATGAGTTCAAGAGTGATGATAGTGATGATTAATCAATTTCCAGTCGGTTTCAGTCTAACGAAACCGACTTCAATCTGACAAATCATGGATAGTTCCCATGCCTGCTCCCCACTGCCACTGCATGCGTATAAAACTGTAAAGTAGTCGGAGTATCGAAACACCACTTACAATGGAAATACAAATTATATTTTCTGTGTAATACACTAGAGGCGATGCATTGATTTTAGAATTACCATTGGTATTCTCATGATTGGTTTGATTTTTGGATATTTATGCTTGCGATCGTTTCCATTTAGAAAATTTAACTTATAACCAAATAACTGAAAGAAAAAACATTAAAGAATTCAAGATCTTGTTACATGGTCAACTCAATCATATCTTGTAAAACTCTTAAAAAAGAAACAATTTAAATTATAATTTTATTTATTCTATTTTTTGTGGTTGTTTTTATAGTTTTGATTTGTGCTTTGTGTGTGTGTTTCTGTTTTGTACGTGACGGACGAAAACAGTATACAAAAAAAAAAATATCAAAAGAAATACAAAAACAAAAAAAAATTAAAATAACTTTAAACAACGGTCAAGATAGACCACCACCAGAATACTGTCATTATTATCAACACCATCATCGTCATCAACATCATCATTATCATCATCATCATCAACATTTCATATGAAAGAAATTCTTCACAGCAGTCGAAAAATTAAAAGGAAAACAAAATGAAGAAAATAAGAAATAAATTTACAAAAGAATATATGATGTATGCGGTAATGGTTTCCATTTGAAAGACAAGACAACATCATTTTCATAATGTTGCGCACTATATTTAAAATTCACGGCCAAAGTAAATAACAATTCAATACAATAGAAATTGAACAAGCAAAAAAAATATTTTCATTTTTAAAATTAATTTAATTTACACAGAAAACTAAAATGTCTATGTGATAAAGGACGAAAGTATATAGAAATTAGGTGGTATTATTGTGATAGTCAATTTATTAAAGAAACTGAAAAACAATCACATATATGTCAAATATGTTAGACCGACACTTGAATGTGCTTCGCAAGTTTGGTCTCCATATCGTAATGTTAATATTTCACGTATTGAAGCAATTTAACGTAAATTTTTCGCTTTTTTCATGACCTGACTCTTTTCAACTTTCTGCTTACGAAGATAGACCTCTTTTGATAGACTTGAAATTTCGCCAATAACGTCAATTGGTGGCTGATATTGCATTTATCCACCAAATTATTGCTGGGAATATCCTGGCACCTAAAATTATGAATTTAATAACTTTTAGAAAGAATCTTCAGACCAAACAGATTAGTCTATAATGTTATGTGAATCTAATTCGAGAGTAGCCTGTTTTGATACTAACCTTAGTAAAGTAAAGCTTAAAATTAAAGCTGAATAATTAATAAATAATTTTTGGAATTATTTAGTCTTTTTCCACTTTCTTTTTGTATTTAAATTTATCTTTTTAACATTCTACTAACTAAAGCATGTTAGCTATTTATTTTTCTAACATTGGTATTTACTAACGGTGATGGATACAAACCCACTGGATGTTGAGATTATCGCTTAGCAACATGATGCAAGCTTTCGTCTATAATAGACGTCTGATTTGCTTGCTCTAAGCAATATCTGACAGCATATAATACCAAAACCATCATGAATAAATTGTAAAACATTTCAGTTAGGATGCACAAGAAAGTGAAAATTAGTAGTGCCACAACACTAAGCCTTTTCAAATACCGCTATTCTTACTACATATCTTTTGCCGCTTTTCTCCATGGTTTTGTATCAAATTAATTTTTATTTTAATTATCTTATACAAATTTATTCCATGTCATCATGAGCATTCTAATTACCTTTGTAAATAATTAACATGACCAACACCGGCTGGTACCAATAAATAGTACTAAAATACAAAAGGTATCCGTAATATTGTTTCAAATCAATTTTAATTTTGATTTCGATCCTTTACTCAAAACTTAAAGTCTTAAAGTATTGTATCATATACGGATAATATTTAAAAAATGTTTGTATATTCGCAACAAAGTAAGTTAAATTTAATTTAAAATAACGAGCCAGATTTTAATAAGTTCAAAAAAGATTTACAAAATTATCCTTGTCTACTATATACTAAAACTGAAAGATCAGAGTTGCGTACTATGGAAAGTAAACATAGTTATAAGTTCTTGTGATGTAAGAGTCTTGCTACTGCAAATTAATTCTTAAAATTTTGGATGCCTATAAGCGATGGTGAATAATAATGGTGAAGTTATATTACTACCATTTTCGTCTTCTGTTTCAATAAATTTGTGTGACTGACAATTATAACCATGATTTTTGTTGACGTCTATATATTTAAATGACATGAGATATTTAAATTTTTTATACAATATATCAATCCTAGTACAAGATGGATAATTATGCCTATCTATTGAAACCTTTATCGATGATTATCGATGTCAAATATCGGTGTTGTATTTTTAATAGATGAAAATTATTACCACCTTTAGTTTAGTAGAATATCGTAGGTCATTTTGGAACATTCTAGTTCGAATACATTTTCAGCTAGGACACTTTATAGACATTGTGATGTATTTCAAATTGTAGAATTAACCAATTCCCTCTTTATGAGAATTACAGAAGAAATTAATTATGATCTTTTGGCCCGAAGTTTTGAATATATTCTTTTTATTGTTACTTTTTTATCAGCCATGATTGTCCTGCTGAGTTTTCAAAGGTATCTGAGGTGTCGTACACTTTGAAAATTCAATCCATGATAATAACAATAATTTTTTTTGGAAATTGGGGAGTTCTAAGTAACGGCGACCTCTTAAAATCTATTGTACTTCCCCGTCCATTTCAGAATTATGTCTTTAATAAACGCTATTATTGCTTTGATGTATAGGATTCCTCCTTTTCTAAGCAGAATCTGCATCTGTCTGTGCTCGGTCTACCAATCTTGAAGAGATGTTTGTTGAATGGGCCATGACCTGTGATAAACCATGTCAGCATTCTGACATTGAATCTAGTCTCCCGGATTATCTGATTCAATCTAATAATACTAAAGATATAAAGATTTAAAATTCATTTATTTTCTTAAATATAAAATTTTTACAAACTACATCAAATTAAAATTGAATATTATCAAAACATAAAGCTCTTAAATCTAATAAACTAATATAATAAATTCAATAAAATTTATAAAAGTAAAAAAAACTATAGTGTATTAGAATAGTTAATAGGAACAAAAATAATAACATAAAATTCAATAAGAAATAATTTTGTAAAAATAACAAAACTTTATATATGTAAGAAAATAAGTAGGATCATTCGAATATATTCCAAAGAATACGTGTTGAATGAAACAAACATAAATGAAAAAAAAAAATATAAATATAAATGTTTTAGCGGGGTACTAAAATCATAAGTAATTACAAATTAAGATTAGACAAAATAATTAAAAAAAAAAAATAAAATTAAAAATAAAATTATGGAATTAAAAATAAAATTAAAAATAGTGTAAACAATGTATCAAAAAATGTAAAGAAAAAAGAAATAACAAATAAAAAATGTATGAAAAGCTTAATATTGAAGTAAAAAATTTACAGTATACTATAAGTTCAAGCAAAATTAAAGAATATAATATGATTGAAGTATGAAGAGAAAACCACATTTAATTATAATACATACACAAAACACTTATTTAATAAAAATTTCCACCATCAAATAGTGATTCAATTTGAGAGTGATCGAACTGAAATAACCAGATTTTCAACTGTCTAAGAAATGAGTAAAAATTACGTTCACTTCTGATGTGAATTGGTAGTCTATTAAAAATTCGTGGTGCCATATTAACAAAGCAATGAGTAAATTGTGTTGCTCTGGCCATTGGAACAGCAACATAATTCAGATAAGTTTGAAAAAGAACTTAGACTGCGTAAGTCCTTGGCAACTATCCCATATGTTTTGGTTTCCTGTGGATCCCAACTTGGAAACAATTCCTTGTAGGTAGGCGTTTGAACGAGCAATACTTGGTTCTGGCCCCAAAAATTGACTCTTCGCACCTGTGTTAGCAAGGAGATCTGCCTCTTCATTACTTTGTATTCCTTCATGTCCAGGAGTCCACATAAGAGTAACTCTGTTCCGTTCAGCTATCTTTATTAAGCTTCTGTAACAGTTATAGATAAGCTTTTATATAAAAATTGGGGAAGCCAGAGCTTTTACAGCAGCTTGGGTATCTGAAACTATGTAATGTTGGCACCTCTGTGCCTCCTTTTGCTGCACTGTAATGCCGACATCTCGATGGCATAGATATCAGCTTGAAATACAGTGGGATATGTGCTAAGTGCCGCGCTAAACCTGAACCTTGTTGCAAATACCCCGGCACCGGTTTTTTCCCCGATTTTTGAGCCATTAGTATACCATACTGAAGCTCCTGGAGGTAAGGCAATTATTAAACCTTCGAATGCCTCTCTTTTGGGTATTATTACAGTGAAGTTCCTGCGAAAATCAATTGCTTTTGTCATATAGTCTGTGTCTGACATTGCAATTGCTTCGGTTCCTAGTTTAATTTTTTACAGGATCATGCTATGTCCTGGTCTTTTGTGTTTGAAATTGTTTGTTAGATGCAGCTTTGTTGCTGTCATTCCTGCCGTCTTCATCAAGTATAGATGAATCGGTTGGAGTTCCAGAATTTTTCCCAGGGCTAAAGTAGGGCACGTTCTGAGTGCTCCAGTAGGCTCAAGGCATGCTATTCTTTGTATTTTTGTAAGCTTAGCACATACTTTCATCTGTTCTATTTATGGCCACCATGCAAATGTCGCGTAAGATATTATAGGTCTTATTATAGACTTGTAGAGCCATACAGTCATTTGTGGAGATAATCTCCATATTTTTCCAAACATATTTTGAAATGCAAAAAACGCCCTGTTAGCTTTTTTATTTATGTAATCTATGTGAGGATTCCATGACAGTTTACTGTCAAGTATTAATTCTAGGTGTTTTGTTTCCTTTTAATGACAAGAGTGATTATGACGGTAATGGAAATGTTTGGGTATAAAACTATCCAAAAATTCCTAGGACTAAGACTTCAAAAACCAAATCCCCAAGGTAAAATCTCTAAAGACAAAATCACGGCAAACACAAAATCTCACAAATTAAGTCCCCAATAGTGATATTTCCCTTTTTGGTTTTCAACAGTTGCTATTCAAAACAAATATTTTTTCCCAGGTCTGGAAAGAGCAGATATTCCCTTTTTGTACAAACCTTTAATGATTTAATTTACAGTAATTTGGTCTATGGGGTTTTGGGAATTTATTTCTTGGGAATTTTGTCTGGCTCACTAATCAAATTTATCAATTAATTATTGTAATCCAAACCAACCGTCCAACAGATTTTTATTAATGTTTACGCTTATTATATACTTATATATTAACTTACCACCATATTTTGGGTTATTTTTTCTGTTTAAGTTTATGGTTTTTTCCACTTACAAACAAAAAGAAATCAAATGTTGATAAGGGCTGCTATAAAATTAGGCAACCAATCAAAAAATTTACTTAACCGTGTTAAGAACATTTTTTGTACGAATTTGTAAATGTGTTCAAGCCAATATAAAAAATCAGATTAGATTAAATTAGTGAATTCTCTCATTTTTTTCAATGTTTCAACAATTCTATAGAATAAAGATTTTGCAATGATTTTCAAATAAACAAACATTGTAAACTTTAATGTTAAATTTTTGTTTCCAATATAATATAAATTATTAAATTATAAATTTCCAACCAATTTAACAAGATTAATAATGTATATGATATCCGACAATGAATTCAGAATAACCAATAACTCAAATATTGAAAACAAATTTGTGATTAAAAATGGTGTGCAACAGGGTACCGTTAACTCACCGATTCTCTTCTAATTGTATTTAACAGAATTGTTGGAACTGCTTGGAAACTTTAAGGGTCCATATTACTTTATAGCATTTTCTAATTATTTAGCAATCTAATTATTTATGCCGCCGGCAATAGGGTAGCACAAATAACAATAAACGTTCAGAAACAGTTCAATCTTACTATTGATTATTGCAAGGTATGGTTATTAAAAAGTAACGTAGATAAATGTGAAGCAATTCTTTTTCGAAACACTGTTGACAAAAACAACAGTAATATCAAAAAATTTTGGAAGAACTTTCAAATAAAAGCTTTGAACGACATCATTATTGACAGGAAAAAGTCAGTCAAATATTTGGGTGTTGTTTTGAATCAACATTTAAATTACATTGATAATGTTAAAAAAAATTTGGAAAAGGAGTCAAAAGCATTTATGGCGTCCAAAAAACTTTTCTATAATAAAATTATCAATGAAAGAGTAAAAATTTTAGAATATCAAACTATCATTAGACCGGTTATTTCATATGGCGGACTCATTTGGTTTAACATAAGTGCAAGTCTAATGGAGAAAATAAGATAATTTGAACGAAAATGCATAACTGCCGGCGTAAATCTACGCAGAAAACCAGAAACGTACATTTTTATTCCAAAAAGTGCTTCCACCGAGAAGCTAGTATCGTAAGATTCGATAAATTTTTGATAAAAACAATTCGTAATTATTTTAATAGATCTCTTACCAGAACGGAAAATGGTCTAATATCTCATATATTATACTATAGTGAAGAGTACATTAAAAACAGCATGAAAACGGGATTTATAGCACCCGAACATTTTATTTTTCTTGATGCTAAAGGGTATATTCAAAACCACGAGCATGTCCCAATAGACGGGCTACATGTAACTGCATAAAATATAATTCACATATTTTAGAGACAAATTCACTCAAATATGACATGTATATCCCAGATGATAAAAAAATAATAAATACTCATCTCTGGTGGTTAAGCCAATAACATAAATAGATTAACATTAGAACATGCTTAGGGTAAGTTAGGTTAGCATAGGTTTTGTTAGATTATAGATGTAGCTTAAGTTATTTAGGTTAGTTCTAAGGTTATTAATAAAATAAATTTAAACAAGTTTTGATTTTTTGTTGTTTTCCAAAATATAAACAAAAAAAAAATATTTCTTTCGAAAAATTTGGATAAAAAAGACGAACTCAAAATTATAATAATGATGTAAACTAAATAAATTTAAAGTAGTTTTAAGGTTTAGTTATTGTCAAACTTAGATAAATATTAGATTTTGTATGACTTTTTTACTAATTGTAACAAAAAAATGAAGTCATCATTGTCCTGCAACCGCATCAGTGGGGCATATGGCTGAAAATAAATGAAGCCAAAAATGAAGTATAAATTAAAAGAAAAAGTTAAAACAAAAAAAAAATTGTTGTTTCCAAATACTACTAAAATTACAACATTAATAGGACCAAAATACAGAACCTCAAAAGCTTAGCATGGTTCTTTTAATGTTCATTATTTTTTAAAATATCTCGAAAAACCTTAATTTATATTATAATTTCTAAAATCTTAGGATTGACTATCATCCATTTTACTTTCTACTTTTTAGGGGGCTAATTTTGTTTCGATAAAAGCATACACTACAATTTTTATTTATTTTTATCTAATCAACTTTCTAATTCTATTTTTAAGTATTACTTTTAACATAACATATTATTGAGAAAAATCGACACACTGACTCAGGCGTACCTATAGTGTGACATGTGAATATAGTAAATTTTGGAAATCTGTTTTAAACGAAAATTAAAATTCTAAATCTTTTGCTTTCATTTACTTTTTCTTACGATGCGTCTCTAATCTGTTTTTATCGGAACATTTGCTTTTTGTTTACGAATACGTTCATTTTCTGTACCCTTATATTTTTATTGACTTTCTATTGAATATATATTGTATCAGAATTATTCTAATTTTTAATCTTGGGATAACTTGGATGTTGGACACAGTTTTTACTCTATACCACACTGAGATTGTTACACGACAATAAAGAGGAAGAAATGTCTCTCCAGTACATAGCTATCGAGTGTGAACTTTCAATTATCACATATTTCTGTTGCATATATGAATACGCTCCGAGCTAGAATGGACCATGTTTTAGAGATAAAACTGCAATAGAAAAAAGGTTAATCACTTCAAGCAGGTTTATTCCTTTTAGAAAAATAATTGCAATAATGTTCAAATTCGTTCAATGTTACTTTTTTCCATAACCATATTATAAACTTTAAAACATTTCAATTACACTTCTTTTGAACCACCAATCATTTCGTGTCAATTTTTGCAAAAGCAAAAAAAAAAAAAAATTCAACAACATTTAAACAAATAAAAAAACTTAAAAAAGAACAAAAAACAACAAAAAATTAAATAATTTCGTCAAGTTCGAATGTATAGGCATCTTTTGTACATACAATATGCCAGTTTTACTAGACTTATAAATTCAAACAATTTCAATAGTGGTTTAGTTAAAAAAAAAATTTTTTTTATTTTCTGTTCTCTGTCTTGTAAAAATTTTGGTATGATAGCTATGATAATGATTTTGATAATGATATTGATGTTGCTGACATTACACTGGTGATAATTCAACAACAAAATATCTAAAGATTTAACACTGAAACAAAAATAAATCAAAAACAAAAAAATTAATAAACTGTAGAACTTGTCCAGGATAAAAATGCCGCTAGCAAAAATTAAAAAACAAAACTTATCATAATATTTATACTTATCATGTGAACTCAAATTAACCGGCAACAAATCGATCGGTATAAAAAGCGACACACGATAGCAAATAATCAAAATATAAAACATTCAATCAATACGTAGCAGAGTTCATCAGTAGCAGGAAAAAATTAGACCGGTTTTGTAAAAAAAAAAAAATTAAATAAAAACTTATTAACTATACGTCAAGTAGGTATTTATAGGTTGTTGTATTTAAATCCTAATTTAAGAACTTCAATCTAATCTAGACACAATAATATAAATATATAGATGTATAATATATAATGACTAGCAATGATGAAGACAAATTTCTTGAATCAGAGTTAATAAAGAAACATGATCATCTTCCGAAATAATATACATATATATTATATATAAATATATATATCAATACATCTACCAAAAGAAGATATCTCCTACTCTGTATAGTAGCGCAATTATCGGTCAAAATGGTCAAGGATATAAAATATTATGATTGATAGATCATTAATGTTAAATTGTTTACATAAATAATTGTAATTATCATCTTTTAAGAAAAAAAAAAAAAAAATAATAAAAAAAAGGCAAATCTTACAAAAATGTTATTATCAAAATCACTTTACAACACCAACACATATTCATATACACTCTCATATAATTGAATTTGTATCAAAATGGTGTATCTATACATTATAGCAACCACCAATCTTTCAATGAATTAAAATCCAAATAAAAGAAGACACCAAAAGGAAAAAAAACAACTTAAGAAATTGGCTGTAAGGAAATATTTTTGTTTTTTTTTTTTTTTAATTTTATGATGAATGTTTGGATTACTGGCTGACTTTCGATTTGATAGACTGGGAATTGAAAGTTCATAAATAATTATGACCTAAATTTAGCCTGGATAATAATTCACAAAAAAAAAATAAACAAAAAAAAAAAATAAACAAAAAAAAAATAAAAAAATTTAAATAAGGAAAATTAAATTAAACTTAAATTTCTTCTTTAAATACTTGTCTTCGTGATATTGAAAATTTATTAAAAGTCTGAAATTAATTAAAAAGCAAAATTAAAAAGAACAAAAAATATATATTTATACTATAACTAGGTACTATAGAAATATATTTTTGTTTTAAAAAAGAGAACAGGAACTGTACAAAAAAAAGAAAAAACAATAATATCGTTTTTTTAAAAGTGGTAAATAAAATGTTTTTATTTACTATGTTTACTGCAATATACACCAATGTTATAAAATCTCTAAATTTATCAGTTTTACAGACAACAAATAAATCTATTGAACGAGTCTCACACTTTAAAGACCTTGGTGTACTCTTTGACAATAAATTATGTTTCAAACAACATTTAAATGTCATAATAAATAAATCTAACTCCATGCTAGGCATACGTCCTTAAATCACTTTTTACGTCTCTTGTTCGACCACATCTTGAATATGCCAGTCAAGTGTGGTCGCCTCATTACCTTAATCATATTCAAAGAATTGAAGCTACACAAAATTTTTTTTTTTTTTTTGAGATTCGCGCTGCGTAACTTACACTGGTCATATTAAAGTATTCTGCCATCTTATAGGAACCGGTTAAAGTTATTGGATCTTAAATCATTAGAATCCAGAAGGGAAGTTGCTGATACAATATTTATTAATAAAGTTTTAAATAATGGAATTGATTCGTCTAATATTAGAATATGATCCACTTACATATTATTACCATCAGACTATTACCAACCGCTTTAGATCGTAAAATATTTTTTGTCCAATATTTCATCGTACCAATTATTGTAAATATGAACTTGTTTATAGAATGTTTATGTTAATAAATAAACAAAAACACCATATTGATTTTACATTAAGCACAGTACAACTAAAAAAAAAGCTCTTAGAGTTAGTATAAATTTATAATTTTCTAACATTCTTTGGTAATAAATTACAAAATTGTATAATTTTCAATTTTAATATAAAGATCTAGAATAAGATTAAGTTTAAAATTATATTTGGTTTTTTTTCATCTGTCCACTTATGTATATTGAAATATGTTTGTATTAAGCATAAATAAATAAACAAATTAGTAAATAAAAAAGCTAATTCTTCTTTAGGCTTCATCCAATTTTGGGTCAAAGAATTCTCAGACCCCTACCACACAAAACATCTTAATGTGTCATATATTATGATGCCTACCCTTGAATATGCTAGTCAGGTATGGTATATCTCATCATATGACTCAAATTGATCGATTGCAATCTGTTCAACAAAATATTTGACATTTCGAACTTAGATTCTTGATCATGAAACAGTCCACTGAGATTTCCGCCTTATTCTTAACGTCTTAAACTTTTTAGACTTACAGGCACTAAATGATCGTCCGATAAATGCGGACGTCTCTTTTATCCATCAGATATCCACATGCAAAATGTTAGTCACTGTAAGTTCAAATTTTCTGATCGCAAAAATTATCTCAGAACCGAGATGTTCCACATTCCATTTCATCCTACAGAATTTGAGCCAATCACTAAAATGCTTCATGAAAAAAATTCTACTTTTGATTTTCTTAACCGTCACCTAAGCGTTGGGACTGCTAAAAAATAGGTTGCCTATTAATGTACGTAATGCTAACCAACTAAATTAATTTTTTTTCTTCTTTGCATTTCTTCTCGCATTGGTTATTTATTTTTGTTTTCGATTTTCTTCATTTCATTTATTTTTAAATTTTATAATGATATCTTGTAATCTACTAACAATATTTTTTATCTACTTCAACACTGTAATATAACTATAGTACTAATATATCTAGCAAAATTACCCCACGTTGTCCGGGTCGAACACAAAATGTATGGAATTTATTTCAATGAAGTTTGATTTATGAATCGAATTGAAAAAAAATTGGTTTATAAAAAATATTCTAATCTTTTTTTTCCACTACGATAACAAAGTCAACAATACTACAACTTAAATTGTACTTATATTAAAATTATATCTTTTTAAACAATATTGCGGTCTTTTTCTGATGGAGTATAAGCAAACACGTTCCTTGCTCGGTATTCTTGAAATAAAGATATGTTCGTCTTTTCCATAATCATTTTAAATTTATAGTTTTTTAGTTTTGACTGCTTCAAATTTCGCTGCTTTCAGTTGCACGGCAGCTACCCGAACCAGACCGAATTTCAATACACTGAAAAATACGTATTTTTTTTATTGTATGTATAAATTTTCAAGTCTATAACACAATTGTTTTTCGAAACAATCCTAATAGGTGTAGGAGTTGTATAGCACCGACCGGAATCAGCCCAAATTTTTGAAATCTGGAACAATCGTATTTATTTATTTTTGAAAGAGTATCTAAGTATAAATTTAGTATGTCTGTAACACAATTGGTTTTTGAAATATTCCTGATAGGTGTTAGGAGTTGTTTTACAGTTATCCAAACTTGTCATTTGATAGCTTTGTAAAGTACGGCGTCCGCTTCCTTTTTTGATAATGAGTACAAAATTTCAGAACTCTATCTTTAAAACTGTGGGCGTGTATAACGAACACACAAACAAAATTTCCCTTTTATAAGATATTAAATGTTCTACTAACAGTATGCCTTTAATTGTTTTTATATAAAGGTGTCGGATTCTACTAACCTAACTGAATGATGATTGGTAAATATTGCATAAAAATATAGCAAACCTTCGTTTTTACCAGACGTCCGACGTGCTTACTCTAAGCATTAAATCTTACAGTATAAATCTGTAAATTGAGCCCAAGAAGTACCTAGAAGTAGATCTTTCGATTCTGATGGTAATTCGTGGTTCAACTCGAACTGCAAGATGTTATTTTTTCAACCCCAAATTTAGTTTAACATGAGATTTACAATAATCTGCAAATCTTTATTTACCTCTTTTTATTTTATTATGAAATTTCAGCAATTTGTTAACACTTCGATGTTTTCAGTAAAGCCATAGATAGTAAAGCCATAAAGCCCCATCAGTAGACAATGAAGAAGATCTGTATTCTCAATTTCGGTTACTTTTGGGGTTAAAAAACCCCTTTTCGGTCCTTCCCGGAAATTGAAAATATCGCCAATCCTTAGAACACCCTCGATTTAGTAAATAAATTTTTTTAAATTCTAAAATAATGGCTCCTTCCCCTTTTAAAAAGCTGATACACATGCTCTCCAGATACCCGGTATAATATCTATAATTATAATTGACAAGCATTTAAGGACCTGCGCAGTAGACACCTTTTCATTTTATCTCTCTTCTCCATAATGAACTCTTAATATGTAAAAAGTAAGTTGTAAATAAAACAATAATGCGCACACAGTTGAACATTTTTTAATCATATGGTTTTATTATTCACCAAATACATTAAGAAATAGGTAGAAACGAAACAGAAAATGAGAAGTAAGGGATTTATGTTTTTTAACGAAAACATACTAATTTCAAAACTTTTGATTAAAACATGAGTGTTTTCTGTTTTGTGATGAAGAGTCTATATTAGTCCATGCAAATCCCTGTTCGCTTAAAAGCTTTAAATTTGGCTTTTATTTGAATTATAATTACTCAACAGGGTCCCTAGTACTAATAGAATAAATAATTAATTTTAAATAAAATCAATTCGAATTGAATAATCAAACTCTTTAATTTCATTGTTTCTGATTTCGAGAGGAAAGCATATAATTTATTTCAAACAGTATAGGTGGTTTTTAGCTGGTAAATATTTTAAGTGTGAAAATATTTTGTTGGCTCTAAAAAAAAGATAGGTTATTGAATTTTCACATAATTACAGAATAAAATAGACCGCTACAAAGAATTCCCTGAATTTCTATTCTATACATTTTTTACTCAAAAAATTGTTAAAAAATGTGTTTCCGGTATAAAGAAACTATCCTTGATATTTTAAAAATATACTTTATAGACGGATAATATTCCAACCTATTGTGAAAATATCCCAATGTGATAAATATCCACAGTAAATAATATTTTAAAAATTCCAAATTTATATTTACAATATCCTGGGGGGTAACAAGTTAAACCATCTCGGTGCAAGTAATCAAAACGATTATTTATTTTTTCGGCCATTCTACCAAATTTTTAACATTACCAAATTTTTTCCTCGTTCTATATTGTAACAAATACAATAACATTATTTCTGCTGAACTCCCATAATACAATTACTTTATATTATTTTTGTTGTTGCTCTAATGAAAGTGTAGTAAAACAATGTTTTTTTTTTCAATTACGTGGTGGTACAAAATACTTCTACATTCTCTGTTCAACATATTGTTGATTTGAAAGTCATTTTTCCGGTTAATAATTATTGTAAATGGTCAGCTCTGCATTTGTATTGATGATTTTCTTCTCTGGATCTGCTACCCATAAAATGTAATTACATTATAGTTAAACAAAAAAAAATAAATAAATTTGTATCAATAAAACTGAAAATGTTTTTTTTTCTGTATCAAAAAATACAATTAATCTCAGGAGACATCACATTTCATCACAACAAGGCAAAAAAAAACAAACAAAAAACAACAACAAAAATAAAATCAAAACATTTTCATTAAATTTTCCAAATTTTTTTTTATTATTTTTATTTTATTTTTATTTTTCTCTCCAGATTCATGATATCAATTACAAAATAGAGAGTTAACGTTGTTGTATGGTGAATTCAATTCGACATTAAAAGAAAAATTAAACCTTAGCACATATTTAAAATACCATTACGGGTATCCTTATTTTATTTTTATTATTTTCACCTATCATTACCTGTGTGTATCTATATACCAATTAATATTAAGAAAAATTTAATTAACTGCATTAAAAACGATAATGTTAAGAGGATATCTAACAAAAATAAAATATATGTACAAGAATTGATTTAGTAATAGTGGTATACGTGTTAGTAGTGGTTATTATATTTTACTTATATATAAACAAAAGAACGGCAAATATTAACAAAGATATAAATAATTAGTTGGTCGGTCAATTTTAATTGCACTTCAAATGGACCAATTTGCAGCAGTTAAACATTTGTATGATGTTATTGTTATTGTTGTTGTTGTTGTTATTTTGTTGTCCACTCGGAATTCATTGTATTACAAGTAATAAGTATATTGGTGTAATTTTTCTTCAATAGAAGTTGTATTAAAGATAATATACATTATAAAGTTAAAAGTTGTCAACAAAGGGGGAAGAATTATTATAAAAATTTCTATGCATTTTAGGTAGGTACATAATAATAATGTGAATGTCTGTCTATGCCACCCGTAATATTTTTCTTTAGAAAAAATCTTTTAAAATCCACATTAATATCTAGCAGTGTTCGTTCATTCTTGTAGGTTTGAAACTTGTTTTTTTTTTGTTATTATTATTTATTTTTGTTTTTGGTTTAAAAATGTAAACCTTTTCAAAAAGGTGAATATCGCTTAGTTTAATATTATTTACTGTTTCTTTCTCTCTCTCTCTCTCTCTCTCTTACTATTATTTTATTTTTTCTCTATTTTAAATTTTCTTGTTTGGTTTAGTAATAATAATTTCTGTTTTTTTTTTTTGATTATAAGTTATTTATTTTGAATTATTCTACATGTATTATGAAAATGTCAAAATGGTAAATAAGTATGGATATATTTTGGTGAACGTGAATAATACTATTTAACCATTAACTTACTTACTGGATTATCATTATTATCTTTTGAATTAAAGACACTAAAAAATATTACTTAGCGCCTCTCATGTGCTATTTTTCTTGTTGTTTTGATTTGTATTGTTATTGAGTGCAGTAAGCTTGAACTTAACACAATTTTTTGTATTTGAATATATTTTTTTAAATTTTTCACTTTGTAAAGGATGTTGCATTAAATTATTATTATATTATCATTAAGCATATACCGAAAGCCTCCGCAGCTAATTTTTAACTTGGCCATAATTTAAATTATGGTCAATTCAATAATAATAATAATAATAATAATATAATTTGTTATAAGACGATTGGTGTTCCGGACGCCGATTTTCATTTTTATAGTTTTTTATAACCCTTTCAGTTGATCTTTTGAAATAACGAAAAAAAAAAAAATTTCATGATTTTTTTTGTGTTAGAAGAGTTTTAGGAAATTACATTTTTTAAGTCGGCCCCATGCCTAAGGCGACGCTGAGAGAATGTGTACAATTGTACACAAATATAGTAAAAGGTTGTAAGAATTGTAATGATTACTCCATAAATATTGTATGAAATTTTAACTAAAAAATTAATTTTTTGATGTTTTTACCTAATTTTGTGAATTAATTAAGAGTGGAAATACTTTTAAATTTTATATCATATGTAACATAAGTGATAAATAATTAAATAACTGATCTATGATCAAAATATTTTTCATATTGACGTAAAAAAAAAAAACATTGATAAAATTATATTGATAAAGTTAATTATAAAAAGAAATAAAGGTAAATAAAACATATTAATGTTTTGAGTATAAAAGCGATGAAGGAATTTTTATCTGCTGTGAAGCTTAGATGCACATTCTATTTGCAGCAGCGAGTTCTAGACTTCGATTTGCAATTTTAATTTTTACATCTATCTGGTATTTTAATTTTATTTTGCATCGACCAATGTTCTACGCTATCATACCTATCATACCTTTTGTTCATTGGCCGATGTTCATACGTAAGCCTTCTTTTAACCTCCTCAGGGCAACCATCGGAAAGAGATTCCTCGTATTTTTGTCTCTGTTGTAATTAATAAAACTTTATTCAAGTTCAACCTAAATTCTAATAGGGCTTTTATGTACCTTTGATGTTAGCATTTTTTTGCGGTATTTAAGCCAAGCAGCTGTACGTGTAATAGCTAAAAAGTGATTGGTAAAATTTATCAACTCCACCCATTGACTGATTGTATTCATTTACAACTTTTGGTCTATCTATTTCTCTATATGTTTTTGTTATCTTCCTAAAACGTTTAACCTTTTCTTCTGAACTTTTGCCGACGTAATTGGATGCAGGTAAACAGATTTATCATATATCCATTTAACTACAGCTATTTTTTCATTAATAGAAATAACTGCATTTAAAGAGCCTCTATCTTTCACATTCAAATCTGGCAAAATTGTGGTTTAGCAAAATTATTAACACGGATATTTCCAACTGAATTAATTTTCGTTTAGGTTAAAATTTCAAAAAAATTAAAAGTGGAATTTCCTCTCCATCGAAGTAAAGTTAGAAAAGAAAACTTTTGGCTTCCAAATTTTTTACTTCACCTTTGAAAACAATTTTTTATATATAAATTTTTGTGTACAATTGTACACAAATTAAAAAATCTTGGAATTTCACAACCACAAAGAAAAATCTGGATAACCGATAACACATGGGCCTTGATTAAAAGAAGAGGTGAAATGAAGAAAATGATAAACAACAGGATGGCATCAAGAAGAGAATATGAAGAAATAGCGAAAACAGTAAAAAGAGCAGCAAGAAGAGATAAAAGGAAATTTCTACAAAATTTAGCCAGAGAAGCAGAAAAAGCAGCACAGCAACATAACCTGAGAGAATTGCATCGCCTAATCAAGAACTTAACAAACCAGTCGGAACAACAAAACAAACTAATTAAAGATAAAAATGGTGCGCTTATCATAAACTTAGAGGATCAATTAAAGAGATGGAGAGAACATTTCCAAGAACTGAGCAACGAAGAAAGTACAAATAATGAAGCAGACATAAGAAACAGAGACAATGCAAATATCTACCCAACTGAGGGACTGCCAATATCTACTCAAGCTCCAAATATAGAAGAAATCAAAGCTACAATCAATATCCTGAAGCACAACAAAGCAACAGGTGAAGACGGAATTCCAGCAGAAATAGCCAAACTGGACCCGGACTTATTCGCAAAAACAATTGAACCCACATCAGGAAAGCATGGATAGAAGAGAATATACCACCATCATGGAAGAAAGGAATGATTGTCAAGATACCTAAGAAAGGAGACTTGGCAAATTGCAGCAACTGGAGAGGAATCACGGTTCTAAATACTATTCATAAGATAATAGCAATTATTATAAAGAAAAGATTAGAAGAAGTACTAGAACCAATACTACGGAAAGAGCAGGCAGGTTTCAGACCAAACCGAAGCTGTGTTGACCAGGCAAATACTTTACGGGTCATAGTTGAACAATCAGTAGAATGGAATGCCCCACTATATCTACTATTCATAGATTTTAAGAAAGCATTCGACACAGTCAAGAGATGCGCAATATGGAGAACACTTACAAAGAAGGGAGTTTCTGAAAAAGTCATCAACATCATCAAAGCGATGTATAAAGATGCAGAGACAACAGTTCAACACAGAGGTAAGATCAGTGATCCATTCTACACCAATATAGGAGTTAGACAAGGATGTCCACTATCTCCACTTCTCTTCAACACAATACTAGACGACATTCTAAGAGAAGTTTGCACTGGAATAAACGGAATAGAATGGGATCTCTTCGGAAACTTAGAAGACTTAGATTACGCAGATGATGTATGCCTCATATCAAGAAATCAAAGGGACCTACAGAACAAAGTCAACAGATTACAGGAAGAAGCAAAGAAATCGGGACTGGAATTAAATATCGAGAAAACCAAGGCAATGAGGATAAACAACAGTTATAGTGAGCCAATAACAGTGAGTGGACAACAGATAGAATACGTAGAAGAATTCAACTACCTGGGAAGCATTATAACATCAAGAGGAGGTGCAATAGAAGATGTCAACAGCCGTATAAATAAGGCAAGAAGAACATGTGGGAGCCTAATGAAGATATGGCGGAGCAACCAAATATCGAGAACAACAAAGCTAACAATATTCAGAGCATGTGTTAAGTCAACATTGATATATGGCAGTGAAACATGGCTCACTTCGGTCAGAATCAAACAGAAGCTACAAGTATTCATCAACAAGTGCTTGAGAATTATATGCAGAATATTCTGGCCGGCAAGAATTAGCAACGAGGATTTATGGATGATAACTGGAGAAGAACCTATCAACAGACAGATAAATAGGAAAAAATGGAAATGGATAGGTCATACACTAAGGAAATCAGAAAGTGATATAGCAAGAAGAGCTCTAGAGTGGAATCCACAAGGACAAAGGAGACCCGGCAGACCATACAACACATGGAGACGCACAATCGATCAAGAATTAACAGTCAACAATTATACCTGGGACGATATTAAGGAAGTAGTACTCAACAGAGAGGAATGGAGGTTCACTATCGAAGCCCTATGCTACCACGCGGAGTAATAGGAGAAAAAAAAAATATTATTTTTTGGGTAATTATAATTGTTTTGATGACATTAGAAAATTTTAGAAATATATTTTATTGATTTTATGATGTTTTGCTATTATTCAGATTATTTTATTTGGTTTTTGTATTAAATATCGACCTATCCAAAGTAAAGTATGACAACTCAGAAAAGTCAATTTTACAGGAAGAGCAATTTAAAATTTTATCATATTTGGAATTTTAAACGCATTAACTGATGCATAATATGATCCAAATTTTTGCCAGCATATTATTTTAAGGTATATTATTAATTTTTGCACTAGGTTTAATTTCAAAATTAGTTAAGTTCGAGATATTTGAATTGTACTAGTTCTATTTTTACCCTTGTTTTTTATTACCATAATAACATCTTGAGATGTAATACTTTAACATGGAATAATTGGAAAACAAAAGTTCGGTAAAGTGTAGATGTCATAGTCTTGATGGAAAAAATAGTTCCGTACTATGTTATATCTCTCAACGTAGTAAAGTTACATGGATAATTATACGGGATTTTATTACATCTCTTAATATAATAGTTCTAGCTACCTAGTTTTATATTAATAATTAAACAAAATGCTATAAAATAATATATAAAAGTTTTAAATTGTGGTGTTATTTTTAAGTCAATATAAAAAAGTTTAGGTACATTTTAGGAAAAATAAATTTTATTATATTAGCAACAAAAAATTAATAACATTAAATTAACAGAAATAAATTTCTTGGAAAAAAAAACTAAAAATATCTATTACAATCTTACTTCAATCTTAGTTAATTTTAATTTAATGTTACGTACAAGTACAATAGATCATATTATTAACTTTGATACCAAATTTAGTTTCATCAATTTAATTTTCACATTTTAATTTTCCTTTCCTGTTTCTGAATCATGTGTGTCCTCGAATTTAACTTTACTAATTGGTAAAACTGATGTATATAATTTTTTCATTACAAATGTTTTCTTTTTATTTGCTCGTTTTTTATTGTTTAAATTTATAGTGTTGTATTCATCTTTTAAATCATATTTGCTTACTTGGCTCCATAAAACTTTTTCTGAATTGATGTCCTTAATTAAATGTAAACATTGAGTTAAATCCTTAAAATTATAAAATTCGTCTTGGACCATTTCTGTAACCATGTATGGTTTTTAACTTTTTTTTTTAACATTGTACTAACATAATCCATTGACTAGGTAAATATATTTGCTTCACTTTTTTTCTCTTTCTATATCGGCATGAGCACTATCAGCTTCGTTTTATGTATGGCCTTGCTCTAAAAAACGATGTGTAATATTTATATTATACGGTTTTGGAATCTCATTGACCTCGTTTACAGTTCTTTTATGTCTTCCTCTTGAATCAGGTAATAAAATTCCAAGATGATTCTCAAGTTTCTTGAAAGCTGTTGTTATCCACTGCTTACTAGTATTCAAAGTATTTATAAGCATTAACTGGCAAACCCGAATATCCTCTATTTTTTCACTGTTTCTCTTTTTTAAAAAATAGTTTCTTATAAATTTTCTATTTAGTTTTGAATTTAATGTGCAGGGACTTTGTGTCAAATGTTTTTGTACGTTCTAAAATATTACTACCTAATTTCCAAAAACTATCAGAAATCTTAAGACATTCATCAAATTCAAATTTTTTATAACACTTCAATTGGCAAGAACAGCTATCCTTTAAGAGTCGAGTAGCTCTAATTTTTCCTTCAGTTCACTTATATTCTAAACCAAAATTTAACCCTCTTTTAGACTTATTTCTTTCTCATTGATCTGGAAAAGCTTTTTTTACTTATGAGAATTGTTTATGACAAGTAGCAATTTCCATGTAAAAAAGAGACAACCCGAATTTGACGTAAAAAAAAATTTCTCCGCAATCAGTAAAAAAAATACAAACGGTAAATAAAATAGATGAATTGAAACATATGTTATAAATAAAAGTATGACAAATCGAAATGTATTACTAAAAAAAAAATAAAAAAATAGCCTTAAAGTATTACATTTCGCCTTGTCTGATTGTTTTTTATGTTTAATTTAACAAGAGTTAATACAACTGGACTTAGAATACTTTTGCTCGGAAGATTTTTCAGTTTTTAGTTTTTGTTAAAATATGTTCATGAGCATAACTTACTTAATTTTAGGGCGATCGCTGTGAAATTTTGACAGGTTATAGATTGGAATATGGGTATACCATAACTCAATCAGATGTATACCATAACTCAATTTGCAGATAAGTCGATTTGTCATACTTTACTTTGGATAGGTCGATGTATAATTTTCCTATATAGGAGTTGGATATATTTTTCTATTAATTATTTATTTGAAATGGGGACACAAAAATGAGTATCTATAAACTTCTTAATTTTTTTTATTTTTTAATCGGTAATTTTTCCTACCACTGTTTTTTTGCTTTAATTTGCTGAGGTGGAATGTTTTACAGACATTATTAACGTATTAATATATTAGATACCTACCCTCTTATTATACCTTAAAAAAGATATTGTACAATTATTTGATATAGCTAACCACATTGTGTCACATTTGGCTGTACACAACATTTAATTCTACATCTCACTGTAAGTACTAAAGTTAGTATATCCCACTTTTTATTTCATATTATCCTTTTTTTGTTCATCATAAATTCTTCATTCAAATACCTATCGACGAAAATATTCACGGTCAATCATTGAGTGTTAAAGATTTAGGTAATGATAATTTCATTTTTAATATAATTTATAAAATTCAAGGTTAAATAAAATTAAATAATAAATGAACAATAAGATTAAATATCATTTTAAAATTTTATTTTATATTTTGTTATCCTTAGGGATTAATCTATACCGAATTTTCGAAAAATATTATTTTATTACTTTAATATTATGTGAGGTGAAATTTTAATAAGAAACTTAAAGAAGAGTAAAGATTCTCTCTTTGTAAATTTTATGAGAAAATATTTTGAATTTCATAATTTTTTTTTTTGTTTTTATGACAAAGGTGTCCAGAAATATTATTTTTGTGTTTTTGTATGTAATCCTAAATAAAAGATTTGTATCTATTTGTCTACATTGGCTTATGTTATGGTTATATTACGAAATCTATGAAAACCAAATTTGGTTGCAATTTTAAGTTTAACTTTAGTAACAGACCAATAATTAACACTTTTTAGGTGGTACAGTGTGGACTGAACTGAATATTATTGAAAATTTGATATTTTTTAGTATTTTTAGTATAAGTGTATTTAATGCATTCTTTGCTCAAATTTTTTAGGTAAAAATTTTCTGAAATAATTGTTGCGTTACGGTTTCTGGCGCTTAAACATTTATACGGTAAAATAATTACACCAATTAATTGATAAGACAATCAAATCAAGTTTTAAGTTATTCATTCAAAATTTCAATTGGTCAAAATAGACGTCTTACCCAATAATCTCTACCAAAATGTTTGTCACATGACATTGTCGAAATTTTCTTTCTTCAACTGGTAATCCACTTTTATATCTGAGACCAGTTTTTCAAATGTTAATATCTTTGTTAGTATTTCTCTTGGCTCATGGCATCTTCAAAATTTTCTTTCTTCAACTGTAATCTACTTTCAAATATCTGAGTCCAACTTTTTTATTGTCAATGTCTCTTTTTCCTCCTCATCTACGACATTTTTTTATTTTTACTATTTATATATTTCTTTTATTTTCCGATATTTCATTTACCTTCAATTTTACCTTACCTAGAATTGATTGAAGAATATTTTATATATATATTGAATTTGGAAATAAGAAAGATTGATTTAAAATAAACAGCGCTGTGCACATTGTATGAAATTGCGCAATATGAAATATGTGAAATAAGTGAATAGATATAGGTAAGCAGACATAGCTAAGAAGCAATTAAAAGTTTGGGGAAGAACAAAAAGCTGAGAATTTCTGGGAAAACGTTCCTAGAAATCTTCAAGCAAAAATGCTCATACCTAAACGATCGCTAAAGAAAACCAAAATTTTTTCTATATCTCAATTGAAAATAGGTAAGTATCTTGGCCACTGCCTATTAACAAACACTTTTATAAAATAGGTCTAATCGAAAACAACTTGTGCAGAATATGCGAAATAGAAGAAGAATTTATTGAACATTTGCTCTCTCTATGAATACGAAGGGCTCACTCGTAGCAGACTTCGCCACTTGAGAACCGAACAATGGAAGCATGCCATTGAAGAATATCGTGACTGTGATTACAAAATCAAGTATCCGTAGGGGCACGGAGACTAACTGATAAACACGGTTTATCACAATAAGTAAACTGGCAACTGCAGTGATATGGGGACAGATTCCCTTAAGAAATTCACAATCTAAAATAATCTGGGTAAACAGATACCCACTCGCCACTCAATTATATTGATACTAATTTACGTTAGGTAATTTCGTCTTGCTTTCACAGTTTTATTCTAATTAAAATTTCCAAAATAAATTGCAAATACACAGATTTCGTCATTTAACTGTAACCATACTAAAAAAGCAACATTTTATTAAAGATTCAATAGGTTTTGGTGAAAAGGTCAAGAATGAAATCAAAATTTTTAACTTAATTGTTTACTTAATTGATAATCAAGGATCAAGAGTGTGGGAAAGGTTAATATTCTGTCTTTCTTTCATATTTTCCATTATTGTCACAACATATCCTTAACATTAAAATAAGAGAGATTTTTTATTATTAATAAAATAATTTTTATTTTATAACATTCATAACATTTTTTAATGATCAGCTATGATGATGATCAAGTTGAATCCTGATGTTGATTGTAATGATAAAAAAATATTTTCCTGTTTATTTGCTGTAATAAAATTATTGAAAGGACATTTATCTAAAAACAAAATAATCATGTATTATGCATTTGTATAATATCTACCTACCTTAAGCAAACCCAAAAACATTTACAGTTACAATTTATAATTGTTGTGTCAATATTTATATGGTGGGAACAAGGATTACTCATGTAAACGATAAGATATCTATAGGTAAATGTTGTTACAGGTAATTTAAAATTTATGAGAACAAAAATTATTTAAAAAAAAAAAATTATTAGTGTAGTTTTAGCAGTTCACTGACATTTAAGTTTTAGATTTTATATTTAGGTCTTTCTTTGCAATGGTACGATAATGTTAAATTGCTTATTGAATCACAATGGAACAAAATATTGGCTTTAACAGAATCCGCAGGATACAAAATGTGTCGGAAAATTTTACTTTGTGGATATTAAAACCCCAAGATTGATGATCTTATTGTATCGAAAGTCTTAAAAGTGTAACGTGTGCAAATTGCAATTAAATAAAAAGTTCTTTGTAAGGAATTAGATATTCTTGTTGTTTTTACTTCTCTTGAGAACATTAGAGTTTTTTTTGAATCTTTAGATTATGAAAAAGAAAATATTTATTCTTCTTTTTCTATTTTACTTAAGTCGTTTGTGATAAATGTTTGTTAAAAGAGATGGATTTTATCTACCATATCATATGGTTTAACTACCACATTATAGGATTGCGATTTTTCAGCGCTCTTACCGTATCGTTGTCAATATTGGTTTGATGCATGCGCCACATCGTCGATTTGCAGTAAGAAGTTATTTCTGGGGTTTTAAAAGCTGCTGCTTCTATTGCACTTGTTCGTTTTCTCATAGATGTAGTAGTTTCAGAGATATCTAGATCGATTTTTGCTGCACATTTTTTTTTATCAAATTGTAAGTATTGTTTTGCCCTATACGACAATTTTGGCTCATAGGATATTGGGGTACAGGGTAAAATATTTATACAAATCATTGGTTATAATGGTTGAGTAAACATAAAGAGTAAACATAAACTTACCATTAACATTAACAAAGTCAAATATATGATCTTCAGGAATAATGCATATGATGTACTCCATATTAAACTGAATAATTGTAATATTGAAATAGTTCATCAATACAAATATCTAGGAGTTATAGTGGATCGTAAATTGAGTTGGATTTCTCAAATTAAAGAACAAATATTGAAAGGAAGTAAAGTTACAGAAATATTTCAATTAATTGGCAGGCGAGTGCCAAACCAAGTAAAAAAGTCGGTGTATTATAGTATGTTTCATAGCGTCATCACATATGCTATACAAGTTTGGGGAAATAGTTTTAATAAATATTATAAATGATCTGCCAGTAATTCAAAATAAAGCGATAAAAAAACCTTTTTGGTCACAAGAAAAGATGTCCTACCAAACATATACATAGTTCTCACAATATCTTGCCAATTAAGTTGATGACTGAATCCAAATTGCTTATACTCATATTTTACGGTACTGCAATTTTACACTACAATCTCTACAATCTGCAATATTTCGAGTATTTATTTCACAAATTACTTACTGGTTTATCAACTCATTAAATGTGGAAAACTACTGCTATTGTCAGGAACTAAGCCTTCATAACAGAAATACATAACTTCTTACATAACAGAATTGCTATTTATGAATAAGATAAAGTTTAAAATTGTAATACGAAAGATAATTTATTGAATTTGATTTTGTTTATAAAGATCCAATTTTTTTTTGACTACGCCTATACTCACAAAACGGTTATAGGTAGTCAGAAATATTACTGAAATTTCGCGAATGACTATAATAGTGTTTTGCTGTATACATTTTTTTTTTAATAATAGCAGAAGCAAATGAAATAACATTATTTTATTATATAATTTTTGAAGAGTTGCTAATTTTACAAATTTTTAATAATAAAATATGCACAATAAAAATACGCGTGTGTATAACAAAAAAACTTTTAAAATGTCAATTCGTAATTAGCGAACTAAAAGCGGCATGAATGCGAAGTACTTTTCTGAGGTGTCAAAAAACATGAAATTTCTAGTAAAAAAAGATATAGAAACAATTCGTTTTGGGTTCGCTAAAAGCGAATTCGTTTTATTTTCTTAGGGTTGGGTTGTTTGTGTTTTTGTTTTTGTACTTTTTTCTATAAGTTTGTGTGTCTATTTAAAATGACAGAATTTTTATGAAGCCTTTTTGGAAATTGTCCGTGATTGAAATTTCTTTTAGAGTATTGATGTCGCTCAACTTGGAAATAACCGTAATTTATTTGGTGGAAGTATTTGATAAACATTTGTAAATATAAAGTCAACTTTTATTAACAAATAATAAAATAAAATAAAAATATATTATTATTATTATAAACATTTGCATGACCCCAAAACGGGAACACCTTTGCTACGGCAAAAAGGAAGAAACGTGAAAAGAAAGATAAGAAATAAAATTATTAAATGAAATCCGTAAACACATAGGAAGATTTGCTTTTGTTGATTCTCACTACTGTCGGAGTACGCAACAAAAAAAATATTTAGATCCTCTTTTAGCATTTAATAAAATATATCAATTATATAAACAAACCTTCAATGAACCTGCATCAGTCACAATTTATAAAAAAGCTTTCAATTATGACAATTTTAACCCTGGTCGTTGTTGTTAAAAGTAAAACAAAATCAATTGCAGCAAGAAACTACTACTGTACAATAAACATAGAAACGATATTAATTAAGTAAAAGCAGAACGATTTAGATAAAAAAAAATATGAATGCCTCAGCTGTTCAGCTCGGTATTTTTATTATAAGAAAAAAAAATAATACTTGCAAGCCATACTGTGTATTATGTGATGAACCCAGAAGATCACAATCGGACACTGATTTCGCACTGATTTCGGACTTTGTATTCTAAAACAATTAATTCAAGATTTTCCGCAGTTGCGAACAATTACTAAGTGGAGTGAAACCTGTTTTCCACCGAATAAAAATAAATTACTTAAAACGGCACTAACATTCTTTTTATTTCAAAACACTAAGGTAGAAGAAAAAATTCAAAAATTTTGTGAACCCGGTCATTCTCAAATCCAAGATGTCGATAGCTTACCACAGCGTCATTGACCGTTTCACTGAACAAGTAGGAATTCCAAGTATTATTTTGTTAATTAAATTATTTAAAAAAATTAAATATAATAATTCTGAATTAACTATAATTTAAATTCAAGAATATGATCTTATTCAACAAAAGCAGACAAATTAGATTTCTAAAATGTGCCTTTTTCTAAAGTCAAATTGTTACTTCATATGCAAAAACAACCATTCAATGTTTTTTTTTAAGACATCTTCTTGCAATCAGAGAGTACATCTGAATGAAATTCACTTAAAAGTAGCCGAAATACGCTAGGAATGCCGATATACTTATTAAGCCAAAAAAATTTGACTATTAATTATAATCAAAATTCGGTATGTAACAAAAAAGAAGATAAATTAAACCTCTCCTTGTATTTTTACAAAAAATTGATCAAAACTATTATAAAACAATATTAAAAATTTTTAAAATTTATATATATTAACATGCTTATAGTTTTTATTTTTCGAACTGATTTAAATGAGACTATTTACATTATAGATATTAGATATATTAAAAATAGTAATAGACATTTAACAATATATATTTTATATAATTCTTAAAAAGATATTCACAGAATTGAAAAATTAATATTATTATAATATTTTTTCTTAATAAACTGAAAATATATTAAGTAAATCACAAACTGGGAGACAAATCAAAGAGTTAGTGTGCAGTTAATACAATTAAGTCAGGGATGGAATAGTTATAGCACCAGGTCAAAAAATTTTAGCTTTACTATTCATTTAAATCTATGTAATATGGCTGTGGTTATAGCGATTAGTAAAATGAATACGTTGAATACGCGTTTTGATTTTAATTTTACTGCCGCAATTTGAAATTTAAATTTTGACATTAATTTCAAGCTTAACATTTCATATACAACCAATTATTATTTTACTGAAAAGATGAAACAAAATGAAAAAAAATTAATTAGCTATTTGTATTTTATTGTAATCATGTTTCATTTGTTTCCAGAAAAAAAATTCTAATTCAATCTAACGGAAATGACAACCAATTTTACTGAAACATTCTTGTGACTCCTTATAACTGTCTCGTATTAAAAACTAAATATATTTTCACTGCTAAATTTTTTTTGTATTTACTTTGTTGTTTGCTATAATCGCAATCTAAATCCAGTTCTTGTTTATTTAAATAAAAATTCAATTGATTCATCTTTGATTACAAATGACTAAATCTTTAAATTCAATTACACTATAAAATAATTAAAAAAAATAAATTGGAGATAAAATGATTGTTTATTCGGTTCTAAACTGCTTATATAAGAAATCTACTGAATAATTAAAAATAAAATAAAAATAAAAACAAAAGTTTAAAATAAATTTCTCAACGAGTATTGAACCCAACAATGTTTTTTTAAATCATTTCCATCATAATGCTTATTTGTGGGCTTTTGTTTCTGTTGTTAAAGATATAACTTAAATAAAACTCTTCATATCTTCCAAAAAAACAAAAAAAAAAAAACAAAACTCTTTAATTCTAAAATAATTTTTTTAAATTTTTTTCATTTTCAACTTTGTCTTTTTATTTTTATGACCAGATCCAGTTATGAGCGTGTTTATGTTTATTTTTCCCATAATGTCAAAAAAGTTAGAAAATAATATAACAGTTTGTTGGCTGCCCAAGCTTCACGTGTTTATAAAAGGTAATAATAAAAATAACAGCAACAACAATAAAACAAAAATTAATTCATTTTGCAGATGTTATTCAGTGGTTGTTAAACTGTTTTTTTTTTCAAGTAAAATTATTGTTGTTTATTGTATATGAAAAATTATTGTGTAAAATGTTTAGAATGCATCTATTAATATAGTATAATTATTAAGTTTATAAGTCATATATTTAAAAGACACTTTCAAAATAAAATATACAGCCAGACAGCTACGGCCAAGGCTCTGAATAGAATATTATTTCAAAATTCGTCAACTTTAATTAAAATTATTTATTAAAAATTTTTATGTAAAAAGTAAAAAGTATTGTAAATTTTGAATTTAGAAAAAAAATAAATAAAAAAAGTAAAAAACAAAAAAAAAATAAACTGGTGATCATTTTAATTTTAACCAATATTGTAATTACCAGTAATATTAAAATTATTTGAAAATCTTCTTCTTTTAGAGATTGAAACCAATAATGGAAAGCAAAAAATTAATACCAAATTATCAATTTGGTTTTATAGCAAAACATTCAACAATAGATCAGATACACTGTATCACAAACATCATAGACAAAGTGCTGGAAGGTAACCAAGGTTGCTCAACCATCTTCCTCGATGTCTCTCGAGCTTATGACAAGGTGTGGTATGAGGGCTTTATAAAAAAATTAAACAAACTTCTACCTAAACAACTGATAAAGCCTACATTTAAAATACGTTATTTCGCATTGGGAAATGGGTAAAGAAAATAAAATGGGTATTCAAGATTGAAAGAAATAAGAACAGGAGTCCTACAAGACAGTGTTCTGGGCCCTATGCTTTATTTGATATAGCAGACGATTCTGCAATTCTGACTGTAGGTAAAGCTATAAACGAAATGTGAAAGAATCTTCAAAAAGAAATTGTTAAATCGTTAAAAGTTTGGCATAAATAAAATTAAATGAAGAAAAATCACTTTACATAAAGTTTACTTACAAAAAGCCGAAAAATAAACCAACTATTATCATTAATGGTAAAGATACAAGGTTAGAGAACACAGGAAAATATTTACGGAAGAAATTTACGCTTGTCAATACAAAATGAAATATTGATTTATATCAAGTACTAAAACGAAAACCCAATATGGATCTTTGTACGGCTTAAACCCATATTGAATCCATTCAAAGATATTAAAACACGGTTCTAAAGAATATGATCAATGCTCTTAGGTATAGTAGGAATATTTTGTTATTTATTTATTTTTTATTTTAATTCTATTTGCTGTATCTCAAGAAGGACTAACAAAGCTGGTATAGAGTGCTTACAATTCATTTTGAAGTGCTTAAGCAAGTTGATACAAATTCAAAAAATAGAAATAAGTATAAAATGCAAAAAATATTAAAAATTTAAGCAAAAAAAAAAATGACATGTAATGGAAAAAAAGTGATGATTATGTGAAAAATGTAATGTAAGTTAATAAAAATATGATTGAATAAAAAACAAATTAATTATAAAGTAATACTTCAGTATTGTGAAATTAGCATTGTTTTACATTTGTTCTTACAAATAAATTCTTTTTTGATAATATTTATTACATCAACTGAGATTAAATGATAAAAGTAAGAAAGTGTATTAAACAAATAAATATTTAAATATTTTTTTCTTAACCTAGCTTATTTCCTTATTTAAATTTATAAATTACGTAAAAATAATTTTTAATCAATTCCATGATTTTCTGCATGTCACTGGTATGATTTTGTAATTTTTATAGAAACTTTTAATCCGAAGAAAAAAAATTTATTTTCATTATTTGTACATCTACAGATAATAACTCTCTACAATTATTATTAAAAAAAATATATAAAAAACATAACAAAAAAATATAAAAATTCTAATAAATATGCAGTTTACAGAACTATTAATAATTCAATACAAATATGCAACTTTCCCGAGCCCCACCGGGTACCTCTGCTGTCATTTCATAAAATAAACGTAAACCTAATTAAAGGTATAAAAAAATACAAATAAGAATACAAATAAAAATTAACTTTATTAATTATATTAAAAATACTACAATATCTCGCTTCCTTTCAACTAAATTGCCTTTCAATTTTAATTTTTTGATATATCAACTAATTAAAAGCTCACTTTCTTAAATAGCGCAGTTTCACTGTACGGAAGTTATTACCAATATTATATTCTCAACAAAAATTTTATTATTTTATGAATAATGAAACCATCTGATTAGTAGTCAAAATGACATTACCTCCAAATCATATAGTTTGGAAATGATTGAGAAATACTGATTTATTATTTTAACGAGTTTCAATTCAGTTAGTCGACCAACCATATGAGATTATAAATAAAATAACTCAATGTAGGTACATAAATGTACATAAAATCTTGTGTGTTTATATACATCACATCTCGTCACGGTTAATTCAAATATCGTCTAGATCTTATAATATAAAAATATAACTCGTACATCTACGAATATAACATTTTAATATCTAAATTTGAATATCTTCAAAAATTTATAGAGAGTTATAGTTATAATATAACCTCTACGGTACCTATATAGTCTATAGATAGAGTGAATTAATAATAATATTGTATAATAAAATATGAGTAAATAAATAAACGATGGGTACTTACCCAAAAAAAAAAAACAAAAAACATTTAAGGTTTTGATAAATAATTTTATGAGACTATGATTTCTTTAATTGTTGTTGTTGGTTTTATTTCGTCGGTTAAGTATTGTTATAATCAAATAAAAATGTCGTAATTTAAATTACTGAATTTTTTTTATTTATTTTTTTTCTTTTTTTTAAAAAAAAAGTTTTTGAACTTGAACTTTATTGCATAAATATTTGGATTAGTAAAAAATAATAAATGACATATTTATTTTGAATTTGGGGGAAGTAATAAAAAAATTCGCAATTATTTATTTCTCTATTTTGGAAATTTTTGCAAGTTAAATTTTTATTCTATTCTTTTGTTGTTGTGTTTTGTATTTATTGTATTTTTGTTGATATTTTGATATACAAAAGTTTATTTTTAACTGTTTCCAATTTTGAAAATAAAACAAAGTGCTTTTATGGGCGTCGCCCGATTTCCGAAAAACAAAAACTCAAGTGAAAATCCCCAAAAAAAATTAAAAAAATCCCAATATTCCAAAATTTCCAAACAAAAAGACTAGGAAGAATTTTTTTTAATATTTTATAATAATAAAGATAAATTTCTGGAAGAAGAATATATTTTTATAACAAACAGTAGCTAGACAACTTTTTAAGTGCATCGAACGAACTGGTCGTGATTACCAAAACGATTCTATTAGGGGTGAAAACTTTCATTCCAAATAGCCTTAGTAATATAAAAGGAAATCCCTCAGGTTGGTTCAATGATCTCTACAGCAAAACTGTGCCAAAGAAGAAGCTTATAAAAAATACAAGAACAATAAAACTGTCAACACGTATGAGAGTTATAAGGTGGTTCAGAATAAATGTAAAAAAAGAAATCTTTGATCTCTTCAACAACAGTAGATGTTTTTGGACATTTGCTAAAAATGTTGGGCAACATTTTTTCAACTCTTCGTTTCCACCTATGATTGATAAAAGCACTATTATATTACATTTTGTTGAAAAAGCTAATATTTTTGCAAAATTATTTGCAGCTAATCCCACACTCCGTCCTACAACCCAAAATCGGCCATCTTTCTAAATTATTCCTGCGGAAGGATCTACCTCAAAAAAGAACTGTAGTAAAAGTCTTGAAGAATATCGAGATGAAAAATCTACCGGCTCTGATAGTATATCTGCAATTGTGCTGCGACACATTGCCTTCGCCATTTCTAAGCCACTGCACAACTTATTACATTTGTCCTTTTCTTCAGGAACTTATCCGTCCTATTGGAAAATTACCCTAGTTTATCCTATTCCTAAAAAAGGTGACAAAAGCAATCCTTCGAACTATAGGCCCATATAGCTATTACTTCCATTATTTCAAAAACGTTGGAAATCTTAATCAATCAAAATTTGGTAGTAGAGGTAGAATTCATCATATGCAATACGGCTTTCGAGCCCAACATTCCACCAGTGATCTCATGACATGCCTCTGCTTTCATCAATCTGGTAAAGCTAGTGTTGGACCTCTGGATATATATATGGCTTTTGATCGAGTTTGGCATTCTGTTCTTATAGCAACGCTATAGGCCTTGGTTCAACCTTTTCTATATGGATTTTTTTCTTTTAAATCGATCTATCATAGTTTCAACTGACGGTTCTTTTTCCTAATAACTTTAAATAAATGCTGGTGTTCCACAAGGTTCGGCTTTTCACCCACCCTATTACAAAATATTTTAATCCAATCATTAGCGGGAATAAAAGCGGGACAATGTTTTTTTCGAATTTAGTTATGAAACTTTATAAGCTTCTTAATTTTAATCTCAGGTAAGTTGTTGAGTAGTATTAGGGTAACTCTGAATATAAAGTTCTTTTGAACTTGAATTTGTTTGAGCAAAATTCAAAATAATCTTTATTTCTTTATGCTTCATAATAGACAATTGCGGTGATGCGATGCAAACTGTGTAAATGCTTTTGGTATATTAATCTTTATATATACCTAATTTTTACATTGGGTGCGTTCAGTAGAATTTAGCGCTGTAAAATTTCTGTATATCTAGAGCAAATTTTCTACTGAACGCAATGGTGTTCTTATGTAGCGCTAGATTAAAAAGCGTTGCATAAATTGTGCAGCGAAAAAAGTCTATGCTAAAAGTCTTTTTAATAACCTTTATGTGTTCATATTTTAATCTAAAAATTATTTGTTTACATTAAATTTGTTGTGTCGTGGTTATTTAATTTAAAAAAAAATTATAATAACAAAATAAATAATAATAATAATAAATAAACATATAGATAAATAATTTGCTGATTTATTAAGTTTTATTATAATTTTAATATAATTAATTTTGAAAAATATTTATTATTAACAAATTTTTTTCTAATTAGACGAATAAATTTGGTGAAATAATTGAGGTAAAATTTTAATGGATAGAAAACAAATTTATTTTCAATTATGCTGCAAAGCGTTCAGTAATTTCACTAACGCTTATCGCTACATCTCTGCTATTTATTACAACGCTAGATTCTACTGAACGCACACATTGTTATATTACTTTTGCCGCATATAAATTATAGGCCTGATTGGTCGTACTTAAGTTAATTTAATACTTTTCGTTAAACTTACCGCGAAACTTAAAGCTACTTAAGGTTAATTGGTCAACTTAAGTTACGCTTGGTAAAACTTCATTTGATTAGATACTTTGAAAGAAGAAACATCATTTTGAATTTTAATTATATTGATTTTTATCCAAATTTAATCGAATGTCATTTCATTCAAACATAATTTTACTTAAGTACGAACTAAAAGTACATTTTTTAACGAAACTGTTATGTTAACTTAAGTATGTCTAGTTAGGGCTTATGAAATTATTTATGTCGATTAACACATTATTATCTGTGTCTTCTAGTTCTTTTGATCGACAACTAAGTGTTTTAACTGTAAAAAAACGATTTCGTTTTAATGTACGTAAGGTGAAGTGGGGTAAATGTGTAATCGGGGTAAGTGTGTCACCACGCCAGAAATTCTATATTTCTAGCCGTTAAATTTAAAATGACAAAAAATTACATTTCTTAGTTCTCAATGTTTTCTCTATCGAACTAATACATGAAACAAAGAAAAAAAAAAAATAACAAAACAAAATTGTAATATTAAAATCTCTAAATAACTACATTTACTCCACCATTAATAATACCATTTTTGGTTACCCATAACACAATTACCCCATTTTTCGGGGAAGTGTGTTACACGGACATCAATTTATTTATTTTTCTCTAATTTACAAACTAAATAATCTGCTAGTTTCTAATGTACAAATAAACATAACTAGTATTTAAGTTAATAAGTGTTTAAAGTATCGTTTAAATATCTTCTCAAACAAAAATTTCACGATGTAATATATTTGAACTATGTATTTTCTATAACACACTTGCCCCACTTCACCTCACCTTATATAACTGAGACTAACTAAAGGCTGTTATTTTTGTAGCTTTGATATTTACTAGTTCGGCCAGACTAGGTGTTGGACAGTTTCATCCTCCTCCTCTGCTCTACATATTCTGCAAAAGTCGTTTGAGGGAAGTCCAAGTTTTCTGGCATGTTTACCAATTAAACAATGACCTGTATGGCCCTTACCCTAGTGTGAATGTCCCACCTTTTCAGAGTTAGTAGGTTAAGCAGTGGTATGCTTGCTCTAAGCATTAATCTGACAGTAATATTTAAATAGCTGATACATTTGAATTAAAGCTGCTGAATGCTGTTGCTTTAATTCAAAATAGTAACTAACTGCTGCTAAAATGGTTATTAATTTGTATTGCAAATGCATTGTGTAAAAAGATATATTAGGCAGAGCAACTCCTGAGTCATAATTGAAATTTTTATTTATAAAAAAACAAAAATAACGAACAAAAAATTTTTAAAAAAATATTTTTTTGGTTAAAGTTAGTTGACTTGAAAAAACTTTATTTTTTTAGTTTTTTTTTTTTTTTGTTATATTTAAAACTGTCAAATGTCAAATAAACGACTGAAGAAATTCAAAATGCATCAAAACTAGTAGAAAAAAAATATAAAAAATGTCAAAAAATTATTTAAAAATCTCGAATGAGCTCGAATATACCTATACATAATTTGTAACTACGTATGTTTGCTCGTATAAATCATAACAACAAAAAAACAACAATAAAAAAATTAAAAATATTTTTTTTTTGTAAAATGTCATTTGCTTGGGTCATCATTATTTTACTTCTTTTTATTTCTACCAGAACACTCCATATGTTCTACCAAATCAAGTCAACTAAAAACTTGTCTCAATTGGTTCTTTCAGTATTTTTTGTTACCGTTGTTTGTTATTTTTTGTTTTTTTTTTTTTAATAATAAATGCACCATCATTTTTGCTAATCAAAATATCAAATATCAAAAATGGCAACTCATTGATGATGGGCTAATACAAAAACAACAAAAAAAAAATTTAATATAAAAACACAAAACTATAAGAAAAACATAAAGTAAAAAAAAAAAAACGTCTTGACGAAATCAGAATGGCGCTGGTTTATTTAAAATCCCACAGGACTTGTAAGTTTATTTTTACTTTTTTTGGTATACAAAATTTGATCTGCAAATATTCACTTTTATTGAAGACCCTTTTTAACGGGTTACCTAAAAACACAAAAGTGCAAAAAACAAAAACAGTCAAAAAAAAACTTATCACTTTTGGTGGTAAAATGACCACAATATCGTGTCGGTTTTTACACCGTTAAAGGTGAGAGACACCTTAATAAGGTGAACACAAATATTAAGAATATAATTTTTTTTCTTTTGTTGATTGACGACACACTCTTTCGGTATCATCTGTCCTCTTCTTATGAACATTGAATATTATTGAAAAAATAATTATTTGATGAACTTTTGAAGCATAAATAAAGAAGAGGTAATAATTACCAATATCTACATGATTATTTTTTAATGATATTGAATTACATAAAGGGATATAGATATGACAAAATGTCAAAATTAATTTGATTATAGCTGATTAACCATTATTATTTTTGTTTTTTTTTTTGTTAAATTTGGGTAAGAACACAAATACTCGGGATCAACCATATGTTAAAAAAAAAAAAATTCAAAATGAGAAATAATTTTTTAGTTAAAAATTATAATGGACGAACAACACTCATCATAATATTAGATAGGTAGGTAGGTATATGGTAAAGAAATTTGAATGAGTGATTTTATCTTAAGATATCATGGTAACAATATTATAATTTGCAACTAATTTTAGAAATTAAAATTTTTTTTTTAAAGTTCTCACAGTTACCAAAAATATTCAGCAAAGAAAATATTCTAGATTCCAAAGATTAATTGAAGTGTCAGAATATTCTTACACTTGATTCAATAATCATCATCGTAATGATGATAATTATTATCATGGTTGTTGTTGATTTTTGGGATTTTTTAAATTTTGTTATTATAGAACTGCGAAGGTAACTTTTAAAGCTACCATTTACTGTTACTATCTATTTTACTCATATATTGCAATGGAATTGTTTGAGATATTGAATCGATATGGTTGCAATAAAATTTACATTCTTACTGTTCTATTTTGGTTAATTCTTTACATGAATGTTTATTTAACAATATTTGCCTAATGAAGTAAAAAACATGGATAGTGTAGGGTATTTCAAAAAAGAAAAAAAAATATATTCTTATAGTAAATTTACAAAGTTAAAATCACAGTAAAATTATTGTGTAAAATTTTTTTGAAATATTTTTGTAGATTTAATGTGATTTTTTCAATATTTGCTCAGCCTTTTTTAAAGTAAGTGATTTTGTGCGACAAATTAATATTATCTACGGTTTTTATATCGTAAAAAAAAAACTAATTTTTACATATTTTTAAAAATTATTCTGATTGTACTGGCTTATTACCAGCTATTCTTAGGGCGTTTCTGAACTTAGCACTAGCATACATGCGTACTATTTGTCGTACTATTTTAATAAATTTATAAAAAATAATTAATTCTTAGGAGTAAAATCAGTATTGCCATAATACATTTTTTTTTAAATTTTCATTTCAAATTTTTTTTTTTAAAACAGCAAAAAGTGGTTTATTCTAGCAATGCTTAGCAGCATTTAGCAACATTTATTATTATAATGACTATGACACCGATATAAATTTTATATTTCAGTTTGTTTTGAATTATTTTTTGGCTTAACGAAAAAAAAAGTAATGGCTTCCAAAAAATTTAAATGTAAGTAGGAAGAATTATATTTTTGTATTTTTAATTACTATTTTATGAGTGACATTAGATTTTGAATAATTATTTATTTGTAATTTTAGTGATAATTTTAATGACATTAATGACTACATATACATACAAACTTTTCTTTTTTTTACTTTTTTGATATTTTATTTTTTTAGTGCGCAATGTGATAGTTTAGTGCTAGGTTCGAAAACGCGCTTAGTTTTAATGTAAATTATGTACTGATCGTTTAGATTTCTTAACTCAATATAAAACACTGTAATAATTTTAATTTCTATTCTATTTTTAATCTGTCAAAGTCAAACACCGATTTGAAAAATTTCATATCTGGCTTAGCCTATCCTTTTTTTGAATTTCCTGTTTTTTATGTTTTTATTTCAATTTTCAATATATTTTTGTAAGTTTTGTAATATTTTTTAAAAAAATAATTCCCAAACGTCCTTTATATCGTTTTGAACACCTCTTCTTAAAACTTTTTGTTGTACAGTTGAATTTAATTTTAGTGTTGGTGTTATTATTTAAATTGATAAATTTGTTATATTTTGCAATTATGATAGTAAAGGTGAGTGCTATTTTCAAAAAAAAAAAAATATATATTGTTTGCTGTCTTTTTTTTATTGTATACTACAGGTTATAATCATAAAACATTATTTATATGTTTACAGCATGAGAACAATATACAAAATGCAATTCCAATGAATTTCACATTCTATTGTTTTGTAAAGAAACAATCTATGTATCTATTTTGCATCTGGTATATGGATGATAGCAAGATTATATAGGATTGAAATAAATTTAGGTATTATTAAAATTGTTATTAGATATCCTGATTTCTTATTTTTTAGGGATAGGTAAATTTTTTCTTCGTTTTTTATTAATTTATTTTATTAGTATCTATTATCTATAATAGGGATAGTATTTTGAAGAAATCTAATGTAAAAACTAGCTCGTAGTTACATATTATTTTAATTTTTTTTTTAGTTAAAAGTTGGTTCTATATAGGATTGTCTGATCCGTGTGGTTTTAAGATTTTAATAATGGTTTTAATTAACCGTAAGCACGGTAATGGCAAGTATAATAATGAATAATTTAATGGTAAACCGTAATGAAAATTGTTATTATTTCGGAATTTTAAAAGTGACATGCCAGTATCATAAATCTGGGACAATGAACATAGTCTTATATAAGGTTGCATGAAAATGTCTTCGGGAAGAATTTTTTGGGGTTTCAAAATTCTTAATAGCAATATTTATTTGGTAATGAATAATAGCCCCGAAAAACAATTTATGATTTTGAGTCAGAAAAATAACAGATTTGTGTCTAAGGAACGAAATGGCGGAAATTCGACTTGTATATCGAAATAAGTACGTTGTATTGAAGTGGCAACACCTTATTCAGGGTATGTTTCCGCATGACAACCGATTCGGATATTTTTCGTATTATTCGTCCAATTTAAGTCCGAATATTTATCTGTCTGGTTTAAAAATCAGACTGATAACATATAACAATTTAGATATGTTGTAGGCAAATTCGATGAAATCGGTGAAATTTCAGGTATAATTCAGTAATTTTTCAGATATTATTTCAGTTAACTTGGAAACAACAATCCTCCACAATTGTTACATGAGTAATACAACAAAACTTAGAACATGAGTAAAAAAAGGCAGCCTACTATTCCTCCCCTGTTCAACACAGTACTTGATGAGGTTATTATGAAAGCAACAACCAGAGCCAGAGGAATAAAATGAACTGTCACAAAAACACTAGATGACTTAGAATACGCGGATGACATTGCCCTTCTCGTCTATACACACAATGACATGCAGGAGAAAATAAGAAGTTTGATAAAAATGCGTTAGAAGTTTGTCTCAAAATCAACACTAACAAAACAAGTTGTCTCAGAATTATAACGCAATGAAATGGGGCACTATTCCAGTACAATCAACAATGAAGTAATAGAAAATGTCACCGAATTCTATTACCAGGTTTTATAAATACTACAAGTGCAGGCACTAAGAAAGACAGGGAAAATCGATTAAAATTAGGCAGAATTAGTTTAGGAAGACTGTGGGCTGTGCGAAGACAACCTCACATTGCGAGGGACATGAAACTTAGAATATATACCTACGTGAAATCAAAAATATTGTATCATAGCGAAACATGACTAATAAACCAGAATTATACAAGAAAATGCAGGTTCTAAATATTCTGGCCCAAATTAATTAAGATTTATTTTTACAAAAATGAGCTACAATTAACCTATATTTATCTATATTAAACATTATTTAACTACTAAAAACACTATATTAACATTCATTTATAATAAACTGGCTCTTTTGAGAAGTTCTTGTATTATTTTATTGCTTCATGGGCAATGTATATATATATGTGTTTTATTAAATAAGATAATAATATCTACTATCGGATTTCTAGAAATAAAGAAAAAAAAGTAAAAAGATTAGTAATTTAAAAAAATAATAATTTTACCGACTAACACTCGGACACATTTTGCCAATTTTCACCTGAGGAATAATAGAAATTAATTTGTTTTTAATTAAAACCAATTTTAATAGATATAAATTAAAAATTGAAAGGGATATAAAGGTTAAAGCAATCTTTAATTCATATAGCCCAACAAAATTAAAATTAAAATTTTAAAATTTTTAGAAAATATTAATTTTACAAAGGAAAACTTGGACACACTAAGTCTAATTTTAGCTCAAAAAGAAATATTTTTAATATTTTTATTACATCATCATTGTCCTGCAACCCCATCCGTGGACATAAGCCGGAAATAAGATCTTTGCATCGGCTCTAATCTGCGGCTAAGCTCTTCAATTGCGTCGATTTTCTTTACTGGGTATTTGATTCTGTTAAGACTGTGGTTCTGTAATTATAATGTATATGAATTAATTTTTAATTCTTTCTTAAAACTACATTATGTACTCACCTTAATTAATATATTTATGCACAGGCCTATTTGATCATCTATACTTTCATTATATTATTATACTTATCCAATTGTTTATTTTTATTCTTTTGTACTCCTAACATTATTCATCATAAATCATAGAATATTGTACTATTTACTCATGTATAAATCTACCTCCCAAACTCATTGGAAATCTGTTTATAAAAATATTAAAAATGTCGCTTTATTAAATGCTTAACTTGAACTTAAAAACAATGAACATATTTAGTATAAGTGTGCCTAATTGACAATTACTGATAAATATATTAACTGCTTAGATCTCTACCAGAACTAGTTATACTAAATACATTTTTATTTCATTAAATAGATTTTGATTAATTTTGGTTACTACACCATCATCGTATTTATTAATGTACAATACAAATTATCAACTTTATATAAGAAATGTGATCTAATGTATAAGTTGATCAATACTTTATACCAAAATTAATCAAAGGATTTTTGATCAAAATGTAACCACAACTTCCAAAAATATTCTATCATACCTAATATCTTACTAGTTCTTTGATATAAAAATATACTTTTACATTTTTTAACTGCTTTCATCACCACATACCTTGTCATATCATCTCATCATAAATCGAATTGTAGTATATCCTATCTATATTCATATATTTTCATACATTTAAAGTCATGTACAACGAAATGTAGAACGTATATTTTTTTAGAACTTGACTCATTTCAAATCATCACTGAGATATCTCAATTGAGCATTCAAACTTCAAAAATAACAATTAAAGCCCAAAAATAATTTTAATCTAAAAAAAATATTTGTAATTTACACAAAAAAAAAAAAACAAAAACAAAATAAAAAAAACTGTTCAATTCAAAATGTGCAAACATACTTAACTCGTCATAAAAATCTAAAATGAAAATATATTTTTTATTTATTATATTTTTTTTTTCAAGGATCAAATTTTTTATGACCTCGATATAACGCAATGCACGTGAATGTGTTAACAATAAATTATCCTTCATCACAATAATAATTGTACTTTTTAGTAAATTTGCTTTACATACATAATACTTAAATAATTACAGTAAAACGTTTATGCATTATAAGAACCACTCAATAAAAAAAAAAAAAAAACTATAAAATAAAAAATACAACTGTTAAATTATTATTGAACATTTACAATACAGGTAACCAACCGTCACTATACCCATAAAATATTGTTACCCTCTTTTTGATTTTATTTTTACTAATACATTAAGTGTCAATAGTAATTGAACAGAATTTGCAGCACTTTGTAAAAGTAAATATTTTTGCATGATAAATTTGTTTGTGGTGAAGGATAAGGACTGAAGGAATTAATAAACTGTTATTTTGCAATTAAGCGAAATAATAAGTTCTTATATAGCTATATATTACATTTTTACATTAGGTGATCATAATAATATTCAGACTGATCATATAGGAGTACCATGGTAAAGTGATAATAATATAAATATGTTCGAGATAGACTGGCCCAGAAGGAAATGTTGAGTGAGGCTAAAATATGTCAAGAAGGGACAATCTAAGTAAAAAAGTAAGAATATATGCCAATAACAATTTCATTAATTTTTTTGAGAAAATTTCTACGACTTGTTTGCAAATAATCGTTCTTAAATCACTTGTTATATCCAGTTTGTTTATAACAAAATTTCACAACCTCACATATTTATTGGTTTTCATGCTAAAATAAATGCATTATTTTTCTACGTAAAAATGCAAATTCCATCTTCTTAGCCGCTACAAAGCTTACTTCCCCTGTGACCTCTTGAAAATCTATAAAGCTTTCATACTACCGAAAATGGAGTACAATTCTCACATATGGGCTGCGCCTCTAGTATTGCGTTAAAACATTGGATAAAGTCCAAAAATGGGCTATTCGTCTAATCAACGACCCAAATGTGACAGCCCATCTTGCTCCTCTTGGACATCGTCGTATAGTCGGAGCTCTCTCACTTTTTTATAGATATCTCGTAGGCATCGGCACATGCTCAGTGGAAATTAAATCTATATTACTTCCACTTAAGCGTTTCCCCGGCGAAACACGAAGGGCAGCATGTGCTCATCCCTACATCTTTGAAATCCCTAGATGGCAAAAGACAAGTTATGGAAATTCGTTTATAACTTCAACATCCCGAATGTGGAACCAAATTCCATCTTATGTGTTCCCAAAACATGACAAATTTTATATTTATGACCTAAACAAATTCAAGACGAACATTAACATTCTAAATATTCACAAAGAAAGAGCGTGTCGCTAAACCTAAGAATTTGTTACTAAGTCAAAAAAAGTGAAAACGGCTTATGAAGCCTTTGAATACTCAACCGACGATATACTAAATTATCACAATATTTATGTATCTCAGTATATTATATATCTTTTATAGTTTAAACCATAACTTGTATCATTCATGTTTCCCAATAGCGGTAGTCATGATGCCAATCTTTTTCATGAAATTATCTTCAATAATAAAAGTGTTTTTTTTTTTTTTTTTTTTAGAAAAAAATCATAAAACTCTAGGCGAAATAGAATCCAGACACATTCTAATCAAACAAGCATTCTAATAATTCGGAGTAGGGTTGTGGAATCTTAAATTCCCGGTAAAAAAATAATTTTTTTTTGCATATATTTTTCTGCTTTAAGAGAATCGGGGTCCAATAAACTTGTGAGGGCTATTGTTTTTTAATATAAAATGTTAACTACTGCCGTTTTAAGAAAATTTATACGTGCATTTTGGCTTTATCTGGATTGTTGTCTTAATTTTTTATTTTGCTTTTGTTGTCTTTAAATTGTATATGGTTTTTGTCGCATTTGAATTTCGTCTAGAAGTTTTTCGAAATTTGTAGCAAAGCCTGAAGTCCAATGAAAACGACACGACTTTCTGTTGCGACAACATATGTTCAATCATGTTTTGAACAAATGTATTTAAATCGCATCATAGCAAATAGTACGACTCGACAAAGTCGATGAAAAAAATTTCATAAAAATTTGTCGTTTTTGCACAGCGACATTTCATTTTAATACCTCTAAACCATTAAAATAAAACGCTGTTTATTTTTGTTTAAAGATTGTTGTTCGAAAATGAAAAAAAAATCGCGCATTCATGGAACTTGCTTCATTCATTGGACTTCAGGCCTTATGGATTTTTTCTGTTCCAATCATCTTACAAACTTAAATAAATATATGTATTTAATCCATGTTCAAATATTTTTATTAAACACTGTACATGTACTACTTAATCCGTATTACCATAGTATTACCATTTAAATCATATAGGATTCATACTTACATACAAAAAAAAAATGTTGGTTTAAACAGAAAATGAAAACAAAATACAAAAATAAAAAATATTTATTTGTTATTCTGTTGTCATCACTGCATAAAACTTAACAAAAGATTTTTCGCTGATTCTTCCTTTTTGAAAGGAGACATCAAACCCTCAATAAATTTACAAAAAAACAAAAAAAAAAAAAAACAAAAACAAAAATATGTTTGTAAAAACAATGTAAAAAAAATTTCGCGCTTACCTTTGTTATTTCAATAAACCCAATACAAATAAAAATTATTAAAAACATGGAACGAGCTAACAGGAATAAATTGCATCAGGATTCAAAAACAGAAAAAAAAATCTGGATGTGCCACTATAGAAAAAATAAGATGAAAATTTCTTGATCATAAATTAGAAAATTGTCAGATTTTTTTTTTTTGTTGTTTTTTTTTTCTTTATTTTAAAAAGGCAAAATTTATTGTTTTGTTAGAGGTTACCGAAATCAATCTACAACTCTTGTTTAATTGTATGCAGAATATTTTAGTTAATTTAATTATTAAAGATATTTTTGGATATTTTTGAATATATAGGATAACCTTTAATAAAAGTATATCTAAGGTTCACTTCCAACCTAACTGATATGGCTGCCATCCTTTATTTTTTGTTGCTTTTAAACGAATGTGATATGGAAAATAATCTCTCGTCCTCAAAAAATATTCTTTCTAAAATTTGCAAAAAAAATGCAATTTATTGTAATGCTCAACAACCAACAACTGAAAAAAAAAAAAAAATATTTTTGAAATTGTAAACAATAGAAAATAAATTACGAATTTTTGAGTACTAAACTATACTAAAATAAGAAGGAACTTCCATATTGAAATTTGGAGAACTTTCAATCCGGATTAATTAATGATGAAAGTTTTTTCTTTTCTTTTTTCGGTACAAAATTAGGTTGAATACCATTAGGGTGTGTTGTTTTAATTTCATTATTAATATTTTATTTTTTTCAAAAATATGAGGTAGATATTTTGTATTTGATTTTTTACTCACTATTAATTACATATTTGATTTTATTGAATATTTTGAGTTCGCTATAATAGCTTTTGCAAGCAGCTGAGTTAATATACATGCAAAAAAAAATGTTCTTGCTGTCAGTAGGGATATTTTGGACGAAGCCGTGTTATGATTTTCTTTGAAGGTTATATATTATGGTTTCATTATTCGATTTTGGGAACGCATTTGTTGGAATATGATTCCACATTATGGAAAATTTGGCTATGAACTAATTTTCATAGCTAGTTTTAAACCATCTACGAATTTTCATTGCTTAGGAGTTGCACTTTGAAGCACTAGAAGGCTAGTACAAGTACAAGTACTTCGATGGAACGATTTCCTGTCAAACAAAGGAAAACGTCACATTTTGGTTGTCAATAAGGCGAATGGTACGCTTTCGAAGTTAGTCAAGATAATTTAAAGCGGTTCGTGACACGCCAATCAAAATATGTGATTTTTTCCATATTAGCTTGTATGATCTACAGATATTTAATCCTAGAAGGATAATCTACGTCGAAATAATCAAACGAAAGGGTTTTATTTTGCGATAAGTTAAATAACAACTGAGAAAAATAGACCTACTACGTCTATCATTTATGAGTATAACATAATTTTACCAATTTTATCACAATGGCTTGATGAATGAAAATATTTTTCGAAGGTTATTTATAAATATAATAAACAATTTTGGAGACAGAACTGAGCCTTGAATAGGTACCCTGAGCAAAAAAATATGTTTGGCTCAACTATAAAATTAAAGAACAATTTGGTTGGAAAAATATAGTTACATTAACCATATTACATCATGTAATTATGGGTTTATATAAAGCTAAAAAGTTTCTTACATGGTTGAATGAAATATAATATGGTTGGAACCAAAATAATTTATATTCCTCACAACAATATTATTATATTCGCAAACATAATTATGTTTGCAGCAATATTATTTATAATTGAAACAAAAATAATTATGTTTGGAGTAAACATATTGTAGTTATTTTCTACAAGCCGATATTTTGTTCTTAACTAAAATATTGTTGTTTTAAATATGGTTCATTTAAATACTATGTTAAAAATAAATATAATATGGCTGAATGAAAAATATTATAGTTGCAATAATATTATTTTTAATTGAAACAAAAATAAATATAATTAAGGTAAACATAATTATACTTAAAATAATAACAGAACACAATATATATTTAATTTCTATAGGATTATATTTTTCTGTCAATTATAAAATGGTTGTTTAAAATATATATTTGCAACGAATGAATTTCAATGAGTTCCAATAAATATTTGGTTAAATTGTTGCTTCTTTTTTTCAATCAGAATTTACACAAATAATTTTTATTTTTAACTGTAAAAAATAAAAAAAAGAGATATTTAATAGTCAAGATTATTCTTAAAATTAAAAAGTACTTATATTATAGCATTTGACAAGAGACTTAAAAATAAGTAAGTTTTTGATTTAAACAAGTTATTAAATAATCATTATTTCAACTTATGTTGAAATGTTTCCACTGGAAAGATTTTATCCAGTTTCTCATAAGGTACTTCTCATTGTCTATGAAAATTAAAAGACAAATTAATGGTTAGTTTATAAAATGATTAATGCAAACACTATACTAATCTAGATAGTTATATCCATTAACTGAGGATTTTTATATTACGCTTTTCATTTATAAACTCGTTTTGAGTTCGTAAAGAGCAACAGTAGACTGAAAATTACAGTGAATTTTTATTCTTGAAGAATTTTATTTTAACGCCAAATACGTAATGCTGCATATTTCAACTATAATTTAATTACTTCAATTATAATATAACTATAATATCATTGCTTCAATGATATTATGGTTACTTTAATCATAAGGCAACTATAATATGATTGCTTCGATCATAATATGATTAGTATTACTACAAATATTTGTAAAACAACTATTATATGATTCCTTTAGTCAAAATAATATGTTTGCTACAACTACTTGATTATGAGCTTCATAACCATATTATTATGATATCCACAACCATAAAATTTTTGTAAGGAATATAATTTATAGTTGGTTTATATTTTTTTTAAATATAATACATAAGTACATAATTTATTACAACGTAGTTATATATTTCGATTAACTATAATATTTTAAAGACAAATATAATATGTTTCTATCAACCATAGTTATATTCTTCATTAACATATCAAATGGTTGTTTCAACTATATCTAACATAATAAACTTAAAGTAACCATAATATGTTTATCGTAACTATTGGATAAACACATTATTTATCTTAGTGTACCTATATTTTCTTTTACACCCTTTGGTAACATAATATGACTGTTATATAATTTCTTAATACCACTCTATTTTGAACTACTTGCTTCATTTCCACCCATGTATGTCAACTATTTTAATGCAATTTTAATTCTCCTCTAATTTAGTTTCTGTCAATAACTAACCCTTAATGGATTTCCTTCCATATACAGTAGCTTCTGTAACAGCTTTTAATGTTTTTAACTGAAGGACTGCATAAAACTTACACCAACTACAGCAATCGTTTAATATTAAATTTCATTCAATCACAACAACACACCGTTATGCTTCCATTTTAATTACCAAATACAATAAAAAAATAATACGATTCTGAATCAATTTAAACTATTAAATTTAATTATATACGATTAATAAAATTAAATGCTTCCATTTTTTCTATTCATAAATAACTGAACTCCTGCAGTTCAATAGAAACTACTAAATAATAAATTTTAATGCCCAACTTCTTTTCATTTGAACATCCATTTTTTATTTTTATTAATAAAATACGAAAGGTTATTTTTACTATGAATGAATTGATTCCGTAACTAATTTCCACCTATTTAATAGTAGCAAGGTAATCAAATAAATAATATTCTCTAATCTTTATGTTTATTCAGAAAATACCATAAAATTGAATGGAGCTACAGTAGTGGCTGCTGTGGCGGCGCCGCTTGCCATTACCATAATACAACTTGTACCTATTATGTTCTTTCGATTAAGAATAATCAATGAAAACAATAATAATACTCGAAACTGATGGATCGAGACACTACGTTTAACAAAATTTTATCAATTCTTTTAAAAAATAATATTCCATTGTATTCTAATTTTCTTCATTGATTCCTTCTCTCTCTCTCTCTATTACAATTTCTACGTTTTAATACTTTCATTCTATAGAAAGGTATCCAGTATGTTTCAAGCATCACATTGTGTGGAATTACATAAAAATAATTATTTAAAAGCATTTTGATATCAGATATGCTACACTCTACAGTACCGAACACAGGTAAATACATAAGAGAAGGTAACAAAAGGTATTTTAAATGAAAAATAAACACGTTAAAAGTTGAATAATCGAGTCAATAACATAATCCCTATAAAATTATTTATTTTTATTTTTTTTTTGTTTTTTTTTTATGATATTGAAATGTAAAAAGATGAATGAAATGGTTTCAAAATGTTTAATTTTTAAATTGACCGTATTTTATTAGATTGTGAATATTTAAAAAAATGTACTATTGAGGCTTTGGTTTATAATATAGTTTGTGATTGGCTGAAGAAAAGAATTGGGTGTCGGCTTAATTTTGTTATATCTTATAAGAAAAATCTATCCCCACTCTTAACAATTTAAATCCAATTTACTTTAAATGTCACAGCTTTGCAAATGACAGTACTTTGGTGGCATTTTTTTGTTTTATCCGGGAATATCTAATGCTATAGCAGCCGAAATTAGTAATTGAAAGGAAATAATAGTTAATTGATTGGCTAAATAATAGTTAAATGATTTGACTAAAATTTATGACTGGGTTAACAGAGCTGAGCTTAACTCGTTAAAAACTCAAAATTGTCTTATTATACGCAAGCTTCTAAAATTTGAACCTAATCTTTTTTTCTATGTTGTTACTTTACGAAAAGTGGATTGACTAAGCAATTTAGGTATGCGTGTTAATTAAAAAATATTGGGAATGAAAACAGCTGCCGAGTGGTTAGTTGGGCTATTTAAGCCGATGTAAAGCTATTTTGTATCTTTGGAACTCCTTAATATTTATAGATCCCTTAGACGCCCCAAGACATTGTATTGCGGTTCAGGCGGAGGCGATGGCAATAAAAGAAGCATTACACTGGCTGAAATTCAGCGTATTATTTTAGAAATATAGCGTATTAAGTTAGAAATATCTGTATACTCATAGACCGCAATTAAAGCACTGGAGTCAGTAACCATCAACTCTAAAACCGTGTTGGCCTGTTGCAGTTCTTTGGACGAACTAGCGGATCGGTTCAACATATTGTTACGATGGGTATCAGGACACCGTTATTTTCCGGGTAACTGTATTGCAGATCAACTTGCTAGAGAGGGTACTATAGTAGAAATCCTTCCGGAAAGGATCAATCTTGGTGCACCTCTAGCTACCTGTAATTTATTGCTTCACAAAGATGCAATAAAAGCTTCAAACTTCAGATGGTGAGCTAGACCAGACTGCAACACCACCAAGCAAATCTGGACTATGCTGAGCCTAAAGCGATCTCTTAACCTACTAACTCTGAAAAGGTGTGATATTAGCACTATGGTAGAGGTCATTCTCTAATTGGTAAATATGCCAGAAGACTGGGACTCCTCAAACGACTTTTGTAGAACATGTGGAGAGGAGGAGGAAGATGAAACTGTTCCACATCTACTCTGTTCCTGTTCTAGTCTCTATCATTAAAGGAAAACCCTTCTAGGAGCCTTCTTTCTGGTACCTGGGCGTCCCAAGATGGAATATAATTCACACATTTAAAAAAGATGATGACAATAAAATTGTTGACTAAAAGTAAATTGTGCCTATAACCAGTAGTGACTATAACCGATTTTTACTGTAATTGATGTCAAATTGATGATGGTTTCATGGTACATATTGTGATTAAGATTATAGAGATATAAGGATAGGCTAATAAAGATAAAAACTACTAAAAATAGTAAAATACATTTATTGTTTACACTTTTATATTTTATATCATTTTTAAATCACTTTTTTAAAGCTTTTCATTATTTTAATTTAAATTTACTTTAATATTTTAAAAACAAAATTTTTCAATTAATAATACAGAAACATAACAAAAGTTTAAATTATATAAAAAACCAACATATAATTTTCTTTTTCTGAGAGTAAGAGATCATTAATCGATCTATCATGAATTTATTATGTATGAAAGGTGGTTTTAGTAATGGTTAAAGGCTCTCACTACCATTGTTTCTTTGCACACACGTGACTGAAACCACTTGATGACCTTCGAGGATTCCCATACCCACAGGATGACGGTTATCCAGGATTTTTTAAATAAAGTTGCTACAGTGCAATTGCACAGGGGTACACTAGTAGAAAGTAGTAGAAGAAAACCAATACCAATATTATGCGTTACCACAACTTGGTAATATATCTTGCAAATGTTGACGGATGATCAAAAAGGTTTGGCAATGAACTGCATTCAGTTGTTATTTTCATGTCTTTTTTTCCTCTTTTTTTAGATACGATATTATTTTAATAACTAAAAGGCTTTTTGTCATAGTTTTTGTTGTTAGTGATAGGGATATGACATACCCAATAGTTTTCTTACCTGCTTTTTTATTAACAATCTTTTAACTCATAATTGTTGAAATTTAGTAAAAATAAAAAGAAGCTACCAAATTTTGTTACTAAATTTTTTCGGTTAGTGCAGACCCCCCGATGGGTTTAAAGAGTTAAAAGAATTTTTAATTTTATGTTGCTTAGAAAAATAATCAACAGTTTGGGTTTTACAAAATATAGATAATATATGTACCAAATTTTTATATATATATATTTTAAATTAAATAAATTAAAATATTTATTATATATGTATTTGAAGATTGAATTGTATTTCAAAGACAAAGGGAACTGAAACTTAGCTCATAAATTATTTTATTTGTTCATTGTTGAAGAAGGTTTGTTTCAGTTGTGTTCAGTAAAATTAAAATTAAATTGAAATAATAAGGAGTAGCGTTAATATTTCTACTAGAAGTACATTAAAGAATAATTCATAAGTATTGTTTATTAAAATGAGTGTATTGAAATCTTATTTTTTGAAACAGGAAAACAGGTGTGCTTAAAATCAGATTTCAATCCATAATGGTGTAATGCCTTTAATTACTTATTACTGCTTCAAGCCATGTACAGCGTACAATAATGAAAAGGCTTTAAAAATATTTAAACCTTTCATTATTTCCCTAATTCCTGTAACAAACGATTTTTTTTGTAAGAGTCCAGCTTTCATATGCCTAGCCGTATTTATATAGGATTAATATTGTCTTATATTATGTTCTCATTTTTGTGTCCCACTTTGTTCCTATTTCTTAGCAGAATTAAAAATACGTCCTATTCGATAGAATAATAATTCTGCTTTTGATTGAATTAACAATTTATTAAGTCAACTGGGGTTTAATGATTTGTTTTAAAATGTAGCAAATAATGTAAAGAAGTATTTGTCGTTTATTCTCATTTAGAAAATAACGAACTTTGAAATTTCAACTTAACTTAATTAAAAAAATAAAACTAATTTCACAGTAAATTAAAAATACGGCGAAATACGGCGCCATTTGATGAAGTTAACAAACTTCTGAAATGATGAAATTAATTTTTATAATTCTACTGCTAAAGAATGCCTTAAATGACATTTGAAGGTAAGTAGGGAGTATTAGCTTTTTTAAGCTCTATATAATCCCATATTAGGTTTTTGTGATGGTGAGTGAGTTGAGAGCTAGTATGGCTGCTTTGCATTAGTAGGTGTGAAACATTAATTAATTTTAGAAAATTAGAGTCTCTAGCGAGAAAATAGAGCTATATTTATTTACAAACAATCTTAATACTGCAATTTGTTAAGCATGTTTTCAGTTGTAGTTTGTGTGTGGTTTTTCTAGTAAGCTGCCAATGTAATAATGCCATTTTCAGATTTTAATTCCTCATCATAGATATTTTGATGTCGAGAGCACACTCCATATCAAGAAAAACGACAGTACATATTTTTGTGTTTCTAATATTTTTTATTACTTTTTTTCTGTTAGATTTAGGAAAACGTTAATTGTCGATTTTACGTGCTGATAAACATAATACTTTGCATGTAGCGGTGTGTTCAGCTATGTGTTCGGTTATGATTCGGAATTTGTTGGTCCAATAGCCTTTACATTGTTTTTAAGAAATTTGTTTCGACTATTTTTCAAGCACTAGGTATGTAGCCCCAGGTGTGATTAGCTTTTAAGCTTAATTAGTCTCTTGAATCTACTCATTTAGATAAATTGCTTGGTATATCTTTTTGCGATGGGTTTGCTTGCACAGTTTTCTTGCCCGGATACTGAGTATGAGCCATAATATCAAGTGTTTCTAACCTGTTTTTATACTGTAGGTATATTTACTTTTTTACTGCACCCATCCTATTGTTATATTACTTAGAGAGGATATTTGTGTAGATTTCCCCAACTAGACAGATTGTTTCTTGTCTGGCAAAATGTTTTAAAGGCTCTTTCTTATTTCTGTATTCAGTAAGAGCAAAACTAAAATTAAAAAACCATTGCTATTTTATTTGTTGTTTTATTGTATTAAAACATTTTTAAATAGACAAAATAATCTAAATTACAGATCTAATCTTTAACAGCACTAAAATGCAGGAAAAATTAATTCAAAGTTCAAAACAATTTATTCTGTCACTAACCTGTGCTTAAATAATTGTATTTTTATTGATTTTTCTATTTCATAATATTACATCACATCGCAAATAGCTAGTGATTGAAATAAGCAATTCATCTCAGAAAATATGTAGTTTTAATTATGATGAGTCATATTCGTTTCCAGTATCGATAGTACATTTTTATAGTAACAAATATATTATTCTAATTCTAATTCGGTTATTGTTTTGTACCGACTAATCTCTATTTGATGTTATCAACAGTATAACTGTGAGTATAATATGGTATCTATATTAAAAATTTTAGTAAGTAATAATATAAGCTACACCTATTAATTGTTATGACTATGAGGAAAAGAAGTTAACTTTAACGATAATAGCTTGAACTACTTCTTATCAGGGTGAGCAGTTTGAACTATGTTGTTATTTTGGAATATTTGCATAAACTATTACAAATTTGTCTTTATACCTTATCTAAATGAATCGGCGTGGCTTATCGGGATATACTTAATAGTATACCTACCTTCTAAGCTACATATTTAATCTTAGTTAGATTCTATCCACCAATTATTCTATTGATTTTAATACGAACCCGTTTCATCTATTTTGAAATCAAATTCGTATTTGACAAGCTAGGAACTTGGAATTTGATGAACGAGATCTTCTAGGCGTTTGATTACTTGTTTCTGATAACACCGTCTTCTCGCGGTGATTATTGCCAGGGTTGCTTGGGTTGTTTACATGAGTTATAGAGGAAAATTAGAAAATTTATTTATCATAATCATGGTCCTGTAACGCCATCCGTGAAGCATAGAGCATATAGAATTGGGCATATATTGCTTCTTCATAATTTTTTAATACAAATAATTGAGATGTTATCAATATTAGATAATTTATTATTAATTAACGAAAAAATTATATTGGAAAGGTGGTCAGAATCTTGTTGAAATAGAGTAATCTGATTTGTAAGTATTTAGAAGGCTATTATTTGTGCAAATTGTGATAGATGAGATACTCTGAGTGATTATTTTTATCAGCAAAAACTTGAGATAATACATTGTAGTTTTCGGTGTTATTAGCAAGCCCATAATATCCCCCATATTCTTGACTACCAACATAACAAAATTTTTCACAAGTCTTTCAGAAATAAAAGTTTATTTAAACGTGAGGCAGATCCATTTATCATAGCATAGCGAATAGTCTTTAAGAACATGGGTGTATGTTTATGGCATTAAAAATTCGTTTTTGTTTCTTATCACTTTTATTAATATTACAATTTTTTGGATTAAATTACCTTAAGTGTTTAAGTTCAACGTGTTAGTCTAATTTAAACAGCACACATTTTTAACTTCATGCCAAATTTTAGCATTAAGATGTCTTAATTAAGCTTTAAATATCAAAAATTCAGATTAAACCTATTGCTTTCGGAAGGAAAAGGGGCTATGAACTTTACGGAAAACAGTTACATGCAACTACTTGGAGCGCTTGAATTATACTTTTAAGGAATTTATCAGGTTTTCTATTTTGTGTTCATGGACATCAGAAGACTCATAATTTGCAATTTTAGTAATATTTTTAAGAACTGATATATAATATTTTTGGAACAGTTCCCAATTAGCATTTTTAAAGTTTAAATAAGATTATTCTTTATCGCTACGGCTACCAGTGCATAATTTAATTCGAGCTGGAAGGTGATCAGAAGTTAAGTAGTGTCAAATAAAGGTCAAAAACCCGAAAGCTGACATTTGATGTTATTTGGAATATAAGTTGCGTTCGATAGAAAATTGATTTAAATTTATCGGTAGTTAACAAATCATTTAAAGTGTTGCCCCATGAATTTGCTATAGATTATTTCTAAAGCTGGTTACGACGATTAAGATTGCACCCCAATTCGATAACTTTTAATCACTAAGGAAAATGTTAATAGGCCAGATTTAAATATTTGTTTCATAATTTTAGTATTAGTGTTATTTGAGCAGTTTGAGGTTAAACAATTTGCTGAATTTCCTGGAATGTGGACTGAATAAATTGGTGTAATCTTGAACTGTACCATAAACTGTATATTTAAGATTCAGAAACTATTGTTAGGGTGTCTGAAATGCTTCTTTCTGAATTCCGTGACAGGTCCTTATGGTAAACTTCATAGTGTACCACATCTTGGGCTTTTATTATTTCCTCTTCATAACAAATCACTCACCGCTTGGTATTAAATTCTGTGATAATTTATTGTATGCAGAAAAGTTGATTTATAAAATAGAAATTACAAGTGATTATCTTTATTCAGTTCTCTGTTAATGTTCAAAAAATTATTTTATATCTTAATTTGACAAAATGTGCTGTAATAACATTTTCTCGTACTCTGCAGTCAATGTTTTTTGATAATGTAGTTTAAATTAATAAGTAATTAAATTAAAGATCTTGGTGTAATTATTGACAATGAGATTTCGTTTTTATGAAATTAGGATTTAGCAACAGGAAATTAATAAACTTTAAGAACATTTCAACTCTCTAAACTTTAGAATAGGATTTTTAGTCTTAATAAATCGGTGGTAGAGAATTGTTCTGTTATTTAGGATACAAAATATCACATTCATATAAATGGGGAATATTAGAAAAAACGACACTGAAATTTTAACCTGCCATTCAAATTCACATACAGAATCTACAAATAAGCAAAGAAGTTTTACAGCAAATACAGGAATGGCTTTATAAGTGGAATATGAAATTTTCTGTTTAAGAAGGGATTATGCGTAGCAGTTGGTATAAATAGTATAATTGTTCCGCAAGCTAATTAGCTTAAATACCTGGGATTTATACTTAAATACCTAAATAAAAGGCAAACTTGGAAAAAGTGGTGATGTACTCAAAAAAGGGTAACTAAAACTGAAGACGAACGAATTTATTGTCTTAGTTAGAAAAACTCTACACTAGATTTGGAATATAAAATGCTGCTCACAAAGCCATTTTGTAGCTAATCTGGTGCTATGGCTGTCAGTTATGGAGAACTGCTTCTAAGAATAACATCAGTTTTCCAAGACTAAGTACATGCTATAGAACTCTGTGTGCGAGAGAATTTGAGAAGAAATTACAAAAAATGTAAAATCTACATTCTCTCGGACAGCAAAGCAGCCATACTAGCTATTAATTCATATACCATCACATCAAAGTTAGTATGGGATTGTGTAGAAATACTTAAAACCCTGACAAAAACTAACAATGTCACAATAATGTTAGTATCTTCTGGCATAGCAGGAAACGAAGCTGCACATTATCTAGCAAGGAAAGCATCGGATACACCTTTCATAGGGCCAAGTCCATTCTGTGTTATTGCCTTGAGCACAGCGAAAATGCTAATGACAGACTGGGTAGAGCAAAAAACTGAGGACTTCTGGACCAACGTTTCTGGAAACGCCTAAACGCTCGCTCAAGAAAACCAAATTCCTTCTTGGCCTCAATAGGAATCTGGTACGTATTTTGGCAGGGATAATAACAGGCCACTGCCAAATAAAGAAACACCTTTTTAAAATGGGTCTAATACAGATAGACCCATTTTAAGATGATTAAGATGATTTTTGGAGAATATGCGAAATAGTGGAAGAATCTATTGAACATCTGCTCTGTGAATGCGAAGAGCTCACTCGCAGCAGACTGCGCCACTTCGAAACAGCTTCCCCCGAATAATGGGAGCTACCCACCATATCACAAAATTAGGTATTCTTAATTACTCAAACACTAGTTACAATAACAAATAAACACGGGTTATCACAATAAGCCCTCTTGCGGCTGCGGTGATATAGGGACAATTCTCTGCCGGAAAAGTTTAAATCTATCTATCTATACTCTTGCTTACAGAAGAGCTTCAAAGATGTAAAAACAGATATGCAACCAGACTGGGCCCAACACGTTTGGCGAGACGCTTACAAAATATTCCTGAAAATAGGAGGTTAAAAAAAGTCACTCGGAATCATTTAAGGCAGAACATCGAAATGAGCGAGCAAATATGAAGTGTCAACCTTCTAATTTTTTAGATTGTTAGATTTGAATAAACCATCAGGGTCAAAATTGTTATGTTATTTTCACTTAGAAAGATTTAATAAATATAGTTAAGAGAGAAGAAATAAAATATTAATAATATCGAAAGAGAACAAATATTTTTTTTGTTTTATATAATTCCAAGTCTATGGGATGAACACCCTAACTGCTTTTAGACAGAGATTTGGAATACACAATCACATAATAACTAGTGTTTGAGTAATTAAAGAATACTTGATTTTGTGATATGCTGGGTATCTCCCATTGTTCAGGGAAAGCTGTTCCCAAGTGTCGAAGTCTGCTGCGAGTGGACCCTTCGCATTCACAGAGCAGATTTTCAAAAGATTCTTCCTCTATTTCGTATATTCTGCACAGCTTGTTGTCTATTAGATCCATAATAGCTTTTCTGTAGATTTTTTTTGTGGTATATCTACTAGTTTAAATGTGTATTCATCTACTGTAGAGTACTTCGTCTTCATAATAGCATAGTTCCATTTTATTACTGGAGATTTTATAGCATTTTTTGCCTTCGTCGAGAATTGAACCTGGGACCCTTCGATTGAAAGGCAGGCACTCTATCTACTGCGCCACCTAGCGTATGGTATGATTTAGGTATACTATATTTGTCTTGTACAGGATGAATTTTTACTGCTAACTAGTTGAACATGAAATTGAGTATAAACTTTCGAAACTTCAGAGCCCTTTTAATAGATGATAGATTTGCTTGTATTATGTTTGTTTTTGATGTATTACCTGGTCGTATATCGTGCCCAGAATTATTTGAATATCTCTTTAAATGTGCCTCAAAAAAATTTAAAATATACTAATTTGTTATATGCTCAGTATTAGAGAACGGACTAAGACTTAAAAGAACCGGTTACTAATTGCACGATTAAATTCAATTCTATTGAATTTCTTTTTTTATTTTAATCATGATAAAATTTAAATTTAAATTTGAACTTCGATCACATTTTTAAAAACTAAGTCGGTTTATTGTTTTTTAATTTGTTTTTTGTTAAATTTTATTATCATGACTGAATTTTATATTTTTGTTTGATTGGATTTTTATTTATTGTTTTCATTTGCAAATAAAAAAAAAAGATTTTGTGAAGTGTTCTTATATTTTGTTGAAAAGTATTTTCGTTGACGTTAAATAATAAGTAAAATAGGTTTACCCAGATCCAGACTGATGTAGCTCAGCAGCTGGAATTGAAGAGTGGATATTGTATAATATTTAAAGAACATGGAGAATGTACAGAAAATTTGTGCAAAAATCCATGTGGGTTGTAACGCAATTGTAAATAGAATGACTTTTGTTTTTATTTACCTAGTAGTTTTACAGCAGTTATTTAGTTTACAGCAAATTTAAATCTGGTATGTTTCGATGTTTTTGAAATTAAATTTCACATTATAAATCATTTATTTTCTTTACCTTAAAAGCCAAGGGTTCGTGAGCAAATCCACAAATTGAAATCCACAAAAATTAAAATCCATAAAATTGTGGCAAATTAAGCCTGGAAAAAGGAGATATCCTCGCATTATTCAACAGTGGCTATACGTCAAAATAATTTATAAATATTCTGTAAAAGACGTAGAACTTTGATTTTGAATCATACTCTAATATCTCTTCTAACTCAGAATTTTACATAAAGTGCCGTACACAATAAAGCGAAATGTGTAAAAGCAAAAACAAGGATAATTTTTGTGGATTTGTTTTTTGTGGGTTTTTTTTGTTTGTGTGGCAAAAGCCATTATGGAATTTGTATTTTTGTGGATTTAGGGACTAACCCAAAAATCAACTCTCAAAATTTAAGTCTAAAAGTATTTGAATAACAAATAGGCCAAATTGATTAATAAATTCTGTTCTTTGATTTCTTCAGTATTCTAGAATATAAATTTTACTCTTTGTTAAATTAGACAGTATTCTAGATTATTTTGCCACACAGTGGAAAATTAAAAAAAACAAATGTGTACCTACATAATTTATCAATATGATAGACTTGTGATAGACTTCGCGATAGACTTAATAATTTTATTTCAAAATAGTACAAGAATTCTAAAGTTAGAAGTTCTAACGTTCATTTCAAATCCATTTGATTGTATATATGTAAAACATAACATTCAGTACAAAAAATTAATTATATACACAACTATCAAATTGTACTTTGAAATCGTAGAGCATGTATATTTTTCGTTAGGTATGTTTATTTTAAATATTTATGAAGTTATAACGTATGTGATAAAAAATATGAGAAAAAACACAAAAAAAAAAAACGTTTTATTCCCAAAAAAACATGTTCTGTTTTTTGGATCGTTAAAATTTTCTCTCACCTCTTCTAAAGTGTGATAATCATCTTGGTAAAAAAAAATTATAACAAAGCCACACACATTTTTCTTGTCTTTGGTTATGTTTTTTTTGGAGATTATTTTGATTTGTTTTCTTGAATCGTTTTGTCTTCTTTTTGTCTTTAGTTTTTGTTTTTTTTTAGTGTATTGTACTTACTTGTATAAAATATTTTGACTTTGACCTTTATAAAAAATGTAATTAAAAAAACAAACAAGTAAGGAAGAGAAAATATTATTTAATCGTGGAAATTTTTGAATTGTATTAAAGTCTCATCTAAATGTATGTATATTTTGTTTAATGTTGGTTGATTGCAGACTTAATTTGAGTTTTACTAGAGATGTAACCTTTCTACTACCTATGTAGAGGATTTCTGTTACATCTACTGTATGTTTGATTTAATTTCAAGAGAAACCAGGATTTCATAGAGCTTTCTTCTACCGGTCTTTGACTTAAGAGAGTATTCACAGATAGGAAACGGAGCTTGTTTCCGTCCTAGATCATGACAAAAATGATTCAGAGGCGTGTCATTTTTAAGAGATACAAATCTAGAATTAGTTTTCTAGCTAGCACCACACAATCCCTTTTATTTAGTTTTTTCTCTCATTTTCAAATGATAGATCGTCCGTTAGTAGCATGTTCCAACGTTTGGGTAACCAATATAGTAAGACTGGCAACAAACTAAGAAATATGACAATGAATGTTTTGCTTCATGTATATGTTATTCTATTGTTAGTAACTTTCAGTAGAACATTTGCGGTACTGCACTTAGGTGGACTGAATAATTTTTAGTATTTATTTATCAATTTTCTGGTATCGACTAATTCAATCCATAGTTTTGCTGCCGACAGCATCTTGGTTCCATCCTACGACTTTTTAAGAAAATCTAACGCCACCTGTACCGCAATCAGCTTGAAGATTAATATACTCATTTAAGAAAGATCTAGCAAAATTTCCTAACTGGCTTAACGCAAACTAAGAACCCAAAAAAGATAAACCAACCAACCCTGTCCCAACCCTGCGAATTCAAGAATAAAATCTACGGTCTTAAAGTCTATAAATATTTTAGGTATAGGGTTTCTTTTACAATATAAAGCCTATTTTTCTCCAAGACATCTGCCCAATATCTATTATTCTTATAACCGTCCAAAGATGAAGTACAATTCTCACATATGAACTGGTGCACTCCAAACTTAACTAGGTTACCTTGAGAAAATCCACAATCGCACTCTACGTCTAACTGGTGGTTCCACCGTTCAGGTAACCCTTAATCCTCTTAACACACGTTGAAATGTTGGAACTCTCTTCATCTTTTATAGATATCTTGTTGGAAAAGACACATGTTCTATTTAAATAAAAACAATAATGCCTCCCTTCAAGCAATTTCTTGGAGGGCTTCAAGTGCCCATTTTTTCACCGTCAAAATACCCAGACGGTCCAAAACTGGTTTTAGAAATTCATTTATTGTAAGAACTGATGAAATGTGCAACATGCTTCCATCTCACATCTTCGCCTCCGAATAAAACGCTCCATTATACAATTTACAACTTTTCAAAAAGAACTTGTCCAGACTCGTGTCCAACTTACCAACCAATTCTGCTCTATTGTCCTATTTCCTAAAATCTAAACCCAAAATATTTAAAATTATAGATAATTTACATCTGATGGGATCCTTCGAAATAGTCATGAATTAGATTTGGATTTTGTTGTAGATACCTCCATATTGTACATTTTGGCAGTTTCGCTAAATCTGAATAATAATCTTTGCAGATTATCTTCATTCTCTGCGAGTAGTACAGCGTCATCAGTGTAACATATGATTTTAATGTTTTTGTGGCCAATTTAATATTCCCAAGAAGTGTTAACTATATGTTTGTGCTTAGTTTATCCATTATTAAGTTAAAAAGAATTGGACTGATTTTTAGATTTGATTTTTGTTTTGTTATTTGTATACAGATCAGTTTTTCTTGTAATTTGGATCACATTGCTTGACTCAAATCTACGAGGCCCATAAAGATAGGCTTATTGAATTCGATTGATTTTTCAATGAGTTGCCTGAGTATAAATACAGCATCGAGGGTGGACCTATTTTTCCGAAACCATTCTGTTCTTTAGCAACTTGTATATGGGATAGCAATTAATCATTAATTATTTTCATTAGTAGTTTTTGAACTGCACTTAATAGAGTTATTCCCCTACAATTTTTTGCATTCTTTTGTTCTCCTTACTTGAATATAGGGATTGTGATACTTGTTTTCCATTCTGAGGGAATAGTTTGATATTACATTATGTTGTTGAACAATTTGCTTATTTCATATTTGATTTCGGTTCCACTGTATTTTAAAAACTCGTTTATTATTCCATCAATCCCGGGTGATTTTCTTGTTTTTTAGTTTCTTCTATTTTAGTGTTTTCTATTGTAAGTGGATGTTGAGTTTAAAAATTTCTTTTCTAGTTCATTGATTCTTTGGGCATTTTGTTTTAAGCTTCCGGTAGCTCATTAGCCCGCCTTCGACGATTCGTCCTTGCCTTAAATAGAAGACTGATGTCGACTATTAAGCTTACAGCAGTCACCACGAGGAGGCAAAGCAAGTACTTGACTAAGAACTCAACAGTTCCAACTCTGAGCCAACAACCAGTCAGAGTCTACCTTGTTGATCTTTGCGCAGACCACCATAAATATTATATAATCACAAATCAACCGAAAGATGTTCTTATGGGGTAATTCGTTTTATATGAATAATCCTGTATTTCAATTAGGTATAGTAAACCGTACGTCGAATTTTGGAGTGGAAGAGAATGAATGATTATATAAAAAAAAAACTAGAATAAATGGGATAAGGTAAATAAATAAATTATCTGCTCTATTACTCAACCTCCTAGTTAAAGTCTGATAAAGCAAGTAAGTATAATGAATTGACCTTTTCATTTTCAATGTGCTGCTTCTGAAGCTTGGATGACAATTCTAATCATTCTGTTTCCAAGAGTATACTTCAATTCAATGAATCACAACTTCACTAATAATACTTTATCTACTTATAATACATATAAAAAAGAGTTAAACACTACAACGAGTACTGACAGACTTGCATAATAAGAATTGTAAAACAGTTGAAAAAATTTGAATAACAACAACAAATTCCTTCTAAAGTCACAACTCTAAACATAGTAGGCAAATACAATGCATACATAAGAAGTACTTTAGTACATTGATTTTAATTTTCCAGCTCTGAAATTCTTATATTTTTTAATTGTTTTAATAACAATTCAAAATTTCAAAGTGAATAAACTAATTAAAAGTTATAACAATAATATTATTTAGCTAGACTTTAGATCAACATTTTTTTGTTAATGTCAGTGATCGAGAACTGAAAATGTAATGAAGAAAACAAACAAAATGTTATTTTCAAGTGTTTTAATTTATATTCAATGATTTTAGTTATACATGACTTCAAAGCCTAACAGTAAGTTTTGAAATGTAAAATCGTAATTGACAATTGTTGTAAATAATTCGCTTGATAGAAGATGTTATTGCAAATAGAGGTTCCGAATGTTACAATCGCTATTCATGTACATGATGGTGTTTTGTCTGTTCTTTTTTGTATATGTATTTTATTTTCATTTTTTGATGATACTTTACGTCTTTAGGAATATCTGAAGATATCCATCTACCTCGATTCCATATATGTGATCCGAACTACCATCTTCTCTCGATTACATATATGTGGCTATTGAAGGCCTTTTATTTTGAAAGCGATTTAGACCCAGTTATTAAAATAATAATTTTTTTTGTTCTACAACGATCCAAGGCAATCATTCAAATTTGTAATCCTTATATATATGAAAGAGACGTGCTTGCTTCTAACAAATAAATTCAAGCAAGTACAAGGGAACCAATTTAGACGAAAATTTACACGTACATTATCTGAGACATGAAAATTATTTATAACATACCTACAATGCTTTCACATAACAGATTTTGATAGCTGCCATACTATTCCTAGAAATCATCAGGTATATTTCAAAAATCAATGAAAATATACTATCTAACCTACCAGCTAATTATATCTAGCTTATAACTACCCTAATTTACCTTATATTTAACATAACTATACTTATATATACTATGTTTTCCTGTTTTAACTCATTTTTCTGTTCTTCTATTATTTTCAGCAATACTTATCAATGTTTATTAAGTCTATAAGGCATGGTTCTAAACTTTTCTTTTTGTTAATTGCCCAGCATATATCAGACGTTAGTTTATTTACTGGATCCGAACTGATCTTCTGGCATAATTCTCTTTTGTTTAACAAATTTTGTAATATGTTTTGATATTATAATTTCGAATAGTTTATTTATTTATTAGTATTTATTCAAATAACCTAAAAGAGCCTAATAGCTCGTATAAGGTGTATATTATTATTATGTTTTACAATTGACGCAAACAATAACGAACATTTTTTTAGTGCAAGTTAACAATAAATCGAAATATGAAAGTAAAAAAAAAAATTTAGGTCTGATTATATGATTATATGATACATTTAATTTTATAATATACAAAAAGAAAGAAAGAGAATAAAAAGAACCAATAAAAGAAAAAATAAGTTGACATAATATGATTGAGCTAGGATTGATATTGATATTTAATATTGAATTGACTCATTATTATCTATAATTATAATTGACAAGCATTTAAGGACCTGCGCAGTAGACACCTTTTCATTTTATCTCTCTTCTTCATAATGAACTCTTAATATATAATAAGTAGGTTGTAAATAAAACAATAATGCGCACACAGTTGAAAATTTTGTAATCATATAGTTTTATTATTCACCAAATAAATCAAGAAATAGGTAGAAACGAAACAGAAAATGAGAAGTTTTTTAACGAAAACATACTAATTTCAAAGCTTTTCATTAAAACATGAGTGTTTTCTGTTTAGTAATGAGAAGTCTATATCAGTACATGCAATTTCCTGTTATTTTAGAATCTTTGACTTAAAGAATAATTACTCAATAGAGGCCCCTAGTACTTAGAATATAACCTGTTTCTGACTGAATTTTTAAATTTTTTGTGCGATTAAGCTTTAATGTCACTTGGAACTGTATTATAGAGTTGAATTGACTAGTTTATTATTGAGTTATGTCCTGAGACCATACGCAGATTATTTGCCGATCTAGTGTAGTTGTAGTTATGCATTTTATTGTTATTAATTAGCTTTGTGTTCGATTTGATATTTTTTATTTGCATGCTATGTATTTGAAATGTTTGAGCCAAATTTCTACTGTCTTCCACTTTAAGAATTTTGTATTGCTGATGTATACGATTGGTAGATGTTCTATGACCAAGCTCATAGAGATTTTTATTGCCTTATTTTGAATCTTTTGTAATTTATTTATATTCTGTGAGATACACTAAAAAAGCTATCTCGTTTTACCTTTCTGGAACCAACTTTCCAATTTTTTTAAATATCCCAGCTATCCTTTGTGTTTTCTTGACTAATTCATCCACATGACAGTTCCAATTTAAATTCTCATCAACAACAGTATCTAGGTATTTATACTGCTTTACTTTTTCAATTTGACAATTATTGTAGAATGTAGATAAATTTGCAATTGTTTCTTTAATCACCATAAATTTAGTTTTACACTCATTCACTGTTAATTTATGTACTGACATCCAGTTATGAATAGTTATCATATCCTGTTTTTTTTTATTTCCAATACTTCTAAATTATTCTCAGCATATATTACAACTAAGTCATCAGCGTACATAAGCTGCCTTCCATTGAGACTGAGATTTGATAGTGCACTCACATAACAGTTAAATAATGCTAGTCCCATTGAGCTTCCTTGTATTACGTCATAGTCAATATTTTTGGTAGTGCTTTTGATATCCTCACAATCTGCGTACTGTTTTCTGTCCTTAAAATAACTTGCAAACCAATTGTACTCTTTTTCCATTATTCCAAATTCAAATAAGATTCTTAAGACTAGTATTGTCAGGTCGAAGAACACTGGAGATGTTTTTTTTTTATTGAATATGGTATTTTGAGCGTATGTTATTACATCGAACAAGGCAGCTTGAGTATTCGACTTTTTTGTTTACTTATGTTTGGTAATAAATTTTTTTATTGGTCTAAAGGTTTTTGGATCGTTATGGTATTTTCCTGGAATTGGTAATATCTTTGCCATTTTCCACGCTCTTGGAAAGTAACAAGTATTGAGTATATTTCTGAAAACTATACAATAGATTGATAGTACTATACTATTTGGAAGGTATTTTAAAACTATGTTTGGAATTTTATCAATACCTGCCGAACATTTGATGGTTAATGATTTGAAAACTTCTTTTAATTCTATTAGTGTAACGAAATAGTTATTACATGTTTGAGCTGTTGTTAAATTATTTGCTTTACATGTATCACTAAATTAAATTATTTCTATATTGCCTCCTTTTTCATTTTTATTTGTCTATTAAATTTTATGATTGTTTGTTGTATCCTATTATCATTTTCAAGTAAAGAATTCGTATTTACTTGGTTATGTGACTGTTCTATATAAATTCCTATAATATCTAATCTGAAAATTGATATTTAGGTACTCTCTGAAAAATAGACTAACATTTTCCAAAATTCTTTCCTAATACCTACAATTTATTTGTATTGTAAAAATTTAAATAAATTGATTTTTTTATATTTCCATTCCATTTCCAAGTAATTAAAATAAAATATTAAGCAAAGAAGAAAATACCCATAAATATACAAATAATAATTTTTCATACTTACTTCACCAAAAAACATTATAAATTATATATATATTTTATGTAAAATAACTTAACCATTTGGTAATATTGGTAACCGCAAGTGTATTACGGTTTACGTTAGTATGTTGCATACACCAGAGAAACGTACACAGTGTAATGAATAAACTAGTAGGCTATTCGCCACATTAATGTCAAAACGCGGCAAGGCGCAGCGCAAAATAAAATAAAGTGTTATAGAAATTTACAAGTAAAAAGAACAATACGTAGTAAAAATAGTGTAACATTTTTACGCACTGAATTTAATTATAACCCAACAAGTGATTACAACTCACATCCCAATATTGACATTGATAATATGGATGAATAATGTAACCATTGTAAAGCATATAATTACAAAACGAAATGAGCAGGGCCAGTAAACCGAGCCCGGTTAGTGGTAAATAATTAACGATTTTAATTTTATAAAATTTACAATTTAACAGTTTTTTTTTTACTTTTGTATACCAGCAGTTTTCGGTGGGCTCAACTATTTATTTTAATTTTTTAAATATTTTCAATACATCACAATTATTAAAGCAGAACAATTTATTTAGTCCCGTTGTATAGTATTAATGCAATATTATTCATATTTTTTGTCGTTTTTGTTCTTCTATCATTTCCAGTTAAAAATCTCTGAGTAGAATGTTGTAGATCGCTGAATGTTTGAAATCGCTGTAGTATCAGTATTTATTTGTGCATCCTCTTTAAAAGTAGAATTTCAACTAAAAACATTTTATTATTTATTTTTATACATAGCCGTTAGTGTTGTGGATATCTTTTTTACCGATTACTACATTTGTCTAGGGAGGGCAGGGAAAGTTAAGTAAGAAGGATAATTACGAGATGGTGTTAATATTCGTCTTGATTTTATGAAGGTAATAAATATAGAACTGATCATGTTTCGCGGAACACATAAGATGGAATTTGTTATCACATTCGGGATGTTGATGTTGTTGTCCGTAACTTGTCTTGATCAAAATCAAATTTTTCAATCAAAAAAGACTTGAACTTTACAAATTAAATTGAAATGGAATGGAATTAAGATATCCTACAAATTGTAGATAAATGTACCCATCCTTGATTTTCTATTCCCCACTATTATTTTGTCGAAACAAATGCAAGAACGAAACTATTTATAGTCTTGCTGTCTTCGAGACCTACTTAATCACACATTTTAGAAAATCGTATTTATATATTATTTAAATTAATAGAAGTACCGTAGGACTTATAATGTTATGGCATGTAATTTTTATAACAATAAAAATTATTATAAATATAATTTAATTTATAACAAATAATAAATTAGCAAACATCAGCAAAGCGATGATTTCTTATTGATTTTACTTCTGTGCATTTCTACTGCAACAATCAACAAATCAATTTGAGCATGAATCAACATGAAAATTTTATGTTCTAAATTAATTTCTCACATCACTTATAACACTCTCACTTTATAATCTCTGTAACAACACCTAATAATTTGTAATACAATAATAATGCTGAGGATGGCAAATATTAGTTTCTTTATAGTACACCGAGGTAACAAAATATCAACATTGCACAAAATTTTTATATTATTTTTTGATTGTTTTGTTTTTTTTTGTTTTCTATTTTCATTGTGAAATTTAATGCCATTAGAGAAGGTTTTTGTTCCATTCTAATATTTTTATAAAATAAAATCAGTTAAGGTACATGACATTTCTATAATAAATTGTGTTGTGTCAAATTTTCGTTATATTTTATTGCTCAATTGATGACGCAAAGAAAAAAAAAGATTTATGTAGGTGGTGAGCTTTAAAACACTTCATAAACTTAAGGTTATTAAAAAGTTTATTTTACATACAAAAAAACAATTTGTATTAATTTTGAAAAGAAATTGCAAATGAAACGTGATAAATTAAATGTTAGAAAATATGTACCTAATATCTATGTAAATGTACATAATGCTTGTTTTGATAATTTGTGTTTGAATTTGACTTAAAGTATTTTCTTTAATAATTTTTTATACGAATTGCAATCAATTCAATAACGGAACGCAAATGTCATATAAATTAGAGTAGATTTTAATTGAAGATTGACTGCAAAGTTTAATGTTACTGGTTGATAATAACCCAGTCTTTGTTATAGTCCAGAAATATTATTCCTGTATTCCGGTAAATACCATCATATGAAATAAATCGCATCTCCAGATTTGATGTGAGATTGCCTATAGCAATAAAGTCAAAGATTCACCGTGAGCCAATCTTAATTATCATTTCGTGTCAAAATGTTCATTGTTATGTGTCAATGCTAACTTTTCTGAAATGTAGGGTGAAGAGCTGCTCAGGTCGTAGATCATACCATTGTATATAAACTGTGAGGTGAAGTAGAAAAAAAGACACAACGCGTATAACTGATTTTCATGTTAAATAACTCCTATTAAATTCACTGAAAAATGTTTCAGAAGTTAGACGAAAATCAAAAATAGCATTGACTAGGATCAAGACATACCCTAAAATATCTAATGGGAGATGATCGTGAATGCGTTCCGTATGTTACGAATTTTCCCGGTCTAAAAACCTTTTAACGATAATAACCATCACGGACAATCGAGTTGTGATTAGTAGGAAAAGTAGCAAACAGAAGAGACAGGAATCCTTTTAATCATATATGCAGTTTAAACAACTTTGATGAATGTTTTAATAATGTTTTCATCTCTATACTGGAAAAAATATAGATGTCACGCTAAATGCATCTGTACACACAATGAACGACATGCGGTAGTATGCACAAAGCTATTCATGTTAATAAGTGTGCATAATACCATAAATAGCTACATGAATCGCTAACATGAAAACTACCATGAATAGCTACAGCTAATGATGTTAATGGGTGTGCATACTACGGCACTGTCGTTCATTGTGTGTACATATGCATTTATCGTGACATCTGTATTTTTTTCCAATATAGAGATGAAAACATTATTAAAACATTTATCAAAGTTGTATAAGCTGCATATATGATTAAAGAATCATTATAATCAATATATAAAAATTAATCAATTATGGGCTTGGATCCTTCAAAGTAATCCAATACATTCCATACTTCCTGTCTCTTCTGTTTGCTACTTTTCCTACATTTCATAAGCTGTATTGTGCCATTTATTCTATTTCACAACACAATCTGCAGATCTTGAACAACATTAAACTTTATTTATTTATTAAATCAATAGTGGCGAATAAAACTACATTAATAAAAAAATTTTAGGATTAGTTTATTGTGTTCAATTCATTTTTGTTTATGCAATATTTATTAATTATATTAATTTATACATTTTTTTTAAATCAAAAATAATTCTCTTCTACTGCAATTAGGACGGTTGTCACCTTAACTTGTAACTAAATTTAACTTAACTTGTTAACTTAATTTAGAAATGGTTGCGCTATATGCATTAGTGTTGATTTCAATGTTACTAATAGCATATAATACAGTATTAGAAGTTAGTAGTTGTATAAAATATATCAGACGAATTAATTTTTGTACTCATAATCACTAAAATTATCTATTTTTTTGTTTTTTTATACGCAAGCTAGTGGAAATCTTCAAAAGACAAAATGATTAAAAATCAAAATTAACAAAAATCAAAAAAAAATTATCTATGAAAAACAAATTTTTAAATATAGGTTTAACAATTTTATAAACAAAACAAAAAGTTTAAATGTGACCAAAGTCAAAATTTGAAATTAAGAATGACGCATACATACAGAAGTGGATTGTGTAGAATAAGAAAAATTATCCAATGATGATAAAAGATTACTTTTATAATTTTTTTCATTTATTTTCTACAAACTTTACTTTTTCTAAATTATTACAGAAATCATAATACAAGTAAGTACCTATCTTCATCTTTGTCAATACAGCCCATCATAAATATGTGATATGTGAATAGAAAGAAAACAGAAAAAAAATAATAACAGAAAAAGAGAAGAAACGAAAAACGGAAATAACAAAATAAAAAACAACAATATCCTGACATCTATTGATTTTTCTTGAAAGTTTTTATGTTAACCGTTATTACTGTTGATGATGTTAGTGTATAAAAACATACGTTATATTTATTTTGAATTTCAAAATGGTCGTTATATTATTGTCAGTTTGATGATATTTTTTCTTATAGGATTGAAATTTATTTTGATAATCTTTAGATTTTGTTATTTTCGAGTGAAATTTAATTGACTGTCTTCTCATAATTCAAATATAATTGTGCGGTTTTTATATTCGCGAGAATCTAATCTTAATTTATTTTATATTATTTGTAATACACTAAAGTAAAATAATTTAAAATTACAATAATATTAACAAAAAGGAAAAAAAAAGATAAATCAAAAAAGTTAATTTCAAAATTAAAGTTCTAAGATTAAAAATAATGAAAAAAGAATCAAAACAAAACCGTAACTAAAATTAATATAAGAAAAAATAATAAAATCAAAAAAGGTTTAAACAGTTACAAAGTAAATATGAATAAAATACTAAATCCATCAAAAATCAAAAATTAATCTACATAAAGTAAACTGTTTATTGATTCTAAATCAATTAAACAAAATATTTTCAAATAAAGTTTTATTATATCAACAATTTTAGTTTTTAAATATGAATTACAATTTATTAGGGCTCGCAATACCCGGTATTACAGAAACCGGGATCTCGGCATTTGCCCTCTAAAATTCAATACTGAAATACCGGTATTTCGGTATTGAAAAATATTCGGCAAAGAAATTAATTTTAGATACAAAAACAAGATGGAGCAGTCTTTATAATATGCTGGAAAGATTTTTTAAATCAAAAGACTGCGTACAAAAAGCATTATTTGATGATCTGAAAAATGATTTTCAACATCATCATGAATTATATTTTACAAAAAATGAATATAGTATAATCTCAATGGTAATTTCAGTTTTGCATCCAGTAAAATTGAGCGTGGAAGCCTTATGCCGTAGAAATGCGAACCTAAAAACGGCTGAGGCCACACTAGAGTTTCTTTTTAAAGAGCTTTCTTCACAAAAATCTTTATTAAGTAAAGAGTTTTAACAGAACTTCCTCAAAAAATTAAAGAGAGAAAAATAGATTATTCCAGCATGGTGAAATACCTAACACTAATGGCGACAAAAATAACATATTCTCAAATTTATCAAAAATTTCTATGGTCAACCAAATAGCACAGTTCTTGGAGAGCATTTGTGAAGGAAATAAGAAAATAGTAGATGAGGGAAAAAATTATGATAATATTGAAATTATTTAGAATGAAGAAGACGAACATGAACTCAACCCTCCAGCCCATATTTCTTTAGAAGAAAAGGTGGAGATGGCCATTATTAAAACTACCATTAAACGATTTAGCCAAAATAAAAGCAAAACAGATTATCAAAATCAGTAAGAAAAGAAATCAGCTACTTTGAAGAAGGAGTTCGAGGAAAATATTATAGCTCGAGTTATTGTATAATTATTTGTTGACCATTCCTCCAACAAGTGTTGAGAGCGAACGTGCTTTTTCTGCAGCTGGAGTGATTTGAACGAAAATACGTTCGTCAATGAATGATGAAACATTAGATGCTAGCATTTTTGATAGCTTACTTCATCGATGAAAAGACTCAAAAAGAAGACTAATATTTTGTGATATATAAAAAAAATAATGTAAAAATAAAAATGAGTTGGGATTTGAGTTAATTTTCTTTTATTTATTTTAATAAAAATTGAATGTTATTTATTTTGATTAAAAAGCAGTGTTGTTTTATTTATTTATTTTTTTTATAGTCCCATTAAAAAGCTGCCCAAAAACCATATTTTTTCCAAAATTTTACCCCTTAAAAATACCGGTATTACCGGTATTAGCGTTTTGACAATACCGAAATACCGGTTTTGAGAAATGGTCCGGTATTGCGAGCCCTACAATTTATGATATTGGGCCTTATTCTGAGAAGAGAGTCACCTTTTCGCTACGTACCTGTAGAGCATCATATTGTATCACTTTTGGTATTCTGAGTAGCGAATGATACGTAATTTTGCTCGATACATTGCTCGTTAAAACTGTCAAATTTTGTTTTTTATGTTTTGGGTTTTTTCTTTTTAAATTTTCAGTTTGAAAAATGAAATTAAGTGAAGTTAAACTAAAATTTTATAGATATTAAAAAATATTTTTGCATTTATATTAAGAAACATCGTCTGATGAGAAGAAAGAGATGCATTTACTTAGAACAAAAACAAGAGAATTGAGAGATTAAACGAGTTCATTAGATTTACCTATTTTAAGGTAGGTATAAGTTATAACAACTATATGAATATGATATGAAATAAACAAAATGTGATCAATTATATTTGTTTTTTTTTAGATTCATTAAGTATATCAGGCTCTCGAAAGAAACCTTTTTAATGGTTCTAGAAAAATTAGACAATAATTTAAATCCTACAATTGGTCCACATTCAGTAGAACCCAACAATTGGCTGGAACATTGCGCTTCCTTGCTGAAGTAAGTTATCAAAAGTCGTGGGAACGATTTTTTGGTAGGTTTAGCTAAATCAACTGTTTCTAAAATATTAGTCGAAACATTGTCAATATTAGAGACAAAATTGTTTTGAGAGTATATAAAATTTCCTGAAACCGAAAACAGAAAAATCATCCATCAAATTGGGATTTTATAATAGTTTTGGATTTCCAGGAACTATTGGTTGTGTTGATGGAACACATGTAAAAATCATTGCACCAACAAACATTCAAACTGCCTACTATTTGTAACTTTATAGAAAAGTAAAAAAAAATGTAAAATAAAATTTAATAATTATTTTTAAATACAAATATTTATAATTAAATATTTGTATTTAATTATCTACTTGAATTAGTTTACTTGAATTTTACTTTAATTATATACTCTCTTTTTCTCATTCGCCACCTGTCTATATATTTTTCTAGAGTGATATATTTATCGTTTTTTCTGACAGCAAACAAAAATAATCGATTTTCGTAATACCATGAAAATCGAAACGTTGCGATAAAAACAGATCAGTATCGCTATTTCGCTCCGCAGAATATCAAAAATAAAATTTATCATATTTTTCAGTACGTACCGAAAAATTCGCTTCTCAAAATAAGGCCCATTAACTTAATTGATTTTTAAGCTTACTTAATTGATTTTTAAGCTATTTTTAAGCTAGACCTTTAAGGTGCATGACGTGCGTAGTATATAAGACAACTGGCACCACGGTTCTTATATCCACCTATCAACTAACCAAGTACTCAAATTTCTTCAGCCCTGATTGGCATCTCATTATAATATTTTGTTGCCTTAATTCTTTTGATTATAGAGTATCAAAACTATTTGATCCTGCCTGACACTAGATAATACATTATTCTGCTATAAGTTTTATGTTTGTGTTTACTTTATGTATGGTCAATATATTTTGTCTGAAAATTAATATGTATTTCCAATTAAATTGATAAACCCAGCAAACTGCTTATATAGCAAGAGAACAGCGAAAAAGGTAAAAGAGATATTTATTTTTTTGTGATATAGTAGAGTACAAATATTCCGGTCTGCAACGTCTTTGGTTTTTGAAATATTCATGGGGGGTGCTAAGAGTTGTGTGACAATTACGCAAATTAATTATTCCAATTTTGGAAAATAGTTAAAAAAGCGTATTTGTTTATTTCAGAAAAAAAATTCGTGTTTACTTTTTTGCCGTATTATAAACAGACTTAACTTCAGAAATGGAGTTGTTTGGGGATTAAACGTTATCTAGATTTGAATATAAAACTCTGTTCTATGTCATGTATGATGCATAAGGGTCTTTTAAAAAAAATGGAAGTTTTTTGTATTGAAATAATTTTGTCCATTATATCGACTTCTGGTCTTCCTCGTTTTTAATATGATATTATTTCAGGAGGTTTTATTCCATTATGAATTCGCTTCAAAGTTTATTTATTCTTTCTTTTCAACATATTATATATTATAAATTCAGAGGTGGCAACACGGTTGGCATTTCAAACATGTTGTTTCACTAATTGTAAAAAATGGCAGCACGAAAAGTTGTTGTTTCGTTTTTTTTAATTTTGTTTCTCGTTTTTAGGTATTTTTGAAAGCATGGAACAGTAGATACGTTTTTTAAGCGTTTGATACGCCATTAATTTAGCTAGAGTAAAACCGTTTACCATGAAAAGTTTTGAAGTGAAATTCATAGCGGATATATTAGGAAAGTTTGTATTAATAATTTATTTCAATATAAGTAAATTAAAGTAAGGGTTTAGTGATAATAATTTAGTTATTATTATTTTATTGAACATAATATTTCTGTGAAAATTTTATAACTTTGGTTTCGAAACATGAATTTTTTTATTTTTATTTCATTATATTTATAATTCTTTAGATTCCATAATAAGTAGGGAAATAACAAAATATTGCAATTTATATTTTATTTGACGTAGGTACTAACATTCTTGAATCTATTGTTTTTAAACTATTTTAAAATTTTAACTTACTTTTTGTTCCTAATTTGTTTTAAATTTTCAACACTATAATTTCAATTTCCTTCTTAAATTTATCAAATAGAAAAAGCAGCACGGTTTTTGTTTCGCTTTTCAGTTTGGTTCGCTAAAATTTTTAGCGTTTCAACATTGATGCTGCCATTTAAATTTTGTTATGTTGGGGTGGCAGCACGTAACTTGTGACAAACGTTTTTTTTGTGTAAAAAAACACCAGCGTCACAAAAGTTTTTTGGCAGTATGTACTTTAAAACGCTACTTCGGGATTGAAACAAAAAAAAATTTACGAAACATTTCAAATGTTACGTACTGCCAAAAGTAGTGAAACAAAATTAAATGTGGCAAAACCATTTTACGTGCTTCCGTTTTTCAAAAATAGCGTGACAACATGTTTGTAACAAGTTACGTGCTGCCACCTCTGATAAAGCTTTTTTAAAAAGAAAGAGTTTGAAACTCCACCGTGCTTCTGCCCCAGAGTTTTATTTTAGGAAGGATAGTGTTAGTTAACGTAGTGGAATATTTTAGTATAACCGTGGTGGTCCCGATAATGGTTGATCAGTGTTAATTTAACAAATCATAAGTAGTTCTAAGACACCATTTTGGTTTTGTCTATTTTCGGAAAAAAAAATTAAAAAACCTTAACATCGTAAATGTCTCAACACAAACTTGAATATAACGTCCACATGATCTTAAATGTCTACAAGACAAAGAAAGCGTGACTGGTCGACTGGTTTGACAGGTATTTGGAATTAAATTTTTTTTAGAAAACCCTGTACAATGTTAATAAAAACTTTCTTTTCATTTTGTTCAAATGAATGAAAACACAATGTCTCAGAAAGCTGTCATTACACAATCTTGTCAACTTATTTGAGGGACAACATTGACAACTTAGTTTTTTTAAAGCATAGCAGTTTAAAGTATTTTTTAAGATATATACGATGTCATCGAAAAACATCAATTAAAACATTTATTTTGCACGGTGCAAATTGCACCCCATAAGATAATGCATAAAATGATTATGAAAATCTTCTTTAGAGTCCGAAATCTGACTCTATAGTTAAATCTGGGACATTGAAAAATATTATATGAATATACAAATGATTAATTGTAATTTAAAGATCTGGGTATAGTAATGTTTTTTAATTATGATATTTGCATTTAAATAATATTTGCATTTGCATAAAAATATAAAATAATGTTCTGTCTCTTTAATAATATCTGGAATCAGGTAGTTAATTAATTTTAAAACGAGATATCGAGCCAAAAATATTAGTTGATGTCAAAATATTAAATCGCATGTCCAGAGAGTATAAAGAGCCCATCCATATCATAATACTACAATATAAACTGGACAACTGTCTACTGGATAATCCAGCTGGCAGTATTGTAACAAATCTGTATAGATAAAATTTCAAATAAAATATACATTTTTTTTTACATCTTTATTTAATTTATTTTTCAGAGATTCATTTTAATTTTTTTAAATTAAATTTTTATATATTTATTTCACTTTTATATGTGAATTTCCCGTCATTATTATTTTTGTTTCAATTTTTATTTTTTTTTTATTTTAATAAATAGTAGGTATTTTTAATTATTAATATAATTTACTTAATAATAATAATTATTTGAACTACATAACATACATATTATGTATATATATATATGTACATATTATATTAAGAAAATAATTTGTTTGTTTTATGTTTATTTTGTTTTTCATATGATTTCCGTTGAAATATAAATTCAAAAAACAAATTTAAGTAAATTTGTATACATAAATATTTTTGTCGAATTTCGGATATGAATGGTAACACAAACACTTTATTATTTTTAATTATATATCTATATTATTTTGTAATGTCTTATTTGTTATAATTTTTAGTTGATAGTTTTTTTTTTTTTTTTATTTTGTTTAATAAATAATAATATTTAATAAATAAATTACACTATAAATAATTTAATATTATTATAATAATAGTTTTAAAATCAATTTAATAATGTTCGATTTATTTGTTGTGATGGTATGTTTTTTTTTTTTTGTTGATGAAAATAAATGAATTAAAAGACATAATTCAAAATAAATATTTATGAATTTAAAATAGTTAAAACTAAAATTAAATTAAATTAAATAAATATTAATTTGATATTTATTTGATAATATTCTTGGTATAAAAAATATATAATGAGATTCAGTGTGTTTATGAAATTTAAGATTTTTTTGATTTAATTTTGAATTTCTAGTGAACAAAATTTCTTGTATTCCAAATAAAAATTATTACATTATTACAAATAAATAAACTTTATTTGTGTTTATAATATACAATTAGAAGTAAGTATTTTAGCGCAATTTTGCATGGATTCAAATTGTTGTTTTCTGCAAATTATTAGGTGGTAAAATAATATATAATTGATTTTTGTGTTGTTACGAAAGCTAACTTAATTTTTTTGTTTCAAAATTAAAAAAAAAAGAACATATTATCTTTCAAATTCATATCACACATTTTTTTGTTAATATTTTGTTTTGTAAAATTTAATACTCAAAAAAAAAAAAGTTAATGGCAACTAAAAAATAAATTAATTTAATAACAAAATTACTTTTTTATTAAGAAGAAAATGATTTTTTTTTAATTAATTCATTTTTTTTAAATGTATTTAATTAAACAATAAAATTAAGGAAATTATTAAGTAGAATTTGTTGTTATATTTTTTACTTTTATATATAAGTAATATAAATTAATTTAAAAATATTTTTTCATTTTAAATAATTATTTTTTAAATTATATTATTAAGTACATATTTTCATTTAAGTACAATATTTTTATGCAGCTATATTCTTTTTTACACTGTTTTTTATATGTTTTAACAAAATATTATGTAAACAATTATTCAGAAAAAAAACAATGTATTTATATAATTAAAACTTAATAAAATTTATTAAATTTTTATTTAAGAATAATAAATTTTAAATAGTTTTAGTAAATTTTATGTAAATAAAGAAAACGATTATATATTTAAATATATATATTTCATTTACATAATATTAAAATATGTTTATATGTATATAAATATTTACAGTCTTTTTATAATAATATTATACATAGGTATGTAAATATATATATACAAGGTTAAATTTTGGTTAAAAATTACCTAAGTAATGAAAGATGTTTGGAAACTCAATAAAATTGGAATTTTTACAAATATCGCAGGGTAATTTTGGTTTGCAAATTTTTTCAAATAGTAGAGAAGGGAACTTTTCAAAAATTTTTAAATGAATAATTTTTTTTTTTTTGTAATATTCATTTGTATAATAATAAATAGGTATATTATATATATATATATATTTATAAAATTTCTTCTAATAATTAATTAATTATTTAAAATTTTATTTATTTAATTTATTTAATTGTTTTTAAGTACCTTATTTTGTTTTAATTTATCTATAATTACTATTTATAATAGAATTCAATTTTAATATATATTTTTTAACATATTATTTTGTAGATTTGTCATATTTATATAGTATGTATGTACATGTATTTTGTTTTTTTTTTTAATATATATCGATCAAAAAAACAAAAACATAAATTTTTTATTAATTGAATTTTGTTTTTTTTTTATTTGCTTTTTTTTTAACAATATTTTCATCTAATATATTTTGTTTTTCTTTTTTTTAAATATCTTACAAACAATCACTTTTACGAATTTTTTCATATGCACTACGTACATAATTTAATAATTTTAAATGTTCACGTGTTACAACCCAATGTACACCTTCATTTTTCAAATCATCTTTTATATCTATTGGTTCAGTTAATTCGGGTTTTTTTAAACCAAGTTGACGGAATGCATATTCAACTTCTTTGATAACATCATCGGCTAATTTAGCTTGAGTTTGAAAATAATCTTGTACAGAACGATGGTTACGTGATGAACCATATTTACGATGGGCATTTTTTTCACTTTGTATAATTGTTTCAATTTTTTTAGCAATAACTGCAATTAAATTCATTCTTTTGTATAATTCAATTAATTCATTTTCCAACTGAAAATAAAAAAGAAAAAAAAATAATATAATTAGTAAATTAATTTTTTTTTAATTCAATGTCGTATTACTAAATTTTAAATAAATTATCTAATTGCTAACAATTATTAAGTAATTCCAAACGCTACTAATCAACATTAAACTTGAAATTCTAGACCAAACCAAATTTAAAATAATGTAATGTGGTTGGTTGGATTGATCTGATTTGACTATTAGAAAATTAGTTTTATCATTAAAAAGTTAAAAGTCAATTCTCTAAAATAAAGGTAGAAACTGTGTATATAGAGAAAATTTCGGGTCTTTTTCCATATCAGAATTAAAATATAGCTATCTTAATTTTCTGACCACTTTTGTGATAGTAATTTACTGCTTAGCTATATTCATTACTTCATTATATTATTATGATATTTTCCAATCAAAATTTTTTATTTAAAAATTAATTAAATAAATTTTCTCATCAGAAGTGTGAAAGTGCAATTTAAAATATTATTGAGTTAATAAGAATAATAATCAGTTTAAAATTTGAGTTTTAATCCCGAGATTATGTTAATTTGAATTTTTGATAAACAATCTTATTATATTTTGCAATTGTCTGCATTTAAAATAAATTGTCTATATTAAAAATAATTTTCTCAATATTTAAAATAAATTATTCTATCTTAACAAATCAATTGACTTAATTTTCAATGTTTACAATTCCTAATATGAGTTAATATATCGCAATAAAAATTGGAAATTAATAAAAACAAAAATAAAAATAACTCACCACTTGTCTATCAATATTACGTAAATGATGTAATTCTTCAACTGGTATAGGTTGTGTATAATCATCATATGGTAATATACTATTATTTGGATAACCTGTTGGATATAACCAATCAAAATGTGTTTGTTTCCATTCATTGTGTTGTTGTTCATGTGTTAAATTGAATGCTTTTGAAACCTGTAAGATATAAAAAGAAATAAAAAAGAAATTAATAAAATGTTTTTTTTTTTTTTGTTTTAGAATAAAAATAAATTCATTTTTAAAATGAATAAATTAATATAATATAAATGACAATTGTTTTATTATATTCATATCATCATAATGCAATAATTCCATAGAAGGTCAATAATCAATAAAAAATCATTTTTCAGTTTTTATTTTTTCTTTTTGAAATTTTATTCACAATTTGATTGTTATTTAATTGATTTATAATTTCTATATTAAATTATTATTATTTTTTCTTTTCTATTATTATTAAATAATAATATTTGAATTTGTTACATAAAAAATAAAAATAATAAATATAATAATGTACAAGGAATAGAATTTTCAATTAATTTTAAGAATAATTTGCAGAATAATGACGGCATTAATAACAAATTAGAAATACATAGAAAATACAAAATAAATATTTTAGAATAGAAAAATGAAAATAGAAAAAATAGAAATTCTCATAATATTGTATCGGAAGGTATTGAACGTAATAGAAATGGTAATTAATTAATTTATTATATTTTAGAATATTTTATAATAATTATTTAATTAAATAAATAAAGTCTACATAACTGTAAGTTTAATAACTTTTAATTTATTTTTATTTTAGAATTATTTCAAATTTCATACTATATATTATTTAATAATTTTATAATATTTTTTATTGATAAGGCATCAGGTAAAATTATGTTAAAGTGGTGTGGCGCCATTATTTTGTATGAAAAACTAAAGACTGAAGAGAGAAACGTTATTTTAAAAAATGTATTGCTATTATTATTGTTTTATTATTCGTATAATTTAAATTAATAATAGTAATATTTAGTATTTAATTTATTTGAAATTTATTTGATCATAAAATTAAATAAAACATTAAATGAATTCAATTCTAGAGATATATAATATGTAAATAAAATGATGTAATACAATTAAATAAAAATATTTAAGAATTTAAAAGACAGTATCTTTAAATTTTCAATAACAATACATTTAATTATTTGACATATTTATTCAAATACAGTTATAATTAGGTTTTTCTTTACAATGAACACACTTGATTCCAATTCCATTTAGAAACCATTTGCCCTAACAATTTTTTTATTAAAAATTTGAAGTATGACAAATTTATTAGTAGCAAGTAAAAATTTCTTTGGAATATGGATTTTGGTAGGAAAACTTAATAGAATGTATTTAAATAGCTATATTCGTATTTTTTAATCGTTTTAAAATTTTTTTTTTCAGATTTGTAGTCCTGTTGAGAAAGAGCACTGAAACATATAAATATTTTCTAAAATTTAAATTAATTCCTATGAGACCAACAGTATTGTTTTGCCATAAATGAAGACAATAAAATTGATTAATTATTCAGATTTGTGTTAATTTCGAATGTTTTATTAGTAATATCATAACAACTGAAGTTCACATTTTATTTTTGATCATTTAATATAGTTTGTTAATTATTTTAAATGTTGTGTGTGTTTTTTTTTAAGTCAAATAGTTTTTTTTCACCAGTTTTTTGTATTTAGTTTTTCTATAACATCTAATCAGTATAAACTAGGTATAATTTTATAAATAAATTTTGAAGACATTTTATTCTATATTGTGCTATATTTCCATTTCATTACATTATTTGCAAAAAAATATATATATATATATTTTTTTACCAATAAAAACATCAATAAAATCGGAAGGAAGGAAGTTCAATTAAAAATAATTTTGTACATTCATTCTTTTACATACGTGAATGAATATTTATAAAAATTTATATTCAAAACAAAATATAATTTTATATTACTATTTTTTTTTTTTTTTTGTTTTTGTTATGGCACAAGACGTTGGTTGGACTGAAATATTGCACACATAAATCCGTACTCCGTACATATAATATATAATAATATGTAGATACATTTTTTAATGCATACAAAGAATTTATATAAATTTTTTTAATAGTGATTAATTTAACTTAAAGTGTATTCTAAACTGTTTTGTATTCCAAAGAGTTACTTTCAATATTCAAATAACGACTAACATTTACTGCCATTTGGTTACTATATCCACTCAAGGTTCCTACACTTTATAATATTGTAGATATTAATTAAAAAAAAAAAACAAACAAACAACAACTTCATGAGCCAATATAACAATTGAATTGCATCTCTAACTCTCTGAACTGTGGTGTAGACATAATTAGACCCATAAAGTGTGAACGAAATCGACATTTTTATTAAAAAGAATTGCACATGACTTTTTTTTATTTGTTTTTTTTTTTTTTTTTTATTATTGTTTTTCTTTTCTGTTGTTATTCTAAGTTCATATTTTAATTGTAAATAATATCTAAAAATAAATTTATTTATGTAATATGGTGTTCATTTAAAAATGAATTATTCTAACCAGAATTAATATTTTTGAGTATACGCGTGTAATAATAAAAAAAATTTCTTCAATAATATTTTATTTAAAAAAAAAATTTTTTAAACTCTAAATTTCTATGTTTAATGTGTTTAAGTCAGTTATTGGCGCATCAATGCTTTGATTTTTTCAACTGTATAAAAATATAAATTTTTTTTTTTGTGCAAAATTCATATTCAAAATTTAAAAAGAAAAAAAAATACCATAAATGAATGAAAAATTTACTTTTTAACAATAATGAAGAGCATTTTAATGGTCTTGTAAGGAAACTGATTATATTCTATTCACATCATTTAAAAAAAAAAAATAAGAAAATCACAAAAATAAAAATAAAAAAATACTAGCAAACACAAAACACTTCTTCTCTTATATTCGTACAAAATTTTAGAACGCAACACGATAAGCAATATAATAATTTTATACGATACATACGTAAAATGTGTGCGCGCGCGACTTGAAAAGAATTCAACAAGCGTCTGGTCAGTTTCCGAAAGGAAGTTGTGAATATGCGCGAAAATATGTTAAATTACTGAATTCACAAATCGTATCATCATCATCATCAATATATATACTATATGGTAATTTTATAAATTTTTATTACAAAATTAAAAACAAGAAAACTTTTCTTTTTGCATTATTAAAATTGTGTTTGTTTTTTTTTGTTATCCTAACTCTGTCTTGACCCATCTTTTTTAACATTATTATATTCTAAATATTTTTATGAATGCAATTTTTCTAAATTAATAAGACAGGCATAGTATTAATTGTTATTAACACTGAAGTGAATTGTAGTAAAAATGTTGAAGGTGTATGTAAAAGTGGGTGTGGGCAGAACGAGTAGTAGCACAAAATATGCTATCAGATAAAATAATAAATGGATTATTGAATAAAAATTACAGAAAAAATATTACAGGAAAATAACACAGAAAATTAGATAAAAATATTTTTCTTAAAACAAAAAAACGAAGATGATGTAAAAATATATTTTTTGTTTTTATTTGGGTAACAACAAAAAATTAACACTCTGATGATTATAATTTAATAATTTATTTGAGATTAAATTGAATTCGATAATTAATATGAGCTCGAAAGAAAATATTTAAATGTCATTTATATTTAGAAATCAAAGTTATATCACCAACGGTTAATATCTAATTTTATAAATATTTATTTTTAACCAATTTTTATTCTGCAATACCTACAAATATTTAAAACTAAAACTGTTGTCAAAAACTGTTCAAATGTAGGTACTAACTTTACATTTGTCAAATAAAAATGTATGAAAAAACTAATGCATTTAAAATTAGAGAAAAAGTGTAGTACAAATATCTGAACCATTTCATAAATTATAGATATTTCAAATGAGACCCAGCGAAACTAAATATTTTTTCTAAATTTCAATTTAAAATTTCATCCAATGTCATTTTAACATACTAGCAAACTGCCGAAAATCACCAATCGTCAGAATTAAATTTAAATTAGCTGATTTTTATTTTTTAAATAAATGAATACGTATATGCGGTTGTTGTCAAACATAAATCATTTAAAAAAAATTATATCTTGCCATTAATAAATTGAAATGATGGAGAACAATTGATAATGAAATTGATTACATATTTTATCAAACTTCCTCGAATTCCAAGGAACAGACGAATACTATATAGATATTTAATTACAATTTAGAATATTCATGTGAGAAGAAATTACCCCTCAAGTTCTTAAATTGTTGTTTTCTGTTATTAAATTCAACCTTTGTACTCACACTTTCTAAAATAATAACAACTTGAACTATATTGTGATAACAGATTTATGTGAAGAAATAAATTATATGTATAGTGTTTTTTACATATCTGTTTTTAGTTCTGGGTATAACCATTTAGTGAATTCCAGATTTAAAAAGTATATGCAATAAATATAAGAAGAATAAAACGAAGTTAATTAATAAATAATCAACAACTTAAAATAAATTCCACCTGACTATGTATGCAATAAATTACATTACATACACTATTAATAATTAATATAATTTATTATTGTTAAATCATTATGAAATCGATTGATGATAGCACAAAACATACAAATTTTACCCTGTATTCTAATTAATAATAATATAGATTTTAGATAATATTTTAAATTTGAATAAAAAAAATAGATTTAAGTCGAAAGCATTACTACTAATAACATTACAATTAACTTTTTACATTAAGACCAAATATACGAAAACTGCAAAGCAGAGGAAATCAGAAGTGCAAAACCATACAATATTAGCTTTTCACCAAAATAATTTAACAAATGGCTTGTTCGGTTCAAATGACATTTTAGTCAACTTTAGTGTCAAAACATTTTGAAGATATCAACAGATATCTGTTTCAACATCTGATAACTGATTCAACAGATATTAATTAATAAATTGACATGGATCTTGAAATACAATGTATTATAACTAGATAGTCATTTGTGTTTTTTCATTCGCTAGTTATTATATGTTGATTAATACAATATATAAAAACATACATACTAATTACTGAATTACTGCATTGACAGATTGTACAGTTTCATAGTATTTCATTGTTGTTTTCAATTGATTTAAGATAAACTGTAATCAAGACTTATAAGTAATGTAACATAATTAGTATATAAATATTATTTCATAATTATTTAGTTGTCACAATCATATTAGAAATAAATATATATCTAATAAAACAAATAACTAATTTAATATGAAGAAAAAAACAAGTAAAACAAATAATTACAAAAAATGATTTAAAGCTTTAAGAAAATATTTACTAATTAATTGAGAACAGTTATAATACAACAAAGTAAGGAATTTTACATTTCTGGTATGTATTTTCCAATTATTGTTTTAATATTATAATAACCATCTATTACGTAAAATGAAAATTCCGAATTGTTTACATAAATTTTCTTCTAATAAAAATTTTATTATTATGCAATTTCAAATTTATTTGAGTACAGTTTATTTATATGTGTGTTAGTGTATGTGTGTATGCATTTAAATTTTTGAACCGATTAAATTCGTATGATTCATATTTTAATGTATATACATGCATTACATGTAATATATAATATATTTGAAATTAAGTATATATTTTTCATATAATATGTATAACTTTTTGAATATCTAATAACCCGACCTTCACAATGACTCAAAGGGCAGGTTTGTGTATTCTGTTTTATAAAATTGCAATAATATACATTTAATAAATTTAAGCCATTTTTCAATATTATTTTATTATGTATGTATGCGATGATATTTTTATTAGAAAATGCCATTCACCTGATCAAAATATGATCAAAATAAAAACAAATTAAGCAAAAAAAAATAATAGAAAACTTTCCAAGTAAGCATATTTTAAAACCAAAGTTTCGATATTAGAAATATTATCGTAACAATTTCCCAATATAATTTTTCATTCATAAATTGAATGTATTTTCAATAGAATTTTTTATTATTGTTTTTGTGTTTTTTTTTTTGTTGTTTAGTAATTCCACAAATTGAGTATTCAATACACGATTTTGTGGTTCATAAAACGCAACATAGAAAGAATTAAATCAACTTAGAATTACGTTAAAATGTTTATCACTATGTGTTGCATTTTTCTTTTTGTTCTTTTGTTTGTTTGTTTTTTTTTTTTTGCAAAAAAAAATTAATAAAAAGAAAACGAAAACAGAAACATAGTAATGTAAATATTATATACAAAAAATTTGAATACAAGATCGATTTCAGTTAAATAATTATGATGATTAATTCTCTCCGAGAACACTTTTTGTGCTATACGTAAATTTATATAGAAAAAAAAAATGTTATTTCTTAGAGAATATTTAAAAAAATAAAAAAAATAAAATAATAATTCTTACTACCTAATAATATTGACGCTAATATGTCTGCCACTGCAACCACATTAGGATTTAAGCTAGGTATGTGATTAAAAATTTGTTTTATGTAATTGGAAACTTATCTATTTGGTAAACTATATAGGTGGTATGGTGGTAATATTTTTTTTTTTTTATCGGCAGATGAATAATTTAATAGATTCAAATTCTAAAAATGAAATAATCATTTTATAAGTGTTCAAAGGTGAAAAAAATAAAGTAATTATTATAAGAAAGTTATAATTATTTTTTTTTATTGTAAAATTTTTATATATATGTATATATAAAATAAATATAGAAATAAATTAAAATTTTTGTTTAAAAGGCACGATTTTAAATAAAATTATTGAAATTCTTTTGTGATGTTACAATATTTAAAAATTGTTAATGAAAATATACAATATGATAAATTAAAAATTGTATTTAAGAGTTGAAGGTATATTTAAATATTTAAATTATAATTAAATGTTTGTAAATGTTGAGTAAGATCTTTTAATTAATATGTTGGAGCTTATAATTTCAAAATCGTCCGGTACCAGTCCTTTAAAGCGACATTATAAAGTAACAAAAACTAATCTTACAACACAAAGTTGGACAAAACTTTCTCTAACAAAAAATGAGTGAAATATATGGGTCTTATATATGGGTCTATTTAAAATAAGGCTTTTTAATAAACGCAGTATAACGTGAAAATGGCATAATACGTGGCTGATTTATAATCATATGATTATAGCTTATTAGCCTGACGGTTACACTACAATAATTTATTGACGTTTATGAACATGCATTTTAAATTTTAGTTTTCATCGGTTTTAATAATGTTTACAATTTAAAAATTAACTTTGTTGCAAATTTAAAATAAATAAAATATAATACAATAAAAACTGAGCAATTTATTTTGATAAAACCTTGGCCTTCGCCCTTAGCCATTTTAAAAACTTAAACAAATCTATCTCTAACAAACAAAACTGACAAGAGAAAAATGTTTTGTGCTGTATGAAATTTCATAAAGCGTAGCTGACTTAGTTTTGTTAATGAATTTTGTGTCATTATGAATGTTGTAATAGAGAATAGCCTAGAGAATAGAAATTCCCTAAAATATTATAGCTACCATAAAAGAAAAGGGCATAAGTCCAAAATATTCAATTTTGTATGATGGACATCAAAACAAAACCACTTAACCACTTTAAGTGTTTTAACATTTGCCTATACATATTATCTTAAAACAAGTTAATTCGTCCAATGCTTTATTGACAACAATGATAATAATGACAATGATAACGACAAAAAGCTGGAAAACAAAACGTGTAAAATAATTTGAAGAGCTTGAAAAAAGTGTTGTTTTGACAATGAAGAAAAATTATGATAAGTGAATAACCGAACATGGATAATTTTATTAAAATATATATACACAATCCATGAACCATGGATTCATTCGCTGAATGCAATTTATTACAAAAATTTACCGTAACATTAGCCCCATCAATAGAAAATAGAATTGAAAATATGATAGATCAGTTTCGAAAATTAAAAATTGAAAAATTAAAAAATTGTTTATATTGAGTGCAAATAAATTAAATTTTATTCATGATCGGTCGGTAAAATGCCGCTGAACGCATTCAATGTGTCCATTCAATATGTGAATATTGAAATTACATCAAAATTAGATGGGAAGGGTAACACATTTTATAGTACATTTTGTATATGATTGTTCAATGTATATGTGATATTTGCATATGAGTGTTCTATGTATAACTTTCTACATAATTCTTTTGTAAGTGTAACCTAATTTAACCGATAATTTCAACAATTTTTAAATTACAATATTTTTGTTATTTTATTTTTGCATTACAATAATTTGTTATGTATGTCACATATATACTTAATATTGGTTTAATATACAAATGTCCCTAAATTAATACAAATGTCCCTAAAAACTTATATGTAGAGAAGTCGAGAAATTTGAAAATCATCTTAATTAAGAGACACATATTAAAAACCGGCTGCGTAGTGAACCAAATAAAATGTCTTCTAGAAACATCAGTTAAGAAGATATGGTTTACCTATTTATGTACTACACTATGGTATTATATACAGATTTGAATCGATCTATATATAAATAACATTTTTATGAGAAATTTTAAAATAGATTCTGGGAAGATTTTTATTTTTTAAACAACTAGATTGAAATGCTAATTTGTGTATTTTCTGGACATTGTACTCTTACGAATGAAAAATTTCCCATATTTTCTTATTTTTTATTTGAATTTTTATAATTTTTAAATTGAATTTTAATTTCAAATTAACGTACTTAAATTTGAATATTATGGTAAGATACAACTTTACCATGATGAAAATTGATTTAGATTACAAATAAAAATATAGAAGAAGATAATTATTATGTTATCTCGTTCTAGCTTAATTGGTAGGAGTACATACAAAAAAATGAAATAAAATATGTTGGGAAGCTCGAAACCACATCTCGTGTGAGATCAAATCCGGCTCATCTTTTGTGAAAATTTAATTATTCATTTCTTAAGATAAATAGGTAGGTACACACCACAAAAGATAAGCCATATAAACAAACAAAATTTAAATTCGATTGAAAATAGATTGAAAATAAATTTGAATACAAATCTCTTTACATTATTCTAGTCATTTATATTGATATGTATATAAGTAATATAATTTTAAGGACCATAATAATATACTTACATAATTATTTAATCGTTCACCAACAATTTCATTATATGCAACATTTGCTTGCTGTCGAATTTTATCAAATGAATCTAATATTCGATTGCATTTATCTTTATGATTTTCATCATTATTATTATTATTATACTGTTGTTGTTGTTGTTGCTGTTGTTGCATACTACGACGAAAATGATGTTTACTATTAACATTCAATGCCATTGGTTTAGATAATGTATTTTGAACTAATACTGACAAGCAAATTAATAAACAAAATAGTAAATTGTTGAGCTCTAAAATTATAAGAAAAAAAATGTTTTATTAAATAATTAATTTAATTTATTTTTATTTATTTTTATTAATTTTATTTAAATAAAATATTTGGTTTTAATTTTTTTTTTCAGTATATAAATTATCAAATATTTGGATTGTATCACTAGATTTTAGTTTTAAATAACTACCAGAGTTACCAATTATACCAAATTAGTTCTTATTTTGGTTGTTACAACAGAAAGGAAACTAGTTCAATTCAAACATTCATTGTTGATTTATTTACTTATTTATTACTTATCAGATTAGGCTTATTATTAAAAACGGTATTGTTGTATTGCAATTGAATGGCAAAAAGTAAAGTTTTATAATATTATTGAAAACATACTAGTAGATTTGGAAATAAATTTTCTTCTCATGAAATGCATTTGCATTTCAGACCCACAAGCAAGATTTATCGCGTTTTGATATAAAATAGAGGTAGTTTTACTAATAAATAAATTACTTAAAAGTAACTTTAAAGTAATTTTAAATGGAAAGAGGTGCACTACTATTAAATTACATTAAAATACAAGGTAAATAAAATAAATGTGTAACTATGGCAACAAAACATAATTAAGAATGAAAAATTCTGAGACCTTATTTTCTTCCTTGGAATTAACCACGATATTAGTTTTTACAATCGAATCAGGATTATTAAATTCTAAGACTATTTCACGTTAATTTAAGTAAAATATTAATGATCTTTCTACCAATTTTATATGTTTTGTTTAAAATATTAAAATTATTTGCCAAACGATTTATGTTGAGTACAAAATACAAGATTTCTAAATAATAAAAAAAAACCGTGGCCATTTGAATATTGTTGCCTTTTCAGGACCGTAAACTGGCTTTTTGTAAACTCTTTATGATTGAATTTTACCCGTTTGTATTATTATAAGATATACGTGCTAAATTTGTTTCATATTTATTTTTATTTTGCAAATTCTTCTTTCATTTCAATAACCATTTTTATGAATATTACCATGACAACAGATTAGCCAAATTATTTATTTTAAATTCTATTTTAAAACTAATCAAATCAAATAATTTTCTATAAATTCATTTATTTGGCTACATTAATTAGACAATAATCATTGTTAACAATTAAACCCACATCAAATTTATTTTCTTTAGCTTACACAGGCATACACACACTCACACATTTCTATATATAATTATTTTATTTTAGTACCGTTATAATTATATAACATAATAATAATATATAATGTGTTCAGACATTCGAAAATATTCCAAAAATAAAATTTAAAAATTACTAATTAATAATAGAAATCTGGTGGAGGTTAAAAGATTAAATCAGAAGAGGATTAATAAAATGATGTTAGAATAAAAAAAAAAAAACAAACAAAAAAAATTGATGTAAGTAACAACCAAATTGTTCATTAATTGGAAATAAATATACGTATCAGTTAACTATTTGAAAATGAAGAAGCAGAAAAAATTAAAAAAAATATAAAAATATAATTATAGATACTATTTCCAGTTCATATACATATAAACAATATAAATTCAGGCATTTGCGAATAGGTGTATATAATACATAAAAATATATAATATTGTATAGATAAAATATGCGACACCAATTATTATTTTTATCTTTTAATTAATTAGGATTTATATTTAAATAATTATATAATAAATTGTATGTTATCTCTATTATATCTGAAACTGAGTATAAATGTGAGTGTAGATATTTTTATTTCCTTTCTTCTTCTATGTTTATATTATATGATACAAGATACAAGCCTATATACGAGATTTTAGAACTGTCACAATTTGTTTATTCAAAAAATAAATTTTCAAATTTCATATAAAATTACTATATTGGCAATTCTACATTAATGAAAAAACAAAAATAATTTGTTGTAATATTTTTGCACATCCTTTAAATGCCTTAACCTTCGTAGCAATAACAAATAAATTGTTGTTTAATTTTAATGTAAGACATATTTGTTTTTAGAGTGAATTAAGGCTGATTAACGCAATTTAACGATGTTTATTCATAAAACACTAATCTTAAATGTTAAAAAATTAGTAGTTTTAGATATGTATTTTTGTGAGAGAACACAGAAGTTATATAAGTCAAGTAGTCCAGGTAGGAAAATGAGCAGAACTAGTAATTATAATCTCGAGTCTAAATCCCGCCAATATTAGGTAAATTAACTGGAAGTACATATTGTTAATATTATATATGTATGTATATGAAATAAATTGATTGATATTAAACAAACCATTTATAATTTTAACACACTTGATTAAATTTTGTATAGCAAAATAAATGAGAAAAAAAATGAATTTTAAATGAAATAAAATTTAGAATAAAAATTTATATAAAATTATTTTAATTGAAGTTAATTATTTAATTCTTTTAACACTATGTACTGAAATAATGAAAGGGTTTGCTTATATCTATCTGATATCTCTCTGATTACGCACGACCAACTTTATATTGATTTTTCTAGAACTCTGTAACGTGCATTTTTTTTAAAACAATAATTTTAGAAATTACAAGTCAAGGGAAGACAGAATATGAGGATTTTCAAAGAGATAATGTTGTTTAAAAAATATTAATATATCAACTTTTGTGCAATTGCACGGGGGTCTCCCAGTACAAAAATATAATAAGATAGGTAGAGATTATTTTAAAGCTATGTAGTGGCCCTCCTCCAAATTGATTTTACATTCTTTATGTAAAGGCTTTAATTTTGTATTTAATAAAATACTAAACCTCTTTTTTCTATATATTTATATAATATATATATTTTTTATTTATGTAGCTATATTAAGTAAATTTCTAATAAATGTATTATGATTAGAATCAGCATATTGTATAATGAGTTGGTCTATGAATTACGATAATTCAGGGTAAAATATCATACTTTAGAACAAATAGATACAACTTCAGATATGTAGACAATTTAAGACAGAGATAAAAAGAGATCGAAGAAAAAATGAGCAATTATGCATAGTCCAGTCATTGATTGTATTCAGTACACTAGGATAAACAGATATCATATCGGATAAGGACATATAAATAAAAATACAGATATTTTATTAAAATATTTTTAACTAATTTTTTCAAAACAAATTTTCAATTCAAAGACGGATATTCACTTTAAAAAACTGATAATAATTTGTTTTATTGAATATTGCAAAAAATTTCTTTTATAGAGGATTTTAATAAAGATAAAGCTCCTAAATAAATATAGTTTTTTTTTAATAGCCACGCACTAATATTTACCTACCTAATTATTTTATTAAACTTATTGAAAAGCTTGCTTGTAATTGAACATTTCAGTATAGTAATCGTAACCTTAGAGACAATATCTACAACTTGAAATGGCTTAAAACCCCACTTGAAATGTACTAATTAATATTAATTGTTTAGAAAGAAACACATTTCATTTTTATTAATGATTTGTAACTGTAAATGATATTGTATAGAATGTAAGTAAGTAATACATCACTTTTAACTAGTATGTACAACATATAAAATTAGTTTGATAAGAAGTGTAGATAATTTCTAGCTTTGACATTTAAGAACTATTATAAAATACGCATTTAATTTTTTGTCACCAGTTTTTTTTTTTTTTTTAATTGTTTATTCAACATTATTGGTGCACTTTTGTAATTCCAATTGTTAACATTTACAAATTATAGAAATTTAATGAGATATATATATATATATATATACAATATATAACAATACAATAAAATATAAAATGACAACAAAAATTTTGTGTTGCCAGTGTTGGTTGGTTTTGTTTAAGTTTTTGTGTAATTTGTTATAATTGCCGCCATAAATAGTTTTATTTTGTTAGTAAAATTATTGCTTATAGAGTTAAAAAAAAACATAAATAATTAAAACAGAATAACAATAAACTTGTTGTTATTTGTTTTTTATATTAAGATTTATGCTGTTTGTATTTTTAAATGCCACAATGGAGCAGAATGAAAATGCGTGAAAATATTGCAATTCTGTGAGGTTTTCTTTCTAGTTTTATATACTTTGTATAAATAAAGGAAGAGAAAAAGAGAGAATATAATTGAAGCAAAATTAAAGACTAACACTATTTAGAAACATATGATTTTTAAATTATTATTATTATTTTTTTTTTTGTTAAATACAGGAAGCTATATTAGATGTTCATTAATAATTTATTATTATTAAATAAATGTTTTAAAATACATTTTAGAACAACAACACAATTGATTTTTAATTTTTCATTATTTGATTGAATTAAGTTACTAATTGAAGGTCAAAACGCTATAAAATTATTTATAAATGCTAATATGGACCATGTGGTGAGCATGAATGATCGAACGGTACATAAAAATATATTAAATACAGTGCGCTATACAAAATAAAAATGACTAGACGAACAGCAGAACAACTGATGATATCCAAACATTTTGTAACAAATACCCTCATAGCGTAATATAGAATTGAATTAACGTATAGTTACCCAACACATCTACTCGATGCATACTGTAAATAAGATCAAAATGACAAAACCTATACCGTTTTATCACCAACAGATGATTATGAATTGAATTAAATTTGCCTACAATTTGATTTTATAATAATTTTTTGGTTCAGTTTAACTCAATCTACCCAGCTGTGAAAAATATGGTGTAGAAAAAATCTGAGTATTAATAGAATATAAAAACATGATTTGTTTTAGTATTAACATCAACTTAATATTTTTAGCAATATAAGTTTATTTTTTTTTTAATAAAATAGTTAACGCTTTTATTCAGTTTGACTCAATTAAATAAATAGATAAAAATAATAATTAAATATGCAATCGAACAATCAATAATAAAATAAATTCATCTCACTCTGGCAAACTCATATGTTTTACGATATCGGTTAAATTAAACTTGAAAAACAATATTTTATTTTGCCCTTGGGAATATAAGGATACGTTAGTCTATACTCAGAAAAGTTGGTGAGAATTTGAAAGCATATTTTGCACATTATAACTTGAATTCATAGCAATTCGAGTACAATAAACTGAAAAAGTAGTAGACGAAATATGCGTAATTAGTATGAGAAGCATAATTAGTAAAATGAAAAGGAAAATATTCGAATATCCTCAATAATCATAGCTTTAATGATTTTCAGAATACCAAGATTATTATGATAATCAAAATCAACCTTAAATAACGTTAATACTGTTATTTTTTTTAATTAACGAACTTATAAGAAAAATATAAGAAAGTTTGTTTATAAAATATTAATAACAGTTCAAGATTGATGATTGAAATGGGGACTTACTTGCATTTCCTTCAAATATAAAATACAATATTTCAATTTATTTTATTTTATATACGACCCTTTACTGCTAGCAATTAGACCCTAAAATATAACAAATATAAAATAATCATACATAATCGATCCTGTATAGGAATTTTCTATCCTGAAAAAAGTCTGAGATTTGAAACTTCACTCCAGTAGATAAAATTTGAATAAAACGTACATAAATTTGGGTATTAACTGTTAACTATAATCTAATTAGAAAAATATTTTTCTACCTATATATCTTTTTTTTAGCTATAACCACAGATAAGTAATCTTATAACTCTTTGAAGTCTTCATTTCAAACATTATTTGAGATATTTTTCACTTCTATAAGGACCTACTTTTAAAAATTTAACATTAAAAATTACAACACAATTAATAACAATTAAATTTAACGAAAGTTTTCAATAGAAATAGGAAGAAATTTTAAAACACTTTCAAATTTTGTTCATTTGAAATAACAAAAAAAAAAAAAAAAAAAAAAAAAATATTCACAAATCGTTACGCATACTTTTCCATTAACAAATCAAATTCTCACTTTTTTTTTCTCTATTATTCTCCTTACAAAAACAATAACAGAACAAAATAATAATAAAAAAAATAAAACAAAAAGAAAATTTTAAATTGTAGAGCGAAAAAGAAAAACAATTTATTAACCGCAAATAACAACTCTCCAATTCCACGCATGTCGTTTAGTTATAATAATATGACTATATCATAATAATACTCGTGTATGCCAAACCAACCGCCATTATTCAAAAAGGAAAACAAACAAAAAAAGAAAAAACAAAAAATATATTTTTTTTTTATTGAAAGAAGGAATTTGGAGAAGTCACTTCATTAAAAATTATTGGAAATTATAAAAATTACAAACAACAACAAAAACATTAAAAACAAAAAAATAGTTCATTTCTAAAATCATTGCAACTGCACACATCAAAGTTGCATCTTTAAGGAAGGAAAAACTTATTTCTTTTTTTTCGTTTTTTTTTTTTTTTTTTTTAAATAGCAATGAAGTCAGTTAGCGAATAGTTAACAATAACAAAAAAAAAAAAAAAAATAGCAAAAAATCAAATTACACTGTGTGCGGTTTTCTGTCTACATTTTTAAAATTTTTAAAACTTGTAACAAAAAATTAAAAAAAAAAAAAAAACAAAAAATAATTTTTAATGATGGTATGAACTAAATGTGTTTCGACTTTGATAAAATAAGAGGAAATCTAGTAACTCAAGTTCATGCATCATATAATTTCAAAATATTTCGAAATTTCTTCTCGTTGAACACAAAAATAATTGTAAAAATTTTAATTTATAAAAAAAAAAAAAATTAAAAAAAAAAAAGTAGAAAAAAGGAAAATCATAATGGTTTTCATTTTGAAGATGAGCAACATTTATATGGAGTTACATAAAGCATACCTCAATTTTTGTTTTAGTTATTGTCATACAGAGTGCCCCAATAACTCATCATGATCGAAGCAATTATGCGTTTGCTCCTCGAAATTTGAGAAAGATTTGTACAAAAATCGTAGTGAATTTTATTATGTTTTCCATCATTTGAATTTATACTTGGTACTATATGTATTTTATTTTTTTATTAATTTGTCTCAGACAACAACCACATACGCAATAATTTATTAAAAAAAATAATAAATAAAAATTAATTCGGGCGGTGAAATGTGGCAATTTGATAAATTAAAATTTTTGTATGTTAATGATTTATACTAATTAAAAAATATATTAAATATACATTTAATTAAACATTTTATTAATTAAAAATAATTTTTAAATTTAATAATTTAAAAAACATTTAATTTCGATACGTCTCTTTTTACATATTTATCATTTAAAAAGTGATAATGAAAAATATAATGATCAAATTACAAATTAAATATAATAATCTACATTGTGATCAATTGAAATAATTTGAATAAATAAGAAAGAGTAAGTAATAATGGTTGACAATAATTGATTCATTCCACATTTCTCAATTATGTTCGGAAGAACTGTTATATACAATTTACTAAAAAACAATTTCAGATTCATTGAAATATTAGAGAAAACATAGATTAGATATTTGAAGGTAAGTTAGAATATAAGCCTGAGGCCAGTATGTAGGCCTAATCTAACCAGTAATCACTAATAAATATTTTATGAATATAATTGGCTTTGCTGTGTGTCCGTTATCTTGAATAATTACACTTTATTACATTTAATTACCACACTCTTTTAAAAATCTAAGTTTCGTGGAAAAGTTTTTAATAATCAATCTAAAATAACAATTTTTTTCAATCTACCAGATAATAAGTATGTATTATTTTATAACGTTTGAGAAGCACCTACAATTAGGTAGTTGTAATTTTTTATTAAAGATTGAAATTAATTAACTTGTGAAAAGTATCAACGAGCCAATAAATGAAAATGCATTGTAACACAATGGGTTTCTAACTACTATACAAATTCATTAACATATTACATCGCCGATGTCCATTAAAATATTGTTCGATACTGGAAATAATACTTCTTGAGAAAAAAAAATATACTAAAATCATTTCCTTGTCACAATAAACACTATTTTTAACACCCTGTTCATACTGTAGTGAACGTGTGTGGTAATAATAAAATATCTTTATGACATGATACTGACTTATTTAGATGTCATTAAGACAAATTATTTATTGCCATCATCATTGAACAAGAACAGAAAAATATTTGAAATTTTTTTCATAAATGGCGGCTATGATCTCTTTTTAAATCTTAATTAAAATAAAATTAAAGAAAATTTACAAAAACAAACAAAAAAAAAATAAATAAATAAATAAAGTAGAGTATGTAGTTTGTCAAGTTTTAAAAACAAATATATATATATATACACACATATGTATATATATAATTTTCATTATTGAATTTTTATAAAATAAAATATGAAGTCGGAAATATTAAATTCAAAATGGCTACCCACCCGGAATACATTTTTTTTTGTTATGTTGTAAAAAATAGGGTATTTTTTGGTATTATAAAGTATTAAAGGAAACGGAGGGATATATTTTTGCAATACATTATTAAATTTTAGATGTGTATAAGAAATATAGATCATCATTAGACTCATAGATGCTTCGTTACATCTTCTTTCGTTACAAATTATTAATCTAATGATTAAGTTCATTTTGTTGATATATTTCTAACTATTCAGTTAATAATCAAATATAACTAATTTAATAACTTTACAAATCTACACTATAACACTACCCTACTTACAAATCTCACTGCAGTAATCGCAAATACATAGATGTTAGGCCAAAATGTATTTCACATTTTATTACTATCAGATTTAATGCTCGAGCAAGCACATCCTACGCCTATTAAAGACAAAATCTTATTATATTTTTGTGCAATATTTATCATCATTCAGTGAAGTTAGTAGAACTCGATACCGTTAGATAAGTGACAAGTGATATTGAAGATGTTATCAAATTGCATTCGAATTAAATATCTATCACTTTCATTAAGAGAGAGAGAGAATATTAAATTAAAAAAAATTGGCTAATTAATTTAACGAAAGTATGAGTATACTACCCTGTTTAAGAAGAATCTAGAAATCGATCAATATAATAAATTAAATTTAGATAGATACAAGCTTAGAGTTCTTAATTTTATTAAAAATATTTTAACTAAGGTTTATATCTATAAAAAATATTCAATAACATATTCAAATATGTTGTTACGTATTCATATACCATGTATGGTGAAATTACTAGATTTAAACTGTTCACCACAGTAATAAAATTGTTTTCAAAATGCGCTCAGCGTATTTGTTAATACGGGTTAAACCTTTTAGACTCAACTCAAGCGATTGTATGTGTTTTAATGCTCCTATAGTGCGTACACTAATGTACTAGTAACAAATATTTCTCGATTTAGAACCCAAAACATCGAACCAACCCTTTTTTTTAGTTGTGTAAAAAACAAAATATTAAAGGCAATAGTTACATCTATTCTCCTGTCACTAACCCTATTTAGGATATAGTGATAATATTAAGGCTATGCTATAAATTTTAATTGCGTAAAATCTAAACACATTTTCCAACTTTGACAGTCATATAGGGTAGTTATTGGAATTTAAAAAAACTCTTTTAAGTTTAAATCTATTGATTGACTTGAGCATAGCCTATGCATAGCATTGCGTTGAAAGTTGACACACGATAGATTATTATTATTCTTTACCATAAACTTTTCAATATTTCGAATGATTTATTGTTTTTCTACAGTCTCCATTTCTTTCTTTAATTCATAGTCACTGAATATTTAAATTTAATTTAATCTATACAATTTAATCTGTCATCAATTAAATTCTGATCACTATCATTTCGGATAATATTTAAATTTTTATAAATTTTGTAAACAAATTTCTAAAAATAGATTTTGGTTTTAACTTTATTTAAATAAGTGTGAGTGATAAAAAATTGAGTCAAGAAGTAAAATAAAAGCTCCATCATGTCCACCTGATGTATTCTTTCATTATGGTTATTTTTGTTTTTGTTATTTAAACGTTATCTAATTTTGTGACCCAAAACAAGTGGTTGTTTTTTTTTTTTTGTTTTTTTTTATGATAAACGCGTGTTTAATTTATTAAAAAAAATTTGTTATTGTTTTTATTAGATTTTTGTGTCAAAAAACGCGCAAACTAATATTTAAATTTATGCAAACTATGTTATGAAAATGTTTTTGAATATACGTCATTAATTTTGCGTCATTGATAGTAATGATTATATGGTTAAAATAATAAAAATAATTATTTATTTTATATTTCATTTTTATTATAAATAAATATATAAAATGTATAAAAAAAAAACATAACTATTTTAGAATTGTTTATTTTTTAAATTTTTTACTCTTATAAATTTAATAAATCAATTACGAAAAACAGGTGAGTGAGTTTTTAATAATGAGTCATAAAAAAATAAAAATTGCGCGAAGACATTGTGAAGAGATCATTTAGAAAAAAAAGAAAAATTTCATTCATTTATGAGATGATTATTTAGTTGACTTATGAATGGGAAAATACGTTGGAAAATTGTTGTTTTGTTTTCGTTTTTCATTCAAAAAAAATTTGTTTTTTATTTCTGTTTTTATTTTTTGAGTTTTATTTTTGGAAGCAACAAATATGATTTTTGTTTTTAAATTCTTTTGATTGTTAGATAAGTGGATATCTACTTGAGATGATGATCCGAATCATATAATATAATTTGTAAATCTTTAAATCATTAAAGTACAACTTCATAGTTATTTATAAAGAGAAGATAGTTATAATTATTTAGATGGAGTATTAGACAAATACAAAACGTTATTATGGTAATTAATGCACGTAATAGATAAGATATACGGATAATAAGATGAAATAAAAATCCTTGAACTTCAATAATGTATGAAAAGTGTATATAACTAAACTTAGGAAAAAATATTTTCCTTTCAATTTTCCCTTGTAACAGAAATAAAACTGATTTTAGGTTGAAAAATATACTTTATGGTTTATAAAAAGAATCAATATAAAGTGTTAATTTTATGATGGTAGGAGTTTATTAGCTTTCGTAGAGGAACCTGAAGTGGCTCAGAATTAATAATGTTTAATTTGTCCATACAATTAGGGCGTAGATAAATGATCATTTATACATTATGAGATTTCTACTCAAAAAATGTAGCATATTAATTTTTGATGATCAGATTTGTATTTAGTCGAATTTTCTTTGACTAATAAACTAATACTTAGTTTTGGAAATATCGATATTTTGGAAGAAATTTACTTCCATCATCAATGCTTGTGATTATGGTAAAACCAATTGATTAGAAGTTGCTTCAGTAGATAGACTAGATCGATTCTAGTAAGACCAATTGCAGCAAATTTGACTTTTAGTTCGACTAATGGATATCATAGCTAGTATTAAGAGTTTTTCTACAAAATCAAATCTACGTATTAAATAGTAAGTTTATAGATAATCTTGTATTGGATTTAATAAGTCGCTACCTCTCTGATCGAATTCCAAATATTCTAGAGTAAAAATGGAAAATGTAAGAATTGATGTGATTTAATATGGTTACGATATTTTAGAAGGCCAAAATCGATAAAGATCTATGTTAAAGGTTAATAAGAAACAAAAATATAATCTTATTAGCTTTTTTGGAACTTAACACCTACATAATGCTGCATATCAATTTATTGTAATTAATATTAGCCTCTAAACTATTTATTATAATTAATACTAGCGGCCTGAGTGTTATACAGTATATCGGTTGTGACCACATCCCGTAATTGTGGATCAAAATAAAGAAAATAAATAAATGAATAAATTTCAATGGTGATGTGCTAGTGAGATATCTCTATGCGATGTAATAGTTGGATTTTTAACATTCGGATCCACGCATTATTAACGATCTTAATTATATTTTAAATATCAGTGATTGCCTATCTGACTTATTTATACTATAAAGATCTATTGTGTTAAAACTTTAATATTCAAACAAAATAAACATTTTTTTTTGATTTCAACAACACCTAACACATTAAAAGACTTTTTTTTTAATTTTTGTTTTTATGTTAATTTATATAAAGTTAAATATTATTATTAAAATATTAAATTTATATTTATAATATTCAAATAAATATATGTTTTTTGAATTAAAAATTTTTATATTATATTAAAAAAAAACAAAACTTACTCATTTTATTATTAAAATTTATAAAATTCTTATTCTTAGATAAAAATTTTCTTTCATTTTGAATTATTTTACTATTTAATAAAATACTGTTATTTTTGTTGTTGTAATTGTTGCTCCTTACACTATTATTATTTAATTTTAATTTTATGTTACTTATATGTAAATTGTTGCTATCTTCAGTATTTGTTGTATCTAACGGGAAATTTATATTATCATAAATATTTGTTGTTGTTTCTGCTATTTTTGAAATATTTTCTTTTTCAATTTTCATATCAAACATATTCTTATCACTTTTGTTACTGATGCTTTCATTAATATTGTAATATTTATTATTTTGATGCTGTTGTAAATGCTGTTTCTTCTTTTGTATTATCTGTTTTTCTGTTACATTATTCTTATATTTAAATACTGTGATGGCAGGTAAATTTATATTATTTTTCAATAAATTAAATTCATTTAATGGCATTTTTAATACTGTTATTTTAAATTCATTTAATGAATTTTTTAATTGCTGTTGTTGTTCTTCTTTTAATTTTTCATCTAATTTTTTCATTTGAATTGTTTTTTGTGATACAATTATTAAATTATAATAGTGTAATTGATTTTGAATATTTTTTGATATTAATATACAATTTAAATATCTAATTGAATTATTTATTATATTTGCATTTTTTAATATATATAAATTAATTAATTTCGTTTTATTTTTTGTATTATTCAATTTATCTGGTTCAATCATATTTTGTAATATTGTAGTATGCTGTTGTTGTTGTTCTGTTTGTGATATTGTTAATATTGTCCTTTGATCACGATCTAACATACCAAATGGATGATGATTTATAATAAATATCGATGAATTATCTATTGTTGTTTCTGATGTGGTTGATTTTGTTGTTGATGTTGAATTTGTTTTATTAGTAATTATGTTATCCATTATACGAATTACAGTATTTTAACTTTTAAAAACTATGATGACACAATTTAAAATACAATTCAATTATTGTACTTTCTTAATATTAACTATGTTTTTTTTTTTTTTATATTTAAATGAGAATATTTGTCCTTAATTTATTTAAATACAATAACTTATATTATAAAATAAATAAAAAAATAATTAATGTTTATATCACAGTGTAAAAACTAAAAATATTGTAAGTTCAAATAACAAAAAAAAAATTTTTTTTTTTTTTTGAATTTCACAATTTTAGTTTTTTGTTTTAGTTTAAAAGCCTTTTATCAAATATTCTAAATTTTGTTTTACAAAAGTTTTCACATTTATAATTAGTTTTTGTTTTTATTTTTGTATTTTTGTTTGTTTTTTTTGTTCAATTTAAAATTAAACAGTATGACTACTACAACTTGTTGATTTAATAAAAATGTAGAAAAAATAATTTAGTTTTTTTTTTGATATTTGTTGAATTTTAGTCAATTTTTTTATTTAAGAACAAATGATTCAACATTCATTCAATTTTTAAAATAAGTCAACTTTTTTATTATAAATATAATTTTTGTTTTTCTTTTCTTTTAATTTTAAATAAATAAATTACAGTTAAAAAAAAACACAAAAAAAAAATATAAATATAAAAAGAAACGTTAACTATATTAATTTCCACTTATTAATTTTCAATTTTCAAATTTTAATTCTTAAATCTCAAAATTTTTAATACAATATTATTTTTTTTTTTTGGAAAAATTTAAATTTGTTTTTAAATTTCTATAATTATTATTAATTAAATATTTTCAAACTTAGCTCGTTGAAAACTGAAGTGGCAATAAATATTAATCTTAAAATGACAGTTGTATTTATATGCGCGAAAGAAAGTATCAGTTTTGCGTTCGTTCGTTATTATTACAATAAACCAACAAGAAAACAAACAAACAAATAATAAAAATAATAATAATAATAGTAATAATAATAATAACAGCACATAACACACAACATGATTTTTTGTTTTTATTTCTCTCTTATTATTATTATTTTATTTTTTAATTTAACTGTGCGAATAATTTTTTTTGTTTTAGTTGTATTGGGAGATCGGGGATGTATATATATATATGAATGTTGTATTTTATACATAAAAATTGTAATGGATATAATGACTGTATATATATATATAAATTATGTATGTGTATGTATTATATAGAAAATATAATTTAATTAATTATTGATTCGCAAAGACAGTATAAGAAATAAAATTTTCTTATTATATTGTAGGTATTGTGTTGAAATTGTTTTAAATAGCAGAAAAAATTTATTAATTAACTCACACATGCCCACATATATAATTTAGAATGAGTATAATATTATATATAGTATATCGCATACACTATTCTATAACTACATATTTAAAAATAAAAATTTATTTTGTTATATAGGTAAGTATTGTAAAACTTTTAATCTCCTTTCATAACAGTACACCAATAAAAATATTTTACTGTTGCATAAAATTCTTATTTCATATTAATATTGATTTATAACGGAAAATTTGAATTTTTGTGCATGTGTGTGTATGAATGAAATTTTTTTTTTTTTACATTTTCAAATTTTTTTGAAAGTTTATCTTTAAATATTGTATTAACCATTTAACTGTACATCCTTATGGCTAGTTATTTTATACTAAGTGTTACTTGCTTTTTCGAGAAACTGACTGTTTTAATATTTTAAACTATTGTTACTATATTTAATATAGTACTACTATTTTAACTATATTTAGTTATTGTTAATTTTATTTTTGTTGTACATTTCTATCGCTAGTGTTTTAAGTGTTAGCATATTCAAGATTAATAATAGTGAAGTAGAGATTTTCGTCTTGAAAAGTTTAAAGTTGAAAACTTTTAAGCGAATTAAAACTGTGCAAATGACATGTAATAAAAAAAGGACTTTATAGTATTTATAGGAATGAACAAAATGAAGGTAATTGTGATATTAAAGGTTAAGTGGTGAAAAATTAGGTTAAAAAAAATAAATATGAAAATTATAAAGGATATGAGAATGAAAATGAAAATTATGTTTGTAACAGTAATAAGTAAAATACTGAAATAGCCCATCAAAAGACAATGTATTTGTGGGATATTTAAGTATGTCAGTCTCAAATTTGCATAAAAAAAACTGTATTAAATAATTAAATCGTGAGTTTTGGTTTATCGTTGATTTTAGTTTTGACGTAATTTTTTTAAAATGTTAAGAAATGAATGTTATTAGCAAATAAATGTATAATTCTCCTTTACTAATGATTTCTTAATGTTAAAAATTATTTTATTTCTGTTAACAAAATTTTATTTTTAGTTTTCAAGTGAAAAATTTTAGTCTTTTGTTGTCGAAACGAATATTGGGCATAGATAAAAAATATACGGATGTGTAAGGATGTACGGTTATGATGTAGGCGAAAAAACATATTAATTTTTATTTTTTGAAAGAAAATTAGAAAAATAATATATTGAAAATTTTAAAATTATAAATTTTAAATTAATGTAACCAAAAGGTTAATTGCAAAATTAACCTGATGATTGAAATATACAACTTCCGATATATCGATATTTACACAATAAAAAAATGATCAGTGAAAGAAAATTTAACTTTCAATACAATATAAAATACTTGTGCCAGTAAAAATAAATTCAATTATCGAAAATAACTTCACTAATATTTATCGATAAATTTAAAAATAAATTTTTCGTTATTTTCAAAATTTATTAAAATGTTGGTAGTTTTACTATCAATTAAAAATCGAACTATAAGTGACTTTCAAGACTAACTATATGACCTTGTTACTGTATCAATATTAAAAATTTGCATTGATTTGTTCAAAATTGGAAATTATTTATTGAGAATGGGATCCATACATAATGACGTATTGCATTGTAGCTCTATAGTTAAATTGTACCAGATTGATAACCAGTGCTACTAACTACTAAGTTTTATTAAAATAATATATTCTGCTTGATTTAAAACATAAAATTAATGTTTCGAAATTTTCAACAGAATTAAGGGCTTTAACTAATTTTCCTGTTTTCGGTAGAATTGTTATTATTTATACATTATATCACGTATATTACGTGTGCACGTAATTATATTAATTCATTTTATTTTAGAATTTTCAGTTTGATTTGAATTTGTTTAGAACTGTTAATTTGATTTTAAGTTTTTATAGACTTTGGAATTAAATTAGAATTTTTGTAGGTTAATTTTTCAACAAAGAAGATTTCTTTAATCAAAATATATGTGCAAAGGCTTAGTTATCTAAATACTTAAGTAATTAATAAACTATTTTAAATCGAATTTTAATATTTTAAAAAAATGAATTAATTAGGTAGAGAATAATATTCAAATTAAAGTAAAAAAAATTGTTCTTAGAAACATATATACTTAGATACATATATATAGCTATATATTAATTATAACAAAATAATTTTAGAATTTTTTTTTTTTAATTTTAAAGAATTTTCTAATTTTTTTTTATATTTTTTTCTGGTATCTGGCCATTACATTGTTCAGAAATTCATTATGGCATACTGAAATTCAGTTTGTTATTCTTAAAAAGTCAGTTTTTAAATTTTAGTTTTAATGTTTCATTCAGAAAAACCAAAAATAATTTTTCAATAGTTCGATTTTTAGATGAACAAAGATCTAAAACTAATCGACTAAAAAAAATGTTCATAAAGGTATGGTTTGTTATATTGCTATATAATGCAAATGTTTTAAAAAAAATTTTAAAACTAAATTTTCTTTTTGGTTCTTTTTATAAAATTTTATTTTCTTATTATTTTTGCGAAATTACTGTTTTTAACTAGCTCCTTTTTTTTGAATTAGAATTTTTATTTCGAATAAAAAGCAAATGCTATTTTACATCTTATCATTCAAATATTTGTAAAAAGGTTAAAATGTATGTACACACTTGGGTCGAATTTTGATTATTCCGTTTCAGACTATTGGTGTAACCATTGAACTATTTAAAAATGATGAGAAATTGTTAAAACCTCAAAAATTTAAAATCAAATAAAACTAAAAGTTATATTTGTATTTTTTAAAAATATGTTGAGATATTTTATGAAATTTATTTGCTTTTAATAAGATTTTCCGTTAGGATATCAAATAATTATTTTTTTTTAAATTTAATTCTATACACAGGTAATTACTATATATATTTCAATTTTAATCACTGAAATTCAAATATTTTTTAAATTTTGTTACAGATAAATCTATAGGCCAAGTTTATAGGTCCTTTTCCTTTTGGAAATGTATGCCTTTTTATTAAATTATATTAATTATTTTTGTATATTCTATTTTTATATTATTTTTTTTATTAGTTATTATTATATCTTTATTAATTATTAAATTATATTTGAACCCATGTGGTTGTATTGAAAATTACATTTTCAGTAATTTTCACCACTTGAAAAATGTTTTCGTTCACGGGGTTTGAACCCATGCTCCTTCGATTGTTACATTACTACACTCAGGTGCTTTACCACTTGGCTACCGAAGCCACATAATAATTATAAAATATTAATTAAAAATAAATAAAATTAATTATTATTATTAATTTATTATTATTATTTTATTATAAATTATTACAGACTAGATTAAACCATAGATAAAAACGTATATTATCGATTTTCAAAACTTTGTCAGATGCTGGTAGCTACTTAATAAGTTACAAAATATTCACTGGTTTACATAATATATAAGTACAAAATTTTCACTGGTTTACCAAGCAGACCGGGTTCAATTGCTAACTCCAATATAAAATTGAACTATTTTTTAATTAATTAATCGGATTTTTCTATTTTTAGTTATAATTTAAATTAAATGGTTTAATAGTAGTGAACGGAAGCCTGACAACATTTAAATTATTTAATAAAATTAAACGTTTTTTTGTTGACAAAAAAGTAAAAAATAAAAATAATAAATAAACTTTCTTTTTGGTCGGCTATCACAAATTTTTCTTTATCTAAAGATAAAAAAAGTTAAGTTCAAGCTCCTTTGGAAAATATGGTCATAACAACTGACTTCAGGAAGCAAAAGAAATTATGTGGTAGCCAAAATATTTACAAAAAAGGATATAAGTGAACTTGTTATGAATAGATGAGTGACGGTTCTGATTAATCTTCAAAATATTAGCCTAGACTCTAGAGTTTTAATGTTGTTGCGATTTGTACTAATTTGTGCCTGGCTATTACGTAAAAACTCGCAACTAGAAAACAATGAAAAGTTGAAAGCAAAATTGAATATGTGGCAGCAGTTATAAAAATAGTATACCATATGTATTATGACAGTATATGTAGCTAGATTTAACCTTCAGCTGGAAAGGTACACTTTTTGCTTTTTACTTTGTGAATGTTTTCGATTCAAGTTGACTTAGAGACTAGAATCTTTGTGAGAATTCATTTTTTATCAAAACTTATATTTTAAAACTGTTTTTGAAGTAAAAAAAACAATTGGAGTTGGTTAGGTTTACCCACCAGCCATTTTTTATATACCCATTATTTTACATTTTTCATTTAAATAAACTTTATATAATAAATAACGGTAATTGGGTACCCATAGGATAGTTCATCCCAATCAAAATATGAAATAAGAATAGTTCGGTACCTAATGATAATTTTTTTATAGAAATGAAATAAATTTTTCTGGACCTGAAACGTACATCATCGCCAGTAGGTAAATGAAAAAAATAAAAATTCTAACGGTACTTGAAGATGTGTTATCATTCAAATATAAAATAAGAATAGTTTGGTACCTAATTCTGCATATTAAAATATTATAAAAATGTATATTTGTACCGTTTTCTTTTAATTTTTTTTTGGATTTTTTGTATTTTTTTTCGTAAAGTTCCATGAAAAAAAAAATAATGGAAAAGCCGCCACTTTTTTTGTAATCTAGTGTATTTTGAATATTTTTGCTTGAATTTGAAGAAATTAAATAACATTTGCAATAAAATATATAAAATTAAAAAAAAACACACATTTTTTGCGTATTTTGTGTTTTTACGACAAACCATTTAATTGACTTTCCATATAATATTTTGAAGTTGAACTTTATTGTATGATCAAATACCTTTCTAGAACAATGTTTGTTTTGTTTTCTTTCTATAATATTTTTTCAATTAAATGCACTTTTGTTGTTTCAAGTCCGAACTTCATACTAAATACTACGTCACAAACAGAAATGCTTAATAGACCTTCTTTTTCTTAAAATTGCCTCCAAAGAAATATTTTTGAGAATAGAATACTTTTCCAGCTGAAGTGAGGGTTTTGAAATGCCAGCTGAATAAAGAGGTTAAGTAAGCTAGAAATTTCTATTTTGAAATTTATTAAATTTTTATCATGGTTCTTAGTTGTATCTTTAATTAAATTGTATTTAGATATTCTGTAATTTTAATTTCAAATTTTATATAATGTTTTATTTAAAATTGAAACAGTGTTGTGGTATCGAATTGTAATTATCCAAATCGAGATAAGAAAAATATGAAAAACATCAGAGAGTGTAGGCTATATTTTGAATAATAGATTATTACAACAAAATACGTGCAAATGAAATGAATATTTATTATAAAATGATTGAAATAGTTATATAATAGGCCCACCTGTAAGTTGGCTTTGCAGATTTATCTGCGCATTCATTGTTAAAATAAATAAATCAATTGGAAATAGTTTTTGAAAGTGCACAAACAAATTATAATATTTTAAAAAATTAAAAATTACGTTAATTTTTACAAATAAAATAAAAATATAATAAATTAATAAGAATAAACTGTACACTTTATTAGGTTAAATAAACTAAGTTTGTAAATAATATATTTTTTTTTTGATTCTTTATTTAGTATAATTTTTACTATTCTTAATAACTAATTTATAAAGTTTTATATTATTTTCAAAAACAATAAAATACTATGCTTTATAAAAATAAACTTAATTATATTAAAAAATTGTGAATGAAAATGAGTTTTTAATACATTTTTGTTTCTTTTAGCTTTTATTTATTGTTTTCTATTCTTTTTACAAAATCCAGGAAAAAAGTTTACAAAAAAATATATTTTTGTTAATTTTGCTGTCATTTTTGGTTACAGTGAAAATTTATAATTTTAACAGTTAAGCTTCTATTTTATTTAATGGTAGAAAAAAAAATAAATTTTTAATTTATTTTCTACAGGATCACCTAAAACTGGTTGAAAACTGGCTATACTACTAGAAGACTAAACAGAACGAATCCAAATGTGTTGAAGTAACATTTACAATAAGAAAAGAAACGTGCCCATAGCTAAGAATCAACAACCATAGATTGACATGGAGTGCACATAGCAAAACAAAAATAACTCAAATGGAACTCAAAGCAAACAGTATACACTGGTTACTTAATAAATAAATTTGAGCTTAGAATACAAAATTCTTTTGTACCAAGCAGTCATTACACCGATATGGACTTATGGTGTTCAAATATGGAGCACTGCTTCTCCATCCAATGTAGAAAAACTAAAAAAAACTCAATCAAACGCCCTAAGGAGGATTACAGGAGTCCGCTACCCTATTTTATTAAAAATGAAAGCATCCACAGAGATTGAAAATTTCGATGGTCAGCAAAGAAATAGTTAGACAAGCCGAAATTATCTGCAAAAATTGTAAGATCATCCAAACTTACCAACAAAAAAAACTTACTACAAATAGAGATCATACAAGACTTAAGAAAAAGGATACAACAGATCCAATCAATCTATAATGTTAATTATTTTGATTATTTTTAATTTTTTCTTGTTGTCTTTATTTAATGGCTTAATTGTTTTTTTTTTTTATTTATACTTACTCCGCTAAATGGAAAAACCAATAGCAGGAATATTCCATTTTTTTTTTAGGTTAAGATTAATTATTGTGAGTTTCTAGATTAGAAAAATTTAATAAAAACTACACAAACAAAATAAAAAAATTTCATATAATTTACGAGATTAAAACTTAAAGACAATCTACCTACGACTAATCCTAAGATCCAATTCTTAAATTGATTATTTAACCACCAATAATCTTTACATTCAAACATATCCGTAAAAGGGATATTAATGTATCATATTCAAAACTGCTAATGTCAATACAATTAGGATTATACTCTATGGGGTCAATCATGAAAGTTTACTGGGTTTTGACTTTTTTCAATTTTAGAAAAAAGTCAATTTTTGCTATCATGAAAGTCTAGTGGGTTGACAATTTCAAGTCAACCACAATTTTGCTGTTGACTTTGAAGAATTAAGATGGCAAAGGAAAGTAAGTATTTTTTTGAAATATTTTTTTAATTTTATAAAATTTGTGAATTAGAAAAATAAAAATAATAATAAGTTTAGGAACATTTTTAGTAACAAAAGGCAGTTGGAAAAAATAGGCTCGCTGATGGAAAATAACGACAAAATAGCTGTTAAAGGAATTGTAAAAAAAAATAAAAATTACCTTTTTTGGAAGAAGACTTCCAGTTAAAGAAGCGGAAAAATGGGCTAGAGTAAGTAGATAATATTAGATTCATTTGAATTATTTGAATTAATTATATGAGTATATGTTTCAGGTGTGGGTTGATATAAAAGCGAAGCTGAAAAGAAAATAAGTAAATAACAAAAATGAAATAAAAAAAACTGGAGGTGAGCCAAGCACGCAAGAAAATTTTGAGTCCACTTGAGGATAAAATTTCGGAATTCCTCAGCTTATACATCCACGTGGTCCTCATTTTTTCATCCACGTTCTAGAAAAATGCGAGAAGACATGAAAGAGCTGACAAGCTACTCCAAAAAAACTTATAGCATATTGAAGGATATAAAAACAATCAAAAAAGAAAAATTAAATATATACAAGAACCATCTACAACAAAAGGCAGCAGACAGACAAACGAAATTAATATTACAAGAAAAATGAATTAAAATAACATAAGAAGAACTGAAAATAAAACAGTCCATTTCTTGTGTGAGCTGTAGCGATATGTAATTTATAACCAAATCTAACAAATGTAAATTATTTTTATATTAGAATTAAGTACAAAGACTTGAAATGTTCCTATTTAAAAAAAAAAATAATTTTTAAAGTAAAACAAATTATTTATTTTTAAAATATTCGCGGTCTTCTTTTGCGGTATAATGCGACATTAATTTATCTCTCCATTTCTTTAATTTCTTTGTTCAAAATAAAACTAAAAAAAAAACGCATTTTTTCCAAATTTAAAAATCATTGTGTATTATAAATGAAATTTTGTATATTAAATGCACTTCAATCAACTCAACACACAAAAATATAGGTTATGATTTTCGATACTCAATCTAATCATATGTTTTTGACACCAAAAATTTTGCTTGCAATGGCAACATTTTTATAGTCAAGTCTTTTTACATTTTTATATTTGTTAGACTTTTATGATTTCGTGATTTATTTTTGTTGACTTTTTAATATCATTAGACTTTCATGATTGACGCCTTAAATAGAATAGTAGTGGGACATTACTTTGCATAACATTGTATTTCTTAACTTGGTAGATAAAATGTTCAGGTTCTATAAACCCCGATTTTAATGTTCATTTCATATATTTGGTCCCTTATGGTAGAATATACGGAATATTAAACTGTTTTTGGGAGTGGTAATAACCCTCTACCAAAATGCTTACGAATCAACTGGATTATAAGACTACCGATTGTTTTTTAAATTTTGATTTTTCGAATAAATGACCAAATTTGTTTCCAGTTTCCTACTTTTATTAATACCCATTTTTATGTACTTTCGAATCGAACTTCTCGATTTTATTTTCATTTTTCCAATGAGACTAGCACTTACGTTGTACCAGATAGATGCTGAGTAAGTGAGAGTAAATCTAATAAAAGCTTGATAGCTTATAATTTTCACTCTGGTATTACACACATGCCTTGAAGGCCTTATTGTGATTCCTTCCTAACTTTTTCAAGAGTTTGTAAGACTCTGTAATAAAAATATTCAAAATAACTTGACACTTACGTTTAAAAATTTAAAACGTTTGATCATTTTACACACAATTAGGTCTTGATAGTTAAATATACTAATTTACCTAATACATAAATTACAACAACTATTGACAATAAGAAAAACTAAAAAAAAAAAATTAGAAATGATTAAAATCTTAATTTTTTAAATCAAAAAATTGTAATTAAAAGTCGTGCAACAATTTAACAAGAACAAAACTCTTCTTTGACCAGGATCTATTCATTTACTCTCTTACAATAAAAAATGACTCAATAATTATTGTTAAAAAACAAAAAATTCATTTGATTGAAAAAGAACACCAAATTCACAATACAAAATAAAATTTATTAAAATTACTAGCAAATTCATTACTTTAAAAATGTTTTAAAACAATAGTCGTCATGACTCATTTTATATAGTTTGTGTTATATAGATAGTTCGGATTGAGTATTAAGAAATTTTTGACATCCGTATAAAAATTTTTCATAACAGTGTGGTGGTATCATATTTTTATGTGTTGCCAAAAAAATATTTAAAATATTTATTTCGGAAATACTTCAGGAATTTAAACATTAAAATAGCACATGTGTATGGAAAGATGCTTTAATTTTTCATTTAAACCGTATTTATTTATTTTGTGCTCAGTAACATTAGTTTTTTTTTCATGAAAATGACGGTTGTTGGTAAAATTTTTCATGTCCAAAATCGAATATTATTACTGTGATTTATCATCACATTCTCAAGTTTCGTTCACAATCGATCCAATTTCAAGATTAATAAAAATATTTGTGGTTATTCTATGTCCATAGGTTTTCGTATTTTAAGTTAGCAAATTTGAATGTTCGGTGCCAATTAAAACTGTAAAATTGATGCGTAATGAAAAAAAATATTTTATAATATTTATATAGGAAGACTTTCAGGTAGATATTTTTAGTAAAGCAAAGTGAAATATTAAATGCGAAATTGTGAAAAGTTAGATTGATAAAAGCTAATTATGAACAGTAAATAATGTAATAATGAAGTGAATAAGAACATGAGATGAAAAACAGACGACTATATGGAGTGCGATCTACATTTAACGAAATTAGTTGATTTATCATAAGACAATGTCTTATCATGTCTCAATGTCTTATCAAACCTCATGTACATATTATGTAGATCTCTAACTATACTGCATGGAAAACTTACTTCAGACATGAACAAGAGAAGTAAGGATACAGGTTGATTATATAATATTTGTTTCATTTTTTTTATTTATTAAAGGGAAATAAAATAATTTATGTTGAGTTTTCGTTTTTATTGATTATAATTTTCAGAAAATCGATTACATTAAAGAGTATTTTGCTTGAAAATTAATTGATAAATTTGTATTTTTTTATTTTGTTTGGTTTTTTTTTTTCAAAATAAAAATAATTCATTTTTATTATCATAACATTTTTTTTAGTCTTCGAATGAATAATCCAAATATTTCTGGGCAAAAAGAACATTTTTAGGTGTCAGCCTATAAAAATTGCTAAAATTTATTTATTACAAACATTAATAAATCTGCATGACATGAAGTTTATGGTTAACATAATATATCGAACTACAGAACATTATACTATTCGTAATGTAATTAAAAGATTCCGGACAAATGTTAGTGTTTGTGATGTTAAAAATCCAATCAGTTAAAATGTAAATATACTGCTGCAAATATTGATGCTGTGAACCAAGTGCAGATACAAATCGCAGATACAAATCGCAAACAATAAATTAGACTTCGTTTTCAAGAACTTGAACTGTCTTAAGGCACCATATGGAATGTTCTTTGTAAAGATTTGTATTTCAAAACGTATAATATTCAGCCTACCCACGAACTTAAACCAAATTACCATTTCATTGTTGGCAAATTGAGCTTTATTGTCTTTTGTATAAACTTGAAACAAATCCATTATCTCATTTAAAAATCATCTTGAACAGCTCAATTCTGGTTAAATGGCTTAGTAAGTGAGCGAATTTCTTAGGGTTACTGGGGCACTCAGAATGTGCCCAACTTTAGTTCTGGAGAAAATTCTGGAACTCCCACCGATTCATCTATACTTGATGAAGACAGCAGGAATGACAACAAAAAAACTGCATCTATACAATATCATAACAAACAATTTCAAACACAAAAGACCAGGACATAGCATGATCCTGCAGAAAACTAAACTGGGAACCGAAGCAATTGCAATGTCAGATTATATGACAAAAGCAATTAATTGTCGCAGGAACTTCACTGTACTAATACCCAAAAGAGAAGAAGTCGAAGGTTTAATAAGAGCCACTGATGGCTCAAAAATCGAGGAGAAAATCGGTGCCGGAGTATTTGGACCAAGGCTCAAGGTAAGCGCGACACTTGGTACATATCCCACTGTCTTTCAAGCTGAAACCTATGCCCTCGAGGTATCGGCATTACAGTGCAGTAAAAGGGGCGCAGAGGGAGCCAAGCTGCTTTAAAAACTCTAGCTTCCCCAATTTTTAAATCAAAGCTTATCTATAGCTGTTACAGAAGCGTAATAAAGCTAGCCGAACGAAACAGAGTTACTTTTATGTGGACTCCTGGACATGAAGGAATACAGGGCAATGAAGAGGCAGATGTCCTGCAATTCTGAAATGGACGGGGAAGTACAATAGATCTTAAGAGGTCGCGGCTACTTAGAACTCTCCAATTTAACAAAAAAAAAAAAGTGGGCGAAATCGTTGTAGTTGAAGTACAGACACATACATTCACAAAAATCAATAGTTTGATATGGTTTATGGTCTAAAAGTGTAAATTGTACCGTATTTTTTTTATAGATAAAAATAACATTGCAATTACTGTCAATGAAGAATGCTAAAGAAACATGATTACTGATTATTTTGGGGCATGAGTTAGATGATTTCGGCTTGAACGATATGTGATTTCAACAAGATTGCATGTATATCTCGGGCCACAATTTATTTATGGAGAGAAATGCTTAATGGCCATGTAATCTCCAAAAATGCGGATATGAACTGACCACCAAGATCATGCCATATAAGTCCATCGGACTTTTTTCTTCAGAGTTATGCTAAATCATTGAATTATTCCATTAAATAAAGAGCACTTAATGTTAATGACCTTAAAACCAACATTATTTGTGTTTTCGGTGAAATAAGTGCAAATTTTATGTGAAAATATGACCAAAAACTTATGTTTTCAGGATCAAATAATTTTTGAATAAATATTTTATGAATCAATATCCAAAATATGTATATACAAAATTATATTGATACCGTATACTGTTCTATCTTTATTTCAGTTAAAAAATATACATCTCTAATTTGAACACACTTTCTCACTGATTATTTTATCAATTATTTGATTAAGAACTTCCTAATAAATTTCTATAAAAAAAATAATGACATAATTTTGAACTTTGCATATACCTAATTATACGACATATACTATAAATCATGGATAAGATTAGAAAAATTTTAAATCAAATATTTATGAATTAAATTTGATTACAGTTAGCAATAACTGAAATCGAGCCTTCTCAGTCAATATACCTTCATTATATTAGAAATGAAAAAGTTACTAAAGTTCACTTAGTAATTGACTTTGGACTTATTTTTTTTGAATTAATATTCGACGAAAATTGCAATAAAATATAAAAATATAAATTAATTAATTTTTAAAAATAAATTGGTTTATTTCTAATATTTAATTAGAAAATATTTTTGAAGAAGAAATATTAACGCATAGAATAACCAGCAAGGCTAAAAGTTTGAAAATAAATTGAATGAGAACTAATTCAGGATCTAAAATAGCGGAATGGATCACTACACAATGTAGTCAATCATACTGATCACTTGTTTTTTAGTAATTTCGTTAAAATATACATAATAACATTTTTTTTGTAATTAAAATTATAATTATTAAGTAATTAAATTTATTTTAATTTAATTTTTTATAAAGAGCTATTGCAGTATCAAACCAATTCAAGTATAGCGTTGAAAGGACATAAATTTAATTTTAACAAAAATCCAAAAGCGTCCATTGCATGAAATAAGAGGCAATATTATCTAGATGTGATATTGGAATTTATATTAAGTTTAATCTTAATCTGAAAATCAACTATATTAAGTAACTCTAATTTGGTCATTAGCACCATTTTCCATCATAAATAAAAGGTATCTGTAGGTACATGGGTAGGTAAAAAAGGTAATCTGTAGGTACATGAGTATGTATACGTTAAGATGTACGTGTGTACTTATCCAAAAAAGTGTAAATTGGTTAAGAGTTTTAGTTGAAAATTGAAAAATATTTCAAAAATATTTAGTTTCGCTACGTCTCCTTTTAAATATGTCATTTAAAAGAGTGATAATGAAAATTAGATGTGAAATGGTTCAGATATTTGTATAGTAATTTTTTCTTAATTTACATATTATATCTAATGATTTTATAAACTAGCACAGAGAAGAAATTTCCAGCGCTCAGAGTGAAAAAACGTGAGTCAAGATGCAATCAATAATTTTTAAAGACAAAAATGTATTTATAGTTGAAATAAAATTCGATGAACAAAATCCTACAAAATTGAAATACCATAAGATATTCCCAGATATTGTGGAAAATCCCAGATATTGTGGAAAATCAATAGGTACTTCTCCAATCGACAGATTTTTATTTTCAATCAATTGTGATAATAACACTTTTTTTTTAGTAAAACATAATTTAAAAATATTTAAAACTAAAATAATTTATTTAGAATTTAAAGATGCCTAATTAGTATTAATGAGTTGACTAATCCTAATTTTGTTTTAATAAAGTATTTTTATTTTTAAATTCTGTTTCTTAGCAGAAATGTGCAGTTTTTAATTTAACATATTTTTCAAAGAAGAGCATTGTAATTTTTTTTTTATAATTTAAAAAATTTGGTGTCAACATATTCACACATTCAAACAAAAAAGCACATATTCATCATATAAATTCAAATCAATTGTGGGTTATAACATACCAATTATAAATTTAAAAATAATAAATTTCAAAATTTAATTAAATAAAATTTGTAAGAATAAATATAGGAAACACAGTAGCCGTCATATAAGTATGCCGTTTACTATATCCTGATAGAAGTACACTATCATTAGATTCAGACCACGGACCATCGAAAGGAACACAACGAAATGAGTAATAATTAAAAGAATTAAAATAGTTTATAAAATTAAAGAAATAAATAATAATTTGAGTAAATAAAAACATTAATAATGATTTAAGGAATAAAATATATGTGAAATCTTATATATAAAGAAATATGTTTGTATGAATGTATGTTTGTGTCAGAACTAGTTCGAGACGCATGGACCAATTTCAATCCAAGGATGGTTTTTTGTTACTTGGAGTCGAACCAGTGATAATGTTGTTTGCCATATAACTCGTAGCACCTACCGAGCACATTTCAAAACCCAAATGCGCTACAGAGCTGAAAATTTGTACGCAGGTACTCTCTCAAAAATAAACAAACATACCTCTCAAATTTTTTCGAAATTTTGACTGGTTTGGGTAGCTGTCATATAACTCCTAGCTAATGAATTTGCTCCTGAACTAATTTGTTGATGTGAATGACTTTTTAATTAGGCATATAGCAATATACAGAGTGTATATTATACCACTGTTTTTTGAAAAATTCCGTTAATCCGTTTCGGCACGTCGGTCTACAGACTTTTCGTTTCGTTCTGCCGTCTAAAAGCTGTGACCGATTGACTGGAAACTTTGTAGAAATATTATTTCTTGGCACAGAAGATAACTTACTTGTTTGTTTGGTTTTTCATTGGTTGATTACTGGTTGAGGAACTCACTGGAAAACCGTTCGGGAACATCGATTCGTCAAAAACTTTGCTTAAAGGGATTTGTTTTTACTTTCAAAGGAGGGTGCTATAATTTAAAAAAACTTAAAGCCAAATTTTGTTCAATTTTGTTAACAACAAATTTGTTCGGGACAAATAGAAAATAATGACAATAACAAAATAAAAGAGAAAATAAGAGCTAAAAGTAAAGGTATACACACCTCAAAGAAACAAAAAATTTAAGAGGAGTAGATAGAGAAAAAAATATTCAAAAAGTGTATATATAAATATATCAGAAGTACAAGAACAAACACTATAGACTACTTGTAAAAATAAAAAAGAGATAAATAAAAAAAATTATTATAAGCTAAGCTATAAAATTTAGTAGGTTTTCAGCATGATTATAATCGAATGCCAAAATCCAAGTTTTAATATTTTTAGTAAATGGAAACAATCCAATATTTCTTAGAAAAGCCGGAAGTATGTTAAGCAATTTTGGGCAACATCATCATAAGCATTCTGGATAAATATCGTCTTTTATTTTTATTAATTATTTCATAAACAATCGAAACTATGTAGACAATATTTTAATAATCTTCAAAATATTACCAATTTAATTTCTAAACACTAAATTATTGATAAATTTAATATTTGATAATTATTTTAATATATTATTATGTAATTTTTATATGCCATAATTTTTTGATAATTTTTTGAGTTGGGTTTGATTTGGCGAAATTCATTATTAGCGACCATTCGCCATTCGGCTTGGTTCTGTTCATAGCTTAAAGAATGATTAGACCACTTCAGCTTGTTGTCAACTACTACACCAAGAGATTTGAAAGAAGATACCTCTTGAACAGTAAAATATTAATCAGAACAGTTTCCATGCTTACTAAACGAATTGTAATGAATGAAAATCATTTATATGATAGTTATTTTTTGCAAAAAAGGAGCTGTATTGAAATATAATGAATATCCGAATGATCCTATATTTATTCTTATTATTTTTTATTTATGAAATGTATATTTTAAGTATTGTATTTTACTATAATATGAATAAATGATTTAAAAATCTGAATCTAATATAGCTTTTGTTTTACTGCTAACTAAATCGATAATAAGAAAACTATTTCCTAACTAAATTCAAATCACGATTAAGTTCAGCAACACGATTCAATGAATTAGAACTAACATAAGCACTAGAAAATTATATAAATTATAAATCATATATATAATTATTAGAATTTGAATTGGAATTGATTAATTTGGAAAATTTATTGGTTTGTGTTTTTAAATTAGCCAACTCAAATTTTTATTGTATTGTTGACAGTTCAATTCTAAGTGAAAATATATATTATAATATATATATATATATATATATATATATAAATATATATAAAATTAATTTATATATTATTAATTGATAATTTAACATTTTGTATTGTTTACGGCCAATTTAAGTTGCCAAAGAATTGTCCATTTGTTGCCAGCGGGAATTAGACTTACAATTAGTATATCATTAGACACGCACTCTAAGTGTATATAAATTTAATATAATAAGTTATTAAACATTTTTTAACTACAAAAATAAATATTTGCAAATTTTATTAATCAAAAATGTTAAAGGCGCTTATAAAAACTATACAATTTTTTTTTATTTAAATCCAATTTTTAAAAATAACCAAATAAAAACTAAAATACATAATAGATATTATATATATATTTTACTTTGACTTTATTTATTCAACAAGTTGTTTTTTAATATCAGAAAAAAAAATCGTAATTCGATATTTTTTTTCCTCAAATCTATTCTTAACACCAACCAAAAAAAAAAAAAAAAAAAAACAAAACAAACAAAAACAAAAATAAAACCAAAGACTATTTTTTTTTCTCTTGTTATTATTTTTTCGTCTTATTTTCTGTAATTAAATATTCATTTTGCAGAAAGCACACGACGATGTCCATCTTCCAAAAAAAAAAAAAAAAAAAAAAAAAAAAAAAAAAAAAAAAAATACTACCACCATATTTGTAAGTTTATAGCAGTGCTTTTTTTTTGTTATTGTACTTTTGTCAAAAAAAATAAATCAATGTAAACCAAAAAAATATAACCCCAACCATAAAAGTGGTGGCGTTATTATAGATGATGCGTTACGAAAAACAAAAAAAAAACAATATCACCATTTAATACTTTTATAATGCAATCTGTAATACCAATATGTACCTACATACATGTACGTATGTATGTTAGTATAAGAGTGTTCTTAAAATTGAAATGAAATTTGTGGCTTCTAACCTGTTGTTGCATCGAGTACATTATAATATAAAATAATAAACAAGTGTACAATAATTAAAAAAAAAAATTTTGAGGTTATTTGTCAAAAAAAAAAATAAAAATAATAAACAAGAAAATAAAAATATAACGAATTTTTTAGAATTGAAGTTTTTTTAGATGATGGAAATTAGTTAATTAAAATAAAACAAAAAAAAATGATGCTGATGATTTCTGTTGATTGGCTTGTAAAATTGCATACTATATCGTTTTGGTTTCATTTTTTTTAACTTTAATTTATTTTTTTAATTTTAATTTTGTTTTTTATTATATATTTGATTTTTGCTATATTTCATTACGTTTTAATTATTGCTTTAAAGTTTTTGTTTTCTTTAAATATAATATTTTGCATAATAACTGTTGATATAGATATGTTCGCAAGTTTTATGATTCTAATTTTTATTTATTAAAAATATAATTGAATTTTAAAATATAAAAATGTTGTAGACCCAATAACAAAAGAGTGCTATTTTTTAAATTTAGATTTTGAAGTTGTATTTAATACTATTCTTATAATAGTAGATATCAATAACTACTATTCTCCTGTCATAACAAATTAATTAATATTATAAGTCAATGTAAATACTTGAAAAATGAATATATGAAAATAATATAGTTATTTAATAATAATAATAATTTTCACAATAATAATATTTTTTATTAATAATTATTATTATTTATTATTATTATTATAATTATAATTATTTTATTATTATTATTATTTTATTATTATTATTGTTATTTTTCTTGTTATTATAATTATTATTATTATTTATTATTGTTATTATTATTTCTAATTTTAAAACTAAGAAGTAAAGGTAGGAATTTAAATAAAGTACGCACTTTAAAAGTAAGAACATAACAGAAATGAGATAGTATGTGATGTCAGTAATTGTTTAATTTAAAACACTTTGTAATATAATTTTTTGACACCGAAATTTCTACTTTACGATCTTTTTTTGTCATATAGATCGTTTAGATAGTGTTTTCGATTACTTCTCGTTTACAATTGCTTTTGTTTTAGTTTTTAACCAAATTAGAATATTAATTAATATTCAACTGTAATAATAATTGTCGGTGATTACCCTACAATCACTTTTAAATTAAAATTGTTTTATCACTATGATTTGTTTTATTTTCATATTCTCACTTAGTATTTTAAAATTTTACCCACTATATTTTTGTTTTTTTTGTTGTTGTTATTTTTAGTCACTTGTTTCTGTTTTTCTAAACACTACATTTACACTTTTCAATTTAAAAGGACAATACATTAATAATAATTTTACCGAAATATTACCTATAATATAACTCTAATTAACTGTGTTGTACCCGACAAAGAAGTTTTGTGTTGTTGAGACTTAACACATAAGTAAGCAACTAAAAATTTTCTTGATTTTACCTATTCTCACGAATTTTTTTATTTTTTAATTTTATTCTATTTTTATTATTATGTATTATTTCATTACAATTGTCTCATTTGAATTTTGCCTTTGACTTTTTTGTTTTGTTAATTACTCGCTCTTTTTTCTTATATTCGCAAATATTGATGAGAAACATTGAGTTTAATTGCAAAAAATAAATTAAAATCAAAATTTTTGTAAATAAAAATAAAATTAAAAGTGGTAGTAAAATTTATTTAAGGAGAATAATGCAAGTGAGCTAAATAAATACCAAGAAAAAAAATTATTAACTCTACAACAAAATTTTCAATTATAAAATATTCATGAGACTTTTCAATTTGGAAAAAAAAGCAAAAACAAAAAAAGTTTTTCCTACAAATTAAAAACAAAAATATTTTTAGTTATTTTTACTAAATTTTTAGAGAGTCAAATTATTAGTAGAGTTATTTTTGAGTAAATGTAATGTTCAGGAGAATGTAATAAAAAGACAATGTCAATCAATTTGTTAATAGGTGGCAGAGAAGATGATGACGATAGGTAACGTATATCAGAATATTTAAAAATTTGTGATAATATAATTATTGTGTTAATAAATCATAGAGGAAATTAAAGTTTTAATAACGAGATTATTTTCCGTTATTTTGAATTAAAGAGACTAAAATTATTCTTATATGAGCTTAATTCATAGTTTAAATACTGTTAAACTAAAAGGTATAGCATTTGCTTAAAAAATTAATGTTATCCAATTTTTTCCATAAAATTTTTGTTAAACAAAATTAATTTGTTAAATTTGAGTCAAGGTTATCACATAATTAATAAATTATGATAGTTAGAACCGGAAAGCAGATCAATTTCCCGTCAATAGTTGTTGTTTTTCATATTGAATTAGTTTAGTGTTGCAGCAACAGCAATTCATTGTTGTTGATGCTATACCACGTGTGGACCCATATAGTGATTCCATTAATCACGTCACAATACGAACGAAAATTTTAACTATTCTCCGAGAAGACCCGTAGTTCTGACAAAACTGTGAATATCCGGAAAAGACCTCTGTCTGGTTGTTCAGTTAAAATAGAATAAAAAGTTACTAAAATATTCTGTTCGCAATGATAGTTTTTTTTGTTAAATTAAAGATACGAAAGTATTAACAATTCTTGTTATGATTAAGTAATGATTTTTGAATAAACGATTCAACACATGCAACCATTGCTTCAACAATTGATCAATAAAGTACTTTATAAAAAGCTTAATTATTTTTTTTTTTATTTTATTATTTTTTTTATAGGAAGCATTCTTTAAATTAAAAATTTATTGCCGAATATTTTATTTTCAAGCCAAGTTTTCAGAACTACAATGAATGAATACAAGTTATGTATTAAAGCCATATGATGCCCAAAGCAATGGCAGAGAAAGGACTCTGTAATATTGGCAACTAAAATAGAAGATTTGTTGAATTGTTAACGAAATTCAGTGAACCAAAAGAAATACATTGCATTATCCCTTCTTCTTCTACTGCCATCTGGATATTCGACTCCAATTTTTCCGTTAGAATAGTTCCAATTTTTCCGTTAGATATGATCGTACATGCTGAATACCTCCTCTTCAAAAACTATTTATCTTATTATAATCCTGTATTTACTTATATCATATTTTCAGAATTGTATATATCATGGGTGGTAATGCGTTTTATGGTCGTTATACCCCCATTTAGCCCCCCCCACCTTATTTTCCTAGTCTCATCTAGGAAACCATGTGGTGACCCATGCTAATCCATTTTGACCTCGTGTCTAAATTCGGGTATTACAACAGGAGGGTAGGGAACAGAAGTGAGGGGAAGTATAAAGTGTATCGGATAACGATGGAGGTAGCAACCAAAGGCAGAAAATTCATGCCTTGAACTGAACCAGTTTCATATTTTGAACTTAAGGTCTTTTCCGTAATCCATGTATGCATCGTCTGAATCTCCACGTTGGAGCGGCTGCAAAAGATATCTGTACTCACAATTAGCGACCTGTCGAATATGATCATTTAACGAGCGGGCGTGTCTATCAGCTTTGAGCTTATATCTCATATTCTCACCCATATCTCAGAAAATGCTAAAGGGTCAATCAATTGATAACATTTTATGAAAGATGGTCCCCAAGAGGTAATCCCAATCAAATTACGATGAATCCTCCTACAGCCTCTGTTATAGTAAACCGCACATCACCATTATGTGGAGATATAGTGTATATATTATATATTAAAGTTAAATACTACTAGTTTTTATTAATTTTAATTTTCTTCATATTAGATTAGATTCCTTTGGCTTAAAGCTACTCTCAAAATTATATACAATCAACATATGGTCTAAGAACTTTATTTATCATGTACTATTGAATTCGAAGTACTTTTGAATTTCGTGGTTTGATGATTTATAATTTTAATATCGCAATTTGATGCTGTAAATTACAAAATAAATTACAAATTACTGCTGTGCTCTGAGAGTATAATATGAAAATACATTAGTATATTGATTAAAATCCATACTATAAAATTGCAATTAGAAAATTATTTTTACTTCAGTGACTAGCGGTAGTGACCAGTAATAAAAAATAAAGTAAAAAAATGTTACATTTTTACATCTGATCTTATAAATTTTTATTTTAAAAAACTGAACCATTCAACCTAATATTCATAAATTTAAATATTCGTTTTACTATCATGACAGTAGTGTTACTATTAAAGATCAGGAAAATATTTCTGGGCAATTTGTGTTGTGCAGCAAATCATAATGAGAATAAAATACTATACTACACTAATACTTATAAAAAAATTATTTTGCGAGAATATTTTAATGAAAATTAAGTTTGATAACTGACTGGTATAGGTTAGACGGGTATCGTGGCGTGCAAAAGGTTGCAGAAGTGTTAAACATTTAAACACAGTCAAGTGAACTTGTGTAGGTTAGAATGATAGTTGTGTGCAATTAAATTTTATATAGGAAAATTTTAATCATGTGGTGACGATATGAGTAAATTTGTATAATTCTCAAATTATAGTTTTCATCATAGTGTATATAATATAAATTCTCTGCTTGATTAGTTTTAGAAAACTGTCAGTGACTAAAAATTTATTTAAGTTAGTTTGAGTATAAAGTAATAAAAACTATCTGACTGAAATACAAATTATTATTGTAGTTGTGTGTTTTATGATGTTATTGCGGTTTGTGTTCTTGTTTTGTTTTTATTTTTGTTATTTTGTAAAGTTTGGGTTTTATGAATGAAATTTCGCGTATGGAATTTCAATACTATAAAATAACTGACGTCATGGTTATGATAAATACATCTAATGCCGGCATTGGTTGTTATGGTAGTTGTAAACTTGGTCAAAGTTTTTAAATTTATTATTATTATTTTTTTTTATTATTTTTTACAGAAATACCATATGATTTAGTATGTAATAATAATGTGAGAGTATTAAAATTGTTTATACAAAATAAAATAAAATTTAATAACAAAATTATCATCATTGTGGTCGTCTGAAATATTTTAATTTAAAATTGTTATGAAATTCTTTTCAGATAAACTGAAGAAAGTTGTTTTGAATAAAAAATATTGTTACAATTTATAATAAGGTTGGAAAATTAGGACCTTTTAGATCAGTTGATATAGTTTAAACTACGAAGGGAAAATAAAATTAGAGAAAAAATAAGGTGGGAGGAATGGAAGGACAACGACGAACGAAGTTTTTCATCTTCGTCTTGAATTTTCGTATGTTTTCATTAAAGTATATATTGTTTATAGCTTAAGTAATATTTGAAGAATTATGATATTGTATTAGGTTAGTAGGTGACTTGTAATTTCAAATCTGTCATCTAGGAAATTGTCTATTGATTTGAGATTAGCTTTTATTGCTTTTTTCGTTGTTTCAAATACGATGTAGGTAATTTTTTTTTCAATGAATTTCATTTTGAATTTTTTTTCCATAATGTACGTCAGATGTTATGACCCTATAGATTTTTCTAACAGAATTTGAACTTAGTTTATTTATTTTCTCCTTTTTAGTGTACAGTTAAGCTTGCTACGAAAAATTTGTAATAACGGCCGGAATAACTATAGTTTTAATTTTTTTTGTTTATTTTTTCAAAATGAATCAAGAAACATTTTATTCTAAATTAGAACTAACTAAAAGGGTACCTAATAGCAAATGTATTTGATTTATTATAGAGTACCAGAATATAAATTTTAATTGTTGTAACATCTCTGATTTTTGAATTATTGGGGACGGGTGTTATAGGATGTGCATGGTAAGTACCAGAACCGGTACAATTTATTAAAAACCATAACAGACATAGTTTTTTGTTTTTTTTTTCAAGACTAGTAGAATACAAATGTTGTAAAACATTTGATTTTTGAAATACTGGATTTGCATGGCAGGTAACAGAACCGGTAAAATTTTTCAAAAACCGTACTAGACGTAATTTTTCATTTTTGAAAGACTACCATAATACAAATTTGATGAAAAACCTGTGATTTTTTAAATACTGTTGAGGAGTGTTAGGATTTGCATGGCAGGTACCAGAACCAGTAAGAAATTTAAAAAACGGCAACAGACGTATTTCTTTGTTTTTGAAAGTGTACCAGAATACCATTTTATAAGGTGTAACACTTTAATTTTTGAAATGTTCTTAGAGGGTGCTGGAATTTGTAAAACAGCTAACCGGCTCAGTCAAAATTTTGAAAATCTGAACCCCTTGGATGAAGTTTTAAATAAATAAATATGAATATAACATAAAAATAAAACAAGACTAAGTTAATCTAACATTATAAAATTTGTATACTGCGTTCTTGAGCGACAATCAGATTTTTCAGTGCAGATTTTTCAGTTTTAAGCTTAATATTATTCTAGATCTTAATATTAAAATATTGATATTTATACATTTTTGTAATTTATTACCAAGGAATGTTAGAAAATTATAAATTTATACTAACTCTAAGATATATGTAAGTGCAGTTTTTTTTTTAGTTGGGCTGCGTTTAATGTAAAGTCGATGTGGTGTTTTTGTTTATTTATTAACATAAACATTCTATTAACAGGCTCATATTTACCATAATTGGTACGATGAAATATTAGACGAAAAATATTTTCCGATCTAAAGCGGTTTCTGTTGTTAATATATAAGTGGATCATATCTCTAACATAAGGAGAATCAATTTCATTATTTAAAACTTCAATAATGAATATGATATCAGCAACCTCCCTTCTGGATTCTAATGATTTAAGATCCAATAACTTTGACCGGTTCCTATAAGGTGGCAGAATAACTGGATTTGACCAGTGTAAATTACGCAGTACGAATCTCAAAAAATTTACCAGTAAACATAGTAACGACAGGCATCTTAACGTCAAAGATGGATAAAATCCCAGCGACAACTTGCAGAAAATATGACGTTGTCTTAACACGTATGTGCAGATAGAGTTATCAAAAGTGGTCTTCTACAGTGGGCCAATTCCATACTTAGACAGTATAAACAGATTAAAAATGAAATTATACATTGCCTCGGAAATTTAGCAGCTAGAAATCGAGTACGATGTAAATGTCAAGAGGAAAAAATCAATCAGAAAAAAAAAATCTGCTTCTGCGGAAATTACTATACTGTAATCAGAGATGCAAACCAAAAAATTTTTTCGTGTGGTTCGGTTTTGGTTTAAGGTTAATTTTAATTTTTGGTTTTGGTTTTTGGTTCTAAAAATTTCAAAATTTGGTTTTGGTTTGGTTCTGGTTCAATAAATATTCATATTTATGGTTTTCGGTTCGGTTCGGTTTTGGTTCAATTTTGTTAAAAATAAAATTATTTATATACATTACAGATTACATATTATACTATATATACAATCAGGGAAATTTAAAGTGCTATCTTTGAATCAGTATTAGAAATAGAATTTAAATTGTCAAATAAAAATCATATGATTTGTAAACAATATTGACATTGACAAGTTTAATAAACTAAAACTATAAATATTATTATTTTATTAGAAAATTACATTGCATTACTTTACATTTATAAAATTAAAAATATAACAAAATGTATTATTATTTTGTAATTGCTGCTGCTTGTCATAATAATAATCTAATATTTAAAATGAAATACATATTTTAAGTAAGGAAATTAAATATATATAAAAAAAACATGAAAAAATAATTAAAATAATTAGTGAAAAAATAAAAATAAGAAATTAATTAATTTTATTACTCACATTCACATCACACCAGTCACAACTTCAAAATTCAAAGACGTCATAAATTCGTGTATTGAAAAAAAGTCAAATCAAATGTCAATATTTGACTTTTTTCGTATTGAATTTGGCTTTTTTTTCATTGCCTATAAACAAATTTTATCTTCATGACTTTCGATTTCAATTATCAGTTTTTGTTTTATTAGTTATGTTAAAATTTAAAATGTTATAAAGAAGATTAAAAGATGAACCAAACCGTAAGCCATCATATATTTTGTTGGTTTGTGGTTCGGTTTCAGAATTATTTTAAGAAATGGTTCGGTTTTGGTTTGGTTCGCCCAATTCATTATAAAAGTGGTTTAGTTTTAGTTATGGTTTTGGTTCGGAAAATTTCAATGGTTCAGGGGTTTTTTGGTTCGGTTCAAAAACCGGTTTGCATCTCTCATTGTAACAATTCCTTTCCGTATTTGTATTGTATATAAATGTAAATTGTATGTAAATTGTATATTATCAAGCCAATATCCTGTGCAGCTAATGCTTAGATATTGATTATAATTTAAATTTGTAAATAATAAAATTAATAATAATAATAATAATAATAATGATCATAAAAATAATAATAATAATAATAATTATAATAATAGCAATAAAATAAATAATAATAATTTACGGAAATTGTAGGTTGTATTGTACTTGTATTGACATCTGTATGCAAACAATGTGGCTACAAAAAAAAATTGAAACTCTAACATCGTTAAAAAACAATATTTTTGTTTTTATTAACTTGTATATTTTCAATAGATACATTCTTTATAAAAAAAAATAACTTTTAATTGAAAATTATTTAACAACTTTGTTTTTTAAATTAAAATTCCATATCCAAATAAATATCAATTTAAGTGAAGAAAAAAACCAAAGTAATAAAAAGCCACTGATATTATCACTGACTCATATAAAGTGGAATTTTTTTAAAGTTTATTTTAGCTATTTAAAATTTTCTTTAAAAGTTTACAACTAATTGTGAAATATTTAATACGCAAACTACCAAACTTATTGCAACATATTCAAAAAGAAAAATTTCAATATTCTGGTATCAAATTTCTTATTTCAGTTTTGATAAGAAAAACCATTAAATACTGTTTGGATGTGAGTTGAGGCAATTGACGTTTATTAAAATATTTTCGGAATTGAACAAAATAATGGAGTTAAATTTATCAAACATTATTAATTGAAGAGTGGCTGTAATTGATTAGTTACTGATCTGCATCCGAATAAAGTCTAGAGATAATAATCATAAATTATTTCTCATTTTATTCATTTCTATATTTCATTCATTTATAATGAGCTCAGCTATTCGTACAGAGTGTAATTATTCATAAATTCAAAGTCAAATATAATAAGAGTATTTTGATTTTATTACAATGACTAATTTGATAACACAAATGCCACAATTGTAAAATAAAATCAGCCTCTGATATATATGTAACATTATTATTATAATGCAAATTGCTATTATTACTATTATTTTTATTATTATTATTACTATTATTATTATTATTATTATTATTATTATTATTATTATTATTATTATTATTATTATTATTATTATTATTATTAACTTTATTATTTACAATTTTAAATTTTAATCAATATCTAAGCATTAGCTGCACAGGATATTGGCTTGATATTCATACATAAAACTACATAGCGTACAAAAAATCTCACAAGAAAAATAGTTTTGCTTTGTTTTATAATAAAAAATTATGGTATTAGCTATTATCAAAATAATCATCAAAATCTTCAATTATAGATATATTAACTAACGCCATAGTCAGTGAGTACTATTAAAACCGTACGCAAAATCACATATTTTCTACTGTTTTCTCCTAAGTACCTAGGCTATAACTATTTTCTTTGATAGTAAATTATTGAACGAATTTGACATTCTGTATTTGGAAAAAAAATGTATGGAAACGCACATGTCGGCTTTAATTTTACAATTATTTTTTTTTTGGTTTTGTGATAGCGTATGAATATTATTTTGCGAATAAAAGTGCTATCTTGCAAATAGTTATTTTTTTTTTTAATTATAAACTTGTATTGGTATATTATTAAACAGATATATTTTATTAAGAAAACTCTCTGATTTAATTTAAGAATTTCTAATGAGTTTTTCGAAAAATCATCTGACTCAGTAGATCAATATCTAATGTGATTTCTGTTATTCAAGTCCAAATCAGTGGTAGTAATCAATAAATTTCGGAAAATATAATGATTATGAAATTGTTTGTAAATAACAAAAAAAAATTTATCTCAACATTAAAGCTTCCAATTTGAGAGTTTAACTGGTCAAAATTTTTTTTTTCAATCGAAAATAAAAACAATAAAATATAATTTAACTTCTTTTTGTCTCCAAATTTAATAAAAGAAAAAGCATTCCATCATTAAGTCATACAATTTTTAATAATAATCTAAAGCTCACATAATAATAAGCTCTACAAATAAAAAAAAATAACTCTTTGAAAAAAGTAAGACAAACTGACTGACTAAAAATTTATAAAAACTAATTCATTCAGAATAACAATTTGTCAAACATTAATTATTATTCGCATATAGAACCAAATCAAAACAACTTGCTAACAAGCATCTTGAAAAGCTCATCAAAATTACAAAAAAATAAACAAAAAAATTGATAAAAAAAAAATCAAGCAAAAAAAAAATAATATAATTTTTATTATCATCATTATTTTACAAATCGAGCGTGTTGGGTATTCCCTCATTAATTGCCATTTAAATGAATTCATCTTTTCATGTTTCTACTGGGTTCTACTGATTATACTTGGGTATAATAAATAAAAACAAAACATTAATAAAAAATATCATATTGCTTTACAGGTGGTTGTAATAATAATAATATAATATTAATACAGGGCTGGATCGCTGTATTTTCAATAAATTTTTTTATTAACTATGATTTAGAATTTAATTTCAAATTTTATTGGTGAGATGTAGAATAACAAGTTTTTCAAACATGCTAAAACTAGAGGCTTTTACTGGCTAATTAATATTCTAGATAAAGTAAATTTTTAAAACTCTTAAAAAAAAAAACGATTACTAAGATTATTTCATTTTATTGCAGCGTTATTTCACTCTTGTGTTTCAATTTTTGATTAAATTTATTTAAGTTCATTTTTTTTTTTGTGTATAAAACTATGTTGTTTTAAATTTCAAAGTAATTTAAATTTTAAGTCATAAATCTTGTTTGATACATTATGTTAATTGATAATTTTAATAATTAAATTATATTATTTTTTGTAAACTGTTTAAATTAAATAGTAATAAATATATAAATAAATAAATAAATAAAATAAATTAACTCGCAAAAAGATAACTTGCTAATATTAATAAAGAAAAACAAATGGAAAATGAATTTACATTTCTCTTGTAAAACAAATGTTACCAATAGCATCTAAGGCCTTCGGTTAATACCAACCAATAATAATAATATGTAATACTAATATATACGGATAGTAAAACTTAGAAACTGGAAATTTTATTAAAGAATATTATAACAATTTTTATCAGATTGAGTGTACAAAAATTATATGAATATAAAAAAAATAGCGTAGTGCTATCAGAATGCGATGATAATTTCTTGAAAATAAGAATAAAATTTAATATAATTTATAGAATAAAATTTAAATAATTAATAATAAGAATAAAATTTATTTACAAAATTTATAATATTATATAGCTACATATAGCATTAAATACTAAATTAACAAAAAAAGACAGAGAGTAGTTTTTATCACATAACTTTATATTATAGTAAGTAAGTAAATAACTTTATTTACATTTATATACTTTGAATGTACAATTATTAAAATCTATTTTTGATATCTATAATACAATGTTTTTTAACAAAATTTTATTTCTAATTGAACTTTTCGCGGAAGATCATTTAATATTTTAAATCCTTCGTGTAGTAGTGAATTCTTCCCCTTTTGTTGTTAGATATTGTTCAAATTGGAAATCAACATGTGAATTCTTTAACGCATATTATTGTGCGTTTTATACCAAGATAAATTTTTCCCCGAAATAATTCGGAAAATTTTCATACTTCTGTCTCAAATTAATTATAAATATTAGTTTAGTAAATTGGTAGACACTTCTATTACCATTTTTTGAATGCAAAAATAATTGTTGAGCACTATTCAAAATGTGGCTTTATAATAGAGTTGTGCACAAGAGAAAGAAACAACAACGGGGAAAGATTGATAGAGTTGTGTCAGACTTTCGACCTAGCAATCGGAGGGAGTCTATTTCCACACAAAGATATCCACAAATACACATGGACAACACCAAACGGGATCTCAAGAAATCAGATAGATCACATATGCATCAGCAAGAAGTGGAAACAATCAATGTTAGATGTGAGAAATAGAAGGGGAGCAGATATACACAGCGATCATGAATTACTAACTGGGGACTTCAGAATGAAACTAAGCCAACAAGGAAGAGGCAGAAGATATAGAAAGAAGAAAATAAATATAAACAACTTAAAAAATCCGCAAGTAAGAGCTGACATAGTTACGGCGTTACGAGAAAATATTAGAAATAATAGAGAATACACTTGGGAAGAGATTCTGGAAATTTACAACCAAACAAGCGAACAAAATCTTGGAATTTCACAACCACAAAGAAAAATCTGGATAACCGATAACACATGGGCCTTGATTAAAAGAAGAGGTGAAATGAAGAAAATGATAAACAACAGGATGGCATCAAGAAGAGAATATGAAGAAATAGCGAAAACAGTAAAAAGAGCAGCAAGAAGAGATAAAAGGAAATTTGTACAAAATTTAGCCGGAGAAGCAGAAAAAGCAGCACAGCAACATAACCTGAGAGAATTGCATCGCATAATCAAGAACTTAACTAACCAGTCGGAACAACAAAACAAACCAATTAAAGATAAAAATGGTGCGCTCATCACAAACTTAGAGGATCAATTAAAGAGATGGAGAGAACATTTCCAAGAACTGAGCAACGAAGAAAGTACAAATAATGAAGCAGACATAAGAAACAGAGACAATGCAAATATCTACCCAACTGAGGGACTGCCAATATCTACTCAAGCTCCAAATATAGAAGAAATCAAAGCTACAATCAATATCCTGAAGCACAACAAAGCAACAGGTGAAGATAGAATTCCAGCAGAAATAGCCAAACTGGACCCTGACTTATTCGCAAAAACAATTGAACCCCACATCAGGAAAGCATGGATAGAAGAGAATATACCACCATCATGGAAGAAAGGAATGATTGTCAAGATACCTAAGAAAGGAGACTTGGCAAATTGCAGCAACTGGAGAGGAATCACGGTTCTAAATACTATTCATAAGATAATAGCAATTATTATAAAGAAAAGATTAGAAGAAGTACTAGAACCAATACTACGGAAAGAGCAGGCAGGTTTCAGACCAAACCGAAGCTGTGTAGACCAGGCAAATACTTTACGGGTCATAGTTGAACAATCAGTGGAATGGAATGCCCCACTATATCTACTATTCATAGATTTTAAGAAAGCATTCGACACAGTCAAGAGATGCGCAATATGGAGAACACTTACAAAGAAAGGAGTTCCTGAAAAAATCATCAACATCATCAAAGCGATGTATGAAGATGCAGAGACAACAGTTCAACACAGAGGTAAGATCAGTGATCCATTCTACACCAATATAGGAGTTAGACAAGGATGTCCACTATCTCCACTTCTCTTCAACACAATACTAGACGACATTCTAAGAGAAGTTTGCACTGGAATAAACGGAATAGAATGGGATCTCTTCGGAAACTTAGAAGACTTAGATTACGCAGATGATGTATGCCTCATATCAAAAAATCAAAGGGACCTACAGAACAAAGTCAACAGATTACAGGAAGAAGCAAAGAAATCGGGACTGGAATTAAATATCGAGAAAACCAAAGCAATGAGGACAAACAATAGTTACAGTGAGCCAATAACAGTGAGTGGACAACAGATAGAATACGTAGAAGAATTCAACTACCTGGGGTGCATTATAACATCAAGAGGAGGTGCAACAGAAGATGTCAACAGCCGTATAAATAAGGCAAGAAGAACATTTGGGAGCCTAATGAAGATATGGCGGAGCAACCAAATATCGAGAACAACAAAGCTAACAATATTCAGAGCATGTGTTAAGTCAACATTAATATATGGCAGTGAAACATGGCTCACTTCGGTCAGAATCAAACAGAAGCTACAAGTATTCATCAACAAGTGCTTGAGAATTATATGCAGAATATTCTGGCCGGCAAGAATTAGCAACGAAGATTTATGGATGATAACTGGAGAAGAACCTATCAACAGACAGATAAACAGGAAAAAATGGAAATGGATAGGTCATACACTAAGGAAATCAGAAAGTGATATAGCAAGAAGAGCTCTAGAGTGGAATCCACAAGGACAAAGGAGACCCGGCAGACCATACAACACATGGAGACGCACAATCGATCAAGAATTAACAGTCAACAATTATACCTGGGACGATATTAAGGAAGTAGTACTCAACAGAGAGGAATGGAGGTTCACTATCGAAGCCCTATGCTACCACGCGGAGTAATAGGAGAAAAAAAAAAAAAAAAAAAAAAAATTTCATATATAATACACAAAAACAATTTCTAATTCTTCTAAATAATACAATTTTTTTCCTAATTTATTTTACAAAACTCCTACAATTTTCAGCAAGATTTTTAAAGTTTATTTTTTTTTTAACTGTTATTATTCCCAAATATTTAATTTAATTTACTATATATTTACTTTATCTACTATATATACTATACTATAATGCATTATGATTTATTATACCATATTATTATTTTCATCTACTTAATATTTAATTTCATCTACTATATTTTTCACTATTCACAAAATAAGCTCGTATGGTGTTCATTTATTTTTCCATTAATAACCATATAGCTTTTGTTTTGTTATATTTTTTTTACCGATGTATCACAGGTGAACATTTCCATTTTCATGCCGTGATCATCAGTGATACACAAATTTGTCTTCTTCCATGTACATATGTATCACCAGTGAACAAGCGATGTGTCGCACTTACCTATTTTGAAGAATTAAGAATATTGCAAAAGTAAAATATTCTTACATAATAAATTATTGATAAATCGTCGGCCACAGTCCTATAAATCCAACAGCCAATTTTTTCCGAAATTGACTTTTTAATGTGCTATACTATTTTCGGCTATGCTCTATCCGAATTTGGAGTCAAAATAAACAACAATAACTTCTTCAGTGTTTTGTACTCGACTATTTTCACTGTAATACCAAAATTTTACTCTAGCGCTGGAAAACAAGTTTTTATAAATATTATTACCTCTTATAGTTTTCGTATATTTTTTTTTCTGATTTATCCAAACAATCTATATTTTACTGCTTTTTAAGCCTTCAAGTTGTGCTTATTTATTTAAACTACAGTTTTTGTTCTGATAAGCCATAAAAGTTTTAAAAGTATGCATATGATTGAGTATTCCTAACTATCTAACAGACCATTTTGATTCCTAAGTGTCCAAACACATATTAAGTTTTACACTACACATTATATATATTACTAATATATTATTTTGATATTTCAAAATATTAAAGTTATATAACTATTTATGTTATATGTTAAAAAGTTGTTAAAATTTTTATAAAATTCGAATTTTGTTTAATTATTTTTAAACTTTTCCAGACAAAATTTCCATCAAACTGAAAATATCGATTTTCTCTTTGATTTTGGTAGATTAGATATATAGGAAAGCAGCCGACGAAATATAGATATTTTATTGATATAAATATGTTTTTGCACCACTTCAAAACAAAATATTGAAAATTTTTGTAATTTTTTTAAAAATATAAATAAATAGCTTTAATTTAAAAAAAAAAATAACAAAACAAAATGTATAAATAAAAAGTTTAATTTTGTTCATTCGTAATACATTTGTACGTGGTATGGAGATTCCTGCATCATTGGTGATCACGGTACCTAACGACGATAATAGGAATGTTGACTGTTGATACATTTGTACCATGAAGAAAGAATATTTGTGTATCACTAATGATCACGGTAGCCAACGTGTTAATTTGAGCATATACATGAAACGAAAAGTCTCTACAATTATTGTATGCGAAGAATATGAACATTTACTAACACTTAAATTTAAAGAAAAACCATGAAAAACAATATCTAAATAATCTAATTTAATTTGATGTTCTTGCCTATACTTGAGTCGTAGAAAATTGTATTAATCCCACCCTGTTAATCTTATAACATACATATTAATATTGTTGTGTGTAGTATAAATTCTTAACCTTAATTTGATTTTCTAAAAATAAATTATTTATGAATTCTGTTATGTTTTTTGTTGTTTTTTCTTTGTTATTATAATTAAAGTTCAATAAAAAATATATTATTTGAAAATATTATGACGGGTTGAGAATTATAATAATTAATTAATTGAAATTGAATTGAATAATAATTTCAAAATTATTGCACAAAAATGGAGCTTTGGGGTAGGTAAGGGTTAATATTGAACAGATGTTGAAAATTAATAAAAGTGTGAGTTAATATGGAATAATGTTGTTATTGTTTTCTTCATACAGGGTGGTTCATTTTAAGTGTAAAATAAATTTTTTAATGTTTTTTTTTGTACTTGTTAGAGATAAGATTAATTTATAGTAAATTTTAAATAATTTTTTTTGATATCTGCATTTCTTCTAATTTTTTTTTTTTTGCAGTTTATTTTTATAATCATTTTGACTAGTATTATAATATTATGTAAAATTTTATATTTCAGTTTTCTTTTCTATTTTCTTTTGAATTGTTAATGTTCAATTTATTATTTAGTTTTTTAACAATCAAGTTACCACATTTATATAAATATTAATTTTTTGTGTCTAATCTAATTTTTTTTTTAAATTTATATCTCTAGCTCTACAAATGCAATTAAGTATGTGATAATTTGATATTTTTTTTTAAAAGTAATACTTCAAACAATTATTTTTGTTTCTTTAAACTATATACAAACACAATTTATACTTTTATATTTATAAAATATAGAATTTATTTTCTTATTTTGTTTTACGAATATATTAAGTTTCTATTGATCATGATTGCTCATTATTTTGAACATCGTTTTTGATACTTTAGCATACTTGTTTTTATTTTGCATTATTATGTGATATTATATCTATTACACATACATGCATACATATATTTAAAATATTATATCTACTGTTAAATTTTGCAGTTCTACACTAGAATTGATATTGATATTTTTGGCATTTGCGAAAAAATGGTTTGTCAAGTCAACATAGGTACTTGAATACCTAGAGCATGAATCAGTAAATGAAAACAAAATTTAATTAAATTATCATAATTTTTATATTATCAGAAAAATAGCATGATATCAGATTGTAATGACTTGTTTTCAGGGGATATTTTTGATTTTTCTCAGAATATTTCAAATAAAAGGTTTTTGACGATATCGATATCAGTACAGAAGAGATGATGATATATAGAATATATCAATTATTCATAAAATGAAAAATCAAAAAATAAAACAACAAAATAAGCCCATCAAAAAAATAATTTGCGAAGAGTATGATAAAATGACAACTTCATTAATTGAAAGACCCAAATACATTTCCGTACTTAGTACCCTAAAGGGAATATATCAGTTAGCTTCTACAACCTAATCAGTAGGAACATATAAATGATAAAAAAATGTGAGGTAATAACGTTGTTAATTCTGTTCCAAATTCTCTCAGAGATAAAATTCGTTTTTTCTACCGGTCGATAAGTGTCCCAAATGGTAATAGTTAAAATATAGCAAGAGTAGACTAAACTGTTTAAATCAAGCTTAAACCAAGCAAATAAATTTGCTTATTACAATTTAAGCTAAGTTAAATTTAACTTAAAATGAAATGCATAACCATTTGCATCATAATTATAAGCTGTCCCGAATCACTCTACTTCAATATGGGTGGAAAAGAGTAAAAAAATGCAAAATTATGACCGAGTAGATAAGGTTGATGTATACACATAATAAGGGTATTCACGAATAGAAATTGAAGGTGTCTGTACTAGGTGTAGAAGTGTTGAAGTGTATTACCATTGTAAAATTTTTATATGAAAAAATATTCTACAAGACTTGTAAATTTTTACAAGACTCAAACTGATTGGCTCTTTAGTATTGTACTTTAGTTGAAATTTTACTTTTTAAGTTTGCCATATCGTCGTCTGAATATTGGTTTGCTCCATACGCCAAATCGTCGATTTGGAGTTAGGAGTTGTTTCTGGGGTTTTAAAGGAGGCTGCGTCCATTGCAGTTATTCGCTTTCTCCTAGCTGTAGTACTTTAAGAGATATCCAGATAGATTTTTGCCCCATATCCAATTTTTTATCAAAATGTAAGTATTGTTTTGCCCTATACGACAATTTTTGGCGTATAGCGCAAAATATTCATATAAAGCATTGGTTACAATTGTATTCGTATTATTTTGCTTTACGTAATTTTAAAATTTTGTTTCTTAAATATTGTTTTGCTCTATACAACAAAATTTTGGTGTATAGGGCTTAGGGTACAAATTTTGCCATCGATTTTAGACCAACTTCCCGATTAACTAGATACTTGAAATTTTAAGAACGGCTTGGATTTCGGTGACAACAATCTTTATGAAAATTTGGAGGACCTGGTCTCCACCGAAGCCCTTATTTAGACCAAAATTTATATCTCTAAAACTATTACGCTTATTTAATTTAAATTTGTTTCACATATTGGTATCTGATGACAACACTTTTTGTAAGAACTTGTAGGGCCTGGTCCCAAGTAAAGCTCTTATTTGGACCGAAATTTATATTTCAGAAACTACTGTGCTAATTTTATTCAAATTTGGTGCACATCGTCTCTGATAACACTAAAATTTGGAGGGCCTGGGTACCGTCAAAGACCTTCTTTGGATCAAAATTCATATCTCAGGGCTAATTTGATTCAAATTTGGTACACATCTTGGTCTATGATGATAACATCTTTTGTAAAAATTTGGAGGTCCCGGTCCCCACCAAAGCTAATAGTTATGTTTTTTTTATTAATTAATAAAATTCAATACAAATTTCTAATTTATTTGTTATTTTTTTTCAATAATCGTTTGCTCTATGTAACACAAACTAATGCAAAGCGTGATCAACTTCGTTAATATTGCTTTGCTCTACGTGCAAAATGGAACTTATTGAAGTTGTTGAACTTGTGAAAGTTGTTGCTCACTTATTCTCATAATTATAAATTAAATTTATATGTAAACAACCCGCTGTCACAATTCTACATCGAGTACAGCATCAAAAGTATAAGGGTGCCTTAACAAAATCTTTGTACAAATCATTGTAGATCTACAACTAGTACACTTATACACTTAATTATGAGTACCCTTAATGTATATAACAGTAAAATAACATTAAAAAAATTAAAATTATAACAGTATGTAAAAAAAAGTAGTGGAAATATATAGATAAAGATGCGACTATTCAAAAATATGTGTTTAATATTATCATTTATATATCAAATTTAAAATCAACCAATATAGATTTGAACTAGACATTAATGAGACATGCTACGGGGAATTCCTTAGAAAATCAAAAAAAGATTTAGATAAAATAATTAGTCATTCAATTGCAGTTAAGAAATTATCAAATTGGTTATTTCCTAAATTCTCAAAATTTCAATTATTACAGAATCAAATTCTCATATACCAATAATATACATATAATCATAATCATATATATATATATAATCATAACACTCACATTTTAAATAATCCATTATTATTAAAAAATTTTCCAATTTCGCAATTTTTAAAGTGATAAAAATCCCTCATAGCATCATTCTGTATGGAAAATCCGACAAATTAAATTTTTTTATTTTAATCAAACTCAAATCTACCCACCTATTTTTTTTTTAATTAGAAGGTATTTAAAATCTCATTTTAATATAATTTATTTTTTATGTAATAATTTATATAAAATTGTTTTTTTTTTTTATAATAATGGTAATTAATCAGTATTGTTTAAGTAATGAAAACCAAGCTAGCTGCAAAGAGTCCATTAAGTTCTTCTTTTTTATATTTTTTTATATTACTTTCATTGGAATGGAAAGTCCCTTGTTACTCAGAACAAATGATGAAGTTAAATTTTTAAATTTCCCAAAATGTAGATAAAAATTTATAAAAAGTAAATTCTTTTATTGATCTTATATAATTTATAAAAATTATTTATTTTTTTTAAATAAAACTATTAGAGGTTAGTCATATACAATGTAAATACAGACACCTATTTCTCTTCATTTTAGGCCATAAACTTAGTCATTTATGTATACTTTTTTTTTAAATTGCATATAGGTTTCTGAAATTGTTTTTGATGTCATAAATTTGTTCATAATAAGTTTAAGCGAAAACTTAATTATTATTTTAAATACATTGTAACTTAATCTAAAAATAATATAAAAAATGGCTTATAATGAAGACTCTACAGAAATTTTCAATGGAAAATTTCTATTTCTATGGTTAACAGTGACGTAGAAAAAGCTAAATTTTTGATTAGAATTGAAAATTGATTTTCATTCGAATAAATATATTTTAAAAGCTTTAACATTGAAAATCAATTTCATAGAAAAAATATATTACCTACACCTAAGTGCATTAATATGTAATTATTGCATACATGATTACCTTACTCTCTTTAAAAAATTGTTTTGATGACGTCGTAGTTAAATTAATTGAAAATTTTAATTTATAATTGAATAAACTTTGTCTCAAAATCAGCTGACCACATTTGTTTTGATCTAATGGAAATTCCAAGATTGCCAAGATATAACAACACATTAATATGGAATTTCTATAATGACCACAGTTTGATTCAATTAAAAATAACAATTGAGTTGATGAATTCCCAATGAGGAAAATTTTCATACAATGTAGTCGACTAACTGTAAAAAGGAAAAATCTATATCAATTTGAAATTATTAGGAATAAAATGAATGCGTCCAAAAATATTTTGTAACTTCCACTGATATTGAAAAGTGTTTGGAGTTTAAAACTAGAACAATTTCGGATCACAATATTGAAAAAAAAAAATTTAATAAGGGATAATTAATTTGACTACCGTATCGATTCTGCGACATCCAACACAAAGCAAATCACTTCAACCAGCAGTGCGTAGAGTCGGTCTTGAAATTAATATAGATAAAACCAAGACCATAAAGATAAATACAACCAATACAAATATCAGCACAATAGAAGGCTTCTCCTACATATGTAACATTCTAACAACAAACGGAGCTACAGCAGGAGATGTCAACAAGAGACTTCGTAAGGCCAGATCTGTGTTTGGTGAATTAAGTCCAAAATTGAAGAATGGCCAAATATTGTCAACACTTATGTATGACAGTGAAACTTGGATGACGATAAATAACTTCAGTCAAAAGTTTCAATTATTTGCTAATAAGTGTCAAAATAGAATATGCAGAATATTTTGGCCCAACACCATCAGCAAAAAAACTTATGGCAGCTTACAACTGAAGAACCGATAATAAATTAAATTAAGCGTAAAAAATGGAAATGGATAGGCTACACTCTAAAAAAACAACCAAACAATATGACCAGAATGGCCTTAGAATGGAAACCCGAAGCTAGCAGAAGGCGAGGAAAACCCAACAACACCTGGCGTCGGGCTATGACTATTGAACTAACTAGGTATGGACGGATTTGGGGCGAAATAAAGATCACTGCATACAACAGAGAAAAATGGAGGAGGCAAAAATAAATAATTTAACTACTTTAATAGATAATAACAACCTAACAACTTTAATATGTTGAAAAAATATTGAAGGGATAATTTTGAAAGCAGTAATTGTGTCCAAAAAAGCTGCAAAAAGGGTTAACAGATTAAATAATTGTAGTTAAATTGTATGTAAAATTTCTATATTAAAACTAGATTAATTGATAATCCATAGAAAAGTATAAAAATGAATGGCTTATTATGAAAAAAATTAATATTTAAAAATCCAAGAGTTGCTGTGTTACACTCATTTTAAATAAAGTGAAGAATTAAAATAAGTAGTAATAGAGCTATTCGAACGAAAAATTGAAACAAAGCAATGTTTTTGCAAAAATAAACTGTGATAGCTCAAAATGGAATCAGGAGGTTTGAAGTTAAGTAGCGATATTTGTAGTGTCTAACTGAGTACACTCAAACTAAATAGATGTCACTAAATAGATGATGAAATGAATTTCACAAATATATATAGGACTATTGGTGCTCTAAACTATTTTAGATCATTTATTTTATTCTAATGGCAAAGGGTACTGGACCAGGTTTGAAAAATCCCAAAAACCCCTCTCCATAAGAATATTCGTATTGTCTATTGTAATGTCGTATTGTCTCTCTAACAAGTTAAATTTTACATTGATTTCTCCAGAAATTCAAGCTTTGGAGTTTGGAAATTAATTTTGTAATTATACCTTATTATATTATCAATACCTTAAAAAAATTATTTCATATTTACTTGAAATCATGATTTCATCAGTGCAGCCTAAAATATCATTCAATTCATACATGATCAATTAATAGCTGTAATCGCAATCAATAATTAATATTAAATACTGACGTGTATCTCTTCTTAGTTCAATTTAATTTCATTATAATAATAGCTACTACATTATTAAATTTAAGATGTAAACAATATTAAAAACTAAAAACAAACTTAAATCTTATAGAATTCCACGTTAATCCAGGTAAATTTAATGACACATACTATTTCTATTTAATACATACGAGTATTTTAATTAATAACAACTCACGGGGAACAAATCAATAAACAAGATTCTTTAAAGAAGGATAAAACACAAAAATTATAATCTGAGACATTGAGAATTTACTTGAAGATTTATAGATAATTTAATTAAAGAGCATTGATTATCGTAAATCGTGTTTTGTTATATAACTGGGATGGGAGTATAAACTACCAAATTTTGCGACACTGCGACACTGCGCTTATGGTTTCCCAGCCAAATATTGTAGCAACATTTAAACCTACCACAAACATGGCTTGACAAAGGGAAGTTTAAAGTATAAACCTCCACATATCGCTTTCACGTTAAGGAGAGGCACTTGCTCGCCAGTTTCATTAAATAATAATAACATTCCTCAACCAAATGATGTCAAATACCTAGGATTTCACTTAGATAAACGATTAAACTGGAGAAACCACATCAACTATAAAAGGCAGCAGCAAAGTATTAAGTGGAAAACCATGTATTGGCTCAACTATGGGGAGTTGACCAAAAGCAAGGTGCAAATCATGCAACGATTTCAAAACAAAGTGATAAGATCCATGGTTAATGCTGCATGGTTCGTGGCAAATGAAATAATCCACAATGATTTATGCATTCTTTCAGTCCGCAATGAATGAATTAGAATATACCACCAACTACAACAACAGATTTTTTTTTTTTTTATATAATTCCAAGTCTATGGGATGAACACCCTAACTGCTTTTTACACAGAGATTTGGAATACACAATCACATACAATATATTTTTCTGTAGAATTTTTGTGTGTTATTTTATCCCAATGATAAAGGGTACTGGACCAGATCCAAAAATCCAGAAAGCATTTCTTCCAGAAAGCCTTCGTCGGAAATCGAACCTGGGACCTTTCGGTTGAAAGGCAGGCGCTCTACCTACTGCGCCACCCAGCGTGTACAGATTGGAACAACATCCAAATATTTTAACCCACACGCTGATGAGCACATCTAGAACTAGGAAACTTAACTGGAGATATTTCAAGGTGAAAATAATTAAATATGTGGCTGCATCATTGGGTGCACTACTTCAAGACAAAATCCTCGGACAAAAATATTTGCTTATTAATTGTATTTTTAGTACACAGATTTTAATTAAATGAAAAAGTAAAAAAAAAGCAAGCTGTTTCAAAACCTCGCTCTGGGTATACAGCTAATGATTTTATTGAAAATATAAGGTTTCAAGTGGCTTTATTTCATCAGCTGAATTAAGGCACTAAAAAAAATCATTCACCCAACCCACTAGTTTCAATTATTCGTTTTTTATTTTTGTTTAGGTGGGTATGTAGGTAGGTAGAAGTGGCCATTCCAGTTGTTTCTGAAAAACTAATTAGCACTTAATTGTACTTTTTTGATACCACGACTCGAGTAACCTATTTGTTGTTATTGGTTGTTATAAGTGATCACTCTTTAATTTTTACTGTCCCAGTGAACTCAGTACTAGAGCCACCCAGTGCGATTTAGATGGTTCTGTTGATCAGATCTCCGATTTTGTTTTCCGTGATAAACCCAAGACAGTTGGGAGAGCCTCACCCAAAAGCCAAAGTCTGAAGTATTCAAGAGTTCTGTCTCATATTCATTTTAGCAGTTGCGACAATAGATATTGAACGGAATAGCTGAATTGGCAGTGTGGCTTCCTATCAGCTAATGACCCGTAACGATGGCTACTATTTTTGATATATCAGTATATCTTAATTCAATATTTAATAATATTTGCAGAGCTTCTATTGTCCATTTAGTCCTCATACGGTAATATTAAGACTTTATCTATATTTTAATTTAATCAATAAATGTTTACAGCCTCATAAATGCAAAAAATAAATCTCAGCAAATTTAATGAAAAACTTGATTAATAATCAAACGTCTGGGACATGTGTAACATTCATACAAAATCATATGAATAAAACTAATAGTGTTGTTAACAAAAAGAATTAAGTAACTACTTAGCAATTACACCGGGGCACATCTACATTTATGTATATTATGCAAGAGATAATATATGATGAAATTTAATTTTGTAAGTAAGGTCATCTGTTCTTTCTGCCAATTCATTAAATGTAAAATATAACAAAAATGATATTGATTTCGTTATAGAGTAGAAAAGTATTTAAACAATTGATATTATTCAGAAAAGTAGGTATTGCAGCGGTTGAGCCAGACATTGCTATCTCGCTCGCACTAATGTAAATTAGAATCTCAAGGTAGAGAAGCACTTTTGGGGGAACCCCTGACGTCATAGGAGTTATCTCAAGGTAGAGAAGCACTTTTGGGGGAACCCCTGACGTCATAGGAAATTCCGTCCTGTTATCTCAAGGTAGAGAAGCACTTTTGGGGGAACCCCTGACGTCATAGGAAATTCCGTCCGGTGAATCTCAAGGTAGAGAAGCACTTTTGTTATCTTGCCGCTTGTTATTGTTTACATTTATGTAGGTCGTTGACCTTATCATGTTATTGTTATTGTTATCTTTGGCGCCATAGAATCTCAAGGTAGAGAAGCACTTTTGTTATCGTTATTGTTATTGTAGCCTTATCATGTTATTGTTATTGTTATCTTTGGCGCCATGGTAGATGACCTTGATTGAGTAGCTGGGGAATCTCTATTTGATGATGACGTCACAGGGAATACCTATCTGATGATGACGTCATAGGGAATTCTGTATGGCTCATGACATTAGATGTAAATGATGTGTGTGTGTATGTGTGTGTGTGTGTGTGTGTGTGTTTATTATTAATGAATATGAAGCTTAATTATTATTTAAAAAAATGAATTGTTTGAATGAGGATTTGAACTCGGGGTCTGAATGATTAACAAGTGACCGCGCTAACCATTCAGCTACCAAGCCATTTACAAATGTTGATGTTAATTGTGTATATGAATGGCTGATATGATGTTAAAAATCTATAAATAACCTATGAATAATCTATGAATAATGAATAATGAATAATGAAATTTGATGATAGATGTCGGTAGTGGCTAGTGAGGAGGATATGGTTGGTGGTTTGGATAGAATTATTGATTAATTAATTTTATAAAATTTTCATCCAAAATGTATGCAAAAATTTTCAATGGGGGATCAATGTATGAAAAGATGATGTATGGAAAATATAACTTTTTCATCCCAAATGTAAGTGGTTGGCGCCATAAAGAAATGAGAAATTATTGTGTGAGAGTGAAGGTGATGGAAGATAAGGATTTGTAGGTCTACGTCATGTTTTTGCTGCTGTTATCTCAAGGTAGAGAAGTACTTTTGGGGGAACCCCTGACGTCATAGGAAATTCCGTCCGGTGAATCTCAAAGTCTAGAAGCACTTTTGATGACGGTGGGCGCCAGGCTGTGTAAGATCTCAAGGTAGAGAAGCATTTATTTCTGTAGGTCGTTGACCTTATCATGTTATTGTTATATATTTGGCGCCATGCTTGTTGACGTTGATTGGACCAGCTGGGGAACACTTATCTGATGATGACGTCATAGGGAATTCCATCGGGATCAGGGGAATATTCTCAGTTGTTAATTATAAGTATGATTCCATGTTAATTATTATTTATGTATGTGTGTGTGTGGGCGTGTAATTTATGAATAAGAATGTTAATTATATTTTTTTTTAAAAAAAACTAACTGTTTGAAAGAGGATTTGAACTTGGATCTGAATGATTAACGAGCGACCACGCTAACCATTCAGCTACCAGGCCATTTAGAAATGTTGATGTTATTTGTGTATATATATATAAATGGTTGATATGGTATTAAGAAAAAATTCTATAAATATCTTTTAATATCTCAAGGTAGAGAAACACATTTTTGATGAAGTATTATGGAATTGAAAATTTATTTATAATGTAATGAATGTCATGTTGGTTAAAGGTCCGAGGTTGCCAAGTGCGAAAATTGGTTCAAGAACCCCAGCCCCCACACCCAAGTCGAAGTTCCCAAGTTGTGAACCCCGCCGAAGTTCCAAAGTTGTGGGCCGATGTGCGCCGGAACTTGTTCCTGGAAATAGGAATGGGTATGAGATGTCGCCACCGCAGCCGAACTTCTTGGAAATAGGAATGGGTATGTGACGCTGACACCGCCGAAGTTCTAAAACTCCTCTGCCGAAGTTCCGCCACGAACCATCGAAATTATTGGGAATGGGTATCCACCGAAGTTGTTGTTGTTGTTGAATTGGTGCCGAAGTTGTACCAGGTTGTCATTGAAGTTGTTATTAGAAGCATGTATCAGCGACCTTGGATTATGAATATATTGTTAAAGTATCCTATAGTAGTAGTAAATGTTTTATTTTTGTGATAAGAGAATAAAATTTTTAAAATTGAAAAAATGAAAACTTGCGGTTTTAAAAGTTCTTATCAGTTAGAAATATTCATATATTATGAAATAATTATGACAAAATTGTTGTTTTGCTGTTTTTATTGTTTTAATGCTGAATAATTAGAGTTTGTAATGTATGTTCACGCAAAATAATGAATTTTTGAGCATAGTACCCTATGAAATTGTACGATTTTTGAAAAATTGAAAAATGAAAACTTGCGGTTTTGAAAGCTAAAATGTTTATACGAAAATAATTGATAATGAATAAGAATAAAAATTATTCTTTATTTTTATTTTTTTTTCATCAAAATATGTTTGTAGTTTGGAGATAAGACTATAAAATTTTGGAATTTTAGAATTTTGTTTTTATTGGAAATGAGTATCAACCGAAGTTATTGAATTGGTGCCGAAGTTGTACCAAGATGCCGTTATTAGAAGTATGTATCAGCGATCTTGGACAGTATTATGAAATTATTAAATTATCCTATAGTAGTAGTAAATGTTGCGGTTTTGTGATAAGAGAATAAAATTTTTAAAAATTGAAAAAATGAAAACTTGCGGTTTTAACAGTTAGAAATATTCTTATATGAAATAATTATGATAAATTTTTGTTTTGCTGTTTTTATTGTTTTAATGCTGAATAACTAGAGTTTGTAATGTATGTTCACGCAACATAATGAAATTTTTGAGCATAGTACCCTACCAAATTACATTAATTTCTGAACTTATAATTATTTTCAAGAAAAAAATTGATAATTTATATAGAGTTTAGTAATTTATTTTTTAAATCAAAATTTTGATGTAGTAGACTTTACTACATTAATTTCTGAACTTATAATTATTTTCAAGAAAAATATTGATAATTTATATAGAGTTTAACAATTTATTTTTTAAGTCAAAAGTTTGATGTAGTATTCAACATTTTTTCTAAAAATATTCTAAATCCAAAAATTAGCAAATGGAGTAGATTATAGTATGTATGCAAAGTAAAAGTATGTATGCAAAATGATAATTTATATAGAGTTTGGTAATTTATTTTTTAAGTCAAAATTTTGATGTAGTAGACTTTACTACATTAATTTCTGAACTTATAATTATTTTCAAGAAAAATATTGATAATTTATATAGAGTTTAACAATTTATTTTTTAAGTCAAAAGTTTGATGTAGTATTCAACATTTTTTCTAAAAATATTCTAAGTCCAAAAATTAGCAAATGGAGTAGATTATAGTATGTATGCAAAGTAAAAGTATGTATGCAAAATGAAAATATGAATTTCACAATCTTGTTATTATCCAATTTTAGGTTCATTACAATAAAGTAAAAAGCTTTTATGCTTGATTTTAATTAAATTTTATTATACATAATGTATTTATATAGATGTATACTGTATGCTATAAAGGAACTGAAAAAATACAGTGGTATTAATATTTAAACTGCACCTTCAACATTTTAAAAATTCTTAATTTGTTTTGTTTAAATAAAATGTATGAATCATATTTGGATTGTTAATTCCCGTCGGCAAAACGTGAAAGCAGAAAAGTAGTAAAAATAGCCTTAAACTTTGTCTTATCAGCATTTTTCAAAATTCTTCATACGCAAAATAAAGGGGATAAAAAGTTATAAACTTAGGAATAAAGAAAAAAGTTATACATATGTACTAATTTTCAGATTCGCTATGGTGTGCACATTCAAGTAATCAATTCCTGTTTAGCTTTAAATGTGAGTAATAATATATTTACTATTACAATTCTAAAAGAATCATATGAGATTGTTTTCATTAACTTAACTTAACAGCTTGGTTCAAATATAATTGAAATCTAAAGTACTTGAAGTCGCAGATCAATTTTGTAAAGCCAATTTTGATACATAAATTATATGTAGTAAATTAATGTCCACACACTCTTTGTTCTCTTATGGATTATATTACGTATATATTATGTACATATTTCATTTGCTTTAGTAAATTTTTAATTCAAAAACCTTATCAAGTTCCAAAAATTCTTACTCTAGATTGTATATTAAAAATAAAATTAAAAATAAAAAAGAAAAAAATTTTAATGGATACAAAAGGTTAAGCGTAGTATAAATTTTTTTTATTTCAACATATTCTAAAATTATATTAAAAACTGTCCTACATTAATATTAAGTCAAGTTCAGGGTTATATTTATGAATATATTGTGTCACTTATATACACCATGCAATTTATATTATTTTCGGGGAGTTGTAGTGAACGTAAAATGTATTCAATGAAATCATTTGACTTCAATCTATGTATATGTAACAGAAAAATACTGTAAGAGTAACAGAATAGGCCAGCAACAGCATCTGAGTAGGATAGTAACAACAACAGAATAGGTCAGGAACAGCAACCGAGTAGAACAGCAACAGCAATCAATCGGATTAGGTCTATTTCAGACTGTTACTGATCTGTTATGTTAAATATAAAGAGAGAGAAGGCACCAGTCATACTGTATAGATTTTATTATTGCTCCGCATCTTACATGTAAATAATAATAATTAAAATACTTATTTTTATTGATTTATTAATTTATTTATCATTCTTTCATATAACTTCATTATAATTATTCAATTATATCTGCCTTTCTAAGTTCTTCAAGAATAGAGTTAATTTCGTTTTGGTGGTTATTATTATTCCCTGCAATTTGGTATGTATGTAAAACTCTCAATCTGTCGATTAACTCATTAGGATCATCCCAACAAGTATATTGTTTTGGAGGCTCAGAATATGGAATTGATGATGTTGGTAACAATGTTGCTTTTAATTTTTGACTATAGCCTGCATCTGTTTGATTTCTGTCTCTCGTATTAGATTCATGATCAAAAAGCTTTCTAATAATATTTTTATATTTGTAGCCTGTATTTCCTTTAATTTGATCTAATGAGCTATAATTTCTTCTGTGAGCGTTTGTTGTTTCTAGAATCTTCTTGTATAATTTCATATCATTCTCCGTATAAATATTTGAATTTGGTTTCTTTTTAAATATCAATTCATTTAATCCATCTGTTGTTTTAAAAACTTCATTGTCAATTATTATATTATGATTTTGTTTATCAATTTGGAAATTGGATGTTCCTAATTTGATTGTTTTTGCTTGTGAATCGAAATAAGGTCCATAACTCTTATCAATCTCGGATCTATTATATCCATATGTAGGAGAAAATTTAGATGAAACCATTGTATTTATATCATTACCAGATGTTGGTGTTGAAAAATTCTCAAAATCTAATTTTTCTATATTTGGTGTTGTTACAACAACATTATCAAATGACTCATCCTCATTATCAGTTTGCAGCTTAATTTTTTGTTCCTTATCAACTTCCGGCTTGATTTCTGGTTTCAATTTAAAATTATTAAAGGTTTGGTATTTCATAACATTAGTTAATTCTTTAATTGAACTGACAACAGGCTCATAAGTTTTTTCTAGAGCTTCCTGTTGTAAAATACGTTTAGATTTTAATGCTTGGTATTTTCTTCTTAAAATTCTTTTTATTTTAATTAAATCTTTCATTAATTTTTCATTTCTGCCAGTATTTTTTAAAAAAGCATCCGATTTGTTCTTGTTTTTAATTATTTTTATCTTGTTTTTCTTCATGTACTTGTTTTTAATTTCTTTTCCAACTCTTTGAATTTCATTAATGGATGTTAAATCATGAGAGTCATAATCCTTATTTTTAATATTTGAAAACAAATTTGATGTTTTATTGCCTTTATATGTATTTGAATACATTTCATTATCCCCACCGAATTCATGTTTGTGTTTCTTATGACGAGTTAGATTATCCCTTCGGGTAAATTTTTTATCACAAAGAGAACAAGCTATCATTTTGATAGTCTATTTAACAACCTTCACTGTATATGTATACTTAGAAAATGATATTCTTATTATTACATCTGATGGTTTTATAAATTAATTAGGAAGAGCGCTAGAAGCAAGAGAGGAGAAGAAGAGGAGGAGAGGAGGAGGAGGAGTAGGAGAGGAGGAGGAGGAGAAGAGGAGGAGGAGGAGGAGAAGAGGAGGAGGAGGAGGAGGAGGAGAGAAGTGAAAATGATATAGGAGAATATTTACAAGGAGACTATGCTAGAGTTCAGAAGCTGATGGACAACAATTATCACGATTGAGGTTACAAAGAAGTCGACATACTCGTTTTAATTATATGTTTTAATGGTTGGTAGCTAGTCCCAAACTGAAGATCAGTTGGATTATAATTATAAGAGAACTCTTGAGAAACTGGCTGTGAAATTCCTTGAATGAGGTCATCACTAAAAATAAATTTTATTATGATGGTATTCCTCCTATCGATAAGTGTTTATTATATTCAACTCATATAAAAATAGGGCCCCAAAAATATCAGCGGAGTCTCACTTTGTAATCATAACCTCAAATATTATGTTCAGCTCATCTAAAATGGGGCCCCTAATTGTTAGCGGAGTCTCATTTTATAATCATAACCCTGATATACATATGTGATTATTATTTTCATTTAATAATTTAATTCTGGTAAATCTTCTTATCAGTAATTATTTGGAATTCCCTTTGGATGAGCTGTTAAGTTAATGAAAACAATCTCATATGATTCTTTTAGAATTGTAATAGTAAATATATTATTACTCACATTTAAAGCTAAACAGGAATTGATTACTTGAATGTGCACACCATAGCGAATCTGAAAATTAGTACATATGTATAACTTTTTTCTTTATTCCTAAGTTTATAACTTTTTATCCCCTTTATTTTGCGTATGAAGAATTTTGAAAAATGCTGATAAGACAAAGTTTAAGGCTATTTTTACTACTTTTCTGCTTTCACGTTTTGCCGACGGGAATTAACAATCCAAATATGATTCATACATTTTATTTAAACAAAACAAATTAAGAATTTTTAAAATGTTGAAGGTGCAGTTTAAATATTAATACCACTGTATTTTTTCAGTTCCTTTATAGCATACAGTATACATCTATATAAATACATTATGTATAATAAAATTTAATTAAAATCAAGCATAAAAGCTTTTTACTTTATTGTAATGAACCTAAAATTGGATAATAACAAGATTGTGAAATTCATATTTTCATTTTGCATACATACTTTTACTTTGCATACATACTATAATCTACTCCATTTGCTAATTTTTGGACTTAGAATATTTTTAGAAAAAATGTTGAATACTACATCAAACTTTTGACTTAAAAAATAAATTGTTAAACTCTATATAAATTATCAATATTTTTCTTGAAAATAATTATAAGTTCAGAAATTAATGTAGTAAAGTCTACTACATCAAAATTTTGACTTAAAAAATAAATTACCAAACTCTATATAAATTATCATTTTGCATACATACTTTTACTTTGCATACATACTATAATCTACTCCATTTGCTAATTTTTGGATTTAGAATATTTTTAGAAAAAATGTTGAATACTACATCAAACTTTTGACTTAAAAAATAAATTGTTAAACTCTATATAAATTATCAATATTTTTCTTGAAAATAATTATAAGTTCAGAAATTAATGTAGTAAAGTCTACTACATCAAAATTTTGATTTAAAAAATAAATTACTAAACTCTATATAAATTATCAATTTTTTTCTTGAAAATAATTATAAGTTCAGAAATTAATGTAATTTGGTAGGGTACTATGCTCAAAAATTTCATTATGTTGCGTGAACATACATTACAAACTCTAGTTATTCAGCATTAAAACAATAAAAACAGCAAAACAAAAATTTATCATAATTATTTCATATAAGAATATTTCTAACTGTTAAAACCGCAAGTTTTCATTTTTTCAATTTTTAAAAATTTTATTCTCTTATCACAAAACCGCAACATTTACTACTACTATAGGATAATTTAATAATTTCATAATACTGTCCAAGATCGCTGATACATACTTCTAATAACGGCATCTTGGTACAACTTCGGCACCAATTCAATAACTTCGGTTGATACTCATTTCCAATAAAAACAAAATTCTAAAATTCCAAAATTTTATAGTCTTATCTCCAAACTACAAACATATTTTGATGAAAAAAAAATAAAAATAAAGAATAATTTTTATTCTTATTCATTATCAATTATTTTCATATAAACATTTTAGCTTTCAAAACCGCAAGTTTTCATTTTTCAATTTTTCAAAAATCGTACAATTTCATAGGGTACTATGCTCAAAAATTCATTATTTTGCGTGAACATACATTACAAACTCTAATTATTCAGCATTAAAACAATAAAAACAGCAAAACAACAATTTTGTCATAATTATTTCATAATATATGAATATTTCTAACTGATAAGAACTTTTAAAACCGCAAGTTTTCATTTTTTCAATTTTAAAAATTTTATTCTCTTATCACAAAAATAAAACATTTACTACTACTATAGGATACTTTAACAATATATTCATAATCCAAGGTCGCTGATACATGCTTCTAATAACAACTTCAATGACAACCTGGTACAACTTCGGCACCAATTCAACAACAACAACAACTTCGGTGGATACCCATTCCCAATAATTTCGATGGTTCGTGGCGGAACTTCGGCAGAGGAGTTTTAGAACTTCGGCGGTGTCAGCGTCACATACCCATTCCTATTTCCAAGAAGTTCGGCTGCGGTGGCGACATCTCATACCCATTCCTATTTCCAGGAACAAGTTCCGGCGCACATCGGCCCACAACTTTGGAACTTCGGCGGGGTTCACAACTTGGGAACTTCGACTTGGGTGTGGGGGCTGGGGTTCTTGAACCAATTTTCGCACTTGGCAACCTCGGACCTTTAACCAACATGACATTCATTACATTATAAATAAATTTTCAATTCCATAATACTTCATCAAAAATGTGTTTCTCTACCTTGAGATATTAAAAGATATTTATAGAATTTTTTCTTAATACCATATCAACCATTTATATATATATACACAAATAACATCAACATTTCTAAATGGCCTGGTAGCTGAATGGTTAGCGTGGTCGCTCGTTAATCATTCAGATCCAAGTTCAAATCCTCTTTCAAACAGTTAGTTTTTTTTAAAAAAAAATATAATTAACATTCTTATTCATAAATTACACGCCCACACACACACATACATAAATAATAATTAACATGGAATCATACTTATAATTAACAACTGAGAATATTCCCCTGATCCCGATGGAATTCCCTATGACGTCATCATCAGATAAGTGTTCCCCAGCTGGTCCAATCAACGTCATCAAGCATGGCGCCAAATATATAACAATAACATGATAAGGTCAACGACCTACAGAAATAAATGCTTCTCTACCTTGAGATCTTACACAGCCTGGCGCCCACCGTCATCAAAAGTGCTTCTAGACTTTGAGATTCACCGGACGGAATGAAAATTTTTGCATACATTTTGGATGAAAATTTTATAAAATTAATTAATCAATAATTCTATCCAAACCACCAACCATATCCTCCTCACTAGCCACTACCGACATCTATCATCAAATTTCATTATTCATTATTCATTATTCATAGATTATTCATAGGTTATTTATAGATTTTTAACATCATATCAGCCATTCATATACACAATTAACATCAACATTTGTAAATGGCTTGGTAGCTGAATGGTTAGCGCGGTCACTTGTTAATCATTCAGACCCCGAGTTCAAATCCTCATTCAAACAATTCATTTTTTTAAATAATAATTAAGCTTCATATTCATTAATAATAAACACACACACACACACACACACACATACACACACACATCATTTACATCTAATGTCATGAGCCATACAGAATTCCCTATGACGTCATCATCAGATAGGTATTCCCTGTGACGTCATCATCAAATAGAGATTCCCCAGCTACTCAATCAAGGTCATCTACCATGGCGCCAAAGATAACAATAACAATAACATGATAAGGCTACAATAACAATAACGATAACAAAAGTGCTTCTCTACCTTGAGATTCTATGGCGCCAAAGATAACAATAACAATAACATGATAAGGTCAACGACCTACATAAATGTAAACAATAACAAGCGGCAAGATAACAAAAGTGCTTCTCTACCTTGAGATTCACCGGACGGAATTTCCTATGACGTCAGGGGTTCCCCCAAAAGTGCTTCTCTACCTTGAGATAACAGGACGGAATTTCCTATGACGTCAGGGGTTCCCCCAAAAGTGCTTCTCTACCTTGAGATAACTCCTATGACGTCAGGGGTTCCCCCAAAAGTGCTTCTCTACCTTGAGATTCTAATTTACATTAGTGCGAGCGAGATAGCAATGTCTGGCTCAACCGCTGCAATACCTACTCAGAAAGCCACAACAATATCATTTCAAATTCAAATATTAATTTAATATAAAATCGTGTCCGTAAAAACCATTTCGATTGCAAGGGGATCCACCAGTAATCAAATTTAATGTTATTATAACTTATTATTATAATATATATTATCTTTATGCAAAATATATTATTCATGCATATTATTATGACTTTTTCTTAAACTGTTGTTTTATTTAGATAAATATTTCGTTTTGTTTCTCTCTCTTTAGTTAACTAAGAAAATATAAGTAATAAATTTAATGCCAGGAGGAATACAAAAACAAAATAATGAACAAGTCTGTAGACTGTTCACGTTCCCAAAAGTAATTGAAAACAAGAAGATAGATAGTGATTTACAAAGAAATCTCGCCGTATGCAGGAAGAGGATAGATATCGAATTCGTTATTATATACCTTGACATCGTAAATGAATCAACACAAAGTTGAATACAATGTCCACATGATCTTAAATGGCTACAAAAGCTCACAAAAGCTTGAGACATTATCTACATGATAACAATTGTTGTTGACGATGTCTCCGCGACCGGTTTGATAGGTATTTGGGTTTACAATTTTTAAAAACACAACATTGTCAATAAAAACTATCTGTTCATTTTGCTTGATCACAAATGAATTAAAATACAATGTCTCAGAAAGCTCTTATTATTACTGATAAAATTGACAACTTAGTTTTTTTTATATTGTATCATGTTGAAGTTTTTTTAAGACATTTACGATGTCACAGATAATTCAAAAATTTATATGACAAATCTGAAGTCCTAATTTAAAATTATAAAAGTTGCAAGAACAACTCTGAAGAGAAAATATGGAAAGGAGACATTTTTGAATGAAGTAGAACGGTCTAAGGAGGAATTCGTAAAGAAAACACTGGCAAAATTCAGGAAACGAAACTTGCAAATTCGCTACATTAAACTGTTTCCAACCAGTTTGTATTAAAATTATATGATATCTGTTGTACCGATGTATATTGTAGACATAGATATTTTTTTTCTGATGGAAGATTATCTTTGAGAGCATTGGGTGATAAGCCTAGACGGAAGGTCCGCTTTTGAGAAGTGCTTTAATCTTCTGTGTTGTCTACCTGGTTCTCTCCGCAGTTTTTCCACCAGTGGATTTGGATGCGTTCCTAACAGGGTCAAATATCTTATGGTTGTAGCAGTTATTTCCTCTTTTACAGTTCTCACTTGTAAGTCATTACTTATGACTGAGTTTCGAACATACCAAGGCGCATTGACAATTTCCTTGAGTACCTTTGCTTGAAAACGTTCAATAATTTCTATATTTGAATTGCTTGTCTTACCCCAGAGTTCGATACCGTAAGTCCATATTGGTTTCAGTATAATTTTAGAGACTAGGAATTTACTTTCTAGAGAGAGTTGTGAATTTCTGCCAATTAGCCAGTTGGAAAATTTTAAACGTAGTTGTTTACTTTTTGCTGCAATATGCTTTCTCCAGGTTAATTTTTGGTCCATGTGAATCCCCAAATATTTGACCGAATCCGCCATTGATAACGTATTATTATTGATTTTAACTGCAGGACAGATTTCTTCCTAGTGATGAAAGTAATGTGGACAGATTTGACTTCGTTTGCTTTAATTCTTAATTTTTTTAAGCCAGTTATTTATGTCATCTAGGAGTATATAATATTATAACCTAGGAGTATATATATATTAATATTAAAACCTAGGAGTATAATTGTTGAAATGTAACATGCAAGAAGCCAATACACTACTCAAAATTGTATACATTTGTCATAAAAATTTACCGAATATCTATTAGAAGTTTTTGTCAAAATTTTTAAAATATTAAAGTAGATTGAAAATAAATGTAGAAGTAATAAAAAAATTAAAGATAAAAATCGTCTAATCCCTGATTTTTCCCGATGTAACAAATTTAAATTAGATCAACAAATAAATTTTCTATTGCATTTTTCATTCACTACATTTAATAGCTTCATCGGAGGAATGTTATCAACGTAATTATTTCCATGATAGAACATTATCTTTATTGTCATACAGGTAAAGTAAAATAATCTTAGAAATAGTTGCCACAATAGACGATTATTTATTTAAATTTATCTTGCGTAATGGGAAATTATTGATAAAATATTTGCGTGAATGAAATCGTTATCGTAGAATGATTGAAATGAATTACGTATACTTATATCAGTTAAAAGGTGGTATCAATATATTAGTTGTGACTTGAATAGATCCAATTTACTTAAGGGTAATTCGGCAATGTTGATTTTTTTGTTAACTCAATTCGAATATTGTAACACCGAAAAATATTCTTCATTTATTACAAGAAGCAGTTTCTAAATTTAATATAACAGACGTAGAATAAAATTAAACAGTTAATATAATTGTATTTATAATTGCATTATTCACTTAGAAACTACTATCATACTTTTTTTTACGTCAATATTACTGTAAACAATAATTTACAGTGAATTTACATGAATTATACAAATTGAAAATTATGCATTACTTACATTGACTGAAGGTGTGAATTTCACCCACGGAATGACGATTGTTATTTCAATAATAATGATAATAATAAAAATAATAAATTTTTTAAATTCATTTTTATTTTATTAGATTTTATTTAATAATATTATTTATTTAAGTAATTATTACATTTAATTTTTGTTAAATTGCACATATTTTTGTTATGTACGTGATATTTAGCAAGTATTATTATTTAATTGATAACTTCAATAGCAATCTCGATCTATTGAAAATTTGGATTCAGTAAGAAATTAGACGAAGGTCTATTATTGTCTAATAATGTTAAAAAAAAATTCATTTGAAGGACTATTTAGATCTCAAATCAAATTATTATAAGAATTCTGTTGAAAACACTGCTGTGAAACTTACTAAAAGATGATAGTTAACATTGAGAAAAACATAACTGTTGAATTTAGCCATAATTTCAATTTAATTAGTTTACAAAGTTTAACAGCAATGGCTGAGTTTGAAAAGCCCCAACGCCATCAACTCGGTTTAGAGTAAACACGATTTTAAGTTTAAAATTCCTTAAATAAAAATTCAAACGTATGACATTAAAAACATTATGATAATTCAAATCGTTAGTAACACTGGAATAAGACTTAAAATTTGTTGGTAACGTCTGCAAACCCTTTAGTATCCCCTTTGCACATTAGTTTTACCACAGTAATCGATCTATAATTTTTTTAAAAACCGGTCAATAGCTTCAGCAAAAGCATCCATATCTTGGACAAACGAGTGTCCTGGTTCTTGAAATTTTTAATACATTGTGGATACATTATGTTTCTGTATAGACATTATGTTAATCTGGGTTTTATGGTTCTAATTTTGGTGTATATGAAGCGACATAAAGTAAATTTATATATTTCGATATTATAAGTATACTACTTCGTCAAGTATAGTAATTAAAGCACTACTAATCTCGTTTCAAGTTGTTCCACTATGGGTCTCAATCCAAATTTCTCAGTGTTCCCAGAAAATATTTTCTTTATTATCTAACTATAGAAACAGCTGATATTGTATTGAAAACGTTCAATTAACGAATTATTCAAAATGTTGTGACCCATGTGACAGGCATATGACACCCACTTTAACATTTAACGTCATACAAAGTTTACGTTTATCCCAAAAATTGGCGTATGGGTCACTTTATAACTAGCAAAGTCTTGGTCAAAATTGGATTATGAGTCAATCTGGCACTGAATATCTACAAAACGGTAAAATAATTGCGAAAAAAGGTTCGGCCTAAAGAAGAACGTGTCGTAAAACCTAAGAAAATTTGAAACTCTTGAACACTTTTTCTACAGTTGCCAGCATTAGCTAGAGTCAGACTGCGGACTCTAGGTGAGGCTTTCACCAGCAATATAGGTTTTACCACGGAAAGCAAAATAAGAGATCTGGTCAAAATTCTCAATCACCCTACGTGGCTCTAGTGCTGAGTCCCTCGGGAGAGAAAATTTAGGAAATGATAACAACTATTGACAACAAATAGATTCGTGGTATCAACTATTGATTCACTAGATTCGTGGTATTAAAAAGGCACAATTAAGTGCTAATTGGTTTTCCAGAAGCAACTGGAGTGGCCACTTCTACCTACCTGCGTAAAACCCAAGAATCTGTTCGTAAGTCAAAAAAAGTGAAAATGGCTTTTGGAGCCTTTCAGGCCAAGCTAACGATATATTAATTTCTTCGTCTAAATAAATAAATAAAATGTAGTATATCTTAACATATAAGTCTTGTATAAAAATTCAGTTGAGCATATTGCAAACTAAAGATTTTAAATCAGAGAAGCGATCACTTACTGCATACTGCACATGATATACATCCAGATCTAAGTTTTTGAAATGTAATACTTAAAATTAAAATAATTTAAAAAGAGTTAAGCAATTTGTTAATAATTGAGAACATCAAGTAGGTTTTAGTAAAGGGCAAAATTGACAGCAGTGGGACAGGCAAGAAAGAAATGGAAGGACTACATAGACGAAGCAGTAAAGTCGCTATCAGAAATTTTCAATTGTAAGACGCGGTATTTGAACTAAAAAGATTTGATGGCAGGGGACAGAGGGAAAAAAAATTACTTTTTATCAATAATAGATTTTTTGATAAATAATTATTTACTATTGAAATGTTTAAATTTTGTAATTTATTTAAATATTTAAATTCTATATTTTTTTATTTATGAAACAGGGCTTCTGATAAAACATCAATTTTTTTTAACAATTTTTGTAATGTATCATCTTACTTTATTTGCTATTTTACTTTTTAGCCCCTTAATTTTACTTTTTAGCCCCTTAAAAGGTGGTTCTATCTATATCGACCTATATTAAACATTTTTTTTCAATTAATCAGCAGTCTATATCCAACCTGATAACAGTGTATTAAATCAAGTAACTGTTACGTAAGATGAAGGTCACATATTATTAAAATAATTTAAATAATTTACGACTTTTCAACAGACTTTTCTTAAATCAACATCAAGTTATACCTAAGTACATATAATTGTTAAATCTTTTGTTTCCAAATTTATAATGCTATTTATCATAAAAATATTTAAAAAATTTAAAATGTCAATATTTAACAATATTATGTGTTACCTATAGGTAACCTAAATTTTATAATTTTTTATGTTTTTAAAATTTAATTAAATAAAGAATTTAAAAATAATCTTTTTTTTTTGTTTTATTATATTAATTTAAGTTTTAAAAATAAAACAGAATTAACGAAACATACTTGAACGATTGTGGCGCTACTATGATTCATAATTGAAATTATTTTTCTGATTCGATCGATTAAAAACAAAAAAAAATAGTCGCTAATCTTTAAGATTTTTGCCGTTACTATTGCAGTATACCTAAACAAAAAAATGTATAAAAGAGAAAAAAATTCTTACCTTTTAGTCCCAATTTCAAAGAAATCAGGATCATTTCACATTATGATCCTTTAATCCTTTTTAATAAATTTTTCTTAAAATATTTTACAATTTCCACAGAATTTTGGGGCACACAATTTCAAATTAGGTAGGTAAAGCAATTCTTTGATTAAATAGCCGATACTTTATCATAAGCGCCGACCACCACCACCTTTATTTTGTGTGTGTTTCTGTGTATTTCTTTCTAATTTTAAATTATATTCTGTTAATCAATGAAATAGGCGCAAAATACTTGGAAAATTTCTTGCCGGAATGTTTTTTTTTTTTAATTTTTGATTTTCAGTGTTAGAATTTTTCGTTTTATGTAAGTAGGTATGTATATATATTAAAAATTCTTGTCTGGACTCAGATTTTAAAATTTTGGATAGACTTATTAAAACTTCAATTATCTTTTAGTAAATTAAAAAAAAAAAATTTTTTCCTGAACTCACAAATTTTTAAATTTAAAAATTTTTAAAATTGGACTCACAGGCTTTCAAATTTGCAATAGGCTTAGGTATTAAAATTTGAATTTCTTTTTAGATAAATGATTCGAAAAAAAAATTATTGTCAGGATTTATCGATTTTTTTTTTTATTAAAATTAATTTTTTGATAAATAAAATTTTTCTTGTTTGTATTCACCAATTTCCATTCTTCCAATCGGTAATTAAAAATATTTTCTATTTTTAAAATAATTAAAATTAATATTTGACACTTCTTTATTTTGTAATTGAAAGACATTCACTTAAAGTATTATTTTAAATATTTTGACAACACTAGTAAAAGTAAGGAAATATTCGCTAAATTAAAATGCTAAATAGAATTAGGTACATTTTGTTTATCGAATTCACTCACTAGCTTCCTCAAAACAAAAAAATATAAATTTATTTCTATTTATTTATGTTTCATTTTTATTTTTATTTTGAAATTATCTCTTATTTAATTTTTTTTCTAAAAAAAGCAAAATATAAAATGACAATTGACAAATAGGATTTTTTTTTTTTAATTTATATTAAAAGTAAATCAAAGTTTGGGAAAAATTGTAAAAACTCGCTTAGAAAATTTTCTACTAAACAAAAATATCCTGCTGAATTCAGAAATAAGCCCTCCAGTACACATCAAGTCTGCAGAATCAAAAATATATATAAAAATTGTTTAAATAACAAAAAGTCAATGGGTTTGATAACACTTGATGTCGATAAAGCATTCGATTCTGTATGGAATGGAGATTTGTCGGACAAAATGGTTAATTTCGAATTTCCCGTTTACATTTGTTAAATTAATCCAAAACTCATATACTGAGATTTATGGGTGAAAATAATTACACCATCATCAGTACTAAGATGGATTTATAATATAAAAAAATATATGCCAGTTTTTTTGGAAATAGACAAGTATATATTTTAATCATTTAATATAATCTGTTCTCTATATCTATACCAGTAAATATATTGACGGTATGTTTGTATCGAATTTCATTCGTGTAGATTTATTCTATTTAGGGTGAATAAAATTCTTTTATATGCTGCTGATTATAATATTGGGCTATTGTTATAATCTTATAAAGAGTTATGGGACTGTACAATATAAAAATCTTGTAAAATAAATAAAAGTGGACCATTAATCATAGTAGGTACATATTCTAATGAATATGCTATAATTTCCAGATAAATACTGTTTGGTCAATTTAAAACCAAATATTTTGTTAAAAATAATAATTCGAATTAAATTAAATAAACTTACCTTAGTTCAATATTTGATGGAACCCTTTATAGTTACTTCGATCTGATAATACCTGGAAACAAAAAAAAAAGAATTAATTAAATAAATTATAATAATAGAAATGCTTTTTTTTTAGCAATACTAAACTAGCAAAGCCACCTGAAGAGTGACGTTGTATGGGTTCAACACAAGATGTATAAAATTTATCAACCGAATTTAGAAAAAAAAAATGGATTCTGGAAAATATTTTAGAAGCTACATAACAGATTACACCTACCATGAACCCATGGTAAGTGCAATTTAAAATCTGAGGTAGGTTTATATTTGTAGCTTAATAACATAAGGATGGATGCAATCGTTTTGTAAGTATTTATAATTCTTTATTTATTATTTATTATTATATTTGCCTTAATTAACTTGCCTTGGACTTTATATGTTTGTTTCAATTTGCTTCAATTCAACAAAATACCCATTTCAATAACCATTTAACCAAAGTATATCCATAAAAAGGGTATGAACTCATGTATGTATTCATTTGTTTGCACACAAATCAATATGCATATTTGATAAACATTGTCAGAAATAGACGATAATAAGAATTTTACGTGTAAGAAAAAGAAAAAATATAGTAAACAAAAGAGAGTAACAAAAAAAATTGGCTGAAATTAAATAAATAAAGTTTATAATTTTGAAATAAATTTGGTATACGATAAGTAAATGTAAATTTTACCTCTTTTAACTAATGATATTTTGCTCGGTTTGATATTTCTTAAAAATTAGGTTGTCGTAAAATGGGAGTGTGTATTCTTTTTAATATAGATTATAGATATTCTTTGCATTGAACTAAGGTGAAATTTACATATGTGTGTGTATGGAATATTGATATTTGATAAAGTTAAAATTTGGTTTCTCTTTAAATTCACTATATTTATTGACATTTCTATGGTGTAACGAAGCAAAAAAAAAACAAAAAAGGAATACAAAATAAATGTGTGCAATACAAATCATTATCATTATATTTCAATCAATTTCTATCATTATTCAATTACAATTATTATCATCATTTTCATTATATTTTTTTTTGTGTTAATTTGGTTTCTTTTATTAATCTCTTTCTTTTATTATTTCTCTTTCTCTCACTAAGTATATGTAAATGTACGTACATGTGTCATATAGGGCTTGCATTTGTTACATACATAATCATATGGCTTAGTTTAATTGAAATTAAAATGCAAACATTATTTATGGAAGAAAACAAAATTTGAACCTATCAAGTATCAGTTATCTATCACTCAGTTACAAATTACTCTTCTCGCATGTAAAACAAGTTCAATTTCAATTTATGCATGTATATATTATACTTTTATATGCCAATTTATGCTTAGGCAGCGTTTACACGTCGGACAAAATCGAATTTTATCGTAGAGTGTTTACATTTCAGACTTTTTCTCAGATTTAATCTACGATTTTACGTCAAATATTTTTTGTATTTAACAGGGTTTCTTTTTATAAAGTGCGTAATTTTTTATTGGTGAAAATTTTTTAATACGTAAATTAAAAAATTCACAGGTATCTAATAAAAAATCTCCAAAAAATTTTTAAAAATATACATATTTTCATAAAATTTGTTACAGTAATATAAAATATAATTACACATTTGAAGTATGAGCTATAATAACCAAATTGCGTTAGAGTGAATTTTAGTGTCATTTGATTATATGTGTTGTTCTTTGAAAATATATTATTTTATTTTTCATTAAAAAAATATTTTCACTAAAAGGTCAAAAATAAAATAAGGGAAAAAAAATTTTTTTTTAGAAATATTTGCCTTCAATTTAAGCGTACTAAAACTACAAAAATAAACTTTAGAATCGCAGCTTGATATAATGTTTTCATAGCAAGTTATGATTGTAATTACGGAAAAAGCCGAACTTTTTACCAAATCTCTTAATCTCATCTCAAGACTTCCTAGAATTTCGGCTAATTTGCTTTTTCCGTAATTACAATCATAACTTGCTATGAAAACATTATATCAAGCTGCGATTCTAAAGTTTATTTTTGTAGTTTTAGTACGCTTAAATTGAAGGCAAATATTTCTAAAAAAAAATTTTTTTTTCCTTATTTTATTTATGATTCATTATTTATTATTTATTATTTATTATTTATTATTTATTATTTATTATTTATTATTTATTATTTATTATTTATTATTTATTATTTATTATTTATTATTTATTATTTATTATTTATTATTTATTATTTATTATTTATTATTTATTATTTATTATTTATTATTTATTATTTATTATTTATTATTTATTATTTATTATTTATTATTTATTATTTATTATTTATTATTTATTATTTATTATTTATTATTTATTATTTATTATTTATTATTTATTATTTATTATTTATTATTTATTATTTATTATTTATTATTTATTATTTATTATTTATTATTTATTATTTATTATTTATTATTTATTATTTATTATTTATTATTTATTATTTATTATTTATTATTTATTATTTATTATTTATTATTTATTATTTATTATTTATTATTTATTATTTATTATTTATTATTTATTATTTATTATTTATTATTTATTATTTATTATTTATTATTTATTATTTATTATATATTATTTATTGTTTATTATTTAGAATTGTATGTGGCTAATTTATTTAAACTTAGCAAACCATAATTTAAATTTATGCTTATAAATCTACCTGTGAAGGAAGAAAAGTCAAAAATCTTGTCAAATCCAACAAATTTGGAAATGCTAATTCATTTTATTTGGTGACTGAATCGTCGATATTTCAATTTTATCATTTAAGATAGTCTTTACAAATTCTTCTTTCACTAAGCTGTTTTATAATAATTGAAATGTTTGTAATATTTCTAGATTTTCGGAAGAATTTTGAAACAGTGGATAGATTATAATGATAGTGTATAGAGAAAAATTATGTAAACATGATGGAAAATCATTAAAATTATTCGAAACATATCCCAGCGATCGTATAGTCAATCCCAGTTAAATTTGAAAAAAACTACTCCGAAGCAAGTAATATTGAACTGGGGATACGTCAGGGCTTCATTCTGGAACGCTTTTATTTTTATTTTATATAAATGACATTGTCCAAATAGTGCAGTTTTGTAAAATTAGGTTGTTTGCAGATGATGCATGAATATAACATGAATTATAATGAACTGCAAAACTAAAATAGAGGATGACCTAAATCGTTTGGATAATTGGCTAAAAAGTAATAGATTAAGACGGAACTAAAATTTTTGGTTATTAAAATCAAATTCATTCAACAGAGGAATACAAATTTTAACTGAAACAATTGAAAGAAATGAAATTAAATACCTGTGAGTTATGAATGATAGACAATAAATTTTAAAAGCCGTATATTAGAAAGAAAACTAAGCAAAAAGAAAAACTACGGTAAAAATTTATAATGCAATTATAAAACCACCCTTTGATTATTGTGCAACAATATTAAAGTTTAGCAATAAAGAAGAACTAGATAAATTGCAATATTCCCAATTGGTGGTAAAAATTACATGGAACCTTCCCCAATCAACCCGAATCAATTTGAATGTTGGTGGAAAACATGAACTTAAACCTTAAGGTCAGTCCTCAGTAATAAATTTTAGAATTTTGGTCACATTTATTCGTATAGTTTTTTTTAAAAAGGTACACAAATCTCTTAATCAAAGACTATATTATATAAAGTCCATTTCACAGTCTTATTTCAAGATAAAAATAGAATCGTAGACATTTTTTAGCCTATATTTTGTATTATTTTGAGATATATTACTCAGCTTTAACATATTAGAAATTATAAACTGGTAATTATTGTTTACAGTTCCTTGAAAAATTCAATTCTAGTAATCTAGTGTGAAATATAAGTGGTGGTTTTTACTTCATGACAAACAATTTCTGACTTGGAATTTTATTTTCGTACTCATCTTAACCCAATCATTGCGGGGCAAGTTTTTTCTGAATTTAATTATGAAACTTCATATACCTCTTAACTTTGATCTCAGGAATCCAAATCTGTCCTTGGCTTTTTTCTACGATGTTTGCTTTTGCTGGAATTACCCGGTACCATCTTATGGTATCATCGTAATGATTTCTTAGAATATGTGAAATACATGAAAATACAAACTAACAATAAGCTACTGTTTTGGAAAAGCTTAAGCTATGTTACTAAAAGTAAATAAAAAAATTAATTAAGTAGCCCTACGATGAATTCAAACACCACACCTTATAGCCGAAACGCAAAGGTTTGCCCTTTAGGAATTGTTTACAGCCGTGGCGGCAGAAATATTTTATCATCGATTCATCATAAGACAAATATTCTTCACAATGAAATTTTTTTTGGAAGTTTTGATTCAATTTGTCACTCAAGAGACGCAATTTGAATTGGTAGCAGTTGTTTGACTTTTTGTACTTTTAGTACTTTTTGCAATCATTTCATTATGCATAATATCTATATCACGGCTCCAATATGATATTTATTTGGTATATTATTGTACCCGGGAATAATCATAATACAAATAAAAACTTTTAATTCATTTTGGGTTACATTAGAGTTTTTTTGTGTTGTTAAAACACTATAAATATTGGTTTCGTTGCAAATAATGTGTAATAATTCATCATCAAAGAATCTTTCAAATAGTTTGGGCGGTTCTGCTGAACACTCTAAATAAGTTGGGTCTGGAAATAATGATTTCTAACTATAGAATTTCGCTCTCGACCATTCAATTCAAATTTATCTTTCAAATTTGGTACAGATGATGGAACATTAATATAACTATTTCACTATGGTTAACTCTTCCAGCAAATTCTATTTAAGCTATTTGATGTACTTGATTATGATGCAAGTCTATGATTTTACCGCCTTCGCTCTCATTGCAAACGTCTTCAGCTGATTCATATGCTGCATCTGGTGGTTGAAGATATATTCCAATTGGCTCTCCTAATTCACATTCTTTATCGATTAATGATTCCAAATAATCAGCCACTTCATGGAATTTCATGCTACAAACTTATGTAAAACAAAAATTATTCACGGAAGAACAAAAAATGTTGTATGGATTGACATAAAAATGCACATAGTAAACCATGTTTGTATCGTATCAACGCTACGGTATTTGGACCACTTTTAAAAGAGATATGCTAATAATAATACTTAAAATTTGCTCGTGCTCATATTTAGTATTTTTTGAACACATAAAAAAAATTAGTTTTTAACTTAATATCATTAAAGCAGATAAAATGCTACTGACTAATTACACACGTTAAATTGAAGAAAAATTATTCCAAAAAGAGATTCTTAACGGTACTTTTGAACTCACTCTGAACATCATGAGAAATCATATTTTTGAGAAAGGCTATATAGCTGGTACCATATAATACCATTGCATAAAATGGATTAAGAGCCTGGACTTTTGCTTGAATCGTCAAATTTTCTAGTTCACAAAGTAAATAGTTGATTAATCTAATGTTGCTATCCTACCAAATGTCGCTCTGCTGTAATAATCTACCAAAGTGATCAAATTTACCTATTAGAAACGACTTGCTATAAAATAACTGTGTCATAATAGACTCTTATCTTCCTTTTCTGTATGTTCTTTATTCATATTTAATTTTATATGACAAATTGTACATATTCTAATACATTTTCTAAATGCATATCCAAGGTCGGTTATGAAAATGAAGGTATATTTTATTCTTTAGATGAATTAATTATTCTGAATCCAAAATTATAAATAAATAAAATCTAACCCAAGAATAACGAGTTACTTCAAACAATAATTTAAACAAAAATATTTTAATCAAAAAACGAAAAAAAAATGTATCTACAAATAAAAAAAATGAAGTCACTCACTCTCAATTTGTGTGTACAAAATACTGACTACAGATTTTGGTATTTCCGGACGATTTGTACGAACAGAGAATACAACATAATTTTTTGTTTACTCTTTTAATAAAATTGCAAGTCATACACAACTAAATAATAAGTTTTGCTTATTATTATAATCATTATTCACTTACACTTGTACAAAGTACATGAACATTTACTTTAAGTTGTTATTAGTAAAAGTAAAAAGCAAAGAAAAAAAAATAAATAAATTATGATCCCCGTCATTGACCACTTCGCTTTTGTATTGAACGTTGATTTGTTTTTTTTTCATACAAATTTGGACATTTTTAATTCTTACATAACAAAATTACATATACCATTAACTGGATCATTGGATCATTCCATGAGAGTTTTTTTTAAATTTTTTTAATTGATTTAATAATTTTGTATTATTTACAGGTGTGTGCACAGGACTGGCTTTGGATTTCGTGTCCTCTTACTTTATTTTATCTTCTTTTCAATTGGGTTTTCTCTTTTATATGAAGTGGAGCCTGCAAGTTCTAAGATTAGTAATTTTGGAGTTGAAATTTCACGAATATTGCAACAATCATACTCCTTCGCAGCATCTGGAATGAAATTCAATAGGTAAACCAATATACAAATAATTCAGTATCTTCATTAATCCAACATAGCATAAAATATAGTAATCAGTTGCAACCACATAGAAAGGCAACAAAATGTTGAACCTGGTAATATAAATATCTTTAATTTTTGGTCTTCATATATAAAAATTTCACATAAATTATTTCTTAATTCACCCTATTTTCTGCGCCAGAGTTGAGTTTAACACCTCCAAAACTCAAAGCTGCCTAGTTACGCAAAAACTAACAACATTTGAACGTATTCTAAAATTTCAAGGTGATACCTTACAGCGACTAGAAAACTTAAACATTCTCGGAATGCGAGTAAATCAAAATGTGCTACATGGAATGACCACATTTTCGATATTGCGAAAAGCGCCGCAAAATGTTTGAGTTTTTTAAATCGATGTAAGGCCTATTTTGCACCTAAAGATCTGTTTAATATCTATAAAGCCTACATACGACCCAAGATGAAGTACAAATCGCATCTATGGCGGTCGCCTCAAAGACTGCTTTAAGCTTTCTTGACAAAGTACAACAATTCGCTTCATTTATGACGATATACGCCTCATTGATGATACTCCACTTGGTCATCGTTGTATCTTTGGAGCGCTAACCCTATTTTATAGATATTTCGTCGGAGTAGGCATATGGTCGGAAGAACTAAAATCCACCTTTTAAGTAATTCCGTCGAGGATGATGTTTCAAGACTGGTTATGAAAATTCCTTTGCATCGTATTACACTACAAGCATTTCCAACAAGGGGTAGTTTTTATTTGTTTAATTTACAAAAATTCAAAGTGAACATCAATAGCATAGCTTGCAACTCCCCGCTGAATCTTTCACCTACTTCTTTCTCCTTTTCTTCTCTCTAACTAGCCCTCTTGTTTTCTCTTCCAAAAACCAACGGTACGAAAATATAAAGGTTTTCCTAACCTTAGTTTTGGTTAATAATATAAAAAAATGTAAGAAATGAAATATTGAAGTGGGGATCTCGTCGCTGAAATCTAACGCCCTTCGGACTTGTGTCGGATGAGCGGGGAATATTTCACGGACTTTTTTGTACATTGTAGCAGAGTTCATATGGTCGTTACCGTCTCTATTTCCAATTTTGAGATACAATTTCCAAAACCAAGCCCTACTGGTTCAAATCAACATCCTCTTTTAATTTCCGCAGACATCGAGCATTGTTGCTGCTAATAGCACTACGGAGCTCCTTCAATCGGGTCTTGTGATTCGTTGATCAAAGAGCAGCCTCATTATGATTTTAGCCCGCTGGAATTTGCGCCATAGCCTCAGGTTTTAGATTTAGAAAGGGCCTATACCCTGTAAATTAATATACAGATTCGCCGTAGAAATATAGAGTAAATAAAATAAATAAAGAGAAGACACAGTAACAATCTTTTGATCCTAATTAGCTTGTTGTTGTCTACTTTTTTATTTTTGTACTTCAATATGTAAATATTTTACAGAACCTTGCTTTCATATGATCGAGTAACAGTCGAGCAACATTATTATCTCAATCTGAACATTATTTTTAACAAAGATTTTTCGGATATCAGCTTCTTTAAATGTGGTATGTTAGGTACTTATTTATAATTTCTATTAATTATTTTCCCGGCCTGTTAAAGATTGGAGAAAGCATAGGGAATGTGGATGTTTAAAATTAAAATTTACATTATGGGAATACCTAAATAAATACACTCGTATATCGTCGAACATTGATTGTTTTGCTGTAAGCGACAAATGATGATTTTGAGTAAAGTGAAGTTTGAGCCTATATTACTCAAAATTGGCTCGATGAATTTATTTTATTTTTGGATATTATGTAGATGTAACCTTCTAATTTTGAACCATTGTCTTAATTTTTAGTTGATGAAACAAAAATTTTATAAAAAAAATTACGAATATCCGAGCAGTTTTCACTTACGGAAAAGCAACACAAATCAGTTTGGGGTATTTTCTAATGTTCCAAAACATACCTACGGCATTTGATTTATAAATTGATGGGAAACCAAAAAATTAAATGTAATTTATTTAACCAAAAATTTTTTATAAGAAGAAATAAATATAAAATATAAAAACTAATATTGATAAATTAACAAAATATCCAAAAATTATACAAACGTTTGCAAAGTTATGCAAACTAAATTATAATCATAAAAAAAATTAATTTAACTAAAAATCAAAAAAAAAATTATATTAATTAATAAAAACAAAAAAAGTTAAATAACAAAAATCAAAACATACTAAATAAATAAATAAAATAAATAAAACAAACTTCACTGAACTTACTGTCTATTAATCGTATAACAAATTAAAATTGGATCTTCCTGACTTTAAAATGTAGCACATTTAGCATGAAATAAAGTACAAAATAAGTAATAAAGAAATTTCGTATTAAGTTTGGCAAACTGGTTTTTGCAATCTCTGGTTTTCTTACATTAAATTTAAAATTACTATAAAATAAATTTGTTTAATTATAAATTTTGTTAAGTATGAAATATTAAAATTTTCATGTTATTTTAATTTTAATAAAAATAACAAGTTCGATTTATTAATTAATATTCAATTTTGATACATAGTACCACCATTTTAAAAAAAATTATAATTACATAAATTTATTTTACAATGAAATTTTGTTCGATTTTTATAACTCACAGATGTATTATTGACATCTTCTTATAGTAAGTTATAAAATGAATCAAAATGAAAAGAGAAGTTGTATAGGTATTCCAACACTATAAATACCTACTGGTGAGTTCTAGTAGTGTTATGATGAACGAAACAACCTATAAATAATTAAAATTACAATAAATTGATTTGCAAGATCATCACCTGATCTTCTATTTCTTATTACATCGTCTATGGATTACAATATATAGTAGAAATTCAGAGAATCGATTAAATTGTATGTAATAAATTTTCATGCATAATAAAAGTTCGAAGTAAATCCGTTTGGACGACAAAATAGTAACTGCAAACGAAAATAAAATAATTCAATAGAAGACAGCTACCTCATTTTACGCTAAAATAACAATAATGGGCGGCTTGGTAAAAAAAAACAATTTTTATATTAATTTTAATAATCATATAGCAGTTATTGTATGAAAACAACTGATATATTATTAAAATGCATAAAACAATAATTAGTTGTTTTTTATACACAGAATTTACTTTAAAAATTCAATTTAAATTGAAGTCAAAAACATTGCTCCAGAAATTATATTTGCAATATTCATATACGTTTCGAAATTATCAATATATTCAGAGCACTTCCACAATATGTCATTGCAAGATGTCAAAATTGATGTGTAATCGTTCATTAGTCTTTTCATTAATATATTGTCAATATATAGACAAGAATATTGATGAAAAGAATGATGTGTAATAGGCACCTAACATTGAAACTGCTGCTACTGTAGCTAAAACCCATTACAGAAAACCGACATAATGTCTAACTTCATTAACTTTCTCATCATAATTTTTGTTTTTGTGTTTTTCAATACATTCTTTTTTGTGCCTTTCACTCCCTTACTATTGGAATACCATTGGTTTTGGTTATGTAGTTATAATATATTCGGAACTAATTTCTTTATGCTAAGAATACTTATTTCTATATTTAATTAACATGCCCAATGTATTCATAAATACCGGGCGAAAAGCCAACACGAAAACTAAAATAGATGTTGACGTATACATATACAATACTAATGTAGAAATAGCAAAATATATCTAAATAATTTTCATCATGATTCAACAATCGGCAAACCAAAATAATGTTTTCCTTTTGTATATTTTACATGAAATTTTTGTTGTGATTGCTTCAATTTTAAGTTTTTAAACTGTACACAATCCCCATTATTTTTTAAATTCACTAATCCTAATTATTTCTGATATTATGAATAAATTGACCTCGAATATTTTAAATAACCACATATAAATGATCGAACCTAAAAATTGCCATATATTCTTCATACTTGAAAACCTAAAAATTTATTATGAAATGAAAATCGGCAATTTGGCACATATTACGATAACCTACTTGTCGAACGACGATATTGCATTTTTCATTATCTACATTACGAGGTTTCTAATCATTAAATAATATATAAATTTAAAAAAATACGGCACAAATATCGGAAACGTTTCACAACAGATTTTTCTGCTTTTGAATGATAGACATTTAAAAGGAGACGTGGAGAAATCTAATATTTTTTTTAAATTTGTCAATTTTTAATTAGAAATTTCAATTTAAAACTTCTCCCAACACTTCAACAATACTCTTATTTAAATTTAATTTTTGTTTTGAAATTAATTATTACATATGAGGTTGTTGTATAAGATATATGAATAAAAATCAATTATTTAGTGTCTATGATAAGTTAAAATGATGGTAAACAATTATTCATAATGAAATATTGAGTACGAATTTTTATCAAACTTCCTCGAATTTCGAAGAGCGGGCGAATACTAGTTTATTTTTATAATATAAATTCATTTACATTATATTTTGTTTTTTTGTTTTGTTTTTTTTTTTTGTTTAACTTAAAATCTATTTATTAAGTCATGTGGTCTGTATTTTATCAGGCGTCTATTTCTTATTCTTTCTTGTTCTGGTGGAGTGCTAGTTTCATTGTTGGAATGGGTTGATATTTTTTTTTTGATATTTTAAACCTGTCTTTTTAATTTCTTTATTTATTCTCAGTATTTTTAAATCACAGTGTAGATCATCATTTCTCACATACCATTCGGCTCTCGTTATCGGTCAAATTATTTTTGATTCGGCTCTTTGTATTAAATTAATGTTGGTATTGCTTAAAGTACCCCAGATTTTTGCACCATATGTCCATATCAGTTTTATAATTGTTTTGTAAAATAGCAGCTTTATGGTCATGGTGATTCGGTATTCAATTTTTCTGTACTAATATTGGGTTTAGTCAATCAAAAAATAGTTTTTCGAATATTTTTGAAAGAATAGGCAAAGGACTAATTGGTCGGTACAATGTTGTTTATGTAACATCTTTTCCAGGTTAATAAATAATTTTAACAAAATAAATTACAGTGCCTATATTTAATTCTGCCATTTGCATTTTGCATATTGCAAACACGACCCTGAATTTTGTATGCGTGTATGCATTTATATCTAAAATAAATAAAATTATATATAATAAGTGGATTACAATTTGTGTCTATTTTATAAAAAATAAAAATTGATATGACTCACGATTGGACAAGGGTGGTAATGCTCAAAGTTCAATTGACTAAAAACTTGTAATGTTTCAGCAGAATACATGAACGGCTCTTTCACCATAGGAAATTATTTTAACTTTAGATACCTAAATTTTCTAATATATTAGGTTATATTAGGTAGTCTAATATATTAGAGGCTCGATGCATTTTACAGGGTATAGATAATGTTAATATTTCAGAATCACTGAATTAATTTTTATAGGTTTACTTATTTTTAACGAATCTCAGAGTTCAATACATGATGATTATGTAATTAAAAATAACATTCCAACAAAAAAATGATATCCTGATTTCAGTTACATGCTATAAATATTAAATCTGATAGTTATATCTGGATTTAAGGTAATTTTCTCTAATTTGTCAGACTACTCGAATTGTTATTAGCGATGTTTTAAACGTTCCAGGAGAACGGCTATAATATTACACTTTAAGTTATTTAATTAATTTTCTATTATGTTTTATACGCTTATTCGCAAAATTTTGAAACCTCGTTGTTAGTAATTTCTATGCTTTATTGTCTCGCTTTGATTTTCAGTAATTTGATTGTATTAACGTGTTATTTTTAATTTTAATACACAATTAAAATTACGAAATTTTTAAATAAAAACAAAATGCAAAAAATAAAAAAATGTTGTGGTGTCAGTAACATCAACTTCTTAATCTGTGATTTTGTTTTCAAATTTCATATTTCATAGAAGAGAGCTATACCGAGATCGGTTTCACTTATCGGTTTCACTATATTCACAAAGCTCTAAATTGTTTAGAAAGATTTAATGGACAGAGAGTAATATTAAAATTAAGTCTGTGTATTTTCTTGGAATTACTACCTAACCACAATTGCTAACAGTATATATAGTACAACAAATAGGCTTTATTTTACTAGTCACAATTAAATTCAATATCATTTTTGTTACTATAGTTTGCGGTGATCAAATCTCAATTGATCGATTCATGTAATTATTGTAAGCTACACAGACCTAATTTTCTTTGTTAATTGTTAACATTTTTTTTAGTAAAACCGAATTTGTTAAAAAAAAAATTTAATTAAATTTTTTTTGGGTTTTTCCAATCTAGAAAACAGTAAAATATTTAATAAATACACATCTGCTGATATAGTTATAGTATTTAAATTAAATATGCACAAAGAATACAAAAATAAAAAAAGCTTTTTAAAATGAGTTTAAAAAGTATGGTACCTACCTATATACGGTATTTACAAAAAGTAAGTTACAAAAAAAAAAACTAAAATAAAAAATTAAAGAATGCTCCAAGCTATGAAAAACCGGAAGTTCTATATATTAACCGTTTTTTTTTTGGGTGAAATATGAAAAAGTAGAATTTTGTTTTCACGCAAAGAGTTTACCTAAATGCACGTTCATATGTTTGAAGTCAGTGAAAAATAGCGAGGAAAGTTTGCCAACGTTTAACAATATAAATAGTGATTTTGTCAAAAATGGACCAGTACAACAAATTACAAATCGTCGGCTTATTGCTAGTTAGTTTGTTCCATACACCACTTTTGTCGGTTTTGACTTAGGGGTGTTTTTCATGGTTTTTTAATGTGATCTTTCAGAAGTATTAACCCGTTTTACTATATCTCTTTCAGTTGTTAATTTGTTCCATGTCCAGTTTTTAGTAATTAGCTTCTGCTAGTTTGTCACATGTGCCAAAAAATTATTTGCTTATTTGTTCAAAACATGTTATTGGAATGGAACAGATAATTACAATAATGCGGTTAGGACTGAAATATACCACGTAGATAAACGTTTGTTGTGCTATAACTTAATTCCTATTATAAATCAAATTTTTTTTTATTGATATATTTAAATTATGGAGCAAACGTCGAGTTTCCTTTCATTATCCATTTATATTTATTTTGCAAATATCGATATTTTGGAAGCGAATTACTTCCTTCATCAGTACTTGCAACTAATTAGAAGGAAGTAAGCTGCTTCCAAAATATCGATATTTGCAAAATAAATATAAATGATTAGTGAAAGGAAACTCGACTTTTATTCTTCGAAACAAGTTGGTATTACGTGCATAAATGATGAAATTCTTATTAGTTAAGATAATACATGTTCCAAAACAAAAGTTCGATTTGTTTGTGTAAGTTTGTTTCATGTATGTATATACTTAATATAATGAAATGAATTCGAAGTATACCGGGTGTGCCAGAGCATGTGTATCAGATTTTTAAGAATGAAATGAGCCGCTATTTTAAAATTTAAAAAAAATTATTAACTAAATCGAGGGTGCTCTATCGATTGCTGATATTTTCAACTTCCGGGAAGGAACGAAAAAAGGGGTTTTCAGCCCAAAAATTGCCGAAATTGGCCGAAATTGAGATTTTCAAATGAGAATGGGTCCTTTTTTATGCAAATTCTGACCCTACGTCAAAAATAAGAAACTAAAGATGAATCCGAATTTGCATAAAAAAGTACCACTTCCCATTTGAAAATCTCGATTTCGGCCAATTTCGGCGGTTTTCAGTCTTTAAAAACTGATTTTCGGTCCTTTCGGAAGTAAAAAATATCACCAATCGATAGAGCATCCTCGATTTAGTTAATAATTTTTTCTTTTTAATTCAGCTTTCAGCTCTAGTGGGATATGATCTATAGCAAAATCTACTAAATAGTAACCAATATGAGTTTAAAAAGAAATCAAACACCCAAAGGGGTATTTTTTTTATGTTCTTATATCACATGATAAACAAAAAAACGTAACAATGACATTATTTGGTCTAAAGAAAACTTTTCACTCTGTGGGTAGGAAAATGTTGCTTAAAAATAATGTTTGAATGTGAGGTTAAAGGAACTAAAGATATAAATGGTTTGATAGTTATTTAACACTTCGCAAAATTCGGTTTCTCATGGCGTACTAAATGGGGTAAATCTTGAACTGTGGGTGAGATCAATCTCGAGACTACGGTGCTTAGCAAGTTTGTATGATAATAAAAATTTCCCTAAATATAGGTCAATTATTTCAGGCTTGATTTCAACCTGATTGAAAGTTTTACCGTTGTAACTACCAATATTTGTACCGTTGTAACTACCACCATTGCAAATATCAATAAATAATTCTTGAAACAGAATTCTGGTACAAGATCTCTTAAATAAATTTTGACGATTACCGGGTTTTCTAATAATGCCTTTTTTCAGCTCTTTTAATTTTTTGATCTTACGTTTAAGACCACGGATAGAAAATAAAGAGCTGGAAGACGCTGTTGCTCTTCTGTCTCTCAATTTTACTAGTTGGTCATGTGACATATCAAGGAATTGTTCCAAAGCAACACCTCTGCCAAATTCATACTTTGAATATCCAAAGGGAAAAGAAAAAAATATGTGGAAATTTTGAGTGCCACTGTATCTAATTTAAGATAATACTACATTTTGATTTTGTGACACTCACGATAATATTGTAACTGATAACGTTGATATGAATATGGTGAAAATTTAATATAATAGTTTTAAATTCACTTAAGATTTTGTTTTTGGGAATTGAAGCATCCAGTCAGCCAAGTTATAATTGTTAAAAAATAAAAAAAATTCAGTTATCTGTCTTCGATACCGGAAATGAAAAAAAGAAAAAATATCTACGCAATTAGTTGACTGTCAACCAAGAAAAAACTTGGTAACATTATAAAAAAAAATTATTATCAAAGCTAACGATTGCCTACCTAATATTAGACGCAGTATTGTACAGTACTAGAGCAAGAGGTGAAGTTGTCTTGACGAAATCGACGAAAACTGTTGATTGGAGTTAACGGGTGGAAAACAATTACAAAATATAGAGCATAATAGAGGAAAATTGTAAACTAGATTAAGCTCACCTTGAACAGTATGTAGAAACAATAGATGTCATCTGATGATCAAAGCTACAATTTCTTAAAACTAAGCCAAAAATGCGAACGTAAATTTGTCCCCTTAAATAAAAATTTAATCTTTATTTTGGATTTTAATTCATCAACTACTAAAACTTTGTAAGCTTAAATTTAAAATTTAACAATTTCTTAAAATATAACTGTATCAGCGATATCAATAGGATTGTTTGAAAGAGGTAAGGGTAATTACAGAGACATTACGCAATGCGAATATCCAATGAAATACTTTTTATATTATACGGTTTGCATTGAACTATAAAATCTAGTAAAATAATCAAGACTAGTTTTCCTGACAGACAATAAACAGCAAAGTGTAACGTAACGTTTTCATAGTACAGCACAGCAACAAAGCGTAGCACAAAAACAAAATGTAGTATTTAATAGAATAAATCTTATATTTATTATCAGAACCTTTTAGATAGATATCGCTATAGTCTTCAATTTTAATCTGTTTTAAATGTAAGCCATTTGACAATGTCGTTTTTAAATATCAAAAATGGGTAAGTCGTTTTTGTATAATCTCACTCTCTACATTTTAACTTAATGTGATTTATAAACGTCTGAACAGAATCCAACACTATTCCAGAGGTTTCAATCGATTTTATAGCAGAATTTACTTTAATATTAAAAATTTAACTTTTTAATTTAATAATCAAAAATATTTTTTACGTATTTCCAAAACAATTTCCGGTCTTAACGGTATAAAACAATAATGTTTACTTTAAATTTTAGCATCATAATATTTTGAGGTAGATACATATGGTACATACCATGATCAAAAGTATTTACAAATTTATGATTTTAATTTTTATTTTAGAGTGGGCAACTCTGAAGTAATATGCACACATATATACATACATATATACAGAATATATATATATATTTTTTTTGGTATTAATAGATATAATAATAATTAAATGTTATTTTAATTTTTTAGTACCTTTAGTGAGTAAACTGTATATACATTGAAATAAAATTGCACGAGCGTAACCGGTTCAAAACGACCTTTATTAGAATTTATTTCAAATAATATTCTTAAGACATTACTCACAGGTTTGCAATTGCATAGAAATATTAATTTTGGTGGCATACATTGTTCCTCATTATTAAGAACAAAAATCCATATTAGAAGACAATAGTTATTGCAAATATTTTATTATAGGATCTATTTTTAAATTCAAGCTTGATAGAAAGGATATATTTTCTTTATACAAAAATATGCTAGCAGCGTTAGCCGACATTTTATTTGGTGATTTTCTTTTAGTAGTCAAAGATACATTTGCTCAAACTAGATTGGTAAATTAAACTCTAAGTAGATAAAAATATGGATCTGCGCAATAAAACCCACCTCAAATTTTTAAAAACATCTCAAATTCATACCATAATACTTAATAAATTAACAATTTGACTTGTTATGAGAATGTTATTAATATTGTTTTCAATATGCCACCGAATCCTTCATCTTTCTCGTAACTATCACTTTCCCTCATTTGCTAAGTGTACGACATTATATAACGGTCCTATAACCGAAGTTTTGGCTATTCATGCAAAAAGAAAAATCTATAAATTTGGATAGAGAAAAATTATATTTTAAATATACTACAAGGTATTTTGAAAAAAATCATGTATCCCAAAAAATTAAGGTAAAAAATAGATTGAAAGATGGAAATTATAGATAAATATCGATTGTGAAAGAAAAACCAAATATTTTCGGGCGTTCTTAGCTAGCACTGTACCAGTCGAAATTGAGAGTGAGAAGAAATTTCACAAAAGTTTCCAAATGGGACCATGTTTCTAAAGAACCATGGCAATATTTTTTTCGATATAGAATGAGACGATTAGTCCCTACAATTTGTAAAAAATTAAGTAAGTGTATACAATATGATAAGAATGCTAAAATAAAAGAAAAAACAAACTAAAATTGCAAATTATATTGTACAAGGGATATATCTGCAAGAGTTAATTAGCTGCAGCCCATTCACACACCAGCTCAAGCTCAACATTCAGTTTGGCTATGTAATTTGTAGACTGGGCAATGAGGCAGCTAATATGAGTCTCTGCATCATCAGCATAAAGCCAACAATGAACTTTAATTAAGTTGTTTGTAATAACATTGATAAATACACTGAATAATAGGGGCCCTAATATGGAACATTTGGGTAAATCACATCTAACTTCCAGCTGATCAGATGTTGATTCATTGAGATATGCAAATAGAGAGCGAATCGATATCAGTGGAACATTCAAATTCTTCAACACTTTTACTACAGCACGTCTATACCATAAAAGTAATATAGGATATTAAAGAATTTTAATCCAAATTGATGTAGTGGGATTACACCCACATTGTTTTATTTTGGGCATTAGTTTATGTACTGGGACTTTTTCAAATACTTAGTTCTGCCAGTGTTGGTAAAAAACTAATAGGTCTATATGAATCTATTTTTGTTGAGTCTTTACCTGGCTTAGGAATCATTATGATGTTTGAAAGCTTCCATAAAGAGAGAAAATAGCTTTTTCTAAAGATAGTATTGAAAATTTGGGTAAAATATGAATGAAAGCTATACCAGGTAATTCCTTAAGCATTTTTTCATTAATTTTGTCATATCCCCGTGACCTTTTGTCGTAAATTTTTTGAGTTATTATAAATTGCACTGTTTTATTCTTATTCTTAATAGGATTTATTTTCTAAAAAAAATCATTAATTCAGCCAAAAAAATTATCAAATTGATAGCAATTTCAATAACATTTGATAAACAAAACAACCATAAACTCCTATCTAAAATTGACTTACGAAAATGCGTACATGACTACAATCCTACATAATTGGCCGTACACTTTCCGTTACGATTTGAAATAAAAAATTTTCCATATTTGAGGCCACCTCTGATTTTCGTCAAGGTACCCATATGTGTCCACTGTTATTTTTGCTTTACATGAATGATGTTGATTATAAAATTAAAAATTCTACCCTATCATACTACCCTACCATAAATGTTGATGATATCATTTTATTTCCTATCATTAGATCAAATGATGATTGTCTTGCATTACAACAAGATTTAGATACATTTCATTCCTGGTGCATTGAAAATGGTTTTGATTTAAGCATCAAAAAATGTAAGTAGATGTCATTTTATAGAAAAAAAAGTTGCATTCAATATAAATATAAATTTCATGATTCTGTTATAGAATATTTTAGCAAGATTAAAGATCTGGAACCAATTCTTGACAGCATAAATTAACATTTAATCCTCATATAGATTTCACAACAGCAAAAGCTTTCTCTATGCCAGGTTTTATTAAAAAAAATTCCCTAAACTTTACTGATCTTTATACATTTAAGTCATTGTATACTTCTCTTGTTCGTCCTTGAATATGCCTCTCCTATTTGGACGCCGTTTTACGATAGGCATATAAAAAGGATTGAATCAGTATAAAATAATATGAGTAAATTTTGTCTACTTAAGTTCAACTAGCAACTCAATACAATGAGCTATTTAGCTAACTGTCAACTCATAGACATTTAAACACTTGAAGCTATGCGAAATGTGGCTGCTTTAATGTTTTCGTATGACGTTTTGTCATCTAAAATAGATTGTCCTTTGATTTGAGATTTATATAATATTTATGTACGGTTCTATACTATTCGTGACAGGAATTTTCCTTTTTTACATTCTCATACGACGAACTATCGGAGTCCATCGTTAATTAGAAAGATTATATAATAAATGCTCTTCTATAATAGATTTCAATTATAGCAAACAAAATTTTAAAAGGAAAATTTGAATTGTATTTTACTATGTATTATAATTTTAGGTGTAGATTGTAAGCAAAATCTGGCAGGTTATTCCTGTAGATTGAAATGAAATAAATAAACAATTCAAATTTTAAAATTTCAATACATCTCGTCTTAGGTCATTCAAGTACAAAATTTATAACATATAACTTTACAAAATCAAAACGGAAGTTTAAATTATACAACTAAGCTGTAAATATACATAAAGTCATTGTTTTTGTTTACATAATGAATTTTCACAATCATAAACCGTGCCAGGATTTGATTTAAAATTCCGATTGGCTATTTTAGAAACAAAACAAGATTCTAAAAATAGTAGTGACCCAGTGATTTAAAAAAAAAAAAATTAAAAATTAAAGGGTGTATTCCATTTCAAATAAAATACAATATACCTAATGTAAAATGTAAATAATTTCAACAATTTATAATGTGTATGTGATTAGCTATGTGGTATTAAATGACATAATCTTCAAATATTTTCTTTGACAGTTGATTGAATTTATTACTACAAGATGAATATACTGTTTTTAGCAGAAAAGCTCAAAAGAAAAATAAAAAAAAATGTATTCCCAGAATTTATACAAAATTACAATTATTTTAAGCTTAATTTTTCAGCTTAAATTGACGTATCCGAAAAAGTGACGTCAAAATAACAACAAAAATAAAAAAGAAAAGATGACCAAAGTATTCTGAAACTCGCTTAAATTATATGGAATATTATTCGAATTATTGTGATTTTCAGAATTATGTAGATATCTTAAAATTTTTTTCAAACGATAACCTGTTTAAAATGAGTAATGATTAGATGGAAAAATAATCGTTTATTCGGAATCAATATAAACACCTTTAATTATCTTAAAGTATTCTTGAAAATATTCTAACAAGAATAGGTGGTTTACTCTTATTGGCAGGAAGAATTTATAAAATAATATGGTCGTGTGCTATTCGTTGTTTTATTTTTATTATTATTATGAGAAGAATTTAGAGTTTAATTTTTATTTTTATATTATATTTAAATACACAATAATAAAAAAAATATAAATAAAGAAATTTAAATATCTGAAGATGGTGTTATGAAATTTTTCTGATTATGAAATTACTGAAATTCTTAAAGCTTAACTCTGTTCGCGCCAAAAATATGTTTGTCATCAACTTTAGTTTGGCAATCATCGTTTTGTTGGAACACTTATCCTATTTACTTATTATTATTTATACACAATATAAACCTAGAATACATAACAGATTTTGACCAAAAACTAAACTTGAAAACTAAACTAAAACTAATGCATGACTCACACTCTTGCATCTTTATCTAGGGAATACTAGAGGATGTAGGAACCAACTATGGAGCTATGAGGGTATGGAAGGATTTAGAAGAGGAGCAGAACGAGTTCTTAATGCAAATAGATGACATCGCTGCATACGTATCCGTAAAGAAGAGATATGAGGTGGAAATACCGACAAGAGAGACTGATATTTTCACTGACGGGTCTCTTACAGCTCTAGGCGAGAGGGAGCAGGAGTGTTATTTGAAAACGAACAACTTCAACTTCGGTTTCCTCTCGGCAAACACTGCACAGTCTTCCAGGATGAAGGCTTTGCTATAAACGCAGCAGTGAATATAATAAAAGACCAAAGATGGTCAAAAATTCACTAGAATCTTTGGTGACAGTTAGGCTGCCTTAAAAGCTCTTGGAAGTAGCTTCATAAAATCTAGATTGGTGGGAGAATGATCGGGAGCCCTAAATCTCATAGGACTCCGAAATAAGGTGCAACTGTCAATCAACTGCAATCCAAGTTGTGGACACTGTCTGGAGGAGTAGATAATCTCCATGAAAACATAACAGCTGAAGCTTTACGTTTAACTTCAAGTGTAGTTATTTCTATTAGTAGGAATCTTACCTTATTTTCGAAGACAAAATCTTATCATATTTTCCTAACAGATTCAATTATTGTAATATGCTTAGCATAAAATGTGATCTATATCGGTGAAGCATATTGGAGATTGGAACGAACTAAGGGTGTAAATAAAGTTTTAAATGTGTAAGGGATCTGTGAACTGTTAAATATGAACTTGCATTGAAAATGCTTTGAACACTATGAAATCGATATGGGGATCAAAAGTTAGCTTATGGTCAATGACGGACTTAAGATTTTATAGATGTCTCGTAGGTGGTGATATTTGTTTTGAAGAACTTAAAATCTTAATGTTCTCTCTCGTTGAGAAACAAGGTATACTTCAATTATAACTCAGTATAACTGACACAGTAGAAATTATTAGGTGGTTCAAAACCTACCATGGAAATTCGCTTATAATATAGTACAATTTTCTCAAATATGGTTCCACACATATTCCAACAACTGTGCTTCCAAAATCAAATAATCAAACCATATATAATCTTCAAATATTCAAGAAGAACACAACAAGCTTTATGCAAAATACCCTACTCACCACACCATAAGCCTATTTTCTTTCCATCGATGCTCCGTCAGTACAAACTATGTGTTTATGTATAACCTAATGTTTATGAATATATATAATAATAAGAAAAAATAAAAAAGTAAATGTTGTACTTTTATTGGGCCAAATTGCTGTAACAAAAAAAAAATGGACGTTTGAGATACTAATGAGTAATAATGAAATTAAATGTTAAGCATTTTGTTAGCAAAATCTTGAAAAATTATGAATTTGATGTATAATATCTCCAAAACGGCGGCACCTATCATCAACAAGTAAACTTTAAAATATTTATCAGACCGATATTTAACTAGATAAAAAAATTGAATGTATATATATATATTTAATGGTAATAACTATGACGAAGATTCTATTGATATAACAAATATAAAAATAATCTTAAAACAACAAGGATGCTTTCAAATGTCCTTATAAGATAAGATGCGCCATTTTTTGGAAATCGGATAATATTGCGTATCCTAAACCTAAATCTATTATAAATGGTTCGTAAATGTTTCAATAGACTTGACTATATTGCAGCCAAACTTATTTACCCCACACTCAACCGTAGAGGGTATTTAAGGTTCAACAAGATTAAATGTCAGTACGATCGTAAACGTTATCAAAGAATACTGTCTTGGCAAATAGGTCTGAAAACATGCAAAGATAAAAAAGACGACGAAACAAACATACATCTACTTTGCACTTGTCCTGCATTAGCTCAAAAATAAAAACTTACTTTCTAGACTACCTGGGGGATCTTGAAGATATGGAGATTATGTACCTCATTGGTTTTAACAAGTATGTGCGTACGAAATTCTATACTTGTCAAACAGAATCGAAGTTCTGTGGTATCATGATGGGCCGTTTGATCTAAGTATGCCCACTTACGTAGTAGCAAGTACGTAACTTTCCTTGTGCAAACCGAGAAATAGGTATATTTTATTTGAGAAGATTATATTATTTTGTTGATTCTATGTTTTTTTAATTTGCTGCAAGATAGATAAAGTTTGGCACATTTTCAATAATTCAATTTCGCTCAGTTTTGTCTTGAAGTTAGTGTTTATTATTTATTATTTAAAAATATTTTTTACCTAAAATTTAATTCTTTTGATATGGGGTATGGTGTATACATTTTCAATATTAACATTAAAATGCACCAAAAAACTGAAAGTCTTGGCTATACAACAACCCAGCCAAGCAACATGATTTTCTTTTTCTTTGAAATTTATTAAAGAAAAGAAAAATCGCTTGTATATTCTATGTAGCTTCTATATACTCGTATCAACTCTTGCTTTAGTTTCTATTTTTGCTATTGTTTATCAAATTTTACTTTTTTTTTATTTTAAGGTTAAATAGTATCTACAATCTTATTTTTAGATTTAAATAAATTATTACTACTTTTAAAATGTTACTATACTTATAAGCATAACTTGTGTGTGATTACAGAAATCTATATTTCTGTTCCCTTATATATTATGCTATTACACTAGATCGTGTTGTTTTAACCTTTTCAGCCTTTTTATATCGTAAGATTGGTCTAATAGCCCAATCGCCTTAAGGTTGCTATTTTGAGTCGATATTTTCGTGTTTAATGGCATAGTTACTAATAGATCTCTGTTTATATCTTGGAACAATATGCATTCGTGATAGTTCTAAAGAATTTATTTTGGCAGCGCTGATGTAAAATTAACAAATTAAATGTTTTTGTGCATTCCCACTGTTGGATACCGTATAGGTTTGATTATAAATTTTACTTTTCATTTCATATTTTGTTTTACTTAGATTTAAGTTTAATTCGTATGAGTTTAAGTAAAATGTATGGAGCAACTGATTTTGTTGTCAACAACGGATATTTTATTATTATTTTTTGTCGGTTTATTATTATACTAAAACTAGTGTTATGGATAAACCAATAACTGTACAATAGTTGTTTTTAATAGAAAATAATAGTTTAAATTAACTCATCGATTTTGTTGAATAAAACTCTCAAAGATGAATACACATTGATAAACACAAATCAAAATGAGTCTCAAGTATAAATGTAAATGTCATTGCTACCTTCACTTACTATTTTTATCTGTCAATTTTTACGTATACACATATTTATATAACTACAATTTATTATATTTTTCTATTCAAAAGTAAACAGTAACAAGAATGCCACGTTTTTATTTCAACCTAACCAGGTTTCCTTAAGATTTAAAGGTTCATTACAAAGTTATGAACACTTTTACTATTTTAATTATGTATTAATATTTCTCTATGTATGCCATATTATTAAATCATTTCCTTTTTATAACACTGTTACGTTGTTTATAATATTATATTCTATTATTTTTTTATGTAACCAAAATGAGATATCTTTCCGGCTTACTGAGTTCCAAAAGATGTTCCAAAGTCTTTCAAACACAGTTAATTACAATCGGATTATGCTCAGTCATATTCGGAAATAAATACCAAAATTACAATCTTTACGGAGAGTCAGGCTGTTCAAAGCTTTCAATTCAGTCACTGTCGTATAGACTCTAACCTGCAAAAGTAACTCTACTCTGGATTTCCGGACTCAGATATATAGAAAAAGATAGAAAGAAATTGACCGAGCAAAGTTCTTATCTTCATAATTTTATTTACGAAAGCGTTCACTCTCCCCTGGAAGGCGTCAAAGAACGTATTAATTCGTATTATCTGGATAGAGAAAACGCAAAATAACAGCAACAAAACTAAGTAACTCTTGAACAGTATTGATATATCAAGATTAGCTCCAGTTAGTGAATCATTGGCGGTGTCTAGACGATCAGCTATTCAGTCAGTTTTCACTGTCAGTTAAAACTAAGAAGTGTCTACACGTTCAGTTTTGAATGAAAAAATTTACAGATAGCGAAAACTGAGAATTATTATTTATGTCACAAGTGGAAGTGAAACTTAAATAATAATAAAAAGTAGTTTTTAGAAATGATAATGATTTTTTATTTGTTAGGTTCGTTCTAAGAAAGAATAGGTATGTTTATATTATTAAATGCTTTAATTTAAATTTTAAATTCAAATAATGCTTCTCTAATACGCTTTTTTCTGTGTTTATAGTTATGCTATATATTTTGAAGAAGATTAGAAAAGTTTGCTATGAAATTTGGAACGATTGAAATCGAAAAACTGACGGCAAGTTAAAAGCATTTCACCTTTTTTTATTTTTTTCAACAACAACAAAATACATGCATGTATTTCAGTGAAAACTGACAGTGTTCACTGATCGTCTAGACACCGCCATTGGCTGTTAGGAAGCCCATCAGCCAAACTAGACATTATAACTAGACGAATACTAAATAAGGTTTTTTAAACAATACAGTGATTATATCAATGAGATATGTAATTAATTTTTTTTTTTTAATTGAATTCTTCATTTACGCAGTTTAACTCAACTATTGAGCTTAAAAGAGTAATTTTCGAAAACAACCAACAACAATAAATGGAAATTGGTCATTTGATTCGTGGCATCAACTAAACAATAAAAAATTTAACTAAAAAAATCTCATTAATCTCTAAGTAATTCAATAATCTATAATTATAATAGACAAGCATTTAAGGACCTGAGCAGTAGGCAAATTCATCTTTATATAGTAGAGTTATACTATCTATTATTATTATCAGTTATTATTATTACCTTAATGGAACCATGTAGCTACATTGTACATATATAAAATAAAAACAAAAAAACAAATACATCTAAAATAAAAAATGTAAAAACAACAAAAAAACAAATCACTCGAATTCTTAATTTTTTATTTGTTTCAGTAACTGTTTCTAAATTTTGGGTATTTGTAGTAATAATATAGTTTTTATTAAAATTATATATATGTAGGTATATACCTCTTTAATAATACCTCTAAAACGATACAGTATATGAGGGACGTATATTTATATGTCCAAAATAACTAACCACAAAACTTTTTATTAAACACGAATGGTTTCTGCTATATCGTGAGAAGTCTATGTCAGTACATAAATTACTGTTTTTTGAAAAACTTTAAATTTGATTTCAACTTGAATTATAATTGCTCAACAGGGGCCTCTAGTATAAAATATAATGATTTCAAAAGTCGTTTGCTATCACAAAAAATGTATAGCTACGCTACGAGCCTGATGAAGAAAATAGCTATATTTAATATCTTTTACTTCCACAATATCGTTATTTTTTAAATTAAATAAATTATCAGCTAAATTAAATTATGAAAATTAGACTTTAATTAAAACAAATTAAAATTAACATAATCAAAATATCTGCAATATAATAAATCTGCTTAATCTTTAAAAATGCCTCATTATTGTCCTATTAATCAAATAAACTGAATTATAAATTTAGAATTTTTATTTAATTTTTGATAAATGGTTAACCACTTTAAACCAACACCATCAATTGATTAAATCATAAAGTTATTATCTCACGTTTCAAATACAGAGCAAAACCAAAAAAAAAAATAAAAAATAAAAAAAAAAATTAAACAGTTCAACGCTATTTGAACGCGAAATCAAAATTATTAAAATTAATGGCACGCGACCTATCTCAACTTACAAAAACAAAAAATAAAAAATAAATAAACAAATAAAAATAAAAGTGATACCATGTGATACTATTCAAATAAAAGCGAATATGCTTACATATTTCGTTTAAAAAAGCTTTTTCGAACAAAAAAAAAATAGCATAAAAATGTTTGTTTGTTTTATTTTTTATGAAATTGCAAAATTAAGTGATAAAAAAAAAATAAACTCGTTTGTTTATTATAAAAGATCAATGTCAGGGTTTTATTTTATGCTGTCTCTGTCTCTTTTTTTTTTTTTTATTGTATTTATTATGACATTTTGATGTGATAACAATAATTATTTACTATGAATATAAAGTTGTGAATGAAATTTTTTATACAGTTATAGGCAATATAATGTAGCAAAATAGTACAATTTATGTTTTTCAAATATTGATGAGATGAAAATATTTGAATGAGTATTTAAAGAATCAAAAAATAGCTTAGCAAAATTAACTGAATGGTAGTAATTGAATAATTTTTATGGTATCTTAATCTAATAAAACAATTTAATAAAAAAGAAATTAAAACCTAGAAAATACAACTAATGTTAAAATACATATATTAGTCATATTATTAAAAGTACATTATAGTATGATATATTATATCACATTAAATTATGGTAGATGTAATTTTTTTTAAATTGAATTTATTTAGGAAAAAAAACTTTTTATACACACTGGTTCATATTTCCCATATTTAGTTTGGTAAAATACTAAGTTAAAGAAATTTTCCGATCGGAAAAGAGTACTAGTATTTAATGGGTATCGATCAACTGCTACAGAATAAGATAGTTAGACAGCGTAAACTACGGTGAGCAAAATGAAGAAAATTTTCCTGGATTGATTCAAGTCTATGTCTATCGATATAATTACGATAAAATGGCGATCAAGCTGAACTTGAATATTCCAGATTTAGAAAAAAAGTAGTTATAGAAGGCTTTAATGATATATGGACCATCAAACTCTTTGGACCATTTTTTTATGAAACCTAGTAAAGAATTACCTTTGTTGCTGATAATATTATAATGATGTTTCAATGAAAATTTTTCATCAAAAAATACCACCAAAAAAAATCCTTAAAGAAAGTAACATTTTTAATATCCAAATAATATCCAAATAATAGATTCAAAAGTATAGTTACTAAGTATAATAGAAGAACACTGGGTAAAGCTAATCAGTGCACACTTTTCGATATCAAGTAAAATATTATTTTGTTTACACAAATCCTAAAATGAGTTCTGTTCTTCTTGAAATAGAATTATGTCCCTAGTTGATTTTATCGTCGGCTTTAATTAAAATGCAACTCTTATTAATGATATTAGTTACATCGTTAAATCTTATAACAAACAAATGGACCCAGATAATTTCCTTGAGGTACACCAGAGTTAGCAAAAAATGGATCAAAGATACTTGACCTAGGAATGTAAGTAGATAGGTAGTAGTGGCTGCTACTAGATAGGTATACGCCGACATACTTAGTCCAGTAAGATCCATTGTGATGCCACAGAAATTTTGATTGCATATTACCTACTCGTTTAACTATTTCGAGCTTTATCAAAGCTTCGGTTGGGTCTTTGATTGTAGTGCATTCAAAATCATCTAGCGAGTTTAGAAAGATTGCTCCCATATTGGTTTTCCTTTTATGATAAAGAACAGATCAAGTATAGAGTAGTTGGACAGTTTTATCATCTTCCTCCTCTCTACACGTTCTGTAAAAGTTGCCAATAAGGCAATGACCTAGAATGACCCGTAGAATAATGATGATGTCACACCTATTGAAAAAAGTACGTTAAGGGACCACTTCAAATTCAGCATAGACCAAATACCTGACCTAAGTATGTAGTAAACATTATTTTCTATTTGTTAAGTTTGAACGAATCCAATTAATTATAAATTGTGGAAAGCCAAACTTTATACAAGTTTCAAAAGAATTATACTGTGTTGCAAAATATCAAATGCTTTAGTTCCTAAATCCATTGAATTGATGAGAGTGTTGGAAAATTCTACTAAATGAATTTCATGAATCCTTGCTGATTAGTTATTAATAAATTCCAACACCATTTGTAAATCGTAGAAAATTAATTCGAACAATTTCGGAATACAAGATAAAATGGCAATTGGTCGATAGTTTAATATTAGATTTTTGGAATTTTTTTGCAGATAACTATAGCTTTTCCAATGTAGTTGGAATATTCCCATTGTGAATGATATGCTAAATAGTAATGATAATGGTGATGCCAATATAATTTCTGGCACGTTATCTGGAACCGGCGATAAATTATTATTTAATTTATTTCAATAATCCTTTATTCTAGATACTGAGAAATGAGTTGAAGAAGCTGGGATTTCTGGAGAATTTAATATGGGATTGAAATTACTTGAATAAGCTTCAAAAAAACTATTACTGTAGGATAAGGAAAAAATTGAGCAATGAGTTGAGAGTCAGAAGAAGTTCTGTTATTATAAGGCATGAAATTAGGAAATTTGTCAAACTTTTGCTTGGAGTTACAAATTTCTACAAATATTTATGATTATGTTTTAATTCAGAAGCTCAGTAAAGTTAGCTTTGGAGAAGTTAAAGCAGTAAGAAATATCTTCATTTGATTCCATTAAGTTATTAACGCAATAAGAAAAACTTATAGATGGATCGTACTTGTCAATTTTATTTAAAGGTATGGCAAGCTCATTAAAAGGTTTATTCATCAAATCAGACGTGGTTGTCATTTTATTGAAAAAAAAAGACAAAAAAGAATAATCGAAAACCAAAAATTCAAAATCAAAAATTTAAAAAAAAAGTCTCGAATGGCCTAGAATCCTGAGTTTACTTTGAAAGATGCTTTTTCAAATAGTTTATCAACAACTTTTAGGAAAAACGGAATTATATCAGTTGTTTAACGGGATTGACTTCTTCACGGTATAGTTCATGGCATTTGGTTCATGTTATTTCAATAAAATTGAAAAAAACTTTTCACAAAATAGTTTAAATCTGTCTCATAAGAAATATCAAAACTCTACTGTAAATTTTTCCAACAGCTTATGTTGAGTTATGATTATGGGTAAATATTTAGGCCGCAAAACAATTCAAATTGTAATTGAAATCAAACTTTACAATTGATATTTTGACGAATACGTATCCTGTGAAAGAGAATAGAAATAGAAAAAAAATGTTTTTTTGTTAGAAACCAAAAAGCAATATAGAATGGTAATTATATACCTTGAAAAATTAGAGTTCGTTGCATAATCGTTGTTCAAAAAAGTCTAATTTGCAACGAAAACAACTATTGAACTTTACATATAAATTTTATGTTCATTTCCTACCTCTTTTTTTCTTCTCTTCTACCGAATACTCAGCGATAAAGATATTCAATTGAGAATGGTGCGTTCAATTGGACAATTATTAACTAGACTGCTACATAGTACAGATATGCTAGACTGCTACGTAGTACTGTATGCTTCTTGATAGTTACTTAGATAAGAGTCATTAAATTTGAATTAGACTAAAAATGTATGAATACCAAGTAACTATTTTGTATTTAATTTATGGTATTTTGAACAGAATTATAACCACAAGTAATCAAAATCAAATATGAAATATAAAAAAAAGTGAGTAGACTTTAAATTTATCTCTTTCTCATCTCCCAAAGATCCTTTAAATTTATCATAATATTGAAGAATTAAATTTAAAAAAAAAAAAACGTTTCTTAGAAAGCGTCACAGTTTTTTACCTTATTTTTCAGTATTTTTGAACAACGAATTCCAAAAATAAATCGTGATGCAGGCCTATTATAGTCTAGTTGCAAAATTACATAAAACAAGTTTACCAAAAATAAACACAGACTTCCTACAATATATAAAATCCTAATTCATCTACATTAAAATACTACCTAGATTAAATGGATCCGCGCAGCAATGTCGATATACAAAATATCGATTCCAAACGTCGACTTGAACAATTTATCGATTCTTGAAAACTTGACATGGACCAAATGCCGATTTCTAAAATGTCGACTTGAACAAAATGTTGACATTTAAGAACCAAAGAATTTGAAGAAAAAAATTACAGAAAATTAGAAATATACATCTAGTTTAATTTTATTTTATTAAGTGAAAAAAATAATTTGACAGTCGACGGTTGCCGCCCCTGCTACTTATTTATTGTAATCCTTCTTTGTAACCATTACCAATATGCCACCCACAGAAAACTGAAAATATGTACATAGTTAAATTACGAATAAAATTTTTTAAGAGCTCTCGGACACAAACTGTGGACCTAAGACCATTCAGATTTTGCGAGGGCTTTTCTGGCATATTAAACTAACCAAATCACGAATAAAAATGCTAAAAATGCGAAAGTAGGAACCATGGATCAACTTTTTTTTCCGAGTTGACATTTTGTCCAAGGTGACATTTTGGGAGTCGAAATTAGGGACCTGGGATCGACATTTTGTTCAAGTCTACATTTTGAGAGTGGACCATTTGACCATTTGAGTCAACATTTAGTACAATCGACATTTGAAAAAAAAATCTACATTTTGTCAGTCGACATAATCAAAGTCGACATAATGTAAGAAGGTTAAATTGATTTGTTCACAAAAAAAAAAAACAATATATTTTAAATATTTATGCACGAGTATTATATTTTTGTTTGAACACGACCCATTAATAACATATTCACATTTTTTTTTTTAATTTCTCAATTTCTATGTAAATCATTACTCTTTTAAAAAAAATTTCAAAGATCTTACAACAACATTTTTCAAATATTGGTTAGCAACTAAAGCAAATGTTTTTATTAATATCTAATATACCGACATCATTTGGATAAAAACTACTACCAATAAGATCGGCATTTCTTTATACCTACTACTATATAAAGTGTAGTTATAATGCAGGAAAATTGATGACACGTCATTAAATTCTAAGACTTCCCAAAAAAAAATCCTAACCATTGAAATTCTGCTTAAACAAAAATACTCCTATATAAATCAAAGTAAAAAAAAAATTACAGACTGCAAAAAAATGTTCTGTTCTTTAAATCTCTTAAGAAAATCATTTTAAAATTTTTCAACATACCATAATAGGTACAAAGTTTAATAATATAAAGGTCAAGTTGAAAAAGTGAAATTCCCAGAGATAATAAAAAAAAATCTAAACATTTTCGACGAAAAAATTGACTCACAAACTCACAAAACACAAAACTGTATCTACAATCAACCAAACAAAATCAATTTTCAATTTAATTTCAAGTTTTAATGAAATAAAAATGGAATACCTATAACGAAAAATAGTTTTATTTTCCTTATACACTTAAATTAGGTATAGGTAAAAAGAATGGAATTCCACTTAAAAAACAAAATCTGAAAATTTGAAAAAAAACAAAACAAAACATAAATTTCATTCATAAAAACTCAATTTTTACAATTTTATAAAATTTGGCAAAAAAACAATAACAAATTAATATAAACTACAATTTCATTCATAAAAAAGTAATATTGTCCATACAGCATCATAACAATATGTGGCTGTGTATTTGATATCAATCAAGCTAACACTGTATTTGTGAATTCTACAGTATAAATACATAATAATATGGTGAGATGTATTGGTTTATAACTATATAATATTTTATATAGAAATCTCATCTCGTTTGATTTTATTTTTTTTTTTGTTATTACAGACCACTCTCTCTGTTTCTCTTTTTTTTTAACATTATTAAAATGGAAATTGTCTTATTTCTGCGATCTTAACCTAATTTTGAATAAAAACTTATTATTATTTAATTTTGTTATTCTTGTTTTTTTTGTCACTTTAACGTCACAAGGAATTCCAAGCATAACCAAATATAAATGATGTAGCAATAAAAAAAAAATTATACTATTACAATGAATCAGTTTGAGTTTACTGAGAATTTTCTGAAAATTTTCTTGTATTTTCCTGTAATTTATTTTATTAATTGTGTTTGTCGTTCATGCCGCCGCCAGCTCATTTCCATTTCTCTCAATATTGATTACCTAACTTTTCACGTAGTGGTTACTACAGATAATGTCTCATAATTGTAATAAGACCTAATATTTTGATTCGTCATCATGTAAACACTTATGGCACATCCAAAACCAAATAATATCTTGAATAAAAAAATAAATAGTATTGCCAGATCAATTGATTTTAGGACAGCAAATTGTAAGTTTATTGTAAGACAAATAGGTTTTTTTAGGTACAAAAATTTGCAAAAATTTCTAATTGAAACATTTAAAATCAAGAAAAATATTAAAAATTAAGTTAACCCTGCGTGTATAGCCGCTGAGGCACACATATAAAATTTCTTGAGAAATTATGAAAAACAATCCTATTTATAGTAATAATTTAATTACATAAATAATTAATATGTATCAAATAAATTATATTCCACTAAATAATATTAGAAGCTATACAACATACGAGTATAACAATTAAATTGTAAAATATTGCAACAAGTCGTAACCAAAATACATGTGCCATCTGGTCTAAAGTACTTATCCCACCATTTTTTGAATTATAATATTTTATTATCAAAGGTTTCTTTTTACAGATTTAACAACAGATTTATTTTTTGGGAACATAATCTAGATGAGTGATATCACAAATCTTAATAGAATTTACAAGTTTCCATTCATTATTCTGATATCGTACAGCTTCGAGATTTGCATTATTCACAATTAAATTTATAAAAGTATCATCAGAAATTAAAGAAATCTCTATAAAATTTAAACAAAAAAAATAATGTTGTCAAAAGTTAGAAATTTTTAGGTGCCGTATTTTATATATTCAGTTCTCTTTCATTGTGAGCTTTTTTTGAATCCCCAACTAATATTTTATCAGTCATTCAAAATTTCATGGTTTACAAATCTAAAGAAAATAAAATATTAATAATACCCATTTGGCAATACTGAAACACCACCAGCCAAGTGAAAAATTAAAAAAAAAAAATAACATAAAAAATTATAATATATTGAAAAGCATGTAAATGACTTGCGAATAAATAACAAATAAGCATAACGAAAAAAAAACAAACAAAAAAAAAACAGCAAACATAAATCGGAACTAAAAGTTATAAATCGGAACTTTGAGAAAATTTTTATCTAATATTTAAATGTGAGTAAGTGATTGAGAGTCACAAAATAAACTTTTTTTCCTAATACTAATACTACTGATTCACATTTACGTCATATCCTATGGTTTGCTGACGAATAATGACATGAAATTAAACCCGATTAAATTTAGAGAAGATTTTAATTTTGTCTGTGGATATCACAGTATAATCGATATTTTTTTTATTACCGTAGAGTATATTGGTTCTTTATTATTATTGTTTTTTTTTTTTTTTTTAATTTTATTAGGTGTTATAATACGATACTTCAAAACAACACTCTTACAGACAATAATAAAATATTGTTAGTGTTAATGTACATATGAATATGTATTTGAAATTGTGTTTACAAAAACTGATTATGTCATTTGGAAATTCTTAGCTCGTGGATTGAATAATAAACGATTAATTTTTTTGGTTAATTTAATAAATTATAATAAATTTATTTATTTACCATCAATTTAATCAAATTCAAATTTATTTCAATTATAACCTGTATCTAATAAAAAATATTTTAAGTTCTGATTTAAATTAAATATTTAAAAAAAACCAAATTAAGCACTTTTTTATTATTCTAAAAAGTGTAAAATTTTGAAATATCTGTTGTTCTACTGGACTCAATTTCTATTTAAAGAAATATTTGAAATGGCAAACAATTAAAATAATCTATTTTAAATTTGTGACTATAAATAAAATTGAAAATTTTGTTAGATTTATAAACGCCTATTGAAAATACATTGAACCGATTATGTTTTATGAATATTTAAAATTCTACACAGGGTCGAAAATAGGATCAAATTGTCTATGTAAATGTATGGTTGGACTATTATTTCCCGCTTCTTATAATCTATATCATTTATCGTGTTGTACCTCTTTGCTATACCACCATCAAGGCGTATATATTTATTTGTTTGGCTTTGTGTTGGCATTTTTATAAAGCACATGCAGTTGACGTTGTTATTTCTGTTTCAAAATTCCTTTTAATTTTAACATTATCAAAGATCGTGTACATAATTTTTTCTTATTTTATTTCAATCCGATTAAGATGTAGTTATGAGTCTTAACTATAATTATTTGAACGGTGAAGGTTTAACATAGGATTTTTGTTATCTCATTTACTTGAATCAGATTACAAAGTAGCCTCAAACTACTTCAGTGAAATAATCAATCATAATTTACGATATTTGTAGGATCAAGATACAATATAGGCAACTTGCCAGCGGTTGTGAATTTATTTGTTGACAAACAAAATGTCGAAAAAAAATTGTTAAAAAATTTGAGGAGTTATTTCATTTCTTGTTGAGGAGTGATATCAACTGGACCCTTAACAAAAATGCATTTAGCAAAATAGACATTTAAAATTTTAACATTTGGTAACTTTAAGTTTGTATATTCTCGAAAAACGTGTAACTGTATATAGTAATGTAACGTGTAACGGAAAAAGGGAATATACTGTAATGTTTTAATCCAACTCTAAAACTCCTTCCAATTATTTTTATTAAATATACATTTCAACAACAAAGCACTTATAACAGGGGAGGCGGTCGCCCCAAACACCCTCTAAACATACCATTAAAATATACTCATTAAAAAAAAATGTTGAACATTTGTTTTCAGAAATCTAGAGTCTTTCAACATTATATTTTTCAATATTTTTTGCTATTCCAAAATTTTTTCCCACATTTTTTTTCAACGTACACATCAGCTCCCCTTTTCAACATCTTAAAATCGAATTCAATCACTACAATATTATGATCAATTCGGTGAGCTAAGATCTCATTTCTTGTGTAGTCATTATTTAAATTTTCATTATTTACCCTTCAGTTCTATTTTTGTTTTTATATTCTTGATAGTAACTTAGGTAGTTACCTTTTCATTAAATACGGTACTTCAATTTTATACTATAATATTTTAGTACAATATTTTTCGCATTTATTTATTAAAATACTGGCTTATCAACTCATTAAATGTGAAAAATTAATAACTTGTAATTCTGTTTTAATGAAAAATTATATAACAATTACATTACAACTACCTCCCGACTTTAACGCCCTTCATATTTGACATTTCCATTTAGTTTTGATGCTATTAATGCGAGTTCAAAATTATAATTTATATTGTTTAAAGCTGTAGCTAATCAAGTTATTACTTAGTGTTTGTTTTTTCACAGGCTTTTAATAAATTAGGTTTTTTCGGCAATTTGGTTTAAATTGAGTACACATTTTGGGTTCCGATAAAATCACTTTTTCTCATTGGAAAAATTGAGGTTCTTATTTTTTCTTTTTTTCTATTACTATCAAGCGTCGAAAAGGATTGACGGAATTCAACAAAAAATTGCTTTAATTTTTTTTAAAACTATTAATTTATCCTTTGAAATTGACCACAACTAAATCATCTACAACAAAATGTTTGACGTATCGACGGTGTGCGCGAATGGATTAATGAATAATAATCCACTGAGCTCCGCTGATAGAGAACAATATTTCTACAAAGCTTGAAAACAATCGAGAAAGGTTTTTAGATCGGACAAGAAAACAAATCTATAGACCGACGTGCCGAAACAGGTTAGCGAAACTAACAAAAAAAAAATATATTCCTATGTATAATTTGTACATCGAAATGAATAAAAGTTGTTCACATGAATAAATTTGTTCCGAATTTTGTCCCGTTTAAAAGATGGGTGAGGTGATTGAAATATTATGACAGCTAACCAAACTAGTCACAACTTTAGAAAATGTTAAAGTTGTATTTATTTTTGGTATTTTAAATATTCATGGCGGGTGCTAGGATTCTTATGAGTTACCCGCAACCAGCCAAAATATTAAAAAATGGTAAAACGCGTGTTTGTTTTTGATAGAATTTACGAAATATGCTAAATATAGAAATATGCAGTGAAATACTTTTATCTTGCTTTACTGTTGGCGAAAAATTAAGTTCAGTTTCTATTTTGTTTAGAGTCAATAATAGAGGTACACATTTAGAAATAGGGTCAATATTTTATGGAGCAAACACCTCTAGAGTACATATATTAAAAAATTAACCAATAAAGGACTACACGCTGTAGGTCATTGACATTCAACAATACTAATTTTTTTCACCCTTCACCACAATTAATAATATTATTTTGTTACTATATTTTTTTAATATATGTATTTATTTTTTAAATTTTGTTTCTCTACTTTTTATTTTCATATAAATGAATGGAATTTTGCAAGTTAAAGCACGTTGTTAAATTTAGTTTATCAAATTTCATTAATTAATGTTCTTTATATTTAGAAATTCTTTTGTAGAAATTTGGTTTTGGTTTGAAAAATATTAATAAAGAAATAAGAGATCAGGCGTCGCAGGATTTGGAGCCGAAGCTCGTTATTGTGGTTTTTCTAACATTTTTCAGAAGAAAAGTTATTAATCTATACTTATAAAAGGGAAAGTTTGTTTGTTTGTTTGTTTGTTTGTTTGTTTGTTTGTTTATTTGTTTGTTTGTTTGTTTGTTCGCTATACACGCCCACAGTTTTAAAGATAGAGTTCTGAAATTTTGCACAGTTATTCATGGTACCGGTATGCAAATAACGCGGTACTATACAAAGCCATCAGATGACAGGTTCGGGTTGCTGCCGTACAACTCTTACCAAGACTCAGGAATATTTTAAAAACCATGTGTGTGACAGATATGAAAATTTACATTTAGATTTTCTTTCACAAATAAAGAAATTCAAATGTTACCGATTTCGAAAATTTGGACTGGTTCGGGTTGCTGCCGTACAACTCCCAGCACGTACGTCCCGGGACTATTACAAAAACCAATTGTGTTACAGGCATGAAAACTTACACTTAGATACTCTTTCACAAATAAAGAAATTCGACTGTTACCGATTTCAAAAATTTGGACTGGTTCGGGTTGCTGCCGTACGACTCCTAGCACGTACGTTTCAGGAATATTTCAAAAACCAATTGTATTACAGGCATAAAAACTTACATTTAGATACTCTTTCACAAATAAAGAAATTCGACTGTTACCGATTTCGAAAATTTGGACTGGTTCGCGTTGCTGCCGTACAACTCCTAGCACGTACGTTTCAGGAATATTTCAAAAACCAATTGTGTTACAGGCATAAAAACTTACATTTAGATACTCTTTCACAAATAAAGAAATTCGACTGTTACCGATTTCGAAAATTTGGACTGGTTCGCGTTGCTCCCGTACAACTCCTAGCACGTACGTTTCAGGAATATTTCAAAAACCAATTGTGTTACAGGTATAAAAACTTACACTTAGATACTCTTGCACAAATACAGAAATTCGACTGTTACCGATTTCAAAAATTTGGACAGGTTCGGGTTTCTGCCGTACAACTCCTAGCACGTACATTTCAGGAATATTTCAAAAACCAATTGTGTTACAGGCATAAAAACTTACACTTAGATACTCTTGCACAAATACAGAAATTCGACTGTTACCGATTTCAAAAATTTGGACAGGTTCGGGTTGCTGCCGTACAACTCTTACCAAGACTCAGGAATATTTTAAAAACCATGTGTGTGACAGATATGAAAATTTACATTTAGATTCTCTTTCACAAATAAAGAAATTCAATTGTTACCGATTTCGAAAATTTGGACTGGTTCGGGTTGCTGCCGTACAACTCCCAGCACGTACGTCCCGGGACTATTACAAAAACCAATTGTGTTACAGGCATGAAAACTTACACTTAGATACTCTTGCACAAATACAGAAATTCGACTGTTACCGATTTCAAAAATTTGGACAGGTTCGGGTTGCTGCCGTACAACTCTTACCAAGACTCAGGAATATTTTAAAAACCATGTGTGTGACAGATATGAAAATTTACATTTAGATTCTCTTTCACAAATAAAGAAATTCAACTGTTACCGATTTCGAAAATTTGGACTGGTTCGGGTTGCTGCCGTACAACTCCCAGCACGTACGTCCCGGGACTATTACAAAAACCAATTGTGTTACAGGCATGAAAACTTACACTTAGATACTCTTTCACAAATAAAGAAATTCGACTGTTACCGATTTCAAAAATTTGGACTGGTTCGGGTTGCTGCCGTACAACTCCTAGCACGTACGTTTCAGGAATATTTCAAAAACCAATTGTGTTACAGGCATAAAAACTTACATTTAGATACTCTTTCACAAATAAAGAAATTCGACTGTTACCGATTTCGAAAATTTGGACTGGTTCGCGTTGCTGCCGTACAACTCCTAGCACGTACGTTTCAGGAATATTTCAAAAACCAATTGTGTTACAGGCATAAAAACTTACATTTAGATACTCTTTCACAAATAAAGAAATTCGACTGTTACCGATTTCGAAAATTTGGACTGGTTCGCGTTGCTCCCGTACAACTCCTAGCACGTACGTTTCAGGAATATTTCAAAAACCAATTGTGTTACAGGCATGAAAACTTACACTTAGATACTCTTTCACAAATAAAGAAATTCGACTGTTACCGATTTCAAAAATTTGGACTGGTTCGGGTTGCTGCCGTACAACTCCTAGCACGTACGTTTCAGGAATATTTCAAAAACCAATTGTGTTACAGGCATAAAAACTTACATTTAGATACTCTTTCACAAATAAAGAAATTCGACTGTTACCGATTTCGAAAATTTGGACTGGTTCGCGTTGCTGCCGTACAACTCCTAGCACGTACGTTTCAGGAATATTTCAAAAACCAATTGTGTTACAGGCATAAAAACTTACATTTAGATACTCTTTCACAAATAAAGAAATTCGACTGTTACCGATTTCGAAAATTTGGACTGGTTCGCGTTGCTCCCGTACAACTCCTAGCACGTACGTTTCAGGAATATTTCAAAAACCAATTGTGTTACAGGCATAAAAACTTACACTTAGATACTCTTGCACAAATACAGAAATTCGACTGTTACCGATTTCAAAAATTTGGACAGGTTCGGGTTGCTGCCGTACAACTCTTACCAAGACTCAGGAATATTTTAAAAACCATGTGTGTGACAGATATGAAAATTTACATTTAGATTCTCTTTCACAAATAAAGAAATTCAACTGTTACCGATTTCGAAAATTTGGACTGGTTCGGGTTGCTGCCGTACAACTCCCAGCACGTACGTCCCGGGACTATTACAAAAACCAATTGTGTTACAGGCATGAAAACTTACACTTAGATACTCTTGCACAAATACAGAAATTCGACTGTTACCGATTTCAAAAATTTGGACAGGTTCGGGTTGCTGCCGTACAACTCTTACCAAGACTCAGGAATATTTTAAAAACCATGTGTGTGACAGATATGAAAATTTACATTTAGATTCTCTTTCACAAATAAAGAAATTCAACTGTTACCGATTTCGAAAATTTGGACTGGTTCGGGTTGCTGCCGTACAACTCCCAGCACGTACGTCCCGGGACTATTACAAAAACCAATTGTGTTACAGGCATGAAAACTTACACTTAGATACTCTTGCACAAATACAGAAATTCGACTGTTACCGATTTCAAAAATTTGGACAGGTTCGGGTTGCTGCCGTACAACTCTTACCAAGACTCAGGAATATTTTAAAAACCATGTGTGTGACAGATATGAAAATTTACATTTAGATTCTCTTTCACAAATAAAGAAATTCAACTGTTACCGATTTCGAAAATTTGGACTGGTTCGGGTTGCTGCCGTACAACTCCCAGCACGTACGTCCCGGGACTATTACAAAAACCAATTGTGTTACAGGCATGAAAACTTACACTCAGATACTCTTTCACAAATAAAGAAATTCGACTGTTACCGATTTCGAAAATTTGGACTGGTTCGGGTTGCTGCCGTACAACTCTTGGCATGTATGTCTCAGGAATAAAAACCAATAGTGTTACAGGCATGAAAATTTACACTTACATACTCTATCAGAAATGTTTCAAAAAAAAAATTGTGTTACAGACTTGAAAATTTATTCATAGGTATTCTATGAAAAATAAAAAAACATGTATTGTCCTGAAAAAGTATTTTCGAATTTAGGAATCAGTATAAAATTTTTACATGACTATGTGAAGTGGCTATGTAAATTAGCCACAAAAATGTGACGATTCGTTTTATTAATCAGAAAATACTGCAGAGTGTTCCAGGGGGTCCATGTGTACAAATCGATAGATACAGTTATCGATGAAAATGAAGTTGTTGTTCCTCTACGAAACTTGAAGAAGCTAAAACTACGGTACTAGATTAAGAATAAGAACTTGGCATCCTAATTTCATTTAAGTACAAATTCCAATTGATTGTGGAAAAAACGAACATTTCTTTATTTCAAGAATACCTCAACAGCAAGGAACGTATTTGCTTATACTTCATCAAAGAAAGATCACCAAAATATTGTTTACAAAGAAATAATTTTAATATAAGTATAGCTTAAGTTGGAGTATTGTTGATATTTTTTTATCGTAGTGAAAAAAAATATTAGAATATTTTTGATAAACCAATTTTTTTCAATTCGATTCATAAATCAAACTTTATTGAAATAAATTCGATTCATTTTGTGGTCGACCCGGACAACGTCGGGTAACTTTGCTAGTTAATTATAAAAAAAAGTTAAAAAACGTCTAAATTACGTAGCTATGACTTCAAATAGCTATGATTTCCGTCAATTTTGTAAAAATGATATGTTATAATTATTACCAACTTTGCTTCAGAAAAATACCATTTAAATACATATTATTTGAGTGAATGGGCAAAGAAGAAACTAATCCTGTCATTAGTTATGCCATTCTTTACTTACTGCGATGTGGTCTAAGCGGGTATGAGTGTATGTGAGTTGTCTAGATCAAAAGTTATCTTTACTGCATGTACCCGTTTTGTTAACATTCGCCGAAGATTTTATAGAATTAGTGATGTATCTAAATTAATACTTGACTGCTCATTCGCAAACTTCTTGAATTACAGATCTCTACATGAAGAAAATAATTTCTAAAGCCACACCTATATACTTACACAATAAGTTGATATTTGGAAGATCGCCCAGGGGTGTAAATTTAATTGTTCCGTGTCACAATGGCAGACTTAGACATATATCGTTCTTTGTAAGAGTTGCAATATTAATGGAATGCATTGCCAAGTACAGTAGCTGTGAATTATCTATTAACAAGTTTAGTGAGCTGTCTTGGGAATACTTTAAACTAAAACCTTAGATAATAGTTAATATAGCAACAATATATTGTTTTATTTTTTATAGTTGAAGGAGGAAAGAATGTAAGGTCTACGTCAATGTTTACTTGGGTATTATAAGAATTGTTGTCTTATTTTTTTTATTTATTTATTTATTTTTTGTTTTTAATTTATTAATTTTTTTTTTTCTTTCTCATGTTTTTACTTACATGTTTTTAATAAGTTACTTTGAATTGAATTTACTTTAATTGAATTAAATATTTTTATTGTTTTTCTTTTTATTTTATTTTTTTTTTTGTGTTCTTTTTAAGTTTTTTAAGTTTGTTTAATTTAGTCTAATTGAATTAATTGCTTTATTATCTGTAAATTATTTGACTGGTTTAGTTGTAAGTTAAGTATGTATTTAAATTTATTTTTTTTTTTAATAATTTTTATTTGTATACTCTTATAAAGACTAATCGTCTTATGTATACTAACATTAAGAATTGAATAAATGAATAAATACGTAATAGACAATTTTGGAATAAAGAAAAAACTTAGGTTCCGACTCTTGGGAAGCCGGATCTCCTTCCTACCATGTTTAAGCGCCATTATACTGAAGAAAAAAATAATTTATTGAAGTATTGAAAATCACTATTAAGATCATATATAATCTATTTTTGATCATATAACAGATCTGATCTCCTGTGTATCAAAATTCGATGATCTACATGGTGATCTTTGATAGGTCGGATACTTATATTTTGATATTATATTTTGATTTAAGATCTAAATTTCAATCCTGAGAAAATTTCTGATTTCAAAAGAATTATAGCTCATCAGTGAATTGGCTTGCAATATTGTTTAATTTAACGCAATTTGATTATTTCGTATGTGGCATATTTGAAGTTACTACCTGACTTATACTGATAGATTAGCAACAATTCATACTTTGAAAATCAACATAAATCGTGTCATTTCGGATTGAGAACTTGAATTATAATAAAAATTCATTCAAAAATTACTACCAAATTTAAATTATTGTAACAGTTATGCCGGATATTAATTTTTAAACAGGAGATAAATGTAATGTGTAAACCATTCCAAATAACAAAAATATACAAAATAACAAAAATTGGAATTAAACTTAAGTTATATAAGTTTTAAGTTTTTGGTATATCACGCTAAAAAAAGTTATCATTTAGATGTTCACTACTGCTATTCGGTAAAAGTACTCAAGGGGTTAGTGAACAAAACCATAAACCGAAATCCGAAATCAACAAAAAAAATCCATAAATTCAAAATCCATAAAATTGTGTTCTGGAAATGGAACATATCCTCGCTGTATTCAACCGCTGCTATGCATAAAAATAATTTATACAAATATTATGTAAAAGGCGTATAGAACTTTGATTTTGAATCCAACTCTAAAATCTCTCCTAACTCAATATGATCCAATAAAATGCCGCACATAATAAAGTGCAATGCGTAAAAGCAATAACAAGGATCGCTTTTTGTGAATTTGTTTTTTGTGGCAAAATAGCCATTATGGATTTTGTTTTTTGGGGACTTAGGAACTAGTCCGTACTCAAGGTATCTTAGTATTAAAGACCAACTTTAGTAGTTAGTAGTACTTACCTCGGTACTCTTGATTTTACCTTACTACTTAATAAAATTTCATAAAATTGGTAAAAAAATAAAAATTTGAACAATCAATTTTCAAACAAAACAAAAAAATTAACTGAAACACTCTGTACAACTCATCAACACTACTATTATTATTTATTAATTACAATTTAAATTATAAACACTTTTTTCATTAGATATATCCGGATTGTTATTGTTTTTATTAATATTATGTACTTTTTTTATATCAAAATTGCCTTCACGCGCCTTACGTCCAATAAACAAAATTATAATTAAAGTGATAACAATAATGCCCGTTGATATGATTCGACAATATAATAAATTATATTTTGCGTAAAACCAAAACCAAATAATTTATTTTATTATGGTGTAAATTTTGAAGTCAGCTCATTCCTAAAATGTTAATTTCATTTAATTTTCGTCATTAATGAAAATTATTAGTCTATTAATTTTTTAGTGTAGATTAATTAGGACAGCTGCTATCATTGAACTAGTGAAAGTTAAAGAAGTGACAGAGAATAAATAATATTCAAATTTTTATTAAAATATCCAATATTTCCAAATATGGTATAAAATTTTGATATAAAAATTTCATTTTTGTCATCATGACTGAAATATGATTTTGGTAATGATTGACGTCAAAATTTAAATTTTATTATTATTATTTGACAATTATTTTAATATCCAAAAAAAAAAAAAACAAATTCATTGCGTTAATTAAAATCATGGCAATAATTGTGTACACTGGTACACATATGTGTAATAAAAAAGTAATTTGAATTACAATTATTAGTTAATATAATAACAATTTTATAGTACATAAACATTTAATTAGTATTTTATTTATTAATTTTTTTTTATTTGTTTCAATTCAATGACGTCAAATCAATATGAGCCACGCGAATTGTATTCAAAATTTGATGACAAATAAAGATTATGTATTTGAAAAAAAAATAATTAATTCTTATTATTAAAATTAAAACTTGTGACGAACTTAAAAACATTTAATTCTATATTATTTATTATTATTTATAATTACAAAAAAAAAAAAAGTGTTTATAAATAGACTGCAAGAGTTTATAAGAACTTTGATGATGATACTTGAAAAAAATTTATTTGCATAACAAAGTAGCTACTAACAACATTCATAAGACTATATTTGGTAATATATTCTTGTTATGGTTAGTTTTATTGTTCTTATTATTATTTTCTGGACCATATCGAAATATTTTGTTGTTGTTGTTGTTGTTTGTTATATTTGTAAAAAGATCTTGTTACAATTTTTATTCATATTTTAATTACTTGATTAATAAATTTTCTTTTGAAGAAAATATTGACTAACCATTTGCCTGTTTAATAAAATTGTTTTTGTTTTTGTATTGAATGATGATTTCGTAGTTAATAGTATTAATTGTGATATTATTCACATAAAAATAAAATCTAAAATTATTTTTAATTATTATGATCAGCAGTTAATTAAATGTGATGATTAATATAACTTTATATTTAATATTTTTTTAAGTAATGACAAATTGTAATAAAATATTGATAAGCTTTAAATATTATTCAGTGTTGTGTTATAATCTACAAAAATTAGAATTCCATATTGCAACAAATTCAAGCTGCAATCAAATATAGCGCAATATTTATGTGGGGTATGCAATGCTAAAAAGAGGAAATACCAGAAAATCTTATTTTTCACAGCATACATGAATCTAGAATCTAGATTTTTCTGACCCGAACCGATCACCATTATTTAGAAAATTGCATTAAATTAGTTATAATAAACAATTTACAGTTATTACGTAATTAATTGTAGACTTTACATAATTTTTAAATTGTAAATTTACACAAATCAGATAATAAAATTGAGAACTCTCGATTGTATACCAAATTCACTATAGAATAAACCGATTAATATAAAAAAACATTATAAACATTTTAACAATAAAATTAACAAAGAACTATTGATTTACACAATAAACAAAAAGATAGAGTCTAAGAAGTCTCCAGAACATTGATGCTAGGATGCTCAAAGAATTATATGAAATATCATTTATCCACCTAAACCATATTTTCAATGCAATTTTTCGTTTGGGTTATTTTCCACCTCCTTGGAATTTATTTACTATTATAATGATTAGAAAACTAGATAAGGATCCCAAAAAATAAATGCATATATACCTTGCAGTATATTACCTATAATTTCCAAAGTGTTTAAAAATGTTTAAATGTTTATTCAAAAATTATCAGTCAAAATAAAAGGATCATACCCCTTCATCAGTTCGGCTTACAGGAAAAACACGGCACCATCAAACAGGTACATAGAAAAACAGCAGAAATCAGATTAACGTAGTTGCATCAGATATCGCTCAGGCTTTCGACAGAGCTTGGCAGGACAGCCTTATATGCAAAATCAACACTCAACTACCTCCTGAACCTCACAAATTATTAGAAATTATTATCTGCCTCATAGATCATTTGAAGTCAAACACAAATCAATCATAGTTAAAGTACATCAAATTAGAGGTGGCGTACAACAAGGCAGCGTACTCGGACCAATACTATACTTAATATTTATCTCGATCTCCCAGAAAACAATCAGTCTCTACTTCTTTCTATCTACTTTCTACGAGTAGACGATACGACAATGTGGGAAGAAAAAAAAACGGGGTCGAGAAATGGAAAATTAAAGTAAAAGAAAATAAGAGTCATCACATTCACATTGAACAAAGAAACATGTCCACCTGTGTTCCTTAACGGTATAAAAATACCTCAATCCAATGTAGTGAAATACTTAAGAATTCATATCAATAGAATATTATTCTGCCGAAGGAAGCTCATAAAGACAAAAAAAATTCAGCTTAAACTAAAAATGATCTCTCTGCACTGGCTATAATTGGGAGCAAATCATCGTTGAGCCTGGAATTGAATGTCCTCATCTACAATAAAGCCAATATGGTCTTAGGGAAGCGAAATCTGGAAAAAAAATTACCGAAAGTAGCTTGCAGATAATTCAAAGATTTCAAGCGAAAACAATGAGAATGATTATTAATGCGCCATGGTACATTAAAAATTCCAACCTTCATTAGGACCTAAATATACATAATATGGTAGAAGTTATTGAAACAGAAACAAGAAATTACGCCAAAAGAATAGTACCCCATTGCCACCTACCAAATTCGGCAAATCTACCATCATATAGTAGACTGAAAAAATAAAATTACTCAATTCAGCTAAATCAATAAAGTATTCTGTCCGCTTAGGCAGACCGAATTTTAAGAAAAATTAGTTATAAGATTTTAACACTTCTTGCAATCTTTAAAATTGCAAAAAGAAAATTCATGTAAAATTATTATTATTTTCCTTGGAAAGATCCAATAAAATCAAATTAAGCCTAACAAAAAAATAAACGTTTTAAAGTAGTCGGAAACACTGCATATAATGAAGAAAGTAAGTTACTTTCAAGGTATCAATATTTGCAAAATAAAAGATTATTTTATTAGTGAAAGACGGAGTTCGGAGTGAAAGATGGACTATCGAAATTTCGCCAATTAAAACACCGGTTGGTCATTATAAATGCTTCAGGTAAGACATTTTTCCAGAATTAGGCATACTCAATATACCTCAATCGCTTTTATGTATAGCTGCTGTTCGATAGGTACAAAAGAAGAATATTCTCTCTTTCCAAGGTTAACCTTGCAACAATTTTGAATGGATTTTGAATTTATGGATTAATTTTTGTGGATTTTTATTTCTGGATTTGGATTTGTGAATTTGTCACTAACCCTTCATCAAGTTTTATTAACCTTCTACACTGAAGTGAAACATATCTAGTGTAATAGAAAACAAGGAGCTAGATTAAATTTTTCTTCAACAAATGCTTGAGAATTATAATATGTAGAATATAAAAAGCTCATAACAAGTAGAAATGCAAGTACATAAATAAAAAAATTGGCAGAAACTGAATAAAATAAAATACAGCGAGATTTCGCAACAATATGAAATATTTTTACTATTTAAAATAGAAATACTTAAATAGAGAGATAACACAAATTTAATCATTGAAATAACACTAAAATTAGGTTTCTATCAAAAATTTATTAATGAAAATCTCTTTTTATGTTGATCTCTTTTACGCTTATCTGTTTAATACTATTGTACCAATACTATGAATAACAGTAGGTAGGTATAATGAACAAAGTTGTGCTTATGTTTTATCAATATTAAACCGTTATTTTTAAATTTTATTTCCACATTTTTATAATCCGAATTTTTGAACTTAAGCGAATTTACCTGTTGAATACATAAAAATAAACAAATATTTTTTTATATATTTAAATTATTGCAATTCGAATTGCAAATTTCATCATCTAAAAAAATATAAAACTTATAATTGAAGAGCCAATGAACTCTACTAACTATTAACTCAATTTTACTAACTCAATTCTATTAAAAAACTCAAAATTGACCACCTGTTCCTTTGATCGATCAATATTGTCGCTTTTAAGCTTTTTACTTTTTTTCTTTTTGTTTGTTTTATTTTTGCTACCTTGAACCAGTAAAATTTTTGTTTTTATTTATTTCCTCATATTGTATTTTATTTTTATTTATTTTGTTTTTGTTGTTATTAATTATTAATTTGGAAAGCTTACGATCTACGATATTTCATTACAATACGATAAACAAAAATTATGCAAATTTTGCGATCGTTATGAGCTTAAGTTAATTTTTAATAAATATTAAAGAAATTAAAACCATAAAAGCTTTTATTTGAAATTTATTTAAAACGTTTTTAAAAGCTTAAAATGTACTGAAATTGGAAATTAAATTGCATACCCTATGTTGAACATGCCGAGAGGTAATTTTGAAAAGAAAATTTTGGATTTTTATTAAGTACTTAAAAAGAACATTAAAAATTGCATAACTTTAGGAGAATATTAATTTGATTATTAAAATGATGCTTACTGGTAAATTTAGTACCAAAAATGTATAGTTCAAAATGTAATTAATTAAATTGTTAAAATCTAAATTAAATTATATGATTTTGAAATAATATTATAATAGCTTGATATTATTAAAGAAAGATCAATAGAGAGAAAAACATTTTTTTTTTGAAATTATATTAGCCTTTATATCGTGAAAATATATTTTACTTCTTTCTAATTGAAAATTTGGATGTGGCCAGATCTTTATTTATTTAATGCATGCAAAATCAAAAAAAGGGCTCTTCTGATGTTGTATCCGACCTTATAGGACCTAATGACTATATCCCAAGGATATTTGGTGTTCCGAACTATCGAAAAATATAAATCTTTAATGGCGTATTTTATCCTTTAAGCACGAAAAGGATATTTGAATGTATCCTTGTTGTTTTGACGTTGTTGTAGTATTATAAACCGTTATATCTGTTGATTTATTAAATATATGTATATTCAGTTTTTTTAACTAGTAAGATAACGGTCTGGAGCATATCTTATCATTTATTTGATGATTGGTGCTGGCATTATAGAGATGATGTAGTTCAAAGTAGAAAATTCTTGAAAAAAAACAACAAATATCTCAAAATTTTACTATAAGGCCATATTTATATACTGTTGGAAAGGTTTCTTTTATATAATTCATACATATTTTATGTCTATATCGAATAATTTAAAAGACATAAACATTTATTGAAAAAAAATTGTTTTTTTTTTTACCCTTTTTTACATATATAAAACTAGAAATATGTGCCTTTTACGAAGTAACAATCTTCTGAAGTAAATCTCTACAACAAGCGACAGTGAATTACCAATATTATTGTCTATTTACACCATAGACCTTTTAGATTTGCTGAATAGTCTTAAATATCACAACTGCACAAAACTAATAGTTTATTCTGCAGGAGGTAACATTAATATAAACGTAGTAAAAACAAATGCTTAAAAACTATTTAATCTCATTGTTGAATTTTTCAAAGCTTATGGTTACTTAAATTGAACATAGATAAATGTGAAGCCATATTGTTTAAAAATACAGTTGGAAAAACGAATTAGCTATGATATTAAAAAAGATTAGAAATATTTTTCAATTGCAGGCCTAAATAATTAGAATATTAAGAAAAAAGTGTTGTTAAGTACATAGGTGATGTATATTTACAGCAAAACCTTAATCTTATCCAACATATTAAAAAGAACCAAAGCATTTATGGCGTATCAAAAATTGTGTTATAACAAGAATATTAAAAACAGGGTAAAAATATTAGCCTAATTAGATCAACCATTTCTTAAGCCGGGTCATGAAAACACTAAACAAATTTGACTAACTAAATAAAAATTAGAAATGTGGTGCTACTGATTTTTATTGAATAAATATTTTATGCGAACAGAAACACAAACTGCTCCAAGTCATAAAACACAAAAATAGAAGTTATTTTGGCCATATAATGAGGAATAACAAGTACGAACTTCTTCGACAAATTATGGTAGTATAAATCGTAAACAAGCGAAAAATCGGCATAATGTAGATTTTCTGCTGAAGTAACACTAGACCGGACTAAAAATAATTGGAGAATAGGTCCACAGAGGCAGATGCCATTGACTATTTCCAAAATAAAAACCAATTTATGACCAGTGCAAAAAAAAGAAATTCAAATGATCGTAATTTCCAAAAGTTGAAAAAGCAATTGAAGAAAAATAAACCTAACCTAATGATTAGTGCGGTATTACATAATTATAGACAATGGCATTATATACTTTGCAGTATAATAGTGATAATGTTATTGAAAATCCAAACAAAAGAAGAAAAGACAACTAGCACCTTGTGCCAATATTGACATTGCATTTGATGAAATTACCTCTGCCCATTTTAAATCTATAACTGGAGTGAATCCACTTGTCAGAAAAATAATTAATTTTAATATTGAACCATACCAAGGCTATTCAAGGGCCCAGAATATAATATATAAAAAAATAATTAGTTGTCTCTGTGACATTAAAATTAAACTTTAACTTATTACACCTACTATCAAAAAATGTATTTTTGTTATTAATATTTTATATTTAGGTCATATTATTTTAGCATTCAATATTCTTCACATATAACATGCACAAATAAATATATATAACTATTTTTTTTAATATACCTACATAATACATAATATAATCTCATATTATTTATTTGTATCTTAATAATCTGAAAATTTTATAATAAAGGAAAATTTCCTAAACCACCCACTTTGATTCTAACAAAAATCTTTTTATATCTTTCAAGAATTTCATCCTAATTTTAAGAAAATTGTTACTTTATATAAAAATTAGCACCATATTGATAATGATGATGAAGCTGATATTAATGATATTAATTGTGATGATGTTCATATTATTAAAATAGTGTAATAATAGTTAAAATGTCAGAATAATGAAATCAGTTCCATACCAAATGACATACCTAAGACAATATCTATTTTTAGAAATGCGTAGTTGTAAAATAACTACCACATCCTATATTATGAGTGTACATATGAATATGTTTTTTTTCACCTCTACTGAATTGGACATTATCATTATAATTCAATTCAATGGAGGGGGAATTGAATTGCAATATTTTTTTTTACAGTTTCAATATTTTGTTTTTATCCTATGATTGATACTTTGATTTTTATTATTGTACAATCATCATTGATTTTTTTTAATCCCACACCAAAAGATATTAATTGAAAATTCTTTATTTTGTTTTAAGGATCAGATATTTTTATTTATTGTTTGTAACCAATCAGTTTGTCACAATACATGTTGTATATCTTGTAAATAAATTTTAGCTAAAATATGCTTTACATTTCTCCTTTTTTCTACGATTTTCGTTTTTGAAAGCCGGGTTCGGTGCTGATAACGTTTGGACCCTTAAACATTTTTTTTTCTATTTTTTATTGTTTGTAAATAGAAGTTTTGTTAAAATAAACAATCACTAAAATGGGGTCTAGTGTGTGGGTTCAGACAATGGTCCCATATTTCGCTAGTCATTAAATTTTATTTATAATAAAATTTCATTAAAAGCTTGTTTTTATTTTAATACATCGACATTCCATGATAGGGTTGGTAAGATTTTGTGTATCATCCCACGTAACAATTTGATTTGCTATAAGACTCTTGCGAACTCTTATAACCCTATTATAAACACTTTTATAGCAGTATTAGTGTTAATTTGAGTGCTGCGCAAATGTTGCTAAACGTTATAAATATGTTATAGCACTAAAATGAGAATCCTGTAAGACACCGGACCAATTGCTGTAATATTGTTATAGGGTTAGTATACATAATGAATTAGTGTATTGTTTTTATTTTGAAATGATTTGAAATAATTTATGTTATGCGAGAGTGAGAAAGGTATTATTTTTTATTTTAAAATAATAATTATTTTATGGAGAAAGGGAGATAGATATTAATTACATGTTTTATAATATTGTATGTAAATCATTTATAATTTAAAAAATGTCTTACTCATAAATAATATTTTGTGGTTAAGAATAATTGTATTAATATTCATAATAATTATTGTGACCAAAATGCAAAGTTTGGCTGGGAAAGAAATGTCATTGACATGAATTATAATAATACTTCGAAAAAATATATTTTTAAATTGCATCTTTAAAATGTTAAACAATGTACGTTAGTTAACAACATCAAATTTGATATTTGATAAATAATTATTCTTTTAACTAAAAATTATACTTTTGCTAAAAGAATGCAAAAGAAAGCGTTTCAGTTTTTGTTTATTTAAAAAAAAATTTTTTTGCCATGTTTGTAGAAAATAATGGCCGTCGCAAAATATGTATTCTAAATATTTATTCAAAAACTACAGTAAGTTTATTAGTATAACATTATAGCAATACAGTAAAATAATAACAGTACTACTGCTGTTGTAATAATTCTACTCTTATTACAACACTCTAAATCTTGATATAGGATTATGCGCATTTAGACATTGATGTAGCACTTGCTGAAAATCCCATTATAACAGCTCTCGCAATTGTTATAAGAACATTCTTATAGCAATATTACATTATTCCCATAAAAACATCATTATAACACATTTAGTATATTTATCGGGAGTCATATAGGAGTCTTATAGCACTCATTTTATTTTTATAAAACTAAAATGTTACATGGGATGTATACATAAACAAAAATAATAAATTTATTATAAAATAGTTTTAAATGCCAAGAGTTTAGCGGATTTTATAAACACCACAAAGTTTTAAAGAAATTATGTTTTATTTTCGGTTGTTTTAAAGAACGAATTTTAAAGTTAAACGTAGTGTCCAGGTATACCTATAGTAAAAGATAGAAATTAAGACTTAAATTGAAAATAAAAAATTTTACTTAATGTAAATATTTGTTAATAATATTGTAAATTGTTTATTTTAAATTCATCTCGATGTTCTTCGACACAACATCTTATGTTACATAACAACTCACGTGTAAAGTGATGTAATAATTTGATATTCTCCTGGGTTCGTAACATGACGACTATAAATAACTTGAAATTTAAATTGTAAAGTATAAATTATAATTTGTTTTTTGTGTTTTTATTTTGAAAAAAAAAAAAAGAAAAAACAATTTATCCTCAAACCACCGTGGCTATCCTTTAGAATATTGAGCTCTTAATTTACAACTTATTTTACCTATCTTTCATTCACAATTAAAACTAGAAGCAAATTTCTGTAATCAATAATATTTCCATATCTCCTTATTTAATAACAAGATATAAATAATGGACTTTTTTTTTGTGTACTCCTGTTGTGATCATAAGACTTTTTTTCAATCGTTAAATGAGCACAGAGCAGATGACTATTCTACTAGGTATTCTATTTCATGTCGTTTTTAAAATCTATCGTTTAGACTAGAAGAGACAAATTTTATCTTCTACGAAATTTAAGCTTGTGTTAGTTCAATGGCATGCATTTTTGTAAACGATCCATCCTATTATGCTGTATATAAAGATAATATTCAATAAAGATCTATTCAAAGATTTTTCAAAGGATTAAAAATTTTAAGCTAAACATTCTCGATTATTTGAGTCCATATTGGTAAATGTTCAAACAGACGAATCTAAGGCTATGTAGCAGGGTGTATATTTTTATTTCATTTGTTATGTAAGGGATCATAAAATCTCTACAACTTTCCCTAAATTTCTAGTTTGTAAATTGTGAATCATAAATCGTTACTTATAAATTGTAAATTAATAAATAGTTTTAAAGTACAAAATAATTTCATTTTTCAATCAGTAATGAGACTAGCTATAGTATTAGCAGCTCGCACTGATTTTTCCGATCATTAACAATAAGTTTGAAAATTCTTATTCCATATAAGTCGTCTTATCCGGAAATTCTTATTTAATTTTTTTGTGAAAAAATTTAATATATTTTCTAGTTTTCATATTAAATAATAATGTTATAATATGCCGACAAACAGTATAGTTTGTCTACTATTATGTCTATAGTACTAGAACTCTGTCAACCTTTATAAAAGACTAGTGCTCTGGCAATCAATTTTTATAAAATCTAATTTAACTCCGAGGTACTTGATATCTTTAAGTAGACAATATTTATGAAATGCTAAAAAATATTGGGATAAATATGTCAACATGTCAACAATGGCTAATTTGTCCTGTAAATATTTATAAGTATTATTTACTTCATTAGATAATTGGATTACTGTATAGGGGAATTTAAAATTTTTTTCAAAGATATTGTTCTTACCCAACGATTTGGGACTTAAATTATATTGACTCGTTATGGAAAATTTTGATTTTCATATACCTACCAACTTATTAAATTTGCTTATTATATTCATTCTATGAGTTTGACCTTCTCTATTTCTACTTCTAGTCCATCATACTATCTATATGTATATCTTGAATTTTGTATATGGTTTTAATTTTGCATCACTTTATGGTATCTGTTTTTTCTACAATTTACTTTAATAGTTTTATTTCAGTAATAAAAATCCTTTAATGAGAATTATCATTGTTGGCCAAATAATTTTAAATAAAGTGGATGCCAACCACTGTAGTTATTATTGTTAAGATGAACACTTTATTTATAACATTCAATTGTATTTTCATTTTGTTATTGTTCTATATTATAAATCTATTAATTAGATATATGTATTAGATGTGTATATGTATTGTTAATTTTAGAAAAGCGTGTTATTAAAGCTATATAATGTTTGTACAAGTCCAAGTACAATGTGTATACAAGTACCAAAAACAATAATACATTAATATTTACCTATATTGTTTTATTAATAGGTAATGTTACTAAAACAATATTATTTTGATATGATTTAGTTTTTCATTCGCAAGGATATGAAAATAAATATTTGAAATTGGTAATTAAATAGAAAATTTTCAGGTTCAATAAATTTTAATCTTATTTTGTTTATTTTTTTTTTATGTATTAGTAGACTAATTTCTAATTATATATTATTAGTATTTGGGTGTGTAGGTTTCATGTATCGTTTTTGGTATAATATATATATATGTATATACTTTGTTATTATTATTATTTTTTTTTGTCATTTGTAAATTTCTAGAGCTTACTCTGAGTTTTCTGTTCTAAGGTAAATTTTTTATCTATATTCATTTTCTAATTTTTATATACAAGAGCACGATTAGTGAAGGCACGCTTTTCGTGGTTTTTCGTGTGCCTTCGTTTTTTCTTTATTCAATCAATGATGTAGTCCGTGGGGTTCGAAATAAATTTTTATTTTAGTTCAGTTGGTTGAACCGTCATGTTAATATAAGAAATTTTCGCGAGTTCAATTTTCTTTTGAGTCAAATTTTTTTTATTTATTGTTTTTGGATTATTGCATTTGGCTTGTTGAACTTTTAGTAGGAAAAAAAATTAATTAGTAAGATAACATTAATTATGCATAGGTTTTAAAGGAAAATTTATTAAATATAAGTATTTCCTTTTCAGATACGCAAAATTTATAGAAATTTATATAATTTTACAGATTAACACATTTTAAAGAAACGTATATTGCCCAATACAAAAAAGAGATAACTGAAATGATGTGATATATTATTAAGTTTATCGAACCTATATTAAAATTCTATTATTCAAATTTATTTTACAGATTTATGGATATTTGATTTGATGATTATATGTATATAAATACTAGAAAACACTCTGGTAAATCTCCGGCCAGCCAAAAAAAAAAGGAGTTTCGCTGTGAAACGGCACAATAAAATGATTTTTAACAAATTTGAACTTTTGATATGTTTAAATTATCTGAAAACAATGTAAAGAATATTATATTAATAGAAAACCACAAAAAAATAAAAATTGCTCAAAGTTTTGCTCTTTATAAAATTAACTCTTTAATTCATAAAATAAAAAAAAATATCAGATATAGAATGAAACTTTTTTTATAAGAATTTATTAGATATTAATTTTCAATAAATCTTGCATATGCAATGAATCATTTTATAAAGATTAACTTAAAGTTTTGAACATTTTTTATTTTTTTGTCGTTTGCTATGAATATTCAACATGTCAAATGTTTAATTTAATGAAAAATAATTTTATTGTGCAGTTTCACAGAAAAATTGCTTTTGCTCGGCCGGGAATGTACCCGGGGCTTTCTTCCAGGTATATTGTAATTGCATTAACTCACCTCGTTATTAAACATTTAGGTTAAATATAAATTTTATTCACCAAAAAATGCTATAATATTCACCAAGGAATCCTGCGAATGCCAATGCCTGCCTTGCTATATTGTTCGTAGGTCATTTAAGGGTGTGTGAAGTATATACACCTTCATTTGCTTTGCTTTATTTGTGTGCTTATCGGTTCTTGTTTAGCCATTTCCTACAGTTCATTGTTTCCAATTATTCTGGGGCAGAATATTTTGCATATTATGCAAGACCCGCATATTAAAAAATATAAAAACAACAAAATAGAATCGGTTGAATTCATATGGCCAGCAACAATTTTTATCAACTTTATATAATAGGCACTGATTTTAAGATTTATTTTAGGAATTCATCATTTTAACAGCATTTTCATTTCGTCCGCCTTTGATGAGATATTAATGAGGACACGAGTACAAAAAATGGATTTTAATATAAGTTTTATTGTGTTTACACAATTTTTTCAAAGTAATGTGCTAAATTTCATATTCACATGAGCATTATTCATGCTCAATTATTTGAAGCTTGATCATATGACGCCTATCTTTAGTTTATTCAATATATTTCCAAATTTATAAATGACAAAAAAATAATAATAATAATAACAAAATATATTCTGCAATCCTATTACTACTAATATTAAGTTTAGCACACAGCTTTCGATAATAGTTATAGTGCTATAGCAAATAGCTTCAATGAAGTTTCACCATTCATTACAATTTTGTGCGATTACCAAGCTTAATTTTTGTTCAATGATTACTTGTTTTGCCTTTTCAATTCCACCTTTAATTGATCTTCTACAAATATTCTTATGGTATATATGATTTCAGAATAGCTTGTAGAGAAATTCATAGTTTTTTTGATGTGTGGTCGATTCATTTATACTTTTCTGGTTTATTTCCCTTTTTTATGTTCTTAATAGTAATGTAAAAATATCTTGCTGGGAATATCTACTTCTACATTTATTACTGTACTGTAGTTTTTAATTATGTGTGTTAAATTCACATCATAAGTATTTATTTTATAACTCTGGCATATCAACTCATGAAATTTGGAAAAATTCAACTATTATCAGGAACTAATCCTAAATATTATTAGAAACTTAGGATCTTTAGACTAAGATAAAGGTATTCTACCTACTGCGCCACCCACTTGTTGTTCGTTACATCTTTTATATAGGCTTATATTGCTTATTTGATTTGTCTGGTGTTCACTGCTTATTTTTTTTCTCTTGGTCTTTGTGGACATAACATTTAATTTTCTGAGTTGCGTTTTCTGTTACCAACGGTCATGTTATACCACAGGACCGGTAATTAACGAATATGTTTCATAATTTTTTGCAAATATTTTATCATTATTTTTAAATGCATTTAATTATTTAAATGATTAATGACCATTATGTGTTTTAGTGAAAATTACTGAAATTTTCAATCGACTTTGATATTTTAAATTTCGACACTGTTAATAATTGTATACCAAGTCCAATTATAATCCAGTAATTTTATTAATTTCAGGTATTTCTGATCCCTTGATGTAGATACTTTACAGTAGATTAAGTTGATTTAAAAACAATTAAATATTTTAATTAACTTCATTTAATAAACCTAATGCCTTAATTCTAATAATATTAAGAAATGAAAATTTTTTTTGATAATTCTAACGACTTAATTTATTTTTGGTTTCTATGTAACTGAAATAATAAACTGGGTCAATTGTTGGACTAGAACAATATTTTGATATTATATTATTATTAATTGGGTTTTATTAAATTATTATTTATCTCTTTCTAACTCATACAATATTATTGTACTCATTATACAAACTATCCCAAATACAGTTTTGCTATATAATTATGTAGGTACATAGATTTTATACCAACCTTCCTACCTAAAAAATATTTGTTAAAGACGTCACTAGGTATTCTATTAACTTATAATTTTTATAAATACAAAATTTTCACAAAATTCTTTGAGAATGACATTAATGTTACACGTGTTATTGTTATTGGTAACAGTTATAAAATTATTTTCTCAGAAAATGACAATTTCTATAATTAAACAATTTTCAAAGTAAAACACCAACAACTTTTGTTAAAAATATCCTTCTTTTCTCATTTAACCTTAGATATATTTTTTTTCCTCCAACTCCCAACCCAATACTTATACTCGCATGCACACATTTTACTAAAATTACAAAAGATTCATTCCTATAAGGTTTGATTAAATTAAGAATTATTTGTTTGAAGGTATCCAAGCTTAATTAATTAAAATTAATACAAAATCGCTAATACGTCTAAAAATAAACGCAAATTACAAAAATTCACAATACACGTACGAATATCACAAATAAATAATTTAAAATTAATTCTGGCATATTCCATAGAAAACATTTAACTGCATCTTATTCATATAGAAAAAAATCTATGCGTAGGTACAAAAAACGCACATAAATTGCATTTTAAATTGAATCGCAATGTTTCTGATGGTCAGTTGAGAGAAATGATACAAAAAAAAATTATAGAAGAGGTCCGGGGTCCCAAAAGTCCACAATGAAATCCTTAATATCACACTAAAATGTTATCCTTCTAATAAAGGAAATTATTTGAAAGGTCTAACGATTCAAGAGGCAAACTTTTTAATTACATATTTATCCAAATATTATTCTAATCGTACATATGGGGTTATGTATTGTATTATTTATTCATTACACCGGGTGTTCCAGATCATGCGTATCAACTTTTTAAAAAACGAAAGATCCGTTATTTTAAAATAAAAAAAATTTATTAACTAAATCGAGAATGCTCTATCGATTGGCGATATTTTCAATTTCTGAGAAGGACCGTAGATGCGTTTTTTAAGACCAATTTTTCTTTATAAAACCGAGCATAAAATTGGCTTTATTGATACAAAAATGTGTCTTTAAGCTTATTTTATCGTCAAAGTAAACCTTTAAGTCTTTTATTAAACTCGTTTTGGAAAACCTAATACAATTAAAGAATAATTAAAACCCCCCGGATTATAAAATTGTTATCTGTGCATCACTTAAAGAATTAAGTTACCTAAATCACCTTGTAACAGAGTTCTTCATTTTCCAGTACCAGTAAAAATCCATGTTTTGTATACCAGTACCAGTATAATTTAAACAGTAGGCAGTAAAAATACTGGTGCTAGCCATCATCAGTATTATCATCAGTATTATCAGTATTTTTCTCAGTACTATATAAGTAAAAACCAGTAACTTAGTAAATTTTAGTGCAATTTTATCCTAATATATAAAGTATTTTTGCTCCGAAATGTATAATTTTTAATGGTGGAGTAAATTTTTAATTTGGTAATTTTAATAAGCAATAAATTATAAAATTAAGCAGTAAAAATATTGTACTGGTACTGGAAGGTGAAATACTGGAATGTAAACAGCTTATACATTATAGGAATAAAAGATGTTCTGGAGAAGTATTTTGTTTAAATTTTCGTGCCATCATCCACATACGATTATTCAGAAATATGTTCAATTCCTGTAAATTAAATTTAAAAATTTAATACACCGACTAAACAGCATTTTCTGTAACCCAAATATTGCTAAGTATCATTTTGTGCTCTATTAAAGTTCTATGCTCTAAAAATGTTTTTCCTTAACTGTTGGTATCCAGAGTAAATTCGGAATAATGAATGATGAAGCCAGATATAATTAGGGAGGTTAGAAAAACACAAATAAAAAATTATAAGTGAAGAAGCGTTTTATTTTAAACTTTAAGTTTCTCATTTCACCATGTTTTTAGTTTCTCGTTTCATCAAAGAAATATTGTACGGCTGTAAATTACTGGAGTCATACATATCCAACAGGAGTAGAGAGTAGCACACGGAGAAGCAACATCCAATTTTTATTCAATTTCAGCAGGTGTTCCACAAGGCAGCGTCTACGGACTTATCACTTTCTATATATTGCCGATATTCCAACAACACCAAATACTGGCATGGTAGTATTTGCAAATGATACGGCTCTAATGGAAAAAAATAGGGCTAGATTAAATCAGTAAATGGACACACAATTGGAAAACAAAACTGAACGAGGGAAAATCGGTTCATATCACCTACGCACTAAAGTGGAAATCACCTCAACTTTGCGTATATATAAACAACATACAAGTTCCAAAGGCGGAAACAGTAAATTTTTTTTTTAAATTTTAAAATAACGGCTTCTGCACCTGCTAACGGTATAAAATATAATTTCCTTTTTTTACAAGGTACGACGTATACTTTTGTGTTAGACGTTTTACCAAAATACCTGCAAAGTACATTTGACATTTTGAAAAAGTAATCATCATCAATGTCATGCAATCATTATTCTAACTATAGATTTAGTGTTCTTCTAACAGAAACTGTAATGCAAGTTATAATAATTAGTTTGTATTTTCGTTGCTTTCAAATGAATACGAATGTCATACAAAATTAACTCTACAAATATTTTGTATATCGAATTTCTTTCAATTTCGTAAATTGGAATTTTATTGTTGTTAGAAAGTACATTATAACAGAGGAGTAATTACGTAAGGCGATTTGTAAATCTGATGATAATGATACTTTGAAGTTGATGACGATAGAATGATGAATCGAAATTTTCTGATTCCGAACATCTTAGTTCGTTGTATTAACTAAATATTCATTAAAATTCAGCCGATGACTATGGGTTCATTGAGACAACAAAATTTTTTCATAGATCAAAACTATAACCTTTATTCATCTATAATTTGTTCGTTATGTTAATGAGTATTTTGAAATAGGTTATTAATTACCGTCATCAACTGATTTATAATCTACTGTTAACCTACGAGTTGATCTCGCAATGAAAAATAACTAGAAGTGGCTGAATCTGGCCTCGATTGGCTAGCCAAATTTGATAAATGATATTATACATTTTATCAATAAAATCAATATCCACTTTTGAATCCTGTACAATATTATCATGAACATTGTACAATATAATGTACATTATATTGGAAAGCTAATTGTTTTCAAAGATTCGAAACTTAGTAAATTAAACAATAAAAATATACAAGTAATTAAGTTCTGTTAACCTATGCCTTGTGAGCCTCTGCTTAGTAGTGTTTTTTAAACTTCTTTAAACAATGGGTAACACATAATAGTTTGAAAGTGCATAATAATTTGAATCCATTTCGCTCATAATTTTTGCTCATGGGTCTCCCACCAGCTCCACCATTGAGCCCTTTTTTCTTTTTATAATTCATTAGAACTAGATAACTTTTCATAATATATTAGAACCAAACACTTTCAAAATTTTTGTCGTACTGTCAGAAACAAATAATTTTACAGAAATTTACAGTTGTGTACCGTTGTTTACACTTGCTTACGTTTGTTTACAGTTATTTACAATTGTTTACTTATATTTTACACTTATTTACGTCAAATGTTTTTTATGGAAACATTATAATTTCTTATAATTGGTTATATGGAATTTGAATAGGTTCAATAAGAACCAATGTATTTCGTTTTTTCATAAGATAAGAACCGTAATTCCATAAGAACTAATATATTGATTTTTGTGTAAATAGAAAGAAAATTTGGAAATAAAGGCATATATTTAATCGTGCACTAACTAAAAGAGCACTATTCTTATTCAATCATATTTGGATGCATATAATCCTGCAACCAAATAGGAATTACTCCGGATGCATGTATTTTCATAAAAATACTTTGTGGTTAGAAATTGGCCCCAGCTGCCTTCAAAACTGATCCATTGATTCTTGACTTAATATTCAAATTTATATTTATGGAGTCTCAGGTAAAGTGAATCTAGTAGATAATTCAGCGGTCTGAAACGTCTTAATCTGTGCTCGTTTGTTCGTTCATTTTTGATGAGTTAAGGAGCAAGGAAATTTAGATGACTTTCCGGTCGAACAGAGTATTTTTCAGCTTTCTTTTTAATGAATTGCTTAACAGATGGGATATTTAAATTTGATCTAATTGTGTCATTTCGGACATACGAAGGCGCATTGACTATAGACCTTAATATTTTGGACTGGAAGCAACCTATTATTTCGATGTTGGACTAACTAGATGTTCCCCATAGTTCCAACCCGTAGCTCCAGATTGATCTGATGATAGCTTTGTACACTGCAACTTTACACTCTAGGGATAAATTGAAGAAACGTCCTATTAGCCAAAATAATTGGTTGAATTTTAATCGTAGTCGTTTATTTTTGTTGATGATGTGACTTTTCCAAGTGAAGCGTCTATCCAAATGCATACCTAAGTACTTAACCGACTCGTGGTGTGCCAATTCCATGTCATTAAAATTAACAGCGGGGCAATTTCCCTTGCGATTAGTAAAGGGGATATGAAGAGATTTCGATTCATTGGCCTTTATTCTCCACTTTTTCAGCTAATTCTGAATGTCCAATGGTAGTTTTGAAGAACTTCTGAAGCTAATCTCGAATTAGTATCTTAGACCGCTGTGTCGTCAGAAAATCTTAGACACTTAGACCGCTGTGTCGTCAGAAAAAGTAGCAGTGATATTGAATAATAATAATAAAAATATAACTTTGATGATTAACTTAAATGAACTAAAAATAAAATTAACACATGCTCTTATATCACAATAGCTTTTAAGGAAGCTTGGCTACATCTTTTTGTATATTCTTGACAGAAAAGTAAGTATTATAATTATCTTTTCCAATGTTTATATTTATCAAATTTCTGTGTTGTCAACTCATTAAATGTGAAAAGCTGCTACTATTGTCAGGAACAAAGTCTTCTTGAAGAGCGTATTTTATCCTAAGTTGTTACCAAATTATACTCTCAATTATTTTTTGCCATTTCTTTTGTCCCAATGACAAAGGGTATTAAATCAAGTCGAAAAATCTATAAGGTATTTTCATATAAAGTATTAAACTGCACGCCGTCCCGTAGGTATGTACTCGATGGTACAGATTTCACCTTCAAAGACAGTTAGGTATGTGTAATACCTGACACTGGTGTATGGTTCAAATACGCCGCCACTTGTTTCGTCCTCGATTTTTAAACCATTCATATACCATACCGACGTTTTTGAAGGTATAGTATATTGATATCTTTTTAATCCCTCGACTTTTTTTTTCTTTTAGATGTTAGTACACTAAAGTTCTGGCAATCAGTTGTTTTTGTCCTATATTTCGACATCGCAATTGTATCGGTTTCTAGTTTGAGGCTATTTGTTGAATACGGCCTACGTAGTTGCTGTTACTTCCACAGTTTTCAACAGGTATACAGGGAGTTTCAGAATCACCGTAATTTATTGACATGCCAGTATTGAAAAAAAATATTTTTTTTCTTATGTCTACAACCTCATTAATGCATATTGATGATCGTAGTAAATATTATTAGCGATTGCTCATACAATTTTCCATTATATAAAATCAAAATGTATTAATAAGTTAAGTTCCGCCGCAAGAATAAAATTCATCTCTACATTGATCTAATCGCTTATAATATAGTCATTAATTTGATCATTTAAGACCTTATGATGAGTGTACTGTCAGAGAATATTATTAATACATTTGTTCGGCGTTGTCAATCTTTCAGTTTAAATTAAAAATCTAAAGTTCAAAGTGAATCATAGCATATACGATACTACTTTGAGAAACATGAAAAAGATTTTCATACCGTGTTAACGAAATACACGTGTTAAATAAATAATAAAAAAAATGTTTATTGTTTAGGAAGTTATTTTTAATATGTGGTGTTAAAAAATTATGATGAAATGATGTTTAAAAATGTAATATACAAGTAGTAAGTTTAGCACACACATATATAGTATGTAATTTTGTAATTTGTACCGAAAAAATTTAAGTAAAAAATAATAATTTAAAAATGCAATCAACATTGACATTTACAATTAATTTTTTTGAAATGTACTTGATATTTTCGAAGGGAAAAAGATTTTAGTTGAAACTGCATGCAATAATAATTGTAGTGTATGTAATGTTCAAGAATTAAAATTCAGTTACATTCAAGAAATAATAAAAACAAAAATTGTTTTAACATCCATGTTACAACCGAAATTCCAACTCAAAATATTATGACGTCGTTTAGTTTAATATGTTATAAGTCTTAATTTTTTACTACGTAAGAAAACTTGGTGATAGCACATCTCTTGACCCTGATGGTGTCCCTTATTTTATCCGGAAAGAATGCTCAAAATTTGTATCCTTAACACTATGAGAAGCTTTAATCTATCTATCTCAAAAGAAATTTTTTCTTCTTTATGGGAAAAAGCCTTCTTTTGACCAGCTCACAAGAAATATGATAAAAATGATGTTTGTAACTATCGACCTATTGCTAAATTATCCTGAATTTCCATATTATTTGAACTATGTAATCGTTTTTGATCAGCTTAATATATGGCAATAGGTTCTCAAAGCAATGTTATCTACACAGATTTTGGTAAAGCTTTTGATCTTTTGCCACACAGTGTAATATTCTATTTAAATTTTTAAAATTAGGATTCGTGAAATTATTTGTAAATTAGGTTAAATCTTATCTTAATACCAAAACATATAGTGCATTTCAGGTCTTCCATATCATCATCATTTGAAACATATGACGATGTTCCTCAAAGCAATAAGTCCCCTATTATTTATAATCTATAAATGATGTTACATCAATATTTAGAAATAGTGAAGTTCACATATGTGCTGATGACATGAAAATTTTCAATAAAATTTCTTCACCAAATAATTCATTTTTACTTCAAACTGACCTTGATAATTTTTATATTTGGTGTATGAATAATATTCTTCTTTTGAATGTAAAACAATGTGCAGTGATGATCTATCAAAGGTGTGCGTGCACTTTTCGAATAACTATTTCCTTAACGGTCATTTAAGAAGTTGTTAATTCTATAAAAGATTTAGGTGTCACTTCTGATGATAAATTCACATTTAAATTACATTATAGTAATAACATCAATAAAGCTAATTCAATGTTAAGTTTTATAAAGCGTTGGTCTAGTGAATTCAAAGATCCATATATCAAAAAATCCCTTTTTACATGTCTTGTTGGGCCGCAATTGGAATATGCCAGTCAGGTATGGTCTCCATTTTATGAAATTCATATACCTAGTGTTGAGGCAATCCAAACAAATTTCTTAAGATTCGTACAACGTCACCTTCCGTAGTGTGACCCCATAATTTTTCCACCTTATCAACATTGATTAAACTTAATTAAGGAAAAAACGCGAAATATCTCTTATATCTTGAATAATTTTTAAAGTTGCTAATTTTTTCTCAAAGTACTAACTTTAACTCATAACTCATAACTCATAACTCATATCTCATAACTCATAACTCATAACTCATAACTCATAACTCATAACTCATAAATCTTATGGTATCGTCCCTTTCTCTATACTCTACTTTCTCTTCTCTAAAAAGTTACTACTGGTAGATTAATCAGAAGAATGAATGCAATAGTTCCTTGCCACAGGAGTCGATTATGAAACCTATCTTATTTTGTTAGAACTACAATTCTTTAGAACTCCATGCCGAACTCCATTTTGAGCCTTCATAACATTAACAGGTTTACTTAGCTAAGCTAAGTTTTTTAAAAATCATGAAAAGAGACATGCAAATGTATTATTCAGTTCAACAGTTCAACATCTTATATGTACTAATTTTGTTTTTGTCTGAAGGCTTGTATAATAAAAATAAAATTTAAAAAACAGCTCATTCTGAATATATGAAAGTAGGTGTAGGTAGAAGAAAAATGCAGTGAGCAAATAATATTAATGCATTATGATGAAAAATGATACTTATTTACTTTTCATTGTTGTTGTTGTTGTTTTGAGTTATAATGTGCATACTTTTTTGAACTGCATCCAAACTTTACTACTTTAGCATTGATTATTATTTGTGCATCTCTATATGTTTTATTTTTATTAAATTAATAATATAATCTAATTATAGTTTAATTACTTTATATTTTTACATTTCCTTTGTTATTTTATTTTTTTCTAATATAATATAAGAACTGTCAAATTTTAAATCTATTCCAGTAGTTTTTTTGAGTCTCTAAAGTTTTTCTTTGAAGTTCTGAAGAAATTTTGACCGCTTCATATTTAATTCTGCAGAATTGTAATTGAAAATCCAGCTATAAAAAGTGCATAAAAATTGTAATTGAAAATTCTATAATAGACACAAATCTCATTTTACAATAATTATTATTAATTTTTTTTTAGTTTGTTATTTTTTCTCTTTATTTTTTTAAATTTTGTTTACGTACAGTTTATTGGTATGTAATGATCAGAATATTGTAAGTTATAAACAAAATGGCAAACTTAATTTATCGAATCTCATTTGTTATTTATTATTTTAATCTTATATTTAATATAATTTTTGTAAAAACCTTGATTTAGTTTGAAATAAATAAATTATAGAATTATTATATTACCAAAATTATACTTTCAACACTGTTTGATGGTCAAATGAGATAATCACTGCATACTGAAAGCCTACATCATGTAAATTAACTTAACGTAACTATGGTGAAATTGACTTTCATGTCAATATATATAACCTCGCGCTCGTCAGTCGTCACCATAAATCATTTGATATTTATATCATCATCATTGTTGCTATAGATAATTTGCTGTCACGTTTTTCCCACGTTCATCCAAAATATAATTTTATATTATTCTTATAGTCTAATAAAAATATGTATTCAATACGAAGAAGAACATTCCTGGATTTCAATTTTGTTCATTCAATTTCAATTTGAATTTTATTCAATAGAAATTGCCCAAAAGTAGTTTCACATTAAATATTCTTTTTCAACAAAGGTTTTCACCAAGCTCGTATTTTCAATTATTCAATTAATTCTGGAACATTCCTCTTTGAATTATTTTTATAATGTACAATAATGTAATAACAATAATCAACAATTTTATAAATAATTTCTTCCAAGACTTTGTTGACTCATCTAACTTACGTATAATAACCAATTTGAATGAATGCTTAAAACTAAATCAAATCTGATCATAAATATTTCTAAAAAAAAAAAAAAATAAATCTAAAAAAATATCACTTTAAATAGATTATTTGCAGCCCACACTTTTAAAGGCATTAAATTGATCTTCCAAATTGTAAATAAATCTTTCAATGTGATATTTACGAAATTCGAATTTGAGTCATACCATTTTTGTAATTTTCTTCCGCTAAATTTCATTAATATTTTTTTTTTTTAATTTCCCAAAACAGAGTTGAAACTTTTTTACTACATACCTTTTATCTAGATGTTTTTAAGTATGTTTTAGTGCTATAGTAATTTCACAATAATTATACCTATATGGTTCTCTCAATTTTTTTTATGACACACGCGCTCATTGAAAAGTGCCATCAGATTCAAGTATCTTTTTTATTTGTTTTTATTTTGTTATATAATAACCGTGCTTGAATGGATTCTTGTAAAAATATTATCAAGTTTGTTCAGCAGATTTAGAATAGAATCGGACAGAACTGTTTTGGACAATGACAATTAAATGTCAAACATTTTAGGATTGCTTAGAACGGAAAAATATATACTGAACACAAAAAAGTTCAATTTACGAAAAACTACTGAACGCATTGTAATATCATAGATTCCATAACATATTAGAAATGTGATATAATATTACAGTAGGGCCAACGTTCATACTGACATTTAGGTTGTAAAAGCAATCCTTAACTAAAATTTAATCTAACTTGAATTTAAAATAGAGCGCCCACGTAACAATTTTATTTCTATAAGGCTCTTGCGCACTCTTATAACACTATTATAAACACGCTTATAGAAGTATTAGTGTTAATTTGTGTGCTCCGCAATTGTTGCGAAATGTTATAAATACCGCACTGGAGCAATTGCTGTAATATTGTATTGGATTAGTATACATATTATATATGTTTTTATTATTCAAAAGCTACAGTAAGTTTATTAGTGACATTATAGGAATAGAGTAAAATTATAACATTAAGCAATTCTTTATACGAACATTCTTATAGCAATATTAATCACATTATTCCCATAAAAACATTATTATAACAGTTTTAGTGTTTATCGGAAGTTATATAGGAGTCTTATAACACTAATTTTGTTTTTATAACAACAAAATGTTACATGGGCGATGGTCTTAATCGTGACACAAGACTAAGCCTCCATTGTAACCATAGTTTTTTTTAACATTTTTAATTTGGTAAATTAATAAAATTATTTTAATAAATAAAATAAAACACTTGTTAATATTTCACTAATTAAAAAAATATGTGTAGATTTTCTTATATATTTTATTTTAATTTAATATTTTAATAAAAATAAAAAATTAAAATATGAGCCGACATGTTTCGTCCTTTTAAGACATTATCAAGACTATATACCAGATTTCCAATTCTATTAATTTTTTAATCGTTTTCTATCTCAGTGCAATTAAATTAATGCAAATGATAAATTTCTAGATGGTATGGTAGCAAAATTATCAAGCATATAAAATTTGGCATGGAAGCTTCCAAGCTCTTTAGTAATAATATATTTGATTGGATCAGAAATGTTACAGTTACAACAGTGGTTTGTATTGGGATTTTGTAGATGTTTTTTATGCTTATTTATTGAACAGTGTCTTGTCAAATATTTTTAAAGCCGTTCTAAAGTTTGTTCTGATGTATAGAACAAATATTTCCCCAGTATTTTATGTACTCTGTATGACGACAGTGATTAGGTTAAATTAACTTTGATAAAGTAGAATTAATTTAAAAATTAGTATTTCGAAGAAAGTTATTGATGATATTCTTAAATCTTTGAAATTTACGGATTAAAAAATTGTAGATTGTTTGATTTTGCGAAGACATTAATGAAGCATAGTTTGACATTCGACAGAATTTGAAAATAAATTTTTGTGTCTGAACATCTTACCTCTGCATAACATCTTACGACTTTCGAGATTTTTCATTCATACATTATAAACAATGAACCTTTGTTTAAAGCTAGATCTCTCAAAACTTATTTTACTTATAGAACGAATATCAAAACCACATCAAATTTTTCAGACTGTTGAAGCTTATAAAATGGGAAAAAGGAATTCGGCTAAATTTCCATTTAATGCGTAATTTATTAAAATATAATTAAGGCCAAAAATAAATCTAATAAATTGACGAAAACTCTATCCGATCTATTTATAACAGTAGATTTATGTTATAACTAGATCGGAATAAGCAAAATTTAAATTTCTTTTAATTTTATTCACTTCATAGCTGTACCTGGTCCGTGGTACTGAACCTAATGCATTTATTTATTTTTGAGAGAGTACCTTGATTCGGTTTTTGAGACCTGTGACACTTTTGGTTTTTAAATACCTTGATGGTTACTAGGAGTTGTATGACAGATCAGACCTGAGACCTGGCTTAAGACGAAATTTTGAAAATTGATAATAGACGTTTTGCTGAGTAAGAATTTTCAGGTCCGTAGCACATTTAATTTTTGAAATATTCGTGATGGGCGCTAGAAGATGTAGGCAGCTCCTGGAATCAGTAAAACGATTTTTTTAAAACGATAACAGGCGTATTTGTTTATTTTTGAGATAGTATCAGAGTACAAATGTTCAGGTTATTAAAACCTTTGTTTTTTTGAAATATTCGTGATTGGTTCTAGGAGATGTATGACAGGTCACCCAAAATTGAAATCAACATAGTCCGTGTTCGTGCCCATATGACAAAGTGTTTTTCTGTAAAATTTAATTGAAGTCACTTAGCGCGTTTAGGAAGGGTTGTGGAATATACAAACTTACGTATGTATATACAAGCATTACTTCCTAATAAATAAGACCAATGGAATTACCCAGCGTTACCCGAGAAAATGAAAATTCTTGAGATTATTTTAATGTTCTTATGTTTTTTTATTTGTTTAAAAGATAATAGCAAGTAAGCCTAGTTCCAATTACAATTTTGGGATTGTAATTAGACAATTTATTTGGGAACTAAATTATTGTTTGTTTCTATGCTATTTTAACTTTAAACTTATTGCAAGTATTTTTAATAAATATTTTTATTTCGTATAATATTAATATTAAATTCTTAGTCCGTATAAAACTTATTCTAGATGTTAGTATTTATCATTTAAATTGTATTAAATAATCAATTCTGATTTATATGATTGTGTTTTTGCATTCTTAGTTTAAAAAAAACCGTGCAAAATGTTTGCTAGTTATACAACACGTAAACGTTTAAAACGTAAAAAGGCTAACAGATAAAGTGGAACTACTAAAAATACAAAAAGCAGGAAGAAATTAAAAGACCAAAAGATAAAAAAATTAAATGGACCGATATAATAAAAATTCACAACAATAATTTGTTACAGTAACGTAAAACGTGATTACAAACAACATTTTTAATTTCCCCCTCAGCAGCAAGAAGAAAAAAATACATTGATGAGTTCATCCTTGAGGAAGAAACATAAAATTGTTCTAAACAAATTATTTTTAGGAATTGTTTCGTTCATCATAACACTACTAGAGCTCATCAATAGGTATTTATAGTAATAGACTACCTATACAACTTCTGATTTTTATTTTTGTGAATTTTATAACTTATTATAAAATGTCATTAGTGCATCTGTGAGTTATAAAAATCGACAAAAATTTTACGATAAAATGTATTATAACTATAAAATAAATTTAGGTAATATTTGAATAGTTTAATGATAAGTAATATTTATAGATATAATAGTGATATAAATTTATATATATATCAATGTTCAAATGTTGAATATTAATAAATTGAATTTGTTCTTTTTACTAAAAGTAAAATGCTATGGAAATTTTAATAATTTCTAATTAAATTTGTAATTACTTAAATTTATTTTATAGTAAAATTGTTCGTTGATGAAACAAGACGATCTCAAATTTACTCCGTCGTACATCTTATCCTATCCCTGGTAATCGTGAACAAGAACACAAGTTTTACTGGAAATTGCAACCACTTGAATTTCAAATATATGGCGGATTTTACGAGTTGAATGACAGTTACCCGAACCAGTAAATAGTTTAAAGAACGTTAGTAGCCAAATGTGTTATTTTTTAGAGTGAACTAGGCTACAAGTTTTCGGATGTGTAATATTTTTTGTATACCCTAACAAGTCTCAATTTTAGAGAATGTTAAAAATTATTAATTTTTGATGGATATACTATACATTTTCAGCTCTTTACACCTTTAGCGGGTGTTTGGAGTTATATGATAACTACCTGATGAACCAGTTCCAATTTTGACGGTTCAAAGCACGGTGAAAGAATATTATATTCATTTTTGATGAAATACCAAAGTACAAATTGTCAGGCTTATAAAACATTTGTTTTTTTTAAATATTTGTAATCTTTATTCAGCTGGAAATGTACTGCTGTGCCTATAATGTATTTTATATGAATTTTGGGTTAAAATAAGAAAATATTATTTTTTATATCACAGAAATAATTTATTATATTTATACAAATTTTTTTTTTTATATATACATTATTTTACATTTTAATTTATATACAGTTTATATAATAAATAACGGTACTTGGGTACCCAAAGGGCAGTTCATCATCAAAACATAAGACAAGAATAGTTCGGTACCTAATGATAATTTTGTTATAGATGTGAAATAAAATTTATCTGGGCCTCAAACGTACATCATCATCAGTAGGTACATTTTTTTTTTTTTTTTTTTTTTTTTCTCCTATTACTCCGCGTGGTAGCATAGGACTTCGATAGTGAACCTCCATTCCTCTCTGTTGAGTACTACTTCCTTAATATCGTCCCAGGTATAATTGTTGACTGTTAATTCTTGATCGATTGTGCGTCTCCATGTGTTGTATGGTCTGCCGGGTCTCCTTTGTCCTTGTGGATTCCACTCTAGAGCTCTTCTTGCTATATCACTTTCTGATTTCCTTAGTGTATGACCTATCCATTTCCATTTTTTCCTATTTATCTGTCTGTTGATAGGTTCTTCTCCAGTTATCATCCATAAATCCTCGTTGCTAATTCTTGCCGGCCAGAATATTCTGCATATAATTCTCAAGCACTTGTTGATGAATACTTGTAGCTTCTGTTTGATTCTGACCGAAGTGAGCCATGTTTCACTGCCATATATTAATGTTGACTTAACACATGCTCTGAATATTGTTAGCTTTGTTGTTCTCGATATTTGGTTGCTCCGCCATATCTTCATTAGGCTCCCAAATGTTCTTCTTGCCTTATTTATACGGCTGTTGACATCTTCTGTTGCACCTCCTCTTGATGTTATAATGCTCCCCAGGTAGTTGAATTTTTCTACGTATTCTATCTGTTGTCCACTCACTGTTATTGGCTCACTATAACTATTGTTTGTGCTCATTGCTTTGGTTTTCTCGATATTTAATTCCAGTCCCGATTTCTTTGCTTCTTCCTGTAATCTGTTGACTTTGTTCTGTAGGTCCCTTTGATTTTTTGATATGAGGCATACATCATCTGCGTAATCTAAGTCTTCTAAGTTTCCGAAGAGATCCCATTCTATTCCGTTTATTCCAGTGCAAACTTCTCTTAGAATGTCGTCTAGTATTGTGTTGAAGAGAAGTGGAGATAGTGGACATCCTTGTCTAACTCCTATATTGGTGTAGAATGGATCACTGATCTTACCTCTGTGTTGAACTGTTGTCTCTGCATCTTCATACATCGCTTTTTTTTTTCAGGAACTCCCTTCTTTGTAAGTGTTCTCCATATTGCGCATCTCTTGACTGTGTCGAATGCTTTCTTAAAATCTATGAATAGTAGATATAGTGGGGCATTCCATTCTACTGATTGTTCAACTATGACCCGTAAAGTATTTGCCTGGTCTACACAGCTTCGGTTTGGTCTGAAACCTGCCTGCTCTTTCCGTAGTATTGGTTCTAGTACTTCTTCTTATCTTTTCTTTATAATAATTGCTATTATCTTATGAATAGTATTTAGAACCGTGATTCCTCTCCAGTTGCTGCAATATGCCAAGTCTCCTTTCTTAGGTATCTTGACAACCATTCCTTTCTTCCATGATGGTGGTATATTCTCCTCTATCCATGCTTTCCTGATGTGGGGTTCAATTGTTTTTGCGAATAAGTCAGGGTCCAGTTTGGCTATTTCTGCTGGAATTCCATCTTCCAGTAGGTACATATAAGTAATCAAATTTTGCTTAAATTTGAAGAAATTAAATAATATTTACAATAAAATATATAAAATTTAAAAAGTAGGTTTTTTGATGAAAAAAACAAATTTTTTGTGTGTTTTTTGTTTTTACGACAAACCATATAATTGATTTTCCTTGCTACCTGAGCGGCGGATAAAATTTCAAAGTTGTCCATCTAGTTACAGAATCTTATAGTATGATCAAATACCTTTCTAAAACAATGTTTTGTTTTTTTTTATAATATTTTTTTATTTAGATGTACTTTTGCTGTTTCAAGTCCGAACTTTATACTTAATACTTCACCACAAACAGAACTGCTTAATAAACCTTCTTTTTTCTAAAATAGCGTTACTTCCAAAAAAATATTTTACAGAATAGATTCCCACAAGTAATAAAACTAAATTTAAGAGTAAAAGTAAAACAAGTACAAAAATAAACACAATAATATAACAAAAATAGTAAAAATCATAGTAAAATCCATAAAAATTGTTTGAAGGTACCGGCGTACCTTTCCAGCTGAAGTAAGGGGTTTGAAATGTCAGCTGAATAAAGGTTAATGGATGCTAGAACTTGGTTTGGGTAATTTGTAATAATGTAGTGAAATAGGCATAGCCTGTGCTCGTCTCCATGTGATAAAATGTATTTCTAAAGTGTCTTTCTATAATATTTGGTTGAAACCGTTTAGTACATTTATGATTAGTTTTGCAATATATAAACATTATATATCTACATATTATATATACATATTTATATGCAAAACATTCTTCTTTATAAATAAGATTAGCCTCGAACTTTTTTATTAAAAAATAAATAATGTAAAATAAATACAAAAAAATAAACTTTGACACATTTTCATTTTATAATATCTCAATATTTTTAAAATTAATTATGTATAAACAATCAACTCGCATACTCTTACATCCACCAAACAAATAAATTTATTTTCAAAACTAAATCATCGTCCCACCAATAAAAACTTTTCGAATATAGTGTACTGAGTGAACATAATAATTTGTGTTAACTGTAGATAAAACGTATGTGATAGAACTTTTTTTTTTAATTGTTTTATTTTTATTATTGTAGACTTTTGAAACGTCATCATAATAAAAAAAAAAAATGTATAAACAAAATAGAAAATTTATTAAATTAATGAAAAACTTACCACCCTTCGAAATTTTCTGTTTTCCTGTTAGAAAGAAAGTTCAATTTTATTTGATCCAACAAAAATAAAAAAAATTGAATAAATATTATAAATTTTTTTTTTATTATTATTTTTTAACCGCACACGTAATCAATATTATTTAATAATTATTATATTGATAAAATTACAATTAATGAATTTTAAATTGAAATATTCAAAGCAAAAAAAATAAAAACATTTTAATGAAAATTTTGCAATACTGACAAGAGATATTAACACCTGATTTGAGATGAATTTTACGTTTTCAAATCAAACACAATTTTCTTTCACTTATACTGTTTTCTACACCGGTTTTTGAACTTGATTTATTTTATTTTGGGTAAATAAAAATTTATTTATTAAGGAAATTTACTTTAATTTAATTTTAAAAATAAAATTTTCTTCTTAAATATTTTTTTATAATTTTTTCACTGAAGCCACTGTAAAGATTTTTTTTTTTTTGGCTAGAATGCAACGAAACGTAAGAGAAATTTTGTTTTAACTTCCACTCGCAAAAATCACCGAAATAAAACTGAAAATAAATTAAATTTAAAATTTAATTTAATTTAATATATAAAAGTTTGTTTATTTTATTTTATGGTATTTTTTTTTATTGTTTTTAGAAAATAATTTCCGTGATGTTTGAGATTTAATCAAGTAAAACTATACAATTTAAAAAAAAAGCGCAAACGCGAAAGCTTTAAACTCTTTTTTTTATATCAGTGTTTATTAATAGAGCAATCGGTGACGTGAATTAAAGTACAAAGAAATAAAGTCCATGACTTTTAATTCCCAAAGTTTAGGAATTTAATCTGTGAACTTTAATAACTGTTTTAAAGAGTTAGAAAGTAGCGCTGCAAAACAACGCCATATGTCATAAGGCCATAATGACCTTATATCGCTTTTGAATGAGAAATAAAGCCATATCGTTTTATAACATTTTACGAAATAAAGCCATATTGTAAAATTAGTGCTAATTGTAATTTTGACAAAGTAAACAATGAAAAAAAAAATAAATTGAAAATTAAGTGCAGTTATAATAATTCTATTTGTTATATAAACTGGATTTATTATTAAAACGTCTACATTCCAGAATATTTATATATAAATATGTGTATGTCAGATTGTGCATTAGGAGAAATTTTTGAGTTGGATTCAAAATAAGGTTTGGCGCTTTTTCCAGAATATTTGATGATCAAACGCGGGAGCTAAAGGAAGAAATTGCCATAGTATGTGTATATGTGCACATTTAACAAAAAATTAATATAAATGTTGATAATTATTTTTATAAATAAATTAATGTAATTATCAATTTTTTTTAAATGTGAAATATTAAAATTTCCATGTCATTTGTGTTAACACAAATAATAATAATATTTATGGATACAATGGTGACATAAAATGTCTATATGTATCAATATTAATTAATAAATCAAACTTGTTCTTTTTTATTAAAAGTAAAATGACATGGGGATTTTAATATTTCATATTAAAAATAAATTTATAGTTACATAAACTTATTTCATAAAAATAACATTTTACATTGAAATTTTGGTCGATTTATATAAGTCACAGATGTACGATTGACATATTTTAATAAGTTATAAAATCAATCAAAATGAAAATTAGGAGTTATGTAGGTAGTCTAACACTATAAATATCTACTGATAACTTCTAGTAGTGTTATGATGAACGAAATAATTCGTAAAAATAATTATTTTTGTTTGAAAAATTAAATTGCTTTTATTTGAATAAATAAAATTACCATACGGTTTTTTTCGCAATTATTATTATATGAGAAATAAAGCCATATGCGAAAAAATTTTGTGATATGATTTATTTCTAATTCACAACCGAAATAAGAAATCATTTACATAATACTTCACTAACTAAAATTTCAGTATCTCTATTTTTGCATTCACTTACTGTGCCTACAACTTCGAATTATGAATTTCCGTACTTAAAAACAAATTTCAATACACGCGTGTATTCAAAACGATTTAATTACACTCTTTTATTTGCCCACGCTCATGCGAGCAAAAATTTTCTACACTTAACCACAACTATGTATATTTCAACTTCCGGGAAGAACGCCAAATCGGGTTTTTAAGACCAAAAATGAGTACTTTTTTATACAAATTCTGATTCAACGAACAAAAAATAAAAACTTATGTTAAATGATTTTTTTTTGTTTTGCATAAAAAGTTCTCGAAAAATCTCGTTTTCGGCCTATTTAAAAAACAGTCCTGCCTCTTAATTGCAGTCCTTTCCGGAAGTTGAAAATATCACGAATCTAAAGAGCACCCTCAATTTTAGTTAATAAGATTTTTTTGAAATTTTGAAATAGCGATCCTTCACCTGTTAAAAAGCTGATACGCATGCACTGGAAAACGCGGTATATGTCAATTTAACTAAACATGCTATACGCTTAAATGCAACATGCTTAAATCATAACCATTGCCTTTTATAGACTCATTTGTTGTAAATTAATTACAACATCCAATTCCGTAATCATCCAATATAATGAGATTTCACATGAGTGTTTACATTGATATTGTTTATGATTTAGGAGCAATGATTACTAATCTTACGCAATAATTGATATTTTCAATATTTCTCTGATGAATTCAAAACAAAATTTCACGGTCTGTTTTATATACAATATGTTTTATTTTTTCAAAAGACTTTACTTCCTTGGGCTTTAAATCACATCACCAAAACAATCATATGGATTCTATCTTACCTACATAAAAGTAAATCCTATTAATAACAACCACACATAATAATAATATTGTCTAAACAGTCAAATCATGAACAGATCATGGTCCAAAGAGAGGTAGGTGTAAGAGAGAAAATTTGTATTTTGTCTGAAGAAAATAAGAAGAGAGAAAAAGAGAAGGACGCTCACACTTACGTTAAAAAATTTATTTAATTTTTTTTTTGTTAGTATGAGAAAACCAGTTAATCAACATTTAATTACATTTTAGTTTTCTAGCAGTATGTTTTACTATTGTTACGGTGCTGAAATTCGTAATATAAATCTTAGTATAAGTAATATTTTACTATACTACATATTTGTTTATTTAAATACTTAAATATTTGATCAAAACATTGAGAGATTTAAAAATTGTGATGGTTCAAGAAGTAATTCAGCACTATATTAGGAATTATCGAGACCAGCCTGGATAATCACCCAAATATATGATGACAAGAGCACACTGATGACAAGAGGCATAACATATAGCAGCTGCAGCATATAACGCCAGCCAACCTATAACAAAGATATTACACTCACTGGAGATTAATTAGATCAATTCTAAAAATTTATATTCGATTATTGTATAATTTAAAACATACAGATTGAGAATAAAATAAATTTTTACAATAAAAAGATAAAGCTAATAAATAAATAAATAGTGTATAGGTATTCGTAAAATATTACTTACTCAAATTTACATTATGAAACTACAACTATTATCCGGAATTAGGCTTTCTTTACTAGCATAAATCCATTTAATGTAAGTTATCGTCAAAATTATGTCCTCAACAAATTTTATGAATTTGGATTGATCATGTACTGAGAAGGATTCGTAATTAGTATTATATAATTAGTATACTGATATAGTCAAATGATCTAACCACTAAGCACCCCAGCATATTAATTATTGTAATAAATCTGCATATTAATTATTTAGTTACCTTACAAAAAAGAAAATAATGTATTGACTGACTGATGTTCCATTAATAGATAGTTCAGTAAAGGTGCACAATATTAAACTTACACCTAAATCAACATAACAATAAAGCCAATATCATGTCTAAATTAACCTCATGTCAATGATATTTTTGAAAAATTTTAGGTAAGTTAAAGCTTACCACTCCAAATTGAAATAATACTAAATAGAATAAAATTATATATAATATGTTTAAAATTATGTACAAATCATATTAAATATACTTTTTAAAGGAAAAATTAATGTTTATGTCGTTAGATTTTCAAATTCAAGTATTTTTGTTTTTCGGAGATTAGAGAAAATCATCTTTTCAAAAAAAAATACTGCTCTTAAATCGAGTCATCTAGCTTTTCAAATACTACACAGATTTAATTTATTCAATTTACAGAACAATAATGTATCAATGTTATCAAATAGCAGAAGGTGAAGCGTTTCGTGACCGGAAAGTGTAAAATGTTGATAAGCCAAGATCAGGACATACATGTTCTATAACAGCGATATAAGTAAGTAAAAATATATCAATAACACTTGTGACTAACAACAAAATATAAAATTTTAGTATTAGATTATCGATTCTCCTTTGATCTATGCAAATGTTATAATTCGCGGTACTACGCAACTAAATACAAAACACTTGCAATTAGTTGTTAACGACAGTACCTATATAAGCCAATTGAAAAATCAATGATTTTTCTATATATTTTATTTAATTATAGTTTTTTAGTACCATTAGTTTTTCAATTGAAAAATATTCGGTGTTGAATTATTGTATTCGTATTAAACACATATGACATGTCTCCACTAAAGAATACAATGAGATTTGGCAAACGAATTGTAATTAAGTTATTTCTGAGTATATTTTAATGAAAATGTTGAAACATGCTTGGAACTGAAGATTCTCGAAGTTCTCAAAATAAAACATTCAATAAAATTAAATAAATTTAATATATCTGAAAATTTACGTTTTTATCATTACTTGAAAATAGTTACAAAACTAATTTTGTTTTATTTAGACCCCAAAATAATTAATCTTAAATGTCGGAATCTATCACATCTTTATTTAATTTTTTAATTTTTTTTATTTTTTTGTTAGACCAGGTGTATTTTGTTTTATTGTTTACAAGTTCTAGAGAATTAATTGATCACGGCTGAGAACTACACAATACATTCAGAGAGATATCTATAATGAATACAACTTTGTAAACAAAATATTTAAATACACAGTATACTACAAAAAAAAAAAAAAGCTTTCTACACGCTAATTTTTTTGTTTTCCTTTTTCTTTTTGTACTTTGAAATCGGACAGAAATTTATGAGAACCACATACTGTATTTTTGTTTAACGAATTCGATTTTAAAAAAAATGTTTACATTAAATTTTTATACAATATTGAAAAATATATTTTTTTAATTATAGAATGATAACCTGTTTAAATTTTCATCAGAAAATCGCAAGCAAAGGGAATATTTTTTATTGTTATGATTGTATTCACATAATCGAACAATCTTCTAAAATAAAACAAATAGAATGTTATTAGTACGGTGCAATATTTTCAATGTTGATGCGGTTTGCTGCTGGGTGTAACTAAACAAATCCAAATATTGTTAATACTATGTTAAATAAGTTATAGGTCAAAGTAAAATTTACACACATTATCCTATCTAATATGTAAAAATAATTTTCTTTGAATATGAGAAATGCATGCGAGGCGAATACTAACTTTAAACACATTCACACATTGGCAAGTGGGTTACTAACACTACTTTATATAAATAATATGGATGAGTCTTGCGTAAATTTAAAATTTTGATGCTGATAGTAATCCAAACAACATAATTTTTATTTTCCATTACAGATTCTGTACTTTTTTAAAATTTATTTTTTAAATACTTTTACATTTTATTTATATATTTTTTTTTATAAATTTGAACGATAGGAAGAACGATCAGTCGCCTAATCAATTTCACAAAACTATTTTGGCATCTTAACTTTTGGTACTCCGTATTCTGTTATGACACTCTATGCGAAGTGAAAAAATTTCATCAAAACTATATTAACATAGTTTTAGTATCGCGTATTGCTATTTTCGGCTGCTATCGTAACTTGGATTTACTGTAAATTTAGTTTATTAGCGATTTTATTAAATATTTATTGAAAAAATGTTTTAAAGTGTAAGTAACAAATATATAAATAAAAACATCAAGTATTTACATTATTTAATACAAATATTAATCATTATTATTGTGACATATATAGTGACTTTTTTATTATCTATAATTAGTATACAAAAATATTCTTGTTTCTATTTTTTAGGGCAATGATAAACTAAGTATGTTGCTTCAAAAATATATGAAAAGATAAATATTATATAGTAACTAGGGGCCCCTGTTGAGTAATTATATTTCAACTTGAAGTCAAATTTAAAGTTTTTAAAAAAACAGTAATTTACGTACTGACATAGACTTCGCACAATATAGCAGAAACCACTCGTGTTTAATAAAAAGTTTTGTGGTTAGTAAGTTTTATTTAGGACACATAAATACACGTCCCTCATATACTGCTTCGTTTCCGATATATTCCCTATAGTAAGTGGCATTTAGTGGATAAAATTACTAAAAATAAAAACTTTTGTCATTAAAGATGAAAAGGTGTCTACTGCGCAGGACCTTAAATGCTTGTCAATTATAATTATAGATAGGTACTCTAACTCTACTATATAAAAATAAATTTGTTCGTCATATGAACAATTCAACTGATTTTTTTTTTGTTTTTGCTTTTTTATATTTTTTATTTGAGATGAATTTGTTTCTTTGTTTTTTTTTGGCATATGTACAAAGATTCATTCGCAAGTACATAATATAAAATATAATAAATGATTTGTTTACTTTTGTTTATTATTTTCATAAGATCTCACATATGCATAATGTATTTGCTGAACAATAAAATCATAAGGGTACAAAATTTTCAACTGTGTGCGCATTTTTGTTTTATATATAATCTTATATATTATATATATTAGAAGTTCATTAAGGAGTAGGAGAATCGAAATAAAATAAAAAGGTGTCTACTGCGCAGGACCTTAAATGCTTGTCAATTATAATTATAGATAGGTACTCTAACTCTACTATATAAAAATAAATTTGCTAGTCATATGAACAATTCAACTGATTTTTTTTGTTTTTGCTTTTTTATATTTTTTATTTGAGATTAATTTGTTTCTTTGTTTTTTTTTGGCATATGTACATAGATTCATTCGCAAGTACATAATATAAAATATAATAACTGATTTGTTTACTTTTGTTTATTATTTTCATAAGATCTCACATATGCATAATGTATTTGCTGAACAATAAAATCATAAGGGTACAAAATTTTCAACTGTGTGCGCATTTTTGTTTTATATATAATCTTATATATTATATATATTAGAAGTTCATTAAGGAGTAGGAGAATCGAAATAAAATAAAAAGGTGTCTACTGCGCAGGACCTTAAATGCTTGTCAATTATAATTATAGATAGGTACTCTAACTCTACTATATAAAAATAAATTTGCTAGTCATATGAACAATTCAACTGATTTTTTTTGTTTTTGCTTTTTTATATTTTTTATTTGAGATTAATTTGTTTCTTTGTTTTTTTTTGGCATATGTACATAGATTCATTCGCAAGTACATAATATAAAATATAATAACTGATTTGTTTACTTTTGTTTATTATTTTCATAAGATCTCACATATGCATAATGTATTTGCTGAACAATAAAATCATAAGGGTACAAAATTTTCAACTGTGTGCGCATTTTTGTTTTATATATAATCTTATATATTATGTATATTAGAAGTTCATTAAGGAGTAGGAGAATCGATATAAAATGAAAAGGTGTCTACTGCGCAGGACCTTAAATGCTTGTCAATTATAATTATAGATGATATGCTATTAAAAATCTTGGTAAACACTTGGACAAAAAGTTACTCTTCAAATCAACTTGTATTGACTGTCAAATTATAGAAATCAGGTCTAATCTAAATATTTAGATTCCCAGATTTAATGAAAAATAATTTTAGAGTTTTATAAAAATACAAAATTTCTTATTGGAAGAATTTTCCTAAGTTCAAACAAGTTAAAACTAGGAGTCAAATGTTTTTTTGGCAAATCAACCTAACTGCATATATTTGACTTATTAAAATTTGATTGAATTTATTGAAATAAGCTCCTACCTAACAGATAATTCCATACTGATTTTTCTAATGAGAAGGGCATAATAGACAATAGTTGAAATTTTTATAGAGCAATATAAAACTAATAATCTCTACTAAATCAAAAAAGTGGTGTAAAAATGAACTGGTAAAACCAATAACAAAATTAATAAATGTATCAATACAAAACTGTGAAGTTCCAGAAGCACTTAAGACTAATAAGGTCATACCAATATATAAAAAGAGTGGAGATAAAAACGACATAGATAATTTCAGACCGTTATCTATCTAGTCAGTTTTCAGCTAAATAATTGAAACTTATATAAACGAGCAACTAGTCAATTATTTAACACAGAATAAGCTAATTTGTAGTAGACAATATGGTTTTACAAAAAATTGAAATACAAACGCTGCTTTATTTAACGTTATTGTTGAAATTCAAGAATGCATTGGTAAAAGAAAAAGAGTTGGGTTGATTTTCTTTGATTTAACCAAGGCATTTGATTCAGTTGATCGCAAAATACTACTTAGAATTCTGTACGAGTGTGGAATTATTGGAAAAGAACATCTATGGCTTAAGAAGTATTTTGAGAAATGACAACAATTCTCTGAATGTGAGGATATCAAAAGTGAAGTAAAAGATATAAATTTTGGTGTAATTCAAGGAAGCTTACTTGACCCAACACTTTTCACATGCTATATAAGTGATTTTTCTACTATACCACTAAAGGGAAAAGCTTATCATTATGCAAAAAAAAAAAAAAAGTACTGCAAAACATAATAAATTCTGACATGAAAATGATACACAGCGGGATCAATTTGCATAAACTAATTGTAAACACGAAAAAAACTAAGTCAATGCTTATTAAGTCTAAAACCGAAAACTTTAAAATAGTATATAATAACTGTAATATAGAAAAAGTCAGTAAGTATAAATATTTAGGAGTAACAATCGATGAAAATATGAATTGGAATCTGCATACCTTGGAAGTTAAGTCAAAAGTCAGTAAAATAGCATGAATATTTAACAAAATAGGAAAACGTATACCCAAAGAGAAAAAACTTGCGTAGTAAGAAAATACGTATTTTTCTTAAACTTGATTTGAAAACTCTAAAGAAGGAAAGCAATGTTAGAATTTATTTTGCTTTTTATAGTTTTAAGATTTTGAAATATTAAAAAAAAACAGTAGAAAGTTATATATAAATTTACTGTATAGTATAAAGCTTCATATGTGTTTGGACATTTAGGAATAAGAACGGTCTGTTAAATAGTTAGGAATACCTATAATCAGTAGGTAATACTTTTAAAACTTTTATGACTTATCAGTACAAAAACTGTAGCAGGCATAACTTGAAGGCAGAAAAGTTGTTAGATATAAGTTTTTTGGATAAATCAGAAATTTTTTTCGAAAACTAACATTTTTTTTTACTGCAAATTCGGATAGAGTATAATCGAAAATGTTATAGATAGTATTGAAAAGTCAATTTCGAAAAAAGATTGTCTATTGGATATATAGGAATGTACCCGACGACATTATATTGAAAAAATGATTTAATTATTATCTATTTAAAAATTAAAAAGTAAATTATATAACTGAACTATTGAAGTAAAATTTTAAATTTTAAAACCAAAATCAAATCAAAACGCGCAGAAAATAATTTTAAATAATTACTAAATTTCAATGGAAACTAAATGTGGATCATTCGATCGTGAAAACTTTTTTGTAATCAAAATTTATCATAAAATAAAATATATATATACTTATATAGTTACAATTAAAACTATCTCGTTATACAACAATACATAAGATGAGTTGAGATGATTCAAAGCTTTGTGAATTGCTGTGATATTAACTATAAAAGTTTTTGTTTACACTAATAAAATTCCGAAATTCTGACCAATACCAAGTAGATACCTATTGACAAATGCTCGAACTTACTCGATTAACGAAAATCACGTCACGGTGTCTTATGTAATAGGACACTATAATAAAACAGATTGATGCTGGGAAATCTTTTGAGATTTTTATTTTGTTTTTTATTGTTGTTTTTTTTTTTAATTCGATAGTCATGTTATATGTATGTGTGTATGTAAATATTTTGTAATTAAATTTTAGAAGTGTATGTACTTTAGAATAAATTCTAAAGTTTTCATTAATAATTTTAAAAAAAAAATTTTTTATTATAAATTAAAATTTTAATTTAATGCGGGTGGAGGGGAGGTGGTCAATCTATGTCAGAATTTATTATTTTCGTAAGTATAACATTATTGTTGAAAATAAATAACAATAAAAAGAAAACAATTAAATTCAAAAATAATTTAAAATAATTATTATTTAATTGGTTAAGATTTAAAGATTTCAAATTTTATATTTGATTTGAAATTTTTTAGAAACACGGATCTATAATTAAATATTTTGGGATTTTTTTTTTCGATTCATTAGCATGGAATTCTTGAACGGAAGTTTGATAGAAATTAAATAGATAGTAAAATATAACATATAGTAGGAATAAAGAGTAAATAATGATAGTCCAAATAAATAAATATTTCCAACTTGATTGATAAAAAAAATTAAATAGAATCATGAATCGATATTCAAACTTAATCTTAATCCAAATAGAATAAAATTTGGATCGTGAACGAATTTTCAAATTAAATGTAATTCGTTAATGCTTTTGGATTTTGTAAATAAGTGGTAATGAATTCAAAAATAAAAAATAAATATAAATATTTCCTAAGGATTTACAAAATCAAAACAACCAATTTTTATTTATCATAATTCGTGGCGGGAAAAAAAACTTTAGATATTCAATATAAGCTACAGTCAATACATAAGCTACAACTCTTGGAAAATGAGAGTTAGTTTTAGGAAATGTAAAGTCATTTTATTCCGAACATCATTGGATATATATAATAAGGACGTTCGACATAATTGGAGGAATTTACATATCAAAGCTACAGGAAATTAGTAAACAAAAAATATGTGAAATATCTAGGGGTAATTTTGCAATACAATCTTAATTTTACTCAACATATTAAAAATCAAATTAACTCGGCGAGAAAGGCATTCGCTATAACCCAAAAATTGTTAAAATCAAAATTATTGTTTGCCAGGGTTCAAATAATAGCGTATCAAGCGCTCATATTAGACCAATTTTGACTTTTTTTTTTTTACACTCTTATTTAGGTAGAATCTCATTTTCATGCCTTATGCAATTTTACACTATAATATCTAACTTATGGTTGCCAAATTTGGTATAATATATATCACTTATGGAATTATGTAGAAAGTTAAAACAGAAATTTCTGCGAGGGCGTACAAGTATTTATCGTAAGCCAGACACTAAATATAAACATTTCTTTTCCAATAGTACACTGCATGGCCGGGCAAATATTTCTAGAATTGACATTTTTGTTTTGCATTTAATTAACTCAGAACTAACATAATAGATAATAAATTAGTTTCACATTCTGCATGTCCAGAAAATAAATACATTGAAGACTCATTGAAGTTCAGGTTTCATTCCCCCAGAAGCATTTCTCTTTCTTGACCGCAATAGATATATTCAATCCAATTATAGCAATATCCCTATTATTTGTCATGCTTTTAGATGTAGCACTAAAAAACAGATCACTTTCGAGCCAAATGTTAACCCCAATATCCCGCTAACAATTTAGTCTCTTACCAAAAGACAAACCCTATTATAAATATTAATAAATTCTGGTGGTTATGCTACTAAGAATATTGGCAACAAAAAAAAATTTTTTTTAGCTTGTGTATAAATTTTAAATTCAACTAAACATTACAGTTCTGGTTTAGTAATAGTATAGGTTAATTAGCTATAAACTTAGCTTTTAAATAATTTGTAAAGTTTTATTAAAAAATTTGTAAAATTAAAGTCGGTTTTTTCTATAGCCTTTTCCGACTCTTTGTTAAAATTAATAATAAAATTGTAACTCAATAAAGTGATGGTCAGATAAGACGTATGTAAAAAATACGATAAATAAGATAATTTAAATGTAACAACTTAGAGTATTCGTAATGGGTTCAATGTGAATAATTTTTTTTAGTTAATTTTTTTTTTTTTTTATCTTTATTTTCTCTTTATATAATTTACATAATTATTCTTGAAAAAAAAAACTTAAAAAATAGAATTCATGTTAATATTATATTTAAATTAACGACCCTCTTGTGGTTCTCTAAGATAATATCTAGCCTAATTTTCATATTAGGTATTTAGTAAACAATTTTCAAAGCACAATATGTATTAAACATTTCATTTTCAGTATTTCAGGTGTAAAAATTTAAAAAACATACATTTTATTATTATTATACTTTTGAGTGAAATCTTACAATAATGTTATACTAATTAACCTATCTTAACTACTAACTATAAAACTCTAAAACTATCTTAACTACTTAAACTACTACTAAAAACTAAACTATTAGCTAATTTAACCACCAATATTGTGCTCTATTGATTTCCTGATTTTTATCTTTTTGTGAAACGTCCAAACTAAATTTTAACATGCTAGAACTGTTTAAGTCTATGCCAATTCTTTTGTCTGTTGCACGCCTATTAACATGGTATATTATTGGTACTTTTTCGTTATTCTGGATATACCCCTCTTTGTCAAGGTAGGTAAAGCCTTCCGGTGGGATGAAGCCTTTACTCATAGCATCTTGTATATATTGGTTATTTGTATACTGCGTGTCTTATAAGTGAATTGGATTGGATTGTTACTGCTCTGTTGTAATATTTTCTTATTATAGATATTATAAAATTGTCGAATCCTATAATATTGGCTTCGTTTTAAATTCGAGATATAGTGTTTATAATCCGTTTCTCTTTTCCTGGATTTGATTAGGCATACTCTTAGGCATTTCCTTTCGAATTTTCGACCTTCTTCCACTATTGGTGCACTGATATTGAACCAAGTTGGACATCCATAAGTTATTAAGGGGCTGATTAATGATTGATATGAAATAATTTTTACCTTGGGATGTAGGTGTTATTTTGTTAATTTTTTGTATGAGTTAAGATAGAAATAAGTATAAGTACAAATAAATATAAATAAAAAAAAAACATCTATCATAATAGAATCTAATCAATTAATAACTGCTTGAAAAAATATCATAAAAGAAGTAGGTACAATATGTGGAAAGTAATTTTAAGGTATATTGAATATAAAGACTTTAATGTACATTGATAGAAAATTTGTTATCTGAATTTTTTAATAACAATTACGTACAAACAATCGAGTTTAGCAGTCGAGTTGAAGATGTGATACAATAATCTGTGTAACGATATTTACGTTAATGCTGATAAAAAAAACTATCTGTAACAACCAAAATTGTACGATCAACTTCAAATGAAAATCTGTTTAATATAATTTTGTAGTTAACAGACATTTTTTTTTTTATTTATCGAAAAATTTAGAATCTGTCGATTTGCTTTCTGTGTTTGTTTATAGGTCAACGATAAAAATGTTGCACAAATATAAAAGAAAAAAAATGTGTACACAACAAAATGATCGTACAACTGGAGCTTGTAACGTTTATTATATAATCTTATTTAAAACTAGGTATGCTGAGAAAAAATTTTTCCTTTAAAAAATACAAGAAAAAAATTTAAGAAAAATAGGTAGAAATTGAAAAATATTATTAAGTTATTTTTTATTCAATAAAGTTTGATTTATGAACCGAATTAAAAAAAATTGGTTTAACAATTTAAAATTCAAAATTAACCTAAAACTATTTGTTTTCTTATTAATTTTATTTTTATATACTACATGGAATTCAGTTAATTAACCTATAGAATTTCGTACTTCTTTAGTACTTTAATATTTACATTATTTTTTTTGGAAAATTTCAAAAATCTAAAATTTTTTTTCTTTTATTTTTATTATTAAAAAAAACTACAACTAAACTTAAACTACCTTAAACTATCTTTATAAAAGAAGCAGAACACCATATTTTGCTTTTTTCTACACGTATGCATTTTCTAACCACCAATGTTTTCTTACAATCCGCTTATCATTGTTTGGATCAAATATATCGTATTAAAAGATCGAATTATCCAAAATATTGGGATTAAGATCAATGATTTTGCGTGTGGCCCTCCTATTATAATGATATAATAGGAGCACATATTCACGGTTTTGCATAAAACCATTTGCATCTATATATGAAGTGCTCGGGAACAATAAAGCCCATTTTCATACTATACTGAATATATTCTGTTTCAAATCTGTTTCAGGATTTCGCTTTTTGTTGATGTAGATTCTAATACATTTTCTGTCGAACCTTATTATTTTTTCCATTAGGCTAGCACTTATAATAAACCATATAGGTGGCTCCATATGCCAAATTTGGTCTGATAAGTGATTGATCAAAAATTATTTTTATTATTTAAATTTTCACCTTTACTCGTTTTTATTTTAAAATTTCTCCAATTTTTTTTAATGTTGCAGCTGGTTTTATCCACAGTATTGCGGAATAAATCTAAACCCTACAATAATCTACTGTGAGGTTGAACATTTTCTGAACGTTTTTTTGGATAATTTCTACAGAATCGCTGACAGAATAAAGTATGATATCATCTGCAAACGCTAGCGTTAAATTTATTGCTTTTTAGTTTGTATAATTTTTCTAGAAGTCTATAGTATAAATTGTAAGCAGCATATAAGAGAATTAACTGTTACTTGTTGTAATCATCTGATCATGTTTTGAATTAAGTTCACAAGATGATTTGGAAATCTATACTCAATCAGTTTGAAAATTAAGCCGTCTAGCCATACTGTATTAAACGCTTTTTCTAGATCGATTACACATGCCCCTATCCCAAATTTTTTATTTATATATCAGCATATGTCAGAAGTTAATTTGGTTATTGCATTAACTGAGGCTGCCGAAAGCCAAATTGATTTTCTGGCAGTAGATTTTCATCTTTGACAAAATTATTTATTTTTTCATTTACTAATGCTTCATAAAGTTTACTTATATTAGGTAATAAACTAATAGGTCAATAATTTGGTTTAACAAAAATATTCTAATTTTTCACTACGATAACAAAATCAACAATACTACAACTTATAAACTACAATATTTCTTTGTAAACAATATTTTTTACTTTCACCAAACTCTATTAAATTAATTAGTTTATTGCAAATTTTATTTTCGAAATCGGTCGTACTTTTCGAACAGTCGTATTTTTTTATTTTTGAAATAATATCTAAGTGTAAATTTTCATGTCTGTAACGCAATTGATTTTAGAAAAGTTTTTGGAATATTTTTTATGGGTGTTAGGAGTAGGAAGGATAGTTACCCCAACGAGTCTGTATTTTGACAAACTGTGAGATACGTGCTTGCTAATTTTTGATAGAGTACTTATGTATAAATTTTTATGTCTGGAACACAATTTTTTTTTTTGGAACCATTTCTGATAGGTGCTATGACTTATACGGCAGCTACCTGAACTTGTCTTTTGATAACTGTATCTTTAAAGTACCGCGTCCGGTTTCTTTTTTGATCATGAATAACTGTGCAAAATTTTAGAAGTCTATCTTTAAAACTATGGGCGTGTATAGCGAATAAACAAACAAAGAAATTAACTTTCCCTTTTATAAGTATAGATATTAAATATTTATTCTGTGACCTGCGTTTCACCCATTATTTTCGATTAATTTTTTTTACGTTTAGGTACTAATAATATATTAAAATTGAAGGAATATTTCGGACACCAGGACTCCTGGAACTCATCAGTAAGTATAATAGTGTTTGACTACCTATACAACTCCTAGTTTGAATATGAATTTGCAAATTTTCAATATGTCTTCTCATAACACTTGCAATTACAACATTTGCTTCAATATTAAAATATATTAAAAAATTTGAGCACACATTTTTAATTTTAGTTTGTGTTTTAATATTTATAATTTATTTACTTTTCTTTACATCTGACATAAATCGCTACGAATTTCTCAGCAATAAAAAATCACGATTTTATCAGCCAATTTCACTGAAACCTGATGTATCTTTTATCTGAAAGATTTATTTTTAAAAGATTTTTATCTATCAAACTAATCTATTAGTAGGTGTTAAAACACAAAAATATCGTAAAGATTTTTCGTGAGCGATAATAATACAAAGTACCGATTGGCATATCGTACGATCGATAGGGTATAGTGTGTTTCAATGTTATTGGTCGATTTATCCGTCAGTTGACACACACTGAACGATTTTGAAAGATTTTTATATGTCAGATTGAGCTGTTAATTAATGTTAAAATACAGAGTAATCGAAAAAATTTATCTGGCAGCTTAGTCGGTCGATTATCTGTTCCAGATTATCCGTTAATATACCAGACACAAAATCGTATATTAAAATGTATTCACTATAATTTGTTTTTTTTTTATTTATTTAATAATTTAATTATAATTAATTATATCATATTTCAAATTAAAAACGAAAAATTTCGTTTTATTAATATTTATAATTAATAAAAATTACAAAAACCTTATTCTCAGCTGTAAGAAATTTTTTAGTTATGCGAAAATAAATAACTATTTTTTTTTCTAAATCTCTAATTGAATTTTATTATAATATTAATGGTTCTATTTTTGAATATGTTTATGAAACAAAAGACCTAGGTATCATTCTTGATAATAAATTAACTTTTAATGCTCACATAGATCGCATTATTGCTAAAGCTTTTTCCATGTTAGGTTTCATAAAGCAATTTTCTGATCTTTATACATTCAAAAATTTATATACTGCATTCGTTCGTCCACACCTCGAATATGCTTGTCCAATTTGGATCCCTTATTATGATAAATATATTAAGAGAATAGAGTCTGTTCAAAAAAGAATATGATTAGGTTTTGTCTGTACGTAAATTCAACTGGCAACCTTATATTACTGGATATCTAGCTAAATGCCAACTTATTAAGCTTTCTAAAATGCCCATCTATTTTTCATCTTTATTATATCTATATTATAGCAACATTTGAGAAGCCAAAGATTTTTATATCTTCATAGTCATAGATCGAACTATGGTTTTTCCGAACCTATAGCAAACTCTTATTTAATAACAGTTTTTCACTAATTGACTTCAACTACAGTTGATTCTTTTTTAGGAGAAAAATCTTTACATTTTTTGATACAGTACAATACAATAATTCTTCTAATTTTAATTAATATTTTAAAATAATTCTTCTTGCAAAATGTAAATCCTATATCCTACCACAAGCCTACGAACTTAAAATTAGTTTACTTGTCATTTAAAATATTATTACAACATCAACAACAATCAATTTTATTTTTAAAATACTTATTCTTTTAGTACTTTAGTTTGGCCATATTAAGAACTAAAATTAGTATCGACTAAATTTGCTCAATATTAATAAGTGGTTTGTGTCACTGCTGTAATATATAAAAACTTTTACCATAATTACTTTAGTCATGCACGACATCTAGTGGTTAGTAGGTCAAATAAAATGACAAATAACTAAATAATAATAATTATTATGAACCTTTTGCTGCTTTTACTATTCAAATATTGAACAGTTTTTATTTAAAATTTAAAAGCCTTTATTATTCATTATTTAGATTTAACGGTACAGTATATTCGTTTTTAGGAGAAAAATCATCACATTTTTTGATACATTACAATATTTTTTCTAATTTTAATTAATAATTATAATTTTATTCTACAAATTTTTATTCTCTATTATTAATTGAATGTACTACCTTTATAATTACTATTGCTATTACTATTAATATTTATCAATTATACTTATATGAATTCTTACCTCTTTTCTTAACTTAATGTTATTTTTATCTTGAAATTTGTTAATGCATCTTATTATTAATGTTATTTTGTATTTGAAATTATTGTTATACATATTAAGAATTTTTGTTTTCTATATTTATCTTATTTTAGTTTTTAATATTTTATAATCAAAATCTGTAAGGGACTATCCAGTAGATTGAAATAAATAAATAAATATTCCAGATTTAAAAACAACATTTATTTTGACATATATATACCGGGTGTGCCAGAGCATGCGTATCAGCTTTTTAAGAAGAGAAGGAGCCGTTATTTTAAGATTTAGAAAAAAAATTGTTAACTAAATCGAGGGTGCTCTATCGATTGGTGGTACTTTCGGAAAGAACCGCTAATCGGTTTTTTAAGATCAACAATCGCCGAAATTGGCCAAAATCGAGATTTTCAAATGGGAAGGGGTACTTTTTAATGCAAATTCGGATTCTACATCAAAAAATAAGAAACTTTTGTCAAGTAAATTTTTTTTTTTTTTGTTTTCTTTTTGTTTTTTTTTTGTTTTTTTTTTTTAAACTTTGTAGAAACCCAAAACTGAGATAAAAAATATGATAACATGAAAATCAACTTAATTGTTTTTGATAATCAGATTTGTTTTTAGTGATATATTTAGATTTATGGAATAAAAGTCGATTTTCCTTTCACTAATCATTTGTATTTATTTTGCAAATATCGATATTTCGGAAGCAACTTACTTCCTTCATCAGTGCTTTGCGACTAATTAATATTTACACTAATCCTTACATATAATTATATAATTTGAACCCTCAATAATATGCTCATTTTGTTAACAATAGTAATTCCTTAATAGTGCTACCTAATCTACAGTGTTTTATTTTTTCTTTTTTTTTTTGTATAATTATTATTTATTGAATTTAAACTAGTCTTACGTAATAACCCTTATTCTAGTATTTATGATCTTAATTCTACCTGAACCTGATTTTTAATTTTAAAGTAATCTAAATAATGGTGAGAATCCACTACCTACATCATTATTAAGTCTGTTGTTAACAGGTTCTCTAGATATTGCCAGACTTTCATACATATTTAGTTTATTATTTTTTTACCTTTTTTATTAATTTTAAACTATTCTTATTTATATGATGTTCTTTTTCAACTATATGCTGAGCTACAGCTGACCTAAAATTCGTGTAGTTTCTTTTCCTCGCCAATTGTGCTTCCCTCATATATTCCTGGAATCTAACTGTAATTAACCTCTTGGATTGTCCTATGTAAGTTTTTGTGCAATCTTGGCATGATATTTTGTATACACCACTTACTTCTTCTATGCTCTTCTTATCTTTAGCAGATCCTAACAGATTACATAATTTGATATTTCTGCTAGTAGTGACTTCATTTAAGTTGTATTTCTTAAATATGTTGTTAAATTTTTTTGTGTATGCGGAATGTGTTACACAAATTCGTTTTGGCTTCTCCATATTTTTGTTTTGTTCGAATAAAGTTGAGAGATTTTCCATTTCAGTTCTATGGATCTTCTTCTTTATTATTTTCTCAATATTTTCTTTCATAAATCCATTTACTTCTGCTGTGTCCTTAATACATAATTTTTCCTTTTTGAAGTTTTCTTCTGATAAAGGTGTGGTCAGTAGTCTGTTAATCATTGTATGATATGCTGCCATATTTTGTCCATGGGGGTGGTTTGAATCGGAAGTGATAGTTCTTTTAACGACATATATTTTGGCATATATATATATACATTTTTTTGTCGTACGTGCAAGTATGAAAGAAAACTGCATAAAAATGGCGTACGGTAAGATTGTTTTAAGTAAAAGGTCCTTAAAGCCCTAAATTCTTGTTTCAAAAGATTTTGTTTTTATACCTCTAAAAGATAGCTTATAAATCATACTACTACTAAATATTTAAAAAAAAAAAGAAAGTCCAGTCATGGGACTGGCTGTAGTAAGTGAAACAACATTTAAATGCAGATGATTGAGATTGAGGCCTGAGCGTCGATTAAATTAGACAATTTTCATTATATTCTAAAAAAAAATACAATAGTCTTATGGTAACTGAAGTAGGAAACAAAAATTTTTGATTGGAATTTATGTAAATATCGTGTAAAAATCTCATCGATCGTTGTTTTATAAAGAATATAAAAAATATTTAAATATAATAAATAATATGTGTGTAATATAACAATGCAATATAAAAATTTAAAATATGTAATTTTTAATTGAATTTTTAAAATATGTTGAAAAATTAAAAAAAAAAAACTGTAAAAGCTTTACATATTAAAAGACTAAAAACAAAATTAAAAGTATTTTTTATGTATTATTTTTAAAAATTTAAGATACGTTATTTATGTAATTTTTAATTTTAAAATTTTTCAACTTATAAAATAAAGAAAAGATAAAAATAATAAAAATTTAAAATATAATATAATATAACATCACAATATATAAATTTAAAACAAGTAATTTTTAATTAAATTTTTTAATAAAAGCTTTAATTGTTAACTAAAAAGAAAATTAAAAGTATTTTAAAAATAAAATTTTAGTAATAAATCACTTTTTTATTTCCAAAAATTATAACTTTTGCTAAAAAGGTATGCATACAAATTTTGATACTATGTATAGGCACCAATAATCTTTTTTTTTTTATATATTTAGACTTAGATAGGTACCAATATTTCTTTTTTATACACAAACTTAAATTAAAACAATAATTTTTTAAATGACTTAGCTCAATAACCAAAACAAGCAAAATATCTTTAGTTAAAAGAGGTAAAATTTACATTTACTTAACGTATACAAAATTTTGAATAAGAGAGAAAAGGTACAAAATAGATGATTGCCTTTTGCTTTATTCTGTAAAAAAAATTTGCTTTCTCATTATTCTTCTTTGCATTTGTTTACATTCTTTTTATTGGGCAAGGTGGCAAAAAATGTTAGTTCTAATTTAGTTTGTTCCCTTATACGAAGATTAATTCTGATCTTTTATTATTTCAATCTTAACGTTTTAAACATTATTATTTTCGTATATACCTATTAAAAATATTAAATTATAATTACATTACAATAATATAAAATATTATTAATATTTTTGTCAGTAATAATTTGGAGTTACAAACATTATTATTTTTTATTAATTATATTAAATTATAGTAAACCTAAATCTATAATTATAATTGACAAGCATTTAAGAACCTGCGCAGTTGACATCTTTTCATTTTATTTCGATTCTCCTACTGCTTAATGAACTTCTAATTTAATATATAAGATGTATATAAAACAGAAATGCGCACACATTTGAAATTTTTTACTCGTATGATTTTATTATTCAGCAAATACATTATGCATATGTGAGATCTTATGAAAATAATAAACAAAATCAGTTATTATAATTTACATTATGTACTTGCAAATGAATTTATGTACGTATGCCAAAATAAAAACAAAAAAACAAATTCATCTAAAATAAAAAATATAAAAACAACAAAAAAACAAATCACTTGAATTCTTCATTTTTATCTTTTTAAGTAACTGTTTCTGAATTTTGGTTATTTGTAGTAATAATATAGTTTTTATTAAAATTATATATATACATACCTCTTTAATGACAAAATTTTTTATTTTTAGTAATTTGATCCACTAAATGCCACTTACTATAGGGAATATATCGAAAACGAAGCAGTATATGAGGGACGTGTATTTATGTGTCCTAAATAATTTTTTGGTTTATTTTATTTCTGATCAGAGCAATAAGTAATTACATGTCGTATAATCTACAACAACAAAATCCACATTTTATTTTACTTATTATTCTAATTATCCTCATGTCTACGTGTATATTGTCTGTATATTTCTAAAAAACAAAAGAAAAACAGCAACAACAATTTTTTTTTTGTACCTATATTTAGAATGTATATGAATTTATGTATGTATATATTAATAATATTAGTGACTCACAATTTAGCGTGACGCGAGTTTATAACATTTTCCTCACCAACGTCTTATAAGTAAGTTTCACTTACAAAAATAAAACATAATATACAAAGCGAGTGATTTTATGCAGGATGAGTAGATTTTTTGTCTTGAGTGTAAGTATATTCCTTTATTTTCATATTTATTTTAAGTTTTATTTAAGATCTAATACACATTTACTAAAATAAACAAAAAAAAGTATATTAGGATTAATATTTTACTGATCCAAATGGGACACTAAAAAAACATCGCTCTAAATTAATAGATTTAGTATTTAATTTTATTTGAATTTTGTTAAAAAACAAAACAAATTATTTGAATAAAATATTTTCAACCCAACAGTTTTTGTAAAATGCTTAATACTTGTTCGTTAGTTGTATTCGATATCAGACATTTTAAAGCAAAGTATCTACTTTCTTGAATAGGCAGCAAAACTATCTACATTTAAACTATTTCCAAAAATTTCGGGTAAAATTACGCTCGTGTTTTTCTTTTTTTTTTTCTATATATTATCATCATATACACCATGAATCATATCATCCATGAATTGAATACCTATTTCTTAAATCAAACAGAACAAAAAAAATTTGATTCAAAACAATATTTTTTTTTGTTATTTCCTTTCGACATTATTCGCCGTTCTCTTGAAAACAATTTTAAAATAAAAAAAAAACATGAAATTTCTAAAGAGAGATTAATTTTATGTATACAATGTTTGTTATTATTGTAATACTAATAAAATGCCACGCTAACGCAGCAGCGGCAGGACATTGCGTTTTATTATATATATATAACAATAACAATTAAAATTAATAAAACGTCAACTTAAAAAAAATGGGTTGGTGACATCCCCAAACTGAATTTCAAAAAAAGCTTCACCAAGCTGTCAATCTATATTTTTAATATCTATGCGCCATACCAAAAATGCTATAAAAGTTTTGACAATGATGCAAAAGAATGTAGATTGTAAGATTAGATATCTTAATAAATTGTAAGGTAGGTTCTTAGCAAATTGAAATTTTAATTATTGTATATATGCAAATGTATTTCTAAATATTTAGCTGTTTTTTATACCCTTTGATGATATTTTCATTAGATGCTCGTAAAGAAAATTGTTTCCAAATTTACCGAACGTCTAAGTGGACTTTATCAACAGTATTCCGAAAGAATATAACGTTACATTTACTATAGTTAACTTTTAATTTCCAAAAACTAGTATATATAGTCAATTATAACGTTGAACATATCTTGGAACTCTATTTGGCAGTTGGTTGCAGTTCTATTTGCCACAGGACAATTCTGTTATTATTAAGTTGATGAACCTAGTTATGTCAGTTTATTTGGTTATTTATGTGGTCTTATCCTATTAATTTTACAATGAAAAATATAAATTTTAAAAGTTTTATTTCGAAATAGTATAATTTTTGTTTTATTAAATGTTTGTCAAACCACTCATCTTATTGTATTCATGTCATCTTGGATAGTGTTTCTAAGTTCTTCTTCATAAGTTTCGGCGTATTTGAGTACAGCATCATCTGCAAATAATTGTAAAATATTTGTATGTATATCTATATTAATGTGGAATATAGGTAGGACCAAAAATTGATAAACGTTAGACCTCTTTAGTTATACATAATTAATTATAGTTTCTAACTATTTATTTATGTTAGTTATATTAACCTTATTGATTTGTGGCATTTAGGACGTCTCCGAACCTCTCGAACTTGCACTTGATACTCGCCCTAAGCCTGTCGAATCGCATTTGATTTGTTGTCAAAATTTTAGTGTATTCTTAAATACACTAAATAATCCAAAATTAAATTTATTAAAACTGAAAATAAAAAAAATTTACAAAACCTTTGCATTATATTTAAGAGATATGAATGTTAGACAGTATTAAGAAATGAACACAATCAGATCCTGGTCAACACAACACAATCGAATGCTTTTTTTAAATTGAGAAAAACACACGAAACGTAGTATTTGGAATCAATATTTTTAGAGATAAAAGATTAATATTAAGCTTTATTTAAAACACTTTGACAATGTGTGCTAAATAAACAAAAGGAAAACAAATTGTTATCGCACCATGGTCGAATAAAATATAAACTTAATACATCATAATTTTATTATGTAGTTTTATAATTATCAGAGCATGTGTTAAGTCAACATTAATATATGGCAGTGAAACATGGCTCACTTCGGTCAGAATCAAACAGAAGCTACAAGTATTCATCAACAAGTGCTTGAGAATTATATGCAGAATATTCTGGCCGGCAAGAATTAGCAACGAGGATTTATGGATGATAACTGGAGAAGAACCTATCAACAGACAGATAAATAGGAAAAAATGGAAATGGATAGGTCATACACTAAGGAAATCAGAAAGTGATATAGCAAGAAGAGCTCTAGAGTGGAATCCACAAGGACAAAGGAGACCCGGCAGACCATACAACACATGGAGACGCACAATCGATCAAGAATTAACAATCAACAATTATACCTGGGACGATATTAAGGAAGTAGTACTCAACAGAGAGGAATGGAGGTTCACTATCGAAGTCCTATGCTACCACGCGGAGTAATAGGAGAAAAAAAAAAATAATAATTATAAAATATTTTTAATATGATGAAAGACGTCATAAAGTTATAATCAGTTAACGTAATAATTGGTTGTTCAAGTTTGTCTCTACATAATATAAAAAAAACTAATCCGAACATCAGATAGTTAAAGAGTTCACTACGTTTTAATTTAAATTTATTTTCATTAAAATTTCACGCCTCAAAAAATTTAATATGTAGTAATACCTAAACGCCTGCCTTTCAGTCGAAAGGTCCCGGATTCGTGTGTCATTGGTATAAAATAAGTGGTAATAAAAATAATAGGTTTACATAGGGTAAAGGACAGTTTGAAAGTTCGTCTGCATATTGATGTATAGGTAAATATAAAAAAATAAATTTGTCAGTTGAAAATCTTGCTCTTTATAAACATCTACTAACTCATAACAAGATTAAAGATAATCTGTCAATATTTGATTTGAATTATATTCACTTTAAAAAATGGAGAGTTAGAGTAACTGAAATTCTTGCAAAATGTAAAACTTATCCTACCAATCCTTCGAATTTAAAATTAATTTACTTGTCATTTAAAATATAAAAACACAACATCAACAACAACCAATTTTATTTTTAAGATGCCTACCTATTATTTTAGTCCTTTAGTTTGGCTACATTAACAACGAAAATTATTAACGACTAATATTTGCTCAATATTAATAAATGGTTTGTGTCACTGCTATAATATAAATTTTTTTTTTTTTTACCATAAATTGTTTTAGTAATGCATGACATCTATCGGTTAGTAGCTCAAATAAAATTACAAATAAATAACTAAATAGTTTTCAACCTTTTGCTAATCACATATTCAACGGTTTTTATTTAAAATTTAGCGGTACGATTTAACGGTACATAAATATTAATTATGATAATTTTATAAAATATGTATGCTTGATTGCTTGGTAATTTTTTTAATAATGGAACGGTAAATTTTTTTAATAATGGAACAGTTGATAAAAAGGTTACTATTCTGACACAATATTATTATATTGTGTTTGTGCGAACATATTATTTGCAATTTTTTTCATTTAATGGAAATTATGGCAATTATTTTTACTATTTTAGCAAAAAAAAAGAGAAATAAAATCAAATTTGAAGTTGGCTTTACTTCCTTTCTTCCATTTTATCTTTCAGTCAATAAATTTATTTTATAAATCAAAATACAAAGCAAAAGTTCAAATGACGTTACGACAGCAGACACAGGAAAATGTTCGCAAGAATATAATAGAATAAAATACCATCGCTGAATTTGCTACATGAACAAACACAATGTTAGCGCGTCTACTGACAAATCAAGGCATGAATGTATAGAATTAGTGAATTTTTAATTTGGCACTATGACATTTTGTAACTTAAGTTAATAGTTTAAAATTCAGTTTCGAAAAAAGAGAAATGAAGGCAACAGCTTGACAGCCAACAGCCTGGAAGAAGCTTATTAAAAAATTGATATCTTTAAAGTCCTAACTACAACATAGATGCTGTAAATTTTTTTTCAATCATTATTTGAAATTAATAATTTTAATGTATTCATTTTTGTCATCACTGAAAATAAAATTTTACACAAGAAAAACTTTCCATTTTAGAAGTTTTAATGTTATGTCTTGATATCAAATCTATCCCAACTCGTCAATATTGAAAACTTAGGAACCACATGTTTTGTTGGTACTAGTTGAACTTTTGATCTGCCGTTTACTCTGTCATATATGGAATAAATGCCAGAAATTTGAAGAAAGTACTGTATAGTTACATTACGGAACGATAAACATCTTAAAAAAGTAATTGTCTACTTGATAGCAAAAATGAAAAAAATATTATTGATATAAAAACTACATCTGGGTCATAGCGTGACCCGAAGAACACATGTGTATACACATACCACAACTATATATAGAGCACATGTAAAATAGACAAAAACTAGCCTAAATTTATGCACTAGGAAGAAAGTATGAATTTAATAAAACCGATTTTAACCGAACGATTTTTTCACATAAAACTACTTTAGGTCATCAAATGACCCAACGGTAATAGAAGGGCTAATAAAATATTAACATTATGTATCTGATTTATTGATTAAATTATAAAAACAATATTGTAAGTGATTGAACAATTTTCTACCTAAAATCATTTAAGGTGGTCATTCCATAAGTTTGCAGTTATAAAACAAAGAAAAAAAAACAGGACATTCTTCGTTGGTATGTAGGTAACTTCCATTATTGATAAATATAAAACGGTGATTTTTGGTTTGTTGGTATTTAATTTTCAATGTTTTTTGTGTAATTTTGGTTTGTGGAACGTGTAAATATTTTAAATGTTTTAAGTATTCACCACCATTTTGCATATTTTTATTTTTAGCTGAAAAAGGTGTTCGTCTTTTCCACAGTTTAAATTTATGCTTCAATGAAATAAGGATGCAAAGCTTTTATTATTAATTTAGTACCATAGTTTGTCCAAATCCAGTGAATAAAGAAACTCCTCTTGGTAGTTCATTTTCATTGGTAAGTGTATCTATCCATTTGTAAATATATAGAGCCCCTGGAATACTCTGCAATAGTTTCTGATTAATAAAACGAACTGCCACATTTTTGCAGCTCATTCCCATAACCAATTCATATAGCCATGCAAAATTTTTGTACTGATTAGTAAAATACTTTTTTAGTCAACTCTTTAATATTTTGACGGTTTTACTGATCGTTCCTATTTCAATTTGGACATTTAAGTCTTCTAACATTTTTTTTTTCCATCAAGCTGTATTAAATTTATTAGCTGATTGCAAATGTTATTTATACGAAAACGGTAACACTCGTATTTTTTTATTTTTGAAATAGTATCGGAGTGTTGATTTTCAGATCTATAACACTTTTGATTTTTAAAATATGCCTGATAGGCGCTAGGACTTCAAAACTCTACCTTTAAAACTATGGGCGTGTATAGCGAACAAACAAACAAACTGATCCTTTTATAAGTATAGATTAACTATTAGATATTTATATCTATTTGTTTGAGTTTAGTAACTGAGAAAATTTTGATTAGAAATTGAGAAATTGATTTGTTTTTTTAAAAAACAGAAGGAATTGTAGATGATTAAATTCATTTTAAATATTCTAAGTAAGGTTAACGTAATTGTTTTTTCATTTCAAGATTCAAGGTCATTCATTACATTTAGATACATAACATACGTAAATAATTTAAAATGAATGTAAGGATACTGAAATTATTTTGAAAATATTTCAAAAATTCATTACAATAATGTAGGTTTGTATTATGTGGGTTCGCTTATTTAAATTACACTATCATCGTATTTGAAGGGTAAATTTAAAACTAAAATTTAATCGTTTTTGAATTTATATTAACTTTTGGAGTACAAGTACAATATACGATTACTTATTTTGAAGTACGTATGTATGTATGTACTACACGATTTTCTTTTTTAATCAACAAAAATGTTCATTTGAATTTGAATCGAATAATGAAGGTTAATATCCTTTGGTGAAATAGGTATTACATATTTTGGTACATGATCGTAATTGCGACTCAATGTTCAAATTAAATTATTGAAGGATAAAATTTTAATAATTTTGAAATAATTTTCATTTTGACTTCCCATTTAATATGTCGGTACAGTTGTAAATCGAAAAATATCAATTTTAATATTAAGAGAATTTTTTTTTTCTCTAATATCCTTTTCGTCAAAGTATGTCAAAAACTGTTCAGCTTTATTGTATACTAGATATCTATTATTATTTTAATATTATTTAGAAAATTTCAAAATATTATAAAAATAAAAATAAAAAAAATAAAAACAAGAATAAAATTAAATAAAAAATTTTTTAGAATTATGCTAATTTCGTCATTTCTATGAAAAATAGCTACAATAAGGATATAAAAAGAACGATGAAAAATTTAATAAATTAATGTTATTAAGCGAGTTATTAAATTTCAATTTAAATTTTAGTTCAAAAAATAAAATAATTTAAAATTCAAGTGAAATTAAATAAATTTATTGTTTTGTTTGATCTTTCGAATTTTATTTCTAAGCAAAACATTTTTATGGGGTCGAATTTTAAATTTGAATTTAATTTTAATTCAATGGCATTGCTTAGAAGAATCCTATAAATTAAAATAAAAATAAAATTAAAATTGTTAAATAGATACCTTCCATACGGTTTTCATTGGAATTGGAAAAGCTTACCATTATTTAATTGAAATCATTGAAAAGTTTTCAAATGTGGAAATAATTTTTTTGAGGATAATTTTATGCGTATTAAATTACGATTCCATGACGTTTCATAAATCCCCATTTTCTAAAAAATTTTTTTTAAATTTATTTTTTAAAACTTTTTTATATTATTTAAAATCTGTATACTAAAATATAATAAGTAGATATATATAGTTTGTCGTGGAGTAGTACGCCCGATGGTTTAACCACATACTTCATTAATTTAACCTTAAAATAACCTGAATTAAATTTTTGACGGTCCCGCTTCTTGTCGCAGCTCTGATTTGGATAAAAATTGTAAATAATGACTTACTTTATTAATAACTAAATTAATTACTTAGGACTTATTATAAACAATATTTTTAAATGGAATGATCATATAGAATTTAAAAAATTAACTCCATACATATTTATTCTACGAAAACTAAGAAATTATTTTGATAAAAAAAACATTATTTATAATATACTCATCATATATTTTATCTAATACAATGTATTTAAAACCTATTTGGAGCAATGCTCCGCATTCATATATTGGAAAATTGAATGTCATCCATAAGAAAGCCATCTTCCTATAAGACATCCCACAGAATTACTATACTCTGATCGTTATATAAGATTAGAAAACATCAGAATACGGGAAATATACTTCTTGGCATATAAAATAATTATATCAAATAAAACAATATGATCAAACATAATTTCTTACTAAATCGAAATATAGATATGTAGAGTTATAATACGAGAAACAAAACTAACTTCTATCTATCATTATTTAGAACTGTTGTACAAAGAACTAACTGCGTTTATAGTTGTTTGAATCTCTTTAATGAATTGCCCGATCAGCTTAAGAATATGACCTCATATAGTCTATTTAAAAAAAAAATAAGGGAATTACTTTGATCAAGTGAAACATAGTATACATAAGTGTAGAACAAAATTAGTGGAAAATTAAAAATGTTATACTACTTAAGAGTAAACTTAAATATTTTCTATAATAACTAATTGCAAGAATAAAATTACCAATCACAATATAATAAGAATTTAATAATTTTTACAACAATTGAAAATAGAATGTAAAAAAAAAAAAAAACAAACAAAATTGTTACTTGAACTATAAAACTATAAACAATACGACCATTCAGCTTCGGTTAAGGTCTAAATAAATCAAGGCTTGTAAACACTAACTATAATATTATAAGCTTAAACTTGAATTGAAACAAAATTAAAAAAAAAAATTGTTGGGTCGATTTGGTTTAAATTTGCTACTTATTTTTTATATCTCATTACAACTTTTTTTGTCATCCGAAAATTTGAAGGTTCTGCTTTTGTTTGAATAAAAAGTCACATTTTCGATACTGCTAATTTACTGCCAATTTACATTTGTCTAAAATTATTGAACTTAATATTTACTTATCGTGACTTAAAAGGATAAAAGATGTACATTAGATAATTTGTACATTAGAAAAAAATTAATGATTCGACTTTCGATTGTAGAGACCTAGATGAATGATTCAAAGTGATTTAAAATGGGTATGACATATGTTTTAAAAAACAAACATTTTCTTACATTATCTTATTTGGCTGCCATTCTTCATAAGAAATGTTCGAAAGTACTTGCAAACACTAATGCATCTCAGTAAGAAGTCAAAATTCATTCAAGTTTGGAATGGTGTCATAATTCCAAAGTCACAAAATTTATTGTAATTAAATTAAAACAAAGTGTATTCGTTGTTGTATCGTTTAATTTTTAACTCATAGTGAATGTTTTTACAATTCTATTTTATATTTATGCATTTTATGTTTCATGACGATCGACAAGGAATGTGCAGTGTCAGCGTTATCATTATTATAAATTCTAAGTTACGTGTAATTTTAGAATTCAGATTTTTGAATGCAAATTAAGATAAGGATAATTTAAGTTAAATTACATTAATCTATTTTTTTAACCCTCTCGCACGTATGCGTATTATAATAGTTACATATTTGTAACTAAATTTTTTTAGAGCTCTAACTTGAGACTTTTCTTAGGTTTTTGCTTCCAACACAAAATATTTTTTTTCTGCTTTTATTGTCTTTCGGAAATTGCATTTTTTACGGACTTTAGTTGTGCAGTTTAAGTTGAACTGCAATCTGAGTTGTCATGAGTTACAATTTTTTAGAAACTTTTGCCAAATCCTCATTTTATTATGCTTCAAAGTACTTCACAAATTTAAAGTAGAGTTTTGGTGATTTTTCTTTTGGCTAATTTAAACTATTCTTTTTGATTTTTTTATAGTTCGAAGAAAAATCCAGTAAGTATAAATTGAAACAATATATTGGTACACATATTCAATTGTTCTTTTTATGCACCATGTACACACATTTGTTACCCAACTATTTACACTAAAATAATTTTATTTTTGTTTCGATAATTTGTTTTGACAAAAACTAACTTTGAGAAGAAAAGAACAAAAAGAAGTCTATCAGATTTGATATAATATAATATAGCTATATAATTTATGGAATATGCTGTAGGCTCTAGGTGAAACATTATTAAAATTAATTAAATATTAAAACTCTACACTAAGAGAAATAATATGTTTATTCAATGGGTTGCGAGAAATATATTATGGGTTACTTTAAACTTATTGTGTTCGATATAGTTGAAAAAAACATTTGATATGATAATGAGAAATATAACCATGGTTTATAGAAACGTATTATTATATTTGTGTTAAAAATATTATAGTTAATCGAAATATATACCTACGTTGTAATAAGTTATGGTTGCTAGAACTATATATATTCACAAAAAATATAAGCCAACTATAGATTATATTGCTTACAAAAATATTATGGTTGTGGATATCATAATAATATGGTTATAAAGCTCATAATCCAGTAGTTGTAACAAACATATTTTGGTTAAAGAAATAATATTGTAGTTGTTTTACAAACATTTGTAGTAATATTAATCATATTGTGATCGAAACAAACATGGTATAGGTGACCTATGATTGAAATAATCATATTACGGTTGAAGTAATCATATTATGGTTAAAGTAACTATAATATTATTTATTTCATTTATTTATTTATTCAATTCTTAATGTTAGTATACATAAGACGATTAGTCTTTATAAGAGTATACAAATAAAAATTAATAAAAGAAAATATTAATTTAAATACATACTTAACTTACAACTAAACCAGACAAATAATTTACAGATAATAAAGCAATTAATTCAATTATAATAAATTAAACAAACTTAAAAAGAACACAAAAAAAAATAAAATAAAAAGAAAAAGAAAAATAATAAAAATATTTAATTCAATTCAAAGTAACTTATTAAAAACATGAGAAAGAACAAAAAAAAAAATAAGACAATAATTCTTATAATACCCAAGTATACATTGACTTAGACCTTACATTCTTTCCTCCTTCAACTATAAAAAATAAAACAATATATTGTTGCTATATTAACTATTATCTAAGGTTTTAGTTTAAAGTATTCCCAAGACAGCTCACTAAACTTGTTAATAGATAATTCACAGCTACTGTACTTGGCAATGCATTCCATTAATATTGCAACTCTTACAAAGAACGATATATGTCTAAGACTGCCATTGTGACACGGAACAATTAAATTCACACCCATGGGTGATCTTGCAAATATCAACTTATTGTGTAAGTATATAGGTGTGGCTTTAGAAATTATTTTGTTCATGTAGTATATATATCTGTAATTCAAGAAATTTTTACATTATTATGGTTGAAGTCATCATATTACGGTTGAAGTAATCATATTATACCTAGTTGGCGTTAAATTAAAATGCTTCAAAAATAAAAGTCACTTTAATATTCAGTGTTCTGTTGTTCTTTGCGAAGTTAAAACGTTTTTTCAAATATAAGAGTAATATAAAAACTCTTAGCTGATGGATATAAAATGGGTAAGTGTTTGCATACATTTTACGACAACATTTTATAAACTCATTTCATGACAACATTTTATAAATTTTTCTCTAAATTTTGTAGAAATGGAAGTACTTATAATATTCAAGTGGAGAAAAGATTGCCTGTGGAAATATTTCGATATAGGTTGAAATGATTTATTTAATTAATAAAAAATAATTAAAAAGAATAAATTACCTAAGAAAAGGAAACTATACAGGTTAGTTAAATTATGATTACATATTATTCATAATATTCTGTTCAATCAAACATTTACTTATTTTTATGGCAATTTATTAAATACAAAAGTTGAGGCTTTCTTTAGAATCTCTTGTCAGATGCTATAATATAAGTGCTTTTTAATTTTCAGGTAATCTTAACTATTACAGTACACTTTATGTTTTTAATTTTTTATAGTCATCAATATAGCTGAAGATGATGAATTTAAAATTTATGTTATCAAAGCTGATGTAGAAAGCACAAATTTAACAAAATTTAACATTTATTGAACATTTATTTATTACAATTGACAGGAAAATATAATCCTCTAGAAATTAGCTATAATGTGCTTTTATTTCAAATATATTTATTTTTTTTTTCAATTCAAGATAATGTTACTGCAACTATAATACAAGTTTGTGAGAATAATATTATAATTGGACCTATTACCAATTATGTTTGGTGTAAATATAAATATTTTCCATTCAACCATATTATATTTATTTTTAACATAACATGTTAGTGAATCATATTTAAAAAAACAATATTATAGTTGAGAACCAAATATCGTATTGTATAGAAAATAACTATAATATGTTTACTCCAAACATAACTAGCTATTTTTGTTTCAATCATAAATAATATTGTTTCAAACATAATTGTGTCTCTAAATATAATAATATTGTTGTGTGATCTAATTTTTGTGTATAAGAAACTTTTTAGCTTAGTTTAAAACCAATTACATGATGTATTTGTTATGTAACTATAGTTTCTAACAATATAATTGTTCTTTAATTTTATAGTTGAGCCAAACATATTTTTTTGCTCAGTGTAGGAAACTCAGTCTTCTGATGATGGTATAATAATCGAAATAGATTAAGATATTTAATAAAATTGTGAAATATACCTAGAGTTTTCATATTTATTTATTACTAGCTGTACCCGGTCCACGTTGCTGACACAAAGTCCCTATAATAGAAATACCTAATTTAAAATAATTTTTGAAAGACATAAATTTAATCTTATTCATTCATTTTATTTTAAGAAAAAATATAAACTAATATTTGAATACAATGTGTAAAATTTTTTTAATTAATTAATAATTAACATTAATTAAAAAAAAAATTTAATATTTAAATACATTAATAATTATTTATAATAATATGTTGTTATTTAATTATTTTTATTATTTTTTCAATTTATTATCCAATTTATTGTAACGCTTGTTAATTAATAAAAATTAAAACCTAAAAAACAATATCTGCTTATTTCTTTTAAAACTACTAACAATTTTAGAAAAAGGATGTCATTGTTGTATTTTTGAAGGAGTACCTCGATAGGCTTCGGTTTTTCAAAATAATTTCTTGCAAAAACAACTATTTTTTAAGTTGAAATAATAATAAAGTTATAAAAAATAATAAATTGTCAAAACAAAACGAAAAATCTCTCAGAATTTATATATGAATCTCTATTAAAATTACCCAAAATTTTAGAAAACGTATATTTTATTTATGAGGGAGTACCTGAAATACAATTTTCAGTTACATAAAAACTTTAATTTTTTAAATATTCCTGATAGGTGATGGAAGTTGTATGGCTGTTACCCGAACCACTCAGATTATTGGAAAACGGTAAGAGACTGTGCTCATTATATTTGTAATAGGTGTTGGAGTTGTATGGCAGCTGCCGGAACCCCTTAAAATTTTGAGAAACGGTAAGAGACATATTGTTTTAGTTTTGAAGCTGTACCTGAGTACAAATTTTCAGCTCTGCAACACTTTTGGTTCTTAAAATATTTAGGTAGGTGCTGGAAGTTGTATGGTAGCTGCTCGAACCCATCGGTATTTTCAAAAGCGGGTGAGGCCTATAACCTTCTCTCCTATTCCAGTAATATACTCTGAAAATTTCATCCAAATCGATTCAATAGTTTTCGAGTCTATAACAAACATAAAGACAGACATAAAAAGTTTCATTTTTATAGATATAGCTATATACATATACTAGAAGAAACCCCCGAGTACATACCCGGCCCAGTAAAAGAAAGGAATTTTTCTGTGAAACGGCACAATAAAATGATTTTTATACAATTATACATTTGACACGTTGAAAGTATCTGACCACAATATATAGAATAGTAATATTAATACCAAACCACAAAAACATAAAAAATGTTCAAAATTTTAAGTTAATATTAATTTTAAAATAAAATATCAAAACTATCAGATAGAATTAAACTTTCTTTGTAAGATTTAATTTGTTTTTATTATTTTTTATTTCTCGAGGGAAGGTGAAAGCCTCGAAAAATACTAAGCAGGCCGCGCATGTAGGTTGCTTAGCTATGTGGAACACTAACCCACTAAAACCACCGAAACTCTTTGCCATAATTGATATTATTAATCGATTAATTGATTGTCGCGTTAATAGGGAAAACGTGTGTCGGAATGTTATGAAAAAATAGATTCCGATAATTTTATTAAACCATTAATCATACCTATGGGTTAGTACCGTTTCCCAATTATTATGAGTGCGTTTTAAAATTCATCATATAGGAAACAATTGGATAAAATTAAGTATTCTAGACCTGGTAGGCAACATTGTCATATTGTCAGCCTCCAGGTATGCAACATTTTCAGTTACAGTGTCGTTGTCAGTAGCTTTCCCCTATCTTGGTCCTGCTAGAATTTTGGATTTTTAGAGCAGTGGATTGTGTAGAGCTGACCATGGGTGAAGGTAGGTTGAGGAAGATGAATTCCGGCTCTTTGAAATGTTTGACCTTGTGATTTATTGATTGATATTGCATATGCAAGGCTTACTGGAAATTGATGTCTAATAAATTCTTATAAAATAGTTTTCATTCTATATCTGATTTTTTTTTTTATTTTATAAATAAAAGAGTTAATTTTCTGAAGATTAACCTATTATAATGTATTAATATTATTATTCTATACATTGTTTTCAGATAATTTAAACATATCAAATGTTCAAAATTTTCTTGATTTGACTACTAAAGTGCTCAAATTAAAAAAAATATACCTACGAAATTTTTGCATAAAAAGTTTCGGAACAAAACAGATCAATTTAGAACTATTTTAAGCAATCTACTCAAACGATAAGAGCACTTTTGGGCAAAAAAGTTGTATTAACGGAAACTACTGAGCACAACAAATTTTTTTACTCTAGATTTTAATAAATATTATATTTTTGTTCTTATAAAAAAAATAATTGTCACAAAATAATTGTTTTAAAAAAATTCAATCATTCCATTTTCGAAGTACTTCAAATTACTTTGAAATAATTTTAAATTGAAAAAGGAATACAACTAATGAAATCATATAGATATACATATCTCTGATTTGCTATACGGTTTAATGGAAAATCAGCATCATTATAAATTGTATCCATCATTTCAATTTATCCTTGGTAGGTAAATACTATATTTTATTTTTGTATTGATTTTACTTAGAAAACAACAGTATACGTAAATAACAATTCATTAAAAAAAAAAAAAAATTTGTAGGTATGTTAAAATGTCTTACATGGGGTGAAATTTTAAATTGAAATTTCTAATTAAAAATTAAAAAAATTTAAAAAAATATATAATTTTGCTTATAGTGAAACGTACTTTTTCAATCTATAAATTAAACATACTTAAATTATTTTCAAATTCAATTATTTTAATTTCGTATTTGCAAATGACTATGACCAATGAAAGAAATTATCAAACGTATTCATATTCATATAGAACTATCTGGAACAGGTTACTGAATAAACATAATATTTTACTATTTTTCTTGTATGAACTTTAAATTTTAGTTTGATTATTGGCCGTCAGATGATTTTTTATGTAGATACAAATAAATATATAATTTTGCTCCAGGTTTTTTTAAAAATAAATCTTTAAATAAGATATTTTAATAACTTTTTCAAAACTTTTTACATTTAAAAAATAAAAATTTTAGTTATAAATTAAGATATGTTTCTTTTTTATTAAAAGTAAATATTATAAAATCTGTAAAATAAATTTTAACAATAAAATTTTAACATAGGTTCGATCTACATAACATTTCACCAATATACTAATAAGATTTCCTAACCAAAATACAGTACAAATTATATTATATTTATTGTACCTACGTTTTAGTTGTTTGAGTATATATATGTAGGTAGGATAAACGCTAATTGGTATAATATATTATATTATATGCAAACATCTACAGGATACATCATAGTGTCAAAATTGTCAACTGTGAATACATTCTATGTATGGATAACTAATAAGTATTGATTGGTTTGCTTAGATTTATATTAAACTAAACGCTTTCGTATTTTGTTGAAATAATTGAGAAGAGAGTAATAATTAAAAATTACTTTTTTTTTATTAAAAAAATATTGTTACATAATATAATATAATATAATATATTAAAAATTATTATTATAATACATAATGATAAAAAAAAAAAATTTGAATTAATAGACAATCGAACTCACAAAAATTTGGGATATTAAAATCTATATTAATATATTACCATACTAATTAATTTTTTTTTCCTACTAAAATTGCAAAAAACCAAATGCGATAAATAAAAAAAAAAATAAGAAGAATTTGACTGAAAAGAGAATCGGCAAAAAAAGTTGATTGAATGAAAAAAAAACTCAGCACACGAAAAACCACGAAAGTGTGCCTTCAAAATCGTGCTCTTGTGTATTATAATATAGACTAGTGGCCCCTGTTGAGTAATTATATTTCAAGTTGAAGTCAAATTTAAAGTTTTTAAAAAAACAATAATTTACGTACTGACATAGACTTCGCACGATATAGCAGAAACCACTCGTGTTTAATAAAAAGTTTTGTGGTTAGTAAGTTTTATTTAGGACACATAAATACACGTCCCTCATATACTGCTTCGTTTCCGATATATTCCCTATAGTAAGTGGCATTTAGTGGATAAAATTACTAAAAATAAAAACTTTTGTCATTAAAGATGAAAAGGTGTCTACTGCGCAGGACCTTAAATGCTTGTCAATTATAATTATAGATAGGTACTCTAACTCTACTATATAAAATAAATTTGCTAGTCATATGAACAATTTAACTAGTCATATGAACAATTTAACTGATTTTTTTTGTTTTTGCTTTTTTATATTTTTTATTTGAGATTAATTTGTTTCTTTGTTTTTTTTTGGCATATGTACATAGATTCATTCGCAAGTACATAATATAAAATATAATAACTGATTTGTTTACTTTTGTTTATTATTTTCATAAGATCTCACATATGCATAATGTATTTGCTGAACAATAAAATCATAAGGGTAATCAATTTTCAACTGTGTGCGCATTTTTGTTTTATATACAATCTTATATATTATATATATTAGAAATTCATTAAGGAGGAGGAGAATCGAAATAAAATAAAAAGGTGTATACTGCGCAGGACCTTAAATGCTTGGCAATTATAATTATGGATTGTACAAATAAAAATTTGATTATCACTCTTTATTAAAATTTAAGTGAAGTGGAGCAAGGTTTGTGTCTGATAGTATTTTGTTTTTTAAATTACGATTGTTCTCATTTCTTATTGTAAAGCGTATTTTATTTCAACCGTTTTTTTTTTGTATTCTGTATTTAGACCTGTCCGAACGTATGAAATGCATAGCTCCGTATAGGTTAATATGAAATACATTTATTTGGTACCGTTATTGTAACCAAAAATATTTTGTTCGGCCACATATAACTGTTTCTATATGTATTTGTTATCTTGGTTTGTTTAAGGTAGTGGTCTTACAGTTTCCATTAACACAGAGAGATATAAAAGTTGCTTTACAGCACTCAAATAAAGTAGATGTTAATTTTGGTTGGTGTTTTTTTTTTTCTTCTATGGAGGTGGCCCTAATATGTCAGAGCCGGCATGTAGGCTTTTTAGCCCTTTATGCCGTCCTCCACTCCTCAACTTAGTCGACCCTTTTGATAAAGGTTAATAGGTTTGGGGGATTTATCCTGCAGAAGTTTTCTGAGGTTATGTAGTGCGTTTCCAGCAGCCTGAGTTTCAGCCTTGAAAGAGCTAAGCACTCTCCTACAACGTGTGTGGAGGTTTCTTCCTCTTCCAGACAGTGTCTACAGGTTGGGTCGTCACTTAGTGCTAGTCTACACATATGTTTATTCATGTGGTTATGACCAGTAAGTATGCCCACCATCTTCCTACAGTGGTTGGTGTTAATATCCACTTTATTTGTCTTCGTTTAATAAGTTATTTTTTTTTAATCAAATCAAAATTAAACTAAATGCAGTATCAGATGGTCCGCTTTCTTTAACCGTAAGAATGGCATATTAGGCTTTAGAAATACCCTTTGAACTTCATAATGTGGATTTCGTTAAAAGTGAACATATGTCGGAAGAATATGCTAAGTTGAATCAACAAAAGGAAATTCCTGTATTAGATGATGATGGTTTTTATTTATCGGAAAGTATTGCTATAATGCAATATTTAAAGTGCGATAAATATCGTCCAGAAAGCTCTTTATATCCTAAAGATCCTAAGGAGAGAGCAATAGTTAATCAAAGATTAAATTTTAACATGGCGTTTTATTAGAACAATATTGGACAATATGTTATGGCTCCGTTTTTTTTTGATTATCAAAGAACTGAACTTGGATTGAAAAAAGTTCATATTGCATTAAAAACTTTTTAAACATATTATTTAGAACGTTTGGGAACTAAATATGCTGCCGGAAATAATTTAACACTAGCAGATTCTTCCCTTGTCTCAATAATAATTTGTTTAGAAGCAATTAACTTCAATCTTGATGATTATCCTTTAATTCAGAAATGGTATGCAAGTTTTAAATTCGAACATGCCACACTTTGGGAAATTGCTGAAGAAGGAATGAAAGAAATTGCATATTTTGAATAAAATCCACCATATTTAACTGGAATGAATCATCCAATTCATCCAATAAAAAGAAAATAAGTGAACATTTTTCTTATATTAATATTAAAATTTTGTTCGAGCTTAATTTTGTATACTTATTTTACTAAAACATTTTTAAAATTTGTATTTTTAAAAAAATAAAAAATAAAAAAAAAAACAATATCAAATACCCGGTGTGTTATTTTTGTAATAGAAAATTATTCTTTAGTTTTTGATGTTATTTTATGTAGTTTACATTATAAACAGTGTTTCACGTATTTTGGTATATCTTTAGTCATATTTTTCAATTTATAATTTGTTTTTTAGTACTTTGATTTAGGGATGATCGCCAAAAATTGGTATGTTTTGATTATTTCCAGTTGATTTTTTTCATCAACTATTTGTATTAATTTTTCTGTTAACCCAGTTCGTAATTTTTTTATGACATTTATTGACTATTTTTATATTGCTGGCCTCTTTTTCTAGCCTTCTTAGAAGCTGATCAACCTTACCATTATCAATCCATTTTTGTTCAGTCTTAATTCCTTTGACTGCTACTAAGTGCAAAATTAACCTGTATATGAAACTTTAACATCCTGTACATGAAAATTTAATAAAACAAAAAATTAACAATTTTTGAAAACTAAAATTTTGAATTTAATTAATTTAATTTTCGATATGAATTCAAAATTTATGCGGCAACATGCCATCAATTGACTATATTGTATAATTCGAGAAGATAAAAATGAAGAAGGAGAAGTAGGAGGATAACAATATTAATTGGATATATTTATTTACATTCATTCGTTTATGTTCACATTCTAATATTCAAAATACATTATATTAACTTCCAACAATCTAACGATCCAAAGGTATATTGAAAAAGAAAATAAAAATAAAAATATAAAAATTTGAAAATTGAACAAAGGATATTTCGTACATAATAGTTAGAGTAAATTACAATCACCTGCTATCATCATCATCATCATCTGCTATTTATTACGAAGAGCTGATTATGTACATACATACATATTTAACTGCTTTAACAAATTATACCAATATTATTGTATACAATGAAAACAACCAAGTACCATATATTATTACAGTTACAATAATCTTTCATCATTTAATGACGCATTATTAAATATGAGAGTTGCACACGTTGCACAGTAATTTAAATATAGAGAATGCACGTTCACACAGAGCGAGTTTCATATAAATTTTCCCATTGTTGTAATTTGCTTTTTTATATATATCATTTGTTGCACACTAGAAAGAGAAAGAACAAATAAAATATATAAAATGCAACCTCATACCCACCTGTATAAAAATTTTAAAAAAATATTTCTCATTTAATTTTGATGCACCCTTTACTTCATCATCATCATTCTGCGCCACCTTCATTTTCACCATTTTATATAATGTACTGTTATATAGATAAATCTTTGATGACAATGTTTCATTTTGGTTGAAATGTTGTTAGCAACCATTTTAACGTTGAAGATTATCACTTTTGTTATTTTGTTAATGCAAGAAAAAAAAAACAAAAAAAATTGTTTTAAAAGTGATCCGAAGAATGGTTTCTTTCTGTTTATATGGGAGGGTTTGAACTTTCTTATAATATTATTAAGTATCTTTCTGATGAAGGGTTTAAACTTTATGATGCTTATAAAAAAACATTTTTTTTTTTTATATAGGGGATCATAAAAAACGAAATTACATTGATTTTGTTTATGATATTAGTTGAAAATGTTATCTCGACGTCATAGTTTTGATTTAAGAAAGAGTATAGACTGTATCAACCCCTAGTAAAGGATGATTTGTAACTCTTATTTATTTTATTTTTCATTTATGATACTCAAAATTGTAAAGAAAGCGATGCAAAAAGCATTTTGGATATTAATCCCCATTAACTATAACTTGATCATTAAATTGGTAAACTTAAATAATTTTTCTCATGTTTTAGTAGTTGGTTTGGGGAGGAAAATTTGTCCTCTACACTTTTAATATAAAAGTCAATTATTTTATTTTTATCTTAAGGAAAATATATATTTAATTTAATTAGAGATGATCAAACTCGGAAGGGGAGAATATAACAGGCAACATTGTAGTTGAATAGGAAATTCTTCTAAAGTACCAACTTATCATAATTGTTAATGTTCTTAAACCCCATACGTTGGCTAACAAAGTGGAGGGTCTAAAGATATGTTTTATAGTTTTTGTATCCATATTTTGTCACATTATATCCAATGTAATGTTCTTGCTTTCATCGTCACATTGTGAATCCAATTAACTCTAGTAGTTCTCTTGAACAATCAGGATCCAACCATGATGTAGTACGAAGGATAGGAAACGAAAAGGTAACAAACAAATTGAAATATAAGCTATTTGTATGATAAGTATCATTAAAGAGATTTAGATTGTTTAAACAAGGATATAATATAGATAAATCGATCCTATATTCTAGTCTGGCACGGAAATGTTTCCGTGCTTGGGGTTTGTTTATTATTAATTATTATTAATTAAATATTATAATTTTTTTAAGCTGCTAAGATATAAATAAATGAAATTAGAAATTACGGATCGTAATATTGTCGCATGAGTTCTCTTTTGCTCCATGCGCAGAAAAGTATATTCCGAGATAATCGAAAAAGAAAATTTGAACATTGAAGAAAAAAATTTGAACCAAAAAACTGTCGAAATTTTAACCTAAAGCCTATTGATTACTCAACCCTTAACCACTGTTGTAAAATCAGTCACACAAACACTGTTTTAGTGCCGCAACGGCTCTTATGTAAGTTTCATATAAGTAAATGAAATGCAGTCAATAATTTGTTTTGAAGTCATTTTATTCTCATAAAAATAACAAACATATAATTATATTTTTCTTTTAAATAACAAAAATTAAATATTTATTTCATTTTAAAGTTTGTCATAATTTGTCATGTGAAAGTTTTCGATTTTCTGATTTTGATTGATTTTTAGGTTTTTTGGCACGCTCTTTTATATGGTGTAATCAGTTTTCGCCTATATTTTTTTAATTACAGAGATATTCAGTATGCAGAAAAAAACGCTACATACGACAAATTTACATCTAAAATAGGAATTTCGTAAACAATTGTTGTATGTGTCTTTTTTCCATACACATACGACAATTTGTATCGGAATTCGGGCAATTTGTATTGTACAATTTATTGTTGTATGTATATACAATCCTACATTGTATTTATGGAATATTATAATATCAGTATTCAGCTCGGTCACTAGAAACCCAAAAAAATAAAAAACTGTTTGGTGGCACAAAGATCTGGATAAGCTAAAAAGAAAGACCAAAAAACTTCTGAACCGAGCCTTATAAGCTTGTGAAGAAGATGATTAGAAATCCTATAGCGAATCAGAAGATGATTGGAAATCCTATAGCGATGGAATACAAAGGATTGATTCGGAAATGAAAGAAACAATCCTTTGGAAGATTCTGCAAGGGAATCGAAGATATTGCAGATAGAGCGGCCTTGCTTAAGGCTCTGCAAAGGGATCCAGTGGCAAATTTACACAATCTACAAACATCAGAAGGATTCTACACAGCATCGAAAGAAGAAAGATGTAGATCAATCTTTGTTACACACTTTCCGGGAAGTAGACTCGATGACTCACCTCTAGAGGATACTATCCAGATCCAAATCGTTCGAATTGGTCTATAGCAAGAAAGATAATATAGCTTGAGATCTTAGACTGGGTTATCAAATCTTTCGAACCCTACAAAGCTCCTGGGCCAGATAGAATCTAGCCTATTATGCTTCAAAAGTGCAGGAAAAGCATAAGTAAATGGCTCTCAAGAATTTGCACAGCCTGCATAACCTTTACATATATTCCAAAGATATGGAGATCAGTGAGGGTCGCTTCCCTACTAGTTTCAGGCCTATTAGTCTCTTTTCATGTTTGCTAAAATGCATAGAGAAGCTGGTGGACAGGTATATTAGGGATGAATGTTTGATCAGGGTACCCGTAAACCGTAAACAACATACCTATCAGGCAGGTAAGTCTATTGACTCAGTTCTTCAAGAAGTGGTGCCCAATAGTCACTGAAATTCTATGTTTTAAGTTTATTGAGCGTGCCGATAATACAGATAGCAAATGCGATTATGCCTGTTTATTTATAAACTTGTAGTTTTATCACTTTTCACAACTCCTCCTTTTCTCTAAATTAATTTTCTTTAAATTAGATTAAAAAATACAAGTAAGGGTAAGATTATTTTAGCGGCACAAGAACAGTGTCTATGTTTATAAAATTTATTTTATTAAATTTCAGCACGAAACTGACAAGGGTAGGCCGCACTATTATTTAAGTACTATTATTTTAAAGGGTAAATTGAAGATTATGTAATTTTTTAGTAATTATAAAATAAATTGCAATAATTTAAAATTTGAAATAACCGCAGCGGCGCCATTAATATCTCCTGGAGAAAAGTAGCCTAAATACTTGTCAGCATTCTTAGCTATATAAAAGGCTTCTAACCTTAATGCATATTTTTAAATATAAATAAGAATATATCTGAATAGCCTTTTATTTATAAAATTTTTCATTATTTTGGAAAGAATAGTAACACTTGTACTTGCTTGTTAGTGAAAGGGATCACTTTTATTATATTTTTAGGAATTCGAGAAACATGTAAAGTTTTACTTTGACTGGGATATTTTTCAGTCGAAAATGAGAGTGGAGAGAGATTACTCAGAGGCTTACTCAGAGGCATTATATACGATCGTTATGAGTAAAAGGGCACCGTTTATGAGAGTAAAAGTCTCATAAGGAAACTACTATGAGAGTATTGGCAAACTCTTATTATGAGTACTTAACTCTCATTATGAGTCTAATTGTCAGAAAGAGATAGAAACATATTAATATAAATGTATTGGTTTCATTTTTTTAGAATAATTATGGAGAGTTGAGTTAAATAAAGTTTATGTTTAATTTTATGTATGTGTAATATGTATAATGTGTAAGTAAGCATGTATATATTAAATATTAAACTAAAATAAAATATTAAATGAAATAAAATAATAGGATATTAAAATAATTTTTTCTTGAATAATAACTAAAATCTACCTGGCATTGAAATTTTATTGATAAAAGTAGGCATTTTCGAGTGTTACTCTTCTTATGAGATCAGAAGTCTTATTATGAGATAATTACTCTTGTTATGAGATAATTACTCTAATTATGAGAGTATTATTTCTTTTATAATAGCATTTTGTTTTGCTTACAAGACTAAATAAATAAAATTTGTGTTTATTTCAAAAATTTGTTAAATAAACGAGATTAAGTTCATTTTAATATTATGATTAATAGTATCAGATTTATAATAGTACATATTCCTAACAACACTTTTAGTGCTTGTTGTCTTATGTTAAACTGAATTGCCCAATTTTTTAATTCATTTCCAAAAACCTCATCTTTTTCTAATTCACTGTCGATATTCTTCATAGAGAGCTGATGTTCCTCATAGTCATCATCATCATCCCCTATATAATAATCCTGCTGGAAATATGTCATTAACTATTTTTTCTGTTAATTTAAATAAACTTATACATACATTGGTTCTGTTGAACTATAAACAGGACGGGATTCTTCGACATCTGCATTTGAGTTGTTTTGGATCAAATTACTGCTGTTAGGTTTTAAGAAAGTTTTGCTTTGGTGTGAAGCATCAAAAGATAAAATTGTATCCTTAGATGAAGCTACCGCTGATTGCCCATTATAATTTATTCCTATGCTTTTAATATACCTGGGCATTTTCAATTCAAGATATGTTTTTTAAATTTTTTTACGGAAGCTACCGTATTTTTTTACCTTTCTCCAATCAAATTTTTCCATTTTGTCGATATCCTTTTATAATCATAATGATCTGATTTGAAGGGATTCAATATTTTACTTCTCATAACTGAATTTTAATAAGTATTATTATTCTTAAGCTCTCATAGCGTTCTTCTTACAAGTGTTCAACCCTATGAGAGCATTATGAGAGTTAAACTCTCATAGCAAGTGTATTTTGATAAACTTTTTTTATACTTAAACTCTCATAACGTTCTTATTACAACTGTTTAACTCTATGAGAGTTGAACTTTCTCTATGAGTGTAATTACCTATGAGTAATACTCTATGAGTGTAATTATCTCATAATAAGAATGTTATGAGAACTAATTTAATTCTTGTAACAAGAGTTAAAGTTATGAGAGTTTCAAGTGTGTTATGAGAGTCTTATGAGCCCTTTTTTGTAATTTTGTAGAGTCCTGCTCTTGGACAATGTTACTTGGGTAGCTTTACTGATCAAATGTGAAACTCAGTGGTGGTAAACAGTGGCAATCAGTGGGGGAAATAATGATACTCAGAATTAGTTTGTTATACTTTTTTTTGTAAAGAGATGCATTTTTTCAATGTTTTCACTAAATTAGTATAGTTTTGTTAGGCAGAAATATTTTTTCATAGATTTTTGATATGATAGATAGGTAACAGCGATGTTGGTCGAATTGATGGAATAATTTTTTATATTTCTGATACACTGTTTTAGTTGATTATACTTAAGGTATCAATCAATACCAATTTTTTTGTGCTCTTCTTTAAGTTTGACGTTTTTGATTAACTGACATTAGCTGGTTTTCGTTTTTAAAATATTCTAAAAGCAATTCGAACCTTGCTATTTTTATTTTAGTAATTTTCTACATTCAGTAGTACATTCAGAGGTACTTCCGAAACCTCTTAGATTTAATTGACAAATTATTTATGCTGAATAATTACAAAAAAAAAAAAAATTAAAAATTTGAGGAAGTTGTAACACAAATGAAAGAAAATTTATAATATTTTATACCTGCATTGTGGTTCCTGTACTTTTGTAAATTAATTTTGTCGAAGACTAAAGTCAACATCAATTATTACAGTTATTATTGCGTATGTGTGTGTGTGTAGTAAAAACAGCAATAATAATGTTAACAAAGATGACTTTTTATTTTCATGGACAATGAAAATAATTATTCGACATGAGACAATTTAAAAATATAACAGGATTTTTGCATTATGTTAATTTTCTAACATTTTCTATTAAAAAACATAATGATAATACACATAGCTATACACACATAGACATTTTCGAAAAAAACATCATAATGACAATGCATTCGTTTTTTATTTATCCATTCAAAAAAAAATATAACACAGAGAATATTTTTGCCTCGTTAAACTATAAAAGCAATTTTTTAATAGCACAGGAAATAAAATTTTCTCATTTTTTTGTTAACAATAGTTATAATTAGAAAGAGACAAAATGTAAAATGTTTTTTTTTTTTTTTAGAAAAATAAAAAAAGATCATACAAAGAGAGATAGAATATTTGTTTTCAGGCCATGTGAAAGTAATTAAAGTAACTGAAGCATTTAATCACTTATTAAACAAAAAATAAAAAAAGAGCGAGAGAAAAAAAAATTAAATAGTTATTTTTTTTTTAACTGTAAAATAGAAAATAAAACGAATAAATAAATGTAATGTACATAACATTTATTGCTTAATATTGTTGTAGAATTACAAGACAATCGTTTGATATTGCTTATTATGACAGGGTAAGTAATTGAAAATATTTCAATTGGGTGGGATTGCTCATTAATATTTCCATGCGCCCAGTTAGTTCATTATTGAGGTTAGTCGTTTACCCTGCGGTGACCAATTATTTAAGCAGGGAAATACTTTAACGTAATTTTCTCTTTATTAATTAATATATCAAATGTATATTTTATATTCGTTTGGGTTATCCTGCTTCATATTTAAATCACCGAACAAAAGTATTACATACTGTAATATGGATCGGGTTCGAAATCTCGTATATTTTTGTATGTTAAAATTTGGCTATATCTTGTTAATTTTATAAAAATTCTGGAAAAAGAAGATACACCGATTTTTTTTCTTTATTTAAATTTTAATACAATTTACTCAACCTAGTCTTAAACTATATAATACATTGAATAAATTAATTTTTGTGACCTAGCCTGAGCTGTCTGGTCTAATTATTTACTAAAACAGTTTTAGTTTTTCTAACACGAATTAAAAGTCGCACATAATTTTATGAAAGTAGTATAGTAATCTGTTTAGTTATAATTTATTTTCAGTATCATCATGATTAATGTCCTTAAATCCTGTCAGTGGAGTATAAGATAAAAATTAACTCAATAATTTATTATCTGCGACTGGTATCTTCAATTGCTGTTCTCCAAGTTTTTCTTGGTTTTCCTACACGAAGTGCATTCAAACAATTCTAATAAAAATACTGTTTCACGATTAGCGTTTCTGATAGTAAATTCGGTACAACGTCTATTTTTTTATCAAATTTCCTGTGCGATAACTCAAAATTACGTCCAAATACAATTGTAATATCCAGTAAAATTTTTTGTATCTAATATTTAGCTCTTCAGGTAGGTTAAGCAGGTTAGACCAAGAACACCTCTCTGTGAAAATCCAGCAGATATTTATTTTATTTCTGAATACTTTTTGCCATAACATACATCTATTGTGATGCGATGGACTTGATCAATTGCATAATCTTAATTTGTGAATATAAATTGATAGTTTATATTCGTCTCAACTATTTTTGATATGATAGGTAACACTGGATATTGGTCAAATTGATGGCATATTTTTTTATGTTTTTGATACTCCTGCTTTAATTGATTACTTAAGGTACGTTATTGATTGTCATTTTCTTCATACTCTTTTTTTCTCTTTAACAAGTGTTTTTATTTCTGGAAAATAGCTTAATGTACAATGATGGTACTGGCCTAAAATGAAGTGCTGTTTTCTACTGATTTCTGCATATCTGCAATATATTGCTCAACTTCTGTATAAAATTAGTTTGTTGATTGCAGGTTCAAAACAAAAAAATAATAAAATTAAGTAAAATAATTAAATTACTATTTAAAGTGTTATAAATTTAAACTTAAACAAGAAAGTAAATTAAGCACTAGTAAATTAAGAACCAATGTTTAAAAAAAATAATGAAAATGCTTACGATTCAGTAATTAGTAAAGAATTTACACTAACTATTTTTTATTTATTACTAGTGGTACCCGACCAGCGTTGCTGGTCCAAGGGCCCCTAATAATAAAAATACCTAATTTAAAATAATTTTTTTAAGACATAAATTTAATCTAATTTATTCAATTTATTTTGAGAAATAATTTAAAATAATATGTATGCCCATGTGCAAGGTAAGGCTTTTCCAAATTTAATCCACCTACACACAATAACTGATCTTGTAATTTACTTATTCTGATAGCAAAGTCAGACTTAATGGAAATTGAAGCCTTTCGAGTTGACATGGCATATCACTTGAAATTATTGGGATACATGAAATAGAAAGAGTAGGAAAGAGTACCATTTGAACTCTAATATTCAGTTCTTTTAATCTTTCATTTTTAAAATATTCCTGATCGATGCTGGGAGCTATATGGCAGCTAGCCGAATCAGTCAGATTATTGAAAAACGGTAAAAGGCATGTTTGTTAATTTTAAAGTATAATGAGTACCTATTTTCAATACTGTAACACCTATGGTTTTTAAAATATTTTTGACGGGTACTAGGAGTTGTATGGCAGCTACCCGAACTATTTTGAAAAACGGTCAAATTTTTAATTTTTTTTTTGTAATTATGCAGCAGAAATAATTTGCCAATTAAATCTAAGAGGTTTCGAAAGTACATTTTTTATTGAATGTAGAAAATTATTAAAATAAAAATAGCAAGGGTCGAATTCCTTTTTGACGAATCCATATAAACTAATTTACTTGATTAATTAAAATATATTAAAAACGAAAAACGGTATTAGCTAATCAAAACCATCAAACTTAAAGAAGAACTCAAAAAAATGGCAATCAAGAAGGTACCTTAAGTATAATCAAGACATATTCCTTCATTTTGGAGAGAGTACTTAAGTGGAAATTTTCAGCTCTGTATCACCTCTAGTTCTTGAAATAATTTGTAACAGGTTCTGAGAGTTGTATGGCAGCTGCCCGAACCAGCCAAAATTTTAAGAACCTTTCCTTGTAATACACAATGAAAATTTCATCAAAATCGATTGACTAGTTGTCGAGTCTATAAATAACAGACAGACAAACAGATAGACAGACATAAAAAATTTAATTTTCATAATATATAGTTGGTTTTTAGCAATTGTTTTTTTTATGTATTATTAATATACTAGGGGCCCCTGTTGAGTAATTATATTTCAAGTTGAAGTCAAATTTAAAGTTTTTAAAAAAACAGTAATTTACGTACTGACATAGACTTCGCACGATATAGCAGAAACCACTCGTGTTTAATAAAAAGTTTTGTGGTTAGTAAGTTTTATTTAGGACACATAAATACACGTCCCTCATATACTGCTTCGTTTCCGATATATTCCTTATAGTAAGTGGCATTTAGTGGATAAAATTACTAAAAATAAAACTATATTATTACTACAAATAACCAAAATTTAGAAACAGTTACTTAAAAAGATAAAAATGAAGAATTCAAGTGATTTGTTTTTTTGTTTTTTTTTTATTTTTTATTTTAGATGAATTTGTTTTTTTTTTTTTTTTGGCATACGTACATAAATTCATTTGCAAGTACATAATGTAAATTATAATAAATGATTTTGTTTATTATTTTCATAAGATCTCACATATGCATAACGTATTTGCTGAATAATAAAATCATATGAGTACAAAATTTTCAACTGTGTGCGCATTTTTATTTTATATATACATCTTATATATTATATCACATCTCAGAAGTTCATTAAGGAGTAGGAGAATCGAAATAAAATAAAAAGGTGTCTACTGCGCAGGACCTTAAATGCTTGTCAATTATAATTATAGATAGCTACTTTGACTCTATTATGTAAAGATGAAATTGCCCGTCATATGATTTTTTTTTGTTTTTGTATTTTTTTTTGTTTTTGGCTTTTTATATTTTTGTTTGTTTTTGTTTTTATTTTAATAAGAACCCACGAATAATGTATTTGGTGAATAATAAAATCATATGATTAAAAAATTTTCAACTGTGTGAGCATTATTGTTTTATATACAACTATTATATTAGAAGTTCAATAAGGATAATTATATATACTCTAACTCTACTATATAAAAATGAATTTGCTAGTCATATGAACAATTCAACTGATTTTTTTTGTTTTTGCTTTTTTATATTTTTTATTTGAAATGAATTTATTTCTTTGTTTTTATTTGGCATATGTAAATAGATTCATTTGAAAGTATATAATATAAATTATAATAACTGATTTGTTTGCTTTTGTTTATTACTTTCATAAGATCTCACTTATGCATAATGTATTTGCTGAATAATAAAATCATATCGTTACAAAATTTTCAACTGTGTGCGCATTTTTGTTTTATATACAATCTTATATATTATATATATTAGAAGTTCATTAAGGAGTAGGAGAATCGAAATAAAATAAAAAGGTGTTTACTGCGCAGGACCTTAAATGCTTGTCAATTATAATTATAGATGATTAACATATAGTACAATAAAAATTGGCGGTTAGTTATGAATGTTATGTATTCAAACAAAAATAATAAAATATTGCCTGGTACCTATATACATATTATGTACATAAAAATAAAAAAATTGATTTAAAAGTTTAAATCAAAAATTTTCAATTTACATTTATTATTGTACATCTAATAAATGCTGTTTCTTCTACTGCAAATGTACATATACTATATACTATTTATTTATATATGAGTGAAGTATTTATTTATATATGAGTGAGAGATTTATGTAGATACGTAATTTCATAAAAGTAAAAAAAAATAATTTTGGTCAAAATTGTAGGTATATAAATATGTATGGATTATGTATGAATGTAATTCTGAAACAGATTAAGCTCACAATTCTGCAAGAGAATTAATAGAATTTGGGTCTATATTTTCATTAACCAAAACCGCGTTTATTTATAAATTAAGAATATTTTTGGTAAATTGAAAAAATAATATAAAGTATATTAATGTATATATATTTTTATATATAGATTTAAAATGCTTGTCAATTATAATTATGGATTACTAAAAACCTTTCTGATCAAAGCCCAAAGATTTGTATAATAATTCATATTACAAGCAGCAAGAATTGAGTAGCCATCATACCTTAACAGTTGGATACAGATTTTTCCTGAATTTAAATTTATCTACTTACTATTTGTGTAGAGAGATTAACGTGATTACTTGAAGTAAAGTAGAAAAAGAGAATATTTTAAAAATAATAATGTAAAAATAAAAATTTTTAAAATATACTTTGATCGGAACCAAATTAACCCCCTATTTTTACATTATTATTTTATTTTATATTTTTTAGTCTTAAATGAAATCTATAGCTATTATAATTTCAGAAAGAGTATCTCAGTGTAAATTTTCATACCTGTAACACAATTGGTTTTCGAAATATGCCTGATAGGTGCCAAGAGTTGTATGGAACCGACCTGAACTAGTCCAAAATTTCGAAATCAGTAACAGTCGAATCTCTTTATTTCTGCAAGGGTATATAAGTGTAAGTTGTTATGTCTGTAGCATAATTGGTTTTCGAAATATGCCTGATAAGTGCTAAGAGTTGTATGGAGCCCACCTGAACTAGTCCAAATTTTCGAAATCAGTAACAGTCGAATCTCTTTATTTCTAAAAGGGTATATAAGTGTAAATTTTCACGTCTGTAACACAATTGGCTTCTGAAATATTCCTGAGACGTGCTAGGAGTTGTACGGCAAGCAACCCGAACCAGTACAAGTTTTTGAAATCGGTAGAAGTCATATTTCTTTATTTTTGAAAGAGTACCCAAGTGTAAATTGTCATGCCAGTAACAACTTTGGTTTTTGAAATATTTCTGATAGGAGCTAGGAATTGTATGGCACTAACCCGAACCAGTACAAATTTCCGTGATCGTTAGAAGTCGAATTTCTTTATTTGTGAAAGAGTATCTATGTGTAATTTTCAATGGCCGTAACACAATTGGTTTTCGAAATATTCCTGAGACGTACGTGCTAGGAGTTGTACGTCAGCAACCTGAACTTGTCATTTGATAGCTTTGTAAAATACCGTGTCTGGTTCCTTTTTTGATTATGACTAACTGCGCAAAGTTTCAGAACTCTATCTTTAAATTTTTCAAACAAAATTCTTTTTTTTTTTTGCATTTTAATATTAACAAAAAAAATCAAACCTAGCTACCACGTAAACCTATAAACATATAAACATATAAAAAATAAATAGACACTGGCAAGTTAATATAAAAGTATATAAAAAAGAATAAAAAGTTAGGCTGATGAAATATAAAATCTTACATGCACATTATACTATGGTAATTTCGCAATAATACTATTTCGCAATACTATTTCGCAATAATATTTCGCAATCAACATCGTCTATTCTTCCTCTATAAATCCGCAATACATCTTTTGTGATATTTTGAAAAAAACAAAAATTAATTTCTTAAAATTATTTCAAAATTACAATCAGATTTAAAAGACTGCATAAGTCGATATTAAGAAAACACGGCTAACAGTCGATATTAATTTAAATTAAATAATCGAATTACATCATTGTAAACAGTATAACATTAATTTCATTTTAAATGCTTATTATTTAAACTATTAATTATTATTATTATTATTGTTATTTTGTTACCTAATTTAAGATCTTTTTGCAAAATATCTTAATCCTTTGATAGCTTAAATAAATTATGCAAAATTTGTAAATTATTTATTTTTATATTTATTTTTTGTTTTGTAATTGTTGTTAGGGACAATGTCATTTGGTAGATACAATTTAAAAATGTCATTTTTCTTTTTGACACAACAAGAACTAACATTGTTGCAACATAAATGCTACTATTGTATAGAATTAAAACAAAATGTCTTATCCTATATTACATACTATAATATTACATGTACTAGAAGATTTTCATAATTACAGGATACACTCAACTATATGCATTTATACTAATACAGACAAACCCAATATATCTAAAGTATTTTTGAATAAACATATCCTTAAAAGCATTTACTTCTCACTCATATAATCCTTTTAAATGTTATTCAGTTTAATTTAAGTTTTCTTGTCTTGTGTTCGTTTTTTAGAAAATTTTCATGTACCAAAATAGATTTTAATTTTATTTTATTTACTTTTTTATTCGGTTTTAGATGAATAATTTTTTATTATAGTGGGGTTTTGTAGTAAATTTGAGAATGTTTTGCCCCAAGGGTTTTTTACTTTGAGTAGATTTTCTTTGCTAAAGTTTTTTGTATAGCTCGTTTAATGAGACCGAGTTATAAAAAGTGTTTACATCTTAGTTTCACATTACTGCAGAAATTACTGATGAGTTTCACATTACTGCTGAGTTATTACTGTATTGTTCGAAGTTGACTCTATATTGTTCGAAGTTGTTCAAATTCTAAATCGTTATTTTAAGACCCAGAATTTTACGAATAATTTTTTTTTTTTCAAAATACAAAGTTAATGCTATATTTTTGTAGATGAAGTTTACGATTAAAAAACCACGTAATTGAGTTAATAGGAAGAGTGATAAAAGCTTTTGTGACTGGATTGTTTAAATAAACTAAAAAAGCAACGATTATTATTAAAGTAATTGTTGGATTTTTATTTACACGCTGATATTAGTCCAAAGGCAACAGATGATTTCAGTTAAATTTATCACAATAAGCTAATTTTGTAAAGCGTGCTTATCCTTTGGCAATTTATTATTTTGTTTTATTTTAATTTCTTCATTTTCCTCTCTGTATAAAAATTTCAACAATTGCTCATTGTGATGCTTCAGTAATATTGACGTAATTAGTAAAATCCGCCATATGTCTCACGGATAGCGTTGCACGACAATAATGATAGCACAATGATAGAGTGGTTATTAGAAAGCACAAGATATTTCAAATTAGATTTGAGCCTTTGAGCATCTTAAATGAGTAAAAATAGAGTACATTTTTGTTATTTTAATGTATCGGCTAACGGAAGTGCTTACCACATTGTGTTAATTTTTATTAACCCTTTCCCGCCGGCTACCCTTTCCCGTTGTCCAGAACGAATAACATTTTTATTTAATATTAGTATTCCAAACTTTTACAACTGTAAGTCAATTAGGAAAATAAAAATCGCCCACTACAATCCTTATCTTTTATCATGATTCTGTACTTATTGCTATTTTGATCGATTCTATCACCACTCACATCAGCGTTAAAATTTACAAAATTTTCGTTTCCTCATATGTGTTTCTCTATTCCAACGTTTTTCTGAATGTATAGGACTTATAAACTCAACATTAGTTAGCATTGCAGAAACACTTTTATCCACACATTTAACAAACTGTAAAATATACAAACTGTTAAATATCTTTATCTTGAGTTAACAACAAAAACGGATTATCCTTAGTATCTTCGATTTTATAATTTTCGTTCCAAATTTTCACTTCTATTGCACTTTGAACATATCTTGGCAATTCGTTTTCAATGAGATTTTGATTATAAAATTTTTCACAATTCGTCAATCTATTTAATTTTGGTTGAAAAGTGTTTACGTTTATGACATTATGATCTTTAAAATTATTTTAAACTTCCAATAAAGCTTCCAATAGCTACCTGAAGACCCTTGAACTCACTTTTACCATGCAAATGCTTTTACTTGTGTCATAATTACGCTTAACATGTTCCAAAATAAAACTACAACGAAATAAAAATTCTTACATACTTATGCCGGTTGGACTATATATAGGACACAAATTTTTAAATAAAAAAATAATTAATATTTTCAACTAAAATCGAATATTTAATAGTTGTCAAAGCTCCTTTAATGCTTAAACAAATAAATTTTGGTAGTTTGAACTCAATTAAAGATTTTTCAGTATTTATTTTTTAACATTTTATATATTCATCTCTACTATTTTTAACTTTTTGAAAAAAAAATACATTTTGAATTGAGTTTAAATGTTATTTATAAACAGTTGGTGTTACTATATTGAAAAATGTTACTTTATTTTTTATCTTGAAAATAAGGTACTTTTGACCGAGCTAAGTTAATTTTAAAGGAAGTTATACGTATTTGTATGACATATTGTTTGCTGTGCTATATATAGGCCAACCGGCGGGAATGGATTAATGTGCTAATTTTATATGTTCATTTCTTTCATACTTAGTATGTGTGTATTAGTACGCTTCTTAATCGTGTAAAATGAAATATTTATCAATTGCATCCATATTCGGAACCGTTACTTAAACTCAAATTTCATCATCATTAAACTGATTCTACAGCTCAGGTTGAGGTTCAAATTGTGCAACTGTCCTCCATTCGTTTACTCTAACCTTTGGATAGTTGTCTTCATCCAGTGGTCTGGGTGAAGATCAACAGGGTAGGACATTGACCAATTGCTAGTGTCGTAACTGTTTCTATCCAAATTTTTGCGGTGATCACTTATGGTCCCTAAACAAATAGCAACCGTTACGTGTATTTAGGCTAAAATTGAAAGCACTATCATTCCCTTGTGATAAAGGAGTAGGGTTGGATGCTGTGTTAGTAAGTCGTTTTATAAGAACCCACTTAATATGGAAAGGAACCCACTTTATAAGAACCCACTTAATATACAAGTACTCCAAATTGAACCTAGTATATGATCGGATCGGATAACCTCGAAAAACCCTGGCAACGAAATACGGAAAAAAACTCAAATTTACAGAGTTGAATTACTATTTCAGCTGTAGTCTGTAAAGTCTGCCAAAGTCCAAACATAATTATTTTTAAATATTAAGTTCATATAATCTAGTAAATGGGACTTATATGTACCCATTATTATTCTATTTACCCAACTTTGTATTTTATTTTTGTAATTTACTTTACCATAGTTATAAATAATAATATACATTTTTTACATCAATGTTGAAATTTGCAAATGATGCAATGATATTGAAATCAGCAAATATAAAGAAAAGAAAAAAGTGAAAATAAAAACAAAAATATAAAATATGTTATATTTTATTGCATCTGTTGCTTGATCTCAGGGCTTTTAGAAAATAAAAAAAAATATGTAAAAATCTATCGTTTTGCTTCTCTTCATAAACGTCTTCAATGTCAGTCAGTTCTATGGAACACTTGTAAAATAGAAAGGGACAATTTATTAGAATTACAAAGGATTTATGTATCCTATATAGCTACAATGTATTCTGATAATATTTCATAATAATAATGATGATGATCATCATCGTCATGATGATAGTGATTCATTTGATGCAATTCACAATCCAGAAGTTCTTTTTCAATGTCTTTAAATACAAAAAAAAAAAAAGGATTTTGTCGACTGCATCAGCAGTAATATTATTGTTATTGCTCTATGAAAAAAACAAAAACAAAAAAACAAACAAAATTTTAAAATCAAAAACTCTTTCAAATTGCAGATATAAAAAATAAATATTATTTTTTTTTTATTTTTAATAATTTGTCAAAATACAGAGAGAGAGAGAGAAAAAAAAATATTACGACATAAAATTATGCAGATGTGTTTCTTAAAGAAAGAAAAATATTTTCAGGACATGACAGGATGTTCATATGCATTATATACAAAAATTTGATGTAAAATGCTGAAGGAAAATTAATTTTTTTGTTTTTTTTTCTTTTCTAAATTCTGAGTAATTTGGATAAAGGAATTAAATGAATAGAAACTTGAACTGATGTTCCGTCAGATTAATACTTTCGTTATTGATTTTTCTTAATCGAACTATGAAGTTATTGATGGAGGCTTAATTTTTTTGATTTAACATTTTCAGATAACTCATTCTTTGACATCCTTTTTGTCAGAATAAAATAATCTCAAACTTTTACGTACGTTTTTTTTTTGTTGGAGTTTGAAACAAATCATTGAAAGAGAAATAGAGTGTGCGCTTGACTGACTGTGTTGGAAGCTTTTAGGATACTGTTGGGACTCTAACCGACTTAACAACTTCAAACTATAACTCAACTAAAAATCGAAACTAGTGGAACACGACTAACCATTCATTTTTCTGTAACCCTTGCTTTTATAAAATACTTTTTAATTCAACAAAGACAATAATAAGTGTTTTGAAGGATGAATGGTTTTAACCTAACACAGTTCTGAACGAAAATTGGTTAAACTTAGGTAGGTAGGTAGAAGTGGCCATTCCATTGTGCCTTTTTGATACCACGACGCGAGTGACCTATTTCAGGTTGTCGGTTGTTATAGGTGAACGTTCTCTTATCTTCACTCTCCTCAGGGACTCAGTACTAGAGCCACCCTGTGAGATTAAGAAGGTTGATCAGATGTCCTATTTTGCTTTCCGCGATAAAACCTATTTGGCTGGGGAAAGCTTCACCTAAAGTCCGGAGTCTGACTCTAGCTAATGCTGGACTGCTGCAAAAGAAGTGTTGGAGAGTTTCTGCCTTGATGTTGAACATATTTCCATTGTATGAATTCCGTATGTTGGTAACTTCGGTTCTGTATCATGTTATAACATTCAGAACTTATATTATCTTCATTTTATAATCTGGCATGCCATCTTTCTTAAGCGTGAAGTAGACGAAACCGTGATCCAAATTCAACTGTCGCGATGATGATGATGTTGATGATGTCTTTTTCAATTTTCTTTTAATTATTTGAAACATTGTGTTACAAGTTAAGACTACAGCACTATGCATTGTTCACATTCTTTCGACTTAATTATTATTGATATATCCGCTTTTAATATTTCACGAAATCGTCCAAAAAGTAGCCAGTCAATAACTGGTCTTCGATAGATATAAAAAGTTTGTAATATTATAAACTAATTGAGATTTCATAACCTCTGACTTATGGGCATATCCTTTACGATTATATAATTATACTCTTCCTGTAATATTTTTTACAGTAACTTAGGTTAAATCACCTTTTCGTGCTTAACGCAAATTACCCCAGATTCATTTTTTTAATTCTGAGGTTATAGTTAGTAAAAACAGTTAGTCCTGAATAAAATAACATATTTTTGTATTTCTTTTGGTTTATGTATTTCTTATGGTAACTGTCCTACCGTTCAGGAGGAATGTTGCCATATGGCTCCGCTGGTATATGCTTAGGAGAAAAAATTATATGAAATACACATTTTAGATTTTGGAATAAAACATGTTAGTAAAATTATAAATGAGCAATAGATGAAAAATTGATAAAAAAAATATTTAAATAATGGAACACAATATTATTGTTTGTGATAAGATTCAAAACACCGTATACATACACAGTCCTTTATCACATTTGATATGTATACTTCTACCAACTGTTTTACAATAATCGCCAGCACATCTACGTTTCTTCTCCACAGAATTTACAAAGTGTCCAGTATTATCATAACATATAAAACATTGGAGAGGGATCTTTTATGTTTTATATTTCCAGCAGATAGCGATTGGGTGCCATAATGACCACAATAATATACATATAGTAATTTGTCAACGAAATTACAATTGACGAATTTCCGGATTGTGAACTCTATTAATTTGTCAAAGATTGTATATTGATACATCAAAGGGTCATGTAAATATGCTGTTCCATCATTTCTTTCCTTGAATCTCAACCCGATATAAACTGATGATCTCATCCATTCTATTGACTCCACTTATTATATATTACTTATTATATTCGCCAATAGCATATGCGCGTGGATTTTTTTTTTTTGGAAATGGTGGAAGAAGCACTTAAATTCTCAATTTCATTTGGTGGTTCAATAAATATAGACTTAGTCCGAGAAAATCTCGTCTAAATAATCTAATGCTTTTTTTACTGTTAATTTTCTATAAAATAACAAAAATAAATCACATACAATAATATACTCTGAACAAATGTTTTTTATAATAGATTAGGCCAGCGTTGCCATATGACAACAGACAAATACTAATGAAAAAAATTTGTACAAGATACTTTTTGAACTGAAGAGTTTCCACTTAACAAGTAACTACAGTTAGTTAAAATAATTATCCAAAAATAAAAGTTAATAATTACGATTTAATAATTAGAAAAATAATGCAACTTATTTTTTCGTGTCATCCATTTTTCACAATTTTTTTTTCACTAAACTAAAACTATCTGCACCATTTCTATTTATGTCATTTTAATTTCAAAGCCTAATATGAGTACATATAAATAGGTAAAAAAAAGTGCAATACTACTTTTATTAAAATAACGGTTTTTGTTTTAAAGCCGGAAATACATGTGGAGAATTCTGATGCATCGCTGCATGCAGATATGCATGCATATTTGCGCACCAGACACATATTTTATCTGTCACAAATTGTTTTGTTTAGAAATAATGTAGATAGTTGCCGCCAATTAGATATATACATACGATTTGTTTGTATAGTAATAAAATACAAAATAAAATAATTTTTGAAAAATTTTAAAGTTAAAAGTTATTAAAAGTGTTTAATAAAAGTTTTGAAAAACTTTTAATCACATATTTTGTTATCTGTCACTATCATGATTGTAACAAAATAAAAAATTATATGAAAAAATCAATGCTAGTTTTTTGTGCATATATTTTGTCATATCTAAATATTTTAAAAACTTATGGTGAATATTGCAACAAAAAATAAAGAAAATCTAGACAATGGACTAGGGAAATTTTTATTCATTTCAAATTAATTAGTTTTTCTTCCATTAACTAATTTAAAACAAATTTTTACAAAATTGGTTATAACTTATTTACCACAAAAACAATAATAAATATGAAAATATTAAATAACTTTTATGACGTTTGTCATTATTTTTTTATTAGTATGAGTAAAGTGACAATTTTCACAATCTTTCGTGTTGGTAGCTCTGCCGCTGCGCAGCAAAAATTAGAAATAAAGATATCTTGCATCAAAACGCACTGCGTATAAAACCATACATTCTAATTTATTTTTGCTGCGATGCTTGCATAGTTCTGCACATGTATTTCAGGCATAATAAAGGAAAAATTCCTATATGTTAGCTGGCAACACATGGCTCATTCGGCCACTTGAATATTTTTATAATAAAAAATAGCTCTATTTTATTTAAGTTGTTACAAGATTATGCTTTAAATTATTTTTTGTTATTTATTTTATCCCGGTGATCCAATTATACCCAGAGCAGGTCATAATGAACCCATAAAGTATTTTTTTTTGCTTTGTCGGGAATCGAACCTGTGACCTTTTGTTGTAAGTTAACAGTTATATCTACTACCAACAGCTCTACGATCCTTATCTCTCGGTGACCTAGTTGGTAAAAATTCGATACCAATTATTGAGACAAATATAGTTGTATAGTACAGTTGTCAGCAAGGAATATTCTAGATTGACAACTTAAGACGAAACTGTACTAAACTTTCAAAGTCTGTTTCTATTCACATTTAATTTTTTTCAGACATTAAGATTTTATTTTTAGTTTTTGTTTTAAAAAATTGAATATTTATTGATTGAAATTTAAAATAAATTATGTGGTATTGATTTGAAATAGAAAATTTCTAAAATATTAAAAACAAAACATAAAGTTTTCAATTTCCGTAAATAAAGTATCAATTGGGAAAATAAAAATTCTTTAATGAGATGAGAGATGTGCCATTGAGAAAGAAACTATGAAATAAAACTTAAATAATAATAAAAATATAATAATATTAAAATAATTCTCAAGTGATCCTAAGCAAAAATTCTCATCACTATTTTTATTTTAAAATTGTACATTTTAATACACTTTAACTATTCATAAAATTGAAGTAACTTCCTTAAATCAAAGTAGGTACCTAAATTTTAAAAATAAAAATCAAATTTTAATGGAGAAATATATAAAATTTGAAAGAGCATAAATTTTATACATTTTAATAATAATCTACTTTTGTATATGCATCCGTAATTTCGTAATTTCAAAGAAGATCTGAATTTTTAATTTTCTAAATGGTTTGAATGAGTATTTCCGAAAACTTTTCTGATTGAAATCTTTTTTTTTTTATTTTATTTTTTTTTATTGAAATGGAAAGAAAAGACTTGCTGATAACCAGATGCTGCATAGTTTGTAAGTTTTCAATTTTACTAGGCAAAATAAATCTTGGACAAACAGAAACAAGAATTTGATATGCAACAATTTGTTTATATTTTCTACTGCTTTTAAGGATAGGAATCTAAATCATCGCAAAAACAAACATACTTATTGTGATTACCCTTACTAATTCAAATTAGGCATTGGAGTCCTTGAAGATGTTAGATATAGTAATTACACTTAGGACGTTCTCCAGTGAAATACTCGGAATTATCCTCATCATCATCATCATCATCATTGTCCTGCAACCCCATCCATGGGGCATAGGGCGGAATGAAATACTCGAAATGCCGAAATGGAACCCACAAGGCACAAGAAGACCCGGTTGTCCAAAGAACACCTGGCGTAGGACCATAAAACAAGAGCTTGAAAAAACAAACATAACGTGGGAACAAGCGAAAATAGCAGCTAAAAATCGAGTACGATGGAAATGTTAAGTGGAAACCCTATGCTCCCAAGAGAAGTAAGATGAAAAAAAAGAAGAAAAAATGTACCTAAATGTCGAAGCTTACTATAAGATGCATTCACAGAGCTGATGTTCAATAGATTCTTCTTCAATTTCACAATTTCACTCAAACTGTTATCGGTAAGCCTGATTGTATGTAGATTCTTTACTGAGTAGTTTATGTAGTCTCTGATTTTATGTAAATGATTTACTGAATGAGAGTGTTTGATTGTCGATTTATGTTGGCCGAGGATTTCTAAGTTCTTTGCTCAGCCAAAAAGCACTTTATCTGCATTTTGGCTGTGTGATAAGCAAGAGGATTCCGGAGAATAGGCTTGATTCTATAAAAAGCACAATCAAAACTTTTCTTGCTAAGTTATCTCCAGCTTTGTTACTTAGGATATCAGAAGTCCTGCTATCAATATTATTGTGAATTTATTTATTTTCGCCCTAGTTTTTAGTACTATGTAAGAGATTATGTAATCTTATCAAAAAATGCGATTGTGTATGAATTAAGGACTAGTTTAGCTGCTCTGCTACCTGAGAGAATATTAGGAATTTCTTTTTAAATTTTCCCACACAGAAAGTTCAATTGCGAGAACTTGAGCTTGGTAGACGGTGTTTGTGGAACTTAGACTTGAGTGCTTTTTGTGATGTCTGGAGGCTTTTAACTTTAATTCGATTCGAATACTTATTGGTTGTTGCTTAGTTTACTAATGACAAAAAAAATTATGTGGTGACTGACTGACTGTGGTATGTGGTATTGACTGAAATGGTAAACTGCGGGTACGAGACAATGGAAGAGCCATTTTTTACTCAATACACCCCACTGCTACCACATCATGACAGCGATGTTAATCATGATACAGAATAGTACAGAAAAAATGTGTTTTTAATTATACAAATAATTATAATGCAATTTTCAGTACGTCCTTAAATTCAATTAAACCAAAATTAATCATAGATGTAGTCACAGAAGAAATGAAGTATTAACGAAATTAGATAAAAAAAAAAAAATTATTTTAAACTAATTTTTAAAATAAAATTTTTCAAATACATCAGTACTGAGCTAAATATTGATACACAAAAAAGTATATCAACATGATAATGGATTGCGAAGAATAATACTGACAAATTAAAAAAAATCTGATTTTGCAACTTTTATTTTGAAAAACAAAATGTAAATTTAATTTAACTCAAAAAAATAAGTGTAGCTTAAACGGAACTATGGTTTATATTTGTTCACTGTTTCAAAGATCACTTATTAGAATAATATAGATTTAATATTCATGTGAGTTTTAGAAAATTAGAGGCCAACAGTATTAGCTTAAATACCAAATATGTACTCAACATAGAATTTAACAAAAATTCATTTATCATGTGACAAAATGTATAAAGTAAGACCAGTGAAGAATATGGTTAGAGATAGATTTCTACAATTTTGATATTTTCTAAAAATACCACAGTCAAGTCAGCCTAATGTTTTTTTTTGATAATTTCTTGACGACACATGCCTTAATGAAAGTTTTAAAGGAAATGAAATTTAATGCCACAGGTATTATTCGAGAATACCGACTTCAAGGATGCCCGTTGGAAAAAAATAAAACTTTTAAAACCAAACCTCGTTGTAAATTTGATTATAGGTAATAGTGATAATTATTCAATTTTTCAATCTTTATTCATAATTTAAATTGCAAATATGATTCAACAAATGATTTATTAGCTGTGCAATGGATAGACAATAGTGTTTGCAGAGCCATAACCAATTTTGATCATACAAGACCAATCAATTATCTCAAGCATTGCTCTAAATAACTTCATCGGAATAAACGGAAAGAAAGTGGTAGGTTATTTTTACTTACATCATTGATCTTGCAATGGTTAATGTGTGGAAACTTTACTTACATTCGAGTAAAAATTGGTAACATAATAGCCAACTTAACTTCCCTATAGACTTATTGTGCGAAAAATTATGCAAGACACAAAAGGAAGAAAATATGAGAAAAAAACGAATCCACCATCTCAAAGGAAAAAAAATAAATCACCATGTTCCAATAAAATTAAAATCTCAACTCCGTTTTGTGGTATGCCATAACAGAAGCATGTATAGTTGCAAAATTTGTCTAAAAACATTGTGTATAAAAAGAAATTGCTTCCAAAATTACCATAATTAATTTAATTATAATATAAAAAAATAATGTAAGAAAATTTAATAAACCTAATATAAACAAAAAAATGAACAATGCTTTTAATTTTTAAAATTTTAATTTTTTTTTTTACTTCTCACAGCGGTTGTACTATATAAAGTACAGGCTAGATCTCAGGATCTAGAAACAACAGCCCCACAAAATTTTATATTGGAGTATCTGGGACTAAAAATATGCCACTGTTAAAAAATTATTGATTTCTGAAAACGGGTTCAGGTAGCCGTTGTTAATGGATTAAGAAAGAAGTACAAATAAAAGATTATAGAAAGAACTTATTTTGCCTTATGTTCTTCTGAAAGGTTTGATCGGAAGATAAACGTTCTAAAAAAAATTATTGCTATACATGTACACCTTAAAAATGTATTCAACTTTGAAAATTTTCATTAATAGGTATTTTTTTTGCATCTGTTCAAGATTGGCATATCGTACACAGACAGAAGCAGATTCTGCTTAGAAAAGAAGGAATTATTCTCCTCTCAAATTTTATTTGCTTTCTGTTTTCATCTCAGGATAATAAATAGAATTATAACTTTTTGCCATTTTTTCTCCAGCATACAATCACATCTTGAAATCTTGTAGCGTCATATTCTTATTTCTTTTTTCTTTTTAATTCTGTACAACATCTATTAGACCAGTATTTATATTTTGTTTTTATGTATTCAGAGTTTTGATTATTCAAGTATTTCTTATGCCAATAATTTTTTCTTTTAATATATTTTATGCAGTCGCTAAATCCATGGTGCAATTTAGGTATTTTTTACTATTATTCACCACCATTTGATCGACTGTATTTATGATTGATATTTGTTGTTTGACAGCATTAAAATTTATTTTTCTTATTAGTTTAGTTTGATTTTGTTTACATTTGAGATTAATGTTTGTTATCTCAGTAACGATTCCTAGATGATCAGAAATATCATTATGAAATAATGATATAAATAGTTGCATTGTGTGGTAATTTGTTAATACGTGGTCCAAGCATGTATTATATTATGGCCGGGTAACTTCCCAATTGAAGAAGAGAAACCCATTTGATTCAACAATTGTTTTGTAGGTTAGTATATTCCTATTGTTTGTACCATTGATGTTGTAGCTGAAATCTCCTATTATGATTGATTTTATATTTTTTAGTTTTTGGAGATGTACATCAAGCTTTTCATTAAAATTATTTATTATGTTGGTATTATTATCTGGAGTCCTATATATTGCTGTATATTTGCTGTAAGACATATTTATACTGATTAAGCTGGTATAATCATCACAAAAAGTTTTATCGGTGATAAATTTTATACTTTCGTGTATAAATATTGTTGCACCATCCTGTTCTGGATGTTTTGCATGATAAAATTTTAGAACAGTGCTTAATGTTGATACAGTTGACTTCAGAATACAAGATCCAGGTTTCAGTAATTACTAATATTTGGATAATGTGCTTAATTAAATGTATTAAGTATGTTATATCATCTAGTTTGTGTTTTATACTCATTGCATTTTAAATAAAGTATTTTTAGAGAATTTTGTTTATTATTTTAACGTTCTCTGTGCTATATAAGTCTTTTTCTACATGGATATTGAATGGCAATTCGAAGTTTTGATCAGTTGACATTTAAGTTACAGTCTTGTAAGACTTTACTATTTGCTGTTTCTCTGATGAAAAGTTTGCCATTCTTGATCCATGTAAATTCCACTAATTTTGTTTTTTTCCAGTTCCCTAGCTTTTTCGTACAGTAGACTGAAGTATGGTGTTAGTTTTCGTTAATGAATATAGGAGTGTGAGGTACTGCTTCTTGTGTATTAAATATGTTAGTTGTTATTTTTTTCTTTTTTGCAGCTTCCATAAACTTTTGTTTCGTTTTTATATCTTTTATATCATTTTTGTCTGGATTCAATCCGATTTCCTGTGTTATTTTATTTACCACTGTGTTCAAGCTGCTGTCAGGTGCTGATATCCCACATATTTCCACATATTTAATGAATTTATTTTGTTTCATTTTCTCTATATCTACTTTAGTATATATTATTTCATCTTTCAGCTCCTGATTTTGACATTTTAATGCAATATGTTCCTTTATTAGGATGTTGACAAAATCTTTCAGCTCACTTATTTAATTTTTTTTAGATCATCTTCCTGGGTTTTTTGATTCGCAATGATGAGTTCAAGTTGACTTTTAATAAACTCTGCGCTCTCCAAATCTCCAGTAGATCTTGTGTTGTAGTCCTTTTTTCCAATAAATGAAAGTGTCAAGCTTGTTGACTTTCTTTTTTGGCGCTTGTTTTTACACGTACTGCAGAACCAGATTTTTTCCATATCTAGGGAATATTCGCTGACAATTTCTTTATCCAGTCCTGTGCAAGGATCACAGAAGTATTTTTTGGAATCTCCATCGCATTGTAGACTGATATATTTTTTAAAATTAATTTTATTTTTGCACTGACTACAAACTGTATTGTTATTATTTGACGTTTTTTCAAAGCTTCAAAGTTTGCAACGCGATAGCTCGCAAAATACATAAATATTTCCAGGAATACACCAGGAATCGCCTGATTCTGAAATTGACATCAAAGCAATAATATCTTTCATAAAAGACATAGACCTAAAATTCTAAGATAATAAGCGGGAAAGTATAATTAATAGATCTTAAGAGGTCGCGCTTACATAGAACTCCCCATTAAGAAATACAAAAAGAAAACTTATATTTATGTTATCAATTAGTTTTTCTTCCTAATAGTTTAGCTATGATTAATCTAAAAAAATTGAAAAACATAAACACTGTAGAACAGAAAACCACTGAGAACTTTGAAGATTGGTTCAAAACTACAAAATTCAATTACATTAATTTAATAAAAAATTTATGACTTAAAATACATCGAAAAGAATTAATTCTCATTAAATTGAAAATATTTGAAAATAATTTTAATTAAAAAGAAAATAATAAATTTTAGTTTAAAAAATTCTAAAATTAATTACTCTCGAGATTACTGATTTGTTTTTTGAAGCATAACCAAAAAATGAAGAAGATAAAATTATTTTACGATATAAAAATAATTTCATTTTGAGAATTTCATTTTGATGGCTTTCATTGTATATACATAATATATAGATACAGTTAATTATTATATATACATCATATTATAATGCAATCAGAAACTGTATTTTAATTTTATGTTAATTTTACTGTTGATTCGTTTATTTTCTGCTCAGTGAAAGAAATTCATTAAAACCAAATAAAGGCATTTAAAATGAATTTATATTCATTGCCTTCATTCACTAGATAGATTATTATTCATCTCACTGTATTTTTTTCTGATTTTGGTTTATCAAATAGATAATATACAACTTAATTAATTTTGCAGATTTACAGTAATATCTTAAATTGCAATATAAAATTTATGAATGTAAAATATTGCACTAGTTTTCTTTAAGAATATCGTAATAACTAACTGCTAACTATATTTTAACTTACTTAAGGTTCCTTTATACAAAACTTAATATCAGAAAAAAAAGGTTTGAACATCGAATTAAATATTTATATTGATATGTAGGATAAATATTAAGCAAATTACAAAAATTGAACAATCAATCAAAACTAGAAAGATCTCACCAACATAAAATTTCTATTTGAATCAAAATTAGCTTCTAACCGATTTTCGATTTGAGCTAGAATACAGCTTTTTCATTTCTACCAGACGGCAAATATCGTCATTGAAACTTGGTAAAATAAAAACAGAACCAGAACACATCTACTAAACAATAAATTTTTTTTGTGCTCCGGTTATATGATTCTGAAAATGATGATAAAGGAGAAGATAATGCGCCGAACTCTATGAGCTGTATAATGAGATGGATGTAGTCACGAAAATTAAAGTCAAAAGACTGCAATGGCTCGGACACTTAGAACGGATGAACCAAAATACTTCAACCAACAGAATCCATGAATCCAGACCTGATGTTACAAGAAGTGGGGCAGGTCAAACCTTCGTTGTAGAGACGACGTATCGGCAGATATGAAACAATTTCGTATTTATTTATTTATTTATTTCTTGTTTAGACCAAACAGATTACACAATATCTTAAACTAAAAAAAAATAAATAAAAAAAAAATAAAAGAAAAGTAATTAGTATTTAACAAAATTATTCTAAACTAAAGTATTCTACAATTTAAAAGAAAAATAGAAGGAAATGGGAAAACTAGAACTACGTATTAACAAATGGTTATTAGGTGTGATGATAAGAAAATGTGTTTTTTTGTTGTTGTAACCATATATCTGTTCTATTAAAGCTCGAACTCAAATATTCAATTCCAAGAGAATTGTAGCAATAAATCCACTTTAATTTGACTTCCACTTAATGACAGATCAGTGTAGCTTTTATATTTATTGCATAACATAAACATCCTATTAATGTGTTCAAATTTCCCGTAATTTGTTCGATGATAAAGGGCATTAAAAATGTTCTCTGAGCGAAACCATGTACTAATATTGACATCGGAATTCATCATACTTTTAATGTACTGTGAACAGATTTCATCTTTCATAACTTGTAGTATGAAGAAAATATATGAAATATCTCTTCTAGATTCCAAAGAGATTAAGTTAAAAAACTTTAGGCGATTTTTATAAGGGGATAGAAGATAGAAGATTTGCCGATGTTTAGTTTTTTAATTGTCAACTATGCACCATTTCATGAAGGTATTCAAGTCCTTTTGAAGCAAAACTGTGTCATTTGATGTGACAACTTCTTTAAATATTTTCATGACATCCGCATAAATTATAACGCTACTATTTTTAACTAACGAGGGTAAATCGTTGACAAAAATGATAAAATTAATGGACCCCGATGGCTGCCTTGCGGGACACCAGAATTAGCATAGAATGTACTGGAAGGTAAGATAGGTCTATAGGTAAGATTCTATTAATTTTAATAGGAATGCTGGGAATCCTAGTTTGTGAAGTTTTAGTCAAATAACACTATGAGGAAGAAGATCAAATGCCTTATTTAAATCAGTATAAACGACATAAGTCTGGAAACCAGCTTCCATCGATTTAAGAAACATGGAACATGATTCAATTAAATTTGTTTACGGTTGATCTTCCCTTCATAAAACCATGCTGATTAGGCACAAGTAGAGCAGAACATTTGCTTTATATAGCATAATACAACATAAGTTCAAAAACCTTTGGTATACTTGACAGTTTAGCTATTGGATGATAGTTTGCGATGTCATTTTTTGGACCCTTCTTGTGAATCATTTACAAATATGATCCTTCTTGTGAATCATTTACAAATATACAAAAGAATGAAAGCGAAATATAACAGAAATTTCTATCACAAAAACAAATTCATTGCTATTATTGGAAACATCCTTTCAGATGTAAGTTAGCAGGTAATGGGAAAAGCAGCAAGCAAAAATAAGTTCAACATTTATAAAGGAGTGGTTATGAAAAAAAATTAACATTGTTTTCAGAATACAAATTATGAATTGCTGCTTATGTGACAAAATGTAATTTGGAAATAGAAAAGGAAAAGGATTAAAAAAGAATGTATGTTAACTTATACAAGACTTATAATGACATATAAAAGATAAGTACTATCACAGCCTGAGAGAACTACTACATTCGAATAAACTTCATGATATACCAATAAATATTGACACGAATGTTGAATTGTTACTGAATTGAATTATTTAATTTACATTTTTTTTATATTTGAAATTTTTTAAAGTTCTAAACAAATTATTAGACTATGTGCTCCGATAAAGAACAAATCAAATGTACTACTAAGACTAAAACTATTAGTTTGATGTCAACAAAGATTGCCATTTCCTTTTAGCTGAGTTAAGCTAGGCCCAGATATGTGATACATGACTCATAAAATCACTTGCAGGTGTGCGCTTTTTCATACAAAGTAATGGAACAGAAATGTGCAATCAAACAGTTGTAAAACTAAAAATTGCATGTCTGCGCCTATAGCTTTAATTAAACAGCTAAGCTCTGTATTATTAGGTACTAAACAAAATCGATTGTATTTATTGTAAAAGCCTAGCTCTATTTTTATTATATCCTTCTTTATTCAATTTCTGTAAAACCTTCTGAAAAGGAAAAGGAATAAGTCTGGGGCTCAATACTTATTTCCTTTTCATTATTTTACTAACAGTAAACATTTATTATTGGAATATAAATTCTATATTTTAATATCATAATGAGATTACCACAATAATAATAAAACAAAATACTGCCTTATATAAAACTCCTTATTCACCAAAACAAAAATTGAATCCTTTTTTCCAACATTAAAAATTTAATATAATATAAAAGGATTCTGGAAAATTGAGTACATATAATTAAAATTTTATTATAAAATAACTACACTTATATATTGGTAGATTGTTTATAGATATTTAAATTAGAATGCAAATAGCTTGAGTGATAATGCAACAATACAATAATTTATCATTCGTAAAATAATTGAAATTTTCTTTATTTTGAGATATTTTTGTTTTCGTAAAGCAAAATGGCGTCTATAATCTTTTGTTTATATTTTGAATACTTAATGAGAAAATAAAATATTTTAGTATTAAAAATTAAAATTTGTATTATTATTGTGGTACACATTATAGTTATAAAATTAGAAAGTAGTATATAAAATATATTTTCTGTTTTTAATTCTTGGAATTGTTTTGCTATGATTTCGAGAATTCAACTATAGTTCAGTTATTATTTAAATTTAATATTAATATTTTATTGTTTCAATAATTATAGTTAAAATTATGTAAGCATTAATAATTATTTTATGCGATAATGATTCTTTTTTTTTGTATTGTTTTCTTTTTTTATCAAAATGTCCTTGATTTCAGAATTATGTAATAATATTATCATTTCAATCACTTCACATTGTTTGTTTGTGTTGCATTAATCAACTTATTATTTTAATCATAACCCTACCTTTTAAAAAAAACTTAACAGTTTTACACCCTGTATAATTTAGCTATTTCAGATTTATGCTTAAAATGTGCGTTTTTTCGTTGAAGTAATAGAAAATGAATCTGGGGTTATCCAAGGGGGTATCCAAGGGACCGTCACTATTTGCATGCTACATAAATGGATTCCCAAAATTGAAACTATATAGTAAATAATTTTTGTATGCAGATGACTTGGAATGGTGTTCATGGAAAATGAATATTGTAAGCCAGAGGGGAAAATGAATTTGGATATCCGATTGGCTAGTGAATGGATGGTAAACATAAGCTCACCGTAAATGTCAAAAAAACTAAATACTTCATAATAAAAAAAGATTTGAATATTTCTTTAAATGTTTAACGATATTAGGATTGCGAAGTGAAAAGTTATAAGTATCTTGGAGTTATCATAGACGCAGATTTGAAATGGAATGAACAAACTAATGAGATAGCAAAAAAAGAAAGAAGAATTGCAGGTATGTCAAAACTGACACAAAAAAGAGTTCCAATGGATATTCCACTCCACAATCACGTATTGTATCTTAGTTTGGGGAAATACTTATGTGAAAAATATAAACATGATACAAAGAATCCAAAATAATGCTATAAAAAATCTTTATGGATTCGAGAGGCGTACATCTACTGCAGAAATGCATAGAAAGTTGGAAATACTACCTCTTGAAATGCATAGAAGAATGTCTCAGGTGCTACAGATTTATAATATGAAGAACAATTTAATTAATACAAATTCTATAATAAAGCATAATTGGGAGATACATCAACATAATACCAGATCAGCAAAATTGGTTTGGACGGAATCTATAATACGTCTATCAGCATATTTAACAAATTACCTCTAGAAATAAAAACGTGTTATTCAAGAAACATCAAAAGTAAAATAAAAACGTATTTCTTAACCATAATAACAAAAAAAAAAAATTTAAATCAGTTTAAGATTTATTAAAGAATGAAAGAATGTGATCTTATTAGGATAATTTTTATTATTTCTCTTTTTATTGCTTATATTGAACTATAAATAATAAGTTTCTTTTTTTTTTTTTTTTTTTTGAGTTCTAAATTTGAATCATAATGTACTATTATTTTTTCTTACATTTGTATTACTAACAAAATGCACTTCTAAATTAAATTTAATATATATCTACGAGGTTTGTAATCCGCCATAAATGACGGAAGCAAAATAAATTCTAGCATTTCTTTCATTAGAGTTTTCAATTCAAGTTTAAGAAAATACGTATTTGCTTACTAATTTATCATACCTTTATTTTTGTATTAAAACACTTTTAATTGCCATATAAACAGAATATTTGTAGGAATGTACAAAATTTTCTATTCCCTAAGGATCATTTACTCGATCATTTTAGCGACATCCTTTTTGCCAACATTGAAAATTTATCGTATAATTCAGAATTAAGTTCATCCTGTTAACATTTAATAACATTCGCTGCGTAAGTTTAGCGTCAAAGTTTATAGCGAACAAATAATATTTTATAATGAGCCACAATTTTGAACGAAAACAATTTTAAAAACAAAATTAAATAAAATTGTAAATATAAAAAAACAATAATATTGTAGGTGCACCATAATATATATTTTGATGAATAAATAAAAACTCGTGTTGGAGAAAAAATTAAAATAAAAAAATTTACTGCAAATAAATAATTATTTACACAACTGTTCATAACTTGTGAACCATTGATCGGTTATTTAAAATTTCATTTAATTTCAAAAAATTCATTATCGAACTGTTCATGTTAAAATTCATACATAATTATTATTTATAACATACATTAAAAAGAAGGACAACAATCAATATGGTTTAACCGATACCTATATATACCTACCTACTATATTAAAAAAAAATCATCACTCTTTACAACATACATTTCTACACACTTGAAGAAAACAAATATACCTAATAATTATAAATTTACAAAGATAAGAAATAAAAAATAATAGTACAAAATTTCATTTAATTTCTTTAAAAATGTAAAGGTTGTTATTATTTTTATATGTAAATCAGCAGAACCAAATGCTAACCCCATGATACATACTAAATATTATATACGATCTTAAATTTATATATCATATATATATATATATATATATATATATATATATATATATATATTTAAAAAAACCATAAACAAAAAAAAATAAAAATAAATAACAATTTTAACTCATCATCGCATCACATTTCTGGCTAGAGTATATATATACCTATGTACTATACAGGCTATGCATACGGTATGGTAAAACTATGATGCTATGATCATTATCACAACAACAAAAAAAAATAAAAAAAAAATATGTAGACACATACGCATATTGTGTATAATTTTAAGTAATAAGAATAGCCTTTAAGTGGATTATATTTTTTTTTTTGTGTTAAATGCTGTTTGCCTTTTGGTTATTATACCATATTAAACTATTGATAAAATTTCTATTAGTCCTTCTTATTATAAATCAAAAAAAAATTTTGTTTTATTTATATTATTATTATTATTTTTTATTTCTATATTGTATACATATCACAATTTGTATACATATTATAATTTGTATATGCGTTGGAGTATTCCGTCGGGCTTACAAACATCCAGATAAATGTAAAATAATATATATATATATAATTACTTAGTTTTTCAATTTTTTGAATTACATACTCTGTATGAGCTATGAGCTCTTTTAGAGTAAATAAACACGAAATAAATAAAAAAAAACAATAAAAAAAAATCTTTGAACCAATAACGGATTGGTGTAATTGAGCTTCCATACAGATATGTTATCAACATAAATATTTTGAATGAATCGTGGAAGAAAATGATCATGCGGCCATAGCGTTTCTGCGTAGGAAGATTATTTATCAAATTTGTTAAAATAATATGAATAACTTCAATTGATTTTTAAAAAAATTTAACCACTTTGAGCTATTCATAGTTGGGTTAATGTATTTAATGTATGTAATGTATGCATGTTATATCGTGTACCGTGTTTTTGCTTTTCTGACGAAACCAAGTACGCTTTGACATTCAAAACAACAGCTTAAGCATCTTGGATTGATACAAGAACGAAATATTTACTCAAAAATCATTAACTTCGCCTTATTGTAGTTAAATGGTTCACAATAAGCTAAATATGATTGATTATGAACATACAAATGGTTCACAATAAGCTAAATATGATTGATTATGAACATACGATACAAAATGTTGCAAAATATACTTGAAACATATTTTAGGTCTCAATACTCCGACTTATATTATATAGAATCATAAAAAAAAAACGCAAGTAATTTTCTGCGATTCAGAAAATTGAATAATATTCTTCAAAGTGTCACAATTTAAAAAAATTTAAAAATAAAACTTCAATTTTAATAAACAACAAAAAAAAAACAAACAATTATCGTTTTACATTTAAAAAAAAGAAAAAATATCCATTTTTTTACAGATTGTTATAATTTTCACCGCACTTTAAAATCACCACATAACCTATAACATTTATTTACATTGACTACGCTGTTTTCACTTTTGTTGTTATATCTGTGTTTTTTTAATGTTAATGTTAAAATAAAAAGTTAATTTTTCTGCATGTTTATTTTAATGTTATCAACGTGTGTTCAAAGGATGTTTCTTTGAACTGTTTATAGTGCTGGCCAGAACTGGTATGATGCAAAATTGTCGACGATAAAATGATAAATAAAAATATTTTTTTTTTGTGTTTTTATTTTAATTATTTTACAATTAATTTACAATATTATTTAAGAGAATAAAATGTACTTCAATCAATGCATTAAAAAAAAAATTAAGCGTTAGAGGCCGACAAATTTATTTGTCTTACGAATACTTTAAGAGTATATAAAATGTAATTAACACTGCTCTTATCGATGAACCAATATTTTGCACCAGATGTTGTATTGTTAAATCAAGAACTAATGTATTCGAACTAATAATGAAAAATGAATGTAATATTATTTAAAAAGTTCGAGAGTATCATATACAATTTGTTTTTAATTTTACAACTAAAAATTATACAAAGCTCTACTAAATTTATTTAATTACTTAATGTAATTATAATTTCAATTCTTATTTTTAATTTTGATGACAGCAATTTTAAATATGTTACATTAAATTCGACCATTGTACAAGAGATGAACTATTTCGATGCTAGCAAATGAAATTAATCTTACTTCAAGTTACAGTTGTATTTGGAAGCAATTCAATATAAATTTTAGATACGATTTGCCATGGACGAAAGTTAATCTCTTACTGAAAGCCAATACAATTAGTGATAGTTTAAGTACAATTCTTTGTTTTTACACTACTTGTTATTAAATAACTAGGAGTTCCTCTTACTTAATTTTAATTCAGTTTAAAGTCAAATTTAAATTTTTTAAACGAACTAGAATTTGTATGGATAATTGAAGAAGACATTCACTCTCCAATGAGAGTCCTCAAGAAGCACATCCATTCATACTTTCTGGCCACAGCGAATGAAACTAGACTAAATACCTGTGCGAGCTCGACTAAAACATGGCCCTCGTATAATATCAATAAAACCAAACAACTCTTCAGGTCTCGTACTGATATATCAAGAGTAATAAGAGCCTTCAGTACGGGTCATTGGCTAATAGGAAGCCACGCTGCCAAGCTAGGTATTCCTTTAAGTTTCCACTGTCGCAGTTGCACGGATGAGAATGAAGCACAGACTATTCAACACTCCTTTTGCAGCTGCCCAGCATTAGCTAGAGTAAGATTGCGGACTATAGGTGAGGCTTTCCCCAGAAATATAAGTTTTATCGCGGAAGGAAAAATAGGAGACCTGACCAACCTTCTCAATCACACGGGGTGGCTCTAGTACTGAGTCCCTGGAGAGAGTTAAGATGAATGAATGAGTCCCTATAACAAACAACAACACGAAATAGGTCACTCGAATCGTGGTATCAAAAACGCACAATAAAGTGCTAATTGGTTTTGCAGAAGCAACTGGAATGGCCACATCCACCTATCTACCTACCTACTCTTCGTAATGTTAGGTATTTAACTTTGGCATATCAATCAGATGTCTAAACTAAACTATGCAAATAACATGGCAGACTCAACATCTATTCTTTTTGGTAAAAGTAATTTTGATTTAGATTTCTTGACCAATCTCCATCAGGATTATAAATTCAAGCTTTTGCTATTTAATTGTGCTCTTTTACATTTAACAAATTATTCGTTTTGATATTTTTTTCTCTATCTTTTTCTTCAAGTAGAATTGAAAATAAATTCAAATTGTAAGTAAATTGTGAAAGTAAATTCAAACTACATTAACCCGAATTCGCCCAGATTATTTAAATTCTGAGGTTATATTTAGTAAAAACTGTTAGTCCTGAGTAAAATAACATATTTTTGTATTTTTTTTTTGGTTTATGGGATCGCTCTACTGTTCAGGAGGCGTGTTTCCACATTGCAACGTTGGGCTATGCATAGGAGAAAAAAATTATATGAAATGCCCATTTTAGATTTTGGAATAAAATAATGTTAATAAAATTATGGATTTTTTTTTTGGAAACGGTGGAAGAATTACTTAAATTTCCAATTTCATTCACTCAATTTCGTCCTAGGAAATCTCTTCCACATAATCTTATGCTTTTTTTACTGATAATTTTCTATAACACTCTGAATAAATATTTTCTATAGCAGATTAACCCAGCGTTGCCATATGACAACAGACAAATACTAATGATAAAAATTTGTACAAGATACTTTTTGAACTAAAAACTTTCTACTTAACAAATAACTGCATTTAGTTAAAATAATTATTCAAAAATAAAATTTAATAATTACGGTTTAATATTTAGGAAAATAATGCAACTTATTTTTTCATGTCATCCATTTTTCACAATTTTTTTTTCACCAAACTAAAACTAGCTAGTAGTGCAGTATACTTCTATTTATGTCATTCCTATTAATTTCAAAGTCTAATATGAGTAAGTACATATAACTAGGTAAAAAAAGTGCAATACCTAAATGTCAGCTGTTTCCATATGGCAACACAGGGTTAATTCGGGTTAAAATGAAATTCTAACTAAATTTTAATTAAATTTATGCAATACTAGTTTATATGTTTTTAGGTTTTAAGATTCGTTTTTAAGTATTCTAGTCTTTATTATGTCGCTTGCAAAATGAAAAAATTTCATTAAAAGCTTGGATAATTTTCAGACAAAATAAAAAATTTTCAAATCCATTAACACGCCATTACCATTCTATAAAATTTTCATGTACATTCATGTTTATTGAAGAGAGGAGAAATGAAATTAGAGGGTTTTTAGTGCTGAGGTCCTTGTTAATTATAATAATTGTAGATGCCTAAAACAGTTCTATTTTATTTAATCTAAGCATTTCCCAACAATAATTATTAGATAGAATCTTCACAAATATTTAAAAATTTATAAAAATTTAATTTTAAAACTAGAATTCATTGTAAAAAATAGTTCTCTCAATGTCAGAAATTTAAGTGATATGAATAGATCGTGCTTCAACATCATTTATCAGGCATGCACAAAAAGTAAAAAGGAAATAAGAAAAAATCTGTTTTTAAATTCACTTCAAATATTTTGTCACCCCATCCCAAAATAATGGCTTTAATTAACTGTTGTTATTTTTTTTTATTTATTATTTTTTGTTTTTTTATTTCTCTTTTATTTGTTACATAATTTTCTATTGTCATTTAAGTACAATTAAATAGAATTTTATCTGTGTTGTGTCCTTACAAGCAATAAATAAACAAATAAAAAATACAAAAACTTCAAATAATGTCCTAATATTTTGGTGGCTACTCTTAAAAAGTAAATAATTTTTTGTTTTAGTGTTTTTTTGCTCTTTGTTAGTAAACATCATTCTCTATGTTTCACTTGCTTATATATTTACAGTGTTTGTATATGTATTTTGTGTTTGTTTTTATTTTCTTTGTAATTCGGTTTTCTTTTCAAATTTGATAGACATTATCGATTCTTATCACGTTTCAAATAATTTTAAAAAGAAACTGTAAAAAAATTTTTAATAGGAATTTGGAAATTTTGTTTTTTTTTTGTTTGGTTTTGTTGTTGCTTTTGGCAAATGATTTGGGTTTTGTTTTCCTTCCATATTTGGTTTTTATTAAATTTTTTTTTTCTTTTTTTATTATTTTATTTATTAGGAAGACTTAGAAATGAATGGAAAATTTCTAGATAAACTGTCAGCATCAGAGATTATACAACAGAAATTCAAATATGATTTTGATACGAAATAATGTAGCTATCCAATTATAATTATTTTAAAATGGACTCTTTTAAAATTGTAATCATGTATAAAATAAAAAATTAAATTTAAAAGAAAAACAATCATTTTTTCGACACAATTTTTATAAGGCTCGTAAACTAATTCATGAGGAATTAATTTCGATATCTAAAATTTTTGTCTAAAATTTGACATGTGAGTTTTTTAACAAAACAAAATTAAAACGCATTTAGTTTATTTTTCTTAAAAATATTGAAATCATATTTCTATCAGAGCGCTACTTTAGAATAGAACAAGATGCCATTCGGAATTTAAAAAAATCCAAGCAGGTGTACAACAAGGTAATGTATTAGAAATAATACTTTATATATTCTATGAACATTCAAAGAAAACATAGTTGCTCCATTTACTGATGATACTGCAATTTTAACTATTGCTGATAGTAAAATCAAAGAACACATAAGTTGTAAGCAGCAATTAAAAACGTTCAAGACTCTGCACTTCACCTGGCGTATTAAAATGAATGAATTAAAATGATGGTATACGAACACACTCTGGAATTGTGCAAGTCAAAGCAATAGGAACATATAATAACGTTTTCAAAATAAAGCACTCCGTGATATAGTCAATACTCCGTGGTATATATTCGCAAGTGCAATATATATAAGGATCTGGGTGTCAAAATGGTGGACAATGTTGTCAAAACGATCGCATTAAGTCGTCAAAAAATATTATCAAAACACATCAATTCTGAAGCTATTCAACTATTGGACAATGATAATACAACGCAATAACCATTCCCTGAACAATGGGAGCCATCCAGTTTACTATTGAAAAATATCCTGAGTGTGATAATAGGACTTAGAATATCCTTAAGGACGATTCAAGAGAATTAATGGAACTAAGTAACACGGCTAATCACAATAAACCAACTTGTGGCTATGGTGATATAAGGCCCAGATCCTCTCCCGAAATAACATAATAAGGACTTTCGTAGACGCAAAATTGCAAAAAGATAACAAGCAACATTTTTTTCGCATGATTTTGAAACTGAAACGTTTAACAAATAACAACCAATAAAAATTGAAAAAGCGAGTCAGCTGGATTTCATGCGCTAACAACTTGTTTTCGTAGTTTTCATGCTGACATATAATTATGTTTATGAAACGTTGGCAATTTTGCATGAAGCATGAAGAGTTTACGAAAACCCATAATCTAATATAATCACTAAATTCACCATCAGTAGGTGTTTTAAAATAAAAACAAAATCTTATTACGATAACATCTTATACGAGTACGTATTGGTATGAGGGTATGTAATATAACAGAATTTCAAATTAGTAAAGTGGGGTAGAGATAAAATTTACCTAAAACTTTATATGATTTATTAGCAGGTACTGTAATATAAGAGAATTTTATTACAATTTATTAAATTTGTGACACCTCCGACATTAAAGCTATCTGTGACATAAAATATGATGTAAGCAACATTGAAAAACTAACTATTAAAATGTTTGTGGCCAATGTATAGTATTTGTCAAGAGTTAGATGATTACGTCGACATTGTTTTTTTTTCTATCGGTTTTGTACAGACTTAGTTTTCTATATTTAAATTAGACAATTTAACTTTACAATTCACATCCATCTCCTGTTGGCGAATAAATCAGAGAAGTTTCAACATTGTATAAAAAATTCGAATAGATAAAACAAAAAATTAAGAAAAAAATATTATGATTTGGAGTAAGGTGAAGTGGGGAAAGTTTGTTATAGAAAATACATAGTTCAAATATATTATATTGTGAAATTTTTGTTTGAGAAGATATTTAAACGATACTTTAAACACTTATTAACTGAAATACTAGTTATATTTAATTGACACACTTACCCCGATTACACATTTACCCCACTTCGCCTTACACCATTTTCTTTATGTTCTTGATAGTACTTTAGATAGAATTACCTTTTTGTGCTAGTATTTATGATCAAATTACTGGCTTATAACTCAGTAAACAACTGTTATTATCGGGAACTAAGTTTTTTTAAACAGAATATACTCTCAATTATTATTATCTTTTATCCCAATGACAGAGGGTACTGGACTAGGCTGAATAATCCATAAAGCATTTTTTGTCATCGGGAATAGTATTCTAAACCTTTCGGTTAAAAGAAATCAAACACTCCACCTACTGCGCCACCCAGCGTGTAAAGATTAAAGAAATATATTGATAGGCTAATACCGTATACATCTACTTAGTCAAGCTTTTTTTATGGTATTTAAGTTGTCATGATAGCCAAAAAAATTATACTTATATTTGTTTACATGTTACAATTACAATTACATTTGTATTTTTCTGTGAACCAGTATTTTATCATAGTATGGGGTACCCTATCCTTAAATTTTAGAGTACATCAACCTTTTATCTATCAAAATCTTATTAGATTACTCCACTTCAAAGTTCTTTATATTTTTGGCTAAGATACTTCTACATAACACTTTTATAACGATTTTTATCCTCGGTCATGCCCATAATATCGGGCATAAATCTGTTAAAAATTAAGTTATCTATTTAGGTATAATTTAAAATTATTGTAGCTAATTACTTCAGATCACCGATGAAATGAAAAGAAAATTGGCAATAGCAAAAGTACATACGGTCGAACTAACTTTGAAAGATAGGAGAGCATTAGTAAAAATACAAAATTAAATTTAAGAAGTGCTCTTCTGTTGCTACTAACAACCTATGGTGCAGAAATGTAGACAGTAAGGGCCAATTTTACAGTGGTAGCTTAAATATAGGATCAGTTGAAGCTTAAGCTCAAAAATATTTAGAATGAGTTTTACAGTTGAAATTTTAAGTAAGCTTAAGTGGTTGTCATTTTAATAGTATTATATTGGTTGCATTGGTAATTTTTCGAATTTCTCACAGATGTCGCTGAAGTTTTTCTATCAAAACAACTTCAACAAACTTAATTTTTTATAAATTACTTTTTGTTTATATGACCCAGTATACATATATAATTTTTCAATCATCTGGTTTTTGGTTTAAATTTAAGTGCAGCTTAAGCACCCGATCTCCGTGGTTTAATTATTCGCTTAAATATCATCTGTAAAACTGAATTTTCAATTTAAACGTCTTTTAACCGAAAAGCTCAGTTCAAGCTTTCACTGTGAAATTGGGCAGATTGAGACAGGCAGATTGCAGAAATTATAAAACTTTGACCTATTAGTATATAGGAGAATTATGATAGTTTTGCAAAACCAAACATCGTGCGAACATTTCAATATTAAACCATCTGATGGTGAAGTACAGACTCTTGCCAGTTTTATAAATGACATATTTTAGTCACATTCCCAGATAGTCGGGAAAAGTAAAAAAAACTGAAAGTTTAAGGTAGAATCAAGGAAGGAAGATCAAAGGATCCATCTCCTACACATTGGACAGATCAATTACAGCTTGTAATGGAAAAAACCGCAAATTTAAAACGATAAAAGACAGATCAACCTGGAAGCAGCATATGAAAAGCTTGATGATATAGCCAAAGAAAATTTACTTCAGGGCGAATAGGGTAGATTGAAGAAGTAATTTTTTTTTTTAAATTTACATAACAGTGGATACCATTTTGCTATACCATTTGTGGAATACCTATGAATTATAAAAATTTGACTCTCTGATAAATTAAATTTTTTAAATTAATGAAGTAAAAATCTTTAGGAAATTATCTTAATATCTAGATCTGTGAATAATAAACAGCTAGAATATAGAATTGTAATATAATGTATAATATTGGTATGCATAATATTAAATTGTAAAAAAAAGAGAAAAATCAGTTTCGTTAAAGCTGAAAATAGCACCAACAAACAATCACTGATGAAATTAACAACACGTTTCTCGCCTTTATTTTGTTATTTTGTATTTTTTTGTTTTTATTTTTTTGGTTCACAAACGATAATGATCTCTTGAGATGTTTTCATTTTGAATTTCAATTCGTTTTTAATGATGATAACCGATTGGATTGGTAGGGGGCAGATAATTTATTTAACAATAATACCAAATCAAAATAAAATATTTGGTAAATTTTTGTTCTTTCATTTTGTGAAAATAATGTAATTAGAAAATTGGAATTTAAAATTCAAGGTGAAAACCTAATCAAGAATGAAGTGAATTGAAATTGTTTAAAATTAGAGTGACTGGGTCAAGTTTTATAATACTAGTAATATTAAGGGATTTATTGATTTTTATACAAGAGAGTTATTCATAAATAAATGCAATACCAATAAAGGATTTAATTTATTACCATATGTACCTCCCCAACAGCTTATTCCATATTTTAATTTGGACTGAAATACATCGTAATAAAATGTCTTTAAAGTAGGTTGTGAAAATAATTTGTTTAAATAATAAAAACTGGTTTAGTAGATACACCTTTAAAAACGTAGTATGTTCAGTCCAACTCAAATTATTATCAATTATAACTTCTAAATGCTTGAATATATTAACTTTTTCAATTTTGAAACACTTCGTACTATAGTCACTACTACAATTATAAGTACTGGTTAATTACTGAAGAACAATTGAGGTTAAACAATTTTAGTTTTAGGCATTCTGAAGCGTGAAACATAATATCAATAGTTGGAGGGTCTTGCGCTGTTAAACTAAAAAACATGATTTTATTTTACTAATTATCAACTTAAGTCCAGCAAACCATTTTCTTAAGATACTTAGATCAGCATTAATATCCGCAATTTAAAGGATATAGGAATATTTAAAGGATTGACTGAAACATAAGAGAAAGCAAGATCATCTGCAAAACCTGCTAAATGGCCATAATAATCTTGAACAAATAAGGAATTTATGTAAATTAAAAATAGAATTGGACCTAATACAGAGCCTTGAAGTACACCAATATTAATAAAAGTACTATTACTAGTTTTGTCACCCACTTGGACTTTCTGCTTTCTGTTCTTCAAATATGATTCAAACCATTCAATTGAAAAATCTCTAAATCCAGTTTTAAACATTTTTTCCAAAATAATATCGTGATTTACCACATCAAAAGCTTTGATAATATCTACATTTGTACAAAAATTTAACAAGGCATCTTCTTTGGATACACCTTTTTTAAAACCAAACTGTTTGGGACTAAAAAAGTTTGTCTTTTCCAAGTAGACCACAATTCTACACTTCATTGCTTTTTCAAAGAATGTCGATAGAGAGGAAAGTAGAGAAATAGGCCTGTAATTTACTATGTTTCTAGAATTGTCTTTTTTAAGAAGTGGTAGGACACTTGCACATTTCAAGTATATTAGGAAAGACACCAGTTAGACAATTAAAAATGTGAGCCAGAATATCAACAATATTAAATGCTATATTTTTTAAAATGCGATTTGAAATGCCATTGTCACCGTATGAGTTCGAGTTTTCAAGAGAACTTATAATCTTTAGTATAATTCTAATGAAGAAATGCATTCAAAGAAGAAACTATTTCTTTGATATGCGTCTTCTTTTATCCCGAAGTTGTTACAGAGAACATGCACGACAATTGAAGATCATTTGAAACTAATCGTTCTGATACAGAATTAAAATAATCATTAAATTTGTTAGCTTTTTCCAGATGGTCGGAAGATACGGAAACATCGTCAGACAATATAATAGGTCGGTCACTGTCAGAGTTTCTGTTTTTGATATTATTTAATACTTTCCATTCATGTTTCAGATTGCCTTTATTACGACATTGAGTTATTTCTTTTCTTATTTGGTTGCATAGTTTATTATAATATGACTTTAATCTAAGATTCGATGAATTCAAAAGTACAGAGTCGGATATCTACATGTGTCTGAAATGACATAATTTTATGTTTCCCACCGACTGATGTCGTTCGATTCGACAATAATTTGGTGGAAGAATTTTATTATACTGGATATGTGTGTATAAAATTTAAATTCCTACCGTTATGCACTATAGGTATTATTTTTTCTATTAAAATTTATTGCTTTCTCATAAATTTCAATATTAAATAATAAGTTTCCTTTTTTATATTATCTTTTTTTATTAAACAAATCCAATAAGGATATGCAATAAATTTATTTTATTTATAATGTGATAAAACTATCATTTTATGAATATAATTTTAACTTTTTTTTACTATGCCTTTTAAATTCACCATATTACTACAAAAAGATGTACCCAGTTGTATTGTTTAGAACCTCAATTTAAAAATTATAAAATTCAAATAAAAAAACATTTTTTTAATACAATAAGTTTTTAAAAAGTGACTAAAGAGTAGTTTGAACAAATATAAGCCCATAAATTTTATTCATAAATTTTATGAAACATGGAGCTTAAGCAAAGTTACTACATTCTGGATCGGGTGATCCAAAGCCCTGGCACCCGAAGAAACAAACACTCTCCATCGTCTCATATCTAGTTTTTTCAGTAACAATATTTTATTTTTATCATAATGTTCATCAATTTACACGTAAACAAGACCTAAATTCACCAGATTACGGTTACGCTTTAAATAACTCTTAAAATTAGAATTAAATATTAAGTGAATATCATATACAGTATATTATAATATATAGCTAACAAAATTGATTTTTCAATTTTTGTTCTAATTTGTAATGTAAAAATTTTTATTTTTTAATTTCAAAATTCATTTTAATTTCCCATCTAGCTAAAATTTAAATACATTTAAAAATTATAAATTTATGAGAATATTGGTGCTAATATATTTTCCACCTCAATTAACACGAATTTTGTTGTTATTTCAACAATTTCATTAATTTCTTCGATTTCTATATTCAATTAATAAAGTGTGGCAATCATTACAACTTTATTAAAATTCTATGAAATTTTTTCAGGATCAAATTTGAAAATCGAATTTGAGTTTTTAAAAATATTTATATTAGAAATTAAGTATAATTAAAAAAAAATTTAACACAAGCTACTTGAAGCCATTACTATACATATTTGTATGCTGTATAAAATTGCACAAATTGTTAATAATAAAAAACTAAAAGAAAAAGAAGAGGGTCGACGGTGCAATTCAATCAATGACACAACAATAATTCGCAGTTGTAAGTCCCGGCACTAATTCCTCGTTCAGTTATTTAATCCCGGCAAAACAATTTGGCTTCAGACATAAGCATTCCACAGTGGAACAAATACATAGAATTGTAAATCAAATAAATGCAGATTTTGAAAACAAACATTTTTGCTCTGCAGTTTTTCTTGACATAAGCCAGGCGTTCAAGAAATAAAAGGAATTCTCTACAAACTAAAACAAAATTTACCATATCACTTTTCTTTATATCTTAAAATTCAGTGTGAAATAAAATTCCTACTGTAGTTCACCTGACTTCAAAACAATAATAGAATACAAGTGTATAATGAGTTTGAGAGCATAATATAAGACCATAATACGATTTCTCTCCCCAAAATTGTTATAATAAATTTTTAAATAAGCCAAATTAAATATTTTATTTGATCTCGAGCCACGATAAAAGTAGAAATTATGAACTTGGCTTTAGAAGTAAATTTTCCTTGATTATTTTTGTTAAACTTTAGTTGGCGAAATTTTAAAATCAGAAATTTTTTGTATTCTATTAGAAATATACTAGGGGCCCCTGTTGAGTAATTATAATTCAAGTTGAAGCCAAATTTACTTAATAATTCAAGTGATTTGTTTTTTTGTTGTTTTTATATTTTTATTTTAGATGTATTTGTTTTTTTGATTTTATTTTATAGATGTACATAATTTCAGATGAATTTGTTTTTTTTTGTTTTTATTTGACATAAATGTACAATGTACATTTATGTTCACTGCAAGTAATTATAATAACTGATTTGTTTGTTTTTGTCTTCTAATTTAATAAGAACTCGCATATGCATAATGTATTTGCTGAATAATGAAACCATATGAGTAAATTTTTCAACGACGTGCGCATTATTGTTTTATATACAACTTATTTATTATATTAGAAGTTCATTAAGGAGAAGCGAAATAAAATGAAAAGGTGTCTACTTCGCAGATCCTTAAATGCTTGTCGATACATTTTTTACACTTAAGATAATCATCAGGTTCAAAAGTGTTCTCAAATGAGAGGTTATATTATCTCACTTATTTTAAATAAATATGAAAGAATAGGGAGAGAATAAAAGTATGCATCTTCAAAACTATCAAAAATCGCCAGTTCATCAAACAACATTCAAATATATTTATTTATTTAATTTATATAAATTGAACATAAGGCGATTAGCCTTTTTATTATACAACTACAATATTCAATTCAATTTTATTTGATTTAATTTGGCTTACACATATAAACAAAATGAACAAAAAACAAAAAAACAAAATTCAAATAAAATTTTTATAACTGGAAAAGATAAACAAAAGGCTTTAATAATTAAAACTAAACAAAAATTAGATAAACATAAAAAGAGAGAAAAGAAAAAAAATTAAAACCTTTAAGGAATTTAAAAAAGAAAAAAATTAAATTAAAAATAAAATTAAAAATTAACCAAAATAAAAAAAAAATAATTAAAAGCAAAATAAAAAATAAAAATTAGGAAAATTTGTTTGAAAGTAAATTAATTAATTATCGATTCAATTTTCTTTCGCCTGAGTTTTAAAATATTCTCTGTAGAGCTCAACAAAATTTTTTTATCGACTGCCACAACGAATATAGTTCAGCATAGTAGCAACTCGAACAAAATATGTAATATAATCAGATATTAAAGGAGTAGTTTGTTCAAACTATCTAATGATGCAAATCAAATATCTAACTACTTTAGAGCATTTTTTGAAAGTAATTATTCTTCTTCAACCTTTACAGTTAATGAAGCAAACTTCAATCATTTAGAAACTTTTCCAAACATACCACTGGAATCAATATACTTTACACGAAGCAATGTTCTGATTTATTTAAGTAAGCTTGTTAATAATACAGTTCCATGTGCAGATTCTTAATCTTCCCCTATTTTTTTTCCATTCAATAAATTTGTAACTTGTGATGTATTCCTCAATTTCTGGAAAAAGTAGACCAGACCAGTTCACAAAAAGGATTTAAAGATTAATGTTTCAAATTATAGACAGCCCTATTGTCAAACTATCGAGTTTACCTAAGGTGTTTGAACTTATGGTATTTGATACGATCTATAACTACTGTTCTTCGTTTATTGTAAATTAGCAACATGACTTTGTAAAAAAAAGATTAACTGTAGCAAATCTTAAAGAATCAGCCTCAACTTTTTTGTTTCTGTATTTTCTAATTAAAGGGATTGACTTTTATCTTAGTAATAGATACTACAGTGCTCATTTCAGAACAGCAACTTCGGCGTCTTGTTTTTCTAACTCTGGGTGCCACAAGGGAGTCATCTCGTACCACTGTTATTTATTATTTCTATAAATAATGTCACTAAAATTATTTAGAGCAGTGGTATAAAAATTTACGCTGACGACATGAAAATTTTAAAGATATTTTAGTTAAAATAAAGACTCATTTTCTATTCAAAAAGACAAACAATTTTATGAATTGGTGTAATTATCATGGCTTATTTTTAAACGTTGATAAATGATATGTATTTATTCGCTCTACAAACCCTAAGTGTAATAATTATATCTTTGATGGGCCTATAATTAGACGAGTCATCGAATTTAATGATCTTGGGGTGACTTTTGATTTCAAATTTACATTTAACATACATATTAATAAGATCATTAACAAAGCAAACTCAATGCTTGCTTTTATAAAAAGGTGGTCTAAAGAAATTGATGATCCTTATGTTGCTAAATCGTTATTTTCGACATTAATCGACCAATTCTTGAATATGCTAACCAAGTTGTTTGCTCTCCTGTTTATCGCCAACACATTGATAGAATAGATTCAAAAAAATGTTATTAGATTTGCATTTGGAACTTAAAATTGGAATAATCCCTTAATATTGCCCCCCTACATTGAACGTCTTAAACTGCTCAATATGTATAATTTAGAAGGTATAATTGAGAATTGTGTTAGGTATATTTTTTTTTATAATCCAAGTACTTAATAAACACATTGATTCACGTTATATTGATAACATTTTAAGGAATACAATTAACACAAGAGCACGATTTCGGCATGAAAACATATTTCCTAATACATTTCACAGGACTAACTACGGGAAATATTTCTATTAACAGAATGCTGATAAACACAAACCAATACAACACAACAATAAATTTTGATATGAGTACAGATGTTGTAAAGAAATCCTTATTTAATGTAATTTCCTAATTTTATTAGGAATTTTGTGTAAACTAATTGTATAATTTTTACAATCTCTATTTTAAATTACTAATTGTATTCGTTTTATATATTTTATTATTGTAAGATGGTTTTATTGTAAATCTTAATATTGTAATTTGTAAATACTTGAAATAAGTAAAATAAATAAATAAATAAATTTGAAAATAACTTAATTGTATCATAAAAAGACTTTCAATTGCTTTCAATTTCGCTATACAATTTGACACCCAAATGCGTATATAATTGTGTATAATCATATGAAGCTTAAATAACCATATCCATATATAAATAAACCATTTATCTACCTTAAGCAGCATTCGAGCTCTCGCTTTTATAACCAATATTATTCCAACCAATATTACATAATTAGGAGCGGTACAATTAAGACCGCACAAAATAATTGCTATTTTTCAAAATTTCAAAGAGTTATGAAAAATCGTAGTAGAATATTGAAATATTATATTGAACCCTGCATTAATTCGATTTAATGAGATTATCCATGATCAAATTATAATGAAATTGCATTCATGGCAGTCTATAAATTAATTATTTAATATTATTGTACACATAAATACATAATAAATATAAAAAATTGTATTTTTAAATAATTTTTTATTTTTTTTTTTGTTCTGGATTAAATGAGAATTAAAATTTGCATGGTAATTTTATCAAATTATTAAATTTAAATGAAATTTAATTCATAATGACTTTTATTGCGAATTATTCTTCTTTTGTTTTAAATTTAAAATTAAAAATAATTTAAATTTAATTATTATTATTTAATAATAGTATTTAAAAATGTTTGTTTTAATGTATAAAAAATTTGAATTTGAATTTAAAAAACTTTAATTTATTTTAATTATCAAATATTTTTTCTAAAATGATACCGAAGGTATTTCCTTGTTAGTTCAATATGTGCACAGTTAATTAGTAGTTGTTTTTAACCCTTTTTCTAATAATATGCCTTGGACCATCATTATCATTGTATGTTAGTCCGTTTTTTTGAGCACGAATAAGTTAAATTTAGTTTTAAATTTGTAGTCAGCTAGTAGACTAAGCAGAGATATTACTATACAGATTATACATACGCATTTCGCTAAATTGATTTATTGGATCAGTTAGATCTATTGGATCATTTGCTATTGTCATTATATAAAGCAATATATTAGACTTTTCGTAATGCTTTGTAAGTCCCATCTTAATTGAAATTTTCAGGAATTCGATATAGACATATGAAGCAACACTCAAGATATACAATTATATTGAATCATTGCTATATTTTGTTTAAAAAAAGTATGAGAATATATCAAACTCCAACACTTATTTTCGAGTGATTTAATCTGCGCTGGACTATTTTTGTGAAATTGCAAGTAATTCTGACAAATATTACAGTATGTTTCATTCAGGCTTTTTTATTTGTATCTGAAACATCAAGTACAAATAACAAGCACCAAAATCACTCGTTTTAGTACTTGAAGCTCAATATGAGAAAAAGAAGATTATTTTCATGATGACAAAATTCTCCTATTTACCCAATTTACCTCTAACATCGGTATTAAAAATTTATTTACCTGAACCAATTGATAATTTTTTAAACGGTAATGTAGATTTAATGTAATGAAAATTTATTTACCAGATTAGATTGTAAGAATAAAAACTTCATACAAGAAATCGGATAAGCAAATTTACAATATTTCAACAAATGCCAATACAAAAAAGAAATCATACCTTCCGATATGTCCAATTTTTCATTCAAAATTTTTTAAGTTTAAAGAAGTTAAAATTTTCATGTATCCCCATTAAATGTTATTCAAATCGTCAATAAGCGTTTGTATAATGTCCTCAATTATTAATCGTTTCGCACATATCCAAATTAGATATTTAATGATATTTGAGAGCTTCTTTTGTCAGTCCTTGTTAATTTAAATAACAATTTAGTCCTTGATAAATTAAAAATAAACATTTTCTAACCATATTTTTAACGTAAAATTTTTCATACCAATTTTTTGCCGTTTTCTGTATACTTTTTTTTCAGAAAACAGAAAATTGTGATGATGATAAATCTCAGAAAATTGAATGAAAATTTAAACGTTTGAAATCGGTATAAAATCAATTAAATCAATAGTGCTGTTTGTTTATCAAATAATTAAATACAGTGCAATTGCACAGTGGGCCACTAGTTTTATTGATTATACTACATAGTAAATTTTTCAAATATGGATTAATTCCATTTTCATTTATTATGTCTTTTTAAATATTTAAATTAAATTCGAAACTTGTGGTTTTTAATTTACAAAAGAAAAAAAAAACATAAAATAATGACTGAACATGAAAATCGTTTATTTAAAAAAGCAAATCAAATAATATCCATGGATTAAAATGATACCTACCAATAAACATCAATAAAAATTTAATTTTATATAATAGATCTGATATCATATCATTGATAGAGGCATATTGTAGTACATATTATATACTATAATAGGTACTACAAATTACATTTACAATCGAAATAAAATATAAATTCTCAAATATGAATTTGAAATATTACGCACAGTTTTATCAGGTCCATCACACGATCCTGAGCAATTACGGCAGTGATAGTATTGAATTCAACATGAGAAGAAAACATTCCAAAAATCCATGAAAAAAATCATTGTACTTTCAATAAGAAGAGGAAAGCTACGACTAAATTAAAATAAACAAGTATTTTGCAATCAAAAGGGATTAGATAATACAAGCAAAACTTGCCACAAAGTTTAATGGACCATGTAAATTTACTTACGCATTACATTTTTCTTTTCATCATCATCATATGGCACTACTGCTCGAGGCTTGGTCTTCTTTACAACGTCCCTCCATTGGAGTCTATTTTTCGCAACCACTTTCTAATTTTCAACTCGCAATTTCGCGCTTCATTTTCCACGTTATCGGTCCATCTTGCTCTCGGTCTACCTCTAGCTCGATTAAGATCAGGACGATGACTAAATATTTACATCTCCCATTCGCACGATGTCAGCTTATCTTAGCCTTTTCATTTTTATAAAACGAACAATATTTTCACCTTCAATTAAGTTATCAAGCTCACTGTTTGTCCTTCTTTCATATTCACCACTGTCTTCTTGCAGTGAACATTTTTTCTTAGTATTTTTTATTCAAAAGTCCGAAGCGTCTTTTCATCAGCCAATGTCAATGACCAAACCTCTTAGCCATATGTAACTACTGGACGTATGATAGATTTATAAATTGAAAGTTTGTTACGTCTCGATAACAGTTTTGTTTGCACAAGTTTTTTGCTTGCAAAACAACACTTGTTGCCCATTTGAATTTTAATTTGTGTTCCTTAGTCCTAGTGTTGTAGTTTTGAATAATAGTGTTCCGAAATATTCGAAGCTTGATACTCCTTCAAAGTTATATTCTGCAATTGTTATATTTTGCGGTTGTCTTCTTCCGGTTTCGCTGAATTTTTTTAGATACTTGGTGTTATGTTCGTTAATTCTTCTGTCAAGAATCTCAAATTATATGGAACTATCGCAATGCCATCTGCGTCTAGGATATTAGCTGCGACGATTTCGTAAAAATATTAAATGAAATATTAAAAATTAGGGTAGAGGATACATTCCCTTGTCACACTCGTCATTTAATACTAAATTGTTTCGACAATGTCGGAATTATGTATTATTTTTTTGCCTTCGAATTCTCCATCGTTCTCCATCCAAAGAATATTTGGTCTATCGTCTACCTTTGTTTTCTAAACCTACATTAGTATTCGCTTAATATGTGCTCGGTTATGTGTTGTTTAAGTATTTCAGTAACAATATTATATCCCATTTTGCTGGGATTAGTTCTTGCTCCCATATTTTACATGAATTTGTCGAAAGGGCAATATAAGATTGATAAGGAGAGCTTAATATTCTAATAATATTTCATTAAATTATTTCACAAATAGAGCACAAAGATAATATTATCGAATCATGATACATATTAAGAACTCCATTGCAAAGAAAAGTACCTGGTCGGAGATTGAATAAACAAAAATATAAGCTCAATATTGATCAACACAATATTGATCATAGTAATGAATCAGTGTAGAAATATCTCGTTAGAACTCAGCATAAGATTTATACCATAAAACTTAACTGAGTGATTGAAAATTATTGCAGAATTGATTGTTGTTTTACACAAGTTGTTTTCAAGACGACAAACATAACGTTATATTATATTCTTGGAAATGGATTTCGAGGTTAAAATCCACAACGACTATTACATTGACGAGCATTTTTAATACAATATTTTATATATGAGATACGTCTTAATTTTAAATAAATTATTTCCATAAGCAAATAAAATTAATTTCCACACTAAATGTAAAATTATTCGGACCCCACTTTATTGTTTCAAATATTTTTTTTCGTTTTTTTTTTGTTAAACAAATTTAAAACAAAAGTATTTTTAATTAATTTTATTTTTATGGACAGTTAAATGCATGTAAATTATTTATTTAAATTGTTCAATTTTTATTGTTAATTTTTTTTTTTTTGTGGTTTTTCCGATACATAATTGATTTTTTTGTTGATTAAGAAATTTATTTTAAAACCTTTTTAACAAATATTTTCAAAGAGAATTAAAAAAAAAGAATAATTAATTTTTTTTTTTCAATTTATAAAAATAATGCAGAATTATTTAAAAAAAATTAAAGTGTAATATTAAAAACGGAAATAACAGAATTATTTTGATTTTAATTAAAAAAAATATTTTAAATAGTAATTTATTTCCGGGTTAGATACCTGTACATTATTAGCCCGGGTAATAATAATTCTGTAATTAACTTATCATTTTACAACACACTCTTAAATTTTTTAATTTATTACAGAAATTGATTTATAACAAAATTTTATAAAATTTTAGTAAATTAAAGATATTAAAAAAAAAATATTTTAATTTATTTCAATGGGAGCGAAACAAAATCTCGTCTCTTAAAATCTCACTTTTCAAAATCTCGCTTATTCAAAATATCATTTTAATTTCAGAATATTTACTTTAATTCTTTTTATTTGTAGCCGTTTTTGGATCAAAGAGGGGAGCATCTGCTTAATTTTCTAGAATATTTATCTTAATTAGTTTTATGCAAATTAGGTACTGTTGGAAACAAAAATGTTATTAAATTTTTCCAGACTTTTTATGAAATAAAAAAAATTTTGTGAAATTTCTGGAAAAATCAGATATCTCCCTTTTTGTGTCCAATTCTGGCTCTTTTGAATTAGCAATATTTTTTTTGAATTAGAAATATTTTGATCGGATGACATTTTTAAAAACGAGATTTTGAACCCGAGCCATTTGAACACATATGCAGAAAAGTAACAAATAAAACAAATGAACTCCAAAGTATCGTAAAATTATTGATAATTACATTCTTACACTAGTCTAGCCTACAAAAATATACAAAAACAGCTATTTATTTCTAATTCTATTAAGATTTAAGCAATTTTACTAGAATTTTCAATTTATTTCTACACACAAGTTTAAGAATTTTTTACATTATGTACAAACTTTACAAAGTTTTTTTGTCTTCGGATTATATTATTGGAAAAGTATGGGGTAAAACCAATAGTTATTTATTAAAAACATAGCCTAACTTAATCTATCTTAATAAAACTGCTTAATAATGTATTATACTTTGTGCTAATTACACTTAAAGTTTTCCAACCACCAATAATTTGTCCTTATCTGGTATGGACATTTCAAATTCTAAACTTTCTCCGTTAATATTGCCCGGGTAATAAACAATACCTTTACATGTAGCCCGTGTATTATAATGGTATAATAGAGGGACATGATTACAGTTTTGAATATAACCGTTTTATCTAAATAGATTAAATGATCAGGAGCTATGAAGCCCGTGAAAAAGTACTTTTTGATGTCCTCCTTATTGTGGTAAAATATATGTGATATTAAATCATTTCCCGGAGTGTTTTGTGCTTTATCATAATGTCTTCGAATTAATTTTATAATAAAGTTATCGATTCTAATTATGTTTGCTTCCTTGTACAACTATTTATTAGAGTAGTAATACTTGAATTCGGAATCGTGTTGTACCATATTGGTGCAACCTTCATCATTTATATCTACTGAACTATCGGCAGAATAGAATATGATGTCATCGGCAAAAGCCAATGCATAATTATTTCCTATAGCCCGGTCTAGTGAAGACAATAATTCTGTCAAATAATTGAAAGTATAATTTCGGTAATGATTTAATCAGAATAGAAATATGCATGGTAGTGCATGTGCACGTAGTTGCTAATAGCGGCGATAGCTTTCCACATTGAATGAGTTTGAAAGTGAAATTGGTTTGACAATCATTTTTACAAGAATAATTTAAATAAAAATAGAAATATTTTTATAACATCAGTCGATTTCCCTCAAAAGATGATCGCCCAACAACACCAAATAATACTATAACTATTAATCTTTCTTCTCCATTTTAAAAAATTTAAATTCTTATGAACTAAGGACATTATTCATGTAATTTTTTCTTTTCTATTTGCACTGAGTAGTAGTGGGATTTGATGCCTTTCTTGTTCCTCGGCGGAAATGTTTAAGGTATGGCAAGTTATTATTTCATCTGAACAAGTACCTAAAATTATGAAATATCTATAAAATAAGAAAAGTGACCAAAAAAATTTTTCATGTGGTTCAGGAGAGAATGTAACACTATGGTTGTCGATAAGACAAATGGCACGCTTAAGAGCTTTGTCTAGAAATATATGCCATATATTACGTGAATTATTTTCCAACTTGGGTCGTATGTAGGATTTGTAGATATTTAGCATACCCTGCGGAGAAAAATACGTTTTGCAGCTCAAAAATACAAATCTCGCGGCATTTTTGACAATGTCAGAGATATGGCCATTCCATATCATTTTCCTGTTTATTTGAATTCCCAGGATATTCAAGTCTCGGTTCGCTGAATACGTACACCTCCCGAGTAATAGCCTTAAATGAAGTAGTCTTGCGCGTTGTTATAAGTAAATTCGAATGATCGTTTTTAATATTGAAATACGAACCCCTAACTTGAACTTGACGCATTAATTTAATTATAAAAAATAAACAGTTTTTTGTTTTTTGTATTACGCGATAATTTAGTTAATTTTTAAATAATTACAAATTTTTTTGCTAACATTAAATTATTTTTTGTTAAATTCTGTAAATAAAAATTTGTAACGAAATAAAGAAAAGAATTCATAGCGTAGCGTTCTGGACAAATCAAAACCTGACAACAAGAAATTTCTTTTTGTCAGGTCTTTCGTGTCGATATAAAAGTATCTATATATATTAAGTAATTAGTGATAGATTTTTTTTTAAATTATTAGTTTAAATATGAATACTCAGCATGTGCTGGAGAAGATTGTAATGTCAATTCCATAACATTAGGCTCTTTTTTTGACATTTCAATTTTTAAAATGTCACAGAAGTGACTATATCTATCAAGTTATTTCTGCTGTTTGTTTTTTATATTTTTTTATTTTTGAATACGCTTGTTTACATGTATTAGTAGCAAAAATTTGTTTAAATGTCAAGCTATTACCAAACTGGCTGTAGCTGTAAATCTGAAAATACTTCATATAAAAGGATTTTCTAAGGGTGATATTTCATTTGATAATATTAATTAATTAATTAGGGTCAACAAATTTAACCTGACGGGCCCAATTAAACTCTTAACTTGGGCACCACTGTTTTATTTTATTACCACAATAAAAATTCCATTTTTCAATATATCCTTACAGAACTACTTTAGTATCCATGTTGTGTGCATTTTACTTCAAATAATTGCATTATATTAAAATTGAAATTCGATTCTTCCATATAAAAGATCTCAACCACCCAAAGCAAATCTCTTATTTAAAATCCAATATTTATTAAGTTCAATTATAGCAATTCAATAAACTGATATTATATGAACATAATATCATATTTTTTTCCTTTTATTTATGTACTCGTATTATTGCATCTCAAAGGATATTTTTAAATTTGAAATTTTATATACTCGTAGATTGAAAATATTTAACGAAATTAAATAGCATGACGATATCTTCAAAAGGCTATTAATTTTTATTTTTTTTTTGTTACAAATTTCTTTAGAATAATATACGAATATTTTACGAATCAGTCAGATAACAGTTCTTGATAGTTTTTTCTAGGGGAGAATAAGTAATATACTTTCAGGTATGAGTGGTTTTTCTTTCACAAGTAATTTATTGGTTAAAGTTTTTAACTATGATAAAGATTGTGTTAACCCATTAGTGTACAGAGCAAATGGAAGTGTTAAATTTGTACCTTTTCACAAAAACATACTATTTTAGGACCAAAAATAAGGAAAAATGCACCTTTGGTGAAATTGGCCTTCTCCAGCCAGTCTTAGGATCTGTTCCTTAAAAAGAACAGTGTACATAACGAACACTAAAAATTTATTTTCATCAAAACTTAATATAAATTTTTATTCATTTTATAAAAAGAAAATTGTAACAAAATATTAATTTAAAATAACATTAATCCAGTCTTCAATATAATTATAAAAAAAACCTATTTCATCCTTCTAAAATCTAACTAAAAAATATAAAAATTTAATTTTATATAAGCTAATTGCATGAATCTACATGAAATCTTTCAAAACAATTGTTTGGATGCAACGCGCTATCACATTTTATGCAAATAAAGTTGGCATTTTTATGGTAAACATCACATCGTCTTTGGTTATTGAATATGTATCTTATGATGTGACCAATTTCATCAAAACCTACATCCCTATTCCATAATAAAGAATTAGCAATTTCTCTACGAAAATCAAGCAAAGAACCGGTTGTGTGACAGTTATTTTCATTTTTTTTTTGTATCGACCACCTTTGATATGTTTTTTACATATGTTCGTCCATTATCATAACTTGTTGCTATCATTACGCATCTACTGTCCTTCAATTTTATTATGAGAATACCAGTGACAGACGCTCTATAGTCATACGACCCTCATTCCAATTGCTCTAAGTCCTAAATGGTCTATAGCAACTTCATGCTCATCATCACTCGCATCTAAATCACAGTCTGTATCCATTCCAGGTAACTCAATCGGCGGTATTGCATAAATTGTATAAGTCTCACGTTCTTCTGTTTAAAGTTATCAAAGTTCTCTAAGAGATTTGCGATTTCACTTATTGTTAATGTAATTAATAAAAACATAATATTTCCTTAATCGTATCCAAAACTTGTATAGATAAGTATAAATATTCTGTTTGGACGAAAAATATAATATGTAAAAAAAATATATTTAAAATTTTTTACTGTTCCTCTTGTACACTGTTCCGTATAAAAAACACTTTGCTTTCAAGCAATTTTTTGACTGAAAAATTTAAATTTTGAATTTTTTCAAAACAAATATAAAAAATATATTTAAATTCCAAAATAATTTTTAATAAAGTTGGGTTTTGTTTTTATTTTTTTGTAGAAAAATTTAATAATATATATTCACTTACTTCTCCGACATTTTTTTTTGATTAATTCCGCACAAAACCCAAGTTTTCAAATCAAATTCAACCGAAGAACTGAGAAATACTCAAAAAAAATTTAAAAGAAATCAGTTATCCATGTTTCTGTGCAAAAAGAATATACATAAAGCTAACAGCATTTTTGGACACAGTCAATTTGTTGGTGTTCTTTATAACAAGCAGTATACACTAATGGGTTAAGACAAACAATTAGTTTTACGTTACAAGTTTTTAATTTGATTTTTTTTTTATTTCAGGGTAAGTTTTAATAAAAGAACCAAATAGTTTGGAGAATTTAAGATTTGCCAGACCGAAACATTTTTCTCGTTAGCGTAAACCCATAAGTACAAGTTCAATAGACATAAAGGCGATCCAAACTAATATTATCAAAGTTTCGGGTTTGACTCTGTTGATCCTGTTTGTCTCTTAGGCAGTGTTTACACTTCAATATTCTTCAATATTTATTGACCTTTTTAGATTGAAGAGAGAGAAATTTGTGTTTACACATCATTTTCTAAACAATCAATTTATTTAAACAGTGTTATTTTTTTAAAAAAATTTTAATAATACTCAGAAAATATGTAATTATAAAATAAAAATAAAATTGTTGTGTTCAATATTTAAAAAAAATAATAAAATATAGGGATTTTGCGCAAAATGCAAGATAAAAAAATTTTGATAGCTACAGCTTAAGTTCTTTGGCATGTATGATAGAAATAGGTGAGGAAAGCCAGATAATTAAAAAAGAAAAAATATGGGTAAAACCATTTTTGAGTAAAAGACCTATGCACGATATAGAAACAATAATGATTGCAGATTTACTCAATGATGGTGGTGATGGTGATTCCTCATCTTCTTCTATCATACATGCCAGAACTTTAACTGTAGCTATCAAGTAGCAGTAGCTATTACAATTCTTTTTATAATTACATATTTATAATTTGTAGAATATACGTTCAACAAGCCTTCATTATTTTTTTATACATCTATTCTATAGCATTTACGAGTGAAATTATGACTTTTTCTAAATATTTTCAAGTATTTCCTGAACCACTCCCGATATTTGCTAAATAAATTCAGGTGTTTTTTTTTTAATTCAGAAATTTTTATTGTAATCAAGGTTAAGAAAAAAGAACATGTATTTTCTTTAATAAAAAATAAAAATTATACAAAATCACAATTTTTTTTTCAATATAATTAATAAAGTTTTTCTCCTGCGACAGCTGGGCCAATTTTTATCATCATGTTAAAAAACCAATTATCACAATCAGAAGAACTTATTGAAGGAACTGCCTGACTTACAGTAAATCATGCTCACATGGAAACACATGCTTTTATTTTCGAAAAAACCATTTCGGTTGAATTTGACATGAGCGAATACGGCTGCCACGGCCGTATACTGTAAAAGTTTAAGAAGACAAATTTAAATTATGTTATGATGTATTCTAGTCATACCTACATAAATATAAATTTATAACAAATTTAATATTTTGCAATTTTTTTTCTTCTATTTATGAAAAGAAACAATTTTGGAATTTTTTCGACACTAATTTTTATTTATCTAAATTTGAAATAAAAATTTCTGAATTTAAAAAACAAATTACAATACCGTAAAAATCTGAATTACAATTAAAATGATCTGAATTTAATTAGCAAAATTCTGTATTTAAAAAAAAAATAAACCTGAATATGATTTAGCAAATATCGGAATTGGTTTAGCAAATATCTGAATATATTTGGAAAAAACTTAAATTTAACTCGCAAATGCTATATATTGAAGTGGAAACGCTGCCTTTAGTTTTAAATACTTTGAATGTTTAAGTCATCTTTACAGGTCTGTATATGCCATATACTAAAACATCCTTCAATATCTTATTGTAAATTTTATTCTATAGTAGTAAACTCGATATAAAACTGTATAATTACGTTTTTCTATATACCGGTTTGAGTTCTTGTTACGTTTTAATTAACTCAATTATTTTAGTACTATAGATACCCATATTTATTAATTATAATTTAAGTTAAAGCCAAATTTAACGTTATGAACAGAAGAGGGACTTAAATAGACTGATATTGTTCACTATCAAAGTATCAACCAGTAAACAGTCATGTTTTAATAAGAAGCTATTAGGAAATGATTTTTAAAAAACTGTTTGACGGAGAGCCTTCTTTTTACAGAAATTTAAATTTCCTTTAATTACATACATATACCTATATAAAAATAATAATAATAATAATAATAATAATAATAATAATAATAATAATAATGTTGCATTACGCAAATTAAAAAAATTTTGGAATTTATTGAAAAATTATTGGAATTCAATTCACACATTGGCAAAACAAAAAACATGAATATTTAAAAAAAAAATATCATTTTGTTTACACCCTACTACGATACACAACATTGTAGCTTTACCTTAAGTACCTACCTACATTTAGTGATTAATATAAAACTATGCTATGCATCTCTTGAAATTTTGTAAATAGAATGGTAAGTGTGGTTGTGGTGTGTTGATTTAGGTAAGCAAGCATTATGCTGTGCTTTTTTTTCAATCTTTTTTATTTTCTCTCATTTTTGGTGAATAGATTGAATAATTTTGATGTGAAATATGGACAACTAACTCTATTATTATGATGTTGGTTTCTTTTTTCGTTCATCTGTACCGTACAAATTTTGTAGTATTTATTAAACTAATTATCCGATGATCTATAATAATATGACAATATGAGATCAAAAATGGGGCTAGTAGAAATTCACCTGTATCGGTGAATTCGATCAAATAAAAATCGAATACTCGTTCGTAAATTTTCAACCGGCGAATTCGATTAAAAAAAAATAGAATATTTTTGATCGAAAATTTTATCGTTCAAAATTTTATAAACGAATAACTATTTTTGTTCTTGTGTTTGACAGTGTTTTGCTTCGAAATAAAGAAAAATATTTAAAAAAATTAAAGTAAGTAAAAAATCTTATTTGAAGTGCATGGCAAAAAATAAAGTAAAATTGGTATTAAGGATGAAAAAGTATGTTCGTGTAGTTATTTGTTTTAACTTTAGGTTTGGACTGATTATACGTATAATTTAAGGATTAGTTAAAAAAACTATTGGTACACTATTCAAGCTAAAATCATTTTTCATGTTAGTATTATAACATGTTGAGTGAGTTTTGTTAATTTTGAGTTTGTGATTCGGATTATTGAGGGATTATTTGGCTCAAAATCTTTTATAGACTTGAAATACAACAGCAAAATCAAATAGAACAGCAAGAAAATCAAGTAAACTTGGTAGAGAAGAAAAGCGAAAACTACAACAAGAAGCTATTAGAATAAAGCAAAATAAAATGGTGACCAACGAAAAATTGCTGGAAAAAGAGTGTCACATCTTTTACCTGATTCTAATTGTAACTGATAGATTTTTGTTTAATAAATTTAAAACATTATTCACTCTAAAAAAATCATATTATTGCGTTCATAATAATATACCTTATTATTTATTTTATTTTCTTTTTGTAAAATATTATACTTATGTGTATTTGAATAATTTATTTCTAAAACAGCAATCTAAATTTACTTTTTAAATTTGAAATTTGAACTTATTTGCCATAAAAGTCATTACATTTCGTTATATTTTTTATTTGATTACATTTTTTGAAATGAGTACAAAATTAGTCTTTCGATCGAATTCCCCGTTAAGAAATTCTTATCGAATCGAATCGAAAAAATAAGAATAATTTTAAATCGAATCGAATTCACCGGTACGGCTGGTTATTTTATACGATAACACTTTTTACAAAATAATTCTAAATATATTAATCCATTGTTGGAGTTGCAGTAAAATAATAGTCTAATAATATATCGTTTGTATTACTTCAAATGTAAAAAATATAAGGAAATTTCAAACAATTAGAATATTGTATACAAATTACTTTAGTCTCATAGGTTTTCTTTTAATTTAAACTTCAAAAATATTTTTACATAACGAATCTATTTTAAAACAATCATCAACACATTTATACAAAGTAGAAATGAACAAATAAATTGATGGCAGAAGTAGAAATTCACTTTATTTTATTACCTAATAAACAATACCTAAAAACTTATTGTGTATAGAGACAGTAATACAATATAATGGATGCGTTAAAGGAAGTGCTATTTCTCTTGTATTTTATCTACAATATGAAAATGCTATTATTATTACCGGATGATACCTTATTCCTTTTGTTATACTATAGGTTTTTCATAGTGTAATATATGTGGATTACAGGGTGGTCCAAATGATACTGTTGTAGATTGCAGTTTGTAATAATATGAATGAGGCAACAAATAAACTGCAACAACCTAATAGTAAAATCCGCAGATCGTACCAAACGTGCTGAGGGAAATCATAATGAGCCAAAATCCCGCAAATTACCTATTCCGTTCACAATAAACAATTTTACCATACAATTTTTGCCATACAATATCAAAATTCTGCAAAATATCTTTGTATGACTCTTTATGTAAAGCTCAGATAGAAAAAACATATTAAGAAAAAAACAAGAGTTACACAATCATTTGTATTGGCTAGTTGGGCGGACATCTACGCTTTCCACATATAACAAAGTTTTGATCTACCAATTGAAATGTTAAAGCTACTCTAGTCATACGGTATTCAAATAAATGTTATGTTAAACAACATCATATTCAAAATATCCAAACAAAGTGTTGTGAAACAATGTCAATGCCGCCTTAATTTATCCGCAATTTTGATAATCATAGGGTTCTAAAGACTCATATCATAAAAGACGAAGTTAAAAAACTAAAGGGTCTTGAAAATGTCTTAGAAGGACGAAAAATGACGACTCAAATTTTATTTTTATGAAAATGTTTAAAAAAAAAATAAGGAAATTATCTTATTCAGTGAAACAATAACAAGTGTTTTATTTAATTTAATTAAATATTAATAAATAAATAAATTTTGTATTAATTTTTAAAAAACTAGTTGTATACGCCACAAAAGTAGTCTATCTCAACTTGTCAATAATGTAGCTGCCAATTAAAACTTTTTTAAATGACTTAAACACCAATTTGAGAATATCCTGTATACAGCCGATATTCCAAAACCAAGAAAACAGAATACATTATTAGCAACATTTGCAGATGATACTGTCCTACTTGCTTCACATGACTGCTTACAAACAGCCACTAAACAGGTACAAAAATTTATGAATAACACAATGATTGAACCAAGTCTTGGAATATCTAAATTAATGAAGACAAAACTATTCAAGTTATATACACAACAAGAACTCGATACGGTCCTGAACCAATAATGATAAATAATAAAGAAATAAAAATCGAAAATCAAGCTAAATACCTAGGGATGCACATTGACAGTAAACTGACATGGAAGAACCACATAATCCACAAACGTAATCAAATAAGGCTAAAATCCGGACAACTACAATGGCTTTTGGAAAATAAATCTAAATTTTAAAAAACACCAACATTAATTTAATACAAAGAGCACAATCAAAAATAATTAGAACGATAGCGAGAGCCGAATGGTATGTGCGAAATGATGATCTACACGGTGATTTAAAATTGTACTGACTATACTGACTATGTACTGACAATAAATGAAGAAGTTAAAAAGACAAGTTTAAAATAAAACAAAAAATATCAACCCATTCCAACAGTGAAATTAGCACTCTATCAGAACAAGAAAGAATAAGAAATAGACGTCTGAAAAAATACAGACCACATGATTTAATAAACAGATTTTAAGTTCAAAAAAAAAAAACAAAATATAATGTAAGTGAATTTTAGAAAAAAATACTATAACAAAATGATTGTATAGTTATACTCTACAGAAAATGTAAGGAGGGGTACTAGGAGTCTTAAAAAAAAAAAAATTACTTAAGTAAATGAAACCGTTCGAGCTGTGTTAGACTACACAATTTTAACCTCTCAAAAATTGTAAATGGAATTTTGATTGATCAAAGATATCTAAGGTAATAGGTAATAGAGCTAAAATTTAATTATCGGTAAGTCTAAAATTCTAGTTTTAATTTTAATAAAAGGATATGAGGTTTTATGGGTTAAAGTCAACGATCCATTACTTCGTTTTCCTCCGGGAAATAGAGCAGTAGATAAATACTGCTTTGATAATTTAAAAAAAATATAATTCATTATTATTTTAGTCACCCTATAGAAAAACAGAATTTAAAATTGAAAAAAAAAACAAGAAAACAAAATCAAGTCTAAAGTCACAGATTTATGAAAACAATTCATTTTTGAATAGAATGTAAATTTTGAATAGCAAAAGTGTTTTAAATGAAGAGCAGCAGCATTTAAAATCCTAGTTAATATGAATGAATATTCGAGAGTGTAATAGTAGTTCCGTTAGTAGCATACATAATAAACTACACCACATTTATTTTTTAATAATTAAGGAAGTTAAAGTTCCTTTCAATCTACTTGTAAAATATTTCCATTTTATTTTGTGGTACGTGAATTTTGCGTACACTGGTAAAGTTAAACATTTATTAAAGTTCAATAGATTGTTATAGCTTTATAGTATTAATGTTTTCACAGATTTGCATGAAAAACGGAAGTGTAAAAGAGAAATAAACTGCATGAATTTTATGGAATTTCCAACTTACAAGAATAGAGTTTTTATCGGATGAAAGGTTTCTTAAAAATGAATACTTTATTAAGGTTAATAATTATTTTCAAAGAAAATACAATAAGTCGGGTTACACAATAAAATTCTTATTGATTAAAGCACACAATGCAAGAATAAATAAATTGCAGTTCATTTAATAACGGTAGAATATTTATAGAATAGGTATAATTAACGGTTGAAGGAGGAGTGTAATTTACAAGAAATTATTACATGATTTTTTTACCTTTAATTATTGCGAAACTGTTGTAGGGTGTTTGGGATACTAAAATTTTTCCAAAATTCATGGCGACTAAAGACTTTTAGTCATTATCTTGGTTTTAAATTTAAATTTTAAAATCTTTTATTTATTTACCAGTTCATTTTATTGAAGATTCGAAATCGATTATTTTATGTTTGATCTGTCCAAAAAAATATTTATTTTATCCTGACCATGGTCTTTTATTGTGTTTTCCATCATTGACTTAACTTTGATTATCGAGTGAGGTCTTTTGTAACAATATTATACAGTTAATATTTTATTTATTTCCCAATGAAACATTACCATATGTCTCTGAAGGAGACATTCAGTAGTTTGTATGATATTTTTTGATGCAGGTAAATTGTACTGACTAGCGGATGAGATAAACCCTGTAATCAACCATTCGTAATGCCAACATTATACTCCATTTTATTTCTTGGCCTCCATTTGATTGTTTCTATTGTCTACTGGGTAGCTGCAGGATGCTAGAACTCTCAAGGCAACTTACATAACTTGCAGCCAACAAGCTGCTTGTCAGTCTGTTTGGATATGCAGCTAATCTTATCTGGTACTTTCCGCTTAAACTTCTAATCTCCTCCTTAATGGTTCACACCTGCAAATCACTATGTCTGATATCAGTATTGACTAACCAAGGCGCGCCAACTATGAATCTTAATACCTTTGACTAGAAACGCTGTAATATTGCGATATTTAAGTTGCTGGCTACTCCCCACATTTGGATTCCGTAGGTCCATATCGGTTTTAACACAGTTTTTTAAATCAGCAGCTTGTTTTCCAGTCCAGTCAATCATCCAATACAATTTGCTTAGCTTCAAGCCCAGCTGCTTTCTTTTGTTATGGATATGGATTTTCCATGTGAGTCTCCTGTCCAAGTGCATGCCCAAATATTTTTCAGCCTCTTTTTGAGGTACTATGTACTTCGTTATTAAGTACAACCACCGTTGATTTTGTTCCGTTCACCTTGATTCTCCATTTTTTTAGCATTTGCTGAACTATGTGAGGGCAGTATGGCCGTATCATCAGCGAAAGTGGTGGTGGTTGTTTCCAAGAACAGTCTTTCAAATAGTTTTGATAAGCAAGGTCAGTCTGTAGGATGTAATTTCTTCACTTGGTTTTCCTGGTTTTGGTATAAATATTATTTCAGCAATTTTCCACTGGGATGCGAAGTAGCCACATCTTAGAACAGCATTCATAATATACATCAATATTTTATAACCTTCCATCGGCAATTCTTTCAATATTTTACCACTAATTAGATCATAACCTGGGGTTTTTTTGTTTTGGTATTATTTTTAATCATTGGGGTTATTTCGCCCATAGTAAGTTTCTTGATTGGTAAATCCATTTGAAGTGGAGTGGTCAGGAAATTATATATTTCTGAATCCACGTTTGTGGTTTCTGATGGGAATGGCTTAAGTACTTGCTTAAGGTACTCTGCAAAAGCTTCTGACTTTTCTTCACTAATACGTGCCCAATGCTGGTCATTAGTTCGTATTGGTGAGTTGAATTGCTGTGGCTGTTTCAGTTTTTTGGTAGCTTTCCACAATGAATAATTTGTAGCCTCTTTTGGTGTTAAGTTACGGAGATATTCTTGAATTGCTTCATTTTTAGCATTGTTGAGTACGTTTTTTAATTGTTCAAAAACAATCTGAATTATAAGTTGTTAATAAAATAAATAATAATTATTATTAATATTTATTATTATTAGATCCGTGCTGCTATGTGAGTGTTGCTTCACGGCAAAACCCTTATATTTTCCAAATTGTATCAAATTGTTTGAGCTACGATTCTTATATTTTATGTTTTTTTATTTAGATTTCCAATATAACGAGAGCGTTTTATTCAAAGTCTTACTTTACGATATTATCGCTTTACTTTCTCAGGTTTGTATCACGTATTCATGACCATTTTTTTCGAATGTCGTATACTATAGACGATTTTAATTTGTTGTTTGCCGCAGAAGGCGATTGAATATCTTGTGTGATTAACGAATTCTCAGAATACGTGTACAGTCTTTGGTGATAGTTTGGTGGCTTTGAAAGTTACACAGGTAAAATATGTTTTACATTGATGATAACTTATCAAAATCAACATTGACTATAGTTTTTGAATGCACAGCTTAGCCTTTGACTTTTGTACCTCTTTGATTGATGTTTCTTAAGGAAAGATAGCATGGATTGATATGTAGATTACTACTTGTTTTATACTATTGTATTATATTTAGATATTTTTGTGTCAGAAGTAATTACACTCAAATCTGCTCTTTTCTGAAATATATATATAGATAAATTAACATATGCAAAACAGTTTTTATCTGTGTGTGACATGAGACATACATCCCCAGAATAGTCTCAATCGCTAAGCTAAGACGGCTCTACGGACTCTACTGTTACGTATTCTATTTTAACATTTTTATCAATTCAATAATAATTGGGCAATAATATACAGCCTCATGATATACCTTGTTGAACTTGAAAAGGATCAGATTAGATATACATTATATAAAACGGAGATGTTTCCATTTATTTATATAGGTGTATTATTTTATGATGACTTCTATATTTTGTAGAGTTCTCTCCTACTCAAAATTGCAATGCATGCTCACGGTTTACGCCATCAAATCTTGAAGTTGACGAACATTAGTTGTAATGGGGATTTTTGTCCAGTATCGCTTCATTATTTTTAAAGTATTCGACGAAGAACTTAATTTTCGAAATCAATCGCACATAGGTACTTGCAGTAGAGTTCTGATCTTTGTACTAAAATTGTTTTAAACTTGAAAGCAATATTTCAACTTAACTAAATAATAATATTAACAGCGACAATAATATTATTCGGTTCGATATGTTCAACATTTTTAATATTTATAATGTAAATATTTATATTTATATTTATTATCCAATAGCTAAATCCAATTTAATAAATTTTAATTTTTGATACCAAAAAAATAAAAAAAAAAAAATTTCAAATAAAAAAAATGAAATTTTTTTTTTTTATTATTTTGCATAAATTTTATTTTATCTACAATGGAACCCGAAGTAGGAAAATTTGCCATCATGAATATTGGTATGTACATATTGTATTAAAAAAAAAAGGTGTATTGTATTTGAAAAATTGTTCTAGTTAAAGGATCATAACTTTTATGTAAATAAACGAGCAAACTAAAATAAAAACCACATTTTTTTTTTATATTTTCCACTCAACGCTTCTCTTAGGTCTCTAGGACAATGATAATATTATAATGATTTAAGCGACAAAGGATATCTTTTATTGATCTCATTGTTAGATAATTTTCATCTGGCATAATATTAGAAGAATGCTTCGTACGAATACCTACCTATCTTGTATACAAAAGGATTGTTGTTATTTTTGTAACAGGAAATAAGCCTCTGGTACATGATTATTTTTTATACACAGTGATATGCCATTAGAATTATTTGAACAGAAAGGACACTCGATTTTTGTATTACATGCTTTTTTTAAATTTCCTTTATGTATATTTATTTTTTATTGTTCCTGGTAGGAAAAAAGTTTAATAAGGCAATATTTCACTTTGAAAATTCATCGTTAAAAAATATTTCGGTGAATTTTTTCAATTATGTTCTTTGGTGTTATTGTTGTGCAAATCTAAGTAGCTATCCTATATGAAATAAAAATCTTAAGGAATAGTCGATACTTGTAGTAATACTTGGACATAATGTTTTGAATAGCTCATTTTTTAATATATGTTCCTTGAAAATACCATGTTGATTTGAAATCGTGTTGTATGAGACTCTGAAATAGTATTAAAATAGCGCTTAGGCTGTAAAATAGTTAAAAATATTTTTTTGTCTTTTTAAATAACTTCATTTTAAATAAATAACAACGAAAAAAATACAAAAGAAATTAAATAAGAATTTAATTTATATTTTAATAGTATGTATGAAAAATATACACGGATGGGTCTAAAATAAATGCAAAAGCCGAATTTGCCTTTAATTGCACAAGATTATGAAAAAAAATACAGACTAGATAATAACACCAGCATAATATTCAGCAGAGGTATTCGCAATTTATGAAGCATTTGAACACAGTAATAAAAATTACGATAGGAAGAAAATTATTATATTCTCAAACTCCAAAAGTAGCCGGCTGACCATGAATCCTACACTCACAAAAAAACATACTATAAAATGTTTAATAGTACAGTTATTGATTCAGTAGGATGGGTATCAATAGGTTTTGGCTATAAAAACAATAGTTTTCTGTTTAAAACAATATGTTTTGTAGTTTTTGTAGTTTTAATAAGACGCATACTACTATTATATTAATAGTAGACCGCATTAATGTTATTAGAAATACTATAAATTTAAAACTGTTCTACTAATTGTATTTATTAGATTATACTATTAGTTCAATATTGCAAAATAGTTCATTTTTAATAACATTACCAGAATTAATTTAATGGTATGGTTAACCATATGTACTATTAAATATTGTACGCATACTATTGTTTTAATGGTTTTAAACTATAATACTGTCACTGTGTCCTGTATTTGTCGCGCTTTTTTTTAATAATGACATATATATTTAATAGTATATACTATAAAATCAACGATACCATTCGGAAATCATTCAAAATACGCATTAAAAATAACCTATATAGGACCCAGTAATTCAATATCTGTTGAAAAGTAAAAATCTGTTTAAAGAGATAATATCACCGAGCTGGATTTGCTTTCATTGAAGGAGTCAAATAAGTTAAAAGATATAATAAATAAATTAAAAAATTAAAGTATTAAAAGGAAATTTAAAATTAAAGATAAGAAAAATTAGAAATAGTTGAAATAAAAGAATAATAAGAAATTTAAAAATAAATTTTAATAGTGCTTAAGTTAAATGTTAAATATAGTTTTAAAAAAATCTAATTTCGATAAAAAATGTTTACTAAATTCAAATTCAAAAAAATTTAATAAACTAAACACTACATTTGAGTGGACATTAAAAATAAAAATAAATCAAAAAAATAATATTTTGAGGATAAATTTATAGGAACAGTTTCTATTTAACAAAGCTGGATATTCAAAAAGTTTCACTTTATCAAATCGAAGATACAGTTTCGCACAAAACTGGGCCTTATATCTTATGCAAACAGTGGCATGATAATTATTTTAACGAGCATTTTCAAACCTATGTAGTAATTGTTATAAATAATAATTAATCTCAAGATTATTTTTTTCTTTTTGTTAAATCTAATTTTAATATATTTATATGTTTAATATTAGTTAGTTATTACTGTTATTAGTTATTTTGATACATTTAAGCTATATTTCTATTTTTATGATAAAGCACAAGCAAGTTTGTTAAAAAGTACCAGTAAAAGTAAATAATGTTTGTAGAATAAAATGAATTAATAAATAAAAAATATTGTTTCATTTAATTTGGACTGCTTTAACCTTACATAACAAAATATAGGTACTAGAAAAATAGAAATTTACCTCATTAAACTATAATATGAAGTATAAAAGTAATAATATTTAATATGAAATATAATGTCATGCTCCTATTATAAAAAAAAGTATAACACTTCGACAGTACTATTAAAATGATAGTATATGTCTACTATTAAATTTATTAAATTAAAATTATTAAAACTATTATTATAATAGGATATGCTATTAAATTATAATGTGATGGACTATAATATTTGCAGTACAATACTATTAAAATAATGGTACATTTAAACTATTGATTTAATAATATTCAAATTATTATTTTAAAACTGTACATCTCATTGACGAATTGTAATAGTAAAGTTCAAGAGAATAGCAGAGAATTTGTATTCCTATGGATACCTGGTCATGTAGGAATGAATATGTGGTAATGAAAGAGTGGATAAATTGGAAAAGGAAGCAACATTTTTATATTACATGGACTATAAAATAGTAGTCAATAAAGCTTTATGGGACAAACATAACTAAACCTGCAGAATGTTCCCTATTGAAACAAATTGAAGAGGATTAAATTGATCATTAGTATAAATGGAATAATAATATAGAGCAAATCAGCAGGAAAACTAATTCAATCGTTCTTAGGAGACTCAGAATTGGGCATATCAGGCTTACTAACAGCTATCTGCTTGAAAGTTATAGAAAGTATAAGAATAAATTAGATTTAATTTATTCCGAGAGGGATCCAGTTCGCACACCACCGCAGCCCCAAATAGGCTTATTGTGATAACCCGGTTTTTTTTTTTTTTTTTATTAAGTTTTTAGTCTCTCTGAGTCCTTAAGGGATTTTGTGATTACACTCAGGATATTCTTCAATGGTATGCTGGCTAGCTCCCATTCTTCGGGGAACGCTGTTTAAACTTAGAAGTGTTTTGGTTTTCTTGAGCGACCGTTCAGGTATTAGCATTTTTTCTTGACGATTTCCAGGAACGCTGGTCCAGAAATCCTTAGCTTTTTGCTCTACCCAAACTCTTAATTGCATCTTAACTATGCTCAGGGGAATTCCACAGAACGAACTTGGCCCTATGAAAGGCGTTTCCGATGCTTTTTTAGCTAGATAATCTGCAGCTTCATTTCCTGCAATGCCGGAATGCCCTGGTACCCACATTACTGTGAAATTATTTAATATATTATTAGTTATATTCATTACCTTAAAATGGTCCTTCGATATGCAAATTATGATCACAGTTCTCTAAATATAATTTGAGAACTATTATATAAGTTTTTTGCTTTTCTTAACAAATCTGAAATTTTCGTTTGCTCGTAGGTGCTTGATATGGATATAGGCAATTTTGCGCTCTTTTGAATTTAAGGCTTCTTTCAGCGAGTGGATCTGCTGTAAAAAACAAAACAATATTTTAAGTCTTCAGCTAAATTCAGATAAATAGTGCAGATTTCTGGAACGTTAGAATGAAACGGTGTTTTCAGAAACAGTGTTGGACGATTTTCTTGTTAATTTATATCATACTCCGTGACAGCTTTTATTGAATTATTAAAAAAAAAATAATAATCAGTTTCCTATATCTTAATTACAAAATTTAAAAACCTCTCAGAATTTCGAAAATCATCATTTGCTTTGCTTAGAAAAAGGTTTCATAGTCCTTTTAATTTGATGGAAATTTGAATGAAAATGTTTAACTATTTTTTAGAAGCAAACCTGCTATCTTAAAATACAGTCAAATTTCTTTTGCAACAGCGCTGCATGCATATGTGTTGCATCAAACATAACAACTCATTTTTTGGGTTATTGTGAGTAATATGAGAAATAGAATGCCAAAGTACAACATTCTATTTGTCGTATTACATTTAAATTTGACAAAATTGTTTACTTTTTGCAGTTTTAGGGTTGCTCTGCACGATGAAATTAGGTTTGAGTACCACTTGCATCGATGCATGTAGCGCAGAAGTGCATATAGTAAATTAAATGTCAACACATAAATTCTGCACATGTAATTAAGGCTCAAGCGTAACAGGGCTACGCAAACTTATCGTGCTTGTCGAAATATAAATATTTAAAGTTTATTAAATTTGTTAACACAATGTCTCAGTCTCATGACAGCTTCATAAAGAATATTAAAACAAATTTAAAAAAAATTACTCTTATATTTTTTAAATTTGAAAAACTTCTCCTTCGAAACAATCTCCTTATTGCTTACTGTGGTTTTTGTTTGTTTCCAATTTTTACATCGATTCATCTCTCTCAGTATAGAACTTTAAAAATGAAATATTTTGTTGTTGTTGTTTTTTCAAATGTTTTGTCGAAATAACTTAGATTAATGAGAACTTTGATAAATTTATGAGTTTGGGAGTAAAAAAACACAATGGGGTTAGGGGGTTGAGAATTTGAACGGATAAAAAACGCAAGCCTGTTTATTATTGTTGTTGTTGTCATTATTTTGAATATCTCCGATACGAAAAAATATTATTTTTACATCAAGGATACAAATTCGATGAGTTCTTGTTGTGTTTTGTTTTTCTTTTTTTTTTTTTGTTATATTTTTTGGGTGAGCGTTTTTATCATGCGATTTTTCAACAATAACAATTTGCCTGTAGTGGATATTATTGTAATTTGTCAAGTTGGATTTATTTATTTTGAAAAAAACGAAAATCAAAATTATAAACTAATGCAAAGAATAAAAATAAAAATAATACCTATACAATGATGAGGAGTTTATTGTAACGTAAGTTTTTTTTTTTTTTTTTTTTTTTTTTGCGAAAGATAGGAGGTAATCCCCGAAGGACATCAAGAGCTCCAGCCGCGTGTGCATCTTGATAGTGTAGGAATCGAACCCACTAAAGCCCACCTATCTTTTTCCGTTATAACCAATCTACGTAAGATCGACTAATGACTTTTTTTTTCGTAAATTTTCGGTCGCGTCTTTAGGAAATTATTATAGTGATAGTTTCCGTGGAGGATCGCTAACATCATAATAATTACCGTGTAGGAACTTTATCACTATGATATTTCCCGTGAAGGAGATAGTCACAGCAATAGCTCCGCGTGGGAAGATTTTTTAGATTTTTTCGCAAAGGAAAATTATTGAAATAAAAATTTCCGTAAAGGAAGTTATTATCGTAGAATTTTCCATTTTAGGTCGTGACCAGCTCGTGGGGTTTCGTTCTCTTGAGTCGACGGATACTGCTGTCGATATGAAGAACTGCTGCCATTTCCGAGTTCACATTAGTTTGCAGTCTCTGCTCGTGTTTGACTGCATGTTTCTTGATCTCTTCCGTGACTGTTTCAATGCGCAAGTCACGGTGGAGATCTTTGTTACGTATGTACCATGGTGCATTTACTATACCACGGACCACTTTATTTTGAAATTTTTGCAACATTTCAATGTTGGTTTTCTTTGCACAGCCCCATAATTGGATACCGTACGTCCACACAGGTTTTAATATCTGCTTATATATCAATATTTTGTTCTGTACTGATAACTCAGAACCACGCCCAAGTAACCAGTAAAATTTTTTGAGTCTAATGTTTAGCTCTTCTTTTTTCTTTCTTATATGTTCCTTCCATCTTAGCTTAGAATCGAGTGTCATTCCCAGATACTTTGCTGTATTGGCATATGGTACTATTTTGTTATTGATTGAGATAGGAATGGTTGCAATCTTTTTGTATGTAAAATTTATATGAGTTGATTTGCTTTCATTAAGTTTAATGCGCCAACGTTGGGTCCATAATCTTATTTTATTCATTGCATTTTGAAGTTTTGCTGTGGAGTTTTCGACAGATACGTCAACTGCAAGAATCGCAGTGTCGTCTGCAAAGGTAGCCATAAAAATGTTGTCAATTTGTAGGATATCTCTTGTATATAGCAGGTAAAGTATTGGACCAAGAACACTTCCCTGTGGGACTCCAGCAGATATTTCTTTTACTTCTGAATATTCTTTGGCATAACGTACACGAAAGCATCTATTGTTCATATATGATTTTAATATTTCATAGAATTGTCTTGGTAAATCACGATGTAGTTTAAATTCAAGGCCTTGGTGCCACACTTTGTCGAAAGCCTGAGCAACATCTAAGAAGATTGCTGAGCAGACTTTTTTTTCTTCGAACGCTTTTTCCACTATATTTGTGATCCGATGCACTTGATCAATTGTAGAATGTTTGTTTCTGAATCCAAATTGATGGTTCGGGATCAGATCTCTTTCTTCAATAATCGGGGCAAGTCTTTTGAGGAGCAGTTTCTCAAATAAGAGTAAAATTGTAACGTAAGTAAAAAATAATAAAAAAAAAAACAAGGAAGAATTTCGTTTATGTAAAAAAATATTTGTTGTGTTTGTTTTGGTTTTTTGTTTTTGTTTGATAATAACGAAAATTTTATTTTATAATAAATGAGTGAATGAATGGAAAATTGCAAGTTCAACTAATTTTTTATTGCCGAAAAACTGAAATATTGTTTTTTTTCTTTTAGTTTTTGTGAAATTTTTGAAATATTAACAAGAATATTGCGAATAGATTTGAATTGAATAAGTAAAATATTTTATAGTGATAAATAGTATTGCTTATGTGGCTATTTTATATAAAGTGGATAAAATTTAAGTTTTTCTATCCGTTTTTAGAGGTAATGCAAATAGTTGATAGTGTCGAAGCAAGTTTTGATTTATCACTTTATTACCAAAGGATGGAACTACACAGCCAAAAGCGATATTCTTCAACACTTCCTATAAAGTTGTATATGCAGACCCGGCAATTCTATATGCACCTGCAGTATAAATGTATACATTCTTTGCTACGGTCATTAAAACTAATTTTAATTTTTCACTTTATAGCTGTACACCTCGGTGGCAAACAAAATTACATCACAATTGTAATATTTTGAAGACAGCGGTTTAAAGATTATTTTTTTACATTTTATTATCTACTCTCTTAATTTCTTAGCAATTTGTAAAGAAAACAATATCAATAATTTTTTTCATGAAGCATTTTGGTTGAGAATTTCGTAATTTTTTCTAACTCATATCGTGTTTTTTTGCTTTCAAAAAAAATATATGGACATAGTGTTGTATCTCTGTATGATTCTTTTGGATATGCTAGTTGATCATTCCAATCATCACTGACCACTGTATCAACATTTTTAAAAACTATTTCTGTTGCAATACTTTATTAAAATTTTTAAAAACTATCTAAACGTTGCAATACTTTATTATTTATTTCCAATGAGTCGTCATTTCATTGGTTACTGTTAATATTGCTCTGTCCTTAATACTTTCTGGATCTATTGTAGCTAAATTTATGTCATTGTATAGTTGTGCAACTGGGTCCTGATTTTCTGGAAAGAATTGTAGAGGTAATGTTAGCGTGTTGTCGGCTATTTCATTACCAATATCAAGTAAAAATTTCGCAAACTCCTGCTCATTTTCTCGGGTGTGCATATCTTGACGCAATGTCTAAAGCAGTCTGAATTTTTAAAATTTGTGAAATGCTTGTTTGTTTATTTTTGAGAGAGTATTTATTTTCAGGTCTGTAAACACAGTTGGTTTTTGAAACATTATGATGAATGCTGAAAGCTATTGGTATGGCAACTACGCAAACTTCTTATGTGATAGCTTTGTAAACTACTGCGTTTGTTCAACTTTTGAATCGACATATTTCAAAACTATATCTTTAATTGCCCACGCACAATGAGAACGACAACGACAAAAAAAAATTGTACATATATATTTTACATATTGCAGTGCTGGCACAACTTTATTTATTCTTTTGTAATAGACGTTTCCTGGTTTGCTACATTTGATAATTTAAATATTTAATACCGAAACCAGTTTTTTTGTAAGTATGAATAAAACACATTTTGAACTAATTCTATTTAATAATTTACGTAAAGCTTCGTAATAAATTCAAAAATTACCCATAAGAAAAATTTATTCTAAATTTGATACATTTTTGTTTTCGAAATTACAACTATACATCTAATGATTTATAATCTGACAACCAATATTTTTTACATTGGAAGTGGAATTTTTTTTAAATTATGTTCCACAACAACAAAATTAAAATTTAATTTAATTAAAAATGACTTGAGCCAGACTTGAAATACTATCTACGGGGTACGATAAACATCATTTCGAAGAACTATGATAGAAGTTCTAAGAACTATCATAGCTGACTGATTAGTCAAAATTCACAAAAAATCAACTTAGGTTCAGGTTCAAGGTGAGGTGGTAAATAGATTTGATTCTATAATAAATTTTATTTAATTTGTAAATTAAATTAAAAAAAAATTTTTAATCGAAAAAATAATATTCCTGAAGATTTACATCTGAAGTTTAGACACTATGAAACTAATAGGGCATATCCTAGAAGCGACATATCCGACAAACACTCCTGTTGGTATATCTGATTTTCATTTCCATATCTTTACAATTAGTCATCAATCTGAAACGAAAAAAAATAGAAAAGGTATTAAAATTGATTATTTTTTCTTACACACCTGAGAATTTTTTTATCAAATGACCAATGATCTGAAACCAAATAAATCGCCTACAATAATGTCTCTGAATAGTTAACAACACTATTATAAATGTGTAACAACACCACAATTATTAACGGCAGCAATTGCACAAAGAAAATTCCCCTTGTAATGAAGAAAAAAATGTTTTTACTTTTTGTGTTTTTGCTTTTTCTTTTCTTTTTGTTGTTGTTTAGAAAAGATAAAAAAAATTTCACGCCTAACTGCACTTTTGAATACTTCCTTAACCGTTGGAAATTTCACTTAAATTTACAAGTTTCCTATTTTATATATTTTTGTTGTTGTTGTTGCTATCGGTTTATTTGAAAATTATTCTATATATTTTCGATTTTCTTTTGAACCATAAATGTACATGCCAACAACAAACAAAAATTACCAAAGCTCTCATTTGTTTTGAAATGTCAGAATGTAAAAACCAAAACCGACAATTTGTTAAAATTCACAAAAAGCACACCCAAAAAAGCCATCATTTTCACCATAACCACCATTCCTCCTCCTCACCAAACAATTTTAGTTAATATGATATACAATTGCGTGTGGTTATGCTGCACAGTGGACTACAAAATTATTCGCACACAATTCTAACTATGCATAGCTATGTACGAATTTTTGTTCTTTGTGAGTAGTTATGATTTTTTTTCCTTAATTAAAATTTAATAATTTGTTGGAGTAACGAGCAGATCCTGATGAAGCGGTGTGAATCGGGTTGTGCACAAAGTTGTCTGTATAATCAATATCTCATTATTAGCAATTTTTTTTCCTTATTTCTCTTGGGAGCATAGTGCTTCCACTTGAAATTTCCATCGTACTCGATTTCTAGCTGCTAATTTCACTTGTTCCCACGTTATGTTTATCTTTACAAGTTCTTGGTTTATGGTCTTCCACCAGCTGTTCTTAGGACGACACAAAAAAATTTTACATGTATATTCTTGTGCCTTGTGGGTTTCATTCTAAGCTCAATGTTGTTTGATGGCTTTCGAAGTGTGTGTTCCATCCATCTCCATTTCCTCCAGTTCTTCGCCGGTTAGTATCTAGAGCTCCTTGTTTCTTATTGCATTTGGCCAGAACATTTTTAATGCACACTTGTAACTTCTGGTTGAGAAATTTTTGATGGTAACCAAGTTTCACTGTCGTATGTCAGGATTAATTTTATAAAAGATTGCAAAATTCTAAGTTTAGTTGGTCTGGATATTTGTCTGTTCCTCCATATCGGTTGCAATCTTTCAAATGCTGCTCTTGCTTTTTTTAATCTATTTTCTACATCTTCTTAAGCCCCGCCACTTGTTGTTATTATATATACTTCCCCAGTAGCAGAAGTTGTTCACAAACTCTATTTGTTATTCTGGCTGTTTGTTCCAATTTGTCGTTTCATCTTCGTCGGTCGTATAAAGTTGCCTGCTAAATTGATCTTCAACTCTTAGTGTTTCTGTTTAACAACAATAAATTTTGTGGTAAGAAGCAGTTTCTACGTTTGTGTGTAAAATATATTGCACTTGTTTTTTCAGTATTTATTGCAATTTTCCAACTAGTGAAATATTCATATAATTTATTGAGTGATGTTTGAAGTACTCAATTTCCGTTCCGATCAAACCTGCGGTGGCGATAACAGTATCATCAGTAAAGATTGATAACAAACATTCATCGAAGATTGGTATATCGGATGTAAATATGTTGTATAGAATGGGCCTTAACGATTCTTACGGAACTCCAGCAGCAATATGAAATAAATCAGATTTTACCTTATCAATATGAACTCTGAAACTTATATTTGATACTTTTAATTATTTTTATTAAGTATGTTGGGAAACCTAAATGAAGTAATTGACCCTCATGTCAAATGAAAAACCCTCATGTCAAATGCAATCAAAAGCAGTGTTTACATCAAGGGTTACCATATCAATACTTTTCCTAACACATAGATTTTCTTTTATAAAATTTTTAATTCGCAGAAGCGGATGCAGTGTATTGTGATCTGGTCTAAAGTCAAAGTGTTCATTTGGTAATAAATTATTTTCATTATGATTTTAGCTATTAAAATCATAATTTGTAAATATTTCAGCTGTAAAGGCAACATTTGTTTAGTCTAACCTCTATAAAAATAATAAATAATTAGTATAGTAAGAGAAACATTGTATATTTTGAATTAAATAAATAAATAAAAAAAATGTACATTATTTTGGTTTCTTCTGTTATCAGATCAATTTTTAATTAGACCACAACCGGATACCTATATCATTCATTAGTGTTGTTATTACTACCATTATTTCGGCTGTCGTGTGTAATGGAATGAACAATAGGTTAATTTGTGTTAATTTAATATTTATAGTTTTATCTTAGATGTTCGAACATTTAGTTAATTGACTGTAGTTATTTGTATTGTGCTGAGTGGTTTAGGAAAAGGAAAATAGAAAAACTAACCGTTTATGGAAACATTCGGTTAAAAGAATATTGAACGAAATAGAATTTCTAAGAAAATTAAAACAAAATAAAATGAAAATAAAAAAAAAAAATATGTCAGAGTTAGGATAATTTATATTTTCATTGTACATTTTGCCAGCCACAAGTTTTCAATTCAAACTCGATATATGATTTGAGACCAATAAAATTATTCATCGGTTCATAACTCACAATATGCTGTTACTTTCACAGTGTTGGATTCGACTAAAATGTGATTTATTGTGTATTGGTGAAAATATTTCTATATACAAGAACAATACTAGACGAATCAACGAATCCTTGTGGAAGCTATTGTTGTTGTTGTTGTTATTTAAGAAAACAAACTTCAGTTTCAGTTGTTTTCAATTAAAAATACATTTTTTGTTTGCATTTTCACGGGTTTTCTTCAAAAGATTTATGCATTGAATGATCAAATATGAAAACTGAATAACTCAAATTTAAAAGGAAATTTTCTGTAAAACCCCGTAACAGAAAAGGAACTAAAAACTATAAACCATGTAGGGGGGATTTATTTTTTAAAATATTTTATTGTTAAAATGAGTCAGCATAAAAAACGTTTTAGTGTTAGAAAATATTTTCGCAGCAATTATTATTCTGTCAAATGATAACATTCAGGATATTATTCGAAAATGGCTAGAATTAATTTTTGAATAAAATATCTACCATCTTCAAATCTTGAGTTGAGTTTTTTTTTTAAATTTAATTTCTTCTACAGTAAAGCATTATTTCAAATTCAAAAGAAAATGGTTGAGTTAGAATAAGCAAAAAAATGTAAACAATTGAAAATATCTAAGGATATCTTATGAATCCTTTCAAAAATGTGGAATTCAAACAACCAACGAATCTTAAAAATATTTCAATTATTGTTTTCATTGTTTTCAATTTTGAAAATGTTTTTCAAGTATCGTGAACAAAAAAATTTGTAGGAAGTATAATAAACCACAGATTTCGAATTTTATTCTAGTTTTGATTTTTATTTTGAAATATGTACGATCCAATTAACCGGAATGACTCTGAATTATTTTTTTGTTTGATTTTGAAGGAAAAATTACAAAATTATTTGTATTTTGACAATTTTTCTAAATAAGCATTCCCAGTATACGCTAAAGAAGACCGTGATTATATGATCACGGTAGGTTCGCTAGAGGCTTGGTTTTTGTATGGAATTTTTACCATAATTTAACAATAAAAATAGCTCTTCATACAATATTTTTAATTTAATTGAAAAATTATAATTTTTATAGAGATAGAAAATTTTTATTTATTAAAAAATGAAGTATAAAAATAAAAATAATTCTACAAGTACAAATTTTGAAATCATAGTAAAAAAAACAATCTATACAAAGGTGAATTAATATTACACTTTACACAATGTGGAAGGACATCAGTGCCGACTCGTGATACATTAAGTTACTCGTTCAAAGCAAACAAAATTTTTTTTTCGTCGGTAGGTGGAAATTCTCGAAAACTGCGAACCAACTATGATAGTGTGTGGCCCTAGAACCACCTCCGTTTGTCTGTCATAACTGACTCATGATAGATTAACTTACTTTGATCATTTCTTTGTGTGTACTGGGAGAATATAATTTCTGTGAAAGATATCATTATAATAGAAAAGTGTTCAATCATGGTTTTTGGCAAAATATTTCTAAAATACTTTCATAATAAGATTCTTCTGACTGAAGCTTACTTAGAAATTCTTCTTCTATCCGAAAAATTGCCAGCTCTGTTCTGACAATCTATTCTGCTCCATTGTATTGCGAGAGTAGGCTTTAATTCTTTTAAGTGAAGCGCGACTGTTTATTTTGCATGTGGTTTTATATAAAAGTGTACAGGCAGTATAGAATTTGTTATGTATGCATGTATAAATTTCTTTATTTTCATTCTTTATAATACAAAGGGAGATTTCGTGCACATAGAAGGTGAACGCGTTGCTTATTATTTTGCATGTTGTATTTGTGTTGTTGTCTTACATAAAAGGAAGGATACAAAATAGAATATATGTATGTATTAATTTTTTTTTCAAATCATAGGAGGATTTCGTTAAAATCGAAAGTGAACGCAGTTGATTTTGCATTTAATTTTACATAACAGTATTATGGCTATTTCTATTAATAATAATAATCTGTAAATTAGGATCATAACAGTAAGAAAATAAATAAATGAAGTTTTAAAAATATAGAAAAATATATTACATGTATATTCATTCTTTGCATCTATTATTGTTTATGGAAAAATAAAAAATATCATAATTTTTTTATTAGATTTTTTTACATTTTTTTAGAGATTTTTCTAGTCGTTCATGAACGAAATGAACACTTTAGAGGAATCGCGCTTGAAGGACATGTTGAAAAACCACAACGTCTTATATTAAATTTTCAAAAACAATTTTCCTTTGCCTTTTGTACCGTAATTTTTGCAACACTATATTGAATTCTGACTTTGTTAACTCAAATTGACTCTACTAATTTTGCTGTTTTATATTTAACTGCCAAGCATTATGAACACATTCAACTACCAACCATGAACTACATCTCCACGATTTTTTTTCTTTGAATTCAATGCAATAACAAGACAGATTTTGATCGAAACAATCCACACCACACATATAAGTCTTGTATGTATTCGGTGGTGGCACATGTTCGAAAAATATTTGTTATTATTTGATTTTTATGTTAAATTGAAGAACTTGCAGGAATTCGACCACACAAATTTGGCAACACACACATGAAACATTTGTAGTGCTTCATTATTGGAGATGATTTCGAGCTATACCTGGAATGATTTGACCACGTATGTGTTCTAAATAATATTTCAAATAAAAAATTATCATTAACAGGATTTAATAGTCCAGATTTGTTCAAAATTTTAAAAACCATCATTGCACCAAGAAAAAATTAATGATATTAGTTTTGAGGAAATTGAAAAAAAAACTGAAAACATATTTCAAACATAAGAAAAATATCAGGGCTGAAAGATTTAAGTTTTGGTCTTGAAAATTGAAGGAAAATGAGGTGCTACATGATTATTCATAGTGGAATTAAAAATACATATTGGCATTTGGAATTTGGACAATTTTTGGATCAAGCATTGTGTGGCAAATTTTTATTTGTTTGAATGATGAATTCAAAGGAAATTATTGGATCAGGATATTACTGAAACTTTCGAAGAAATATGCAATATCGCTCAAAATATGAAACTAACTCAAAATGAAGTTAAATCCATTCAGAACAACAACTCACCAAATAGTTAATCCATTCAGAACAACAACTCACCAAATAGTTATTCAGAAAATTGGGTTGGTTCAAACTCTTAACACCAGTTCATCCCAGAGAAACTCCGGCTTGGAAGTTATTTGTTACCGATGTCGTCAGAAAGGCTGTTTTGCTAATAACTGTTTCAGTAGAGGTAAGAAATTTATGAACAACTATAATAATATTAATGATTTACGATTTAAATGTGATGATTTAGCAAACTTAAAGTTAGGTAATTTGTATTCTAATATAAATGATGAATTAATAATTAAATCAAAAGTGAATAATTATTGGATTGAAATGGAAGTTGATACTTATGTCCCTGCACATTTTCCAAATCTCTCTTCATAATCGATGTTGGATATCGGATTCATTTTTTGGTAAATTTAAAAATTTACCATGTTCCCAAAAGAAGTGCATAGTGACAACACCTTTAACAGCAAATGAAAGAGGTGTTCCTTTTATGAACTGTTTACATTCAGGATGACTAAACGATCATGCTTTCACCAAATGAGAAATTTTGTACTGGATGAAAATATTTCAACATGTTTGCTTCTATGTGATCAGTAATTGACAGTAGTTTCCACATTTTATCTGGATTCGATTTTTCTGTTGTGGCACATTTTGTGGTTGCTATCTTTGGTTTTTTTGATCTTCAGACAATTCATCGAAGTAATCAAGACCTTCTTTTAATGATAAATTGTAAAAAAGTTAAAAATATAATTTTTAAGAATACATTTTCATTGAAAAAGGAAAGAAATCATAAAAAAAAACGATCCATCAAAAACAAAACCATCAAAACCATCAAAAACAAAATGAATAAAAGAAAAAGCACAGGTGGTGTAACTCTAACAGTTGGTGTTTATATGATCATGGCTTCAAAATAATGCAAATAAAATATTGAAAAGCAATTTTTTTTTTTAAAGAACAAAATTTACAAAATGAAATTGAATTTATTTTATATTAGAATATATTAATCTTCTTTTCTATGTTTATTTATCTATCTTTTTAAAATATCTTTTCCATTTATCTATCTCTATTCTTATTTATGTAACTTTTCCATTTTTTTATAATCAAAATTTTTTCATGCAATTCATAATTAATTATTTGCAACTTTGGACAACACAAGACTCTAACAGCTTATAAAACCAAAATTATAAAAATAACGGTATCCAAATTTTACACAATGAAGCTAATATCTGTTAAAAGATAAGCACGTATATTAAAATCTTTATAATCAAATTAGCTCATTTGCTACATGTGATTTCCAACTCGTGATTGGGGATTCCAACCATTGAATTTATTCCCCGGATAATGGTTTCAGCATTATCACTGATGAAGATGTTACATAACACCTAACATTATTAAATCATCGCCGTAATATAGGAGCAGCCACTCTGTTTTATAAATATCTGTTGGGTAATTGTTCTGACGAAATTAAAAGTATTGTGTTCAAAATACAACCATTCCAGCGTAATACTCGCAGGGTAGCCCTTGCTCATAAATTTGTAGTAGAGCGTCTTCGAACCAGAACTGTGAAATATAAAAATTATTTCATCAACCGAACTTCTAAACTATGAAACTTTTTATCATCTTTTGTGTACCCTCTAACATATAACTTAGAAGTTTTCAAGAGACGGGGAAATAAATATCTGTTAACCTGTCCGTAAATTTTGTACTAATTATTCTATTCTATTCCAATTCTATTCTAATTTTTTTTCTTTTTTTTTTAATCTTTACTATCCTTCTTTTTCTTTCCTTCATCTTAATATGGCTTAAATTTTGCCCTTTTTTTATTTTTTTTTTTTAATTTATATTTTATTTGTAATAAACAACCTTTTTTATCTTAAATCATACAAAAAATTAACAAAAAAAATTATTCACATTATAACTTATATACTAACTTATTGAACCCATTACGATTACTCTAACATTACTCTTAAAATAGTCTTGGTTTTTTAAATACGCTTTACCTCACCATCACTTTATTGAGTTACAATTTTATTATTAATTTTAACAGAGTTACAATTTTATTATTAATTTTAACAAACTATCTAAAAACTAACTTACAACTAAATTAACCTATACTATTACTAAACCAGAACTGTAATGTTAAGTTGAATTTTAAATTTAGTATACAAGTTAAAAAAAAATGTTCTTGTTGACAATTTTTTTAGTAGCATAAGCACCAAAATTTATTAATATTTGTAATATGGTTAAAGTCTTTTGGTGAGAGGCTTATGTTATATCTCCAAATGGCTAGCGAGGTATCGGGGTTAACATTTGGCTCGAAAATGATCTGTTTTCGGGTGCTACATCTAAACACGTGATAAATAATAGGGATATTCCTATAATTTAATTGAATATATCTATTGCGATCAAGAAAGAGAAATGCGTCTGGGGGAATGAAACCTGAGCTTAATGTGTCTTCAATGTATTTATTTTCTGGATATGTAGAATGTGAAACTAAGCTATTATCTATTATATTACTTGTGAGTTTAAGATAATGTTTTCTTATTAAATTTAAAAAAAAAAAAAAAAAATATCAGTTCTAGAAATATTTGCCCGACTATACAGCGTGAAAGGAAAATAAATGTTTATATTCAGTATCTGGTTTACGAAAAGTACCTGTACACCCTCTCAAAAATTTCCTTTCTAACTTTCTATATAATTCCATAAGTGAAGCACTAATATTAATCAAATTTGGCAACCGTAAGACAATTGGTCTAATAAGCGCTTGATACCCTAGTATTTTAACCCTGGCACACAAGAATTTTGATTTAAACAATTTTTGGGTTATAGCGAATGCTTTTCTCGCCGAATCAATTTTATTTTTAATATGTTCAGTAAAATTAAGATTGCATTGCAAAATTACCCATAGATATTTTTTTTTACTAATTTAATATTTCCTGGAGCTTGGATATGGAAATTCTTCCAATTTTGTCGAACGTCCTTATTACATGCAGTGATGTTCGGAATAAAATGACTTTAAATTTCCTTAAAATAACTTGATTAAAGATTGTTTGTAGTTTACATTGAATATCTAAAGTTTTTTTCCCCACCACGTAAACTATAAGGTCATCAGCAAAGTTAATTTTAGTATCATTACTGCCCTATGGTTCTTATCCCATTATTCTGGCATAATGTAGGAAGAAGGAAAGGAAGAAAAAAAAGGAAGAAAAAAAGCTTAGAACGAATAAGTTAGGATATTTTTAAACTACCTAGAATTTTTCTGAATGATTTATATTTACACCTGATAAGGCCTGATAAGACCTGATCATATATAGTAATGCGATTAATGGCCTTGCAAATAACATTATTCTTAGTGCATAAAATTACGTGAGAAAAATACTGGTAGCGGAGGCAAAATTAATACTGTCAGATTATAGACAGTATTAATTATATATATTTTAATTATAAATATATAGAGTAATAAAAAATTTTACGATAGTCGCTTGTCTAAATTCATACTCAAAATAGGTCCTCATATGTGGTTAATTGATTTTACAGGGAGTAGAGTTTATTATTTTCAAGAAGAGTTTAGTAAAATTTAGAAAATCAAAATTAAGGGATTCAAATTATTATGGTGGATACTACATTTATAGCCAGAGGAAGATTATGTTGGACAGTAACCTTAAGATTTTAGCTATCGATGTATAGCGCTCCCTATTTCCGTCGTCAAGTACCGAGATCACAAGTGATTATATACGAATGTAAATATGACTGCTGATCACGGTACCTGGGGACAAAAAAGAAAATGGTGATATATTGAATCACTGGTGATATATTGTACATGGAAGGAAGAAAATTTGTGCATATTACACTGGTGATCTTGGTAACTGAAGTTTTAAAAAACAATGTAATAATTGGTTTCTGACTCCGCAGGAAAATTTTATAAGGACTCTAGTTTTGTAACTGGGTTGCAGACTAAGATTATAAAAGAGTTTAAAACGAGGTTAAATTTTTAGGATTTCAACCAACTGATCTTGGTTTTTCGTATCCACCAAAGTTACATATTTACAACAAAAATAAATAGGTACGACCTTTGTTTAGAACAATGTATTGATTTATGTGGGATTTAGCAAGGGTATTACTTGAAGGTAAAGTAAAGCTATCCAATACCCACGTGAACATACTAATTTCAATTGTGACGTAGAATCAGAAGCTCTAACATCGGCATTTTTGAAATATTTTAAACAAAATTGTTTAGCAAAATGATCAATGTCTCTTGATAAAAAAAAAATATAAATTCTAATATAAAAAATGACCTAAACAAGTGCAAAACTGTAAAATAAACTAAACTACATACCTGTTGGTAGTAGAAATTTAAAATTCAGGAGTAAATGTATTTGTTAGTAATTATACTTAAATCAAAATGCTCGCAAAAACTAGGCCAAACTAGTTAGTAACAATTAAGTTCAAAAACTTGTTCAAAAGTTGTTACCATGTCTCCAGCCATACGTACACATTATTAAGCAATCTTATTTTTATTTTTATTGGCTTTATTCGGCTGACATTATTGGGATGCGGTTTGTCCATGAATATTAAACCATGATTTGATAATTTTTGTTAATTATTTTGGTTTTGTGATTTGTATTTTATATTGCCGTTCAACCTAAGACCTCAGACTAGATCAGAACAACAGTGAAATAATGTCTTTAATGGCATGGAAATTACATTTTCTTTTGATTTTGTTATTTGAATAAAACTAGTTGAGAAAAATACTGATAGCGGAGGATTTACCTTAGAAAAATCTTATATTTTCTGCTTTTGTCTGGCATATTAATTTTTTTCAATCTCCGGACTTCACTTTCTTCCTGATCACTTTTTGATTAAAAATTTGTACTTACACTGTTATACAACTAAACTATCAGACTGTCGCTTGTGTTACAAAAATAATTAATTCATGTCGTAATTAACGCGGATTATTTTGGATCTGAATCCCATGTCGAAAATAATAATAATAGTATCCTAGTATTCCTAGTATCGTTCTAAATTATTATACTATACCATCATTCTTAACAAAAAAAAAAAGAAGAATAATAACAAAATATTTTCAAGTGGAAACCATATCTTTTTCAAAATCCTTAAATTTAGAAAACGGATAAATGCAAAGATTAAAAACAAAAAAATAACGAATATATATTATATATATATATATATATATATCCTTATTAACAATTATTCCATTAAAAGGTCCTTTTAGCAAAACAAAAAATGTCATTGAAAGATTTGAGGAAAACAAAAAAAAGATCAGTAAATTTAATAAGATTAGCCATTCAAATTCAAAATAGAAAACCAAAAAAAAAATGTGAATTGAAAAAAATCTGAAGATTATTAGAAAAATTAAGATTTGAAAACAGAAATTTTCTCCATTTTTAACATAATGCTGGTAGAAAAAACTTTTACTTGTGATCGCTTTTTAGTGATAGAATTTTGTACAAAAATTTTCGATTTTCTTTTATATTGGGAATCATTTAAAACTCGAGGAAATTCGAAATGAGAAAATTTTTAAAGAAGCTTTAGAATCTTTTTGACACGATGGGTGCCTTTCAGCCGAAATTTCTCAAGTTCGATTCTCAATGAAAGCAAAATGCTTTGTAGGTTTTTCGACCTGGCCCAGTACTCTTTGACATTGAAATAAAATAAATGACCAAAAATAATTGCAAAATAAATAAATGGAACTACGCTATTTAAGAAGGCCTTGTTTCTGACAATAGTAGTAGTTTTTCACATTTAATAAGTTTATATGCTTTAAAAATTAATAAATAAATTTTTGAATAACATTGTAGTTCCCACATGTAATTAACAAAAAAAAAAGAGAATAATAATAGTAATACCGTACTTAATGTACGAGGACATGAAAAAAGAAAACGAATTATCCCATTTCAAAACGGAGGTATTACCAAATAAAGTTAATTCACGAACCATAATCGTAGCATTTTTAGCTCTACATGTTTTCAGTAAATAGTTTTTAATATAATATGTAGTTATGTTTTTGTAGACATGTAGGTACGTTGTTTGGTGTAAACGATTGAAAATTGTTATTTTTATATTGTAAAACTTTAATTGTATCTAGAATTTAATGCCCAAAACTTATATTAATGGATAAGTTAAGAAAATTTTCACCTCGATATAGATCTAACACTCGATATAGATCAAATAAAAATCAAAAAGGGTAAAAAATATTAGTTCAATATTGATTTTTCATTATCACCATAATATCATCACAATGAGGCGATAGAATGTAATTTATTTTTAAAACTCAAATGACAATAATTATTTGTAGACTAGATTCTAACTCGAAACTTGTTAGTTTTTGTCTATGTCCAGCACTATGCTTTTTTTTGTCCATCCATAAAATTACTGATCTGAATTAGTGATCTCTGATAGAGACGGTGCCACTGTTCAAATTAACTTATATTACAGACAAGACAGCCAGTGTTTTTTATTAAAAAACATTTAGCTTATTTTCAACAAGAGATTACACAGAAAACAATGAACATTGAAAATAATTGATTTTTTTTACATAACTTTTTTATATAATAGTAAAATGTAACAAAAATATTAATAAAAAATATAACTGGATAAGATTGTCGACTTTTAACACAGAAATTGCAGTAAAATAATTTCAAAAAAAGTAAAACCAAGAAAACAAAAAAGTTAAATTATCAAAATTCGAAAATATACTTATTTTATAATCCAACTGTTACCATTAATGATAAAGCTATATGGATATAGAACACTGTCAAGCTAGACATAAAACTAGATACAAAATTTACTCATGTGAAGCTCATGTGAAAATGAAAAGAGACGAATTGAATTTAAAATATAAGAAATTGTATTAGCTTATATGAAGAAATTTACGCTTTTCAATACAAAATGAATTACTGATTTTTGATCAAATCCCCGGTTTGGGTATATTATGGTATCCAAATATTCAGATAAAAGCTATATTGAATCCATGCAAAAATCACAAAACAAAATACTAAGGTATATGGTTAATGCTTGTAGTAGTAGAAAAAATAGTGACATTCACTGAGATCTAAGTACCGACCAAAAACCATTTGTAATAGCAAGCTGAAAATATGTAGATTTACATATAGCCCGTCTAATTTAATCATATAATATCGGGACATGATTTAGATTTTGTATAAAATCTCTTGAATCTAAGTAAACATAATGTTCGGGTGTTATGAATATCCTTTCTAACGACTTTTTAATATAGGCCTCGATATTGTCGCTAGGTGTAATCGGAAATGTCAAACTAAAATCAAATTCTAAAACATTTTGACGATCAAACAACAAAAGTTTGGCAATGTTGATGAAAACGCTTTTGTCTCAATTGCATTACAAGTGATTGTTGTAGTTTGACTTTTAACATTTGATGTTTGTCGCAATTTTTTTATAGAAATTTGTTTTAAATAAAAAAAAATTTTTTTAAAAGCTTGTTTTTTCCAAGGGTTACACAGTAGCGGTAGCAACTTTAAATGCACTAAAAAAGAGAAAATAAATTAAGTAGTTCAAGGTTGTTAAAAAATCCTATGTGTGTAATTCTAATATTTGACTTCAGGCAGGAAAAAATAATTTTAGATAAAATGTTTGTACGAAAAAAGCAAATAATATGAACTTGCCAAGCATAAAAGCATGAAGCGTAAATTTAAACTATGTGCTGATATTTTAAACAGTTATCAGGATTGGCATATGAGGCTGAATATAGACCGGGGCATATATGATCCACCAAGTTTTTTAGAAGAGACATATATATTCCAGCTAGACCTTTGGTAAGAAAAATTTTATATTTAGAAAACAAAAATAAACGGAAGAAAATTATTATCTGGTGTTGACCAAATTTTAATAAAATCTATATCATTCTTTTTATAAGTGATATATTACTAAAATTTGCTCATATCTAATTTTTTGCAGATGATGCTAAAATTTTCTCAAAAATATCATCTTTACATGATTGTACAGCAATGCAAGATGACTTGAATACATTTTATGACTGGTGTCTAATTAATGGTTTAGACCTAAACTATAGCAAGTGTACCGTGAAGTCGTATTTTAGAAATTTTTTTATTTTATTAAGCGAAACTGTATCGATTTAAGAGATCCATATACGCTTAAATAGTTATATATATCTCTGGTAAGACCAATTTTAGAATACGGTGTAATTTTTTGGAATCCTTATTACAACATCCACGTATTAAGAATTGAAAAAATTCAAAAAAAATTTACTCGTTTCGCCCTGAGAAGATTTCAACTCACAACAGGAAGACCCTCATATGATGCAAGATGTAAGTTGTTAGGTTTAACAAAATTGTCTAATAGAAGATCTGTTTTCTGTGTTATGTTTGCTCGCGATATTTCGACATCGCATATTGATTCAACAAATTTATTACAGAGTTTCGGTTTAGCTATACCACCGAGACTACTTAGATCGGAGAGCTTGTTGAATACATAGAACTAATTATAGTAGAAATGAACCGGTTTCAAGGTGTTCCGCTATGCTTAATGACTTTTTAGCTGTAAATAATAAGATTGATGTTTTTTTATTAAATAGAACTCAATTTAAAGACCTTATGGTATATAGTGTTAATTCTATTTTTGAATAATTTTAAGTACTCTTTTTTTTTTTTTTCCTTATTTTTATATATAGTTTTTTTTTTTTTTTGTTTTGTTGCCAGTCTGACAGATCGAACTTTGTAAACGAATTAAATAAATAAATAAATAAATAAATTATGAGAATTATCAGGTGTTGTCTATATATCGATAGGATTTATATTCTTATTACGAATATTTTGTAAATTGTCATTTTCATAATCTCCTTTATGTGTACATTATGATCCGAATCACTATATATATCGAACCGATGTTAAACATTCAAGTTCAAATTAGTTATAGAGTGCTTCTCCGAACTAAATGAGGCAAAACTAATTTATGCGATAATTATCTTAAACTTCACAACTTTTAAAAAAATAACGGGATTCGGTGCGCTGGATCAATTTGAACAAATCTTTTATTATAACCTTTACTGTATGAAGGTACACAAAATACTAAAGTAGTTAAAACATTTTATTTTAGCCACTTTTATATTTCAAAACCTTATTAAAATGTATTATTTACAATCGAATACTCATAGATACGTTAAATTATCGGCTTCCTCATACAGTTTCTATTTTCATATAAAAAATCGTGACTTTTACATATTTTAATCTAAAAACAACTTAAAAAATCAGGTGGTCAAAGTTAAACATTTTTATTCTAACTTTGACCAGGCAAAATAAGTACATATAAGGTAAATAAATTAAAGTGCACATACCTACTAATAAAAATGAGTTCCAGAAATGATTTTTTAATAAATTTATAAAATATTGTTATGTTTACAGTCTCTACTTTTAGAAATATAAAAATAACATGTGGGTGTACAGATACATGTTTTAAATTCATTTAGTATAGTTTATTTTATGTAATTAATTTAAATCAGACTGCAACATTACCAAGCAAATCTCGCCTATACTGAACCTGAAGCGATCCCTTAACTTACTAACTCTGAACAGTTTAGATATTAGCACTATGGTAGAGGTCATTACGGGTCATTGTATTATTGGTAAACGTGCCAGAAGACTTGGACTACCTTCAAACGACTTTTGCAGAACGTGTAGAGAGGGGTAGGAAGATGAAACTGTCCAACACCTACTCTGGTCCTGCCCTGGTCTTTATCATAAAAGGAAAACCCATCTAGGAGCCTTCTTTCTGGACTCGCGTTTCGGATCTCCACCGCTTTGTAAAAAGCTTAAATTGGTTCAACAAGTAGAGTCTTATGCGAGGTAAGTATAGGTCTTAGGTTTAGGTCTTATGCGAGGAAAGGACCTTACTGGTCTAAGTGTGTGGGCGCACAGCCCTTTCGGCAGCCATTTCTACTTACCTATCTACCTACTGAAAATTGGAAACTAATATACTGGTCAAAGTTAAAACATATGTGGTCAAAGTTTTAAGATTTCAACAATTTTTTGGGACCATTATTATATTTTTGTTATTAACTAAAACTTAAATAACTTACTCAGAAATTAATGGTTTTTGAAAGAAAACTAATTAACTTATCGTTTTTTATTATAAAAGCTCATCAAAATACATTAAAACACCACTATAAGTTAAATTTTGTTGCTGCAAAAAATATGCGTGTTGGAACTATGTTTACTTAATTCGAACTGTCAAGTTTATTTAAAATCAAAATCTTTTTAAATTTTTCTTACCATCTGATGATAAATTAATGAAACTGACTCAATTCATTATTTAATCCTATTTTATTCCAGAGGTCGGAAATATTTGTTGAAATAATTTTTTTTTAGTCAAAGGTTTAAGACGGTTTTAAGGTTCTTTAAAATAAAAGTCATAAAAAAGAATTTACATGATAGATCATGTTTCGTTTAGAAATAGTAGAACAAACTTAATTCGGGTGTATCAATTTGATACATACGCGCCCAACGAAGGGTTAGTCGTGATGATTCTAAACTACACATTTCAATGACTGACTCGCTAAGCGCAAAAAGAATACAAATTAAATAGATACTATAAAACATAATCTTAAACCCTTTAGAACCAGTTATTAAATAAAAATATCAAAATACGAATATAATTTTATAATCCATTTGATAATTTCACCATAATCTTAGAGTTAAATAACTAAATCAACCTAAAAATTTGTTTCAATTAAAAGAAACCAACCATAAAATATGCTCTCATATTATTTGAATTATTTATCGTACCATTTTCTACATCCCTTATATACCCAACCTCATTATTTATGTACCTACACATACACATACATATTGTATATAAGAATTATTTAAATTACAACACTGTTATCAACCAATAATAATTTATAATGCGGAAATTATATATTACATTTTTTTTGTTTTGTTTTTTTTTCAGACAATGCTTAAAAACAAGAATATTTCGATTGAATCCAAAAATCCTCTTTAAATTATATTTTACATATGAATTTGAATTCTGTTGAAACAAAGAACAACAACAAAAACATTATCGTTTTTTTATCCAAATTTAATTCGAAATCTTTTTATAATCCTTTTTAAAGTAACAGAAAAAAAAAAATAATAAAATAAAAATAAAAACAATAAAAGGGATTTGTAAATGCTTTACGAACGATGTTTATATTCAATCGATTTTATTTTATGAGTTTGTTCTGTATTAAAATGTATGAAAAAAGAATGAACCCCGGGATGAAATTATTTTATAAAGTGAAAGTGAAAAACTATGGAAATATGGTATGATACTGTGTATATAAGTTAACTTTTTTCCACTTTTAAATTCTATAGTGACTTATTTTGTATTAAAAGAATAAACAATCAATGCTTTTTACTAAAAATTTACCCTAATATAAGTAAATTATTATTATGAAATAATGGAAAATTTTTAAAGAGAAAAATTTAAAAGAGGGAAATTTATTTAAAGTATTTTGTTAGTTTTATACACCGATGAGTTGGTTATAATACAGTATGTTGTTTAGTCCCCAAATAATCAAAAGATAATGAACAGTCAACCAATTGGGAGTTTAGAATTTTAAAATAAAATTCAGTGGACCACAATCTATATTTATTTGATAATTTTAAATAGCAATTGCTAATAACACCTAATTCTTTTTTATGCCGTAGAAATAGTATACATATTCTCTTTTATTCCTTGCAGTAATACCTAATAGTTTTCCACATTTAATGAGTCGACAATCCAGAAATTTGATAGTATACAAAAATCCAGTTTAATGTACGAAAAAGTAATTCTACCTACTGTCACGAATGAATGTAAACACAAAAAAATTGCACCAAAAAGCCAATGATAGATAAACGTTGGATTTATTGAAAAAATCGCACAAAAAACTAGAAATATCCTAAAGCATGATGGAAAATTGTTCAAAATAAACAACATAAATAATATACTTAGTTGTAAATGAAAAGAACCACTCGGAATAATCTCCGGACCGCCACAATGTTCCAAATGTTCCAAATTCCATTTTACCCAACATAATATGACAGGTTTGCATAATATGTCCATTTTACCCAACATAATATGACAGCCAATTACTAGAATACTTCGTGAAATAAACTCTAGTGCTAAGCCTTTTCAACCCAACATTAGTGTTGGTGTAGTATAAGCATGTAAAACTACGTAAAAGTAAAGCTACGTAAAAGTATTAACTCAGTCATCGATTTATCTATAGCAAGTAGGTTTTCCAGGATCAAATAGGTTTTGAAAACGGTTCAGCAAAATTTCTTCTATAGCTGCTCTTTTTCTTACGGTTTAGCTTTCATTGAAAACAGAACAAATAGATTTAAGATTAAATGGTATTTCTGCGATCTATTTATCATCCACCAAATAGACTCTTCAGCATTTCCTTCTTAAACAAAGATTTTTTATTCATTTTATTCTAATCATTTCAAAAATTATTTGTGTAATTACTTACCGTTTATTCTTGATCTAATAAATTAATGGTCAATATTTTTAATATGCGCTGCGGTATAAAATTTATACCACTTTATTATATTTTTTATACCGAATAATGTGCGATGGAATGAAATTTATACCGCCGTATTCAAATTATTATAACTTTTTTTTTTGCACTAAATTTGATCAAAACTCAACTGCAAGTTCCAATAAACAATTCTAAACAAAATGTATATTTTATATTATAATATTATAATTTAGTTTTTGTCTGAAGCCTTTTATAACAAGAACAATAATAATGATAAAAACTGTTGGTCATGAATGAAAGAATATGAATTGGGAGAATAAATCAATTTTTTTTAATGTATAAAATGTAGTGAGAAAATAATATTGATGTATTATGATGAGATATGATACATATTTACTTTTTATTGTTGTTGGTATTTTGAAATGCAACGTGCATATTTTCGAAACTGCACCAAAACTTTACTAGACTAGTAATGGCATTATACTAGTTATATATAATGACTCTTAGAGAAAAAAAATTTAAGACAAACAAAACTATTCTGAAAAAAATAAAATCCGTTATTTCATTGTCTCAAGTTGACCATAATCAGATATTCTTTATTTTTATTTTTGTAATACGCAGTAGAAGGAAATATGAATACAGAAATGTATTAAAATGATAATATAGGAAAATAACACAGAAAATAGAAAACAACTTTAGTGGTATATACCATATAACACCACCCTTGAAAGAGTGTAAAGATTAGTATTTTCAGTTTTAGTGGTTTGTACAAAGTTTTACAGTAATACCTGCCCTTATTGGATTTCTAAATATGAGGTATGTTTAATTATTTTACTGATTATTTAGAAATTAAATGATTCAAGCGGTTCAAGCTCCTTTTGGCTGAAGTTGAAGCTTGTTTACATAACTGATACTACATTTAGTTATTGCACTATTCACATTCTATATTTAAATATACCTGCTTTTTAATTTCTCATCTACTCTGCTTACAGCATTTTTTTTATTTTAATTTTCTGCAAACCACATTGAATGATGATAATTATTGCACAAAAATGTTGGAATTTTGCATCTCCAATAGATGTCTGATGTGCTTGCTCTAAGTATTAAATCTGACAGTTTATATAAATTGCGTTAAAATAAAAAAAGTTGGAAGTGACATAAGGACTTATTTAATTTACAGAATAATTTTATTTTTATTAAAATATATAAACAGTCGTATGGTTTCTTAACTATTTCATTTGAAATCTATTTCAATCCTTTCAACTACAAAATTGCTCTATAAATTTACAACCTTGTAACGATACAATCTGTAAAAAATTTTCTCAAATTAATTTTCTCTGGAAATGGTTTTCTTGTAAAATTTATAAACTGTTAAAGATTTCTAACTTGAGTGTAAATTTGCTAGAAAACAAATTATTTTAAATAAAAACAAAATAAAAATAAGCAAACCAGAATATTTTATACATAGTTACACATCTTCATTTTTATATCCTTTGAACAAAAGAATGTAAACGAACAAATCATGACTATTACAAGACCTGGTCAAATAAATTTAAATTGGAATGGACTATACAAACTTAAAACAAACAAAAAAAAAATTGTATTTGTAGACATAAAACTAATTTTAATTCTATATTCCCAATACAGTAGAAGTAGAGAGTAGCCTGAAGAGTGAGTCATTTTAAGGAGTAGAGAAAAAAAGGACTTTATGTGTTGTATTTTTTGCTATAGAAACTTTTGTCTGGTGGTTATGGCATCATTTACAGTAATAAATGAGTTTTTTTATTTTTGCATTATTGTAGGTACCTTTTATGGGTAGGTACGTATTGTATTACAGATGAAACTGTATAGTGTAAAGGACGTGTTTATAGTACAAAGTGATAAATAATCACATAATTACAATGATATTTATATATAAGTGTTGTTAAAATTTTTCTTATGGAATGGGAACGAAAGATATTTCCAAAAAAGCTAGGTAGCACATTTATGGTATAATAAAATATTTTGTTTTGATGATTAACATATTGTAAGTATTACATTTGAGATTGAGATTACATTTTTTTGACAACAATTTAGTTTGCCTGAAGTAATAGTTTACGATTTAAATCATAACTGGTATTCGTCTGCTCCTCGAAATTCGAGAAAGTTTTATAAAAATGTAACCCAATTTCATTGTGAATTAATAATATTATAATTTCATTAATAATTTCAATTTATTCTTGATGGTACTATAATTTTTTTTCATTGATTTATCTTAGACAACAATCATATTTGTGATATTTTATTTTTGAAAAAAAATCAAATTTCAATTTAATTCTGGCAAGAAAAAACAAAAGCTATGTACATCGGTGAGTTGCGACAATTCGATAAATTAAAATTTTTATATGCTAAAATGTATATATAGGATATAGCTACTTATACATGAGGTGAAATTTTAAATTAAAATTTCTAACTCAAAATTAACCCATTAACAACGGCTACGAGAACCCGTTGTCAGAATTTAATAATTTTTTAACAGTGGTATATTTTTAGTTCCAGATACTCAAATATAAAATTTCGTGGGGTTATAGTTACTAGATCCTGAGATCTAGCCTATACTTTTATATAGTTCAACCGTTGTGTAAAATAAAAAAAAAAAATTAAAATTTTAAACATGAAAAATAATATTAATTTTTTTGTTTATATAAGGCTTACTAAATTTTCTTATATTATTTTTTTATATTATAACTAATTTAGTTATGGTAATTTTGAATGCAGTTTCTTTTTATACACAATATTTTTAGAATAATTTTCCAACTATACATGCTTCTATTATGGCATGCCACACAACGGAGTTGAGACTTTAATTTTATTAGAACATTTTCTTTCCCTGTTGGTTGGATATTGCCCTTTTTTGTTCAAAAGCAGAAAAAAGTTTCCACGTATTAACCATCGCAAGATCAATGAAGTAAAGTAAAAATAACCCACCACCATTTCTTTCCCTTTATCGAAATTCTATACGCATTTATATTTTGGTCCACGTTATGTACGCTTCTCATATGCAAATTGTAAGTAGTATGGCATTGTAATATGTGTGGAATTTTTTTATGAGCTACTTTAGACCAGCGCTTGCAAACACTATTGTCCATCCATTGCACAGCTAATAAATCGTTTGTTGAATCATATTTGCAATTTAAATGATGAATAAAGATAGAAAAATTGAATAATTATCACTAGTATCTATAATCAAATGTTCCACGAGATTTGGTTTTAAAAGTTTTATTTTTTTCCAACGGGCAACCTTGAAGTCGGTATTCTTGAATAGTACCTGTGGCATTAAATTTCATTTCCTTTAAAACTTTCATTAAGGCATGACGTGTCGTAAAGAAATTATCACAAAAAACATTATGCTGACTTGGCCGTGGTATTTTTACTAAGAAATCTGATACAACTTTTGCACCTAGAGGAATTAGTCGCTCATCATTTTCATTTTCCCGCAATATATATCACAATCATAGCAAAATCCATTTGAGCTAGATAACATCCAATTCTTATAGCCCAATTGGATAAGCTTACCACTGATAAATTCTTCGGCTGAATGTTTCCAAAAATGTTCTACCATAGATTCATCAATAGATATAGATTTGTGTGGAATTATCCAAATTGTAGAAAACTATCTGTCACCATATTCATTGTGGCCACATGAATTTTTTATATGAATTTTAAGAATTTATTTTTTAACGGAAATCTATTTGGAATATCTGTAAGATTGTAAAAAAGTTGAAAGCACGATTTCCACCACTTCTTCACAATAACAATTTACTATCTGTTGATAAAGTAAAGTTTTTTACAAATCAAAAGACAGAGTTTTTTTTGCAAATCAAAATTCTCTAACTAATAATTTAAACGACATAAACACTATTAATGTGGTTAACGACTCTCGACTTGAAAATCTGCAACATCAAACAACACACAATCAATAAAAAAGCACCAAGTCAGTAGATACAACATACCTAATATTCTATTTAAAAACTTGTTAAAAAATGCTACAATACATTAAGTAAAATTTTCGGCAAATGCATGGAATTAAACTACTTTCCCGAAATGTGGAAAGTAGCCTTAGTTACTTGTATTCTAAAGGAAGGAAAATATCCTATAAAGATTGAGAATTATCGTTCAATTAGCTTACTCAATATTCTTTAGGAAAAATATTTATAAAAATCATTAAAAATCGTTTTAAAAAATTCTTGCTTAATCTTCACTTGGGCAGGATTAACATATGTTAATATTTACTTTTTTACTTTTGCATAAAAACTTCATTATTTGGTCGATCTTAATGAAATCAGAGATCAGTGCCTAATTTGTTGAGTAGATATTGAATATATAAAAAAAAGTTCAGAAAAACGTGTCTATGCCCAATTTTTCGGAAATTTCATTTTTTTTCTTCGTTGTTGGACAAGATTAACATATGTTAATATTTTTTTTATTCATACAAAAAGTATGGTACTCTATAAAATTTTTGTAATTATTTCGATAAAAGTTGAAAAATAAGATAAAAGGTTCTGAAATATTTTAAATTGAAATAGAAATATACTAAAATTAATATATTTTAAAATATAAAGTAAATAAAGCGCCACAGGTTTTTTGAATTTTATTTTTGGTATTTTATAAAAAAGAAAAATTCTGTTAGGAAGTTAAATTAAAAATTTATGTCAACCATTGATGTATTGAAAATTGCGGCGAATGTTTCACAATCAGTTAAACTTTTTGTTAATGGATATCGGACTTATTGATTTTTGTCGGAAAATGTTTTGTTATCTAGCCCTTTGATATGTTGTTGCAATTTTATTCCACTTTGTGCCATCCTTTCCAATAAAATATTGATTTGAATCAACAATGTGATTGTTTTCTTCTTGTAGGTAGTGACTCAGCCTAAAAATCATGACCATCACTTACGTCTAAGATGCATTTTTTAAGTATCTGATTCTTTATTTTCATTCTGCGAAATTTTTGTTTTCATCTTTATGATCATTATCATCACTTTCGACTCTTGGGTTCAAATAATATTTCTTTCGCTGGTCCTACATCAGCATGTTCATCATCTAGCACATGTTTCACCAATCTAGAGAAATATGCTTGTTCTTTCTCAAACGATAACCTGTAAAAATAAGTTTTTTGTATCTTTTTTGTGCACTTTTTTTTTTTAATTTTTTTATTTTTTTTATTTTTTGTGTTTCTCATAGTAAAACTCAATAAAAAAAGTGTCATATACCTGTAACGGCATTTTTTTTTAAATTTCATATATTTTTAATAGTTTTGCTTGATTTCGAAGAAATTTATTAATATTTAAACCAAAATATAGGAAATTTAAAAAATGGGTTTTTTGAAGAAAAACACTAATTTTTTGTGTTTTTTGCATTTTTACTAAAAATTACAAAATTTACTTACCTGCCTACCTGAACTTTAAATATTTAAAATTCAATAAATAATCTTTCCAAAATATATATATTTTATTTAATTTTTTTTTTATTTCACTGAAATAGACAGACTGTTGTTGTCGGAACTACTAACTCTGTTACAAGTACCTTGTAACAAACGGAAGTCCCCAGTAGCACATTCTTTTTCTAAAATACCGGTATTTCCTAAAAAATATCTTAGAGGATAGATATTCCCAGGTAATAAAAGCAAATATATAATTAACAGTAATGCACATACAAAAATAATCATAAAAACATAAAAACCATTTATTTTTGTCAAAAAAATTTCCATACAAAATATATGGAAAAACCAAAAATATTAACATATGTTAATGTTGCCCGCTTACGTGTATTTCATTTGCTGTCCAAGCGAAGGTTAAGAAAAATATTCTACCGAACGAGCAATTCGGATTTAGAAACAAACACTCAAGCATACATCAAGTTTACAGAATCAAAAACATTGTTAAAGCAATTTAATTAACAAAAAATCTATAGAATTAATAACTCTTGATTGACTTGATGAAATGCAATGCATTCGACTAAGTTTGGAAGTGTGGGATAAAGGCTTTATCCACAAATTAATTTCTAACGAATTCCCAGTTTATCTTGTCAAGTTGATTCAAAGTTTTCTGAGTGATTCATTTTTCTCATTAAAAATTTGAAATCCTACAAAATTGCTGTTACAGGAAATGTTCCGCAAACCTCTACGTTTTCTTTTTTATTGGAAAACAGCTTTATAGCAGTGATCTACCCAATATTTCAAATTGTTACACTAGTTTGTACGCTGATGATACTGCGTTATTATCTGTCTCTAACGTTTCACATGACATCATAAACAACCTTGAAATGATTGAAAAATAATTAAAGACCATTATTTTAAGTTGAAATCAAAATTAACGTAAAAAAAAACTAAATCGAATTTCTTTACAAATAGAGAGAAAATCTAGTTTTTTGCCGAACAAAAACCTATCATGTAGAAATCTCGAAATAGTTTAGGAAAGCGATAATATGAAATACTTGGACATACATCTAGTTTAAAAAGCTACTTTTCAAAACGCTTCTAATGAAAACCGTCAACAAAATAGACCTTTATAGAAAAATGTTATATTCAGAAATAAATAAAAAATATAATTTAACTTTTCAAAACAATTTATCAATATTTAAATCCATTTTTCGAAGCATTTTGTTGTACGGTTTCTCCGTATGGATGAATGCTCTGCCAAAATTTGAATTTGCTTCAGACAAAACAAAACGCTGTCTTAAATTAATTCTAAGCAACCCGTTTTATTTCTCCACAAGCAGATTTCACTTATTAACAAATACAAACACTATTTTAGAATAAATACAAAAAACAGCACGTTTGAAATCGTTTATAAATCGTTATGAAATCGTTTGAAATCGGTTATAATTCGGAAAATTCGCTTTTCAGAGCGATAGCAGATTAAGGCTTAGTATTAAGATCATTTTAGTAAATAAACGTTAGTTAAGCTTTAGGTTAGCTTTAAATTAGGTTTAAATAGGTATTTGTATTAGCATAAAAATAATTAATTAAAAATTTTTACTTGCCGTTTTGTCCTTTACAAATTAAACTTGTTCTAAAGGTTAGTCTAAATAAGTATAAATCAAAAATGTAAATATTTTAGTAATATAAGGTTTTAAAATATGGAACTAAAATATATGAAATTGAACGTATTATACAAATACATTAAGGCGATTTAATTAAATTTTCTTTACCATACATAAAACATAAAAAATTTACATATATATAAAATATATAAAAATTTAAAAAATATATTAAAAACTTATCAGCTAAAGCAGAAAATAAATACTTGTAACTACTGGAAAGCAACAAAGAGCATAAAAAACCCGATCTCTGAAATCTCGCCAATTAGAATGAAAAATAATGAATGGGCGAGAGATAACAAAATTAAAGCTGAAATATTCGCAGATCATCTTCAGGAAATTTTTCGTCCAGATGAGACAGATTCGGGCGACTTCGCTGAAGAAAATAATAATTAACAAGAAAATGTCATATCACCATTCTCACAGAGAGAAATAGTTGAAGCAAAAAAACTGGGAGATAAAATAGCTCCAGGTTTTGATCTAATTACATTGGAAGTCATAAAACAACTCCCTAAAAAAGCTATAAAGATGCTAACAAACATTATAAACATTGAAATGTACTACTGGCTCCTAGGTCGACTATAAATTGCATAAGAAGATATTGTTATATAATCAATTAATCAAATCGATATGGTTGTATGGTATACAAATATGGGGATGTGCCAAACAAACACATGTACTTTTCATACACAAATTCAAAAATAAAGTCTGGCGCAACATGGTAAATGCCCTTTGGTATGTTTGCAACAGTGACTTGCAAAGAACCTAAAAAATCCTTGTATAGCAAATGAAATAAAAAGATGTGCAGTGAAGCATTTGGCTCATCTGGAGGGCCATGTTAACGTTGAGGCCACTCAACTGCTGGAAAATCAAATGGTACTAGAAGGCTTAAAAGAGCTAAGCCACTAGATTTAATACGATAGAATTTCGTAAAATTTCTTTGTAAGAAAAGAAAACTAACGATAAATTAATGGTTAGTCCATTAGAACTAGTTTAAATGGGAGGCATGTGAATTAGTCAATAAGAATCTGACACACAATGTCAGCCACGGGGCTCATTGTGTCTATGAAGATTTTCACCAATCCACAAAAAACAAAAAATTAACACTTCAAATTAAATACTTTACATATTATATAAAAAAAAAGTAATAACAACGAAATAACAAAAAGTTAAAGACAAAAATTTCAAGCACATCGATCTTATGAATATTCAGTATCGATATCTGCACAATTAACACATACCCTTCTGGTAGATGTTACGCAGATTGGTTAACTTAACATGTGGGAAGTGGATCCATCTTCTTCTATTGTCCCGAACTACTCTTTGTATAAATACAAATTAACAATTATTCATTTTGAAATCTATCTATTAAGTCTGCAGCCTTATACCTAATCAGCCTGCTGATTTCTTCATTTTTGTCTAACTAGTTTTAATGCCAGTTTGTTTGGGTGATGTTGTAGTCTTTCAAAATAATTTGTACTCCTTATTGTTCATGTCTCCCTGACAAACATACAATTTATGTCTGCTCTTATTTGATCGTTTACCAGGTACCATGGTGCATTTACTAGTGATCTTAAAACTTTGGACTGAAATCTTTCTATTATATCTATGTTTGTATTTTCAAGTTGACTTTCATAACTCCAAACCACATCTCCCCATGGGTTTTAGTACAGCCTTATATAACGTTATTTTGTTTGTAAGTACGTTCTATCAGCCAATATAATTTGTTGAATTTGATTCTCATCTGATTCTCATCTGTTTATTCACGACATGGGCCCTCTAAAGTAAACATCTATCTATATGCATTACTAGATATTTTTCTGATTCAGCATGCGTTAAGCCGGGCAGTTCTTTTTGCTGGTAGTAAAAGTTACGTGTATTGACTTTCCTATATTAGGCTTAATTTACCAAACCGTTAACCATTTTTCCATTAACCAGATTTAGTCTTTAGAATTGTGGTTACTTTTTCTATCACTTTTTTACCCTTACAAAATGTAATTATTTGCCAAATAATTAGTTCCGCGTCTATCAAAACTAGAATTTTAATGCAATATGTAGCAGATTTGTTCGGTACCAATATTTCATCAATTGAACCATGAATTCCAATTGAATAAGATATTTGCCAATTGTTGATTACATTATTACATGTGTGTCCGTGCTTTTGAAAAATCCAATAAACACGAAATATCTCTTCTTTCTAAAGTTTTCTTCGTTTGTATTGAAGATTTTCTTGGCCATTTTTAATCAACAAAAAAATTTAAAGCAAAGTCCCTATCTATGTGGTAAGCAATTTTACTCATATGTGGTAAAAAATTTCCTATACATAAAAAATTATGATTGTATTAATTTCTTTTTTTATATTTAAATTAAAAATTATGTTTGTTGTTCTAATATTAATTTTTATTATAATTTTAAGAAATATTTTTTGTAATAGTTATGCTTGTGTTGAGTATAATAAAATGAAATAAAAATGACATTTCAGGGGAAAATTATTTGAAAATAAATTTGTGTGTTTATTTTTATTTTGCGTACAGCCAACAGAGAAAATATTTTCACAATATTATTTTACAAATATTAACCTTCAGAATTTTTTAAGTCTATAACAAATAAATTTGCCTAAAATTCCATCCTATTAAAATACACTCATGTATTTGAAATTTCAAAGGTTCATTTTAAACTTTAACACTTTAGTATAAACTAAGTTTTATATAAAAAGACTTGAATTTCATAAAAATTCTTTCAAAATTTTACTTTTTTATGGAAATTTTATGAATTTTTCAAAGAATCCAATGAAAATAGGCTCACAAAGTATAGTTTGCAAATTCATTTTAATTTGCTTTTGTAAAATCAATACAAAAAAAAAGAGAGAAAATTAAATTTTAGGCGTTCTGAATATGGTAAATAAACTACCTATACAATTTCTAAATAAATTTTGGAAAATTTACTTTATTTTTTTTCGTAAACCAAATGGAATTTCAAAATTATTTCCCTTATGTGAAATATAACATATGTGATGCAAGATAGAAGTTTAAATGTGAAAGAGCATCATAGAGTAGTCAAAGCATGCCTGAGTTTTCTGTTGAAAATTAATTTATTATGTTTTTTGAAAAACTCTCAACATGTTAATAAAATAAATATTTAGGTACTGTATGTATGTGTACAAACTTGTAAATATTCTGAAAAGTTTATTATTAGCACAAAATATATTTTCTTTTTAAATTAAAATTATTGTGAACTATTATTCAGGTTAGTTTTTTTTCTGTGTTTTATACTTCAGGTATGGGCTTTGTCGTAAGCACAAATTGTTTTTATTAATGCGATGTCCTATACTACAACCACTATCTTATACTAAATATTATGACCTAATCTAAATCATCTACGAAAATCTTCTTTGATTTCCATTGAACTTCATTTGTATCCAACAATGTTTTCGCTAGAATGTTGACAGAAACTTTGCTGCATTTAGCGAAAGAAAATCAGGAAATTATTAAGATTCGATATCGGTATTAATAAATAATAATATCGATATTAATAATATTTGATAGCGTAGAGTAAACCGCGAGTATAATTAGGAATCGCTTAGTAGGAGAGGCATTCCAGAAAAAATTATAGCTATAATTAAAGAATCCTACACAGATGCAAAATGTCGCATTTTACATCAAAGGGAGCTGACAAATTGCTTCTAGGTGTGTCAGGGAGTAAGGCAGGGCTGTATTTGATCATCCGTATTTTTTTAGTAGTATCAACGGTATCTAGTGGCGTCCTTTCGAACGTATCAACCACTTAGATTACGCCAACGATGTATGTTTATTGTAACATACGAATGGAGGTTTGAACGATATGTGACAAAAGCTGTATGACACTGCAAAAAGTGCGAACCTATAAGTCAATTCAATTAAAACTAAAAGCATGCGCACAGCTCACATATCACAACATCGGATCCTCCATGAAGAAACGCGAGTCGAAGAGGTGAGTACGTTCAATTACCTGGGCAGCATCGTGTCATCAGATGGAAGGGCCGATTTGGATATTGAAGCCCCCATCAGTAAAGCCCGTACTGCTTTCGGGATGCTTTTAAAAATATGGCAGGCAAGCAACATATATCTGAGCACGAAAGTAAGAATATGCAACGCAAGTGTAAAATCTGTCCTCTTGTACGCTTGCGAAACATTGAAAGTTTCCGTAAACATCACCAGGAAACTCCAAGCGTACATCAATAGATGTCTCCGACGTATCCTAAACATTCGTTGGCCACAAAACATTTCCAGCAGAATGCTGTGGCAAAGAACGAAACAAACACAAGTAGACGAGGAAATCCGACAAAGGAAGTGGTGTAGGATCGGACATACTTTGAGGAAATCTGACAACAATATCGCGAAACAATGTTTCGAATGGAATCATCAGGGTACACGTCCCGTCGGAAAGCCGAGAAAAACGTGGAGAACATCTGTCTTAGCCGAAGCAAGTACCCCGCAAAGAACGTCGCCACAATTGAACATGTGAGCCGCAGATAGGAGCCAGTTGAAATAATTTATTTCCGCCTTATGCCCCACGGATACGGTTGTAGGACACTGATGATGATGATTAATAAATAAAATTAACTAATCCAATGTAATATTATATTATAAATGATATACATGGCCACACGAATTAAGATCCCCAAGTTTTAACGCTACTAAATGAAAACGGAACAAAATCTCAAGAGTGTATGGAATTTAAACCTTCATTTAATTTTTTTATTTATCCAAAACATTTAGTATCTATTGTTATATAATATATTCCAAATGAGCTTGCTTTAGGTGAAGAGACACTGAAAGTATACCAATGCTTTCTGAAGTCAACGATCAGCCAAATGATCATATTTTAGTCATAAAACAAAGTAATAGAGCTTCTTAACATTCAATACTTAACATAATCGAAATAGTAATAAAAAGCGATATCAGTATGCCGTGGCTGAATATGAATATAGAATCCAGGCTAGAGATAGATGCTATTATGCAAACCAAATATAGAGGAAAACGGGGGACATTTTCAACGTACATATCGGGGTAAAACAAAATTATATTTTATCCCCCTCTATTCTTCTTTTTATTTCCGGATTGGATGTTCAAGAAAACAAATCGGGAAGCAAAATGTATTAAATAGACTCTCACAGGAGACCTACACGACTTCGATTTTGCAGATAATTTCTAATTGCTCACTCACACCAAGACCGACATGAAAAACAAGCTGAAGTTACCAACCAAATATTAACCACCAAGATTGCTAATAAATTTAAGCAAAAAAAACCTAATACGACTCAGCGTAGCAGTCCTGTCTAACTTACAAATTTGTGATGAATAATGTAGAAAAGGCAACGTGATTCTGCTATCTTAGCAGTTTTATTACTGCGGACGGTAGCATGGACTTGGATGTTGAAAGCCATATCCGTTTTTTCAGATTCAATTCTTCAGATCTAACGTTCTCTCAGTTATTTTATCTGGATGCGCAACATTGAAAACACAGAAAAAATTGTCTCGCGTACCCAAATATTTGTTGAAAAATATCGGAGACGGATCATCCACATATTTTGCAAATTAGATAAATTTGTAAACAAAGAATTGTGGGAATGAAGAAGAATTGAAGAAATCAGAAAATGATTAAACGAAGAAAATGGTGATGGAATAGCCAAACAATTCCCCGACCTGTAGAAGATTTCGCAAAAACAGCTCTTCAATGGATTCCGCAGGGTTGAATAAAGCGTGGTAAACCTGAAATAGCGTGATGCCGAACAGTACTGAACGAACCAAGTGCATGTGGAAAAACTTTACCTATGCTCCCACGAAGAGCGACAGGATCAATAATAATGCAAACAAAAAATTGCTGCAATAAAAGGTAATAGCAAGAAAATGTAAAATGACAATATATGATGAATATCCTACGCATATTCAAATGAAAAATTCTCAGAAAAGCTCGGCCCGCAAATGACTAAAAATGCCCAAAAGGATGGCTACGTAAGCTGAATGTAAGAAAGTCAAAAACAAGCAGTGGTACTAAAGAGAAAGTAATAATCATTAATGAAACCATTAATAAAATAAACGGAAAACCAAACCGTAGATGGTAAGAAAAGGTCAAAAATTATGCTTTTGTAGGAGTATAATGATGAAGGCCACAGCGCGATCACCTGTATTGTTAATATGATAATAATAATTTATTTGATTTTGGTACAACGAACATGTTTTTCAAAGTACACAGTACCAAAAAAGTTCAACCTACGATAAATAACCATGCTCTCATTCAGCAGTTTTATAAAATGATAAATGCTTAAAACTTGAAGAAATTTTTATTTCAACTTTAACAAAATTTAATCCTGAGAACGTACTCGAATTAATCGTATACAATCAACCTACTATGCAAATATTAACAAAAAATGTTACAAAAAAAATATCGTTTCAATTTTTTCGTTTTATATTTTCCTCCGAAATAAAGTTTTTGGGCTTTATAGTATCAATTAATCTTTATAGTTTGACATATTTTTTTTTTTTATTTTTCACTTTTCACAAAACTCATAAAGTTTATTTTAGTTTTGGCAATCTGAGGTGATATTTGAAAGGAACAAATTACAAAAATTTCCATAAGTTTTAAACTATGATTTTTCATACATATTCATTTCATTACTCAACTGAGTCAGTTTTATTTATTTAAAAAAATTTAACCAATTTTTAAGACGACTGCTGAGTTAAACAACAATTTGCAGAAAAAAATGGAGATTTTTGATTTTTATGAGACTTTTGTGAAAGAAAATTACAATTTTGAAAATTATTTTGCAAAAATGTTAAGAAAATTTAAAATAAAAAATGAAATTAAAATTTTACTCTTATAATTTAGTAACTGTGGTATTTTAAGGAAAAGCTCCATTGTTTTATTATTCATGCTTTTATGTTTTAAATTCGTTTTTTTGTAATGCGAAATTTTGTTTGAATAAATAATTTTTTCAAAAATAACTTCATTCGCATAATGGTTTTCGTATTTCAGAATTCGTTAATTTCTATGGTATTCATAAATTCCTAGGAGGTGTTGACAATATTTTTCTATTTATACTGTCAAATGCTTACTATAAGTGTATGTGTTAAACTATATCATGCTCATAACATTTCTCCATATGTTTCCGTATCAGTTCTCCATACCAGTTACGTTTGAGCAGTCGTAATCAAGTTTTTACGGTTGCTTAATCTTAGACCAACTATTTTTTTTAGTTTAGCAAATTTAAAGTTCCATAGAAATTGATCTACGGGATTCAGAGTTTTGGTTCGCACTATATATTTAGTACAGTCGGTGAATATAGGTGCAAAGCTCAAAAATAAACAATCTTAATATTTGTATTATAATACCAGATAATCGAGTTAAGCCTACAGCAAAATAAATATTGTTCAGCAGTTTTTTGAAAATTAGCCAAGCATTTGATAAGGTATGGCATGAACAAGTCCTGTACAAAATTAAACAAATTCTTCCACAAAACTATTATTTATTACTGCTGAGAGACCCTTTTTAGTGAAGCATTTTGGTGCCTATACTCAGATTAATGTAATCATGACAGGCGTAACAGGGCAGCGTCCTATGTCCTGTTTTATACCTCATCTATACTGAAGACTTACTAATAACAAATGAGACAACCACCGATATCTCGTTGATGATACGGCCATATTGGCATCGCATAACAACCCAACACAGCATTAATAAAATTCTACCACACAGCATTAATGAAATTCAGCAATGGGTAAAGAAGTGTAGAATCAGAGTAAATGAAGCAAGGTAAAATTAACGCATGTCACACTTACACTGAAGAAAAAACTCTTCCGACAGTGGTGATAAATAACGAAGTAGGGCCATAGAAAAAAAAACTAAAGTGTATCGGCCTGCATTTTGGTAATAACAACTGGGGTTGAAATTACATAAAATGTATTGGATGATTAGCCGCTACTCACAAATCTCGTTGGGCAACAAGCTTCTGATTTATAAAGCCGATGTGGGCATACGGAATCCAACTGTGGGTAGTGGTCAGTAATTCAAAAATTGAAATATTGCAGCGATGTCATTTAAAGTTATTAATAATAATAGGACGAGAAATTGGGTTCGTAAATAGCAATATTTTACATCAGGATAACAGATAAAAATCATGAAGGAGGAAATCAGAAGTGCAAGCTGTAAATACCAGCCAAAATTAGTTTGTCATTCAAATACCCTAGCAAACAACGTGTTGGTTTCAAATGGTGCTAAAAATCATACAAACTATTTCAATGTCTCCGTTTAAGACAGAGTGTATACAGTTTACAAGGGGAAAAAAATATTGCAGGAGCTGAAATGAGCTTCATGAGCTTTTAATGTATTGACCAAAATGATATTTCATTATTTCGGTCAACATGTTAAAATTTCATTAAATTGAATTCGTAGACTGTTCTGTTACCGTATTGCTGAACTGTTTTCAGAGCTCCGATATCTTTTATTTTTTATTTACCAAAAAATGGATGGGTTATTCAATTCTAAAAAAAAGTATTATTATGTATATTTTTTTTTTTTTCAGATAGAAGGAAATCACCAAAAGAGTCTTCATTTATCGTTTATTTTCCAGGGGGGAACGAAGTGAAGGACTGTGTCGACTTTAACGTACTAAAAACTACTATCCTTTTGTTTATATTAAAACTAGTCTTTTAAGCTAACCCTTAATACAGTTTTGGCTCTATTACTTCAGATATCTTTGATCAATCAAAATCCCATTAGGAATTATTGAGAAATAAAAGATTTTTTCCTAACACCAGCTCGATCGGTTTCGTCCGTTTAAGACGTCCAGCAAAGTTTTGACTGTCAGCTAAGCGTAAAACTTCAGTATTAATATGTTAAGAAAGACGAATTTTGTGGTGTATTGCCAGTTTTTTGATTTCGGCTTTTATGATAGGGATCTTAAGATCTCTATGAATGTCAGCATTGTGAACATACCAGGGAGCACTGACAATGTTTCGCAACACTTTGTTTTGGAACGTTTGGATAGTTTGGATATGAAGTTGTTTAGCACAACCCCATATTTGAATACCGTATACCCAGACTGGCTTTAATAAATTTAATCAAAGTTTTGATTGATGTCCGCCCATTTAGCCAGTACAGCTAACTGTATTTCAGTTCTAACTCTTGTTTTTTTTCTTAAAATGTTCTTTCCAGCAAGTGTCATACCAAGATATTTTGCTGAATTTTGATATGGTATAAGTACATTGTTTATTGTGACTACTATGGGCGACTCTATTATTTTGTTTGTATATAAGTAAATATTAAATATGGAATTAGTACCTTTTTATTTACTAAACTTCGTAAAACCAAAAGAAATTTTAAACCTCTTTATTTTATTAAGTCAAAATTTGTTCAACGCTCAATTTTTTTGATTTTTATAACTCACAGATGTTCTTTACACCTTAGGTTTTATCAATATAAGAATTAAAAATCAGAAGTTGTATACAGGTATAGTCTAATGCTAGAATATATTTACTATAGCGAGCTCCCCAGTAATGTGAGACGAACTAAACACTACCTAATTTTTCAGATAAAAATAAATAACGGGATGAAAAATAAATATTGAAAAACAAAATATCAATTTTCGGCTATAATTATCCTACCTGTTTAACCCTCATTGTATTCGAAACTATCTGTTAAACATGTACTATATAATATCGTTTTGCATTCATTTTTGTAGCACTTCAGTTGAAACAACTGTATATTTTGCTTTAAATTATCTATCAAAAATAAGGAATTTGCGATTTTCATAGTATGTATTTAATAGTATATACATACTCAATAGTAAACTCAGTAAAAATGCATTGTCGTAGTGTTTTGGTATTTAATGCCGAATTCTATTAGTTTTGAATTAATCACCTGCTGGTATGAGCTTAATGTGCTCGGATAGGAATATTTCTAGTGAAATGAAAAAAAAGTATAAATAATATTCTTCATTTTATTTAACTAATATGTAATTGAATAATATTTTATCTGAATAATTATTTATACCTTTTTTTAAATAAATATGAACTTATATCTAAAATTGACATTTAGTACAATTCTATAACAAATGTTATCATCCATATCATAATAGTAAGAATCGTGAGTTTAAAAAAAATATTATTCTTTTCATTTATCACATTTCAATGCCCTTCAGTTACACACACACACAAACTCTTTATACAAATATATATTTATGAAATTCAATAACAGCACTTATTCAAATTGTGAATGATAACCTCAGACAATTTAAGCATAGGGAACAAAAGAGTCAAATATTGAAATATTGAAGAAAAATAATATAAAATCCCATTAATTTTGTGTTATCGAGAAAATTGTGACAGTTTAAAATTTTTTATAAATTTTTAATTTTGCATTATTATTCTTTTGTCATATAGAAATGAAAAAACTATTCGTTATAATGTCATTCTTCTTTCCTTTTCTTCATTTTATTTACGATAGCAATTATTTAATATTATATTCATTACCTGATTTTTAATATTCTCATAATGTATAAACAGAATTGTAATTAATAATAAGATTGTAGAATAGAAACTGTAATCGAATATGTATTGTACGATGTATGTATTAATTGCCACTACTGGGAGTGGAAAGCCCAGCTAAGTTTCAAATCTACTGCATTTTGGTAGGTGGGTGACGCAATAAATAGAGTTTATGGATTAAAACAATATGTAAAAAGTTTTTTGATCTGGTTCAGTACCCTTTATCATTCGAAATAACAAATAATTTAGAATATAATCTGGTAACAGTTTAAATAAAATAGAATAATCTATTTAACAAGTTCTAGTTACTGATAACAGTAGTATTTTTCTTTGAAAATATAATTTTGCTATTCTATTCTACAAAATTACACAATTAAAATATCGATTCTTCTTCTTATAATCCACCACTGGTTGTTGAGCGATCGCTCAACTAATCCCTACTAGCTTGCTATTATGTCGGCATACTGTTCTGTATATCTTGCTGTGTGAATTAATTCTCTAACGGTTCTGATACCTGTCCAATTTGAATTGTTTCTAAGCCGATATTCCGATATTTTTATCAATATTCCGCTTGCTTTAAATCTTTCTTTGTATAATTGAAGTATGTAGTTTGAACTTCGGCCCTCGTATCATTTGATCAAAGTTACTTGCCTTTCTACGTTTGACATTTAGAAGTAGTTTTCTGTTTATTTTCAATCTTCTAAGAACTTCTAGGCTTATGGCTCTCAAATTTTCAACATTCTATGATGGCGCCACATTTTGACAGTTTCTAATTTGTTTAGCGCAATCACTTTCAACACCCACGTTTCTACTCATATAAGAGTACAGAGGTCAGATATAAAATTTTAGTATAAATTATGGTATTTTAAAAGGGTTGGGGTCTAAATCCCCAAAATCAAAACCCCCAAACAAAGAATTCCCAAACACAAAATCCACAAAAAAAAAACCCCAAATAAAAATTTTACAAATCCCCCATTTTATTTTTAAAGTCAGGAGATACCGCCTCCAAACCCCCGACGGCAGCTAAACGCATACGGCACAGTTTAGTAAAAAATAAAAACAAAAAAACTTATTTTATTTTAAAAGTGTCCCGCTACTCATTTATTGGAACCCTGTTTTTACCGACGGAAGAATTTTTCGATTGCCAAAAATACCAACCTCTATCGAATGTTCCTTATCAAGCGAACTCTAATAGCAAATAAATTCATATTTACAATTTTACGATTTTACATCTGCAAAATCGCCTACTATCGAGTTTCGAGAGTGATGACAAAATCAATATTTTTTATTGAACAAATGTTAAAATCGAAAAGGGATCGAATGGAATGGCATTTTCAGTATACCATAATTTATGCGACAGTCAAATAGAAATATTCAATTCATTGATGTGTAAATGACTGTAGTGAGCAAAATAAAAATAATAATATGATTAGTATGATAGTATGATTACTCTTTACGATAAAGATCTGATCCTAGTGATTTAAAACAATTTAGTGGTCGTTCATTTGTGTCTACCACCAGATCCTGATGCTGCGTTAGTTGGAAAATATTATAAAAAATTATATAAAAAGAATTATTTCATAGAATCAGGTAAAGATTCATTCATAATTATTACAGGTTTTTTTTCGAATTCGAATTCTATTTTCTCATTTTCAGTTGAATTGTTTTGAATCAAATTATTTAAAATTAATCAAGCAAAAAGTTAACCATGATTGTGCCTGAAAATTAAATTAACATTATTTTATTTTCTATTTTATGTTATTAAATTTGTTTCATGTTTAGTTAAACTAAAATCAAAAACAAAAACTAATCAATAAATTGATTTTATTAAATTAAAAAATTTAAAATGTTTTCATAATTAATCAGAAATATTATTTATCTAGAAGAATTCATTTCATGAATTTTATACCCATAACACCTGGAATGTTCACATGATATTTGTTTTAATCTTAAATGGAAATGAAATCAGAAATGAAAAATAATTATAAAATAAAATATTTGTTAAGAGAACAAACTGCTTATCAATACTGTCAATACTCTATTGTACGGTAAAATATTATTTTTTTCAGATAAAAGTATTTTTATTTTAAATTAGTTCCACGTGTGCACTGCACGTTCGCAGAAACAATGATAGAAGAGATAATAAAATATGAACAACAGCAACTGCAAAATTATTTGAAGTCGAAATAAGTAGCAATTCTTGATATCGACAACAATATTTTTCGACAAAAATGAAACTGAGAAATTGTATTATAATTTTTTTATTTTATTTTGGCCAAAATAATGCGATGAACAACTGTAACTTATTTTGAAGAATCCTAGCCATTTCGTAGAAATAAAAAGAAGGATATAGGAAAGATAATAAGTAATCAAAAAAGAAAATAAATATAATATAAAAGAAATAGAACAGTGTTAGGGGAAGCATGATCACAAATTCATGGGAGAGGGCTGCTGTAGGACAATTTTATGAACAATACTTTTATTTTCATAAGTGTAATGTAATTATACAAAAGAGTTTATCAAGTAGGGTGGCTGCTCCTACGGCATGATGTTAGATTTTGTATGACATCTCTATAATTTTACTTCGTAGTAACATTCCTAGTTTTGTAGAGAAAAAGGGTGTGAGTTATAGAACAAACAGAGGCCTTTATGAGGGCAACAGTGTATATCTATAACCTATATCTTGTACTTCTCCTTAAACATTCTTGGCAACTTCAAAAATTTGGTTTTGTCACTAAAGTTTGCTTTTTATAATCTACAGCAAAATACATTTACACAATTACTCTTCCTACTTGAAAACTATTTCTTACAAAAGAAATGTCACAGCGATCACGTTTGTCCGCGGAAATGATATGTTGATATTTATTTATTTTACTTATTTAATTCAACTTAAAATGCCTAAGGAGACAAGTCTCAATATAAGGCTATATTAACAAAAATATAAACAGTTTATAAAATATAGAGAAAATAACAAATGAAGTAAAACTAATAAGTGCAGAAAAAAAAAAAAAGTAAATAGAAATTACATAAATGCAATATTTTAAATTAAAAATCTAGTAAAAATAAACAATTAAAATAAAATATCATAAAATAAGAGAAAAAAGAATAAAAAAAAATACATTACAAAAAAAAATTTTTTTAGAAATTACACTTCACTAGGTATAGAATATAATATAATATTCATTAAAATATTACTTAAAATTATTTTTGTAAAAACAAAAACAAAAGAAAGAAAAATAAAAAAACAAAAATTATGAAATAACTGCAGATAGTTCCTTTGGGTTTATTACTATATTTGATGATGTATAGTTTACGTAAACGTAATTCCATTTTCAACTTTGATTTAGTAAGCAGTTTTGCATTATAATCCATGTTGTTATAAAGTTTAGTTATTGTTACATACAATGTTGTTGATATGCCAAATCTAGATGTTCTTTTTTTGTTTATTTAATGTTTTCGAATTTTTTAAAATGTTCAGTGGAACAATCATAGAGCTTCTACGATTATCTCGAACTTTGTACACTTTACACAGAACCAAATTAAATTGTCTTTCTTAATTTCTGCGAATTATTGATTTGTTAAATTTGTTAAGCTTGTACAATTTTTGTGAAATACGCCACTACAATTTCCGTCGCAAATTAAAATATTATTACCATTTAATTAATAATTTTTTTTGCACTTATTACAAACCGACGTTGTGTTACTTTCCGCCATGTTGAAAAATTTTGAATTTAGAATGAAACTAAGGTATGAATCCATAGTTTAAGTGTATTTATATCATTGTTAATTTGCACCGGTAACTGAATGCAGCAAGTTAAACTTAAAAAACTTGGTCTGGATAAAATTTAAATAAATATTTAAATAATGTTTGTTTAAATTAATTAATTTAATTTTTGCTATTTTTTTCTTCATCAGAAATCTACTTCATTTATTACTGAATAAAAATTATGAGTTTTCAACCTTAATTTAATTCTGAAAATTTCTGATTAAAATAATTTCGTATTAACTATTATAAGGCTTTGATGAATCATATTTTTTTAATTTTCGAAAATTTAAAGTAAAAAATATGAAAATATATTTAATACCAAAGTGTTGATCAAAAGTACATGAAAAATGTATAACTGTATTAAAATGTAGATAATATTTAAGAGCTATTATGTCCAGTGGGTAATATAATGACTTGTGTTTAATTACTGGTCTTTGGTTATAATATACAAAATAATTTAAATTCAAATCAATTAAATATTTTAAATTGTTTAATATTAGTTAAAAAAACAAAAAAAAAAAAATATGAAGTTATAATAAACATTTTAATTAAGTGCTACTCCCACAGGATTTCATTATCATATCATTCAGATATAGATTTCATGCAATAAAATACAAAATTTTTGAATTGATGAAACATTTAATTACATTTCCGATCAAAGAATAATTGACAGTAATCATAAATCAGTATATGTAATAGTAAATTATAATTAAATTAGTACATTCTGTTGTACTACACTGTTGGACATTGAAATAGAACATTGGAAATAAAATAGAAAGGTTTTAAGTTTTATTTCGAAGCGATTCAAATACATTGCTTTAAAGTGCACTGAATTTGATAGAATATTGTTGCAATGAAATTTGATAACAATAATATAACTTGACATTATCATTTTGGACTTAGTACCCATTACACCTGGAATTTTTCCAGTATTTATGTTGTAAGAAAAATTTTTATCATCCATCCTGTTGTAATTAAAAGAAAAATTATACGAGATAAGCTTTAATATTTATTTAAACTATAATTAAAATACATTAAAATGTACATATAATAAATATGACAAATATACCGTAAAGTTCTTAGTATAATACCCAGGTAATCTAATTGGAAAAAATAATAAATCCAATTGATATACCCAGGTACACTATTCGGAAAGCAACATATTTATTTGATCGTATGATACATATGATAGATTCTGCTCAGGTATGTATATGTATATATTATGTAAGTATGTCAAATGACAATTTGTTTACTTTGAAAACTGATTTTTTTTATTTTCGGCCTACTTGTTGATTTACACAATAGATGGCTGACAAGTGTTTAAATTGTTGACAAGTGTTTAATAATAAATCTATTTTATTATATGAAATTATTACACTATTTATATTTGGTTTAGTAATAGATAACATGAAAATGATTTTAGTATTAGATAACTACCAATATCGAAACAGTTCGAAATTAATTTTCGAAAAATATAAAATCTAATTACTGTACCCGCGGTTCTGTAAATGGAAAAATATTTCGATTAGTTTATCCGGGGTACTTTATTGGTAGGGGTATTATACGCAGAACTTTACGGTACTACTACAATTATATTAAGTAAGATATAGTTTTATTCAAACCAAATATTTTATCTAGTCGCGTATATTTAATATTTTATCTCATCTGTGCGCGTACACCATTAATTTAAAAACTACTCATAAAAAAATTACAAGATACAAATTCAAAATATTGTGTTCGCTCACGGGTGCGTTTTAATCACCCAAAATAAATAATATTATATGACCGAGCGTGCAAAGGCGATTTTTCATTGCCCACGATTAAAAAATTTTTTTTCCTATTTCAGGCGTTTGTTAATTGCCTGAAATTATTTACTATTTGCTTGCATATATCTACTAGTGCTGTCCATATACAAGCAATATTTGCAATATATACTTTATTGAATAGCAAATGAAAATATAGCAAAATGACGTTTGTTCATAAACATTTCTAACTAAGCAGGAAAACTGTATTACAATTATTATAGTAGATAGCGCATGACAATCAGTTCTGGTGCGGTTTGATTTATAACATAAAACCGCAAAAGTTGAAAATAACAAAAGTTAACAACGCTTCTAAAAAATAATTTTTTTTCTGCAATATTCCGCTTTACAATATGTGTTTAGTCCTAATATTGATTATATCTATTTTTGGCGTCTTACCCAAGTAACACCAAATAACTATTAAGTTAAATATCTCCATACCAACGTCGTTATAACGTCGTAAATTTAAAAAAAATAACTTTATAGTGAAAAATGTAAAAGTTATAATTTATCCGTCATTACGACTACAATACGACGTTTTATTCTATCAGTTGTCACAAAGTTATTTAATATCTACTTCACAACTTTTTTTACATTTTTTAACTATGACGCAACTATTAAAACTTAAAAGTGTCTGAAATAACGTTATACCGACGACTTGCTTATAACGTCGTTATATCTTATATTTTATAACCATTATCCAACTACTCTACTCAACCGGCTATAAATTGACCAAATTAGAATAAAAGAGATACGTAGATTATATTTTAACAATAATGTTGTCCTTTTTTCTCTCACTATAATTAAATTATAAATATGTTAATGTATTATAATTTTATAAATATGAATTTATTATTGTAAATTATAATTATTGGAAATATTTTCACGAAAATTGTGCAATATGACATATTTTTGCAAACGAACAAAGATTTTTCGCGAAAATAAACATTTTATTGAACTAAAAATTTATGAGCCTTAACATTTGTTTAAATTTAAAAATTTTTAAGATTATAAAAAATATATTTTTTCCTATTATTATTTATTATTTGCTCAGATCCATTTAAAATTTTGTTTAAAACAATCCCCTTATTAAAGTAATGAAAGCAATTTACTCGCATTAGTATTAAATTTGGAATTAAAAGCTAAAAATTTTTTTTTTATTTTCTCATACAAAATATATTTTGCAATAATAATTTTCGCCATAATATAAAATGGTGAAGTTATAAATATCCTAAAAATGACCAAGAAATAACCAAAATGTTATGAACAGAAAACTACATTATATAAAAACGTATGTCAAATACAGAGATGAAAACTGGTTCCTTAAATCGAATTAAAAATTTCTTAACAGTTTTAGAAATGAAAACTAAATTTTATTTTTTTATATAATTCCAAGTCTGTGTTCAGAAATATGATATAAACGAGAAATGGAACATCTCTTTTAAATTTTCTATTATTTTAAAAAATTGATTTATAGGATATTATTTTGTTCAAGAAAATTTCAATGTTGGAAGTTTTTGGCCCCTTTGACATGTTTCCGGCGTACTCTTGCTACATATATTCATGGAGAATAACAAGAACTTTCTCGTAAACAAGCTGACATCAATTATTAGTTGTATGGTGGCGGGATGGCATAGCTTTCGATTTTTAATGTCAATTATTTTTACCATATTTCTGTGCACAGACTTGGAACTTGGAATTATATAAAAAAAAAAATAATTTAGTTTTCATTTCTAAAACTGTTAAAAAATTTTTCATTTTTAATGACTCTTGATTACTTTTTGGTTATTTCTTGGTCATTTTTAGGATATTTATAACTTCACCATTTTATATATGGCGAAAAGTATTATTGCAAAATATATTTTGTATGAGAAAATAAAAAAAAAATTTTTAGCTTTTAATTCCAAATTTAATACTAATGCGAGTAAATTGCTTTCATTACTTTAATATGGGGGTTGTTTTAAAAAATGTTTAAATGAATCTGAGCAAATAATAAATAATAATTAGAAAAATAATATTTTTTTTAATTCTAAAATTTTTTAAATTTAAACAAATTTTAAGGCCCATAAATTTTTAGTTCAATAAAATGTTTATTTTCGCGAAAAATCTTTGTTCGTTTGCAAAAAGATGCCATTTATCGCACAATTTTCGTGACAATATTTACAATATTTATAATTTATAATAATAGATTCATATTTATAAAGTTATTATAACTTAACAAATTTATAACTTAATTATAGTGAGAGAAAACAGGACAACATTATTGTTAAAATATTTTAGAAATAAAAGTTTTTTTTTCGTTAAAAAATAAATACATACACAATACACTGTATATAATAATCTATCTATCTCTTTTATTCTAATTTGGTCGTTTCATAGTCGGTTGAGTAGTCGGATAATAGTTATTTTCACTACGGTACGACTCAACAATCATTCCCCAATAACGTAATAATGACGTTGTCTGAAAGTTATTTCAACGTCATATAGCCGACCAGTAGTTATTTAGCCAACGATAGTACGACGTTGTTACAACCTATTTGTGTTACTTGGGTAACCAATATTCAAAATAGACTAGGGAATAATAAAAATGTGGCAGTGATGTTTTTTGATCACACGAAAGCATTCGATATGGTAGATAGGAAAATTCTCTTACGTAAATTATATGAATATGGAAAAAGTGGTGTTAAACAAAAATGACTTAGGAGCTATTTAACTGAAAGGAAACAATATGCATGTATAGAACACATCATAAGTACAATCGAAAAAACGGGGCAACCGTTTCTATATGCTGATGATCTTGAAGTTATATATGACGCTAATAGTAATATGAATTTAGAGATAAACATGAATTTTGACCTAATCACAATATATAAATGTATATGCAAACACAAATTGACGATAAACATTAAAAAACAAAGTATATAGCTATTTTTTAAGTCTAAACACTCTGAGTCCTTAAATCTATTATATAACAACATGACGAATATAAATATTTAGGAGTCGTAATAGATGCTGAATTGAGCTGGAAGGCACACATAAATATTCAAATTGAAAAAGGTAGGAAAATGTAAGGTATATTTAGAAGAAAAGCACACAGGATACCATTTCAATGGAAGAGAACTCTGTTTTTAGCGTATTCCATAGTTCATATGTATATGCCATCGTGGGATGGGGAAATATGAACAAAACCAAATTACAAGAATTACAAATAATTCAAAACAAAGCAATAAAAAACATGTATGGACTAAAACAAAGAACATCAACACAACAAATACATAAAACACACAAAATATTGCCGCTCCAGCTGTATATACAAAAAATGCTCTGCACACAAATACATAAAATGCTTACTGGGACCATCAATTCAAATACAATTTTAAGAACAATAAACGAAGTACACCAACACAATATTAGAACATCGCATCTGCTTCAAGTAAATAGAGTTGCTAGTGGTGTCAGAAATGATTCGATTTACAATAATGCTGTCAAAGAATACAACAAGCTGCGATGAATTTGAAAAACATGAACAACACTCAATTTAAAACGGAACTAAGCAAATATTTTATTGAACTAATATAAAAAAAAAAAAAAAAACAAAAAAAACAAAAAAAAATTTAAATATAATATATATCTTATATACTTTTTTTTCTGTAAATTTACTTAGCTCTTTATTCTTTTTATTTGAAACTAGCTTGGTAACCCGCCATAAATGACGGAAGCAAAATAAATTCTAGCATTTCTTTCTTTCATTAGAGTTTTCATTTCAAGTTTAAGAAAATACGTATTTGCTTACTAATTTATCATACCTTTATTTTTGTATTATAACACTTTTAATTGCCATATAAACAGAATATTTGTAGGAATGTACAAAATTTTCTATTCCCTAAGGATAATTTACTCGATCATTTTAGCGACATCCTTTTTGCCAACATTGAAAATTTATCGTATAATTCAGAATTAAGTTAATCCTGTTAACATTCCATAACATTCGCTGCGTCAAAGTTTATAGCAAACAAATAATATTTTATAATGAGCCACAACTTTGAACGAAAACAATTTTAAAAACAAAAATAAATAAAATTGTAAATATAAAAAAAACAATAATATTGTAGGTACACATAATATTTATTTTGATGAATAAAATAAAAACTCGTGTTGGAGAAAAAATTAAAATAAGAAAATTTACTGCAAATAAATAGGTATTTACAAAAGTGTTCATAGCTTGTGAACCATTGATCGGTTATTTCATTTCATTTCATTTAAAATTTTATTTGATTTCAAAAAATTCATTATCGAACTGTTCATGTTAAAATTCAAACATAATTATTATTTATAACATATACATTAAAAAGAAGAACAACAATCAATATGTTTTAACTGATACCTATATATTATATACCTACTTACTATATTAAAAAAAAAATATCTCTCTCTAACTCTAAGTCTCAACAAAATACATTTCTACACATTAAGAAAACAAATATACCTAAAAATTATAAATTTACAAAGCTAAGAAATAAAAAATAATAGTACAAAATTTCATTTAATTTCTTTAAAAATGTATAGGTTCTTATTGTTTTTATGTGTAAATCACCAGAACTAAAACCTAACCACATAATATATACTAAATATTATATACAATCATAAATTTATATATCATATAGAATTATATATATATATTAAAAAAAAAAAAAATAAACAAAAAAAATAAATAACAATTTTAACTCTTCATCGCATCACATTTCTGGCTAGAGTATATATATACCTATGTACTATACAGACTATGCATACGGTATGGGAAAACTATGATGCTATGATCATTATCATAACAACAACAAAAAACAAAAAACAAAAAAAAAATTGTAGACACATATGCATATTGTGTATAATTTTAAGTAATAAGAATAACTTTTAAGTGCATTATGTTTTTTTGTGTTAAATGCTGTTTGTCTTTTGGTTATTATACCATATTAAACTATTGATCAAATTTTTATTAGTCCTTCTTATTATAAATCAAAAAAATTGGTTGTTTTATTTATATTATTATTATTATTTTTTATTTTTCCTTATTATTTGCGAAGAAGACTAACATTAAATTAAAGAAATATATTTCATGCAATGGTATTTTTTCCTGCAAAGGCTAAGCATGGTAGACAGGGGTTAAAAAAAAGAGTACCAAAACAATTTGTATACATATAGCAATTTGTATATGTGTTGGAGTATTCCGTCGGACTTACAAACATCCAGATAAATGCAGAATAATATATATATATATATATATATATATATATAATTTTTAAACTCACTTACTTCTTAAACTCACTTCTTAAAACACTGAATTGTAAATTATAACTAAGAACAATATACTCTATATGAGCAAATTGCTCTTTTTGAGATAAAATAAATAAATAAATAAAAAATAATATGCTATGACAATAAAAGATGTAATTTTGAATAAAAACAGAGAATATGATATATTTTAATATGATTAATTTGGAGTGATTGAAAATTAATGCAAATACAATATTTTTGAGCAATTTTTTATACGCCCATACACAGCTGCAGACATTTTGTAAGACCCAGAGTCGCATATTTTTTGCACTCCTACTTTTTAATGATTTTCTTTCAACTAAAATATTTCTTTATTTTATATATGTTTTTTTTATTTTAACTAAAAAAGGTCAAAGTCCCATTGGGGGTCAAAGTCCACCTAAATTAGACAAAAATCCCATGGGACATAAGTCGTAATGAGAATTATGACTCTGGGACTTTTGACATGTCACCAAATAATTTGCTGTGCTGACTTTGACACCGTAAATTTTACAAAATGAATATGAATTGATTTAAATAGTGTAGAGCCTTGGTTTAAGCATCAAAATATTTTTTTAGAATTTTAAAGAAAACAAAAAACTATAATGCACTCGTATACTAATAGAACTCGTATACTTTAAACTAAATTGAGTGATGATCAAAATAAAATAAAACGATGATTTTGATATAATTTTTATGTTTGATTAGACATGCTTTCAAAATCGAGGAACCAAAAAATCTGATGAACCAAAATTATTAGTATTAATTTTATTAGAAAACTATCAACAATTTTGATAATGTTGAATTGTCTAATGAGGTATTCATCAAAGGTCACTTATATATTAAGATTTATCAATGTTTCGCATGAATCCTATACATAATAACATTAATTACAATAAAATTGTGATTCTGATGTAAATTTTATGTTCGACTTAAATTTTGCAAAAGATTTATTCATCTGTTTATTCTTATGAATGATTTTGCAATGGAAAAATATATCTTCCCATTTGGAAACCTTAATTTCGGTGAATTTCTGATTTAAAAATACCCATTTGTGATCCTTCTTGGAAGTTGGAGATATTATATCATCACTCGATAGAGTACCCTCGATTTAGTTATTAAATATAATTTTAAATATTAAAATAACGACTCCTTCTCCTTTTAAAAAATATATACGTATGGTCTGGAGCACCGTGTGCTCATGGAACAAAAATACAGCTTCCTAAAAAAAAATGATTAAATCTTTATATGACTTCTCTATTTCAATTTTGTTTTATTCAATGTTCTTGATAGTTTATTTTATGTTTTTCTTTCGTTTAGCTGACAATCAAAGCTTTTTTGTACTACTTAAACGAACGAAAGCGTTCGAGCTGTGTTCGATTAAAATTATTTATATATCAATAATTTCTAATTGGATTTTAATTGGCCAAAAATATCTGAAGTAATAGAGCCAAAATTATTTTAATATGGTTAGTCTAAAAAACTGTTATTGCTTTTAATAAAATTATAAGTGTATCTAGTTCACAGTTCTTCTGGAAATTAAAACAACATTATGAAGGGTCTTTTGTTGATTTCCTTCTTTCTGAAAATGCTATTAACATAAAGTAGGGACGTGTTATTCAATTATTTATTTATTTATTGATTTTTCTGGCATATTCCAACTTATTAAATATGGAAAACTACTATTGTCAGGAACAGACTTTTAAAGCTAAGTTCCATTTTATTTAAGTTGCTACCAAATAATATACTATGTATATACTATTTCCCTTTGCCTGCATTATTTACTAAGCTCAGATCAAGGTGTTTATTTTCTCTCTCTTTAGTTTTTAAATTTTTTACTTAATTTTAACCTAATTGCTAAAATTGTTTATTATTAAAAAAATTAATTTGGTTTTTGTAATATAAATTTAAATTTTTTTTTTTTTTAATGTAGTATATATTTGTGATAACCTCCCATAATAGAAAATAGTATTTTATTTGTAAGCAAAATTAAGTTTAAAAAAAATAACAAGGTGACTCGATTCTATTTTTTAAATTAAATAAAGAGTCTTCCTATATTTTTCTCTTAAGTATGTAATTTTTAAATTCAATGTAATTTTTTTTATTGTTAAGCGAAAAATATGAAATGAAAAATAATAAATAAATAAATAAATAAAAATATGTAAATTTTTTGTTTGTCATTTTTATTTACCCCAATGGCAAAGGGCCCTGGATCTGATCAAAAAGATCATAAGGAATTTTGTTGTTATCGATAAGAGGATCTGGAACCTACATGTTAAAAGACTAGTGTTAGTTGTGATGAGTGTTTATTTACATATGTTTATTTACATATTGCGCCTCCAGCTTGTTCAAATTTATATAATAAATTATCTTCCTTTTCTGGTGTACCTAATTAAATATATGAGTATTACATATATTATGATTGTACAGTAACATATATTTTTAATTACTCATATGAATACCATTTTAAAATATACACTATCCTTGTTTCTAATTGCAACATAATATTATAGTAGATTCATGAGTACTCATACGTTCATACACACATACCATTACAATCTATATATGCTCTACGTATAATATTCAACTCATTTCCATACCTTATATTCTATAGAGAAGAATAATAGCAGATTATTGTTAATTATATCATCATCATCATTATCATCATCATTATCATATTTATCATCACAGTCATCATCTGTCATTGACAACATTGTAAATAAATTGAAAAAGAGCTAAATAGAAAGTATAATTAAATCATCAGAAGTGACATGCTGCTGGCCGTATATATAAAAATCATATTCTTAATAATATCTTAAATTATGATAAATTTAAATTTTTCAAGTTGAATCAATTTAATGAAAGTAATAGATTAGACAGCAAAAATTTAATCTTAGTATTTTTCATATTCAATAAAAAAATTATTATATACTAGGATTAATATGTACAAATAGGTACTTGTAATAATGAATAACGGTGATAAGAATGAACGAGTATGTATGTAGTGGTTCAATAGTACTAGATATATCAGTACACGACTGACTTGTGAAGCTAAAAAAACAACCTACATAGATACGAGGTTAGCTGAAGCATGAATTTTGTAGACTTTGTGTTTTTGGTATATGGTATTCTTCTCGTCTGCCAAAATATGCTTATATTATACCAGATACAATCATTAAAAGTTTGTTTTTTTGAATCGTATTGAATAAATAATTTCTAAGAGACATGCATGAAAAATTGAATAAGAAATTACAAGAAATGATATTTTCTATTATAAAATAATAATATGATTGAAGAGCAACATGTTACTACTAGCTACAAAATATTTGCACGATTACAATGTCACAATTTTAATAAAATAATTTTAACAATAGAAATAATGTCCATGTAGGCATTGACATAGAGTATAATATGTCGTTCTATTTATCTTGATGATGATGTCAATGAATGGTGATGATAATGATATATGAACAATAATTTATTATCCTTCTTCTCAAAAGCATTTCATCTTAACTCGTTTCTATATTTTGTTGTCTCTCTCAACACATAGCATTTGTCTCTATTGTTTATTGTAAGGAATTTATTTTTTGAATGAAAATTTTTTAAAACGACATGAAAATGTATTTTTTTATTTTTATTTTTTTTTTTTATATAAAAAGTTATAATGATGTAATCAGAAATACAGAAAATGATTAATAATTTCAGGCGAATAATTAAGTCAACCCAATATTTGGGTTGGTGGAGAAAGGATTATTGAATCTGACACTTGCATTTTTGTAAATAAAATTAAGATGTAAACTTTAAATTGCATTATTAATATGTTTTATTGTTTTTATTTTAATGTCCTTATTTTGAACATTAAAATTTATGGTATAAAATAAAAAAAACTAAAATAGAACCGTTTATGAGGATAAAAGGTTGAAAATGCAGAACAGTGTTGTAAAAAAAAATTGGATTAAAATTAATTGAAAAATTACCTTATTAATTTGAAATGTAGAGACAGTGAAACTAAACAAATTCACTTTCATAGCCAGTTCGGAGTTATTATTAGTATTTGATAAGTTGGAATCGTTCAATTTGAATTTTACTTAGTATCAGCATATATTAGCCCATAGCACATATTTCAACTATATTTCAACATAGTTTCCTCGTAAAATTATATTGTTAAATTAAATAAAAATGGAAAAATATTATAGCTCTTATTTAACCACTCTAGTTATTTTTGTTTGTTCTTTTTTTATTTTCTTTCTTATTGTCTTTTTTTTACTTATAATATACAAGTTTATATGCACATCGGATATTAATTTAATTCTATATAATTGTATGATATTTTTGAAACATAGTATATGTTTAGTTAGGTGGTATATAGTAGCTGTTGAAATTGAATTGTTTTCATCTTAGTAGTTCACCCTGTATTTATTTTTCTTAACTTTAAAACTAACTGTATATGCTCTCACTTTAATATCAGTTTTTGTTTGCTTACTTTGTTAATACTTTAATATCAGTTCTTGTAATTCTCTAATGAAATAAAGACGCATTGAATAAAACTTGCTGTATAGAGTTGAAAGTAGAGTCAGATATAGTATAAAGCAGCAGATCCAATAAACTCAGGGCCATTCAACTAAAGGACCAAATGATCAAATCAAGTAAAGAACCAAATAATCAAATGGAAAAATCGGGAATATAAAAGATCACTTGCACCCATTGTAACAAAGTTTTTATAGGGCAAACTAGGAGAAACACGGAAAACGACTCAATGGACATCTGAAAGAAGCCGTACTAGCTAAGAGGAAGAATCTCATTGAATTCATATCCAAAGTAATATAACGAAAAAAAAATAGAAGCAGACATAGTAATGTTAAATTATATAAGAAGTTCTAGAAAATTAAACTCAACTAAAAGCATCGAAGTGTATTAAATTAAGAATGACTCACCCCTAAATAAAGACCATGACAATGGATATTCTTCATAAGCAAATTAGACGCGTACGAAAGTTTAGCGATTTCGAGGGAACAAGTAAATAATAGATTGAACAATGATTTAAGAAATGAATACTCACCGCTATTTAAATTAACTAATTTTTATTATAACTAATTTTCAAAAGTACAAGTAAAATAATGGAACTGTTAGGAATACGTTGTTACTAGTTTGTTAAAAAGATGAATAATCGACAAGACGGCCAAATTAAATTACGTTAGATTCGGGAATTTTAATATTATTATGTGATTTTTTTTACATATTGCCAAACAATATACTATAGATCATAAAACCTAGACATTTAATAGTTTGGACTATAAGAGGATTAAAGAATAAAATATCCCTGCGGTCAGACAAAGTTATATAGTATATTCTGATTGGGAACACTACAACTACACTTGCCATCCGCCTTCTTTGGAGACGACAGTCCTCCTTTAGCAAGAAAATGCCTCCGTACTTTCACGATACACAAATGTCCTCCATACAAAGCATAAAACGATTTTTCAAAATTCGATTTATGCTCCAAACGAAAGTTATAAAATAAATACATTTTATAATATTTCTAAGGTACTTTTAACAATAAATTTTGCGATATTCAATTTAAAGAAATAATTCGGCATATAAATAAACCATCGTCTTTATTTCCTGCCATCGATAGAGTTATATGAACATGGCCAGGATTAAAGTCATATTTTATCAGTGAAGAATTGCCAAATAAAACGAGTTTTGGGAATAAAAAATAACAAAATATGCCCAAAAATTTAAACTGACATGCTGTTTTTGTATCATATCCTGAAAATATATTCAGAAACTACTGAAATTACAAAAGATTTCATCGAATTTATTAGAATAACCCTGAAATATATTAATGAACGGCTTGAATTTGTCGAAAATAGCTGGCTATTTGAAATCGCTAAATTGCCATTGAATACATGGTTTTCCAAATTTGAAGATATACTAGCAGTTCTTAACGAGCTTAATTTAAAAAAAATAATAACTGACTTTAACATGAATAACATATTTGAAGAAGTATGCTTAATTGAAAACAGTATACATTGGAAGAGCTATCAAACATATTTATTTATTTATTTATTTATTTATTTGTTTATACTATTTAGCTCAAACAGTTTACAATTTAGTATTACATTTCATATATTAATTAAAAATACAAATAAATTTACTTGGTATACATTCAAAACTAACAAAATTCAATATACAAAAATAGTAATATTATTTTTTTAATATAAATTAAAAAGTCAAGTTAACAAAATATTCAATTAATTTCATATAATTTTCGTCTTAAAGTATCTTTAGATACTGAAAAATTTATACTATTCTTATATTTATTACTAATTATTAATATTCTATTAATAGGTTCATATTTACCATAATTTGTTCTGTGTAATGTTAATGTAAAGAGATTTGAGTGGCGTAAACGAGTATTTGTGTTAATGATAATTTTATTTAAAGTGGAAGGGGAAATAATACCGCCTTTAATAATTTCGAAAATAAATAAAACATCACCTACTTCCCGCCTTTTCCACAGAGACTTAAGATGGAGAAGGTTTAGCCTATGCTCATATAGAGGGAGTCTTATATGATCATCCCAAGGCAAACTACGTAGTGCAAACCTTAAAAAATTTTTTTGAACAGCTTCTATTCTTTGTATATGTGAATTATAAAATGGAGACCAGACCTGACATGCATATTCAAGATGGGGTCTAACGAGGCATGTATACAATGATTTAAAAATGTAAGGATCGTTAAACTCCTTTGACCAACGTCTTATGAAGCCCAACATTGAACTAGCTTTATTAACGATGTTCTCGCAGTGGAGTTTAAATGATAGTTTATCATCGAAGTAAACTCCTAGGTCCTTAATTGAATGAACCTTTTCTAAGGTTTCGTTGCTTAGAGAATATCTAAAGCTTTCAGTTTTTCTCTCGTGTTAACTAGTTGCATCTTGCATGTTTCTGTGATAAATTTTTCTTTTTTTTTAATACATTATTTTATTGTAATTTAACTTTTATTTTTTTGTTTAAACTTTATAAAAGTAGGTACTTAATCGCTAATAATTTTTGTTTGGTTTTTCTTCTAATAAAAATAATTAAATTTTTGGTACATATTTGCACTATCTTTTATTGTGTTGTCCAAACGACATTTATCATTACTTGTGTTGTGTTGTGATTATTTCAAAATTATTATTATTGTTATTTTCTTTTTGTTTTTTATTTGGTAAGAAGATCATTTTTTGTAAGTATACACTAAATTTCTTTTTCTTTAATTTTGTTTATTTGTTTGTTGGTTTGATTACAGATCTTAACTTTTTTTATTGTATATAAAAAAAAAGATTAAGAATTGGTATAAATCTGGCATCCATTTTAAACTTAATATTAAATTAAATTCCTTTCTTTTTTATTTCAATATAAGAAAGATCAAGGGATTATTTTATTTCTATTTATTACACACATATAAGTATTACTTCTTTAAATTAATATAAAAGTGTTTACTTCACTCAGCTACTCTTATTTTTTTTCTTTTCTTTTTACTCACTTTACTTACGGTAACGGTACTCTTCTCAATTTTCTCAATTTTATTGTTTTAATTTCTTCGTTAAGTGTTTAATTGTATAGCATATGCAACGCCTGTATATGTAATATACTAAATTATTACAAATTAACATTTACTTAAGTTTTTTTTCAAGTTAACATTTAGGGTGGACCATATAAAAGATTTTTAATTTACTTTTTTTTTTCCGATTCATTATTTTTAGCAAGGTAGTAAATCAAAAATAAAGGAAGACAAGAAATAAAAAGGAAAAAAGGGGAAAAAAATTTTTTTTGTTTTTTTTTGTTTTTTTTTGAAAATATCTGTTGTACTTCTTTTATTAAAATTTATTTTTGTTTCTTAATTGGACTTTGCTGTTTCCTTATTGATTTCCTAATTTCTAATATGGTTAACCATACTTGCTCTAGTGAAGATTGTCGCGATCGGAAATCAGAAATTTTCATTTGCTGCTCTGGATTGTGTAAACAATCCTTTCATGCTAAATGCGAAGGACTATTAGGTTCCCTCGTTGATATAGTGAGAACGGAACCTGGGGTCTATTGGTATTGCAAAAATTGCCGCAAGATCTCTTTCAGTGCTTTAGTTTCTAGGCTTTAAGTGATTGAAACTGAATTTCAAAAAATCAGCAGAGATGTTCTGAACTTCCAAACCAATTTTTCTTGCCTTTCTGAAGCTTTTTCTTCATTGAGAAACTTCAAACATACTGATCAATTTTGTAATTCGTCTGTAAGTTTAAACGAATCTAGCGAAATACAAGTTGGTGTCAAAACCAGGAGTCAACCTAAGTCGCCAACATCACTCAATAGGCCCAATCCGACAGTTAGCAAATCAAGCGGCACCAAAAAACCAAAACCAAAATCACCAAGTATTTCTGCAAAAAAAACTAGTAATGATGGTCCAACCCTTGCCAACATTATTAATCTTAATAAAGCTACCACTAGTAGTGGTACTAAGATTGCTGTTAACAGCTTAAATAACCCTTCTCAGACTGCTGGAATTAATATCACAACTAACAATGCGGTTCTAACTTCCGGGGTTGTTGTTCATAATGCCCTTGCAAATTCTAATTTTTTAAAAGTTGTTCCTAAATCCAAGGTCTTATTTATCTCTCGACTTCTTCCGAGTACTACTTCTACAGATGTACTTCAACATATTGAAGTTAACTGCAAGATTACAACTTCAAATAACGTCATTCACTGCATGAAAATTGCTGAGAAGCAACACGCTTCTTTTAAACTGACAATGTCTAAAACTCATTTTGACACTCTGTCAAAGTCTCCTCACTGGCCTGCTGGAATTATTGTTAAAGAATTTATTCCGCGTAAACGAAGAGAGACTACCGGAACTTCGAATTCAATTTCAAAAAACTCAATTGTCTCACCATCTTCTATCAAAACGTGAGAGGATTACGTACAAGAACTTGCCAATTCTTTCAACAGTCCCAATCGTTTCCTCATGATGTTATTGCTTTGACTGAGACATGGCTAACCAGCAATATTGTCTCGCAAGAGTTATTTACCTCAGATTTTTCTGTTTATAGGAACGATCGCGTTAATTCTTCACTAGGTGAACGTGGTGGTGGTGTCCTCTTAGCGGTTCGCTCAACTTTTCAAAGTAACTCTGTTACTATTCCCAATACAAATGGTTTCGAACTGATTTGTGTTAAATTAACGTTCAGTCATAATAATTTATATTTAATAAATTGTTATTTATCTTCTAGTATTCCAATCAATGAAAGACCAATTAAGTTTAAGGCGCTCTCTGAAGCCTTATTATGTTTCATCGAAAATCTAGAACCAACCGACAATTTTTGTTTACTAGGTGACTTTAACCTATCAAACTTAATTTGGTCCTATGATGAGGACAATTGTGGTCTGGTTGCGTCAAATAATAATACTGCATTGTCGAACTCTTGTGAAACTGAATTTATTGACGATCTTTATAGCTGTAATCTTCTGCAAATTTCTAATATCAAAAATTCTCTCGGTAGACAACTCGACTTAGTTTTTGTATCTGACGCTGAAAACTCTTACGTCGAAAGGAGTAACCTCTTTTTTTGCAACATTGATGCTCACCATCCACCTCTAATCGTAACTTATTGTTATGATACGCTGAGGGAGGAAACTCCCTTTGAAACTTCTTATAGATTCAACTTCCGAAAAGCTAATTTTAATCTTCTCAATAACCAATTACGGTTAATCAATTTTTCAGATGTTTTCATTATAAATGATATCAACTATTGTCTCAACGAATTTTATATCCGTCTATTTGAATGTATCTCAATGGCAGTTCCCTATGAACCTATAAAAAACACAAATTTGTCACCTCCTTGGTACGACAACAATATTCGTTCTTTACGAAATCAAAGGAATGCTGCATGGAGTAAATTTCTCAAATCCAAACTCCGTTCTGACTATCTCATTTATTCCCAATTGTTTGAAAAGTTTAAAGCCCTACTTGACAGAAATTATAAGTCTTATCTTATCAGAATGAAGTCATGTATTTTCTCTGATCCGAAAAAGTTTCATGAATTTATCAATACTAAACGTAAAACTGATGGATATCCTGCAACTTTAAATTATTTGGGAAGATCTTCTAATGATCCGACTACTATTGCGAATCTTTTTGCATCCTTTTTTTCCTCTACTTTTTCAAGAAATGACTTCACTCCCGATGAAACCTATTTTAGCAATCTGAATGACTTCTCTCAGAGTAATCAAGTTATTACCTTTGAAATCAAAAACATTCTTATAACTGCTGAACTATTGTTGAAACATATTTCATTATTAAAAGGCGATTTTTCTTCCGGCCCTGACGGTATTCCTCCGATTCTTCTTAAGGAATGCATGATTAACTTATTGCATCCCATTTCTTTTCTGTTTAATTTATCCCTTCAATCGGGCACTTTCCCCTGTTTATGGAAAAAGTCTTACATTATTCCAGTTCATAAAAAAGACTCCAGAAATGAATGCACCAATTATAGGCCCATCGCCAAGCTCTCGTGTATTCCTAAACTTTTTGAGCGTATGATATATGATTTCTTATATGATTATTGTAAACGTTTTATTTGTGTTGAGCAACACGGTTTCCAAAGAGGTAGGTCAACAACTACCAATATGGTTGACTTTGTCTCCCAGGCAATGACCTCAATGGAGAATGGTTCTCAAGTTGACACCATTTTTACTGACATAAGTAAAGCATTTGACAAAATTCCTCATAGTATCATATTACTCAAGCACAAAATTATAGGTTTTTCACCGCATAGCCTTAACTGGCTTGAGTCTTACCTCTCTTCTCGGGAATACTCAGTTTTATTTAAAACTGCGATTTCTGACCAATATTCAGCGTCTTCTGGTGTTCCTCAAGGTAGTCATATAGGACCCCTTAGTTTTATAGTTTCAACAATTGATACTCCTAAAGTGATAACTTTTTCTAAACTTCTTAGTTTTGCTGATGACTCAAAGCTTTTTACTCCTATATCTTCCTCATCGGATTGCTTAAAGTTACAAAACGATTTTAACAATTTCGCTTCTTGGTGTTCAAAAAATGGACTTGAATTGAACACTTCTAAATGCCAAGTCATTACCTTTTCTAGGAAAAATTCCATTCGGACAATTTGGTTCAGCTACCAACTAAATGGCTGTCAGCTTTCAAGAGCGAATTCTATTATAGACCTCGGGTTAACGCTTGACACTAAACTGAGCTTTAAGCTACATTATGATAAGATAGTGAGCAAAGCAAATTCTTCTTTAGGTTTCATTAAACGTTGGTGTAAAGAATTTTCTGACCCCTACCTCACGAAACATCTTTATGTTACTTATGTAAGGCCTACCCTTGAATATGCCAGTCAAGTGTGGTCTCCACATTATTTGACTGACATTAACCGAATTGAATCGGTTCAACGAAAGTTCTTACGTTTCGCTTTGAGTAACTTTTCGTGGAATGATCCATTGCGGCTTCCACCTTATTACCACCGTCTTAAACTCATTGACTTACAGTCGTTGTCTGATCGTCGAATAATTGCAGATATCTCTTTTATTCACCAGATCCTTTCGGGTGTAACGCGAGCCCCTGAAATTTCAAATTATTTAGTTACAAGATCCAATCGGAATAATCTCAGAACCGTTGAGTTGTTCCACATTCCCTTCCACCCTACCGAATATGGTAGATTCGAGCCAATCACTAGAATGCTCCGTGAAGTAAATTCTAACTCTAGTTCTTTTGATCGTCAACTAAGTGTTTTAACAATTAAAAAACGATTACGTCTTAATGTACGTTCAACTGAGACTAACTAACAACTGTTGTTCTTTTTAGCTTTGATATTTTTTTTGAAGTGTTTGAAGTGTAGTGCCTAACTTTTTGAAGTGTTTTTATTAAATGTATAGCTATTAACGTAGGTATTAATTTATGACTTTTTACCCTTCTACTAACAGCATGTACCTGGTTTAGTTTATTTTTAAATTTTTTAATCAAAGGTGGCGGTGTTTTACTAACCCTACTGGATGATGAGTTATTGCACAATGAAATAAAGCAAGCTTTCGTCTAATAATAGACGTCTGATGTGCTTGCTCTAAGCATAAATCTGACAGTATTAAATGGTTGGGTTCGACGTGTGTAACACATGAGTGCACATTTACTAATGTTTAGTAAAAGATTGTTATTAACGCACCAAGTATAAAATTTATCTAGATCATCTTGGAAGCATACAAACTCCTTGCATCGACGTTATTTTTTTGAAAATCATCATCAGCGTCAATCAACATCAATTTTCAAATCGCTATTACAAATTATAGAAGCCACATCATTGATAGCAATAATAAATAACAGTGGTCCTAAATGACTCCCCTGGGGAACTCCAGAATTTGATATGAATGGTGATGAAAAGGAAGAGCGGAATAAAACAGTATAGCTCCTATTAGTAAGATATGAGTTAACCCATTGTACAAATTTTGCAGGAAATCCTAGTTTTTTGAGTTTTAGTAATATAATACTATGGGGTAAAACATCAAATGCTTTACTAAAATCGGTGTAAATTACATCCGTTTGAAATCCCGCTTCTATATTGATTAAGAAGGTTGATGTCTATTCTACAAGGTTGGTCACTGTAGACTTCTTTTTCAAAAAACCGTGTTGATGGGTCGTTAAAAAGTTAGTGCAATGATTGTAAATAGAATCAAAAATCATCAACTCAAAAACTTTAGGAATAGTGGAAACTTTGGAAATTGGTCTATAATTATTTATCTCATTTTTTGCATTTTTTTTATGTGTAGGTTTAATAAAAGCTTTTTTCCAAATAGATGGGAACAGGCCACAGTTGATAGAAGTATTAAATATGATAGAAAATGTTCAGAAACTAGAAAAACTAGTTCAGGAACGCCATCAGGTCCAGGAAATATATTGTTCCCCAGGTTATTCAGATATTTCTTCACAAGACTATCGTCAATAATAAGATCTCTAAAAGTGGTTTTCGGATAGGTATCCACGTGGGAGAACTTTGTTTCATCAGCCATGAAAACTGTTTTAGGGTAAGAGGCAGAGAAAAATTCACAAAAGAATTGAGAAATGGTTTTAGCGTTATTACTTTGTTTCCCATTGAATTCAATGAAAACTGGGTAAATATCGCGTTTCATTTTTGAGTTAATAAATTTTCAGAAGATTTTAGGATTGTTAATGAGTGCCAAAGAAGTGTTGTGGACACACTTGTTATAGCTTTGTTTAACAGATTGTTTGAACAGAAAGAAAAAATAGTTGAATGAATGGTAATCTGTTAGATTCTTGGTTTTCATGTATCTCTGGCATGCCTTGGTTTTTTTATTTCTTAACTTTCTAATATCCTTAGTGAACCAAGGCGGGCTTGAATTTGGATCTTTAATTTTAATAATAGGAATATAGAGTCGAAATGCCTCAAACATTAAATCGTAAAACTTTTTAGTCATATCTTCAATTTCATTATTTCCAAATAAAGAAATGAAATCATAATTAATAAAAAAGTTATTGATATCATTAAAATTAGCCCTATTAAAGTCAAAACGAAAAGTGTGTGCTTCCTCGGGATCAGGGGGAGCATTAGTACATAGAGAGAAACATATAGGAGGATGATAAGAATCAATTTTGACTAGTGGAAAAGGATAATCTAACATCGTTACGTTATTCCAATCTGAGCTGAAGATCAGGTCGAGCTGTCTTTCTTGCAAATTACATATAGGAGAAACTTGTTGTACACAATTAATATTGAGAGAGTCAATAAATGTACATTCAAGTTCACTAACTAGATTAGTTGGAATCAAAAATGATTCTTCGTCGTGGGAAATCCATCTTATATTGGGTAGATTAAAATCACCTAAAATAAGTATTTCATCATCAGAATTATAACTGTTGGACACAGCATCAAAAGCCTTATTGAATCTGTTATATACATCAATATTGGAGTTAGGAGGAATGTAACAATTAATTATATAGATATTTTTGAATTGAAACACTACTTTAACCACGACAATTTCAAGATCATTAAACTCTAAAAAAGAAATTTTACTTGCGCAGATATGTTTTTTTATTGCAATTAAAACACCACCTCCTTTTGGGGTATTACTATCTATTTGACTGTACCTATCTTTTCTAAAAACTGTAAAAGACGAGTCGAAAATTTCCAGATCATTAATGGATGGAGCAAGCCAAGTTTCAGTTAAGACGTAAATATCGTAGTCAAGTACAGTTGCATTAATATAAGTGTTTCTTGTTTTAGTTCTTAGACCTCGAACGTTTTGATAATAGATGGAAAAGTTTGTTAAGTTTACATTGGGGGGGACCTTCCAGGACTTTATCATAATCAGATTGTTTTGGTAAGGGACGAAAAAACTTGTTGTGATTTTCTCTGACTCCTTGTAAGTGACTAATTCTTTTAGAAGATACGTGAGTTTCATATGATGTGAGATCCGACATAACTTTATTAGGTGGTACACCAAAGCTTTCATGAAAACTCATGTAAATATTTTTTAACGCTTCCAATTCGATTGGGAGCCCTTCTTGTTGGATCAATATACGAAGAGAAGTGTTAGTCTTACCTTCTACGCAGATTGAGTCCGGTTTATCATGGAGATAAGCCAAATATAATCTCACATTTTCTAGTAATCTAGTGTTCCTAAGACGCGCGAGAACATAGCGACCATTATCACTTTCTACGGAGTTTTTAGTGATTTTTACAACAGGGGGAATCAAAGGGTCAAATATAGAAGGAATTGACTGGGGCTGCGGGATGGGAGGTGAAGTAAGCATAGGGGATGAAGTTTCGGGAGCTGTAATTGAGGAGGATGTCGTTTTTACAATGTTTGTTGAACGAGGTTGTACAGCATTAGAGGATCGCGTAGGAGTTACAGATAAAGTGTTCTCATTTGGAATGCTAATTGCATCATTTTTTTTTATAAGAGGATTTAAAGTGTGAGAGCGAACGAAGTTACTATATTTATTAGTGGAGTTATTTAAGTTATTAATAGATATATCTGTGGCAATAAGTTATAACCATTTAAGTGTATTTTGTCAATTGTTCAGGAAATGCAAATCAAACTTTTTAATCATTTCTGAAAAAATTGTGGTACTTTGAACGGGATTTGTGTCATACAAAATGAGCAATGGAATAACGTTAAACTAAAAACAGAATAAAATCTTTAAAAAGTAAAATTTTAAATTAAAAAAAATTAATTTATATGAAATAAGTTCATAATAAGTGTTTATTACAAAATTATTTTCTCATCAATTTGCAGTTAAGTACAACACAAGTTCTTATTTGAAAATCATTTTGATACAAAAAACAAACATAAGTTGTTTTTCTTGACAAAAATTAAAGTAAAAATATAATTTTACCCCAAATAAGTTGTTATTTTAAATTCATTTTTAAATTTATTTCCCACTGTCATTATTCTAAAATTTCTTTTTTAAAAAAACTTACGGTTTTGCGTTTTGTAAAACCACATAATATCATTGAAGTTTTACATTTCATAATTTGAGATTTTCGAAAAACCACTTAAGTGATTATAAGTTGTTTCAAAAAAACTTTTTCTTCTATTAAAATCGAAAAGTTCAGTTTTTAAAAAAGACTTATCTTTTAAGTTATGACCATTAAAAAAATATAAATTTAAGTTGTTTTTCAAAAAGTAATTGTAGTTGCAACGGTAGTTAAGTGGTTTTAAACAGTTGTCCGATTATAACCAAATTTTGACAGGAAATAAAGCTTAGAAAGGACTATTGAATGGGTATAAATCTGTGGCCACAAGCAATAACCGCTTAGGTCGACTTAAGACAAAAATGAAATAAATATACCAAGCAATTCCTTATGTCGAATACTACACTTCAGCAAAATTTTGTAGTTCTATCGTTATTTGAATCAGAGTTATGACGAAAAAACCTAACCGCTTATGTCGAAATGGAATTGCTCTGCATATGCAATAATCGCTTAATTCAACTTAAGAAAACAGTAGACGTACTATTTGGTAGATGTTTAATTTAAAACAAAAACTTATGTTTACCTAAGCTTTTATTTCAAATTATATATGCTACCATTTTTCTAAATATACCTTATCAAGCTACAAAAACTTATATCGATTTAAGCTTTTATTGCAAATTGAATATTTTTATTTAAGTTTTCTTACTTAAAGATAAGTTTTTATTCCAAAATAAAATTTTAGCAAGTTTAGTCTTAACACGATTTAAGTGGTTGTTGTGTTTTAACATGTTTTCTAATTGGCGGTTAAAGTACTGTTAGGTTGTTTTAGCATGTGCATTGAATGACAACATGTGTTAGTTAAGAATAAAATTTTGTTGGAAGAGGTTGTAATTTTATTCAATCTAAAATAAAATTTAGTGTTAATTTTGAGGTTGATGAATAATAATTACATGAAATAAAGTAAATATAAAATTTAATAAAATATTTTGTTTAAATTTTATTTTGATTTTAAAAATAACACTATGTCGTTGAGAACTATGAAAATATTAGAATTAGCAAAAAAGTCTCGCATGAATACACAAAGAAAAGAAGGTAAGTTTAATTTATTTGAAATTGGTATTACACGTATTTTTTAACGCTAAATTAAACAATAATTTTTTGAAAATGTAACAGAACCAGTTAGAGAAAGTAAATTTGAAAAAACCATTTCTAGTAACGATCAGCTAACATTAAACAGAAGAGTTTTAAGCGATATTAATGAAAAAAATGAAAATTTAATTCCAACACAATACAGTGATTTCGACTCGGATGATTCTGTTAAAAATCCTGATTTTCAAATTTCAGAACAGAGCAATTCTGCTGATATAGAACTTGACTACGAAATGATTGAATTGGGAAAACAAATTGAAGAAAATTTGGTTGGAACTGAACAATCTATTAATCAGATTTCCGAAGTAGAGATTAGTGAAAATAATCGTTATTCTAAAAAAAGCTCTAAGGAGAATCGTAATAAGGGAGATTCATATATTAACAAAAAAGGATCTTTGGTACCAGAAAGATTATGCATTTCCTTAAATTATGATTGCCGCAAAAGATGTAGAGATAAAATTTCGTATAAAACGCAGCAAGAAATTTTCAAATCTTATTGGTCATTAGGCAATTATAATCAAAGAATTCTCTTCATATCTTCATTAATGAAAATAGTACCTACAAAAACGGCACGTAAGGAAAAACATGTTACTAAACCTAGAAATCGTCAATACCATATAAAATATAATTTGGAATTTAAGGGTGAGCAAATAGAAGTTTGTCAAAAATGCTTTAGAAATTGTTTTAATGAAACTGAAAGCTTTTTGAAAAACATAATAAAAAAAAAATTAGAATATCCTAATTTAGAAATGATTGATTATCGAGGATCTGGTTCAGGTACTAATAGATGTGATGAAAATGTTATTAAAAGTATAAAAGAACATATAGACAGTTTCCCCGCTTACGAATCCCATTATTCAAGGAGAGATACCAGTTGTAAATATTTACATGCAAGTTTGACTCTTACGCAAATGCACAAATTGTATTGCGAAAAACTTAAAAATAATAAAGCAGTCTCTCTTAGCAAATATTCGGAAATTTTTAAAAGTAATATTTTTTATTACAATTATTATTATATGTTAATTCTAAATATATTAACATAACAATAAACTTTAATTTTTTACAGCAATGAATATCAAATTCAAGAAGCCTAAAATTGACACGTGCAATAAATGTGATTTATTGAAAGTACAAATTGAAGTTACAAAAAAAGAAAATAACCCTGAGACTTTACTGAACTTAGAAAATCATCTAAAAGATCATCATGCTGCAGCTGATGGCGCTTATGAATCAAAAAGAACTCATAAAAATCTTGCTACTACTGACTCAACTATTGGAGTTTACGCTTTCGATCTCCAGCAGTGTTTGCCAACTCCATTTTTGCAAACAAATACCTCATTCTATAAAAGAAAATTATGGACGTACAATCTCACAATTCATGATTGTGTTACGAACTCGCCTTACTGCTATATGTGGCACGAGGCTCTTGCTGGTAGAGGTGGCAATCAAATAGCCTCCTGCATTTTTAAGCACATAATGAGTCTTTCTAATAATTTTCAAATTAAAAATTTAGTATATTATAGCGATTCATGCCCTGGTCAAAATCGAAATTCTTTTATGTGTACAATGTTTGCAATAGCTGTTCAATGTAATCAGAACTTAGATACTATTGATCACAAATATTTAGAACCAGGTCATACGCACATGGAGTGCGACGTCGATCACGCGACTATAGAAAGGAAAAAGAAAAAAACAGATGCAACGATTCACCATCCACGTGATTGGTATAATTTTGTGAGAACTGTGAGCTCCAAAACCAAATTTAATGTCATAGAAATGGAAACTCATGATTTTTTTAATTTTTCAATGTGTTTAAAAGAAAAATTTATGTTGCGATCCCGAAATGAAATAGGAGAGCAATTTGTGTGGAAAAATGTAAGATGGCTCAGATTTTCTAAAACCAACTTTGGCAAAATACTATACAAAAATTCTTTGAGTCGTGACGAGCCATTTAAAGTTTTAAATTTTGTAAAACGAGGAGTTTCATCAATCGATTTTAAAGATATCCCAACAATTCAAGAAGATATTAAAATTAGTTCAAAAAAGAAAAAGGATTTAGAAGATTTGTTGCCCCTTATTGATAGTTCTTTTCACTTCTTTTACAAAAATCTTCAAACTCATGATGTTCCGGACATTCATCCAGATTTAGTGAATGATACAGAAGAAAACTAATTTTTTTTTATTATTATAATTAAAACGAATATTACATAATAATTTATTATAAAATAAATTATTGTGATCTATTATTTTTAATTTTTCCAAAATATTTTCAATTCAAATTTGAATTATGTATTATAGGTACTGATTTTTTTTTGTTAATGAATTAAAATATTAATTGTTTTATTTTTATACTTCATTTTTATTTTCATTTGTCATTGAATTTGTCGCATTTTGAAATATTATAGTTTTTATTTAAAATAAATAAATAATTTGAAAAATATTATTATAAAAAATATTTTGTTTTAATATACTATTTTCCTTAAGTGACATTTTGTTTCAATTTCAATTTTGCAATAACAACCTATTTCAATATAAGTTTAAAATGTTAGTACAACCCGATTCGCAATAAACGCTTAAGTATACTTAAGTTTAAGGAATGTTATTTTAAGTGTTTGGTAGAACCACTTAACTTGTTTTTTCCATTATTTACGAAGCTATTTAAAGTATTTTCATTCCGGTTTGTAACAGTTTTAGTACTTCTTTAAGCATGCTTTATTTTTTACAAAGTTTGAACCTAATTTACTATTAAAGTTTTTTCAGAAATCAAATCAAAGTTTAAAATTGAATTTACTCGAAACATCAATTTCAGACTTAAGCGGTTATTGCTTGTGGCCACAGAAATATATGAAACCACTTAAGTGTACTTACGTTGTTATTACTTATTGCCACAATATATAGATAAGAGCATTTTGCTAATTTTTAATACTTAGTAAAAAACATACTTATAAGTATTTTTTTTTTTTTTTTGATATCCTCCCCTGCCATTCCTAAAAGGTGGCAAGCCTAACTACAACACACTTCCTGGAATATGGTTCTATATTTGGGCAAATTTGATTACAAACGAACGTTTCTCAGGGCAAGTGTCAACACTTACGATATATCTGTCAGAATTTTCAGAAAGATAATGCATAAAGAGGTATAGTACTTTAAGTAACAGCGGGCAGACAAAGCTGATCTTAAAAACGATATAGACCAAACTTTTCATCACATAATATATTATCTTGTTTGACTAAGTACATAACAATATTATGTATAGTTAATTAATTATACATCCATATTTATTGTTCAATATAATCCTGTTGGTATATTCCTATGATAAGCTTTTGGTCTTTCCCAACTATTTTTCTTTTTAATAAAATATTCGTTTTATGTCTCTCTTGGCTTATCCAAATATAAATTTAATAATTAAAATATTTTTATATGTATCCTAACCAAATATTCCTTAAGATATCTACAGTATTGTGTAAGGCCTCATTAATAATATTCTAATTTTATTTCAAGAACATTGTTAAAAAAAAAATGAAAGAATGAGGTTAAGTGAAATTCAATTATGACAAGGAAATTATTGCATAAAATTGAAAACTACTTTTCTTATTGTACATAAAAATCGTATGAATCAGTACTAGAATTGTGCAATTATCTTTTAAGAAATAATATTTCAAAATTTAATTTTTAAAATATTACCAAAGTTCATTATAATATTTTTTTAGTATTAAAAGTATGTCTTGTTAAATATATTAAGTGAATACATATTATTTTGTGTATTATAAAATAATTGATTATTCAAGGATTCTACAAATTTTTTTGACATATTTAAGAATGTCTTTTGATATTAGAAACGTACTTATTTAATTTTTATTTAAAAGGAGCTCGTTACTTGTATAATTATAATTTCTATTTTATAAGTAGGTGTATTATAATGAAACATTTATTGACTCATACCTTAACCACTGTGTTTATACTCTGGACTTATTTCTAACATCACATCCAGAAAAATACAACATATCTGTAAATATTCTTATAAGCAGCTCTGACCACTGTCTTATTAATGCAGGTTTCACAACCCTAAATACTGCCCATCAAAAACTTCCACACAAACGAAAAATATGTATATTCGGCCAATTGGTTTGGTTTAAGTCGGTTTTTAAAATTTTTTGGAATTTTCAGAAGTGTTAATTTCTAGTACTTAACTGCTTGTAATGCACCTTTTCATTCCATATGTTATTCCATATCTTCAACATATGTGTACTGAACCAACTAAAAAATACAATTGGTTCTACATTATATGTAAATAAGCAGTCAAAAGGAAAACAAAAGCTTTTCACTCGTACACAAATACAACGAGCGAAACCAACCGGATAGCTTTCAAACAAGCTAGTAATATATGTAAACGAGTACTGAAACAGCAACAATTTCTACATGGGATTTCTACATCGTCCAAGACAAAAAATAATTCGCTGTTCAATAGGCAACAAAAATTTCCGGTCATTTACAAAAATAGTTAAACCAAAATTTTTCATCATCAGCAACACCGCCGCTAATTAATTGATAACAATGCTGTTATACCAGATCCGGAACTAAAGGCGAATCTGCTTGCAAAAATGTTCGAAGCAATTTCTATATTACCAGCCACAACAATCCCTCCACCTGTCTATGAACCTAAAACTTGCTTCTTTAATTAAAAGAGTTTATCTTCGTCCGTGAGTTGTTGCAAAAGTTCTAAGAGATCTGAATTCAAATAAATCTATCAGGTCTGACAATATCCCTAATAGTCCTTAATAATTGTGCAAATACTCTAGCTAGACCACTGAGTAAACTCCATATATCACACGTTTCTGGTATTTATCCATCTTCATGGAAAACAGCTCACGTCCAGCCAATCCCAAAAAAGGGTGCTTCAGTGCTATCAAAAGTTATGGAAACGATCATTAACTTTCAACTTAGAAAATATCTAGAGAGCAACAGTCGTATAAATGACTGCCAATATGGGTTTAGGTCGAATTGTCAACTGGCGATCTTTTGACCTTTATGACGCAAAAATGGCACAGATGCATAAAAAGATACGGTGAAGGCAAAAATATAGCCCTAGATATATCCAAAGCTTTTGATCGCGTCTGGCTTGCTTCATTACAGAACAAACTAGATTGGGAAACTATTGGATTGGGAAACATTTTACCCAATACGTTGGTTGAAAATTTCCTTTCGAACCGTTCAATACAAGTTGTATTGGATGATGTATATCTCAAAAATTCAGTAGCAACGCTGGTATCAATGCTGTTTCAAGGCTCAGTTGTTTCTTCAATATTATTATATATATATTATTCTGCATTTATCTGGATGTTTGTAAGTTCGACGGAACGCTCCAACACATATACAAATTGCATATGTATACAAATGCATATATATACAAATTGCTTTGGTGCTTTTTTTTAACCCCTGTCTACCATGATGAACCTTTGCAGGAAAAATTGATTGCATGAACTATATTTTTTTAATTTAATGTTAGTCTTCTTCGCAAATAATAAGGAAAAATAAAAAATAATAATAATAATATAAATAAAACAAACAATTTTTTTGATTTATAATAATAAGGACTAATAGAAATTTAATCAATAGTTTAATATGGTATAATAACCAAAAGGCAAACAGCATTTAACACAAAAAAAAACATAATTCACTCAAAGGTTATTCTTATTACTTAAAATTATACATAATAATACGCATGTGTATCAGCCATATTTGTATTGTATAATATTATACATTATACTACTTTATTGCTTCTACCTTTTCTTTTTGGCATTATTGTGTGCGTAATTCACTTCACTCAAAAAAAATTATTTTTGTTTTTTTTTTGTTTTTTTTTGTTTTTTTTTTTATTATTTGCTGTATCTGTATTCTGTATGTTCTATATGGTCCATTCCAAAAATATTATTTTATTTTCAGTGTTAAGTGTTCACTTTTCACTTCCCTGTTCAGGTTCATTGTTCAATCAATAGAACTTGATAGAAGTAGAGTAGGATAATTAACTCTGCTTCTACGCCGGATAATAAAACATTGTTTTTTTTAAATTGAAAATTATTGATGAAAATGTTTTTGTATTTTTTGTAAATTTTACCAATTTATAAAAAATTTTGAATATTTTTTTAAAAATAACACAATACCATAATAACAGTTTATTGATATAGCAAAATAAGATCCCTATACATTATACAAAAGACAAAATTTATATGAAAATAAGATCCCATTTTTAAATTTGCTCTCCCAGAGGCCACAATAACGCTAATACGGTATAATTTATACTAAATGGAACCCAACTAACGAATTATAACTAAATGGAAGTGAGTACGAGTATACCATACAAAAATACAAACATTTTATACAAATTTGTTGGTATGGTACTTCTTTTTCTGTTATATAAAAAAAAAAGATTAGTGTTAGGCCAATATAGTTTTTTTAAATAGAAAATTAGTAAAATCTTTGTGTATGAATAAAATAAAAGGAATCAAAATCAATCTTAATAAAAATAACAATGTTTTTTCAATTTAAACTTTCTTTTACTTTATTACCGTATTCTATTATTGCACAGAAAAGTATTGTTGTTAAATTATTTGAAAAAAAAAACAATAATTATTCATGTTTCTGAAATATTGAAAATGTAGCAGTAGTTTGTAATATATGAATATATGAAATTTTCAAAAAGTACTAACACTAGCAATCAAAATAATTTCCATTAAAAGAGAGAAAATATATTGAACGAATATGTTCATCTATTAATAATATACATGTGTATCAGCATATTTGAATTGTATAATATTATACATTATACTACTTTATTGCTTCTACCTTTTATTTTTGGCATTATTGTGTGCGTAATTCACTTCACTCAAAAAAAATTATTTTTGTTTTTTTTTATTATTTGCTGTATCTGTATTCTGTATGTTCTATATGCTCCATTCCAAAAATATTATTTTATTTTCAGTGTTAAGTGTTCACAGTTCACTTCATTGTTCAGGTTCACTGTTCAATAGAACACAATAGAACAATCAATAGAACTTGATAGAAGTAGAGTAGGATAATTAACTCTACTTCTACGCCGGATAATAAAACATTGTTTTTTTTAAATTGAAAATTATTGATGAAAATGTTTTTGTATTTTTTGTAAATTTTACCAATTTATAAAAAATTTTGAATATTTTTTTAAAAATAACACAATACCATAATAACAGTTTATTCATATAGCAAAATAAGATCCCTATACAGTATACAAAAGACAAAATTTATATGAAAATAAGATCCCATTTTTAAATTTGCTCTCCCAGAGGCCACAATAACGCTAATACGGTATAATTTATACTAAATGGATCCCAACTAACGAATTATAACTAAATGGAAATGAGTACGAGTATACCATACAAAAATACAAACATTTTACACAAATTTGTTGGTATGGTACTTCTTTTTCTGTTATATAAAAAAAAAAAGATTAGTGTTAGGCCAATATAAACATAAATAAAAATAAATAAAAAGTGATATAAACATAAGTACTGTAATTTCGGAATAAAGAATCTAATGAAAGAAAAAAAGAAACTAGGATTTATTTTGCTTCCGTCATTTATGACGGGTTACAAAGCTAGTTTATAATATTTATAAACGATCTCCTATCCATTACTTCAAACCAAATTCACAGCTTTGCTGATGATAGTACCCTCGATTATTTTATTTCTTTGAAAAAGCTGTTGAAGTGACCCAGATTTCAGTTCACAGAGAACGAATATATATATATCTTGTAGGGTAAAATTAATTTTAACGTCTAAATTATAAAAATAAATTTAATTAAAGGTAAAATATAGGGTAAAAATAATAGGGTAAAATGTAATGCTTCAAACATCAAATATAACAAAACACATCAAAAATTTTATTCAAAAATTATATCATAAAATAAATAAGAATAAAGTAAAAGACAGGTTTCCTTCATTGATGTAAAAAAAAACTAATTTTATAACATTAGGTATATTATGTTTTGATGTGAAATAAATCATTTAATTCAATAGTTGCAAAATATTGTAGTAAATCACCTTCGCTTATTTATTTCACTTCTTTAAATTTATCAAATAACCCTTTGCAAACAATATTTCTTTTCTAATTCAGATAGTAATAATATCTACCAAAACCATCAGCAAAAAAAAAAATTAATAACTAATTTGAGCTCTCTCCCTTTTTTATAAATATTTTGTGACCCCGTGTTCAGTGGAAATTAAATCTGTATTATCTTCACTTAATCGCTTCCCTCCCGAAATAGGAAGGGCAATAATATGTGCTCACTGCTATACCGTAGAAATACCTAGATGACAGAAGTCAAGTTATGGAATTTCGTTTATAACCTCAACTCAATACCCCAAATGTGAAACCGAATCCCAACTTATATGCTTCTATAGATATAATAAATGACAAAATATAATTGAGAGTATATAATCTTTTACCCTCGTCCTTTGTTAACTTTCTTACACAACACAACTTTCAGACAAATCTTACTTGCATTTGAACAATTAAATATTGGAGGTTATAAAAGCGAATTTGGTTTTCCACTTATAAAAGGTATATGCTTGAGCCAACTAAAGGTATCCATTTTTTAATCTATATATCAAATATATGTAGACGGAATTTACAAATGGTCTCAAACAAAACTTTGGCAATCAATTTCATAAAATGTTCTTAATTTAAATTTTCGTCTGAAAAAAATCTCAATAGACTCAGGTACATAGTAACAGTTTTCTTTTGCTATGTTATTCGGCAAAAGTATTTATAAATTTGATTTCATACGGCATAAGTATTTACACGTCAGGTAAAGATAGAAAGTTGTTTACAATTAAATAATTTTATTTTAGTATTTTTACATTATTAATATTTAGTTATTCCAACTTTTGCATTAATAATAGCTTGTAATTACTTTATTATTGAAGTTATTAAATTTTGAATTAATTCCGTACGTATGCTTCTCCAAATATTCAGAACTTCCTCAATACTTGCAGCTTTTTTTGGTTTTATCGATTGTTCTCTTTTATTAAGCGCGCAAATGTTCTCTATAACATTTAAGTCAGGGCTCATCGGTGGCCAAGGTAGAATGTTCAGTCCGACATCTTTAAAAAATCGGTTTACAACGCAACCTTAATGCAATATTAAACAACAATTATCATCAGGAAATAATCTGGCCCCTGAAGTGAAAGCATGTTTATTCAAAAAGAAAAATTAATTAAACGCTATCAATAAATGCACTTATTCACTTCAATAGATTGAAATGCAATAATGTGTAAATATTTATGCCGTATGAATTCAAATGTGTAAATACATTTGCCGGATGACATAGAAGTCACATAGCGATCATTGACATACGTAAAATTTTTTTTTTCGATTTTACAACCGCTGTAGACAAAAAATTTTAGTAAAAAGTTATAGGAATGCTAAATAATGTTTTAACAAACAAATTCTGCTCAAAATTTTAACATTTTAAGTACAAACTTTGAATAAAAAAGTTATCTTATCATTTTACGGTTCAAGTCAATGAAACCCAAATGTTTGTTGTTAAAAGATATTATGAGTATTAGAATTATTGTAATGTAAATTGCATAAAACATTTTTTGTTTCTCCATTTTCAACATACACAAATAAATCGTTGGATTTGCGAGAACGTGAACACGCTTCATACATTTATCTGTTGAAGAAGTCTGAATTTTCTAAATCCAAAATGCGAAAATTTGCATAAACTGGACTTGTCAAAAATAAATTCATAAATTTTATATCATAAATGTGCTGTAACTATACAAATATTCCAAGAAACATTTACTAAGCCCTGGATTGTAGAATTATTATGTTAAAAACATGAGTATTGTGTACCGAATAGAGTTTTATTGTTTATTGATTTCAAAAATCGAGATAACCTTATCGGAGCACGAAAACACCCTACGGTGCAAATATTGTTGCGATACGTCAATTGGTTTGTCGTTTGTAATTATTATTCATTTATTTAAATTATAAGAGCCACACAGTTTGCTTAAAGTGTTTTATACAAAAATATTTCATTAATGTGTAAAAAATAATATTTATATTATAATATAAATGCTGTCAGAATAATTAATATTATAGGCACAAATAATTATAGAAAATGTATATATTGTATTACTTAATTTATGCAATATGTACTTTAATTTAATAAAATAATTTAATTTAATTTAATATAAAATAGTGAGCTAACTAACTGCTAATAACTGTTTTTAATATTCTATATATAACACTGAGAACTATTTAGAAAACCTTAAAGTTAATACCATTTAACAAAAATGTCAAGCATTATGATTTATTGGTCATAATAATTAATTTTTTTTTTTTTTTTTTTAATTTATATTTACAAACAATATTCTCAATTTTCAATCTAAAAAATTCAGTTGAATTCGCTTTAATATTCCCATAGTAAACAAATTTTCTGTCATTTTCAATTTTCCATTCGATTTTTCCTAACTTATTGCATATACATTTAATATTCAAATATGGCATACGCACACACATACTCTCATATTGAAATTCAATATTTAATATTCAATCAATTTTTGAAATTGAATAAAAGGAAATTAAATAAAAATGGAAAACTTACAGATTTTAACTAAGGATCAATAAACAAAAACAAGCAAAATGAAATGAAAAACTCGGAAAAGTCATAGGAAAACATTATACTGACAATATTGACTTTATGATAAGAAAATGAATGAATGGTTGTCCAAAACTAAACTTTGAAATATTTTTTTTTTGGAAATAATTCCGAAAAACTTCCAATGTCGATTTCATTAAATTTTATCATTGATTATTTTGATAATACATGGGCATAAATTTTATATCATAAATGTGCTGTAACTATACAAATATTCCAAGAAACATTTACTAAGCCCTGGATTGTAGAATTATTATGTTAAAAACATGAGTATTGTGTACCGAATAGAGTTTTATTGTTTATTGATTTCAAAAATCGAGATAACCTTATCGGAGCACGAAAACACCCTACGGTGCAAATATTGTTGCGATACGTCAATTGGTTTGTCGTTTGTAATTATTATTCATTTATTTAAATTATAAGAGCCACACAGTTTGCTTAAAGTGTTTTATACAAAAATATTTCATTAATGTGTAAAAAATAATATTTATATTATAATATAAATGCTGTCAGAATAATTAATATTATAGGCACAAATAATTATAGAAAATGTATATATTGTATTACTTAATTTATGCAATATGTACTTTAATTTAATAAAATAATTTAATTTAATTTAATATAAATTAGTGAGAAATTATTAGCTACTAACTAACTGCTAATAACTGTTTTTAATATTCTATATATAACACTGAGAACTATTTAGAAAACCTTAAAGTTAATACCATTTAACAAAAATGTCAAGCATTATGATTTATTGGTCATAATAATTAATTTTTTTTTTTTTTTTTTAATTTATATTTACAAACAATATTCTCAATTTTCAATCTAAAATATTCAGTTGAATTCGCTTTAATATTCCCATAGTAAACAAATTTTCTGTCATTTTCAATTTTCCATTCGATTTTTCCTAACTTATTGCATATACATTTAATATTCAAATATGGCATACGCACACACATACTCTCATATTGAAATTCAATATTTAATATTCAATCAATTTTTGAAATTGAATAAAAGGAAATTAAATAAAAATGGAAAACTTACAGATTTTAACTAAGGATCAATAAACAAAAACAAGCAAAATGAAATGAAAAACTCGGAAAAGTCATAGGAAAACATTATACTGACAATATTGACTTTATGATAAGAAAATGAATGAATGGTTGTCCAAAACTAAACTTTGAAATATTTTTTTTTTGGAAATAATTCCGAAAAACTTCCAATGTCGATTTCATTAAATTTTATCATTGATTATTTTGATAATACATGGGCAAAGTATATCTGAGTATGCCACTTGATGATAGAGCTTGACCAGAAATGTAGAGGAGGTTTTTTGGTTTATCTGTAAGTCCAAACAATCGACATTATAATAAAGCTTTGATATATAATCAAATATTGAAGTCAGTCTGGGCTTACGATATTTAGTTAATGGGGTTGTTCTAAACAATTTTCTATACTCAAAGTTATCAAATTGAAAATAAGTTATTTCATAATATATTTCATGCCCTTGGAATGTTCGCAGTAATTATATTCATTGAGCTATAATAGGCGAAGTCAAAAATGCGCTCCTAGCATAAGACTGGTCTATCCCCCAATATAAATATTGAAGCTTTACGTTTAGTTGGCAATACAAATTTTTATTAGACACTAGTTGACAAACTCTTTTGAACTGTTAGACTCTAAAATATTCTTAATTCTTTTAAAAATCCCTTATAGGTATTTGTTGACTTAAATATTATCTTTTAAAAATAAGGTTACAGAACGTTAGTCTATGTTAGTCTATTACGCTTACATGACATCGGAAAACTATGTTGCACTATCAGTTTAGTTTAAATTGCTTTGTTTCAATAGCTTGATAGATTTATAGAAAAATATTCGAAATTAAAGACACATGGGGCTATTCCCTAAATCCACAAAAAATAAAATCCATAATAAAACAAAAAACGAAATCCACAAAAACGATTCTTTTTATTGTTTTTATTAATTTTAATTTATTACTATCTAGACGCTATCAACCTCGGTCAAGCACAACCTTTGTTTATCTTTCAACGATATTTTCCAAACAAAAAAAAAAAATCGATATTTTTTTATGTAACTAATATAACCCATGTTCGATCATGTCATCGGAATTCGGATTTTTATATCTCATTATAACACAACCACTTTCCACTTTCAATCACAAAATTTATAAAAATAAGTCTTCGGAAGTTGTCCATTTTTTATTCAATTTGTTATTATTATTTGTTGTTGTTGATTTGTTTTTTTTTTTTGGTTATTCAGATGGAGTCTCCTAACAATTGGAATGTTAGTAAAATTGAGGAAATTATAAAATCATACGCAAAAATACTTTTTGATTGATACGTTACCAGATTCGATTATTGATTATTTTGTAGGGATGAAAGGAGACCAATGACATACTAAAGAAAATATATGGCAATAACTGTAAATAAAAGTGTAAGAAAACTTCTATTTCCATCTCCTTTATAATAAACAACTAAGAAACTGATGACTATTTTTAAAAAGATAATAATTCCATTCCATTTTTTTAAACTGACATAAATACAGGAAAGGATAGAGATGGATAGAGCATGGAGTGAAATTTTTTACAATAAAACTGTTATCTTTCTGATCACTATTGATTTTCAATGAAACAATTTTCAACTCATAAAAGCATATTGACTGAAATATTTTGCGTTTTTAGCCTCATAGATTGATGATTAGAAGTAAAATTAAATTTGTATTGTTCAAGCTTACATAAACTCTATATATGGTTCTTGGTTATAGTTCTCCTGTTTGTTTGAAATTTAAATTATAGATACATACAACATTACTTCTTTTCGCTCTTAACTCTTGAATCTTTCTGAGTGAATATGACAGTAATTTATAATAAATTTTATTTAAATCTTTAAAGTTTGAAGGTTTAGTCCATTGATTTGAAACTTCATATTTGCTCGTTCATTCCAATATTCTACCTTACATGACTGCTAGTGATTTTTTCTTTGGCCTGTTTATAGTTACAGGCACTTTTTGTAATGCTATCGTCAAAGGGTTAGGATGTTGGATCAGTCTGATTGGATATCTATTTTTACATTTCAAGATTGAACATATTGAACAAATTTCTCCAATTAAGAAATTGGATGGAAATTAGGCCATAGATAATAAAGAAAAGACTAAATTATTTGCGGAACACTTAGAAAACATATTTCAAACACACGAAGGAGAAGAAGGTAAAATTCTAAATATAGAATCGGTTCAGGAAGAAGAAGAAATAGCATTAACAACTCCAGCTGAAGTGAAAAAAAAAAATAAACAATATACTAATTCTAAAAAAGCTCCAGGATATGATTTGATAACGGGGCAGATTTTAAAGAAACTACCTAAAAAGGCAATAATTAAGATAACGAATCTTACAAATGCTGCATTTAGACTGAAATATGTGCCGAAATTGTGGAAACTCGCCGAAGTCATCATGATACCCAAAGCTGGAAAACCACCGAATGAAGTATCTACCTATAAACTAATTTCACTGCTGCCTATAATGTCAAAACTGTTCGAAAAAATTTATTTAAGAAGACTGAAACCTATTATTGAAAGAAAGAATATAATCCCGGATCACCAATTTGGTTTTAAAGAAAAACATGCTACAATAGACCAGGTACACAGAATAACAAACACTATTGAAAAAGCTCTAGAGGAGAAGAAGGTCTGTCCAGCAATCTATTTGGATGTGGCTCAGGCATTCGACAAGGTGAGGCATAAGGGGTTGAATTGTAAAATGAAAACAATCCTTCCAAAAGAACATTCGGAAATCATAGCAAGCTACTTATCAGAGAGATACTTCTACATAAAACAGGAAGGAGCATATTCCGATCTTAAAGAAATTAATGCCAAGGTTCCTCAAGGAAGTGTACTTGGTCCAGTACTGTACCTGCTGTACACTTGTGATTTTCCTGCACTAGAAAATAATATTATTCAGAGGTTCCAGAATTAGGTCCTAGGATACATGGTGAACGCGCCCTGGTTCATAAGAAACTATGACCTACATAGAGATTTGCAAATAGAATCTGTCGATAAGGAAATACAGAAATTTGTAAGAAGTCACGAAAAAAGGCTTCAGCACCATGTAAATGTGGAAGTAGTCGAGCTCCTGGATACTGGAAATATAGCCAGACGACTCAAGAGAGTAAATTCTTTTGAGTAAGTGCAGCAATAATCCCCCACGTTCTTGAGGACTCGTCGCGCTGGTGATCGGAGGTTGACCCGCTCCCACGTTTAGATAGATTTGTTTTTACGGGATTTGTGAAGAATTTTGTTGTGTTGACTGACAGCCAATTATAAATTCGTTCAGAGAGTTGGTTGGCTTTTCGTCGCTGATGTGATAGGTCTTCAAGGCTACGGATGAATACGCCAAAAAAAAAGTTAGAGAGACATCGCTGGATGTGGTCTACATTGAAAAATAAAATAAAGCCAAGAAAAAATTGCTCATTAGTACTGTAAGACTAGATCGAAATATAGGAAGGGTGTGGTTTAGTGGGTAAGAATCCCACACACAATGTCAAGCTACGGAGCTCATTGTGTCTTTTGAAGATTCGTATATTCAAATATTTATGTGGATTATTATTTCTAAGCAACCGAGGGTCCTGGGGTATGATACGTAAATTTTGTTATTGCATTCTTTGAATTGTTTCGATGTCACGATTAGAAGCAATTCTCTTTTACTGAAACTCATAGGAGCAGATTGGTTTCAGAATGACTTTGTATACCAACACTTTAAAATACTACATAATGACTCGGAAATTTTCGACTTCAATATTGATTGTTCGAATAGTTATATACTGGTGAATCCCCTGAGCAATTACACAGAAATAATTCTTTCAGACACAATTTTATAAAACTATTATTTCTAATTTTTTGCGTTTTTCTTTTCTATTGTATAAATATCACTTAAATATTAATTACATTGTTGTATTTTTAAGTTTTATTTAAAAAGTTTTAAGACTGATGTAAATAAAAAAAACTATTAATATTAATAGGATTTAAAAGGTTGTCATCCCCTATTAAATGACGAAACCTTATAACACCATCAAGAAGATTTGCATTTTTTAATTAATAATTACTAATTAATTAATAAAAATTTTAAATAAGTTAAACTGAAATCGTTTTTTTTTTTCATAATATTAAATTTAATTAATAAATAATTTTCACGCATTTTTAAATTTTTCTCTGGATTACTATGCAAATAATTTTCCAATTCTATTATAAATGTATGTGAAGGTACCTAGACCTCTATAATGTTAATAGATGATGTTTATATATTTATTTTATGTATATAGAACATTTTGGATGACATAATAAAAAAGATAAAATATATGATAATGTCTTTGGTGTTGGTAATGGTAAAAAAAAGTTACAATGTGGTATCTTTTATATACAAATTAATAAAAATTCACCCATTTTTGAAAATTATATATGAAAAAGATTAAAAAAAAAATAAAAAGTAAGACAAAAAAATAAAAATTGTTACTTACTTTGTAATTTAACATGTTATTACCAAAGTGTCTGGGTATCAGAAAAAAATTTAAAGCTAAAAGAAATAAAAAGATAGATTATTTTGAATACATTACTGATAAACTTCATAATTACGTGAACAAATAACAAATACATAAATTAGAAATGTAATAAAGACGTTCAAGAAGAGAAATTTCCATATCAAAGTGCCAGGTAATACTGTAATAAATTAATAATCAAAAAATTCGTAAAATATCTAGGGGTAGTGTTACAATATAATCTTAATTACACTGCGCACATTAATAATAAAATAAATTCGGCAAGATATTTGCTATATAGCCCAAAAACTATTTAAATAAAATTGTTATCCATGAGAGTTGAACACAAAACTAATGTGATAGTAAATTAATAATAAATATGTCTAATAAGTGTAATAAGACGGCTTTATTATTTATATTTACTATTAGTAAATGATTGTCTGTAGATCTTTTTAATATCTTAATTTCGGGACACCAATTTTTGGCCACCTTTTCACATAAATTTGTACTTATTTCACCAATAATATTGGTTTTTAGTGCATGTGGTTTATTTGAGTAAACCAATGATTTAACATAACTGTAAAGAAAAAAGTCCTATCCAGGAATTGTGCGGAAAGATTGTTTATTGTCATAATTCCTGTATTGGTTATAGGTTTAAGCCCATTTTAGTTTGTACCAACACCATATTGCGTTGATTTGCTCGTCTCGTATTGTACTAATGTATTTGATTGTTAACGACTAATTTAGTGTTTGTTTTTAATATTATCCAATTATTTTTAATATTATAGATTTGGAATGCTTGACTTAAACTTCTTGTGTCCTTTATTTTTAGTATTTTATTGTTGGAGTGAAAGCTCACTTTTGTCTTTACCACTTTTGCAGTGACCTTGTATAGCGCCATCCAATCATATGTTTGAAAAATGTAATGGTTCATTTTTAGGTCAAGATTGAAATAGTTGTCCTCTGAACATAGTATATCTAGCCTTTTTTAATGTTGTTGACAGTAACTTAGGTAAAATTGAGGTTTTTTTTTTTTTATGTTCTTGAAAGTAACTTATGTAGAATCACCTTTTCATGCTTAATTAAGTACGGTACTGCAAGTTTACTACAATATCAACAATGTTTTTCGAGGATTTATTTATCAAATTACTGGCTTATCAACTCATTAAATGTGGAATTCTACTACTATTGTCAGGAACTAAGCCTTCTTAAATATAATGGCTCAATTTTATTTAAGTTGTTACCAGATAATGTTCTCAATTATTCTTTGTCATTTATTTTATCCCAATGCCAAAGGGAACTGGACCAGGTCGAAAAACCGATAAATAATTTTTTGCTTCATCGGGAATCGAACCTGGAACCTTCCAGTTGAAAGGCAGGCGCTCTACCTACTGCGTCACCCCGCGTGCATTTTTTTTTTGACTTGATTTGGCTCCTCTTTATCAAAGATTACTTAAATTACTGTTACTCAGATTTCATTTAAAAATACAAAAATTATAATTATGCTTATCGACATATCGACATTTTATGTTGAGGTAAGACAGGAATGTATGTATGATTGTTGTTTATGATTTTGTTTAAAAACAAATGCATTCATTACACATCTAACATACGCAATCATTTTTTAAATAAAAAACTTATAAACCAATGTTTAAAATAAATAAAAAATTGTATTGATATCTTATACAATTTTAACCTAATTTCAAATGAAAAATATCTCTTATTGATCTCCCTTATATATTATTTATTTATTTTTTATCACTTAACCTCTTCAGGTTAACTTCAGGTCCTTTTTTGTCAGCTAAATTAGTACGAAGCCGAACGTTTTGCAAACAATTTATCAACCAAATGGAGTACATGCGATTTACCTGAAATATTTATTTTTCAAGATTCATACCTTTGGTCCTCCTTACGAACAAAAAATTTACCAAAATAGTACATATTAAAAATCATTACATGCATCCTTAAATAGATTTGTAACGATGTAAATACAAACAAAAAACAATCAAGACCTTAAAAAGTTTATTAAAATAAATTTTTTGCAACATTTTTGTAAAAAATTACACCATTTTTTTTTTTTTAAATATACAAACATGTACTGACATTATATTTAATGTGGTGTGATATCATGTATGTAACAGTGTATGCACTGCATCAACTTCAATGTTGTAGGTAAACGTTTCACAAAAAATGAAAACAAATTTTTTTTTTGCTTGAATATAAAAAAAAAAAGAAAAGTAATTGGAATATAAACCAAAATCCCGGATATTATGTGGTGTTACAGTTGTTTACTTATTGCAAAGTGGTTTCAAAGGATATTACTCATTAAAAGGATAATTAACTTAAAATATTTTATTCCCTGTCCAGTGCATTTTATTTGTTTTAGTAAAATTTTTCTACAAATTAGTTTCAGCAAGTTAACTATTTTCACATGAAAGATCATAAAATATACAAAATGGAGTTAATACAATGTTAGAGAGAATTTATTCTTGTTTTTATTTTTTGGCCAGCAATTAGTGTATTAATTACATCACAAAAAAAAAAGAAAAAAAAAATTAATGGTAGCACAACACTTTTATACCAAATAATTTTCATTAATGAAACTAACGAGGGTTGCTACTGTCTTTTGTTGTTGTTGTTCTGTTTTTTATACAATTAACTTAAAAATTTCATTTGATTTTCTATTTTTTATTTATTTTTTTACTCATTATTGTTTTATTTAATTTTATTTAATTATTATATAAAAAAAAAAAAACAAAAATAATTTCAGTATTTTGTTTGTTAATTGGAATCATACAAAAAGATAACTTTACGAAATTTACATTGTTTGAAAATATAGTGGGTGTTAGTATTTTGAATTTAATTGTTTTTTTTTAATGTTCTTTTCAGTAACATAGGTAGAATAATTACCTTTTCGTACATTAGTACGGTACAGCAATTTTTACTTCACACATTGTAGTGTGTTTTCAAGTATTTTTTTTTATTAACTTTTCCGTAGATCTTCTAATAAAAGTTGGAAAACTACATACTACTATCATCAGGAACTTAGGCTTCTTAAATGGCATATTTACATTTTTGTTTAGATTAGTTTTCAAATCTATCTCACTCTCAGCAAATTTTATAAAATTTTATTATAATAAAAATTATGAAAGAAAAATTCATACTGACCGAAATTTGAGCATGGGACAATTTTATTAGTATACAGGTGACGTAACCACTACACTATAATGGTCTGATTGCTTTTGAATGATTTTTTCATTTCAGTTTTTCAATGATCGAAAGACATTGTTTTGAAGAATTATATTGAAGAACCGAATACGGATATTTTAGCACAAAATTGACTCCATACAAGAATTAATTAAATTACTTTTTAATCAACATTCAAAAATCAACATTTTTCCAAACAAATTAAAAATTTCGTCAAACAAATTAAACAAGTTTTTTTTAACAAAACTCAACATTTTTTCAAAAAATTTCGACATTTTTCCGAACAAATTAAACATTTTTTTTATCAAATTAATCTTTTTTCAAGCAAATTAAACTTTTTTTCAAATAAATTGTTTAATTTTTTTTTATTTTTGTAAAATGATGCATTTTACATTTAATAAATTCAGAAATCAATTTTAAGAGAGATTTGTTTTAGTAAAAAATAAATCATTTTTTTTTGGATTGCAAAAACTTAGTTCTTTTAAGAAAAATCTTTTCAAAATTATAGTGTTTTCACACTTTTGTTACTAGTGAATTATGTATAATACGTATTATTTTCAAATTATTATTTTTAAACAAAAAATTTTAATTTTAACTATCTGAAAATTCGACCTTGCACAGCTTGTTGTTGTAAATTATTTTCCATATTACGGACATATCCATCCAAATCACAGGTTGTTATAGTGTTTAAAGATTCTTTGATAAAATTTGTTAATGAATTGTTGTAATCTGGATCACTCAAACAACACCTTGCATATAATTTCAATTGTGAAAATACATTTTACGAATACGATAATAATACGAACATTCCATGTCCTTCCATGTCATTTCACTTAATTTTTCTAATAGCGCCCTAAAAAATTAACAAAATTTTACGGAATTACATGTTGTTTTTGATATAATAATAAAATGTAATATTCTGTTATTATTAATAACTGCTATTAAAATTTTATTCCTTCCTCTAATTGTTGGGACAATAATTTTTGCAGGAGTTGACCAACACGCGACCTTGCTTTTGTTCTTCTTAGGTGCAAATTAAAGTCACACTCATCAATAAAAATCCAATTGATTTTATCTAATGGTGCTGTTCTAAGAAATTTTGAGGCATATCTTTTTAACTATTTGTTAGAGTTGTACGTATGTATTGACTCTGTCTATTTCAAATTTAGCTATTTTTAAAGTTGTTTTTAATTGTACTGTCGATTGATAGATATTTATACCGTTCGTAGTTATTTTTTTTTCATATCCGATAAACTGATAGGAGGGTAAAAAAAGTATATACTGTTTGGAATAAACAAATTGGCTTCTATTTAGTGTTGTAGAGTTAAGCTCCATTATAAGCATTCCAAAAAGCTTATATTATTATTAATTTTACATATTGCATTATAATAAATATTAGCTTGAGAAAAAATTATGATAAAAACTAAAAACTTTGTATGAATCCGTCAAGATTTTATCCGTGTATACCACAAATAATATATGTGCATGATCGGTAATTCGTCGCCTGAGAAAACGTTTGTCGAATGTAAAGAATTTTGAGAAAATTGAGTTTGAATATTGAGACCTTAATATGTCAAAAATCGTACATCAGATTTTAACCAAACTTTGTCAGAATGTTGTGTAGAATATTAACTTTTATATTTATGATGTGAATTGGTTCGCCAATTTCAATTTTTCGTATAGCATTTTTGCAAATATTTAAATTTGCAAGTGTCGTATGCAATTTTTTCATCTTATTTAATATTTATTCTAATTAATTTATTTATTTATTTATTAAAGTCGCAAGAAAACCAAATTTTTTGCAAAAATTAAGTTTTAATTTTAAAAAAATAGTAAGCTTATATAGAGAAAGGTAACTACTGTGAGTCAATACTAGCAAACACTCAGCTATCCAAACATTATACCTGAAATTATTTTTTATTTATAAAAAAAATTAAAACACAATAAATAGTTTTTAAATTAATTTAGTTAAATAAATAAACATAAACAGCATTCATATAAACTTGGTCTCCTTTTGTAAAAAGTGTAGCATGCTTTTTAAATCTTCTCACTTTTCTTTCGGTAATGGTTTTGCATCACAGTTTCGGAAATTTTCGGATAATATAGATGCAGAAGTTTTAAATCGTTTCGGATTTTTACTTATAATTACAGTGGTCATTAGTAAATTCTAAAATTTTCAGTTTCGAGAATGGGACTTTCTGAAAACAAAATAGCGAAGCTTTCTTGCTGTAAAGCTTGAAATCCCTTTTATTCATTTGTAGAATTCTAAAAGTTACATTTTCATATTTTTTAAAAATTTTATTAATGTCAGTGGACTATGAATTTCCATATCTTTCAGATGTTTTTCAATTACACTTTTCTTCTTACACTTTCAGATGTTTTTCAATTACACGGTTCTGAAAATTGTTAAGTAATATTTTCTATGTTTTTATTATCGTGTAAAAACTAAATCAGTGCGGTTGAAGTAATTTGGATTTTTGTTCTGTGGAACGCATGAATGGCTCCAAAGAACAAGTTCTTTTAACTCGAAATTTTAATTAGAGCACTGGCTGTATCGTTACCTGTCCTCCTCATAATAGCTTCACTCCAAATAGCACAATAAGTATGCTCGGATTTACCGGTGATTATTGTTGTTGCAGTTAAGTTAAATACTGAAAATTTCCGTTTATAATAAAAATTAGATACGTGTTCTTTTGGTAGTTGAAACACATTTTGTAAATTGTAACAAATTATTGCCTTTTTCAAATCATATTTTTTCTATCCAAATCTCGATCAGCTTTTATGAACTTCTTAAGTTCCATATGATTTAAAAAATTTCAGATATAATTGAAAGTTCTTCTATAAATATAAATAGACACTGGATTTTTATATTTCTCCTTATACAAGGCATACATTTTTGAAATATCCAGATGGCTTTCCAAATATTTCCCGGAAGTATTCGATCGGCAATAATGGGATGTTATTGTAGGAAAACTAGAAATATGTTCTTTTACTTTGTCAATTTCGTTACTTTCAATACCTTTGCTTCAAGTTTGTGATCTTTTAGATGGTAAAGGTATACCAGTTTGTTGATTGTGACATTTTTTGAAATAATAATAAATACGTCGCTCACTGATGTTCAATGTAGATAAAAAGAATGCTTTGCAAGTTTGAATTATTCGTTCTTTAGAAGGTAAGTTGTAGTCAAATCCGCTTTCTTTTCTATTAAGAGTCTATCCTTGTGCCCCATTGCATCTATTCTTACACTCCCGTCGCTTCACGTATTGACTATAAAATCTGTTATTTTTTTCATCACTTAAGCTCAAAAACTGTTGATTTTTCGAATAAAAATAAACCTTTTTTACTCAGTTCCATACGACATGCGTTTTGCAAATAAAAATTAACAAATTTAGTATGAACTTACAAACAGACCTTTTAGACTTTGTATAAATGTTTTTGAAAATGCAACAAAATCGGCATACAAACGACAATTTGCAATATAGTATTTCCAAAAAATATGGGTCCTAGAGCCACGTCGATAAGACCATCAGAAAGTGCATGCTTTGAAATATAAAATTAGCTCAAAAAGTCAATTTCGTCAAAATTTAATAAATTTCGATAAATTTTTCATAACTCTTGTACAGTTAACTTATCTTATTATCTATTATTTAGTTTTTTCAAAACATTTATAAAAAATCTAAAAAATTACATCTGTGGAGTATTACAAATATGAATATTATTATATTTCTCTAATCTACTTATTTAAAAAAAATTATTGAAATTTACAAAGTATAAGGTTTTTTCAAAAATTAAAGTACAATTAATGTCACCTGATATCTTTTAAATTAATGACAATGAAAAATTAACTTTAAATATTTTTAATTCAAGGTCTTATCAAAAGTTTAAATAATATGAATGTAGTTTGCTATCTCTAAATTATAAATGATGTGAAATTTACTTTGGGTAAAATTTAGAAATTACATTTTGAAATGAAAAATAGGTAAAGCAATTATTGCGTTACTTAATTTAGTTCAAAAATATATTAAAGTACAGAATTTTATAACAAATGAAGATATCGTATATGAAATTAAAGATACGGAATGTAGCTGTAAATCTGTAAATTTCATTAGTCTGAGCGGAATTAGAAATCTTATACATTTCTGAGTATGGTAGTTACATAATCCGTCTTTTCATTTGTGTATTTGATCCAAGTAGTGCAAAAGCATTATGTTCGCAACCCTGTTTATAGAATTGTCAGATGTTCATGATATTTTTAAATGCATGAAACTGTTAATTCCGATCTGCATATTTTGCATGATTAAATTAGCAAATGCCAAATTATTTATTTTTGAACTAGATATTTTTAAATAAGAAATTTTAAAAACTTGTGTTTTTTTGAAGAATGGTTAATTGGAAATCATAGTTTGATTAAAATTTTGATTTTCGAAAGTTTGTTTCGAAAGTTTAAATAACCGAAGTACTTACAAAAAAAAAAATATGAATGTAGACGATTTATTAAAGTAAGATTTAAAAACTTAAAATCTATGATTTTGCGTTACCTATTTACATTTTGCTATAATTTTTTTTAATTTCTTATAGATTTATTGGATGATAATGAAAGTGAAACATAAATTTTACAACAATATCCTAAATTTTTAATAAACACTAGACTTAAGTATGAAGCTCAATTTAAAACAGGCAAAAGGAAGAAAGATGTTTTGTGGAGATGTGTACTAAAAGAAATGCAAGAAATCGATGCTGATATTAAATTTTCGGTTAAGGATTTAACAATCTTTTAATTTCTTATCGTAGAATAAAAAATAGGAACAAAAGAAGTAGAAACAATAGGTGGTTTTGGAAATATTTTGAAATGTTTGATGAATTATATGGTTGTAAACATTCCGTTGAAGCTCCAGCATCTATGTTAATATCTTCAATAGATTACGATAATTGTACTTCTCCAGCCAGTTCAAAATCGAATGAATATTTTGTAGACGATTTAACACCAATGCGTCAGAAAAAAGTAAAAAAGAGGACGGTAGAAGAGTTAACAGCATTATTTTATGTAACAGTAATCTTTAGTAAAAATATAAATTAAAAACGATCAGAGTTATTGAAATTCCAGAACTAGCAAAAAACCAGTATTTCACACTTACTGGAAAATCTTTAAGTACAAGTACTGATATCTGAAACTTACCAGTAACCAGTAAAGATACTGTTATTGGTACTACATAAATACCGTTTGAACAAAAAAATATTTTTATATCTAAATATAACAATCCCAACATATTAAGATCCAGTCGAAAGACTGTTATAAATGTCTCGCATAAATGTCTCAAAACAATACTAAGATTGCTCTCTGGAATGCCAATGGTCTGTGTCAAAATGCACAGGAACTAAAATATTTTCTAAGAACCCATAACATTGATATAATGCTAATTTCAGAGACACACTTCACAAACAAATCTTATTTAAAAATGAAAGGCTACGAAATATATACTACTAATCACCCAAGTGGAAGAGCTCGCGGAGGGGCAGCAATATTAATCAAAACAAACATTAAGCATGCCGAAACTTCAAAATATTCGTTTGATTACCTACAAGCAACCAACATTGAGGTTTCACTAAGTCAGGGAAAATATATATTCTCATCAGTGTACTGCCCTCCACGACATACTATAAATAGACACCAGTTTACCAAATTTCTCGATACACTTGGAGACAAATTTATATGTGGTGGAGATTTCAACGCAAAACATACCCATTGGGGATCCAGATTAATCACGTACAAGGGTAGAGAGCTTCTAATGTCAATGGAAAGCAGAAATTTGCAATTTATATCACCTGATACTCCAACATACTGGCCATCTGATACAAATAAAATTCCAGATTTACTAGACTTCTTTATTGCAAAAAGAATTGATCTTAAAAAATTAAAGATAGAATCATTGTTAGAATTATCATCAGATCACTCGCCAATAATTATGACTCTACATGATTCGGTAATAAAAAAGGAGAAACTTCCGACGTTATGCAGCCGAAAAACAAACTGGGTTCAGTTCCGGGAACATCTAGATAGTAAACTCAATCTACACATTCCGTTGAAAACAAAGGAAGACATTGAAATTGCTGTCAACGACTTCACCAACAACATACAACAAGCATCTTGGGCAGCTACACCCGATTCCTTTGACATGCTTATTACAAATCGAACTTCGCGTAAAATAAGGGAAATGATTGAAAATAAGCGCAGTCTAAGGCACCAATGGAAAAACACAAGAATCCCAGAACAAAAAAGGAGCATCAAAAGACAGCTAAATCGTATAATTAAGGAACTAAAATATGAGCTAAAAAAAGAAAGCAATGAAGCAGTTCAACAATATCTGTCTAAACTGACGGCAATCAAAACAACTGACTATGATCTGTGGAAGGCAACAAAAAAAGTCAAACAGCCTCAAAAGTCAAACCCACCAATTCGACAGCTAAATGGCAAATGGGCAAGAAATGATGAAGAAAAGCCAATGCATTCGCAGAACACTTTGCTAGCGTATTCCCACCTTGGCCTCTACCAACAAACTCGGAAGTCGAAAAAGAGATACAAGAACATATGGAAGCTGCTTATCAGATGGAGTTACCAATAAAAAAATTTAATAAAAAAGAGGTAAACCAAGTAATAATGCAGGAAATCAACGGGAAAAAGTCACCAGGATATGATTTGATCACTGGAAACATATTACGCCAAATTTCACCACGGGGCCTTATTCAACTGACACAAATCTTCAATGCGGTCGTAAGGCTCAAATTTTTCCCGAACCAATGGAAGATTTCGCAAATCATAATGACACTAAAACCAGGCAAAATATCTGAAGACGTCAAATCATATCGGCCAATCAGTATTCTTCCAGTGTTATCTAAAGTGATGGAAAAACTAATCCTACGACGACTTCAACCAATAGTTGAGCAAAAAAAATTAATCCCGGCACACCAATTTGGCTTCAGGCATAAACATTCCACAGTGGAACAAATACATAGAATTGTAAATAAAATAAATGAAGATTTTGAAAACAAAAATTATTGCTCTGCAGTTTTTCTTGACATAAGCCAGGCATTCGACAAAGTCTGGCACAAAAGAATTCTCTATAAATTAAAACAAAATTTGCCATATCACTACTATGAATTGTTAAAAAGCTATCTGGAAAATCGCTATTATTTTGTCAAACAAAATGAATATTTTACCAGCCTCAAAGAAATTCATTCGGGAGTTCCACAAGGTAGCGTTCTAGGTCCAGTGCTTTACTTGCTATACACTGCCGATTTACCGCAAACAACAAACACAACGATAGCTACATTTGCCGATGATACAGCCATACTTGCATCGCACAAGGATAAGAATGTGGCTTCTGGGCTCGTGCAAGAAAGCTTAAACAATATCTAATTATGGTTGAACAAATGGAAGATTAAAGTCAATGAAACTAAGTCTAATCACGTTACGTTCACATTAAGGAGGGGTACATGTCCTACAGTATTTTTAAATAGTAATGCTGTTCCTCAAACAGAAAGTGTCAAGTATCTTGGAATGCATCTGGATCGCCGTCTGACCTGGAAAAAGCACATCTACACAAAAAGAATCCAACTAAGCACAAATTTCAGGAAATTATATTGGCTTGTCGGTAGAAGGTCTCAAATGACACTGGAAAACAAATTGCTGATATATAGGATGATACTTCAACCAATATGGACTTATGGTATACAATTATGGGGAACAGCCAAAAAAACAAATATTGAAATATTACAACGCTTCCAAAATAAGCTACTGCGAGCTTTAGTTGATGCACCTTGGTTTGTGCCAAATTACATAATACACAATGATTTGCAAGTGTCGACGGTCCAAGACGAAATTCACCGACACAGCCAGAGATATCGTGCTAGATTAAATAGTCATCCCAATGTAATAGCAAGTACACTTATGAACATTACACAACATACAAGATTACAACGAAATACACCAGGAGATCTGTAGAAATTTCTTGACATTATTATTAATATATTTTTTATTATAAATTAAGAAATTACTTTTATTGGATTGTAATTTCACATGTCTATTATTAACTAAGTCAGTCAAAAACATATTCACTTATTGTATTATTTTTAATTAACATACAGATTGTGAATAAAAAAAACAAACAAAAAAAAAAAAAAAAAAAATCTTTTGCGGGATAAATAAATATTCCAAAGAGAAGTATGTTAGCTGATCTGATATTAATTTTGAGGAATTAGTAGGTACTCATGAAAGCAAATGAGCACCTAACACATGATCCAGAAGTACAAGGTAAAAAAAATTCAAATTTAATTCAAGCGAACTAAAAGGTTTTTATTTTTAGATTAAAATTTCACATATTTTGAATTTATAGAAGTTTATTAAAGCTGTAAAGAAAGATGTATTTTAATTTTGTTCTGATTTTTACTTTCCAACAAGATTACTAGTTTTAATTATAAAATTTAATCTAGTTTGAATCATTTTTTCTTCTAAATTGATTTGGTGCCTAAATCTCGAGTTATCGGTAAAAATATTAATAAATTATGTATGTATTAGTGTTATGGTATTTATTGGTGATATACTAGTCGGAATACTGGTCGAACTGGTTTTTATTGACAGCACTGGAAAAATATAATTGGTAATACCAATATTTTTATTGGTTACTGGTAAATATTTGATACCAGTAAGTGATAATTGGTATTGATACTTAGAATTTTTCAATTAAAATTAATGATAATGGTGCTGATACTGGAGACTGAACTACTGAATTTGAACAACTCTGTGTACAAGAGCTATAAGCAGGCATTAATTGATCAGGCTATCATTATGATGATCGACAATTAAATTTAAAGGAGTAGAACAGTCATTTACGTATACTAATGAATGACTCCTTAAGTGATTTTATTTTAACAACTTCCATATTAAATAACAATCATAAATTCATTCATATTGAAGCGTAAAATTATTTATTTCCCCTCTATGTTCGAATATAAAAGATAATCTTTTATTAAGGAAATATTTATTTTAATAATATTATAAAACTTACCGTCAAAAATAACACAAACAAACAACATTATAATAAGTATTAGGTACCTGGAATAAAAATTTTTCAAAATATTTCCATTTAAACTTGCTTATCGATTTCGCTTTTCTCTATACTCACGTGGAAAATTGATAAAACTTTTCAAAAACTTACCATAATTTTACCGTTGTTTTTATTTTATTTTTTTATGATATTTTTGTTGTTGCTGTTTTGTTTTTATTATACAGTTGATTGCAAATCACTTCAATTTCAACACAAAATAAACAAACACTATATAAAAAATAAAAACAATAACAATAGAATAAAGCAAAGCTTTTTATGTTTATATCCTTTTACATCCCTTTTGAATTTTCCTTTATTTTTTTTGTTTGTTTTTTTTTATTTTTTTAGACGTACTAAAATAGCAAACAAATTCAATAGAACTTGACTGTTGCTTGATAAATTCCTAAAATATTCAACTTGTTTAAATGTAATGTGTATTATATCGGAAGCTCTACTAACATACTGTACAATAGAACTAAAACACTACACTGATAGAGATAATTACAGTGTGTAGTAGTAGGTATATGTATACGCATATAATTTTCCATAATGTGTAATTGTTTCACCTAGGTTGTCAGATTATAAATGAATTGCATCTTAATTTAAGCGATCATTTTAGATGGATACATTCGGGAAATTAAAACGGTTGGCTTTTTCAAGGTAGACAATTGGTGAATTATCAATTGAATTCTATTGTCAGAAAAATAGTACACAACTAATTGAAGAGGAGTTTATTTGTCAATTTTTCAGCAATAGCTGCAAGAATTTCGTGTATATTTCAGAACTTTCCGTAATTCCAAAGAAGTGGAAGAGATCACATTTTTAAATATTTAAATAATTATATCGCTTAATTGTAACTGAGTCCGTGGCATATTGTATCTAAATAAATCAATAGTTGTTTTACATTATAAAATTCCGATCATGACTAAAATAATGGTTGTAATGTTGTAGTAATGTGTAGCTAATTAATCCACATTTAATTTATTTTGAAATATGTATCTTGATGTTTATTCGAAGTTATAAAGAGAGATTATAAGAATTAAAAACCTTTACAAGTGGTTAACTCAACATATTGACAATTTATTATTATTAGATTAATGCTTAAAGTAAGCACATCAGACGTCTATTACTAGACGAAAACTGGCTAGATTTGATTGTGCTAGATATCATCATCTAGTCGGATTAATACAACACCGAAAAGAATAAAAGAGATATCTGCAATTAATCGACAATGATTGTAAATCAATGGATTTAAGTGACAATAAGTGGAAGTTGCATTATTGGATCATTCCACGAAAAATTACTTAAAGCGAAAAGTAAAAATGTTCGATTGAACTGATTCAATTCAGCCAAGATGAAGCGAGATAATATCAGTCAAGTCAAGTGAGGGGCCATACTTGGCTGGCATACTTATTTGTAACATCAATATGATTCGTAAGTTAGGGGTAAAACAATTCCTTAGACCATATATCACTATAACTAAGCCGCTGTACTTACTAACTACTAACTACGTTACATACTTACTAACTACTTAAACATATTAAATTTAATAATTCTATTATACCGGGTGCTCTAGAGCATGCAAATCAGCTTTTTAATAGGAGAAAGAACCGTTATTTTAAAATCTGAATTTTCATTAAAAGGTACCCTTTCCCATTTGAAAATCTCGATTTCGGGCAGTTTCGGCGATTTTTGTTGATAATACACCATCGATTTAGTTAACAAACTTTTTTTAAATTTTAAAATCCCCCACTTGAGAAGCTGATACGCATGCTCTGCAACACCCAGTATACTAGATTTTGGAAAGATAATATACATTTATTTCTATTTTCAATTTTTTAAACTATTTATGTTTCATCGCACTAGGAATTTGTATACAACTTGTATGCACTTTATATAGGATATCTAGTCCATTTAATCTGATATTATTTTAATATTGCCTACTGATCTTGTTGTGTACCCGTGGTATTTATTGCTTTTTCTCACTAGGATGGTTGAATTTAAATTTTCTGTTATCATCCGATAAACATGAGCAACCAATTTGGATTCAATCATCAATTTAATTGGCAAGATGTTGTGAGTACTATGTATATGTTGGGTAGGACATCTTCTTTTGTGGCCAAAAAGGTTTTTTATCGCTTTATTCTGAATTACTTGCAGATCATTTATAATATTCATTAAAACTATTTCCCCAAACTTGTATAGCATATGTGATGACGCTATGAAACATACTGTAATACACCGACTATTTTACTTAGTTTGGGTCTCGCCTGCCAATTAATTGAAATATTCCTGCAATTTTCCTTCCTTTCAATATTTGTTCTTTAATTTGAGGAATCCAACTCAATTTACTATACACTACAACTCCTAGATATTTGTATTGATGAACCATTTCAATATTACAATTATTCAGTTTAATCTGAAGCATATCATATTATGTATTATCTCTGAAGATTATATATTTGGTTTTGTTAATGTTTAGGGTAAGTTTACGTTAACTCAACCATGACTCTATAATCATCATGTCGAGGTTTATAGAGTTCTATAGATTGGTAAACATGAATGGTTTCCCGCATAGATCAACATTAAGTAAGCTACTTATGTAACATTAGAACAAAGTTGGGCCTAATGAACTTCCCTGAATAACTACATAATTAATGTCTATTAAGTTCCTCTGCACAGTTGCACATTCCGCATATTGAGTTCAGTTAAAAAGATAGCTGCGAAATCCCTTAAGTTGTCTGTAACTCCACACTCTCCCAAGAGTATTTTCATCAATTCCAGCCTGAACATCTAAAACTAGATCGAATAATGCAGCTTGAGTGTTTGAGTTTTTTTTAAATATTGCTTACTGTTGGTTAGGTTTGCAGTATTAAACAATGCGATTGGAAGATAAAGGATTGAAAATCATTGAGTCATTTTTTTTTTTTTTTTTTATGATATTGGCAGTAACTTAGGTAGAATCACCTTTTCGTACTTAATTAAGTACGGTACTGCAATTTTACACTACAATATCTACAATAATTCGAGTATTTATTTTAACAAATTACTGGCTATCTACTCATTAAATGTGGAAAACTACTACTAATGGTCAGGAACTAAGCCTTTTTAAATAGAATAGTTTCATTTTATTTTACCAGAATATATACTCTCAATTATTTTTTGTCATTTATTATATCCCAACGACAAAGGGTACTAGATCAGCTCGAAAAACCAATGAAGCATTTTTCTTTTTTTTTGCTTCATCGGGAATCGAACCCGGGACCTTTCGGTTGAAAGGTAGGCGCTCTACCTACTGCGCCATCCAGCGTGTAAAATCAAGATGTTTAGAAAAATTTATCACTTAAGAAGCATTATTTGTTGTATGTAAACTATTAAACTAAGGGGTCAATTGTCAAAAGTCAAAGTAAATTTGTACTGAAACCAGTAGGTAAGGTAAATTTTTCTGTAATTTCACTATTTTATTGTTAGTATAGTAGTAATAGTTATAAAGTAGACTTGCTTCATCGCACAGGGTGGGTCTAGTACTGAGTTCCTTTCATGAATAATCCTCAGGCAATAACAACAAATGGGTCTATCACAAAAAATATATATGATAATGACTTTTATTTTCCCCAGTTTATTTTTTTTTTTAAACATAGCCAAAACACTAACGTTGTATACCAATTGGCAGGTTTGGCTAGGGTGGGAAAGGAAAATTAGAAAAGGAAGATGATAAAAGGGAAGAAGGACAATTATGAACGAAGGTGTTAATATTCGTCTTGAATTTATTTAGGTCATAAATATAGAATTTATCATGTTTTGGGAACACATGAGATGGAATTTGGTTTCATATTCGGGATGTTGAAGTTATAAACGAATTTCCATAACTTGTCTTTTGCAATCTATGGATTTCAATGGTATAGGGATGAGCACATGTTACCCTTCGTGTTTCTCGTGATTCTCGCTTAAATGGAGGTAATATAGATTATACCGACTATACGACGATGTCCAAGAGTAGCAAGATGAGCTGTGACATTTTGGTTATTGGTCAGACGAGTGGCCCATTTTTGGAGTTTATCCAAATGTTTTAGCGCAATACTAGAAACGCCAGCTCATATGAGAGAATTGTACTCCATTTTGTGTCGTATGAAAGCTTTATAGATTTTCAAGAGATCACAGGGGGAGAAGTAAGCCTTGCAGCGGTTAAGAAAACCTAAACATTTGGTTACGTTTTTTGCAACATCAAATATATGATCATTCCAGATCATTTTCCGATTTAGGTGCATACCTAATATACTTAAGATTTCAAACCGCTGAAGTTTATCTTCCTGAAACAAAAGAATAGAATCAAAAATGGAAAAAATAAAAAATTTTCTGGAGATTGTACAGCTTTGAGTTTTAGAAGTGTTAAACTCGACTCTGGTTTTTAAGCCACAATTCGCTATTCCAACCGAATCATGGCTGAGGAAACTGGCCAGGATGTCTCTTTTGGTTGACACGACGATAGATGTAGCTTCATATTTTTTTCAGAAAATCTCAGGTGGCTACTAGAGTGCTGTCGTCTGCAAAACTGTGGATTGGATTGAAAATAGTTTTAAGCAAATCATTTATAAATATAAGGAATAGGGTAGGTGAGAGAATTGATCCCTGGGGAACAACAGCATTTATTTGGAATTGATCGGACTTAAATCAATCAACTAGGACTTGAATCGTACGATTTGAAAAGAAACTTTCAATCCATTTGAGAGAAGATGGACCCATGTTATGCTGAAAAACTAGTCTAGGTTAAAATAGTGATCGAATTTTTGTGTATAAATTATTTCGCAGGTAGTGTAACTAAACTATACTCAGTCATTTTATTAAATTCACTCGTATAAAAGCCAATGAAACTGAAATTTATTGGAAATCTCTTTTGAAATTTCAAATGAGAAAATTTCATTTCTTCAATTCAATTTTGATTTGCATGTAGATACATAATTGATTTTCAATGTTTGAGATTTTCAAGTAAAATACAAAAAAAAAAAAAACAAAAACAAAAAATAAAGGTTAACAAATTCCCGTAATTTCACTATGTATATAGTATAACTGTTGTTATATTCCTTTGAGCTACTTATTTAAATGTACATTATTCAGTAGTAGATACCAGCTCAATATTAATACAGAAAAAAAAAAAAAAATTAAAAGGCAGTTGCAACTCTGAATTTACAGTTTACGTAATGTAATACATAAGGATTTGAAGTTATTTTAGATTTAAAATTTTTATTTTTATCTTTTTTTTTGTTTTATTTCAAATAGTATATGAGATTTGTACATGATAAAATTTACCAACGTATTAAGTATTTTCATCACTATGTAGGTAGTATAAACTACTAGATGAATATTCCGGAACTGTAAAGTTAAACAAGAAAATTTACATAATTTTATTTATTCTGCAGACAGATGCGAAATGATGTATTAAGCTTGTAATCGCTAACATAAATAAAAGAGAAAACAATTAAAAAATTTTGGGAGCTCACTTATTCGATTAAATCACCTAACCTAGTAGCATTTTTTAGAAAATAAAAAATTAATTTTTTGGTTTTATGAGGCTCTAAGCTGTTATGAAAAAATTTTGTTCGTTAGATTTAAATATCGCATTTTTAGTTTTGTTATGATTTATTCATTTTGGCAGTTAAAACTAGACTTCCTGTCATAAGTTTGCACGACATAAGTTTAATACAAAAACTTACATTACTTCGACAAAACTTTCTATCGAACTTATCTTATTTTTAATTTTAATAATTATGTGCAACTTATGTCATTATGTCCCAAGTTCGATATAATTAAAATTGAAATAAAATAAAAAAAAATATTGACTAAATCAAATTTGAAATATTTGGTAGTTCAAGTATTTGCAATGCTACCGAAAAGCATTTTTAAGCATAGCTTTAAATTGTGCACATAAAATATTTTGAACAGGTATATACTTAATATTTGTATAAATTATGTTATGGAAAAATACATAAAAATAAGGGTACGGAGCGCGGCTGGGAATGTTCCGCGCGTTTGCGGAGCTGACCGCTCCGTTGGATCTACCTATTATTAGTTGCTAAAGCAAAAGCTAATTAAAAAATAATTTATAAAATATTTCGGCAAATCAAATATAGCACTTATTTTGATGATCTAAAGCTAAATTAGATCCCAAGAAGTTTATAAGATTTACACAAGCTTTGTATGAATATGTAGATTCAGCCGTTCTTCACTACGGACAAATAAGTGACACATTGTCTACAAATTCCGGAGTAAGGCAAGGACGTTCTCTCTGACCGTTTCTATTCACGCTTGCAATATATGAGATAATGCAAGCAACTGGTTGTTCCAGAAGAGGTATAAACTGAATTGAATATTATACTTGTATAGTAAAAAGACTAATCGTCTTATGTACAATTTATATAAATTAAATAAATAAAATAAAGAAATAAATATAAGGTTGGATCTCCCATGGAAACTTGAGAACCTTGACTGTTCGGATGATATATGTCGGCTAGCGCATATATTCTGTGACATTCAGCACAAAGCAAATCTACTTCAGCAAGCAGCGCGTAGAGTCGCGCTAGAAATTAACATAGATAAAACCAGGGCTATTTGAATAAATAACACCGATTAAAACACTATCACAATAGAAGGTCAAATAGTCGAATATGTGGAAAGCTTACATTCTAACAACAAACGGAGGTACAGAAGCAAGTATCTAGAACAGATTTCGTAATGCCAGACCTACCTTTGGTGAATTAAGCCCAATATAAAAGAATAGCAAAATAAAAATAACTAAAAAAACAAAGGTTCATTGATGATTGAATGATGTTTTTTTATATGGTCTAAAAATGTATTGTTAAGGACATTGAAGCTATTCCCCATATGTGCGGAATATTCGGAATGCGATTCAAAATCACTGTCGTTAATTCAAAGCATGTGTAATGTCAACATTTATGTATGGCATCGAAACTTGGATGACGACTAATAACACTAATCAATAGCTTTAAGTATTTTGGAACAAGTGCCAAAGAAGAATATGTAGAATATTCTGGCACAACACAAACAGTATTAATTACTTATGGCAGCTAACCGAAGAATCGATAATGAATCAAATTAGCGTAAAAAATGGAGATGGATAGGCCAGACTCCAAGAAAACAACCAAACAGGTGTGGTAGCACGTAACTTGTTACAAACATGTTGTCACGCTATTTTTGAAAAACGGTAGCACGTAAGATTGTTTCGCTAATTTTAATTTTGTTTCGCTACTTTTTGATTTGAATGTTTACGTAACATTTGAAATGTTTCGTAAACTTTTTTTTTGTTTCAATCCCGAAGTAGCGTTTTAAAGTACATGCTGCCAAAAAAATTTTGTGACGCTGGTGTTTTGTTACAGAAAAAGTGTTTGTAACAAGTTACGTGCTGCCACCACAGTATAATGAGAATGATCCTAGGACGGAACCTTCAAGGTAGCATAAGGCAGGAAAAAAAAAACAGGAAAAAAAAGTCAGAAATGTACATTTTACGAAGTAACAGTCTTTTGAAGTAAATGTTAGACCAGCGTATGACCAAATCACTGTGTCTCAAGGATAACTGAAGACCAGGTCATCTTTTATAAATATTTATCATTAATGAATCATTTAGTCTTGTAAGGACGAAAAGGACATTTGAAAACATCTTTGTTGTTTTGAGGTTTTTGTATATGAACCGCTGATCTATTAGACATATCCAGGTTTTTATCTAGTAATAATTTATAGTTGAAGTTCAGTTAGCTTAAGTATATTATAATAGTTTAATTAGATTTTAACAACACAATTAAAATAAACTATCAAAGCTCGGACTGATTACAAATAATATCCTCATATCTTGTTATAAATAATACAAATTCATAAGTTGAAATAGCAAAAGCTAAAACTCTTAAACAGTTGACTATACCCCGATTTTTAAATATTGTAAATATGTTTTTAAATATGAAAAAACAAATAATAATTGCTATATTATTCAAACTATCACTCAATTCATTATTAAAACAGCAGTTAAATTATGACTTAACATTAATTTTTCTTTATTGCTTTCGAAAGTGTTGCAAAACATAATAGAGTATCTATACCACTTTGACCTTGAATTCTTTCAACTGAGACAAAAGTTCAGAAGAAGAAAAATCTCTAAAACAAAATGATTTAAAGAAAAAGTTAAAATAACCTAACAGAATAAAATATTCAAAATAGGAGCAGTCCTAAAATAAAATAAAAACAAGACCCCTACCCAAATCCGGTTTAAATTAAAAAACAACGATGGAAAACTTTCAAGTTAGGGAGACGTTCTTTTTCTTTAATATTGTTTCATTTGTTGCTAAAACCGGTTGGTAGTTTGTTGTTTCTTTTGTTTTCTTTTATTCATTGTGTCTTATTGTCCTTCAAGAAAAGTTAAAATTTTGAAATTTATTTTGAGTGGTTATGTTAAGCACTAAAGTTTATATATTTTAAAAAAAAAAACCACTTGTAAAAAGTGGATGATGGACTATAATACAATACCACTATTGTTGTATATTAAAGTTTCTGGTAGTTTATTAAAGGATATTTTTTAATTTAAAATAATTGAGATACAAATAAATTATTAAACAACTAAAAAAAAATTTTAAACTTTGAATAAACAAGTACCTAAATATCAAGAGTTAAAGTCCTTGTTGACAAATATTTAACGTTGACTGTCTTCTTTTTTTTTTTTTTGGTATATTCAAAACATTAGATGCAAACATTTTATACTAAGGGGGTGGATGTTTCGTTTAACGAAAAGAGAGAGAGAGAGAGAGAGAGAGTGAAACAGAGCGGGAGTAAGCAAAAAGTTAAAGAAAAGGGTTGGAGAAGTATTACAAAATTGTTGCATTAATATTAAGTATATTTAGTATAAGTATATTTATAATCAAAGAGCAACAATGTTGTAGAGCTTAATGAACTGCCAATATCATAACAAATTTTAAGGAAAGGATATGTAATATACGATACGAATAGGATGTATATGTAAATAGGATAGGTATAAGGATAACGGTATAGATTAATTCACGACGTCATTATCTTTATTGTCCTCTAATATATGATGTATCATCAATACTTATATTTAGTATACCGGACTGACTGATTTAACCTTTTAGTGTAGTGAAAAAGTCAAATACGGAAGAAAAACAGCACATATAGAATTAAAACAGAAATTATTAAATAAAATAAATTAATTATAAATGTAAGTAGCGTAACGACTACAGTTATGGGCTTCATAAGGGAATGCATAGAAAAAAACTGTTCAAAGGTTGTTATGTTTAGTCCTCTTTTTTGTTTTTTTTTAGAGTTTTGTGTCATCTCATTTGATTATTAATTCTAAATCCTATTAAAATGATGATTTTTTGGTATTATTTTTGGTCAATGAGATTTTTACTTTTAAAATAAACATATCAAATCTATTGTAAATTAATAGGAGGAATGTCGTATTAAAGCAAGTATATCTTGATATAATTTTAATGAGATATCCTATTATTTTGTAATACGACATCCTATTTGTTTAATAATGTACGCGTTATATTAAATTTATGTTTTATACTATTGATTTTATATTAAGATCTGTTTAACATAAAATGATCATTCCATAATTATATTGATGGGGTGTTTTATAGAAATAGTGTTATCGTATCATTTTATTTAAAAATTATACTAGAATAATTGTTTTTATATGGCATAACTACTATTGCTTCAATAGAGCGATCAGTTTAATTCAAAAAGACAACATTATTATTGTATCAATGGTAAATACTTATATTTAAAATAGAAATAATTATTTAAAAAGGTGGTAACATAACTAATTACTTCAATGATGTATCTTTGTATTTTAATTACTTACTCTCTTCATCTCTAGTAGACTTTTTATTTCAATTATATCAATTTTATTTGAGGTCAGATTATAGAAATAAGAAACACATAACTCATTTTTTTTACTAATTTTTTAATTTTATTACTGATTTCATTAATTGGAAATAAAACTATAAACAGAAAAAAAAAATTAAAAGTAAACATGATATGGAAAAATATTAAAAAATGTAAATGACATAAATATGTGCATATAATTATCATAACGATAATATGTTTTATATTTGTGAAGCTTTGAATTTAAATGTTTTTGGTAGTTACAAACTTTTAGTTCTAAAACATTTTCTACCGTCAATTAAAACATGAAAGTTAAGACTATAACACCTTATTTGATCAATATTTAATACTACGTAACTGATTTACATTTAAATGTTCGCAAAAATTTGACACTCTCTATATGGACAGCAAGTCTAAATTAAAAATATCTAAATTAATTAATATGTAGTAATGTGTACATTATTATGTTTAAAAAAATTATTGTAATGAATAATAAGCAGAGTGCTATAAAATAATTAAGAAAAAATATATTTTGCTTACCAATTTAACGCTGAAAAACTGTCTCATCAACTTCAAATTTACGGCAAATTAAATTGCTTAGTTGATCGTGTTGATGTATTGTCACAATTATTCACATCTAAGACACGATTATTGTCAGTAAAAATATCCATTGTAATTTACCGAAACAGTAGTTTTTTATTATATCCAATAGGTATTATCTTTAAAAAGATCAAATTGAAAAAAATTTTTTACTTTAATAAAATAACAACTTTGATTTAAGTCACTAGGTACACTACTATAATATTATCGTAATATATTTTTAATATTTTTTACTGATTTAACTACTTTTAATTTTAATTATTAATTTTTTAACTCTTCACTTTTATAAAACAAACTTTAATTGACGACCAACGATTTATAAATAACTATTTTTTCCCAAAATCATTTATAAGTACTAGTAGGAACGGTCCATGCTCACGCACGGTATAATCATTTAAATAAACTTTATCACAAAATTATATCATAACTCATCTAAACCAACTCTCTTTCAAAAAAGGAATAACAGACTTATCATAGAGAAAAAAGAGATAATAGATCGCGCGGTAATTGGATGTGTTCACATTGAATTTCAATTGCATTGAACAAAATCTGTTGCAAAAGCTAGCTGTTAGCGTTTATGTTATGTCATCAATTGCAATTGCATCTTCATATGCGCGCGTAAATGTTATCATTCCTTTTTTTGTCAGTTATTCAGTTCATCAACGTTTTGAATTTTCTATTCTGTAATTTTGACAATTTAAAAAATTTGTTTGTAGCAAATATTTATTTATATCAAGGTGCAGCAAAAAAAATTATTTATTTTCATAAATCATTGCTACATTTTTAAATTTAATACATATAGACATTTTGACAATTTTGAGAATTTTGAAAAAACTATTCACTGTTTTATTTAATCCCACATTTCTACGTTTATTTGAAATAACTTAGTTACCCTTCAATTTTATATACAAAAAAAATTTCACATTGGTAGCACTCGCTCTCTTTATGTAAGTGCTCAACTTAAATAACTATTTATTTAGACGGTGTTGTATATTTATGTTGACAAATGACAGCACAATAATTCAGTGATTCAAGACAGTATTACTGTAAGAGTTTGATTCTGAACTTGGTAACATCGAACATTATATAAATTAGCCATATTTTATTTAAATATGATTTTTGAATTTTTTATGTCATTTTATTTTTAGTTTTTATTAAAACTGTACCACAAAAACTAAAAAAAAGCGTACTAATTCGCAATAGGTATGTATTTGCATAAAATTTTTGTTTTCTTTTTTTTATTTTCAATAATTTTCCTTCCTTTTTTATTTTTAATTTTTATTTTGATGATTTCTCCGAAATAATATGCGCTTAAAGCTATAATAATATATAATCACTAAAAAATCTGTTTTGAAAAAAAAATTAATATAAAAAGGAGGTTTCCTTTCACTTCTTTACTTTTATTTCTTGTGTAAATAAAAAAAATAACAATAAACAAAAAAACTGAAAAAAAATTTGCTAACCCATTCAGTGCATCACCTTTCTCGTAAGAAAAGAGAAAGATATAAGAGCTTAATATGACATTTATATTTATTTATATATGCATATATAAATATTTCTATTTTCAAATTTTTCTGATTTTGTGAATTAGTTTGCTTGTTTTCTGCTGCTCTCCTATTACTCCTATTACTGTTTTATGAACCAGCAACGCAATCTCATATCAAGAAAAAAAATCATTTAAAAATAAAACAATATAGTACATACATACATACAATGTAGTACATTCATAAATTGAATAAAAAAATTTGCTGAAAGAGAAAGAAACATTGGAAGTAAATAAAAAATAGCGCGCTGCGCTCATTACCTATACTATAATCAATTCCAATTTTAATTTTACACATTAGTTTATGGAAATGAAGATTGCTTGCTTATATGCATCATAATTGTTTCAAGTTATGACCATGAATAGGTATTATATGTAATATATGTAAGCACTTTTTTTTTATTCATTTTGGTCTATGCCTACTCTTCCTTGTATTATTTCAATTATTGGGTCCAATAATTCCTATTCCGATTCCGATTATACCAAATACACTTTTTTTATACAGCGATATACTTTTTTTTTAATTTTTATTTTTCATAAATTTAATATTAAAACCAATGTTTTTTTCAATAGCCTAAAAAAATTTAAAGAAAATTATTTTTGTTCAAAAAATTTTGAAAAAATATTCTAAAATTGACATGTTTTTTTATATTTAAGTAGTGAAACTGAGCTTGAAAAGAGTTTAAAAAATATGCTTCTACTAATTCAAAAAATTAGATCCAAATATATTCAAATATTTCTTTTTCTTCAGGTTACATTTCAGAAATTTATATGAAGCTTTTTTTAAGTGGCAACCCTAAAATTTTTACTTATATTATATACTGTACCATCTAAATGTGGTTTATTTACACATATATAGAATAGTTGCATCCAGAATCAAATTGATGAATAGTTTTATACTCTTCTAACATATACCCTTATAAAAAAATTCAATTTCAATTAGCTATGCTATCATAACTGTTCAAGATTATGTAAGTACATACATATGAACATGTAAACACCTTTTTTTTTTAATTACGTGCTAGTATATTTGATTTATATAATATATATATTCATATTCAAGTGTGGATTGTGGAATGAGAATTTCAATTTTGTTTGGTGTTGTTGTTGTTTGTTTTTTTTTGCAAAATTCTTTTATGATATGTTGTATGTATATTGTTACAATTGTATTCAAAAAAATAAATGTTTTCTTTTTTCTCTTTTCTGAGAGCCTAGTAATTCATCGTTTCACCAACGAACTACAAAACCCTAATTTTTTGAAATATTTATTTTTTTATTTTGGCACATTAAAACTCTAAATATAATAAAATATCAAATCCTATATAAATAATAAAACGTCGAATTAAATTTATAATTGCATAATAATAACATTAATAACATATCTATTAGAATTAATAGGACGTCATATTCGTTTTAAGTTTATTGTAAAAATAACTGTAAATTTTATTTTTTCAATTTAAAATTAATGTGGGTGAGTGAGTACCTTTAGTTTTTATCTGAGCAAACCTTATTGATGACAATTCGACAGAGTTTAAATAATTAACCATAAAAGATTCATATTAAAATATTTAGATTTCTTATAATATTTATACCTTTTAAAAAAATTAATACTTTCAAAATTTTTGGATTAATATGACACATTTCAACAAATCGTATTAATCTAGTTCTAGAGGTATACCTCATTAAATTCATCCATTAAAAACATCCATTAAAAACATCCTATCAAATTGACAACATTGTCTTATTAACAATTTTATAGGATGTTTTTTTCTCAATGTACTAAGCTTAATGAAATGGTCCAAGAGTTGTAAATACCCACCCATTTTTGTATTTAAAATTTAGAGTTAGAAACAAAAGTTAAATAAATCCTTTCCAATTTAGAAGCAAAAATTAAAAATATCAGTTCTGTTTAAAAATCAAAAATTGTATAACTCTTATATATATTTCGGTATTATTATTTCAAAACTTTAAAAAGTCCAGTTAGCTTAAATTTAAAAATGTTTCAAAAAAAAATATCTTTGTAGAAAAAGCAAAGGTATCAGACTAACAGTATGGGTTGGAGCTTTTTCACAAATTTTGGGAGTGTTAGTTCAAAATTCGAATACTTACCAAAATAGAAGTCGCGAATTTAGTTATTCCGAAAGAAACTCGGGATGGTGATCAGCTACCACAGAGAAATAAGCTAACATTACTGTACAGGTAAAATAAAGTTACTAATAAAGATAAATTTTTCATTCAGGTCCCCCTTTGTATTTTCGATTATTGGATTATGGATGGATTATTGTTTTCAAACGGTAAAAGCCTTTGTGTCTTAATAAATTCTTAATTATTGTCTTATTTCTTAATTATTATTGATTAATTTTGCAAAGGGTTCCCCACTCTGTATTTTGGTTTGAAATTATTCTTAATAAATTCCTAATTATGAAGCTGTAAGTAAAAGGTGATATCATTAATATAATTTAATTTCTTGTATTGAGTTCTTAAGTGAAAGCTTGTGTTTTTAAGAATCTAGTTGAAATAAAAGTTAAAAGAAAATTAAGAAAAACAAAATTATGTTTTTTTTTTATTTCTCGCTCAATAACCCAAACTACATACTTACTGTAAGACATTTTGAAGAATATAATATGAAAGTATGTACGTGCCAGACATAAATTCAAAAAATTAAAAGACATAAAATACAGTTTCGTTTTCAAAATTTTCTTGATTTCGTCTTCATTTTTGGTTTTTATTTTTATTATAATTTACAATTTTCATAATTTTCTTTCACTTAAATTGGAATTTAATAATTTATTTAAAATTATTATTTTTTTTTCTTTTTTTAGTTTTTATTATCTTTCTATAATTTTTTGTTTCATTAATTTTTTTTTTTTTTTTTTTTTAATATACACAAATTTTCTAGAAGTTTTTTTTTTAAATATTTATCTCTTTTTAAAATTAATTAAATATAATATATAATAATATTTATTTTTCGAAAATTACATTTTGTTTATTTTTTACTAAAACATTTATAGATATCTACTCTCTCATTTTAGTTTTTTTTTTTATTTTTTGTAATTTCAAATAACAGCTAATAATTTTTTAAAACTTATTAATTTTTTTTATGTTGTAATTGTTTTTAAATTTTATATAATTTTTTTTTTGTCATTACATTTTTTTTTTTTTTGTTAATTGTTTTTTAAATGTTCTTTGTATATTTTGATAAATTCTTGATACATGTATAAATTTTCATTTTGTGGTTTCTTTTGTTTATTATTATTGTTACGAAAGAACATTATGTTCATATTTTTTTAATTTAAAATTTTGGAATAATTAATATCAATAAAGAGAATTTAATAGTAATTTCATTTTTAGGATTGTTAAAATATAAAGGGCTTACATAAAAGTCTACATAATGGTATTAGTTTTCGTAGATAAGATGATGAGATTGTACAGAACAATGTTTATTGTCGCGTAAAGTTCTAAGTTCAATAGTTTGGATTGTAAGTTTAGAACAGAAATTGCTCAGTATGATAACATCCATCTACCTACGAATGTACATTAGACAATTTATATAAAATAGTTTGAATAAATATGTAAATTGAAAATAAATTGCAAAGTTCTCAAAATTTAACTTTGAATAAGTAACAATGTTTATTATTGTAAACAGGGCAGTTCAATTATAATGCGCTGATTTGCGATCAAACATTTTAATATATTTCAGCTTCTTTTTGTTCTCGTTCTGAATAAAATAATATCAATTCTAATATAAAAAGAAAAATGATTTATTGCAAAATTCTCAAAATTCGTAAATTTTATAAAATTTCATAAAATTTTTGTAACTTTAAACGTCAAAAGCTTCTTGTAATTTACAATAATTTCTTCAAATGTGATAAAAATTTATGAATCTAATATAAATAAAGAACCAAAAGAACAGGGCCTTTTATAATAAATGCCAATTATTATAAATTGGCCATAATTTAAACTATGTTATATAATAATGATAATAATTGTTAGAAAAATAAATATAATAATAATAATAATAAAAATAATAATAATAATAATAATAATAATAATAATAATAATAATAATAATAATAATAATAATAATAATAATAATAATAATAATAATAATAATAATAATAATAATAATAATAATAATAATAATAATAATAATAATAATAATAATGATAATAATAATAATAATAATAATAATTCTTGTATGTGTAACAATTAATCCTTTATTAGCCACCTTTCTGAATTACAATAGACTACTTTTAAAGTACAATAATTGAAATAGTTATATTTTTAGTTTTTATCAGAATACGAGTTTCAATATAGTTCAATTTACCTTCTTCTATTTTGAAAAAAAAAACCACAAATCCTACAGATTTTAAATTAAAATCTCCATTTGTTATTGATTATTCTCAATTTAAAATTAAAAAAAAAAAACGTACAATTTTTCTAAAAATTAATTTATTTTTATTATTTTTACCATATTTTTTTTTATTGTATACATATATTAATCATAATTTTTAAAATTAGTTTTATAATTTTACAACATTTTCGTAAATATTTTTTTCTTTTTAATTTAAAAATTTATTTATTTTCAACTCAAATAGTTATTTATAAATAAATATATCGATATATATGTATTATATATGTATATATATATATACGAATGTATGTAAATATATTATTTTGCCATTAAAAAATCTTCTAAAACGAGATTTTCTTTTATTTCTTTACTATTATTTTCAATTAAATTAAATTTGTTTTTACATAGCTATATACTTAGAAAATTATTTTTGATATTTCCCGTTTTTATGAAATATGTCTTGTTCATTGTTGTTTTCATAATATTTTCTACTTTATTTACAATTAAAGGGCAAAATTAAGAACAGTTTTTAATTAAAAATTTTAATTTCCAAAAAACAAATTTATTTATTTTAATTCAATTGTAATAATTATTATTTGTAATAATATTAAATATTATATTTAATTATTATTAAATATTATATTTAATTATTATTAAATATTATATTTAATTATTATTAAATATTATATTTAATTATTATTAAATATTATATTTAATTATTATTAAATATTATATTTAATTATTATTAAATATTATATTTAATTGTAATAATTTGTTGTTAAAATAACAACACGTTATATAAAAGAAAATGAATTCGTTGAAAGTGCACAAATACAGTTACAATTTCACTATAAATACAAGGTTTTTTCTAAAATTAATATTAACGTTCATATTTTCTGACAAACCATTAAATTGGCACTTACAACATTTTATTTTTCTACAAACAAGAAATTATCATTTTTGAATTGAAAATTATGTTTTACAAAAAAAATTACTTTTTAGAAATAAGCTCAGGTTTTTTGCTTTTGTCATTATCTCCTTCATGCGCTTATAGCTTATGGACTAAAATGGACCCCTGTCATAATTTTTTTTTGTTATTTTGACGTTTTAAAAATTTTGCTTTTATTTATTGCTCAAAATTAGTTGCGAATATAATTTTGGGATTATTAAAATAAAATAGGACTGTTATCATGAAGGTGACTAATAAAATGTCGTAGTCGATATCAAAATTATTCTAGGTGATCCAGCCGTCCGTATATCCATTAAAAAAGTTTATGGCGCAATAATTACTACATTATAACAACCTATTCGACTTCTAGGAAGTTTTATGATTAGAATTCAATAAATATAAAATTAAGAAATGTTTTCTGCATAAGCTTATAACATGATAGATTCTTGAACAAGCACGTAAAGCGTATTGTTAGTAGTATTGATTCTCCCGAACACATTAAACACGGTTTTCTGCGACTGTTCGGGCTTATCAAAAAACATATGAGAATATTTTTTTGATAACTTGATATAAATTACAAAGAAGTATACCAATTCTGGATTTTTGACGTGTAGTGGACTTGCAAAAAGGGTTATGGTTCGATTTACATTGATATCTATTAGGTCAAAAATTATTAGAATTGAATAATTAGTTTTGGAAATATGAAACAATTTAGTTAATACTGATAACTAATATCTGCTGAGCAACTTTAATCAATTTAACTAAGTTTGGTCTTATGCTAAGGACAATCATTAATATCACTAATTGGATAATGGGATTGTGTCTTAGATACCTAGCAATCTTTTTTCGGAACTGATTTTCTAAACTATTCGTAATCAATCTTCTTAAAATTTTTAATATAAAAAAATAATTTGACAAACCAGTTTCATTTGTGAGTATAGCCGTTCAGTCTACAACATTTTTTAAATGAATTTTGACTTTCAGTTTTTCTTCACAAATTAAAAAACAATGTTTTTTATTCTTTAATCAACATCGCTCGATCAAAGAAGTTTAAAATTAATTAATTTAATTAAATAATCAAAATAATAATGGCCAATTCAAAATTGATAATTTTCTTCAAACAAAATAAAAAAAAAATTATATTTTAAAACGATTAAATATGGCTGTGTATTCTAAATTATTATAATTTTTTTTATCTATTTTTAAAAATTAAAAAGAAAAATAGTGAAGTCTTCTGGAAGACATTTTCTATAAAATAAAATTTAAATAAGAATTTGTTAGATTTTCTAATCTTCTATAAATATCTACATAAAAATATTTTAATATTATGTATATCAAAACCAATATTATTTCCTATATAAATATTAATTTTATATTATAGATAAAATAAATAAAAAATAAATATTGTTCACATTGTAAACAATGAATGATATTTTAATATAATAATAAAATTAAACATTTTATTTATTAATTATTTTAATAATATAATTTAATTTTTTTTTTCTTTTTTGTTAATAAATAATTTCTAACATTTTTTTTTTCTTTTAAATACAAATTCTATCTAAATTATTTTTTAATTATTATAATTTATTTTTATAATTAATTTTTATAATTTATTAAATTATTAATAATTTTCATAAGTTCAAGTATATGTGTTGATGGATGTCTATCCCTGATTATTTCTAAAATGGAAATATTGTTTTTTTTCTTATTTTAAATATTTACTTAATTTATTTTATTTAATTGCACATTCCAAAATCGAAATTTTATGCATATTTATATTATTATTAGAAAATAAATAGTTTTCTAAGCTCAAACCGGTCAAGATCATCACATTAAATTTACTAGTTTATTATGTATTATGAATTTGTTTTGTTTTTTTTTATATTTTGTTCAAAATATTTTTGTTGTTGTTTTGTTGTTTTTATTTTTATAATTAAGATATTTTAAATCGTAAGTATAATATAAATGAAAATAAAAAGATGTTAAATAAAAATTTATAAATGAAACATTAAAAAAGTGATGTCTTTCGAAATCTTGATATTGTCTCAAAAATTTAATTTGTAAAATTATAATCGCTTTTTCCATTATAAAGTGTCTGTTAGAAATTAAAGCTTAATTTAATTAAGCTTAAATTAAGTAATTTATTCATTTTTGAATAAAACGGAAGTGCTACGAAAGCTAACGTCCAAAAAATATTGTGTCTCAAAACCTTGGTTGTTTCGTAAACTTTGAACAACCAATGATTATAATAAAAACTAGGAGCCCCTGTTGGTTGATTATAGTTCAAGTTATAGCCAAATTTAATGTTTTTAAAAGAACATGCATTTTGCATGGACTGAAATAGACTCTTCATTAGTAAACACTCATGTATTAATGAAAAGGCTATGAAATTAGTATTAGATAAAAAGAATAAGCATTCCTAATTTATCTTGACCCTGGGAATACCCTTAATTATTCCAAAATAATTTAGTTATTCTTAAAACTGTTTTCACTGTGAAATTCGTAGCTAACTTTTACTAATTAGGCCTTATTTTTAAATATAATATATTACATATAATATATGTTACATTTTAGTAAAAGAGGATGCAAAAAATGGAGTTAGCCATGAAAATTTATACGGATCTAAAGACGACACAAGTACTGAGTTGATTCCAATAATGAAAAAGAAAATTATGATAATTCTGATAAAAACAATAAAAATAACAATGATTATAATTAGAATAATGTGTTAATAGTATTATTATATAAATAATAAAATGAAAATTGATATATTAATAAAAAAAAATATAATAACAATAATATAATAATAATAACAATGATAATATTATTTCCGAAAGTATATCATTATTAATTTGGAAAATAATAGTGTTTTAACGAAACAATTTTCCGACTTCATGCATCTTTTTTCATTAAACATTATAGCTCTAATTATAGTAGTCATATGATATCATATTTGTTAAATTAATGTTCGATATGATTTTATACAATCATAACCAATCATAACCTTAACTACAATTGTTAAGCCTAGGTAGGTAGGTAGGTAGAAGTGGCCATTCCAGTTACTTCTGAAAAACCAATTAGCACTTAATTGTGCCTTTTTGATACCACGACTTGAGTGACCTATTTCATGTTGTCAGTTGTTATAGGTGGGCGTTCTCTTATCTTCACTCTCCCCAGGGACTCAGTACTAGAGCCACCCTGTGAGATTAAGAAGGTTGATCAGATCTCCTATTTTGCTTTCCGCAATAAAACCTATATTGCTGGGGAAAGCTTCACCTAAAATCCGGAGTCTGACTCTAGCTAATGCTGGACATCTGCAAATGAAGTGTTGAAGAGTTTCTGCCTCATCCTCAGCCTTGCAATTGCGACAGTGGAGATTGGAAGGAATACCTAGCTTGGCAGCGTGGCTTCCTATTGGCCAGTGACCCGTACTGATGGCTACTACTCTTGCTATATCTGTGCGGGATCTGGTTAAGAGTTGTTTGGTTTTATTAATATTATACGCGGGCCACGTTTTCCTCGAGAGGTCGCACAGGCATTTAGTCCATGTCACCTTTCAGTCGCTCTGGCCCGAAAGTATGAATGGATGCGCTCCTTGACGACTCTCATTGGACAGTGAATGTCTTCCTCAAGGGACCTGTCGAGATTGGAACCTTGCCTTGCCAGTTCATCGGCTCTCTCATTTCCATCAATGTTGCTGTGACCAGGAACCCATAGTAGAGAGATCGAGAACCGCTTATCTAAGTTTCCAATTTCGTTTCGGCATTGTTCCACCAGCTTAGAACAGATAGTGTCCGCCACCAAAGCTTTGATAGCGGCTTGACTATCCGTGAAAATGGTGACTTTTGTTTTGGTCGTATGAATGTTATTAAGGGTTTTAAGCACTTCCCTAATTGCAAGCAGCTCTGCTTGAAAGACACTAGCGTATTTAGGGAGACCATAAGATTTTGATATTTCTAGATCTTCTGAGAAAATTCCTGCACCTACTCCGCAGTTCATTTTAGACCCATCAGTGAAAATTCCTATATCATTTTCCCTTTTCTTCAAACCACGCTTCCAATCGGCCCTGGCAGGAAAACCTACTTTAGGCTTTTTGTTTAAGTTCAGTTTAGGGGTGATATAATCGGTTGTGCTTGGTAGCAGTTCATTTGGAAACTGACTTATGATATTCCCGTGGCCATATGGTCTGGAATACCAGAAGCCAGTTTCTCTTAGTCTGACTGCATTGCAGGACGCAACGTATTTTATGTACAAATCGGGAGGAAGGAGATTAAGGATCACATTTAAAGCATCAGTAGGGCACGATCGCAAAGCACCTGTGATTCCAATTTTTATTTGTTTATTTATTTATTCAACCACAACACCACAACACCACAGTTGTGTACATCCATAGTAACATCATCGGTTTGAGTCCCCACCTCTTACCAAAGGTTTTACTGCATGTGTATAAAGCTATACTTGCTTTCTTGATTCTATTTTCTATGTTTAGTTTCCAGCTGAGCTTAGTATCAAGTATGATTCCTAAGTATTTGGCACTATTAGTGAGTGTGAGTGTTTGACCGTTTAGCTTCGGGAGATTAAAGGTTGGTATCTTAGTTTTTGTGGTAAAGAGCATCATCTCCGTTTTGGCGGAATTAACACATAGACCGCAGCTTGTAGCCCATGTACTAATCCTACCGAGAGCGCGTTCCATGATTTCACTGATCACGGAGAGATAGATTCCCGATACCAGAACAACTAAATCATCTGCATACGCAACCACTTTGATCCCGTCTTTTTCAAGGTTTAGTAAAATTTTATCTATGACTAATAACCAGAGTAACGGAGAGATGACACCTCCCTGGGGTGTTCCTCTATTTACATTTTTGGTTGAACTTGATTGTCCCATATTTGCTTGGATGACTCTCGATTCAAGCATGGATACAATCCACTGACTAAGGCATGTTTCGACACCTAAGTCGATTTAGAAGTTATAGGCTAGAATTTTTAATGGTTTCAGTTCGAACATTATTGAAAGCTCCTTCAATATCTATGAACGTGGCTAAAGTATATTGTTTGTAGTGAATGATCTTTTCTATCGTACGCACTACCTTGTGAAGAGCCGTATCGGTTGATCTTCCTTTGAGGTAGGCATGCTGAGATTTGGATAGGCGCATCATGTCCATTTTCGATCTAATATGGTAATCCAAAATGCGTTCGAGGGTCTTAAGTACAAAGGACGATAGACTGATCGGTCTATAGTCCTTGGCAAATTCGTGACCTCTCTTGCCCGCCTTGGGAATAAATACTACAGGAACATGTTTCCATGCTTCGGGTACATGATTACGTGCAATACAATTTTTGAAGATTGTCACCAACCATGGGGCTACTTTATCTTGCAACTTTTGGAGCATAATGGGCAGTATGCCGTCAAGGCCAGGTGACTTATACGGAAAGAAGTTATTTATGGCCCATTTAATTTTCTCCTCCGTGATAATGGATGACAATTCATTAAAGGATGTGGAACCCAGATCATCAGGAATTGCAGATTGGATAAATTGGTTTCCGCATCCTGGAAAGTGTGTGTTTAATAAAAGCTCCAAGGATTCTTCGCTAGACTCCGTCCAAGTACCTTCCATTCTTTTAATATAAGAGGAATTGGAATGGACTTTGGATAGTATCCTTCCCAGTCTTGCAGAGTCCCGGGTACTTTCAATTGATTGACAGTAATCCATCCAAGATAGGGTCTTCGCTTTCCTAATGGATTTTTTATAGAGTTTTAGACAGTTTTTGTATGGCTGCCAGAACTTGTGTTTGTGGCAGATATTGAAGATTACTCTAGTCATTTTCCTAAGATTAGACAAGTCTTCATTCCACCAAGGAGGGAAAGTTTTCTTGCTGTATCTGATTGGACACGAGACTTTGAAAGCAACATTCATTGCTTTCTGGAAAGTTTTAACCTTATGATCAATTTCTAAGGTTGACTGTACTTCCAAGTCAGGTATTTGGCGTAGTTTTGATTGGAATATTGTTAAGCCTAATATAATCAAAACGCCAAAACCAAAATTTAAAAGAAGTCAAAAAAAAATTATAAAAAATATTTTTTTTTTTATTTTGGGTTTTGAATAAAGTTTTTAGTTAAAAAACGAAAGTTTCCCTTTAGCTTACAAGATTATTTTTTATTTATTTACAATGCTGTCAAAATTACTTATGATTACTTATAATTTGTACGCTTCTTCTCCTATACTTATGACTTAACGAATGATTTTGCAAAGACAACGAATGATAGTTTATGACTACTACAGTTGATTACAATGAATTACGTTGACATTAAATGTCATGTTGGCGTACAAAATATGATAACTTATGACTATTATAGTTAAGGATTATGCAACTCGTTCTAATTTCAATTGTATTTTTTGACAATATAAATTATCACATCGTAATCAGTGACGTAAAACTTACGTCATCTCTGGAATTATGAAAAAAAAAAAATTTTGTTTTATTAAGTCTCCAGTAGTTTTGGTAGATTTAAATTTTTTACTTTTTTCAATTATTTTTCCGTTATTATTTGTAGTATGATTACAAGTTAAGTAAATTATTTATCTATAGGAAAGACTACACAATTTCTAAAAGCTTGTCACAGAATTGTATCGTTTCATTCTTTCAATATGAAAACAAATACATTTTATTAAGAGTTAATATTTTTAAAAATTTTCGTATATTTTATGTAATATTTTTATTGTTTATGATTAAAGCAACAATAATAACGATATGGTGAAGCTTCAAACAAGTATAAGCAAACATGTATGATTTTCTATAGTGATTAAGACTGTATAATGAATCCTATTACAATTTAAGAATTAGTGTATCTAAAATTATTTAATTTTATTGCCTTTTTATGAGTTTTGTTCACCCAATAACATCAGCAAAATTCATGTAGGACTATATTCATACCACATTTGAAAAAGAAAATAGCTTTTTCGTTACATTACGATAAGGCATCATTTTACAAAGAAATTGGTATTCTGATAAACGAATGATATGATATTCTCTAACAGCGTTTATCAACCTTATTTACCTTGCGACCCATAAAATATGAGCAAAAGATTACTCGACCCATTCTGAGATGTCTTATATAAAATTAATGAAACAAACGTTACAGTAACGCTTACAGTAAACGCTTATTTACTGTTGACATTCGTTTACCAGCTTATTAATTCTTGCTTCAATAGATTTACTTAATACTATTCTTACAGTAGCATCCACGTCTTCAAGTCGATTTCTGTATTTATTTTTGGTACCGACTAATGCAGTAAATCCAGTTTCTACTAAATATGTAGTTGCAAAGAGAAGAAGTTTTTTTATCACTTTTTCACTCAATATCGGATATTCATTTCGTATTTGGATCCAAAATTTGTTCAATTTTTTTTGGTTATTGAACTGCAATTGCAGCGTTTTATCGCAAGACAATTAATTTTTCTTCCTCAGACGAAAATAATAAATTGTTTTCAGTTTCTAAAAACGGATTTCGCATCCACATATTACCCAATCTGATATCATTAGAAGACGGAAAATATATAAGAAATTTTTTTAAGTGCTCTTGTATCATGCAATTTATACATTCAATTTCTACGTAAGTTAATATTTTCTCTTCTATCGTTTGATAATAACATGGAAACACTTCGTATTTTGACTTTTTAACTCGATCTATCCAGACATCAATTTTTTGATAAAGGCTTCTGTTTTGTTATTGCATGTAAAAAGATTTATTTTAAGAAAAGATTGATAAATTCAATTCATTTGGTAATCAAAATATATCAGCCAGATAAGCAGTTTTAGCAAGCCACGTTTTACAACTGAAATTTTCCGTTTGATGTGATTTTTGTTCGTTTAAAAAATTTTCAATTTCTACTCTTAGGTCGAAAAACCGTTTGAGCACTTTACCCCTCGAAAGCCGTCGTATGTTCGAATGTAATAATAAATTTTTATGCTCTGAATCCATTTCTTCACACATAAGCGAAAAATACGAGTCTTGACGGAACTATTCCGTATTCGTATTTTTACACAATCATTTAAAACTGTATGTAAATCTTCACTCATATTTTTGGCAGCCACTATTGTTCTCTGTGAAGAACGCAGTGAGTTTTAATGACATCTCTATATGAAATTTGCTGTATTCGACTAATTACACCTTTATGTATTCCTACCATTGCTGCTGCACCGTCAGCGCGAAATACCTATTCACTTATTCCAAGGAATATTTTTTGTTCAAAATATGAATTTATACTTTCAAAAATTTGATCAGACGTTGTGAACGATAGCATAATTTTGAAAAGCATAAAACTTCTTCTTGTATATTTTCTAACTTAAAATCAATATAACTCGGATAAACTAATAATATAGCATTACTAGATACATCTGTCGATTCATCTATAATTATATTACCTAATGTGGTGACTCTATTAATTTTTCAATTAATTACATTTCTATGTATTTAGAAATAGCTTTTATTCGTCGGCTTACGGTATCATTAGACATATAGGAATATTGTTAATTTTTGCAGCACATTCTTCACCAAACATTTCAACACAAATATCTTTAAAACATGGCTTTAATAATACTTTCCAGTGGTATAAGCTTTTTTTGATTTAGCTATATGTAAAGATGGCAAAAATGAACATTTTAAAGTTTTTTTATCTGCTGCCACAAAATTAGTCAAAATCAATATGTCCGTTTTTAATTCATTACGCGTTCTTATCAAAAAAATCAATTGATTTGTCCTTATAACTGTTATGATTTGTTTCCAAATGCCTTCAAAGTTTAAATGACAAATTGGTCAATACATTTCGACGAAAAACACATTGTGGTAAATCAATTTCATTTTTTTTTTATATAAAGGTAAACCGTACCGTAATTCAAAAAATTTTCTTGATATTACCTTTATCCATCCTTGCGCGTTTTGCTGTTTTTTCTATACTAGACGAAGTATCTACTAGGAACTGCTAAATTTATATTTGACGATTCCAAATAGTGAAATATGTTTTTAAAATTATATGAATGTGAATAGATAGATAAATTAGAGAAAATAAAACATTATATTAATTTTATTTGTAAAACAAAATGATGCATTAATTTTGCAAAAGCATGTTTTATTTTTACGTATAAGAAACGACCCATTTTAAATAATTCGACCGATGGGTTGAGAAAAACTGGCATCATTGAACAGTGAATCTCTTAAATTTATATTGAAGTAAAAACTATAATACAATAGTTTTGTAACATCTTTGATTGAAGCTTTGATTTTATTATTATAGTCTTTCGTATACAATTTTTGTTGCTATTCAGTCGGCTGATATTTATTTTAAGGAAAATTTCAACTTCAACAAAAAAAGATTTAATAATTAATATTAAATAAAAATATATAAAAAATTGACATTAATTCAATCAAATTTTATATTAATATTGTAAGTTTATTCTTTCTCATTCACTATCTATCACAAAATTTTGCCTTTTATTGATAGCTAGAATATAAAATTTATTCTCAGAATGCAAAGTAAATCGAAACGTTGGAAAAAATACCGATTAGTATATTGCTATATACATTTGCAAAAATTTTAGCTACGTAGCACTTTATTCCGTTACGTATCGAATAATTCACTTCTCAGAATATGGTGTATAGTAATTGTATCTGTTAATTATTATCAACATTGTTTTGTAACGTCATCCGTGTGGCATATGGCGAAAAAATTCTATTAAAAACGTTAAATATAAATAAATGTGGTTTGTTTATTGAAATCTGATATTTAGGAAATCTAAAGTAAAAAAGGAAAGTAATATTAATATTAAGAGCAAAAGAATTATTTATTTTATTTATGTATAATTTAAATGAGTTAGTTACATAAGAAGCAATATAATTTATTTAAAATTAATAGAAAAATATTTTTAAATAAAATCAATAATTAAATTTGCACTCAAACAAGAAACATTATAATTATTCACTATACATATAGCATTTATAACTTTGCCCATATTTTTTTGCTAGAGATCAGCAGACACTGTCTAAAAAGTAGTAATTAGCTTTGGATAAGCTAATTTTACAGGTTAAGAACATATTATGTATTTTACTTAATATGATCAACCTAATATCGCTACATTGTGTATAATAAAAATTTGTAAATCAAAGTTTCAGAAATTTTGTTTTGAAAGTTCGTTAACGCCACAAACTACATATATAGGGACCAACCGATATCACAGAGAATTAAATAAAATAATTTAAATTAAAAGTGATTATTTAATAAAAAAAAATTCTATTTCATATTATTCTAAATTTGAAATTAAAATATTTAAAATATCTTTATTATATTAAAATAATTAATTAATTTAATTTAATATTCAATAAACTGAGTAAATAATTTATTTATACTAAATAATTATTATTATCATCCGAATCAGTTCTAATTATAATTTTTTTTTCTTTTTTATTTAATTTTTTTATTTTTTTTTAATTTCAACTTTTCAAATTCATATTTTAATTTATTATTAAATTTATTCTTTTAATAATTTCATGTATGTTTATTATTATGTGTATACATAATACCTATTTTCCATTAATTTTGAATTTTGAATCTATACATTCGTTTTTATAGTTTTTTTGTTTCTAATACAACAATAACATCAGAAGACAATAAGAAAGAGATAGAAATATTTAATAATTAGAAATTTAAAATTTGAAAATCTATTTTTAACATTCTTTTTTTTTTTTTTTTATTAGTGTTTTACAATGATTTATGCTACTTTTATACAATGTATGTATGAATGTGTGTATATATTTATATAATAAACATTTTGGTAACAATAGTATTCTGTGTTTTATGTCATAATTTTGTAAAATTCTAAGTAGACTTTAATATGGAATTATACAAACTGTTTCAGAAAATGAAAATAGTGCAGGAAAGAAAGTAGTTGTGACAGTAATAAATTTATCCCTTTCAGACTTCTTCTTAAGCGATTGTTGCTCAAAATGCTTCTATACTATAGATATTTCGATTTAAAACTGAAAAGCATTGATCTTTTGGTGGGTCTGAAAGGGCTATATATAAAAATATTTTATGACAGTTTGACAGTGTTTTAGAATTACATTCCATCAATTTGGATGAAAATAGCCGAAGTGAATCTCTAATAAAGAATATAACGTAACTGAAGATACCGAGTACAGATCGGATATAGTGGACGAAGTCTACCTCCAAATAAAGCTACACCAAAGGGATTGTTCGATATTAAAAAATTATATCTCATTAATTTATAGTAAAATTATAATATGGCTGTTATAACAGATGCGAAACTTATGGCAGACCCGCTTGTAAAAATTTTCGCAGCTACATTACCAGCAACAACAACCCTCAACCTGCAAAAGTTCTAAAGGATCTGGATTCAAACAAATCTAATGGGACTGATAATATCCCCCATAGTCGTGTTGTGCAAACATCCTATCTAGAACACTGAGTAAACTTTGCCATACATCGTACGTTTCTGGTATTTACACATCTTCATCGAAAATAGCTCACATCCACAAAAAGGGTACCCCAACAATCCCTCTAATTATCTCCCAATTGTTTTGATTTTAGTATTATCAAAAGAGATCAAATGATCTTTAACTTTCAACTCAAAAAATATTTAGAGAGCTAGAGTCTTATAAATGACTGGCAATATGGAATTAGGTCGAAAAGGTCAAGTGGTGATATTGGGTACTTTATACTGGAAAAATGGCACCGACGAATAGGAAAAATACCCAGAAGCCAAAACCTTGATATATCCAAAGCTTTTGATCGTGTCTGGCATGCTGCATTACTAGAAAAACTAGAAGCAATTGGGCTGGAAACATTTTCAGTACATAGATTGAAAATTTCATTCCAAACCGTTCAATACAAATTGTATTGGATTGATTTTATATCTCTCCAACAGCCAACAGTAGTTCAAATAGTTTTATGTGTTCTCACAAGCATATTATATCTTGGAAGCTTTGAAGAGATGGGTAAATAAATATCTTTTAACTTGTCTGTACATTTTGGCACTAGTTTTTCAATCCTATAATTCCTTTCTAATTTTGTTTGTTATTCTTAACTATCCTTTTTTTTCTTTCAGTTAGGGTGCTTTTCCGATTATTTTAGCCTAAAATAAAAAATAAAAAAAATATTGAAACTCTCTTTGCTCCTTCTGTCATACATTTGGAAATGACCAATTTGTTCATAGTGCTTATTGAGCCAGCTTTTCTGATTCACTAGTGCGTGAAGTTGATCTAAATGAGATTTAATAAAAATGACTGTAACACATTTTTCTGTTGTGCTGCAATGGATAGTTAAATAGCAATTTGTGATTTGGGGTTGCGATAGTGATGGTTAGTTGTTGTTGTCATTCTCGTTCAAATGGAATTTACTAATTTAAATTGAATTATGAAAATAAATCTCTATTGTTGCACCAATGACTTTGTAATTAATTTTTATAATCTTTTTTTTTTTTTTACCTTTGTGGCTGAATATTTTAAATATTCTAATCATTTCTTGCAGGATATTGATCATTTAGCTAACCTTGAATATACTATTCTATTGCAAAAAAGTTGATTAACATCTTGCTTTTTGTTATAGGTCCGACCCAGTACTGTCATAATGATTTATCGTTTTATTTCTCTCATCTTAACTAAATGTCTCAGTAGATGAAAGTTAAAATCCAAGCTATTATAGGCTATCTTTATGCACTGTGTCATTATCTATACAACATTTATCATTGTGGGAAATGTAAAGGTGAGCCAACTGTTAAGTAATAGAACTAGTAATTGGAAAATTGAATGTTAATCAATGTTTTCTTTACCTAAGTGTATTATATCACTTTGAAATAATGTTTGATAAAGTTTTGGGTGTTTTTAACTTTTTGTACACCTATTTCGTAGCGCCACATTATACAATTAATAGGTTGTGGTAACAAATGCTTTTATTCAAAAAGAGTGAACGTTTTAGAATACCTTTTTTGTGATATTTATGACATTCTTTATGACATTTTATTACCCTCTTTATGACAAATGTTTTTACCCTACCCTGCTAAATATGAACCGCTTTTAATTTGCTTCGTAAAATTCTTGTTTTTATTCAATAAAAATTCATAATTTTATTTTTAAATATTTAATTATTAAATAGCTATTATTTAATTTTTTTTTGTCTTAAAGATTTTGTTAGATTATATTTTGGAAAACTCATTTGACTAACAAACAAAAAAAAGAAAAGAAATTGTAAATTAGAAGTTGTAATCTTAATTCTAATAAAATCAAAAAAAATGTCATCCTAAAAAACGGTTTTATAAAAATAAATTTTCCTATAATCCTTGCGGATTTGGAAATGAAATTATTTTGCTTCATCAAAAATTCAATTAAATTATTCGAAAGTCATGTTATTAAAATGGAAACCAATTTTGGCTTGTGTCATTTGAATTAAATATTTTTTTTATTATTATTGTGTACCAAAACACTCTAATTATCATTAAAATACATAACGACTAATAGTTCGAATATGTCAATCAAATTTCAATTAACGTATTTATATAGCAAATTCGAATGATATTTACCCTTTCTTGAATCATGTATCTTACATATTACTTTTCTCTGACATTAATGACTACAATGCCATCAAAAAAATATCGCTTGAGTTCGTGTTTGGTTTAAGTTCGGATTTTAAAGATTTTGGTTTCATGGTTAACTTTCAAAATAATTTTTAAATTATTAGCTTTTAATTTTTGATTTACAATGTATATCTACATACTTATTTTGTTAACTGTTTAACTATATAATATAATTTTTATTCTCCTTTGTTTATTTTTACATTAATATTCAAAAGTTATATAGAATATATACTATTAAATTTTTTAATCATAAATCTAGGTAGGAGCATAGATATTTGAAAACAATTTTTAAAATTTTATTGGAAGTTATTAATAAATATACCAAGTTAATAATATAAATTGTGGTGAGTATGGTGAATTAAAAATTTGTTAAAAAACAAATTGGAAACATTCATGATTTTTTGAAATTTGGAAGTTTTTTATAGATTAACTAGCAAAGTCACCCGAAATTTGTCAGGGTCCAAAACAAAATGTATAAAATTTAGTTAAAGCTTGATTTATGAACGACAAATATATTATATGAGGTTTACTTTCACTATAAAGTTCTTCTAACCCAGTAAAAATTTTGGAAAATGGTAAAATACTTGTTTGTTTATTTTTGAGAAAGTACCTGATTACCGTTCAAACCAGTTCGAATTTTTGAAAAAGCGGTAAAAGGCTTTATTTTTTTTTATGCTCTGGAAGGTAACTTAGGTGTAGAATATCCATTTCGTGCTGAATTAAATACGGTACTGCAAGTTCATAGAATATCTATTTTTGATAATAACAAATTTTCGTGTCAATATCATCTTTAGTCAAAGCAGCCCCAATTTTTGAAAACGACAAAAGACGTGTTTGTTTTCAAAAACTACGTACACAAATACCTCGATATGCGGGACATCATTGCACCTGATGTTTCACAGTTACAACCTTTTTAATTGTTCCTTTATTTCTTTATACGACTTTAAATGTCAGCCGTTAAGTTAGGTACATTTGAAAAATTGTAGCTAAAGGGTGATAAACTTGAATTTTACAGCGTTTTTATAGCATTTACGTTACATATTCTTTTCGAAAAAAAATTAAAATTAATGAATGCAGAAGTAAATACATATGTACATATTTTTCTGTTTCCTTTCGTATATATTACATTGCATAAATATGTATGTACATATGCTACTTTCTCTAAGACCTACAATTCTTTTATTAGCTGCATATCGAAGTATTGTGTAGATATTAATGTCATAGAACTATCAAAACTGTCAAAAAATTTTCACTGGACCGAGTTATTTGCTATTACATGCATTTATATAATAATAAATGATTCGTTATACGGCATTTCGCTTTGCGGCCAATTTCTATGGAACGAGCAATTGCCGTATATCGAGGTATTAGTGTACTTAGAGACTTTCAGATGTGCAAAATCTAGGCTTTAGTTTTTGAAAAATTTCTGATGGGCATTAGGACTTGTATGGTATAGTCACCCGAAAAAGCCCGAATTTTGACAAACTGTAAAATAAGTGTTTAGTTATTTTTAATAGGTTACCTATGTATAAATTTTCATGCCAGTAGCACAATTGGTTTTTAAAACAGTCATAATGAGTCTTAGAAGTTGTATGGCAGCCTCGACCTGTCATCTGATAGCTTTGTATCTCGTATGTCTTTATATTTAAAACTGTGAGCGTGTATACCGAATAAAGAAACAAAAAAACAAGCTTTCTTTTTTGTAAGTAGGTACATATATAGATTTTATTATGAATATTGTTTTTGCGACAACGATATTTAAGACATTTCGTTATTGTACACGTCGATATTAAAATATTTAAAATCTAGAGTGATTCTTCTTAACTATAGGAAACTCCTTAATAATATAAAAGTTTTGTAATTTTGAATTTTTGTTAATAGTTATCTCACATGCTTCACAAAGCTTAAAATATATTCAATCAAACTCTGTTATTCACTTTTCATTGTTCTCAGTTAGTGCAATTTTTCTCTTTACTGTAAATTATACTTAAATTAATTTATGGTTAATTAATTAGAAAAAAACAAGCTGGTTTATATTTTAAACATTATTTTCTCTTTTTTCGATTACAATACAGCTATTTAGAGTGTAGAGAGTTATATTGGAGCTGATTACGCATTCAATTCTTCAGCATTTTCAGTCAGTTTTAATTGAAGACTCACATATTTTTTGTTATTATGCTCAAAATGAGGCGAATAAAAAATAATTTAAACAATTTAAATTTTTATCACTTATTTCAATTGTTGTTATTGCTATTTTTATTGTAATTGTTGTGGCCAATGTTAAAGAGCGTCAGTTAAAACCTATAACATAAAGGTTTTCTGTACTGAAACACTGACTGAATAACTGAGCGTGTACTCAACACCATTCGATGTGGTGTAAATGAAAATTGAGAGAAAATTCAAAATGAAGTTGGTTGAGTGGAGTATATTGATAATCTCAATCTCAAAAGAGGGGAGTGTATTGAGTTAATAAAATTCCGACTCAAATATAATAAATTACCCCAATTTCTAAAACGATAATTTAAGTTTAGAAATATGTTATTTGTTTTGTCAAAGTAAAATTCATGATATTTGTTAAAAAGAAAATATTGTAACATTCGATATTTAAGTAAAGCGGGTGATAATTTTAAAGAACTTTAGTATAAATTTAATAACATAAAATAATGTTGAGCGGCTTCGGACTCATTTGTTAACTAATAACACTTTTGAAACTTGCGAAAATGTTATTTAAAAGTTTATTTCAAAGAAAATGAACATTTGGTTTTAAATGTTGGTCACCCAGGTTCTCAAGTTTTATCTTTACCTTTAATTATAGTTAGTTCAATTCATATTTACTTTTATTTTTACATTCCACATTCCCTTATATCCCAATTTTAATTTGTTTTCTTAAATCTATGAGTAACATTTGGAGGTGAAGACATTGGTATAAATAAAACTATAATTTAAAAAATTATTCGGGAAGCCATTTTTCTAAAAGTACAACGTATAATCGCTGACTAAAATTTCACGACTGCACTTGATGAAGAAATGAGAAAATCTAGTCGGATAATGGCAATCATAATGTATGGAAATATCTGCAGAAGTTGAATAAATTCTTCTTCTTCCAAATCTAGTTTCCTTTTTCTTGTTTTGGCTTTCTTTCTATTTCTGCGCTTAATAAATTTTCAAATATATCGTCCATTTTTAAAAACTATCCGGAAAACTGGTTTTTTTTAGACAACGTCTGTCTGTACTGAGTCTGTTTTAATTTTATCGGCATTTTTTTTTTATTCACTGCAAACTGAATTTTCTGTAAAAGCGACTGAGTAAATTTTCGTACTCAATTTTTGTTCACAGGACCACCATTGTCTGTTATCTCGTTTGACAAAATATTTTAATAAAATTTATGCGTTATGTTTAATTAATTTGTAGAATATAACTTTACAAAAAAAACAATAAATTGGAATTTTTATGAAATATGTTGACAATGCCTATTTGTACTCGGGCCAACTTTCATCACTTTTTTCCTTTCGTTTCATTCCCCCTTTTCTATAAACTAATTTTGCTAATAGAAAGGGGGGAATGAAACGAAAGGAAAAAAGTGATGAAAGTTGACCGGTGTAGAAGTAGGCAATGGGCCTAACCCGATGATTCAACTTTCAACATAATTATGCTTACTTCCAGACGATTCATCAAAAACGAGTATCACTTTTATATTTGTGTGTAAATATTTTATTTGAAAAAAAAATTTGAAGCAAGCAGTACAAAAGTAAAATATTTATTTATCGGTACTTTTACGTATGTATGTCCTTAAAATACATTTTTGTTGTGTATTTGACGACATTATTTAATAATTTAATGTAATTTGTACAAGTAGGTTTGAAATTATATGTAAAAGATATTTTTGAAGTTTATAAAAAAAATTTTTATTGAAAGGTAAGTTTTGTTTGTATTAGTAGATTCTCTCGTTCACCAGTTAAAATTTTGTTAACAAAGTGATGAACGAAAATGGCTGCCGCAAATTTAATTTATAGAAAAGGGGGAATGAAACGAAAGGAAACAAGAGTTGAGAATTCACTCGTGTGTAACTAGGCAATCGATTTAATATAAAACATTTATTTTTGTATTGCCAAACATAAATATGTACTTCTTAATAAAGGTCTTGGCATGGTTTACTTGTGATGTTATGTACTTATATACAATTTCCATATTTGGTTTGAGGATGTTTTTTCAGTCCAACAATTTATTTTTAAGCCATTATAAATTATTAACAAATTAGTATTGGTTTTACTATACCATTTTGTAGTCAGTAGGTTGTTTTTTTATTTAGGTATCACAATTTTCAAGATAAGTGACGGCACACAAGTAAAGCTTTGCGGCTTATTGGTACAACAACTTAAATGTCGGTTCTAGGTTAATCTATTCATCCAAAATAACTCCCAAAGAAATAAAATTCTTTTGTGGGTAGTATAATATAGTTCCCACTACCGTAGGAAGATTTACATATTTAGGCTTTTTTAAGAGTTTACATTGCCAGGTGTCAATTTATTATTGGTTGGCTTTAGTACTGTTTGTGTGCATAGAGAGTATTTTTGAGCCAAACACTAGCTTGTTCTTGATGTTCTATAGCAGTAAGTTCTATTGCGTTAAGTATATTCAATGATTGTGATCAATTATATAGAATAGTGAAGACACATTACAGACCCCTCAGTTCCGAATTCGGATGCGATTTTTCTGCTTTTCTTAGAATGAATAGTCCAACTACATTATTATGTTACCATCACTTATATATTAAAATATTTAACAATGTGTGATTAACATGTATAAAAAAAAAACATTAATAAATTAGGTATGAAAATAAAATGAAATAAAATGATAGTATTTTATTTATATTATATAATACTATAAAATTATAATATAAGTTTAATAATGTTATTTTTTAATTTTGAAAATATATTTTTCTCCTATTATTTAACAAATTTCATATTTTATTTTAAATTTATTTATTTATTTAAATATAATTATTAATATATATATTTTATATATATAATTTTCTCTTCATTTCAAGCAAGTTGTTCCCATATTATTATTTTAAAAAAAATAGACTTACATTAACATTATTATTGCCTAATCATACATGTATGTACAGTTAGAATGATTGTCTCTTCATATGAAGAAATCACCGCCATCATCAAAATTGGGAAAATGTAGAATTGAATTTCTTTCACAAGCGAATTGTATCAAATCAATTGATAATGAATCCTCAAGATTGTCTACATAAATGAATAAAATTAAGGTATAATTCTTTGATTAAATTATTATTATTTTTTTTTTTTCATTGTTTTGTTAAAGTTGTTATATCAAGGATGTTTTAGTGCCATTATAATCGAAATTTTAATGCTGTAATTAGATGTGTGCTAGAAATTATTAAATTAATTAAATGTGCTTTTAAATTAAAGACGCTCTAAGGTCAAAATAATTTTGGAGTTTACTCTATACTGAAGAATGTATACTTCAGGGCTACATAAGGATACAAGAAAAAAAAATCAATTTAATTATAAGCTTAACGATAATCTAGTCTGGTATCGAATCAAGTTATAATCTTCTAATTAGAAGTGATAAATATGTACCTACTTATTTAATATTCTAAAAATTTTGTTAAAAGCAAAATTATTTGAATGGTGAGTAGAAAAAAAAATTTGGTGAGAATAATAAAATGTGGAAAGAGGATTGAAGTGAACCAAAAAAAAAAAAAAAAAAAAATTGAATTTTAAAGTGAAAGTTTATGTTCATTAAAAATGTATGAAATAACAATACATCAACATGTTGTTGTACTTTGATGTGTACTGATTTACTTAAGGCTGAATCTTGTTTTTAAAATATTAATTTATATGAAGTTGTTCGGACATACTCTGGTATAATACATTATTATTTATCATAATTAATAATATTATATTATTTCAATTTATGTTAAATATATATAAAAAATTATTAACATAGTGTTTCAAATATTTAATTTGAATTATATTATAATTTTTTAATGATTAAAATATGGTTGACAATAGCACTTTTTCTTTTAAATTTGTGCTATATTGTTTTTGTTAACTTAATGTTATTGATATCACTTCAGTTGGATTCACACAATATGTTATTGACTTATTGAAGATGCCCAAGCATTGAATGTTCAAAATTATATTTACTCAGTATAAAATAATTTATTTCAAATCATTTTAATAATATTTAGTCAAATCATTTCGTTCACTATTTCAATTTAAAATTATTCACTGGACATTTTTTTTAGCGGTTCAATTTGAAATTATTACTTATTAAATATTTTATGTTTTAAACATGTAATATCGAAATTATTCAGAACGTAAACCTAATATCATTTTACCAATGTAGATAGACGTTCGTAGTAAGCACAAAATCTTACATAATTATAATGTTTTATGTTAATTTTGCTAATGATTTTTGTATTATCGATTATTTTTTAATACAATGTATTCAAACAAAATGTTCAATCAATATTATTTTATCTTCTTAGGAATATGTATGTTCGCATCTTCAGTTTAGATTAGTTAAACATACAACAAAAATAAATTAAAACTTAATTATGTTATGAACACCTTATGTTATGAAACATGTAGACCATGGTGATTCATAATACCCCTAGGATATGATAGTGCTACATCATAAAATCTATAGCTATATAGCTATATCATAAAATCTATTAAAATCTACTACAAGCAAACTTGTTTGTTGTAACATAATGTATAGTAGAGGGCAATTGAGGTTTGGGTTAGCTTAAATCATCAACTTATCAGTAATGTAATTTAAAAGTAGATATTATTTTAATTGATTGACAATCAAAAAAAAAATAATGAATAGATAAGTTTCACTTATAATAAAATATGTAATATTAAAATGTTGTTGATATGAACAGAAAATGGCACTATTTTAAAAAAAAAAAATGACAGATGAAAATCGATTTAAATTGATTTTTATAGCAATGTATTTAATACAATATTAAATCAATTGACAATTAAATCACTATGGCACAATTTACATTACAAGATTTTATTTTATTTTTATAATGTTTTTAGTAATAGACTTCTTCTATTGACAATAATTAATATTGTTGTTGAAACATGTATATTTGATTTATTTTTTAACTGTTTTTAGGAAATTTATTAGAAAATTTTAACATTGAATAAAACTTCAAAATTTATGTAACAGTTTAAAAATGTATAATTTAATATTATTATTTTAACAAGAAAAGAGTGAGAGAAAGTTAGAATTTAATAATATAAGATATAGGTACCGGTACTATTACAAGGACATTTTATTACTGTACCTAATGTTTGTAATAATTTTTTTTTATTTTTTATTTCACATAGGTAGCGATTTGATTTTTCTTTGTAAAAAATAAAATTTTATTTATTTATTTATTTTTATTAAATTTATTATAATATATTTATGTATATTTGATATTATTTATATATTAACTTTTAGTTATTGTTTTAAAAAATATGACAAAAATAGGAATTTTATTATTTTGTTTTTATTTTTTTTATTTTCTTTTTGTATGTTTGTTTTGTTGTTTTATTTGTTGTATGGAAATTATGTTATTGTACAAAAAATAGTTTTGTTTGAATTTGTTCTTTTGCATATTGTTTTTGTTTTATCTATATATATGTTATATAATTAATTAATTGCTTAATTAATGAATTATTGATGTGTTTCATTCACAGTTAAATTTTTTCTCTGTTATGTTTCAAAATTTTTTTTAAATATTTCTTAAAATAGTTCTTTAATATGTTATATGACATATAATATATATATATATATATGTTGATTTTGATAAATATTTCATTTTCAATATATGTTCACCTAAAATATATACATTTTATAATAAATTATCTACAATATACCAACTAATTATTATAGGTTGGCTATACTAATTAGTTTTTTTAATTTTAAATATATATTATTTATACTATATTAATTAAAAAGAGATCCAAACGAATACGCTCAATCAATGGCAAAAATAAAGAATATCATGATGTTATTATGCTAAGAGTGAGTTATGCTTACAAACAAAAAATATTTTTTATAATCACTTTTTTTAGCGATTTATGAAATTTTTCAAAAGTCGAATTACTTTTCACTAATAAATTAATTTTTATTTTCTAATTCTTAGTTATTTTTTCATCAAGCCTTGCAATTCTGAACTAATGTGACTAGCAATCACTAATAATGGAAGTAAATTAATATCGAAATTCCGATATTTCTGAAAATTAATTTACTAGTGAAAGGAAATTCGACTTTTAATTGCAAAAAGTAAACAAAATAAATAAATTTTAATAAGTATGGTGTAATTAATATTTAATTTTTTTAATTTGAAACAATTTGAAGCAAAATTTTTATTTTTCTTTTTACGTTAGGGCTACGACCAGTATTCAACTAATTACTTGGTTTAAATCCAACACATTGTATCGTTTGTTATAGCTTTTGATCTAACATGATACAATTTATATTTTGACCATTATTTGGCTTTAAGTTTTCACACAATGTTTTGCTGTTACCACGCAAGGATGAACACATTTTTTGATCAGTTTTTGACAAGGACGAAATACATGATCTGATTTAAAACACTTTAAATAATGTAGATTGAACTTGCTCGAAATAAAAATTTTAATTTATTTTATTAAATTGTTTTATCTGATTTTATATTTTACATAATAATATGGATAATAAAATCTTGTTAGTTTTTGTGTCAAATTCTTTGAGCATGTTATTAATAATAATTAGGTTATGTCAATTATGATTAAAGGCTGTAAAATAATCTTAAATATGAATATTTAACATAAGTATTACATCATGGTTATTATCGAAAATTTGTATAAAACAAATACTTCAATATAAATTATATTAGTTCTCGCTTTAATGAATTTTATTGGAAGTTCAAAAATACTAATTAAACCTATGTTCAAATATACAAAATATTGGGTGCATATTAGTTACACAAATAGTTTTATGAAGTAAGGTGATGTAAAGACTTACATCAATATTCATATTTTTTACAGATTCGCATCTCATACAAAGTGTATGAAATTACTTTACTCTTACTTTAAATTTTACTAAAAATTTAAATTACTTTTTATTATTTTCCAATCAAAATGTCAATAGCTATTTTTGCAAAAATAAATGATATTCAACACAGTTCCAATCTATTTGAAATTTTACTAAATAATAATTTTACTAATAATATTGTATAAGTTTAAATTTAAATCTCAAATTAATTGAGTAAATAATTATTACCTAAATATTATTAGGTATTATAGATAAAAGTATAAATAATCATCTTTAAATTCTTTAATCGAACAATTTAAATTTGTTTGGTCTCTTTTCTTTATATTTGTATAAATTATATTATATTAAAATATAATAATGTTATTTCTATTATTTTTCTTTTTTTTCTATAAACTCTAATATGATAAGAAAAACATACGATTATTAATTTGTTGATTTCGTTTTTACTACTATAATAATTTTTGTTATATATATATATATTTTTTTTAAAAACGCTAACAAGAAAAACCTTGTTTAGCTACTGTATACCATGTTTTAACTCTAACCAATGATGGTGAATCAGGTGGTATTTGAACTACAGTTTCTAGTTGTTGTTGTTGTTGTTCTTCATCTTCTTCTTCTTCTTCTACTTTCTCTTCTTCCAATTGTTGTTGTTCTGTTATCTTTTCTACACTTTTATTATTTTTATTATATTTATTTAATGATATTGATTGTGTTGTTTCTGATACAATATTATTTGTATCAATAACAACATCTTTTAATAATTGATCATCAATTTCTTCATATACAAAATTACTATCATCACAACTACAATTACAATAATTTTGATTTGTTGATGTTGTTGTTATTACATTTGATATTAAGTTATTTGAATTTTTTATTCTACTATTATTATGTTTACTATTATTATTACTACTACGAATATAATTTTTATTATTTTTATTTTTTAAATTTATTGGTAAACTACCTGATCCTGATGCTGTAGTACTTGTTGTACTTTCATACATTTTTATTGTTCGATTATTATCAATAAAACCACTTAATTTATATTGTTGATTTATTGGGCCGGATGATGTTGTTATTGTTGCTATTGTTTTTGTTATTGGTATTGTATTATTTGATTGTAATAATGTTATTGATGATGATTTTAATGATGTTTTATTAAAATTTGTAATTGGTTCAATTATTGGTAAATGATAATAACTACTATTACTACAACTAGCACCACCGTAATCTACAACACCAGTATTTCCACCTGCTATACTATTACAACTATTATTACTACCATAATTTGTAGCTGCTGCTGATGAAAGTTTTTCACTACGTCCTATAATATTATTTCCAGTTGAATTGGTTACTGTTGCTATTGTTCCTTTTGTTGTTGCAGTTGTTGTTGTTTTTGCTGTATATAATAATTGTTTTTGATTATTACTATCATTAATTCTATTTTTATAACTATTATCACCGATTTCGATAAAATTTAATTGAGATTTTTTCATTTTTTTACTGCTTTTATTATTATTATTAATTTTATTATTATAATTTGTTAATTGTGTTTTTGAATCTATTGATGATGATGATCTAATTATAGATTCACTATTTCCGGTAATCGTTGATATTGTTGCTGTAGTTTTCGCTGTAACTGTGCTTGTAGTTGTATTACATTTTGTTGTTTTATGCTGTTGTTGTTGTTGTTGCTGTTGTTGTGTTGAACTAAAAATTTGTGTTGATAATATATTTGATTTTTCTTGTTGCTCATTTTGTTGTTGCTGTTGACTGCTATTATTATCGCAAATATTACTAATTAATATTTTTTTCTTAAAACTGTTATTGTTTCTAGTTGTATTTGTATTATTATCAGTACTAATATTACTACCACTACAACTACTATTTATTTTATTATTATAATTACTATTATTATTATTATTTATAGTTCTATATCGATTTATAATTGGATCTCGTTTGGGTCGTGCACAATGTCTACATAATGCAGGAGGCGAGGATGATATTTTTGTTGTTTCTATTGAAGCTATTTTTTCTAATAATATATTATTTTTATCATTTATATTTAAATCATTATTTATATTATTTTTTGTATTATTAATACTATCACTAATTTCTTTATTTTCATTTTTACTACTACAATCAATATTAACATTTAATTTATCACTAGATGTTTTTTCAGGAGGGTAATCTTTTAATAATTTATTAGAATCATTTGATATTTTTAAATTTAATGATTTTTGATGGATTTTATTACCGTTTTGTTGTGGTCGTTGTTGTTGTTGTTGTCGTTGCTGTTCATGGATGCAATGCTTATTTTGATTTTTATTACTATTTAATCTTTTATACGATTCATTTAAATAATGTTCTCCTTTAGATGTTGTTATATCACCGCCTGCATCAGTTGGATTTGGTCAGAATGACGTATCGAATACAGATATAGAACGTGATATTGCATCATCATTACGACAACAATCTAAAAATTCGTCTACTGTTACAACACCATCACGATTACTGTCCATTTTCTGTAAAAAGAAAATAAGTAATAAAAATTATATTAGAAGATTCTAATTATTATATAGGTAGTATTAACGGTAATTTTAATATCTTATTATATACCAAAAAACAACTTATATATACAATCTTATATATTTCATATTAAACAAAACTTCGTAACTAAAATAATAATTATGAATTTTAAGTTAAACTTTCCTAATTCTCTGTAGTTAAAGTTAAATTAGAATTAAAGTTGAATTAGAGTTTTTTGTACTAAATAAAAAACAGTGCTTTTTTTTAAATTGCAGAGGGCTTAACCTATAGTTATTTGTAAAAGATGATGCTGTTTTGTTGATGTAAATTTTATAAAATATGTATTTGTGTTAGAAAATAACCGTTAGAACCGTTAGACAATAATTATTTATATACGAAATAATGGAAATAATTAAAGTAGACAAATTTAAAGTTTATTAATTTCAAAATTAAATTTGGGCATCGTAATTATGTGTGCAACATTATTGGTAAAGAGAAATGTCCGATGTTTTTTCTTGTTGCCTTCCTCCCACATCCGACTTTCTTTCCACATTTCCACATTATCATCTCCATTGCACTCTGTTATTATTATATCTATTTTTCATTTCCATTTATTTTTTTTAACTTTCTGATATTTCTCTAACAAATTTCTATAGACATGCAATTTGTGGTCTTTCAACTGTTGGTATTCACCTAATCAACTCAATAAATATTAAACATATTGAATAAATTATATCCTTTCAAAATATTTTATTAAAACATCCTTTAAAAGTGATCTCCTAAAATTTTTTTATAGAATTCATTCATAAAATATAAAATAGAAAAATTATGAAATCACATCACATAAAATATTGTGCGACGGAAGAAAAATTCTATTCACGAAAAATTAAAATTAATAATCTCTATTGAATATAGCAGAGATTATAATATAATTTCCATCAAAATAAAATAAAATTTTCATCGTTAATATTATTATGTCAAGAATGTGTACAGAACGAGGATGTCACAAAAGATCAAGTGATACAAATAAAATACATGACCTTTAAAAGAGTTTCTCAAGATGTCATCAATATTCGAGAGGAATTTTAATAACAAAATTTTCTATTCTGATGTAACTTTATTTGACCAGAATAAGGTGGCTAAATACAGATTTAATAATTGTTTTGTAAAAATTATACATTTTCTAAAACTGTTTCGTTCAAATAAATTATAGTATAGTTACATAATGATTGAAAATTAAAATTACTATGAATATATTAAAAAAAACTATGTTTTACCACATAAACTGACATAATAAATACCAGTAGGTACCAATATTTAGGTGAAACATTTTGTAAAAATAAAGTAAGAAAAATAGCTCTCGGCTAAAATTATTTTTTATAAGCAAGTTCAAATAAAGGTTAACATTCTTTTTAACATTCATTATTATTATTTTTTATTTTTTTAATTTATTATGGAAAAATTTTAAGAGAAAAAAACAGGTTAAAACTACGATTTTGACTACTTCTACGATTCTTTTTTCAAATTTTTATAATTAAATATTTCTGTTGAGTAAGTAATGGATGCAACAAGTAGTCGAAATTTCCACCACAGTTAATAATTCCATATTTCAATTTCAAAGCACAATATATAGAAGTGACAAGTTTAGATGAACATCTTCGTCTGAGATTATTAAACTGTCTAACTACTGTATAAAAATAGTTTGTCAATAATTGGTCCGACCAATCAAATTTAAAGTTTAAAGTCACTCCAAGATGTTTAAGTGATTTCACACATTCTAATTTAAAAACACCTGGTTCACATTTATTTAGTGACATTCAGGCTTTCGATAAACTGTCCCATAGTGTCATTTCATTTAAACTTCGTGCTCTAAAATTTCCACCTCTCATTATAGATTGGATGAGTTCATATTTATGCGACAGAGTGTATCACGTCCTTTTCAGGTCTAATGTTTCAAATCCCTTCACTGCTAAATCGGGTGTTCCACAAGGTAGCTACTTAGGCCCTTTGATCTTTATCTTAACCACAATCGATGTACATAATATTATAAAAAATTCTTACATTCTAGTGTACGCTGACGATATGAAAATATTTAAACAAATCTCATCTCCGCGAGAATCTCATCATTCTTTAGAGTGACGTTAATAACTTCGTTATTTGGTGTTTAGCACTTAACGCACTTAACGCTTCGTTATTTGGTGTTTAGCACTTATTATCTCTAATGTCACATCCACTAAAGATTTAGGTATTCTATAAGATACCGAACTAAATTTCAGATCTCATGTAGATAATATTGTCCGTAAAGCTAATTCAGCTTTTGGGTTTATCAAAAGATAGTCAAAAGAATTTTCCGACCCGTATGTCACCAGAGCTTTATATTTGACTATGGTAAGAGCATTACTTGAATATGCGTCTCAGGTATGGTCACTTTTTCATTAAGTTCACATAGACAGGGTTGAATCTGTTCAACGTAGATTCGTTCGTTTCTGTCTTCGTTGTCTTTCATGGACAGATCCATATAACTTAAGACCCTTACAGAGACCGCCTTAAGCTTCTAGGTCTGCAAGGTCTCTTTAATCGTCGTGAAGTGGCTAATATTATATTTGTTCACCAGATTCAGGTGCAATTGACTGGGTTGGTATTTTAGAACACATAAACTTCAATATCAACTTTTTTTTTCTCTTAGGAATTCTGCCCTCTTTTGTTTAAAGTTTCATCGCACGGATTATGGAAAGATTGAGCAAATTACAAGAATGTTACGTCTAATGTCTTCGATTTTCACATAGTAAGTCAAACTAAAGAATCTGCTTTATTCAAACAGGTCATAAGTTTTTGAAGGACATGTAATATATGTAGTATACGTAGTTGTTCACGTTGAATCAGTAGTATTTCATACTTTCAATATGTATACATAAGTGTATATAAATTATGTTTATTTTTATTATTATTATTTTTATTTTTGTGTCTTTGACTAATTGCGTTTTGCATGAGTTGTAGTTTTATATATGTATGTATATATATTTTTATTATTTTTTTTTTTTACTTTCTTTTTCTTGTTTTTTTTTCAATTTCTTTTGAATAAAATTAAAATATAATAATAAATATTAAAGTTTACTTAATGAAAGTTCATTGAGTGTATGCTCGTCACATTATTACATACTAAATACTTTAATTTATTAAAATCTTTCTATACTTTTAATAAGAAGAGATTTATTCTTCCAACACTGTGATGACCTTGTTTAAGACATCCCTAGTCATATGCTAAATAATAATAATAATGAGAATAGAGACTCCCCGCGTGCGCGGTACGGGAGGGGTAATTGGTCGTTGGGACATTATTCTTATTAATCCTTATTAATTCCAAATCCTGATTAATATTACATTTTCTAATATTATGTTGCTACTGTAAGAGTAACACCTACATCATCCGCGAATGCAATTAATTTGAAAATTCTGTTGAAAAACTAAATTGAAGAAGATTAAAAACTAAATTGGGTCCTAAATTTATCCATGTGGTATCCCTGCATATCATGTATTAATGTAAATTCACTGTAGACACCATATATATATAAGAATCTTTTGCTTCCTATTCATTAAATAACACAAAAATTGATTAAATAAATTATTTCGAAATCCGGTATTATAAACCTTTCTCAACAGAATGCTGTGACCAACAGTATCGAAGGCCTTTTTTATGTTAATAAAATATTTTTCAATTCCGGCACTTAGACCCTCATAAATATTTGAACAAACCTTCAACAAGTCATATTCTATTGATCTAATCACAAACTGGATAAGGCTGAAATAGTTATTGCAGTTTAAGAATTTCATAGTCGTTTTTTAAATAATTATTAAAAAAAATAGATAAAAGACTCAGTTTGTCTATAGTTATCCATGGTCCTCCTATCACCCTTTTTAAAAATAATGCCAACTACATTAAAAATTACTTTTCTTAGTACAAAGTTTGAAATTCCCAATAAAGTTTTTGAGTTAGGATTAAGGTAGACACCGTCCTTAGAACTTCAAGTGAAGTTATTGGCTCAAAATATATCCTGTTCACTTGATACACCTACATTTCTAGTAACCTAAGTATTTAAGACCGGTTCGCCGCCGTACATATTCTTCAAGGCATAAATTTATCAAATATTTTGCAAATTAATTGTATTTTGTACTTTTAGTGATGCTTTAAGCTGACATCTGTAAGGAATGGTTAGAGTAGATTGAAAAAATAAAAACAAAATAAAAATTCTAGGCATGTTTCACTGATTTTATTCAATATCGACTGAATCTACTATACCTGCGCAGTTTAGAAAGAAACATTCTTATAACAAAAACAATAGAACAAATCACGTATATTACAATATAAATAGGGACACAGTTTAATATGCAGTACAAGCATGAAATTTTAATTATCAATTCAGCAGTTTCCAATATATGAACAAGCGAAAAATTCTGAAGCAGTTCATTCAACTAAAGCCAGACTTCATACTCTAGGTAAAGCCTTTCCAAACAATATAACGAATATATCGGGGCGGAAAATTAGAGATCGGCTTAGATGGATCGATTGATACTCCAAAATAAATCGCTACAATTTATTTGTCACTTAAATGAATAATTGTTTGAATAATTAATTGATTTGCAGCTCTGCATAAAATTAATTATTTGCTACCTAAAACTTTATGTTATTTAATGACCTGATATCAATTTTTTAGTCAAAATTCGTCTTGTGATTTACTCTCTAATAATAAAACATAAAAAGAAAACATTATTCGGTTGGACTAGATTAACACTAGCTTTTATTGAAGGTACATAATGTTAAGATTGACTCTGAAATAAATAAAAACATTTTAATACTCTTTCTAATTTAATTTTAGTTATTTTGCAATGGAGAAAGTTTCTTTATACATATATTTTTTAACAGTAATAACATAATATGTTGCTGGAACTGATATTATATAATCTACTTTCACATAATAATCTTAAGTGATTACATTTTACTGAAAATATAATATAATAAAATGTCCTTGATATCTTACTTTTATTTTTATTGCTCACTTTTATTATTGTGTTGTATAACTGCAAAATATAATCTGAAATACAACAAAATCAAATGAAAATGGTACAACAAACTAGACAAAGTCATCCAAATTACTTAGAAATAAAAAATATGGTTCCTAACATTATAAAATGTCCTTTATGCGAATAAACAAAAAAAAAAAAAACACGAAAATTTACACTCCTTGAAATCAAGACATTAATACGAAAATAAAAAGGAAGCCGAATCGAAATAATAACAACACTCGAACAATAATTTTCATGTTTTACTGTTTTTCATCCTCAGATTCTGATGTCCTTTTTTTATTTTGAATGTTCTTCTATTTTATTTAATTTGTTGCCACTTTTAGAGTGTTTTGGTGTATTGTCATCATTACAAAAAAGATATAAATTCATATTAAAATTCTATTTAACATTTTGGTATGTGATGTTGTTAGTACTCTTCGTTATTAAGCAAACTTTTTTTCTTTAATTTTCTTAGCTTTTTATTGTTGTGTAGTGAGAACAAAGAATATTCTTTATATTCCTTAATAGTCTGTGATGGTCAGATTTTAATTTTATTTTTTTTCTATTTTTATTTTAATTTATTGTATTTTTGCTTAGAACATTTTTTGTTCAATTGAAATTTGTTGTGACCGGAGGGGACAAAAATGTTTCTATATTATGATTTTTATGTTTTATCAGTTTTTTTCTTCAGATGAAAATTAAAGATGCGGGAAAAATCTTAAATTCAATAAAAACCATACATACCTACTTAGTTAATGTTAAAATTTATCTATATATATAAAAATCAATGTATGTTTGTTTGTCCTTTACACAATAACACTATTTATCCTATATCACTATGAAACTTTGAGAAGTTGTTGAGTACATTTCGAACAAGTTCGGGTAGCTTCCATACAACTCGTAACCAAGGAATATATCAAAAACCAATAGTCTTGCAGCCTTTAAAATTGGTACATAGTTACTTCCTCAAAAATTGACAAAAATGTTTTTTACCATTTGTCAAAATTCGGACTAGTTCGGTTAGCTATCATACAAGTACTAGCTCATAAAGATTATGGAAAACACACAAAAATTGGTACAAAGGTAAACGTAAAAATAAATCAAAATATATTTGAGGATTCTGAGGGAGATTTTGTATAGGTGTTGGAGTTGATGACCATATCCCAAGGATAGCTAGTGCATCTTATCCTTTAAGGACGAAAAGGACATTTGAAACTATCTATGTTGTTTTTATTTTTTTGTATAAAAACCGTTATATCTCTTGATCTATTAAATATTTGTATAATCAGTTGTATATTCTGTAAAGATAACGGTCTGGAGCACATTTTAACATTTTTGATGATGATTGATGCAGCCGTTATGGAGATATTGTAGTTCAAAATAGAAAGTTTTTGAAAAAAAAAACTATTTTTATTCTCCCTCTTGAAAAACCAAATACCTTAAGATTTTACCATAAAACTCGCCCAATATTTATATACTGTTGAAAAAGTTTCTTTTTTTCTATATGTGAAAACATCTAAAAGATCAGCAGCATGTAACGGTTTTTTGGATATATAGAATTCAGCTTTAGGACTCTGCATCCTATACAAAGATACCAAAAAAACGTGTTAAGATCACTTGTAAATACCCCTTGGTTTGTACCAAATAAAGTTATCGAACACAAGTTTAACCATCATTGTTCTTTTGGAGTTATCTGCGGAAGCTGTGTTATTAGTCTTTTTAAGAAAATCATATGATGCTACTAGAGTGATGTCATCAGCAATACTATGGATTGGATTGAAATTTAATTTGTCGAAAAAAGAACCGTCAACTGAAACTATGATAGAAAAAAAATTTCAATCCATTTAGAATAAGTTGAACCAAGGCCTAGAGCATTTGCTATAATAACAGAATGCCACACTCGATCGAAAGCCTTAGATATATCCAGAGCTTCATATCAGTAGCTTCACCAGATTGATGAAGACTGGGGTTGAGCTTCTCGCAGAGGCATGTCATGAGAGCACCGGTGGAACGTTGGGCTCGAAAGTCGTATTGACTATCATGAATTATACCTCTATTGTCAAGATATTTCTTTAGCTTATGATTAATTAAGATTTCCATCGTTTTTGAAATAATGGAAGTAATAGCTATATAGACCTGATTGCTTTTGTCACTTGGATTAGAGTTATATCTGAATTTAGTTGAATTTCATATGACTTAAAAAACTGTTGAACCTGTAATTGTCATCTAAACATAATTATGCTCTATAATTAATATTCTAATAAAATTTATTTCCAATTGTATTTAGAATTCTACATTTTTAAACTTTATTTAAAAACTTTCGTTTGACATTTTAATTGAATTAATTTTCTTTTATACTATTTTGTATGTTTGGTATGTAATCTTCCGGATGCACAACAACAATAATTGTAAGTAAATACCACTTGTAATTAATATAAATAAAAAAAAACTTGCAGAAAAAGTTTCTATAGTACCTATTTTACATGATGGAGTTATTTTTGTTTACAATAATGTTTTTTGATTTTTTGAATTTGAGAACAAATATACAAGTTTTACAGTGGTAATGGGATATGTTAACGAGTATAGTAGTATTTGCATTTATTATCAAAATACCAGATAACACACAATTGAGAGATACTACAATGGTACTTTTGAAAAGTTTTTTTAAAAAACGGTGTAAATTTTTTCAGATATTTTAAATGTTAACATTGTTTATCTGAAAATTAAAAGTATTATAAAAACTTTGTACTATGATTAGTAATCTGGGTACCATATTGAGTTTGTATTTTCACAGTTTCAGTATATTTGGTGTTTTTCGCTTCATATGCTTAAAAGAAAATAAGTTGTGAAACATTTTTTAATAAGAGCAGAAGACATAATAAGTCTTTTCAGATCACAGTAATGAAATATTTTAATCTGGCATAATAAAAGGAAATAATTTTTTCCTCTAAGATACGAAAGAATCTATTCCATATATTTTTAGATTTATTTCTTCACACTAACGACAAATAACGAAAATTAATAACGAAAAACTAAAAGACGAAATTTTCATAACGGAAATAAAAATTCATCAATAGAATTATTATAACTTACTATCATGTTACTACGTGACGTGTACATGATAGCTTCAAGAAACCTTCAAGTATGCTTCAACATCATGTATACACTAATTTCTTGAAATCAGCTTCACTTAAGCCAATTGCAAAAATTTACATACTTGAGTTGAAAATTTAAGGTAAATATGCAGATTGAAAGTTTGGAAGCTGAAGTTGACATTAAATATCAAATATTTAAGAAGTTTTATTCAATGTTTAGATTGGATTTGAAAAATAGAAGATTTAAAAGAGTAAGTAAAGTATTTTTTAATTTTATATTTTATGTTTTGTGGAATCCTTAAATTTATAGAAAGTTTTAAAAATTTTAGGCTTCAAAATTTATGTCAACAAAAATATATATGTCAAACACAAGCTATTTACGAGCTGACAGCTACTCAAGCTGATTAATTGAATACACAGTTTGAAAATTCAAGAAGAACTTAAATCAAGTATTTAAAAGCTATCATGAATACGTAGTAAGTGTGGATACAAAACCATTCACGTATATTTTATATGAACTTTGTCCAGTTAAAATGTTAACCCTTGTTTTTTGAAAAATTCGTCCATTTCTAATATCACATTTAATTATTGCTAAGATTATACTTTCATCATCACCATCATCATTGTCCTGCAACCCCATCCGTGGGGCATAGGGCGGCAGTAAATTCTTTCCATCGGCTCTTATCTGCGGCTATCTTCTTCAATTGTGGCTACGTTCTTTTCTGGGTACTCGCTTCGGCTAAGACACTTGTTCTCCACGTTTTTCTCGGCCTTCCGGTGCGACATGTACCTGGAGGTTACAAATTGTGCAATTGGAGGTTACAAATTGTGTTAAATTGTGTTGTATGTAACCTAGATTCTTCAACTTGAGTCGAGTTTATATTCTGGTCAGATTTGTTTACATTTTTCTTAAACCACCATAATAAATTTCAACCCATTTTCGATACTCAGATATATCCTTAGCATGTTTGAAGTACCCTGTAGCTTTTTTTCGTCCGATCTATGGAAGTTGAATATGATTCCATAAATGTTTGAACAACTACTGATAAATAAGACCAAACCATATTTGATTTCACGAATATCAAACCATACCTTATTTTTCTATACAAAATCATTAATTCAAAGTCGAAAAAGATTATCAAGTCGATAGTAATTTCAAAAGCATTTGATAAAGTAAACCACCATAAACCCCTATTTAAAATTGAGTTGCTAGGAATTAATGGGAAAATGCAAACATGGCTATGATCCTACTTAAATGACCATAAACTTTCTGTTACAATTTTAAATAAAAATTTTTCCATATGTTAGGCTACCTCTGGTTTTCCTTAAGGCAACCATATGAATTCACTTATATTTTTGCTTTATAAGAATGATAAAAATTCAACTCATATAATGATTATACCAAGTTAGTTTCTACATTAGATCAAATAATGATAGCCATGCATTATAACAGTATTTAGATACATTTCATTCCTGGTGCATTGAAAATGCTTTTGATTTAAACATAAAAAAATGTAAATGTACGTCATTTTATAGAAACGAAAATTTCATTCAATATAATTATAAATTTCATGAATTCTTAATGAGGTTAAAGATCTGGAAGTAATTCTCGGCAGCAAATTAACAACATATAATACTAATATAGATTCCATAACAGCAAAACCTTTCTCTATGCTATTTTTTATTAAACAAAATCACCAAAACTTTACTGATCATATACCTAATACATTTAAATCATTAAATACTTCTCTTGTTCGCCATCACCTTGAATATGTCTCTGCTATTTGAACACTAGGCATAAAAAGGATTGAATTAGTTGAAAAGAATATGATTAGATTCTACCTTACATACAATGAGTTATTTAGTTAAATGTCAACTCATAGACATTTCAACACTTGAAGCTAGACGAAATATGGCTGCTGTAATGTTTTCGTATGGCGTTTTATCAGCTCAAATAAACTGTCAAATAAAATGTAACTATTTTAGATTTATATTGTACTGGTCTATACTTCTTATTCGTGATAGGAATTTTCTATATTTAGATTTTCATCGATTAAAATATGGATTTTTGGAACCCATCGCTTATTCACGAAGATTGTGTAATATTAATGTTCCTCGATAATAGATTTTAATTATAGCAGACAAAATTTCAAAAGTAAAATACCAAAATTTTTCTCATCATAAAATGTCGCAATGTGAATTGTAGCTAATTTGCTATTTATTAATAATTATTCGTATTAAACTGATGTAGTTTATAAGCAAAATCTGTAGATTGAAATGGATAACAAATAAATAAAAATCTTAAAATAAAATATTACTTGTCCACATAATATGTACTACATTTGAATCTATTATATCATGTATACTGCTTCATCATTCAGAAAATCAAAAATATATTCTGCTAAGGGACAACGCTAAACCTCTATGAGCTGTATTAAGCTATGAGCTATGAGCTGCTGTTTCAAAAAACTTACCAACAAATTTTTGTTATGTTCTTTTAGAAGTTAGTAAAAAAGCTAGGTATATTTCCGGTACATTTTTATTTAAGTGTTGACCTTATTTTTATAAATCTGTATCATGACATTTAATTAAATAAACAGTATTTGATGACATTTTCATGAAGAAACTACTGGCGAAATTTTGGGTATGAAAATGTATATTTTAGAGATATTCGAAGTTTCATATTTATTAGACTTATCATTTTTATCAGATAATATTGAAAAAGTTATATTTTAAATGGAACTTTGTTTTGGTACTTAACTTTGGCATGCACTATATTGAAGTCAATAATACTGTAATATATTTAATTATTTTCATTCCCGCTTTCAACTTTCGAAGTTGAATCTTTATCATATAATATTACTCTATTCATGGCTCAAGTACGCCATTTTAAATTTAAATCAAATTTTTGTGTATATATTTTTTTCTCCTCATTTTTATTTACATTTCTTAGTCTTAATATTAGACACCTAGTAATTTTCCTTACATTTTAGGCAAACTTAATGAAAGCAAATCAACTCATATAAACTTTTCATATAAAAAGATTGCAACCATTCCTATCTCAATCAATAACAAAGTAGTAATATATGCCAATACAGCAAAGTATCTGGGAATGACACTCGATGCTAAGCTAAGATGGAAGGAACATATAACAAAGAAAATAGAAAAGCTAAACATCAGACTCAAAAAATTTTACTGGTTACTTGGGCGTGGTTCTGAGTTATCAGTACAGAACAAAATATTGATATATAAGCAGATATTAAAACCTGTGTGGACGTACGGTATCCAATTATAGGGCTGGGCAAAGAAAACCAACATCGAAATGTTGCAAACATTTCAAAACAAAGTGCTCCGTGGTCTAGTAAATGCACCATGGTACGTACGTAACAAAGATCTCCACCGTGACTTGCACATTGAAACAGTCACGGAAGAAATCAAGAAACATGCAGTCAAATACGAGACTGCGAATTCATGTGAACTCGGAAATGGCAGCAGTTCTTCACATCGACAGCAGTATCCGTCGACTCAAGAGAACGAAACCCTACGAGCTGGTCACTACCTAAAATGAAAAATTCTACGATAATAGTTTCCTTTATGGAAATTATTATTTCAATAATTGTCCTTTGCGAAAAAATTTAAATAATCTTTCCACGCGGAACTATTGCTGTGGCTATCTCCTTCACGGGAAATATCATAGTGATAAAGTTCCTATACGGTAATTATTATGATGTAAGCGATCCTCCACGGAAACTATCACTATAATCATTTCCTAAACACGCGACCGAAAATTTACGAAAAAAAAGTCATTAGTCGATCTAACGTAGATTGGTTATAACGAAAAAAAGATAGGTGGGTTTTAGTGGGTTCGATTCCTACACTATCAAGACGCACACACGGCTGGAGCTCTTGATGTCCTTCGGGGATTACCTCCTATATTTCGAAAAAAAAAAAAAAAAACATTTTAGGCAAGGTAACTATACGATCATTTTGCTATAGTAATTTTTTCTAAAATTCATTTACATTACATTTTTTTTTTTTAAACTTAAAATCTATTTATTAAATCATGTGGCCTGTATTTTTTTAGGCGTCTATTTCTTATTCTTTCCTGTTCTGGTAGAATGGGTTGATATTTTAACCTTGTCTGTTTAATTTCCCCATTTGTTGTCAGTACATAGTCAGTATAGTCAGTACAGTTTTAAATCACAGTGTAGATCATCATTTGTCACATACTATTCGGTTATCGCTATCGTTCTAATTATTTTTGATTGTGCTCTTTGTATTATATTAATGTATTGCTTGAAGTACCCCAAATTTGTGCTCAATATGTTCATATTGGTTTTATAATAGTTTTGCAAAGTAGTAACTTGTTGGTCATGGTGATTCGGTATTAAATTTTTTTATACTAATATTGGTTCTAGTCAATCAAAAAATAGTTTTTCGAATATTTTTGAAAGAATAGGCAAGAGACTAATTATTGGTTGGTACGATGTTACTAATGTAGCATCTTTTCCAGGTTTAAATATTGGTATGTTTTGCACTACCTTCCGGACTTTAGAAAAATTTTTTAACCTAAATATAGCATTGAATATTTTTTTTTATTATTATTTATTATTTTATTTTGCCTTAACTTTATTGTATAATTTTCCTTATTTCTAATTTCAATAATTAAGAGCTTGTATTAATGTATTTACACCTATGACTTTTAATTTACTTAGACTAAATTAATTAGGCTTAATTTTTATCCTAAAATTTAAAAACTAACTGCAAAAAAAAACCTAATTGGTAAAAGCTTATTCTACAATCGCTCTTATTAGCGGTTTTACTGAATTTAGACAGCTCTCTAGAAGGGCAGGCGATATCTTTGTTATTTGTTCGGAAACACTATTAATATTTGCTATGCTATGCAATCTGTTGGTGGAAAAATAAAAAGGTTTGGCCAAGATTAATTTTAGGATCGCATGTTGTTTTCTGTGTAGCAGATTTAAGTTTGTTTGCATATTTCTTAGAAATTCAATTGCTTTTTCAGGAAGCTCCTTCATTATTTTACCTGGCAGTAGTAAATCATATCCAGGAGATTTTTTATGTTTTATTCTCTTTTTGATGCATAATTTTATTTCTTCTGTAGTGTTAACCTTCATTATTTTGATAGTCAGTTATCGGTAGACTACAACATGTATTGTTGTTTTAATTTGAAAATGCTTTTTTGAAGAACTCGGAGAGTAATATTGCTTTTTAATTTTTTGTTCTAGCCCACGTTCCATTTTGCTTAATTTTATCACTATCAAATACATTATCTGAAACATTTTCTGTATTTTTTTTAATCATTTCAATATTGTTACAAAACATTGGCTTTTGTTTAATACTGGCATATACAGTCATACATTTAAAAACAAAAACATGTCGAATTAATTTTGCTTCGCTTAATGAATATGGGCATTTTCTTACAATTTATATCCCGCAAACATTTCGAAGTAGTTCTACGTATGAGAACATTCTGAATAGGAAAAAGAGGCAAAATTCCAAAAATATAAGAATTTTCAGAAACAAAACCCTCAATAACAATAAATAGCCTTAAACAGAATCCACAAAAACAAAATCCCCGAAAATGATCACGGAAATTTAGCTTTGCATAGCCTGTATTTAATACAAAAAAAGAATATTTTCAATTTTGTTTTTGGGGGTTTAGTTTTTGATGATTTGGTTTTTGTTAATTTTGTCTTTGGGGATTTTTTCTTTTGATGGGGATTTCATAATCAACCTTGCAAATAAATATTTTTCAGTTTCAAGTTTTCAACAAAATCAATAGCATTCTTAAAATTCTGTAAGCCTATACTAAAACATCAATAAACAAACAAAATATTTTGAATTGTAATGTCTGTATGCAAGAGAGCTTAAAAGAAAACAAAAAATATAACCACTTATCAATCAGCAATCAAAATCGGATGTTTTTGGAAAATCTGTTAACCATTTTTTTATCAAAGAGAAACAATTCAGTTCAAAATGTGCAATTCATTTTCAATTTCCTATAATAAATATCCTATTTTTTAAGGACAAAAGAAATATTTTTATTTCGGTTGGTTTTTTTATGTTTTGTTACACTTTAATTTCCTGTGTATTTGAGAATGGAATTTCTTTCGAAGAAAAAAATGCAATCAAAAGTAAAAATGTCCGAAAATGAAAATAAAAAAAATATTTTTTTGCAATAAAACGGAAAAAGAAATAAATATAAAAGAAAAATCAGTACAGCATGATTTTTAGTTCTATTATAACAAAAAAAATCAAATAAATTAAATTAAAAATAATTTCTAATTGATTTAAAGGTGCGAGGAATTTTATTATGACAGTGTTAAGTTAATGTTCACATTTGTATAATAAACTAAACTTTGAAATCTTTCGATAGCAACAAAATTAAATTGTATAAGGACCTGAGGAAGTGGTTTCGCAACTGTTCTAATAAAATGATCACATCGCTACGGAACTTTGATGTACTTTCATTGTAATTTATTTTCAAATTGTTCCGAGTTAGATTTGAATTCAAATTTGTATTTATGTATATCGAATTTCGATTAACTAGTTATGCTAGTGGTGCTATAACTAAACATTTCGTATGTAAATGAAGCTGTCGAGTATAAAATATTTTCCAGGAAATACTAAAAATTAAATTTACTTTAATGAGTTAAATTTTTTGATTACAGTGTTATATTTTTAAGAACCCCAGCAGAAAAAATATTGTCAATGTTATCAAATATTGTTGATTTTGTTTTATCGTTTATAAAAAAAAGGAATAAAAAAAATTGAAAATTTTTTATATAAGGGAAAAAGTGTTTTTTAAAAATAATTAAATTAAATTCTCTTATTTACATAAAGGGCTATAGAATTCATCTTTTTTTACATGTATTAAAAAACTTAAAAAAACAACATCAATTTAAACGTCAAATGAAAATTAGTTATCCTAGTGTGAAAACTAATATCTGTAACACGTTATCCGATCTCAATAACATGTTATACACTTGTAGTAATGTGAACAGGATATTCGCTTTGAAGCATTGTAAATCAATCAATATAATTAAAAAATAATGAATAGAAAATAAATTGAAAGTAAGTAAAATTAACAGTTCGAATGAGAGTAGATAAATAAATAATTAAAAACAAATATTTCATCCTAAAACGACCTAAATTTGATTACTATTCTTCTTCTGTGTTTCTATGGGTATTGGTCGGATATCTCGTAGGTCTTCAGATGATATAAGAAAAATATTATTTTATTAGCATACAAATTTGGCGTTGCGCTAAGAAATATATCTTACTAATTACACAGCGTTGTGAAAACGTTGTGACAAAAACGCATCAGGATCCGCTATGATTCAAATGGATATATCCATAGAGATATGAAAAAAGCCATTACTGAGATTATTAGAATTATGCAATTAAACACGAAACCAAATTAATTCAACACAGTAATTTAAATCTCATAAACAGAACAGATGACATAAAAATGCAAAAACAGCTAACACCACGCGATCTATTGTATGGAATTAAAAATATACGGAAGCAAAATTATTGATTCCTGTAATCCTGTAAACCCACATAAAATTTCTTTTTAAGCATAGCTTAAATCTAGTAATAATTTATTTACATATATAATAAGATTGTACTATCATAACCTACTAATGATTATCAAAAACAATATTATAGAGATTAAGACGTATAACGACAATAAAATTTTACTATTGTCATAATATTTATCTTACAATACAAACATTAGGAATAATATTTCAATAACTTTCCCTAGTGGGAAATAGCTATATTAATGATAATATTTTCTGATAAATCACAGTTTTTTCCGATGCTTGTAATGTCTTCTATCTTTATATTTTTTTTTATTATAACAATCGCTTTCCTCATATTGAATAACAAAATATTCCGTTGCGAAACGAACGCAAAAGATAAAAAATGCAAAATGTGGTAAACATTTTTTTGATGAACGAATTCACCATAATATTCATTAAATTCATAATTCAAATCCAATGCTCATTGTTTTGTTCTACATTAACTACAAGACACCATGTTTTAATTTTATTTTGACAATTCAAAATTAAAATTATTATAACCAAAATCTATGAAACAATCAAATAATATTAAAGCTAAAAATATCTGAGAATTTTTTACAAAGAAAAAAATAAACAGATAAAAAATAAAACATTTAATAATGACCTTCAATATACTTCTTGCCTCCGTAGTATAAAAAGAAGTAGAAAACTTAACAAGAAAAACATGACCTAAACAATGTTGATTTGAAATACAAAATCGAACATGCATTAAAATTTATTAATGGGACATGATTTGGATTGCAATACAAATTTTTTTTTTTTTTTTATTTCGGTTGAGTAATTTTTTTACTATAGAAAAATAATTGATTGGTCCTTTGATATAGACATAAGCATCGTATTGCTAAATTTAAATTAGAAGTCTACCTACAACCCTGATTTTGGTATATTTTTAAATAAGAGTAGTTGTTAAGTATTTTTTCTTTTTTTATTTATTTTTAAACTAAAATTCGTTAAAGGTTGTGGTAATAAATTTGCGATGATGTTAGTGGGGAACAATTTTTGCAAAAATATTAAAACATTAAAATATTTGTTAAAAAGAATTTCATGTAGGCTAGTTGGATATTTAATTTAGTACAAGGCTAACTTATATGTATATCCCTAATGATTTATTTATAAAGATTGTTTTTTAAAATTTCTTTAAATTATTGCAGGAAAAAAAACATATATTTTAGTATCACAGATGGATGATATTATCTAAATGTTAATCATAAAGAATAGAAAATAAATATTGATTATCCTTGAATGAAATTTTCTCAATTAAATGATTTTCGATTTGGTAAAATTTATGATGTATGAGCATATTTTATCAGGAATATTTATTTCAAGGACAATTTTTAATTCATAACAATATATAACAAACAAATATACCTACATTTATTTTCACCACCTAAATCTATTTTCACCAAAGTCATGTTTTTGTGATTTATTTTTACTAGTACAATATTGTAAAGAGGACTTCACCAGTTAAACCTGCTTAGGTTTATACTACTGGCCAATATAAATATCTCCGCAAACAAAAACTTGAAGCCGTGACAAAAACTCAAAGAGATTTTGGTAGTTACAAATTAACTAATGAAATAAATAGTCAAACTAAACTTTGAAAACCAAACCTGAAGGGAAGCCTAGAATACACATGTGTCATACCAGCGAAAAACGCTGAATAGGAAAATCAAAATTTTGTTAAAGCACCGATAAAGAAGAACTCTTTGAAACTTGAAAACAAAAAAACAAGTTAGATTACAGGTTGGCAGGTAGGTTGCAAACATACCTATAATTAACGAATTTTCAAACTTAACAAACTAAAAAAAAGCGAAAAAGGTCTAAAAGCGAATAAGTCAAATTAAATTCAAATAATAACTCAAATGGGGATTTGTACCTAAATCCAGAACTATGAAATGAATTTTGCCACAAAATAAAAATCCACAAAAAACGATCCTTGTTATTGCTTTTACGCATTTCACTTTATTATGTAGCTCTTTATGCGAAATTCTGAGTTAGGAGAGATTTTAGAGTTTGATTCAAAATCAAAGCTTCACGCTTTTTATAGAATATTTATATAAACTACTTTTATGCATAGCCGCTGTTGGGTACAACGAGGATATCTTCCTTTTACAGAATTAATTTCCCACAATGTTATGAATTTTGAATTTATGAATTTTTGTGGATTTCGGTTTATGGATTTACTCATCAACCCCTCAAATGGGACGACAAATTTACACCACGTAAGGAATTATTTACGAAAAATTGATTAACAAGTGAATCCGGAAAAAATAAATTCTACCGATCGCCAGAACAAGAGAATTTGTATAGCAGTAGAAAAACTTCCAGCACGACTAATCCAAGTGAATTCCTAAATAGAATTCAAAAAGCTGATCCAATAAAAACAGTCTAACCCACTTCCGGTATAATCAAAAATGTCGACGACTTTAATAAAATGCGAAAAATTCTGCATGGAGAAAATCTCAAGAACACCATCAAATTGATGACCACTCAGAACTAACGTAGAAGCGTAAATAACAATGTAGCGTACTAATAAAGTCGGTAAATAATGCCAATCTGGATTGATACGAATATAAGTCTAGAAGGAGCAAGTTGGTACGCAAGTTAAAGATGAACGCAACTTGTTTCTTTTTGAAAAGTTTCCGATTATAAAATGGAGTATTTCTATCGGACGTTAGCAGTGGATATAATATAATAATATAATATATGTATTTCCGAAACTGGTTTTCGACTACGGTACCACAATGTAGAAATGAACGTTTGGAGTCTCTTTATAGTTTTAAGCTGGAAGCGTTTGAGGGGAAGTATTATTGAGTTTAGTTAAATAGAACACGTGTCACAAAATATCTATAAAAAAAAAAAGTTCCAATGTTACGCCACATGCTAAGAGGATTGAAGGTTACATGGTATGTGGGGTAACCATAGATCAAATTTAAATTTTTGAGTTTTATCGAGGTAACCTAATAAAGTTTGGGATGCGGTAGCCCATATACAAAAATTATACTCCACCTTTATACGTTTTGAAGATATTGAACGGATCTATTAGGGGAAAATAAACTTTACATTATGCAAATAGGTTCAAACATTAATTGACATAGTTCTTAACTATATCAAAATTGTCCTTATATATTTTATCAATTTATTTGAGAACAACAAAATTTAATGCAGCGCTAAATATTAATTTGGTAATCAACACACATGACGTAGATGTTTTCAGAGAGAAATAAGAACAGTACAACATGCAAGTTGCCACTGCCGAAAATAAATCCAGAATAATTTCAAAAATCAACGAAATATGTTAATCAACAATAATTCGTTCGATAAACAAGTTATAATCTTCAAATAACCAAAACACCAAGTCTCAGCATATAAAAACCCGAAAGTTGACCGTAACGAAGAAGTAAACAACGTCTCGTTGACATCAAAATCTTTATGCGGATGATTTGAATGAAGGTACATACATTTGGAAACAAAACGCATTATAACACTTCTTTTCGACTTATTTGACTCAGAATCTTCGCTTGATTTAACGAAGAACATGATTTGCTTTCTATTAACAATTCTCAGCTCTTCTGAGGGAGATGTTGTATCGGCGTAGGACCTAATGACCATATCCGAAGGATAGCTGGAGTTCCTAGATTTAGATAGATATATTTTTATATATACTTTTAGTGGCGCATCTTATCCTTTAAGGACTAAAAAGACATTTGAAACTATCCTTGTTGTGTTGATGTTTTTGTATAAAAACCGTTATATCTCTTTATCTATTAAATATATGTAAGATCAGTATTCTAGAAAGATAACTATCTGGAGCACATTTTAACATTATTTGATGATGATTAGTGCTACCGTTATGGAAAAATTGTAGTTCAAAGCAGAAAATTTTGAAAAAAAAACAATCTTTATTTTCTTTCTTGAAAAACCAAATACCACAAGATTTTACCACAAAATTTTTTTTATCCTATTTCTATATAAAATTATGAATTTGCTTTTTACGAAATAACAATCTTCTGCGGTAAATGTTACACCAGCTTATCATTTTACTTTGTAAAAAGCGCAACCTCATTTTTTGTATATAAAAACACTATAAAAGAGACTTTTTTTTATAAGGCTATTCCAGGAATATGATCAAGCTCCTACTTCGATACAACATCTCCCTCAGAATCCACCAATTCGCGTGTCTGATATTTCTAATTTTCATAATTTAGATTATATTTCTAGTAATTCGAATTTTATTTTTTCTTTAGTACAAGTTTATATTAGAGTTCAGTAATAAATTGAATGCTATTATTTAATTTCTATAATCTATACCTTACGCTTTCATTTCAGCAGATTGTATTATTTTGTTCATTGTAGCTTCTTCTACAGAGGTCATAATTTTCTCTTGCGCAAATTTTATATAAAATTTCCTCTCACTGTTTCCATATATTTGTTAATCAAAATCCATAAACATCCCGATATCAGTGACTCTTCTCTTAGTTCTATCAAAACCTCATACATTTTTATTTGCAAATATTTAATTAACATTTTAATAAACCGCAAAAATTAGCTCTTATCTTGTAATTTATCTTGTAAACAAATTAATTATAGATACTTGGAATTATTTATTTTTTTATGAATTGTATAGAAGCTATTCTGATCGGATAACATAAATTTTACATTAAATCGCCATTATGTTCCATTGAATTATAATTGACATTAATTATATTTTCACTTTATTTCCCTTTACATAATTTAATAGCAAATATACCTAGTTACCTATATTATGTTTTTTTTTACGATAAAGTGATAAATTTTATAAGCAAGTTAATTACTTTTATATAATAATTCTTAATTAGATTTTTTTTTTAAATATTAAATTAGATACAGCTCAGGCAAATATAATTCGCAACACTTACCTCAAATAACCTATCGACTTTTTCTTTAATTCTATCTTCATCAGGACATGTATCCGGTCCCCTTCCCATTAATTCAAATATGGCAGTCACAATATCAGTCATTTCTTCCTTTGTTATAAATCCATCTCCATTAATATCATATAATGAAAAAGTCCAACGTAGTTTTTCTTCTACTGAACCTCGTGATAATACTGAAAGTCCTTGAACGAAATTCTGTAAAAGAAGGCAAAAAATAAGAAAAGGAAAACAAAATAAATTAATAAATTTAAAATTATTGTAAAAAGGATATAAAAATTAAAAAGTAATTTAATGAAGATTTTACAGTAGAATATAAGATCAGGGTCGGCTTAATAAAAAAAAAATACTAAAATAATTTGAGTGAAGGTTAAATTCTATGAGAAAAAACATGTTATTTTATTCACAAAAACAATTGGCGTGACAACATTCTTTTTATTAAACTGGAAAGTATGTTCCCTCTGTAGTATATTGAATATCACTAGGACATAGAAATATAGAACAAGAATCTCACTATATAAAATGTAAGAATTTTAATTATTATAAATCAGTACAATGAAGACTATGAATCGGCATACAACATGGTGCTGCGGACATAAAAAAATGTTGATGAAACACGTGCCAAAAAGCATAAAACTTTGAAGTTTTCAAGAGACTGGTGAATAAATATCTTTTAATGTGTTTGGAAATTTTGTGTACACTAATCCTTCTGTTCTATTATATTCTATCGGTTCTATTCTATTCTATTTTATTCTTTTTATTTTATAATATCTTATAATTTTTTAAATAGCTTAAATTCTGCGAACGCAGCAAAGGTATTTATCCCATTATCTTGGCCTTTATTGAACAAAAAAAAAATAATATTTACATGTTGGTGGCGCAATCGATCACCGTAATATATCAGAATAGATATAGTTTTCAACATTTAAATTAGTACATAAATCTAGTCAATATTCTCATAAATTCTAAAGAAACAAAAAAGAAAGTTGTATGTAATTGTATATGCCAAATCTCTGTATAAAAGCAGTTAGTGTTGAGATTATGTAAAAAAAAACTAATTATGGATCACACACAGAGATTCGAATCTGGGACTTTTTAATTAATAGTCAGATGACATAACCACTACAACAAGTAGGTCGGCTTTTATTCTGTTATATCATCACTCAAACTCAATAAAGTTTCCTTGTTTTATTTTCATATAAAATACAAAACCATGTATGATTGAGGGGTCAGCCGGATGACCCTGCTTGCTAGTGCTGACTTTTATTGTGTAATTATCTAATACTATTTATATAAATTGTTTTCAAAAGGCCTGCATGTATTGGTTTACAAAACACACAATAATAATATTAGAATAGAATACGCATTCTCTGAGTATTCGTTTTATATATATATACAATTTCCTTTTTACGAGTACTTCCTTTTCCGATTGTATGCGTTTGTATTGTACATATCCCATTTGGGAATAGATACTCATTTTATTTTATTGGATTTTATGTGAATTAAAATATTAGCAAAACATCATCTTGATATAGCAATTTGTTGTAAGTTCGATTCGATTATCTGATTGAGTCAAATTTTTTTTCTTTATTAAAAAAATATTTTTTTTTTGTTATTATAATATTATAAAATTTATGATATTAATTTTTATAAACAAGAACAAAATATTTTTTTAATAAATCATTTTAAGTATTTGATTTTACAACATAGTTTAACAAAAAAAATTTTTTTCCTGTTGTCAGCTAAATTCGGGTTTTAATAAAATGGGGTTTGACAAAATTTTTATAACAAAATAATGTAATAATTTTAAAATTATATTTTTCCTGCCATCTACATTTTTCTACCGTCAGCAAAATCAGGATTTCAATAATATGGAGCGGGGGTTTGGGGGCGTCAATGTCCTACAAAAACAAAAAAAAAATGAATTAATATTTAAATTTTGCAATTTAATAACATGTAAAACTAAACTTCCCCTAAATATAAACTGTATCACGCAATGTTTCAAATTAAATCAAATTTTTAGCAACATTATAAAAATTCAAGCAATAATTAAAAAAAATTCAAATTTTCATTTTTATTATTGATGCCCATGATTTGAAATCTGAATTTTTGTCTGATTTAAATTTGAATTAAAATCTGAATACTTGTCTGAATTTTGAATCCTGTACAGTTTTCAGTCGAATTTTTGTCCTTTTCATAAAACGTTTTCGCCCGAATAGGTTCCGAGCAGCGAAATTTTGACTCTCCTAAATGATGAAAAGTTTTGTAAAAATATTAAATAGGTCTGATTAGCCTTACTACAGTAGGTGCTTTGTCCCGCAGGTCTCTAGTAGTAAATAAAAAAATAATAACAATTATGAGTGAAGGTCAATATCATAAATTTAAAAATTGAACATTGATCAGAAAATTTAATAACTTGTTTTTGACATTGAGTTGCTTTACATTATCAAATTATTTCAACATTCGAATTGTATTAAACTATTTCGTATTGTTGGACTTAACAAAAAATAGTGTTCGTACAATACTTGCAGAGTTTAAAATTAACGCAGATCTTCATGAGACAAATGAGAGATAAACAAAAATACAACAATATGAAGTTTTACAGAAAAACAAATCATGAACGGTAAATTTGGAAATTACAAAGTTAATTTGGAACTTTTCACCTGAAATGATGAATTCTACGAAGATATATTTTATTATCTTATAGAATCAAATAATATTTTTATATTATATAAGTAAATAGTTAGGTAGATATTGTCATACAATATAAAAATGTTGACATTGTAATTGGCAGCTCAGTTTCCAATAACAATATTAAATAATAAGATACCTAACAATAATATTATAGAGAAATATAAAAGCTAGTTATTTCAATTTTCCAATTGATTACACATTTTCCAATCACACTTTTCATTATATTGAAAGAGAATTTTAATTTTATTTATTTATTTTTTGTATTATCCTTGTTAACACTTCTAAGAAAAATCAGATTCTTAAATTTTTTGAAAAATACATATATACATACATTATTGTACTCCTTAACCATACACACACTTTCATACACATATTAAATTAGTTTCTTAAATAAAGTGAACATTTTTTGACACCATAAAAGCAAATTTAAAGTTGTTTTCTCTACTTTAAGTAATTTTCATTCTTAAGAAAAGACAATTTTGTAGTGGTGGTAGTAGTAATATCCTTAACAGATTCGTAATATCTGTCTGCAGTCGTAATTTTGTACTACATATTTTCCAATTTCGTTAAAATCTTTTTCTAGAACACAAAAAGACGATTATAGTAGTGTAGTATCATCACCATGAACAGTTATTTAAACTTCTTCATTACAATCTTAATAGTTTCGATTAGGATTATAAACTTTGAAATGTTTATCTATATAATTTGAATCAATACGGATGTGCCATCCTGAAACAACAGAGTCTGGAGGAGAAAGTATATAATGCCGAAATTTATGAGTTATATAATAAAGTGGTCGCAATCATGAACATAAAAATCAAGAGATAATTAAAAACACTTCAGCCAAATGAATGTTCGAATCCAAACCCGCAGATAGAAGACATCGGAACAGATCAAACTTTTGTTGACGAGATAAAATATTCACAGAAATAAGACAATTCGTATCTTTAATTGAACAGAATCCGCTTGTGACCGACAAAAATTGAGGACGTTGATGAGTCCGATCCAGGACCTACATGATCCACCTAAATGAGTAAGTAAACAATTCTAATTCTAATATATAAATATTGAAAGACTATTAAGAAATGTTGTCCCATCCTGTGCCAATGATAGAAATACCACATGATTTTGAATTAAAAAAGTAGAGATGTTGTTGACGTAGAGGAGAACAATTGTCAACTTCGTTGGCAAATACTTATATTACTAGATATTTAAAACGATAGCTATCAGTCGAAAGATGGAACAATCGATAAAGTCGTTAAATGGACAAAAGACTGGCGTATGCAATTTAACGAAGAAAAATCTGTTCATATAAATTTTAGCTACAAAGTATAGGTACAGCCAATATGTTGGGCATCAATAATAAAGCTATGAGGAAAAATAACACAGCCAAGTGCCCATTTGTAACAATCTAAGATTCCAGGTTGATGCAAAATTTAAGTGAAAAGCTCATGTGAAAATAAAAAAAGAGGAATTGAATCAAGCATAAATAAGAAATTGAATTGAATTGAATTGACTTATAAGCCCATAGGAAGAAATTCACGTTTGCCAATACAAAATAAATTACTAATTTATCATCAAGTCCTAAACCCAGTTTAGGACTACACCATATACAAATACTGAAATGAACAGCCAAATTTTATATAGAATCCAAAGATTGTACATGCTCCAAAAGGTCTGTAAAATTAATTTAAGTACACACAGTTGTTACATTTCGTTTTATTTTGTACAGGAGTTCTCGATTTTTTTTCATTCTGCGTAGAATTATATTTCTTCATACGAAATATTTTCATTTATTTTTAAACACTGAAGGTCCTGGGCCGTGCCCAATATTATCTTCTACTGACTGTGGTTACGAGAAGATTGTCTTCAATTGCAAATATGAAGTTTTGTCATATCCGCTGATAGTTCACATCTCCCCAACGAATTTGTGGTCACCGTTGACGATGCGTTCACCTGAACTTAAGTTCAAAAAAATTTTGTAGATGGAGTATTTTCTTCCATTTGCTCTAAATGGCCTAGCCAATGAAGCCGATAAATTTAACTTTTTTTTTTATAGGTCCATATCGTCGAAATATGTTTCGTCTAATATATTTTTAGGATTCATCTGTAAACGTATATTGAAAATACCGCTATTTTAAACATGCGTATTGAATTTGTACTTCAGCACCATTACATAGTACCATAAAATACTTTCAACCAAACTTATCATTCCATGTAGCATCCACGTTTAGCCTTTCCTCAGTGCATTGGGGTCAAATTGACTCCAAATCGTTTTTAAAATAAAAAAAAACTTATTTCGCGTCAATTAAGTCAATCAACCAGTCTATGAAAGCCTCAATTAGTATTTTCTAAACACAAAATAAGAAAAACGATATCAAATTCGATGGTATATCAAGTAGTTATCCCCATTTGAAGAAAACTATACGCATATCTGTGACTGGGGTCAATATGACCCACATTTGTTTCATGTATTTTCTATGAAAAATTCATAATATACAGGAAGACATCTTTATTACAAAAACTATCTTTATTTTAATTATTTAGAGCCACGCTCGACTGATTATGCATTGAATTTATTTCATCGCTTATCTAAACCATACGTTTTAGCAAAGGGCGAAATATAACCATGGATAACTTCTTCACAAGTTGTGTATTGGCTGAACAGCTATTAAGAAAAAAAAGCAAAATTAATTGGGACAATTTGTTCAAATAAACCTGATCTGCCAAAAGAATTTACCAGCAAGGCAGAAATCGAGAAAAGAAATGTGATTTCTTCAGATACTATCAACTTTGAACTACAGTGTTGAATATCGGTATTAAGGTGTTGATTCTGGTTTAAATAAACCCAACATAATATTGGATTACAATTTAACTGAAGGCGGAGTTTATACAATAGACAAATTAGTGAGAACGTACACGTGCAAAAGGAAGACTAAACGATGGCCAATAGTTTTATTTTTTAATATGATGGACATCGCTGGTGTTGCAGCGTTTAATTGGCTATGCAACTGGTGTCAAAAAATTTATAAGGTTATCTATCCAACCCTAGAGCAATGAAAAAAATGCTCAAATAGCTATGGAGCAGATAGCTTATAAAGTATCTAAGACGTGTTGCAACAGACGAAGTAATAGCTATGAATGCAGGCAGTAAGCGTCAACGGTGTCATATTTGTCCTCGATCTACTGATGTTTAAACACGAACATTATGTTGCATTTGTAAAGAAGCAAATTGTGCAGCACATTCAAAAATTATTTGCATAAACTGCATCAACGCAGAAATGATTGATTTCTCCCAAGCAGAAATCGAGGTTCGAACATCGGACCATGTTTAAGCTTAGGCTATTTGTTTTTATTTTTGTTGGGATTAAATTTAATTTTGTACCTAAGTTTTGTTTAGTTTTATCTTAATTATATTTCTTTTGCTTAATTTTGTAAATAAAATCGATATTAAAAAAAAAATTAAAAATAATTTCAAATTTTTTATATAGAATATATGAAAATACACATGGGGTCAGATGGACCAAAGTGCACAAAGTACGATAAAGAAAACTATGCACAGAGGAAAGGTTAATTCTCTATGGAACATTATGCATCGCTCCTGAGTAGATATTTTAAATGCCAAACTAATTTTACAAGTTTAAAAAAAATATTCTGTTTAGTAATATTGTGCAATTATTTATCTTACTATTGGTGCAATGTCTGTTATTTTACCCAACCCGATTCATGGCTTAATAATTCTATTAATTGTTTTTGCTGTGTCCATTAAAAGTTAAATAGTTTCATCCTTGAAACTCAGCATAAATTTCCTTCTGTTTTTACATTTTTTTTTACTGTAGTAGGTCCCACAAAAAAATATACATTTGACCGTATTATAAAGTTTCATTTTGTCATTCACTCGCTACATCAATAATTTTCTTCATTAATCATATTTCAACAAGTGTATTCAACAATAATGTTCTATTTACTTCTTCGAAAGAGAATATAATTTTAGTTAGAAAAACTTATTGGGGAACAAAAATTCTACAACAGCTGCTAAAAAATTTAAACTCACTATAATACTCCAGTTTAACCTACAAGATTATTAATAAACTCTACCAAGGTAAAAAGTTAAAATGAAAAACAAAAATAAATATGAAAAATTTATATTATTCCCCTATTGTATATTCCTTTAATCCTTAAATTATAAAACAATTCCTAAATTCTTCTATATATATCTATAATTTATATCTATATTGTATTTAATTTCCGGGGACTTAAACAATATTTTTTCTTAAATCCCCCAGAACAAAAAAAAAGTATTATTTTAGGGAGAACAAACAAATAATTTAAGAAAAAAAATAAAACCATCATTGCCACTACCACCACAACTGTAATAAAGTTACCTAATATACCTCCCATGGTAATAATAATAAGAAAATCCAGAAATATATATTCACTTGTTTTATTTTTAGGATATTGAACCGTTCCCCATTTTTGATTTAGTAAATTTTCTTATATTTTTGTAGTTGACTACCTGTATTTTGTTGTTGTTTTTATGCAACAGGTTTATTTTAAATTTTTTAGTGGATAATTGAAACGAACCTAAGTATATTTTACTGTCTTTATACAATGTAGGTATATATGGGTACACCTGTATCACACCATGTTTTTTTTTTGTATTTTTATATCCCTTTCACTTTTGAAAAGGTATATTCTGGTAAACTTTAAATTCGAAAATTACTGGCTTATTATAGTTTAGTATTGATTTTTTATGTGTGTGCGTATGTGTAAGAATGATTAGAATATGAAAAAATGTTTTTAATGTTGTGAATTTTTCACTGAGAAAACATAGTGGTTTTGAAATGAATAAACCAATTTTAGAATGATGAAATATAATATAACTGTATCGTTAGAATTTTCATAAATCACGGGGCCTACGAAATACTCACAGAAGATATATAAGATACACAAAATTGCAATAGATATAGCCGCATGGACATTGCAATAATTTTAAAGCCTAATTAATTATCAATTAAAAATTAAATTATTACATTTAATTAAATACCCTCACCTAAAATTTAAACTTAATCAAATCTACCATACTAATATAATACAGTAAAATATTAATTAAAATTAAAAATGGAAATCTAAATATGTAAACTTTTGATTTCATGTTAAAATATACTAATAACAAAGTATTCACATGCTACAGACATTCTGCAGCATAAATAAAATTCAGCAATGGCTAAAGAAGTGGAGCCATTCATTCTGATGGAGCAAAATCAACACATGTCACATTTATCCTGAAGAGGAAAAATTGTCCAATGATGATGCTAAATAACGAAGTAGTCCCGCAAAATGAGACCGTAAAGTACGTGGGCATGTATTTGGATAGAAGACTTACATAGAAAATCCATATTCAAAGCAAAAAAAAAACAACTGGGGTTGAAATCAAATAAAATGTATTGGATGATTAGTTGCAACTCACCAATGTTGCTGGAGAAGAAGTTCATGATATGTAAAGCTTTTTCTCCATTAAAGCTAATATGGATTACAATCAAAAATACTACGATTAATATAACTAGGGTACAGTGGTGAGATCTCTACAATAGTGAGATATTATTATTTTTTTTTTACACTCTACAGTAACTTAGGTAGAATCATCTTTTCGTGCTTAATTAAGTACGGTACTGCAATTTTACACTACAATCTACAATTTTTCGAGTATTTATTTAACAAATTACTGGCTTATCAACTCATTAAATGTGGAAAACTACTGCTATTGTCAGGAACTAAGCCTTCTTAAATAGAATAATTTCATTTTTATTTAATTTGTTACCAGATTATACTCTCAATTATTTTTTGCCATTTATTATATCCCAATGACAAAGAGTACTGGACCAGGTCGAAAAATCCATAAAGCATTTTTTTTTGTTCATCGGGAATCGAACCTGGGACCTTTCGGTTGAAAAGCTGGAATTTTTTTATTTCGTCATTTATGAGAGGAAACCAGAGATGCCTATGAATATCAGTATTGCTAACAAACCATGTAGCACTAACAATGTTTTGCAATACTTTATTTTGCAACGTTTGGATAGTCCAAACTGGCTTTAATATCTGATTGTAGATCAAAGCTTCCTTATACGTCGAACCGCACTCGAATCTACGCTTAAGAACCATTAAAGACGAAATTAATAGCTTCAGTGATGTGAGTCAAAAAAATGGCATCCAAACTACTCAATGTCTCCTCCAGAGGCAAAATTGAGGAAAATAAACAAAAATGTGAAAATGTATTATTAATTCATGACAAAGTGATCAAAAATTTATAAATAAAATTAAGTTATTCGCTACGTCTTCTTTTAAATATATATTATCTTAAAAAAAAAATCAACAATTAAAAATGATTGTGAAATAGGTCACATATATTTTGTACCATACTTTTCACAATGGGCACGATTATAGCGATCAATAAAATACGTCAAATTTTTAATTTCAATTTTTCTGCGCCGATACTCACTATTTCCCTTAATGAGAAAAAAAAACGCTGATGCGACCCAACCGAAATTATAGCAATGAATTTTACTGAATCGCTATAACCGCTCATATCTCAATAGGTCGTCTCATAGTAAAAACAAAATAATTTTACATTGTTTCATGTTTGCGTATTTACTTATTTTATATTCCCAATAACATAAGTATTATATGAGCACTGCACTTTCGCCCCCAAATTTTTCAGAAAAACCATCAAAAGATTGTCCTGATTGTATTCGTACTAATGTACGTAAATATTGAATAAAATATTATGTTTACGATCCCTTTACCGTAACCTTAACGAATTTATTTCAAGGATATTCAAATTTCTCATACACTTAGCTTTACCTATAAACCATATTTTTTATTTAAATGTTTTTGCGATTTTACAGTTACATATTTTTTGTTGCCATTTTTGTTTTTTTATGCTTTTGGGTTTTTTTTTGTTTTTGCTGAATTAACGCCATTATTTGGAAAATAAAACGTATACTTAAATGATAATAAAACGGTTTGCTGACAACAAAACTTATATTATTAAAATAATGAATTTTATTTTTGTAGATATGTTATATACATCTATACAGTATGTTATACCACAGACTGTATTATATTTATTGTGGAATATTTTGCTTTTGTTTTAAAAATAAAATTACTTTTTTGTTCTTTAATTTTAAGTACTTTTGTAATGTTACGACTCAAATTGAAAGTTGGTTGTTCATAAGAATATTTTAGAAAAGTAAATGAGCAAAAACGGAGTATTCTCAGAGGGGGAAATACAATGAACACGGCGAAGCCATTTTGAAACCAAAGAAAAAATTATTATTTATATCGAAAACGTGTTTCAATGATAAATGAGAGTGATTGTCTTTCAAAGTTTTTTTTTCATAGGTATCGATTATTATTATTAAAGATTTATTTTTTATTTGAATAATAATGAAGTAGGCTTTTGTTAAAAATTTAATAACAAGAAAACTTTTAATTTTTATATACCTATCTACATATTTTATTCTAAGGTAATAATAATATAATAATAATATAATAATAATATGTAATATGTATACTGTACATAACTTACAGGATTTTTTAAGTATTATAATACTGAGGTTAATTATTATAAATATTAACCATTAATCTAAGGTTAAATAATTTTCTGTATTTTACAACGTAACAAGGAATATTTATTTTGTTTTTGGTCAAATCCAATAGTTGATCTGACATGATTGATAATTTAGTATGTTTGACACATAACTATGATTTGTTTTAGCTGTTGCTAATTTTAATAAGTCTGTAAGTTGTTTATTATCATACCTCATAGTCAATCAAACTTGTTTGAGAAAAACATATCTAATACAATGTCAGCCTATTATTTTATTATTTATAAACATATATTATCTACTACTCGCATGTCTTTTTGCTTCTGATCATTATAATTTTTTGTTCGATATCATACAAAATACCTAATCTAAGATGTTTGAGTTTAACATAATTATTATCATTCTAGTATAATACTATAATTATTTTTATAAAAAAATAATATAAATTATACACTAATAGTGCTATATAGTTTTTTTGATAACACACAGTAAGTAAATCTCTATGCACAATTCGTATCACACAATATATTTCGTATTATTATAGTCTTATTTTTCATTAGAACTATGTTTGATACGCATATTTTTATATAAACGCACCCATAATTTTCTGTACCTATATAAAAATATATGTAAACAATTACTAATATGTCTACTTACTTACTTAGGTGGCCAACAGACCATGTAGATCCTGGGCCTGACTTGAAATATTTTAAATCCGTTGATACTTAGTCTCTCCAACGAAGGTTGGCCTGCTTCAGCGTCTTGTATCTTCGTCCACCTCATTGTAAAGCACTCAGAGTTCGGCATTGTATTTTCTCCTCCAGACCCCATCGTCGTTTTCAGGAGCATATATCCGACGAACAATTTTCTGAACTCCTGAACTACCTCAAAATTATATGTGATGTTTTGACCCATATTATGTTTAGAGGCCTTTTTATTCGTCGACAACATATATTTTGTGTTGTCCTCATTTACTTTGAGACCCATTCGTTTCGCTTTTTCTTCAATCTGGGAAAAGGTCTCGACGACCACCCGTTGTGATCTGGCGATGATGTCAATGTCGTCGGCATACCCTAGTAGTTGAACAGATCTATATATAGTGCCGCCCGTGTTTAGTTCCGCTCGTTGCACTATACTTTCCAGTACTAGATTGAAGAAATGGCATGATAGTGCATCTCCTTGCCGAAATCCACTACACGTCTGGAATAAGTCAGAAGTGTTATTGCCAATCAAAACAGCACAACTTGTGTATTTAAGTGTCACTTTTGACAATCGGATGTGCTTGACTGGTACACCGAATTTCGACATAGCAGCATACGCTCGCTCCGGTATATACTATCATATGCAGACTTAAAATCGATAAAAATGGTGTTGTGTATCGATTTGAAACTCATAGGTCTTCTCCAGGATTTGCCTAAGTGCGAACATCTGGTTGTTCGTTGATTTCTGCCAATATTAGCGCCACAATAGAGTTTCAGGCATTCGCACAAAATGTTAGGCAAGATCTTATATGCGATATTTAACAGAGATATTCCTCTATAGTTTTTACAGAACATGGCGTCGCCCTTTTTGTAAATGAGGCATATAGACCTGGCACTCCAGTCAATAGGTACGCTTTCTTCCTTCCAGATGTTGTCAATGATTTCGTGCATGCAGTTAACCAAAACATCGCCTCCAGCTTTAAATAGGTCAGCTGGGAGTCCATCAGGCCCAGCAGCTTTATTATTTTTCAGCTTCCCCATGGCTTGGCAAACAACCTCTACAGTGGGTGGCGGGGGGTTGTTGGTAAAGACTGGTGCTGGTGCTGCTAACTCTTGTTGTTGTTGTTATTCTCCATTTAGCAGCTGCTGAAAGTTCTGCTTCCATGTCTCTAATATTCCGTGCGTTTCGGTAACCAAATTTCTCATATTATCTCTTAACGCGTGTGTAGCGGGTGGTTTGGCTTTTTCGTAGAACTTCCGCACTTCGCCTCTATTTCTATGATTCTATCAACAATTGGAATTAATAATAAGATATTGAAAAAAAAATTCTTAGAATGTGTATTGAGTATGGTATATCATACAAATCTTGCAGTATACTAACTCTAAATAATTATTAATGTTGGTTGATACTGTCTGTATCTTACAGTTTCCGGAACATATAAATTCTTTAATAAAATATATTTATCAATTATTGTAATTAAATTAAGTGTTACTACTTTTTCTTTTATTGTTATTATTATGAGTAAATAAAAATAATATAAAATGAAATTAACACATACTTGTTATACGTAATACACGCATACATAAAATATATACATATTTTTATATATACTCGTATATAAATGTATTAAAAATATAAGGCGTGAATTTGATTTATTTTAGGATTAAAAAAGAAAAAAGAGAAGTAATAGCTTCAAAAAAATTGTATGTATTGTAATTAATTTTAACAATTTTTCATTTCTTAAACAAACAAAAAAGTTTATTTTTAATTTCCACATTTATTATATTTCATCAATAATTAAAACGGTGTAATATTCAAAATGATAATTTTCTAATACATGAAAATTTAATTGAATTGAGATTTTAGAAAGTAGTTAAAAATTGCGCAAACAGCAATGGTTCTGTTTATTATATTTAATCAAACTGTTTTTTAAATAACTACTTTGAATATTAGGAACAAAATCCCCAAAAAGAACAAAATAAATCAATAAATAAGTAGTGGCTGCTTGGGGCTGACAACCTTCGACTTTAAAAATACTATTTGCTCTTTTTTATATTATTTGTTGGTCTGAGTTTACTCTCGTCGGTTCGTATACTTTTTTGCAAGAAAAAAAAGTGGTTTTGGGGATTTTGTAATATGAAACTTTGGTTTGAAGGTTTTGTAAGTAAGGATGTATGCATTACATAAAATGTAATATAGTTAAAAAATTATCATTATCCTTTACAGTATTATGTAAAAAATGCAAATATAATAACTTAAAGTAACAGTAATGGATTGAATAAGTTTTATTTTTATAAGAATTATTTTTGACACAAATTAGAAAACAAAGCCACTCTAAGTAAATTTCCAAAAAAGAGAAAGAATAAATGTGGACGTTGCAGCAGCCTTCTATATATATTTGTAATGTTTTTCATATTCTCTGATTTTGTTGCTAAATATTTATTACTAAAACCGGCTCTACTTTATCTGCAAATTTAATTTCAACAATCCAGTTGGGAAGGGAGAAAAATCTATTTACAACCTTTTAAAATGCATGCAGTCTTCCATATTCCATTTTAGTAGCCTTATCTTAATTTACGTTTTTTAAATAATAATACTCTTAAAGGACTGAAAATATACCTCTTGGTAAACGATGAAGAAGGAATCGAATCTGTACGAACAAAGTCAATCACTACAAGTCTTTGTATATCACTAAAATTTAGTTCAAGCTTTAATTTTTATAAATATATTCCTACAAATGGACAAATTTATTATTTTAATTTTACTCTTATTTCTACTATGCTTAAAGAGATAATTATCGTTCAAAGGCAAACAAAATATACAAACATAATTTTTGATTAGAAATAAAGGGTGTAGCTATTTTAATACTAGAGTAATACAAGCAACAGGTAGATATGTTGGTCGAAGTTACCATCAGCTGTTTCTTGAAATCAAATAAAATTTAATTATGCCTTTTTGATATTACGACTCTTGTTGTATACCATATTTCTTGATGGTAGTTTAACTCTTTCGACCCGGCTAGTACAACGTATATGTACCATTAAAGATTTAGATATTTCTAAAGCAAAAAAATTGCATATGGAATGGTTTCAATACATACCAAATAGTTTTTAGAACGTTATTTATAATTAGCAACAGCACGTTGCACATTACTATACATTTAACAATGTTGTACCAGCCCGTTCTGATAGAGCCCCACTTTGTAGACACATTTTTCCAAAAATAGATATATTTTAGAATATGTACATAAGATATTCTCTAAAGGCATTTGATCCATTTGATCCTAACTTTGTAATTCGAAAGCCGGGTCAAAAGGGTTAATGCAATTATTCGCTCAAACTTCAAGACAATTACTCGCCAGCTTATAATTTTTCCCATTTCAATATATTCATCTTATATATTAATACGCTTAAACGTCTGTTAAACTTTTCACAAAGCTTTTACAACATGAAGCTTTTTTCAACTAGATTAGACAACTTTATTAGAACTATTAAGAATTACGATAGTGTGAAAAATTTTATTTAAAGACATAAACCACGAAACGATAAAACCAAATAAAAACAAAAACAAATTAAAATTAACCTAAAAACAATTCACCTATTGAGCAATAGCATTGACTATCTGATTATATGAATTAATTTAAAAAAAAAAAAAACAAAGTAGTAAAGACAAAAACCGAATTATCAGAATATAATTATTATATCGAATTACAAAAATAGCTTTGTTAAAATATTACGATATTACGATATTACAGCAAAAAAGCTTACCGGTAAAACAAATAGTAAATTTAGAAAATATATTCAGCCAGACCATGTTCACAAATTCCAATAATTGAAATTTATTTATTTTATTAACAAATAATTCAAAAGTATAAATTCAAATGCGCAGTAGCATTTAGTAAATATTATATTGTACATGGAGAATCATAAACCGAAATTTACGATCTGCTAAGAACAAGAAAAACAAAATATGTTATGACATTACTATCAAGTTCCAATTCAATACACGGCAAAATTAGTACACATAAAAATTAAAAAAACTTACTTTAAAAAGAAAAATCACAGACTACCCTTACCTACATCAGAGACCCTAACGGGATAACAATATAACAATACAACAAAAACTGAAGAATAAGAGAAAAAGCATAATTATTGGCTTTACCCGTAACTATAATAGTCATAAGGCGTCAATAAAAACTGAACAATAAGAGAAAAAGCATAATTATTGGCTTTACCCCTAACTATAATAGTCATAAGGCGTCATATGATGTCATATGATACTTCGTTAAATGGCCTAAATAATTCGATATGATTTAACAAAGTCATAACCAATCATAACCTTTACTATAATGGTCATACCTAATCATACCAAAACGTCAAAACCAAAATTTAAAAGAAGTGAAATAAAAATATAAATTCTATAAATAAATGTTTTTGTTTTTTTATTTTGAGTTTTGAAATAGTTAGGGTTATTATGGTTATACATATCTCAATTATACATATCTCAAAGATAAACAAATATAGTTGCAAAGTATACTATATTTCTTCATGCAAAATCCACTTTCTAAACTTGCAAAATACGAAGATACGAAGCGTGACGAGTACTAATAATAAATACTTATAAACAAATATAAATAAATATTCAGTGTAATTTCAGAACATTTATGAAATATAAATATTTAAATAGTAAATTTTAATATTTAAAAATAGCAATTGATAAATAATAATAATATTTAATACACATTTTTTGTATTTTTTAATGTAAATCTTTCAAAATATTGGCATAACACAATTAGAAGTTTATAATACCTTTTCTCGTAAAATTCACTTTTTCAACTAGCGAAATACGAAAATGCGTGTCGAGCACTATTATTTGAAAAAAAAAAAATAATGATATTCTATAACAAAGTCGGATGTCAAACTTTAATGAACATCATTTATACGTTATAAACATAATTCAAAAACGTATAAACGCTGCCTTATATAAAAGTTTTATTCAAAACTATTAGCGGTCAAAATTAATTTATAATAAATAAATAAATACCTGAATAAAAAAAATAAAAAAAATAGTTATAGATAGATCAAACAATATTGTAAATTACTAGCTATTCCCGGCGTAACATTCGCCGGTCTAGCATTAGCATTATAAATGAAACAATTTATTTTATTTATTTATTTTCTTTATTTTCTTAAAAAAAATCAATGTTTTACAATTATAGTTTTAAGTTTTTCAATTTAACTTATTTATTATGTAATAAAAAAATATGTAAAACATTGATTTTTTTTTAAGAAAATAAAGAAAATAAATAAATAAAATAAATTGTTTCATTTAAAATGCTAATGCTAGACCGGCGAATGTTACGCCGGGAATAGCTAGTATCATATTATTATTTGAATTTTCAGTACTAAAACCAACTAGTATCAGAATGTAGCTGACGAAGTCAATTACGTTGCTAATTTTGTTTGACACGATAAATAATTTTCTTGTGTGCGAAAGTCTTACCTAAAGTCCTATCTACAACTGGGCAGGTGCAAAGAAAGTTAATAGTTTTTTTCTCGTGCACGTTGTTGAAATTAAAATAAAAAAATTGAGTAGAATTACTAGCTTGCTTGAGTGATGTGATGTATTATCGGCCAGTGACGCGCACTATTCATTATAACTTTTTATTGATTCATGAATACGAGGTCCATGTTTTTCTATATATGCTATACAGGTATTTGATCTATGCTCCTTTGTATTTACGCTGTCAAAGATAATATGAATAGGTCAGCTCTCCCATGTGTATTATATGTATTATATTTGGACAAGATACTTCGATATCTTTTTTTTGCTTCCTATCATATATTTTTATCGTAGAAATAGGATTAACGCCTGATATGGTTGAAAACAGTATGACATTTTTAGGCGTTTCATGACGATTCCTATTGAAGAGTTAGCCATTCCTCAAAGGACTATTAATATTGGAATCTATTTGCTCGCCACCTATTTCATATCACTAGTAGCATCAACATATTATTTAAATTTTCAGTTGAATAAAATAAACCGATAAAACAGCAGAAATTATTCCAGATAATGGTTACTAGATCAAAATAAATAAATAAATTTAAAAATTAAAAATAGTTGAATTAGCACACCACGCGTTATCAGAATCACTAGTAATGAAAAAGTATGGTGATACATGTATACTGAAATTATTTTAATTAAATTTCTACCCTTATTTAGGATTATTTCAATTAAGCCGAAGAAGGGAGTGTGGCAGAAGAAAATCTTCTTAAACAATTATTTCTCTTATTACTTATAGTTATTTTTATTTATATCCTTTTAAGAGGGATCCCATATTAAAATAATTTTTCTGCCTCTTATTCGATACTCTTATTCCATGCTAAAAACAAATAATAAACTACTTTACCTTTAACTGAAACCAAAATTAGAATAAGAATAAAAAAATTATATTTAACATTTTATTTATAATTTATTAAGTTGAATTGAGAGAATAGCTTTGTCACCTAATTTAAGAGACCACATAATATAAATCTTTTGATGATAATACTGTGGTTCTAATTTCCATTTAGTTTTAATGTTTTTGTATAAAAAAAAAACAAATTTATAATAATCTTAATGAATTCGTAACCTGTATATTGTGTGTTCAGATGACAAATTTTAATTAATTAATTAATTTTAGTTAATACTGGTACAATTTTAGTTTTACAATGTGAAAATTACTTGTTTATGATAATTTTAAAAAAAAAAAATATATTTTTAAAGAGTTCGCATAAATTCGTATTACAGTGTGCGACAGATGATGTAATTTATTATATTCACCTTTATTCATTGAATTAGATACGCTTTTGTATACTTTATAATTTAAATTAAAGTTTATGAAAAAAATACCGAAAATTAAACACAAAAAATCGATTGAAGTCTTTTGTACATCAGAAGTTTAGAAATATTTTAGTAACTCACCTTAAAAATTAATTTATATTGCATTATTACAATTTGCAATTAGAAATATAAATATTTAGTTACTTCCTGTAACAAATGGTTAGAGATGCAAATTAAAGTATAGCACTAGAAGCTATATACAATCAGTCAAATTGTCCAACCAGAAGACTTTTATAGATGCAGATTAAAAAATTATATTCCTACATGGTGAAATGTGAAACTAAAAGTTTAAGAATAAAACGCTTATTCACTCATAATTTTTTTTTGTGTTTTTCTGAGTATTTTTCTGACCTTCCTAATTATATCTGATTCCCTCATTCATTATTCCCAATTCACTCTGGATACCAAGAGTTAAGGAAAAACATTTTAAGAGCATAGAACTTTAATAGAGCACAAAATGGTACTTAGAGAGATTTGGGTGGCAGAAAATGCTGTTTAGTCGTTGTATTAAATTTTAAAATTTAATTTACAGGAATTGAACATATTTCTGAATAATCGTATGTGGATGATGGCACGAAAATTTAAACAAAATACTTCTCTAGAAGATTTTTTATTCCTATAAGGTAGGTTTTTTATATTCCAGTATTTCAGCTTTCAGTGCCAGTATAATATTTTTAATGCTTAAATTTATAATTTACTGCTTGTTAAAATTACCAATGGCCAGTAAAAATACGGTTACTGACCATCATTAGTATTTTTATACAAATTTCTCGTTATAAAATTTACTCCACCATCAAAAATTATAAATTTCGAAACAAAAATACTTTACATATTAGGATAAAATTGCACTAAAATTTACTAAGTTACTGGTTTTTACTTGTGGTACTGAAAAAAAATTTGATGATGGCTAGCACCAGTATTTTTATTGCCTAGTGATAATTTTAATCTGATAACCTACCAGTTTATTATTATACTGGTACTTGAAACGTTTTCTTATATAACTGTACAATACATGGTTTTTTACTGGGACTGGAAAATGAACAACTCTGTTGCAAGGTGATTCAGGTAACTTAATTCCTTAAGTGGTGTACAGATAACAATTTTCTAAGCCATGGGGTTTTAATGGGGGTTCTGTGGGAGATGTTGTACCGGCGTAGGATCTAATTACCATATTCCAAGGATAGCTGCTTTTCATCTAGCTAGATCTAGCTTTTCAAAAATATATATCTCTAGTGGCGCATCTTATCCTTTAAGGACGAAAAGGACATTTGAAAGTATCGTTGTTGTTTTGGTGGTGCTATTATGGAGATATTGAAGTGTAGAGAACGTTCAGCTTTACAAGCATATTTTTTTATTTTGATGATTATCATAAACTACCTTTTATTATTCTGAAGGTTGTTCATTTCATGTAAATAGGAAGCAAACTGAGAAAAATTTGAAATGTCACCGGGTTATATACTATACTCCGAATTCATTTCATTATATTAGGTATGTACTATGTAGATAGAACAAACTTTTACAAGTAAATCGAACTTTTGTTGAATAACATGTATATTACCTTAAATGTTAAAAATTTATTTATTTATTCACGTGCAACACACTTATTTCGACGAGTTAGAAAATATGTTTATTCCATATCAATTTGAATTCAGTTATATCACAAAAAATTTCTACCCACGTGGTACATTTTAGTTCTAACCGCATTATTGTAACTATTTGATCCATGTTCATTGTTATATGTTTGGAACAAATAACCCGGTACAAAATTTTTTTCGAAAACACATGTAAATATTGGGCTATATACAACTTTTTAGCATATGTAACAAATTAGCAGAAATGAATTCCTAAAAAACTCCATGTCCAGATTATAAATAATTATGTTACTAACTCAAAGAGATATAGTAAAACGAGTTAAAGATTCTGAAAGATCACATTAAAAAACAATGGAAAGCACCTCTAAGTCAAAACAGACAAAATTGGCGTATGGAACAAACTAGCAATAAGCCGACGTTTTGTAATTGCTAAGATTGTTTTCCTCCAAAGTTTTCTGGCTTTTTGACCAAATTTGTACTCCAACATAACATTTATCCGCACCCAATTAGATATAGGTAGATACTATAGGTAAAGAAGTTTGTCATATCAAAAAAACAATTTGAGGTTCTATAAGTAAAATGTGTTAAAAATAAGTTATACTTCTTAGCCCACAAATTTTTACTGGTTACAAACTTAACTGTCATCTTCTATACAACCCTTAAAAACTTGTATAATTAAATACAACCCTTTGTAATGTTAATATCTTATTATTTATTTATGACATTAAATTAAAATTTTTCTAAACTTTTCTACTTTTGATATAATTTAGTACAACAATTTTTGTTTATTTAAAATCTTCATTAATTTACAGAATTCTTATTAAAAACATTAATTTTAAAAAGGACATAAAATGTCGAGGAAATTTCTCTTAAATATTTTATATGTAAAATTTATGATATTCTCTCTAAATTTTTTTTTTTAATATTCTTCCTGTTAAAAACCTTAATTTAAAAGAAAAAAGGTCGTGGTGAGCTTCAGTTATTTTTAATAAAAAATAAAAATTTAAATTGATATTCTCCCAATGATTGAAAACCTTTCAATTAAATTATTATTGTATGAAGGTTTGGTCCCCCCACGCAGTGATAAAAATATCATTTTTTTTTTTATTTTAATCCTGAAAATATTTTTATTTAATGCTGACTCTGATTATTCTCTTAATTTGGGATTTCTTATAGAGCATGAAAAAATAAATTTATAACAATTTTTCAATTTAAAGACAATGAACGGGATGGGGATGATTTTTATTTATCATTAGATTTGTTTTGATCGTATTATGACCACTACCCTATGTTACTCGTGATTTTAATTTTTGATTAAAATTCAACACGGGTTTAAATCAATCAAAATTAGGTTACATCGTTATAATATTGTTAAAAAAAATATTAAAAATTTTCAGCATTGCAGAAATTAAAAATATTTGTATTTTACAAAATGAATTCGTATTGGGTAAGAAGCAAGAAATTTGGTTTGATGAGATCTCATGTCAAAAGAATAGGACAACATAGATAATAATTGGCTTGCAAATCATACATCAGAACAAATTTGTAAAGAAGTAAATTAATAAAGACAGATAAATAAAACTTAATAAATACAGCTATACAGTTAGAGCTAAATAAAGAATAAGTATAAGATATAGATTGTAAATTAGAAATAAAGATGCTAGATAGCGCTGAAATGGCGTTGACGGTTAAAACACGTGCATTAAAATAAATGTTTCAGATTTTTGAGTATATTTTGATATATGCGTTAAAAAACTTAAACCAAGCTTTCTAAAGACCCATAGAATTAAGTATAACTTTAAATCATAATGTTAAATATTTAGAACTAATATTCAGTAGTCTAATTAAAAAGGAAGTTACAAAAATAAATTATTCCAAATTGCAAAGAATGTTAATGAATCTCTGAAAATGTGACATCGAAATTGAATGGATTCAAGGGGAGTTCGCTCATATCTCTAATCAACTTTCTCGTCAATACCTAGAAACTGGTAATGATGAAGAAGTTCAAGCTGTACAGAAACTTGTTTTAGCAACTGATATAACACTTGACTGATGTAACAACTGATACAAAAAATGATTAACCTTGAAATAGCGTTGTGGGTCCAATGGAAATTTTACTCTAATTTTTCTCAACTTCTTTTTAATAAAATCTCTCTCAAATTTTGAGTAGCTTAATTCAGTCGTCACACAAATACAGACTGATAATGACGCATTTCTATTATTAATAAAAAGTAATGTTTTTTAATTTATAAATATAATGTGGGGTCCAATGGACCCACAAGGCTATTACCGTACATTTTTTTATTTTTTTTTATTTATTTGTTTTTTAGAAGTATAGTAAAAATTAATATAAGTAAAGCTGGTACTGGCAAAGTACAGTTAAATATATATGATGGATGACGCGGAAGATATAATTAATGAATGGCTTCAGGCAAATTGTGAATTAGACAACGAAATTGAAAGTTTTAGAATTTCTAAATCTAGTACGCAACAAGATCAGCTTACTCAGTCAGATAAGGATGATTCCTGTCTATGGATTTGGATGAGGAGGGCAATGAAGATGATTTAGAAGATACTAGAAATTATTTTTATGGTAAAGATAAATTTAAATGGTCCAAAAAAGAGCCAGCAAGTAATTTTCGCACATTGCCTCATATGTAAGAAATGAAAAAGTTGTTTACGCTTAAAATATAAAACAGAAGGAAGTATGTCAGCAAAGAGATTTGTTATGATATTATTAGCTTTACGATTTGATAATTTTTTGGATCAAGAAGAGGAAAAAACGAATGAATTTAATAACGCCCAAAAATAATTTGATTGTATTAGTTCCTTGTAAATATTCAAATAATTCAAGTTAAGATATGTATTTTGTAAATTTTTTTTTACAACTTTTTGTTTTTATTTTTTTTAATATTGAATTTGGACTGAAAATTTTTGAATGTATACTAAGCCTTAATTTTTGTCTTTTTTAATTAAAAATTGAATTAAATTATGTTAAATAAATTTAATAAATTGATTATAAAATAAAAATTTTATAAAACATATTTCAATAGTGTTTTTAATGAAAATTAAAAATAAGGGTCCAATGAATCCACAACGCTATTACCGCAGCAATATTCCACGATGCTATTAAAGGGTTAAAATGTCAATTTATAATGACCCTACTCTAATCCTATATTAATATAAAAACAATGTGTCAATTACTAATCAATCAAAAACTATTAACTTTCTTTTTTTCCTTTTTCTTCCATACCTTTGTTGAGAGCAAAGAATTTTCCGTAAGTCTTCATATTTTTACAAGATTTGCACAAATTTTCAATTTTGACTTTATTTAATGTCAGTCGCATCACCTATCATCTAATAGAAAAGACAAATATTAAGAGAGATAAGCTGAGATTATATTATAAGCTTCACCGTTAGGTTATAATTTCCATTAAATAAATTAATTAAATTTATTTCGCAATCAAAATAATCAATAACTCTTTTTATTATTATTTTTACTGAAAAAAATTTCTAGAATCAGGAAACCATAAATCCTGTTAGAATTTAAACAACTAAATAAAAACAAAAATTATAAAAAAAAAATCTGTAATTGCTGTCATCGCCAGAACAAAAGATAAAATAAAAAACATTTTATTAAAAATAGGTGTTTGTGATCCCCGAAGGTGGTAAATATTTTATTACCTTGTCAAAACTACATCTTAAGATCAGAAGAGCCCTTTTATTCAAATTTTTCTTTTTTTTTATTATCCTTTGCTTTCATAACCGAACCTATATTAATAAAATCTCAGTATGCCATCCGTATAAGAGTGTATAATAAATTTTATTGTGTATAACCGAAGTTTCAAAAAGAGAAATTTATTTCGAACACTAATTTAACAGTTTTATGACTCTTCAAAGATTAACAGCAATAAAAACAAAAGAAAAAGAAAAGTTTTATGAAAAGTTTTTTGTTTTTGGAAATATTTTTTTGTTTTTTTTTCGGTTGGTAGGCACACAAGAAATTTAATGAAAAGTTACGAAGAAAAATTGAAAAGTTTTTGTTTTTTTTTTTTGAACTGTGACTTTAAAAGAGATTTGAAAACAAAATGAAAATTATGTAATAATTTATATGGGTGCTGTGAAGTCAAAATTTTATTTTCATCAATTTCAAAAGAAACGAAAAAAAAATCTAAATTCACTTAACTTAAAAATTTTGAAAGTTTAAAATAAAAAAAGCCTAATATATTATTTGAAAGAAGATCAAAAGTTGATTGGATTAGATCTACTTGATAGGTCGTTGTTGAAATTTTTTGCACTAATGTAGCTAATATGATAAATAAATTTTTTAGTAATTGTTATCATTTCAAGATCAATCTGATAAAAGTAAAGTAAATTCTGGAAGACTTAAACTCTACTCAAAATGATTGCTCAAAAGCCTGTAAACATAAAGAAGAAGATAAAATATTCTTACACTTACTTAGCACTTTTTTGCCAAGCAATAATTCACAAAATCAAAACTTGACTAGTATTCGCTAGCTTCTCGAAATTCGAGGAAGTTTGATAAAATAAAATGATACCCTCATTATGAATAATTAATAATAATATTATAATTTCATTAATATTTTCAATTTATTCTTGATCGTACAATAATTTTTTTTCATTGATTTATCTTAGACAACAACCATAATTGTTATTTTTTATTTAAAAAAAAAATCGAATTTAAATTTAATTCTGGCAAGAGAAAACAGAAACTCTGTTCATTGGTTGGTTGCGGCAATTTGTTAAATTGAAATTTTTGTATGTGAAGATGCATGTACATATAATATCTACTTATATATTAGATGAAATTTTAAATTGAAATTTCTTTAATTAAAGTTTGAAGAAATATTTAATTTCGTTACGTCTCCTTCTAAATCATTTAAAATAATAGTAATGAAAATCGGTTGTGAAACGGTTCAGATATCTGTGCTGTAATTTCTTCAGTTTACAGATTTTATAAGCCAGAGCTATCATTTGTTCAGAACAATATTTAGAACTAAAAATCTTCTTTTAAAAATTTATCGGAAATGTATATAAATAATTAGGTACTATTATTTCCTTTTACTTGTGATTAAGTCTTTGTTAAATGACATGGATAAACTTAATTTAGTTTCTTAGTCAAATGCTTTCAAAAGAATTAGAATGAATACAACAATAAATCAAAATGTTTGCTGAAATAATTTTTCTTCCTAACAAAAAATATTAAGTGTGTGCAATTCGAAAATAATAAAGAAAAAAATATATGAACAAACCGATGCTGCTGATTTAACAAATTTAATTATAGAATTCAACGATAATAATGCAGTATAAGCATTTCCTTTTAAGTTTATCTATATTTTTTTTTTATTTAGCTTTTGATACAGGATCTACTCATCTTAATGTTCAGTTGGTTTATTATTAGTTGCATTTTATTTTTTAGTTATTACTTTCTCAAATCGAACATTATAATATATCCTTGCACAATAGTTTTACAGAATGGATAGTGTTAAATGCACTATCTAATCTAAGTGTTGCAACCTTACAGAGAAAAGTGTAGCAACTTTCAAACTGAAAAAAATGTATTCGTGTGAAATTGGAAAACCAGAGAGATGTTATGAACTGGAACAATTCCTCCAAAAAAGTCATACTAACGTAATGGGTTAATTCAGCTACTTAAAAAGAAGAATGTTTAATATTTAGTTTTAGTTTAGTATTTAATTATAAATCTAGTCATTATAACTCCGATAGTGTTTTCTGTGAAAGAAATGTATATATTAAGCCTAAAAGTTGATGATTTTGTTTTTGATTAATTTTTCATTAAAAAAGGTTTCAGAAAAATCAAAAATATTTTTAAGGTTTTAAAAAACATTCGTCTTTTCCTAATAACATTGTAATTCTCGTTTAATTTCAATTCAACAAAGTAATTAATTATTTAATATTTTAGTTCGACATATTATTTACATGTAATAGTTGAAAATTTAATGAAAAATTTAATGTAACAAAATGCTAATTCTTTTTTTGTTACATTTTGATTCAGAAAACATGGTTGCCAGTGTACATTTGATGATATTATCCTGTTTTTATTAACCCATAATCAAATTAACATTTTTATTACAAACGAAAATTAATTTAGAACGTATAGCTAGCTATCTTATATATAGATATATATAGTTTTAATCGTGTATAATTGAGAATTACTAATATTTAAAATTCATACATAGAAAATTGTGTTTTCCAATTTAAAGCTTTTGTAACCCGCCATAAATGACAAGAGCGAAATAAATTCTAACATTTATTTTTTCATTAGAGTTTTCATTTCAAATTTAAGAAAAATACGTATTTGCTTGCTAATTCATCATACCAGCTTTATTTTTTTATTAAAACGCTTTTAATTACCATAAAAACAGAATATTTGTAGTAATTTGCTATTCCCTAAGAGTAATTTACTCGATCATTTTAGCGACATCTTATTTGCCATCATTGAAAATTTAAAAATATAATATCCTAAGACCTCAATAATTCTAGATAATCAAAATTCTTAGACATTCTATTTTATTCAATTAATTATAGTATAAGTTAGTCAAAAAAATAATTTCAAATTAAATTAATATAGCAATACTAAATAAAAATAAAAATAATAAAATCTAAGTATAAATTTCAATCATTATATATTTTTAAAATCATAGCCGCGTTCTACTGTAAAATTCGAATTATAAAAGGAAATTAATTAGACATAATAAAAGCAAAAAATTCTATGGCGCCATCTAAATTTAACACTTGAATGACATAACAATCATTATGAAATGATGGACTGATGACACAGATGACAGAAGACAGATGGCATATATAAGCAATAATAAAACAGAGACTATGTTTATGACAATTACATGATGTTACAATTTGTATATATATTACAATTTGTATATGCGTTGGAGTATTCTGTCGAACATACAAACATCCAGATAATTGCAGAAAATTATATATATAATTCAAAATTTGATAAATATGAGTTCTTTAACAGTTTTCAGTAATAATAAGGAGGTTGAACTGTTCTGTCTGATTTTTCGCTATTCATTTTATCTTTACGTCAATTCACTTCATTTTAAATAACCATCAATTAATATAAATATAGAATTCGAACTTAAAAAAAGCTGATGTATTAAAGTAGTAATGAATATATTTTTGTTAACCGATTATTACCGTTATTCCAGGTTTTAGCGCAATACACTATCTGCGACATGAACAGCGAAAAGCAAAATGCAGACATTGCAAAAATAAAATCATCGTATTTGTAATGATGTGAATTGCAAAAGCCTACTCCTAAAAGAAAACATTTGCAAAACAGGTACGTAAAGTAATCGAGGAATATTACGAGCCAAAATACATAACCTATAAAATGGATATATGGATTGAAGCTCTATCGGCTCTTCTTTTAATTCTAATAAAATACAATTATTGATAATTTTAAAAATAGCTCTAACATATTCCTCACATTATCTCAATTTATTAATTTATACGAAGAATTACAGAATAATGGCATAAATGTTTGTATTATTTGAAAAATACATTGCTAAAATGGGTCTCAATGTAAACGATCCATAAACAGAATATTTAAAAATTACAAGATTAGATAAAAGACACATAGCTACTTTCAAGACCAGCTAGCAATATTGAAAAAATTATACGATCGGTAATTACATATATGCGCCTGTGATGTTTTTCACTATAAATGGTGAGAATGCAATCTTTTGTTTTAAGAGAAGAATACTTTGAAAAATGGCGAACTGAACCAGCTACAAAATGGTGTAGACTTGTAATTCAATATAAAATTATATTGGAATATTAGTGAAAGTTATTAAAAGTAGTTTAATTTAATTAATTAAAAATTATTTAATGAAATAAAATCGCACTGGGTTGGTTGTTCATTAATATTTTTGTCATAGAAATGGTGTAAGGTGGGGAAGTTTTCTATTAAAAAATTTTATACAAAAAAAAAAATTAAATTATTATTAAAAAAATTTGTTTTGGCTTGATTACTTTTTTAACAAGGTTTGCTTTAGACTGTGTGAAAACATGGCAGCTGTTGAAATTCACTCTTAAAATCTGGGTATGGTGCGCAAACAGATAAAAAAAACTATCAAAATTAGAGTGAGAGTAGAATTTGTATAATTGTTGTTGAAGACAGTCGAATATTTTCCTTTTAGTTTTTGTTATACTTATCAAACCGAATTTCTTCAATGTTTTTTATTCAACTGAATCAATAAGTCTGAAATCGTTATTTATCTTTACTGAACAGGGTACCATTTATCTTTGGTGTATTTATCTTAACTGAACATTTACATTTTTTTACTGCAAAAATGTTCGTTATATACCTTCGTACAACACAAATATATACAATTTTATGGATATTTAATTTAAAACTTACCTCAAAACTAACTATCCCACTATTATCCTGATCCAATGTATTGAAGATATAATGTGCATAAAGTCCTGTATTTGCTGCATTTATATTTGAATATATTGTTGGTATGTGTATGTTATATTATTATTATAATTATTATTGTTGTTGTTGTTGTTATTGTTGTTATTATTGTTGTTGTTGTTGCAAATATTATAAGTTGAATTATTTATGTAAATAAAGAGAACCATAATAAGATAGACAATTAATTAAAATACATACGTATATATATATATGTTATGTTTGTATATTTTACAATGATCAATAGTAATAATTTTGGAACAATTTTTTATTTTTTTTTAAATTAAAATAAATTTGAATCATGAATCATAAAAATGTTAAAATAAAGTAAGATTTTTTTTATTTTTTTAAGATAGAATGGAGAGAGAGAAAAATGTTGTTAAAATGTAAATTTATGAAATCATGATCATTAAAACTCTTGATAGATAGATAGATTATAATATGATACAGGATGTTCGAGGATCTTAGTTATTTTAAAATTAAATGCAATAAAAACTATGAATTACTAATTTTTCAAAATGTTTAAAGTCTTTGGTCATCACTATAGGAATAGTTACCTTAATAGGGATAACTTCTTAGAATTTTAAAAATTTAGAGTACTATACTAAACGTAATTATACTTTATTGTTATTCAAAATTTATTTAAAATTTTCCAAAACGCATTTGATTTCGTATTTGAGCAAAAATCGTTACAAAATATGTGTAGAATATGTACAGTACATATTTGATTCGTTGGATCTACACGGGCAGAATACGTCTAATAAATGTTGTTGAGTTTTTATAGTATTAAATAAAATAAGAAAATTATTTTCACTATGAATTATACAAATGTATCTATATTTATACATATATAATTATACAATATATCTATTTTCCATTTCACATAATAGAAATCGCATAGGGAGCGGCTCAGTTTTTACATATTGTGTTTACTTTGGGTAAAACTAAATAAAAAACTTAATATCTTATCTCAATAGAACTGAATAAATATTTAATACTCATAATGACAATTGTTATATTTATACTAATTGTAATGCATATCCAAAACAGATTGTTTGTTTAAACAATTAAGATTTGGCAAAATTTCAGTATAAACTTAGACGTGCATGTAGTATTGTCAAACATGCGCAAGAGTATAGAAAACAAGATTATAATTTCGAAAACTAGCTACATGTTTTTAACAACAATAAATCTACGTCTACACGTTTATACAAAAGGCATATATTTTGTGAAGATTCAACAACATAACTTGAATCAATAACGAGCTCATGTTATACAAGAATTTTTTCTTAGTATATTACTATTCAACTTTTGTGTAAATTTACTAACAAATTGATAGTCTCACATAACAACGGCTTAATAGGTTGCGAATATATGAAATCAAATTAGACAGTTTAGAAAACGAAGAAATCCATTGGAAGCTGCTTGAGCTAGACAATGAATGACTCAATTCATATTTCTTATTTTCTCCTATAACCTTAATAAATATGATCCTCAAAAACATCCTGTAAATTCTATTAACAATTAAAATTAATAAATAAAATACAAGACACTTTAGTACTTAAGCAACGCACAGTAAAATATAAATAAAATTTGAATATACAAAAAACTAAATAAATTTTATTAGAATGGTTTTTTACATTACATAAAAATGTCATAAGATTTATTAATTTTATGTTGAAATCATGCAAAAGAAATAACAAAGAAATACACAAACAACAAGAACCAAAACAAAAAAAAAAAAAAACAAGATAAAACAAAAATAAAACTTTGTAAAATTTTAAAACAAAAATTAAATTTCATGTTCAATTGGTTATACAATATTACATAATATAGGTAGGTAGTTGTATGACAAGGACATTGTATCATTATTTTTTAATTTTAAAATTTAAAATCAAAATAATTTTCTTATTATTAGAAAATCCTTATAACACTAACACTATGTTAAATTTGTTAAATTTATTAAATACAGTATTAAAACTAAAAAAACAAAGTAAAAAAATGTAGTGTTGATGTTAAATGGTTAAAAATGTATGTTACAAAACCCATTCTCTTTATAATAGTAACGGAGCACAATAATAGATTTAACAAAAATATAAGAATAAAAAAAGCCTTAAATCAAATAACATTCAAATTATGTCATATTTTTCATAATATAATTTTAAGCCAACATTTTAAATTCAAAATCAGAAATAGAAGTTGCTTGCGAGGTACAAAATCCCAAAATGTTAATTATCCTGCATAACTGTGATTGTATGTAGATGGAATAAATTGAATAAAAAATATAAACAAACTTGGGATATCCAAAACGTTAGTATATCCTTAGACTTTATTTCTTGTACCAGCTGTATTGTATCCCATTTGAAGGTCTTTTTTAATATTCACGTTTCTACTAAGTTTCACTTTTGTTTCAATTCATTTTATAGCTTAATACTTTGGAATCAATCCAAATATTACTGTTCGAGTTACGAAGATGAATTCAAAGTTACAGGATATGATTAGATAAAAGTATAAAGCCTACCCTCATATAAAAATATTATGATGTGACCTAGTGTAATATCGAAAATTTAAATATGGATAATTAACATTCGACGACAAGGAAATTTTAAAATTATAATTTTATGACATAATATGAGCCTTTCCGGATAAAAATGATATTCAATGAAAGTGTCTTCGAGAAGAGAATTCTTCGTCGAAGATACGGTCCTGCAAAGGACGATACGTTTTGAAGGAGAATTTATAATCCTTAACTCTGTGAGCTGACATAATGATGTGGATTTGGTCACACAAATTAAAGTCTAGAGACTACTACAGTGACTCGGACACCTAGAGCGAAGATATGAGGTTTCGGAGTATACCAAACCTCCGTTAGACAGACATGAAACAATTTCGTATCTATAAATGTAGAGAAGCCGCTCGTGTTCTACAAATGTGGAGGACCCTGATAAGTCAGACTCAGGACCTATATTGTCTCTCGTGCACCTAAGTAGCCTAATTAGTAGATAATAATAATTATTTATGCAACCTATTATAAAATGGACCGCCAATATTCGAAATGTTAAATATTATTCGTCTCTCTAGTAATGAAATGGTGCATATGCTTTATACATTATTTTACGACTATAGCAGAATTGGATTCTACGTCCTCGATTTTATTAGAAAAACTTTCGAGTTTATGTTTATTCATTGTCAAATACTATTTTTGAAGCGAAAAATTAAATTAGCGTATATGCAATGAAGCAAAAAGTTTAGTAAAAGAATAAGGTGAATTGTACATACAATATTGTATTTGTCAAATATTTTTTTTGTTAATAAATTAAAATGCCTTTACAATGTATACACAATTTTACAGTGAAAGATTCTTTATTATATTATATAATAATACTTAAATATTTTTAGAAAAAAATAAAGTAATGTTATACTATTTACATTACTTCAATTTAAAATAAATTTTCCATACTTCAATTTATAAACTATGTATAGCAATAATGCACCTTTTCAAATTTTAACAAAACTAGATTCTTTATCTAATATTAAGAAACTGAAATGATGTATAAGCTGTATAAGTTATTTCATTTACATTTATACGTTATTCCAAAGTTGAACAAAAATAAAATTTGATTTGGTAAAAGAAGAAAATAAAGTAACGTAATGTCCATGCAAGAATATAATACATATGGAACATATGGAAATAGATTCAATCCGTATAAAGTATTTAGAATCAGGGCACACACTAATGGAAGAAGATAGTATTCATTCCGCAATTGAGAAAGCTAAAAAAATATAACTATTTGCTCACCCACAGAATGGCCAACAATTTTAAGAATTGCTAGACGGAAGAATCCGTATAAATTGAATGAACTTATTTTTAATGATTTTTTTGATTTGAAGTCATTACTTTCTAGTTTGCACAATGACTTAAAGAAAAACTCAAACGGAGAAAGAATTCCTTGGCTTCAAGTCAAGTGGCTTAGCGTAATCGAAGAAAAGTCTGATATAATACAATATAAAATTGATTGAGAGCAAGATGAATTTTTATGTACTGATATTAAGGCGCCTCAAATCCGTCATCGGCTGACACCATTTAACCATTGGTTATTGGATATCAGTCAAGCTAAAAAAAGATTTGTTATCACTTTGTAAAGATGGTCTTTTGCCTGAAAATGTGGTTAATTTTTACAAAGATCTCTTCACAAAAGAAAAAGTCGATCGATTAGCTGAGCCAGACTGTGAAGAAGACGAAGAAGAGAATTTTTAATAAAATTTTTCAATTTGATTCTGTTTTGGATTTTAATTATTATTATTTTATAATATGAAATGCTATGTTATTATATTTTGAATTTTGTTATTGTTTATTATGGATTTTATTATGGATGGAAGAAAACGAATGGAAATTAATAAAAATAACTGAAAATAATAGTCTGCAAATAAATTTTTGGGTTATAATTAAAATAGGGTATAATAAAGAATGAAATGGTGTATACCATACAAATAAAATGATGTATAACATCTTCATATATGAAATGATACAGCGTATAACGTATAACATTATCTCAGCATCCTTATTACCTTATTTAAATCAAAGCTAGAAATTTTAAAGTAAAAACGTGTACTTTAAAAATCCCCTAAGAAAAAAAAAATACTCTGTTTCGAATTTGAGCTTATTTTCTAATAATTATGACACTTCGAAAAAAAAATTTTTTTTTTTCAAAAGTTTTATCGTCATTTACTCGAAACTATAGTTTTTCATATACACTATTTCATTACTAGAGAGGCGTATTGATTTGTTTAGGTTCACTGAGCCACATACCTATCTGGTACAAATAAATTCATACTAAGATCGATTTTTTTGAAAAATTCCTAGGACATTATGATGCATCAACCATATATATTCAACCTTTTGTGCAGAAACCAACCGTTTTCATATGCCATAAAATATTTAGACTGGGAAAGACACAATATATTTATAAGATTATCTGCAATAACTGCATTGTGTTGACGAAATTAAAATTATGTAACGACTTCCTGTTGCACTAAAAATTAATTTTATTTAATTAAAAAGCAGAATTTAGCAGTAGCTAAAAAGATAAAAAAACATTAATATAGTTTTGAAGAAGTAAACAATGTATCTAGATGATTTGGTAAACAAATAATAATGGCACACTTGTATTTAACCATTACTGATAGAATAAAAGCAATAAAAAAACAAAATTTATCAGTGTAAAAGCCGCAAGTCCTCATTAAGCAAGTAACATTAAGTTAAGAGCATATTATGAAATTATAATACAACTTGTCCAACGCTATAAGTATGATGTACACCTTGTACGATGAACATTAATGCCGAAAATAAACTAAAAATATTTATTAAAAAAATACTAAGAAAATATTTTGGTTCCAAAAAAAAATTACGCTATTGAATACGAGTTCAAATCAAACAAGCATTATAATTATAGCTTAAAGTAATATAAAATCTATTAGCTTAAAAGTTCAGGGCAGGATATTTGGTGAGAATAAACATTTGAAAAATGTCAAACAAAGAAGTATTAATATTCTAATAAAAAAATCTAGGAAGAATAAAATTAAGATGTTAAATCGAACAAAACTGCTGACAAATTGAATTTAATGAATTGAGAAGAGTAAAGCTTCCTAAGGCAAACCAGAATAGAGAGAAATTATGAACGAATTTGAAACTATAATATGAACAGATGTTGATAAATATTAAGATTATTTAAAATATATTGTGACCCTTTGTACCACTCTATAGTCATTAAACGCCAAGTTACAGTTAGTACTAACATGATGCAGACCCTAAGCTTTTCTAGTTTCTCGTTTACCTCTTTGATGTCGGTGTCGGTTTACCTCTAACCTTTACTCAATCAATATTTCAGATTACGTCAACTACTCGTACAAAACTTTAATCTCTTACACATTTTTGTTTAGAAATTTATCTTGAGCCTAACACATTTCATACACATCCAATCACATCGTTTTTATACGAAATACGTTCTTCAGGTTGATTATTTGCTCTTGATTTATTTTTCCCATAAAAAAAATAAATGAAAGGTTTTGATTCACCACCAACTGTTTTTGTTCCCAATATTATTTTTTTGTGGTTTGAAAAAACATTGAATTAATAAAAAAAACAACGAAACAAAGTGAAAAAGAAAATTCACTAAAAATATTATATTAAAATATTTATTAAGCAAAGGAAAAACCAAAAGTTACAACTGAATGATAATAAATTTCATCCTTTTTTTACAATAAATAACGGATGTATTTTCTTTCTTTATAATTTTGGAAGAACCAAAATCTTAAAAGTCTCCACTTTTGAATTTGGATGGATTTTCATTTTTTGTTTTTTATATAAATTTTAAACATAAATAACTGGACTGAATTGGTGTTAAAAAATCAAGAAGAAATTCTAAAAAGTATTATTTTTGTTTTATGTGTATTTTCCCGTGCTACATGAACAAAAATTTCGACTTACCAATGTGAATAATAATAATTATGTAATGAGAGAAATTCTGTTAAAGTATTAGGATTAAAGAATGTGTCTTTTTGTTTTTTACTTTTACGTTTAAATGTTAGTAACTATTCTATTCATATACCTTGTATGAAATTGTAAAGACTTATTGTCTTATTTATATGCACAAATTAATAAAATAAATAAATAAATAAATGTGTATTGTGATTTGAAAATGTCAGTTTATCAGTTTTTCTACATAAGTTTGATGTCTATATGTTATGGTATGATAATGTCTAATACTGTTGTAAAACGCAAGTGAACATGCAAAGGATTTTTTTTATTTATCTTCTAAATCTCTGAGTATGTAACTGTTGGCAGAATATTATGTCCGAAACAAAAAATGATGTGTCAAAATACAGAAGCTAGTACTTCATTTCAATGATTTAAGGTATGACAAAATAATGCTAGAAAATACTTCAGTTAATGAAATAAAATGAAAATAAACTAAATCTAAATTTAATTAAATAATTAATTTTGTAAAATCGAAATCTTTCGCAATTTTTTTTTAATAGAGAGTACACAGATAGAAACTCGTAATGAATATTAATTAAAAAGTAATGAAAGTTCATTATTTTTGTAATGGCTATATGACCAATTACAGGTAATGAATTTCATCTAACATTCATTATCCTATTAATGAATATAGTCATCATACAGTAATTAATATTATAATACAATAATGACAAATGTGTAATGAATCTCATTATACGTACAATGAAAATTCATCATTATGTGTAATGAACCTTTAAACACATAATGAAAATTCATTACTACTGTAATGGATTACATAATACCTAATCATACCCGTAATTTCACATTAGACTGATTGTCAAAATTGTCAAAGTTAAAAAAATTTGATTTGATGTGGAATAGAATGTGCAGAGAAATTAATTTCACGAAACATTTTAGTATTTCCTATAATTGGTATAAAATTAAAAAAGGGTATAAATTAATATTATTTTTATTAATTTTTATTACAAAGTTTTTTACATATAATCTTACATGTTTTGTTAAGTTAATTTTAATCTTAATGCAAATGAGCCATTTGCAATATTATGACTTAAACATGGAAAAAAATTAAATTCATTTATTTTACTAATATCAAAATCACATAACAACTCTTTTAAAATGTATGCATTCAAATGCGGTTCAAAAACAATACCAAAGATTTTGGAAATTACAAAAATTTTGTCCTCTTGAATAGTCATTTCAATAATTTTTCGAATAATTTCATCTGTTTCATTTTTCATTAAAAAATAATTTATAAAAGCTGTTCGTGAAACACCAAGTCTTTCAAAATCTTTAAAATAACTTCTAATATACAAATCGATTTAAAATAACTTCTTTTATATTACATTTGTTTTATATTACATTCATTTAAGAACATTTCGTTAGCAAATTTAAAGGATAACTTCATTGCTACTGAGTAAAAAATATTTTTTCTACTTGTTATGGTATACGTACTATAATGATTTTTACTATACTGTAATTGAATTCATTACACTATAGTTAAATTAAAACTAAAAAAAAAACAAAAAAAACGAACTAACACGGAAAACTTCCGATTGCAATCTTTGTGTAAATAATTTTTCACGACTGGCTTAACCAGAAGTGAAGTGATTGATACTTTGTGTAATGAATTTTTTCATTACACGTAATGAAGCCTGTAATTTACAAATACACTGACATAATTCATTATATATTCATTATCAGTATACTGAATTGTCATTATTTTGGTAATGAAATTGAAATTATTACTGAAATTTTAAATTCATTACCGCAAATAATTAAATTAATTACCTACTTTTTTATCTGTGTAGGTTTGTGCTAGAATTTTAATATTATATCACTATTATGAGAAAACTTCGGATTAACAGCAGAGGACAATACTCCGAAATTAATAACTGTTCATTCATTTGCTAACATAATGTATATAAATTCAAACCTAAAAGTATTAAACATTTTTCCAATTTCATTTTCATAAAGTTTTTATTAACACGTTAATAATGCATTATAATATATAATACTAGTTGCCCCTCTTGGTTAATTATGTTTCAAGTTGAACTTCCACATTTGTCAATTTATCGTCACGGTCGATTTTAACAACTAAACAACCAATCAGAATCAACAGCGCCGAAAAGATAAACGAACTTTATCTTTGCTGTGACGGTGGTCACACATTAATTTACCATACAGGCAATAAATTCAAATACAGCAAAATAATTTTATGTTGTATTGTAAATGATGAAATTTATGCATTATGAAATTTATTATAAATTAAAATTAATCAAAAAATGTATTATATCTTTTCTAAATATTTTATTTGAATAATTAAAATGTAAAAAAAAAATTTATTTTGAATATATTTTTAATTTGGCAAATATTGCAATGTATGCGTGACTAAAATCAGTCGAATGGGGAAATCGTTCCAAAAAAGCATAACAGAAAAAGCGACCGGTGACGATAAATCGGCACATGTAATAAAACAAAGCCATTTTGGACAAATAAAACATTTGAAAATTTTCGTATTTTTTTGTGATGCTAGCATGGCTAAACATTCTCAAAATTAACAATATGAGAAAATACTTTAAAATCTAAATTTTTGAACCGATTTAAATGTTTTTTCAACTGTTTTACTTTGTCAATTTAAAACTTTTAAAATTTGCTTGGACTGATATAGTTCTCTCACTAAGCCAGTACAAAGCAGAAAACACTCATATCAATAAAAAAAAAATTATAATTCTGAAGCAGATTTATATTAAATACTTTTCATTTAGATAATATTAGTTTTTGGGCAAACACTAATTGAAGAAAAAAACATTATTTCCACTTAAATAAATAAATGTATAAATAGTTTGAGTACCTACCAAAATGTTAATTAGAGAAATTATATTTTTTTTATATTTAAATTTAATCTTTTGCATTTGATTGTAATTTACTCTTTCCTTACTGCTAAAATCAGAACTCACTCTTATTGCTTTTATATCTTATATATAATACACAAGATGAACGACGTGGTAAGTAAAAAAGCAAGAATAATTGAATAATAAATTATTTACACCACAAAAATATTAAAATTTTATCAAGTTCTTTTTGCTGAATACTTAAAACATTTAAAATAGTTACACCAAATAGTGACGGTTATATCCAAGTTGAGCGCTATCTATAGTCTAAAAGAAATTTCAATCACGGAAAATTTTCAAAAAGGCTTCATAAAAATTCTGTCATTTTGAATAGACACACACAAACTTATAGAAAAAAGTACAAAAACAGAAAACCCAAATAGAACAGAAAAACTAAAATTCAGATCAGATCATATTTTTCAAAAATGATAATAAATATTAGTTCATTTGCTTCTGCTATCATTAAAAAAATATATATACAGTAAAACACGGTTATAGTCATTCGCTAAATTTCAGTGATATTTCTGACTATAACCGTTTTGTGACTATAGGCGTAAGAAAAAAAAATTGCATCTTTATAAACAAAATTCAATAAAATGGCTTTCGTATATAATAATTTAAAACTTTCATTTTATTCATAAATAGCAATTCTGTTATGTAATCGCAAAATATTATACATATTTGTAATAAAGAACAGAACAAAAACTATATATAAATCAGTGTTTTAATAAAATAATTCACTGTTGACCTATTGCTATAACAGAATTATGACTGCAAACGTTTTTGACTATAAACGAATTAAAATACATCGATCTACTACGTTGAGATTAATGGGATTTTATTGTGTTAAGTTATATTGAAATTAGTATAAATTTCGTCATAAAGTATCAGGTATTATACTTTAATTTCATTATATTATATTATATTCAAGAATCAAGCGATTCAGAAAACAACTACAATTACATCAAAAGAATTATTCTTTTTATATAAAATCGTACCTGAAAGAACTGCTTCTGTGCAATTGCACAGGGGATTCACTAGTTTTGTTTTAATTGCTAACTTGCACAAAAACTTCTTTTCTTTATTGTTTGTGTCAATTTTAAATTTTAAGCCATTAGATTCTTTTCGGTTACTTGAATAATTAAATAAATAAATAAAAAAATAAATTCCGAAGTTTGAGCAACTTTTTGCCGGAAAGACCAGTCTTCCATATATGCTTGATGGTTCTCTACATTCTTCTACATTATTCTACATAAATGAAATGTAGTGATTGTTTTAGGTTTTATTGGATAATATCTTCATCGATTTCAGAGATCGTAATATAAGGATTCAGGCTTCTACTCTCTTAAAGGAACAAGGAACTAGTTTCAATACCAAAATATCCAAGTTTTATATTAGCCAGCTTGCAGTTCGAATCTTAACACAATAATTTATGGAGGATATTATTTGGACACGTGTATAGTGGTGGAACACAGTTTATTCATTTTTACTGAACTAAAATTAGCACTTCAGCAGGCTTGGCAAAATATTGATTAAGAACATTTAGTAACTCTAGTCGAATCAATGGCAATAGAGCTAAGAAGTCATACTACTGTATATCAATATGCATTTTCTATAAAAAAAAAACATCAATTTTTTTGGAACACTTAAAAATAATTGAAATTAATAAAAAAATTAAATTAAATAATACACATTAAAATGTTTAAATTTAAAAAAAAAAAAATGGATTTACAGCCAGTCTTGTATATGTAAGATGTGGTTACAATATAATCAATTGGTACACCGTTGTGTAAATGAATGTTTATTTTACTGATCAAAATTTAAATATTTCTACAAATTGAAGTTTTCATGCTTCAATAACTTTTGAATGAATTAAATTCAAAATTCCCATATTTCTACAAAATTTTCAAAAACTTTTCTTCTATTATTTCATTGTTTCGGAGAACACTTCCTCATTTCTGATTGAATAACAATATTCTAAATAATAAATTTATCTCATCAGATTCTTATAAATCTTAAGCAAATATAAAAGTAAATAAAAGTAAATATTTGTGATAACAAAAGGAATAATATAAAATTTATTGAAATTGAAAATCACTCAAGTGAAAACTTTTCATTAAATAAAATAAATAAAATAAAAATAATTTATTGAAAAGATATTTTCTATAAAGAAAAACATTTCTTTAAGGACACTTTCTTTAATTATTTATAACCTAATGGAAAACTTTACAAAATTTATAAAATTTAATTAAATTTTTTTGAACAATTTTTATAATCTACAATAATTAGATTTGGTTATAATTATCAGAGCATTGGATGAGGAATTTTAATTTTATGGTGTCAATTTTACAAGGTCATTGAAGAATTATGGTTAAAGATTGTAATTGAACATTAATAGAAAGAAGAGTCACTACACAAGCGAAGGCATAACAACGATTCAATTCATTACAGAAATGCTAGCAGTTTCTGATATTTTTACATTGATCTCTTCAGCAGCAATATTGGCAAACTTAAAAGATTAAAAATGCTTCAAACAATAATTTCTCATAACATTGTAAGAAAATTTAACTCTAGCGTAAAGTATTTACCTTAAGAGCTAGCCATATATTTTCAATTTGAAATACAGACAAAATGTTTCAAGATACAAATATAATTTTTTATTTATTGGTTCATAACATTTTATTATTTCAATTAAAATTTTATTCCATTTAATTTTTACATTTACATTTCAAATTTATTACATTTGTATACAGACATTTTATTAAAAAATTATTTGAACATTTGCCTATGGTTCTTTTTTAAAAATTTTATTAAATTTTTATTATAAACTAATTTTGTGCTACTTTTTTAAATAAATCTCTACTTATTTCACCTATAACACGAATATTGTAGTAAATTAATGATATAAAATAGTTCGAACGAAAAAGTCAAATTGTATAATCTTGGCTCATATCATTTCTAAAGAATAAACGATCATTAAACTTTTATTTCAATAAAATTATAGTGGCACAAAATGGCATTTGTTGAAACCACAAATCGACCAAGTCGAACATATCTAATTAAATCAAAAAAATATGTGTAATCAGATTCTGTGGCTTTTTTTTATTGATGGTATAACTGCAACGCCATTTTCTTGGATTGGTCAATACATTTCCACAAATAACACATTGTGGTAAATCAATTTCATTTTCTTTTATCTATGTGAAATCGTAATTCAAAATTTTTTCTTGATATCTATATACACCTATATCCATCCTTGCGCGTTTTGCTGTTTTTTCTATACTAGTCGAAGTACCTACTAGGAATTGCTAAATTTATATTTGACGATTCCAAATAGTGAAATGTGTTTTTAAAATTATATGAATGTGAATAGATAGATAAAATAGCAAAAATAAAATATTACTAGCTATTTCCGGCGTAACATTCGCCGGTCTAGCATTAGCATTATAAACGAAACAATTTATTTTATTTGTTTATTTTCTTTATTTTCTTAAAAAAAATCAATGTTTTACATATTTTTTTATTACATAATAAATAAGTTACATTGAAAAACTTAAAACTATAATTCACTTTGTTTAATATATTTAAAATAGTTTAACATTTTAATACTTATTCTTAGTACTCGTCACGCATATTCGTATCTTCGTATTTTGCAAGTTTAGAAAGTGGATTTTGCATGAAGAAATATAGTATACTTTGCAACTATATTTGTTTATCTTTGAGATATGTAATTAAAACTTTTGAAATAAAACTTGATTTAGGTAATTGCAATAAAATTTGTAAATGTAATAAAAATAAGTAAAACAAAACTTTCATGAAATAAAATCTGATGTCCAAACGCTCCCTAACAAATACTATTAATAGAGACGTACATTTCAGCAAAATGTGGCGAACAGAGATGTCGCTGGCAGTATAGATATGAAATTAAATGCATTTAAACTAAATACATACTCACTCCCATTAAAAACACATTAAAATAGTCATAGACACGTTTTTTGTGTTTTTATTTATTATCATAATAACCCTAACTATTTCAAAACTCAAAATAAAAAAACAAAAACATTTATTTATAGAATTTATATTTTTATTTCACTTCTTTTAAATTTTGGTTTTGACGTTTTGGTATGATTAGGTATGACCATTATAGTAAAGATTATGATTGGTTATGGCTTTGTTAAATCATATCGAATCATTTAGGCCACTTAACGAAGTATCATATGACATCATATGACGCCTTATGACTATTACAGTTAGGGGTAAAGCCAATAATTATGCTTTTACTCTTATTCTTCAGTTTTTGTTGTATTGTTATAATGTTATCCCGTTAGGGGTCTCTGATGTAGGTAAGGGTAGTCTGTGATTTTTCTTTTTAAAGTAAGTTTTTTTAATTTTTATGTGTACTAAATTTGCCGTGTATTGAATTGGAACTTGATAGTAATGTCATAACATATTTTGATTTTCTTCAGTATTCCCTTTGCTTGCATCGAGAAAACTTCTAAAGTTATTAAAAGAAATTATTTTGTTCATACAACATATTATAGAAAAATAATTGTAATTTACAACATTAAAATCAATTATTTGAATTCCAAATCTCAAAATTATTCGAAAAAGGAAAAGAATATCAAGTGAAATTAATGTGGCTTTTTTGCAAAAAGACACAAACATGGCGAAAAGTTTTAAAATAAATAATAACAGTGATTCTGACAATTCACAAAAAAAAAGAAAACTTCTGAGAGTAATTACTACTTACCTCTACAAACTATTGATGATGACAATGAAAGCACGTGTATGGAGGACGCATGCGAAAATAATGTTGAAAACACTGATTCTAAGAAAAATGGTCCACCACCAATAATTATAATAAAACAAAAAATTTCAACAATTCACGAATTTATGAAAAAAATTGGTGTAAATGATTATTATGTCAGATCCATTTCAATTGGTATAAAACTGTATTGTAACACAAATGAATATTACACAAAAGCACTTGACGAACTAAAAATAAACAATCTAGAGTTTTTTACATATGAATCGAAAAGCACTAAGCCACTAAAATTGTATTATCTGGATTGGACAACTACAATTACACTGATTTGAAGAATAACTTATTGGAAAAAGGTTTAAAATGTTTGGATATCAAATCAATAAATAAAAACACTAATTTATATAATGATTTACAACTATATATTGTATATTTAGAAAAAAATTCAATTAAGTTAAACGAATTACGTAATAAGTTTACTTATATATTCAACACTAAAGTTAGATGGGAACGTAAAACCACCAATAAAAAAATCACACAATGTTACAATTGCCAGATGTTTGGCCACGGATCACGTAACTGCAGCGTAAATACAAAATGTGCTTTCTGCGCCGGCAGTCATTCAACTACTGACTGTACAAACAAAGAAATTAAAAAATGTGCTAATTGTCACGGTGAACATCATTCCACTGATAGTATTTGTGATAATAAGAAAACATATATCTCTCTTTTGGGTCGCAACAATAAAGTAAGACAAAATACCTCAGTGTCAAACAACAACAACAATGCAACTATGAGTAAAAGTAATTACAATGTACTTTTTCCAAACACTCTTTACTATAAGACAAACAGCAATAGTAACAGCAATAGTAACAACAACAACAACAATAATAGAAGCACATATTCATTACCTTACAATGTTGTATGTAGATCAAACTCTATTTGGGAGAACAACAATAGTAACACTGCCGCAAGTATAAGCTGTCATAACAATAAAATTCCAGCAGGTAGTATTAGTAGTAATAGTAATAATAATTTCAATAGTAATAGTAGTAATAATGTAAGAAATAATTCAGATCTTTTTTCTGTTGATGAAATATTAAATTTAACTAATGAATTATTAAATAAATTAAGTAATTGCAAAAATAAGGCTGAACTTCGGTTATAACTGAACTTTCGGTTAAATACTTATATTCAAAATGAATGTTAGTAATAAACTAAATATTTTAACATGGAATGCTAGATCTATTCAGAACAAAAACCATGAATTGTTCAATTTTATGTTACAAAATGGTATTCATGTTGGCTTGATATGTGAAACATGGCTTAACAATAATATTATCCTAAAAAATTCGAACTTTAATATATATAGGAAAGATCGTCTTACAACAAGTGGTGGGGGTGTAGCAATAATTATTAGAAAAGATATTAAGCATGAACTAATTGAACCTTTAAAGTTGGATTTAATAGAAAATATTGGTATAGAGGTAACATTAAATGATAACAAGAAAATTAAACTTTTTTCTGTCTATTTTTCCGGCACTAAAAATTACATAAGTAGCCTGAACGTAAGAAATCTAAATAAAAATGACTTCAAAAAAGATCTACTAAAAATTTCAAGAACTACAGGTGACTTCATTATAGGAGGCGATATAAATTGCAGGCACAGAATTTGGAGATGTGCCCGGGCTAATAGTTGGGGAAATATTTTATATCAGTTATTACTAAGTGATAGGTTCACATTATTATATCCTTTTGACCATACCTATATTCCTTATAATAGTAATTCACTACCTTCTACACTAGATATATTTTTAACTAATATACCAGAATATTGCTCCCAACCTATTACAATTAATGATCTGTCATCTGACCACTTGCCGGTTACTTTAAACGTTAGCAAACAAACTATATCACATGATCGTACTTATTTGGATTTTAACAATGCAAATTGGTATCTGTATCAGAAGTTTCTGAAAAGGGAATTAAATACCAATAATAATGATTCTGTTGACTATTGTTACCAAATAGACAATATGATATCTAATTTAAACAACAAAATTAAAAGAGCAACTGAATTGGCTGTACCCATGAAAATAGTCAAGCAATACACCGAAAAATTACCTGACTATATAATAAATATAATCAGGCATAGAAACACTGTTAGGAGAAAGTGGATGCGTAGTCGTAATGTAATTTTTTATGCTCAATTACAACACTTCAACAATTTTTTAAAACATAAAATAAGTGAGTTTCGAAATATGAAATGGTCTAATACTCTTAAGCACTTGAAAAAATCGTCAAAACCTTTTTGGAAAATTTCAAAAGTTTTAAAAAATAAAAATAAATTTATAGGTACTCTAAAGGATGACAGTAACACATTTTACACGAATATTGATAAAGCAAATGCATTAGCTAAAAATTTTTATAACAAACACGCCGTGAACAACAACACACGCGACCATGATACAAATCTTATGGTGGAGGAATCTGTAAGCAAAATTGATCAAGCTGAAATAGAATCCTTTGAACAAATTGAACTGAAATCTGTCAATGAAATATTTGCCCAATTAAAGACTAAAAAATCTGCAGGTTCAGATCACATATCTAATCTGTGTATCAAAAAATTACCACTAAACGCAAAAAGATATCTAATTTTGATTTACAATTCTTGTTTAAAACTAGGTTATTTCCCGAATATATGGAAAGAAGCTCATATTATTCCGATTCTTAAGACTGGAAAACCGATGGAGGAATTAAGTAGTTTTCGGCCTATCAGCTTACTATGTAGTTTCTCAAAAATATTTAAAAACTCATAAAAATTAGACTGGAAAAGTTTATTTCAGCTAAAAAAATTCTTCCAAACGAACAGTTTGGATTTAGGGTAAAGCATAGTACCATTCACCCTCTTCTACGTGTCAAAAATTACTAGTAGCGCTTGACATAAATTCCGCCTTTGACACTGTGTGGCACTCTGGCTTGCTTCATAAATTAGAAGTGTATAAATTTCCCATATATTTAATTAAAATCATACAAAACTTTCTTCATCAAAGAGTAATTCGTGTGATATTGAATAATACATGCTCCAATTTGTATGAAATTAAAGCAGGAGTTCCACAAGGCTCGGTACTTGGCCCAATTTTGTACAACACTTACACTGCAGATATCCCTAGGCTAGAGTTTACAAAAATATCAGTATTTGCTGATGACACTGCAATTTACTCTGCTGGCACTAATCCCAATGACATATTAACAAACCTACAAAATTCACTCAATAAGCTCTCTAGTTATTATGCAAAATGGAGAGTAAAAATTAATGCTTCCAAAACAGTATCAATTTATTTTACGAAAAAAAGGAAAGCCTCTCTTTTACCTTCTATACCATTAAAACTGCAAAATGACGAAATTAACTGGGCCGATACTATTAAATACCTAGGCATTACCTTAGATAAAAGGCTAACCTTTCAAAAGCAAACTTCTAACACTATTGATAAAATTAACAAATGTACTCGCATGTTGTATCCCCTTATTAACAGAAAATCAATCTTATCCACAGAAAACAAATTGATACTTATTAAGGTAATTTTTCAACCAATAATGTTATATGCGGCACCAGTCTGGGGAGATTGTGCAGCTAGTCATACCAAAAAATTGCAAATTGCACAAAATAAACTTTTGAAACTTGTATTCAATCTTCCCACATGGTATTCAACCAAAAAGCTGCATGATAAAGTCAGCATGAATACAATTTTAGAAAAAATAAGTTATTTAACTGTAAAGTTCCACTCGGAACTGTTCATGTCAGAAAATTATCTGATCAGAAATTTAAATTAAGTTAAAAAAATTAGGCTAGTTTAGTTCGTACGTATAGATTTTACTTTAGATAGGTTTTACTGTTTAAGTTAGCGTTAAGTTTTACAAAACAAAAATTCAAAAAGGTTTTTCATCTCCAATTTTCCTTTAAATTTATAGTATTAAACTCGAAAACTTCTAAATAAAAATAAAAAAATACAAATCAACTGTAGTAAAGATAATTATATATCTGTATCTAAGTAAATGATTTTAAAAGAATTAATTGTACAATATATGGAGCATAATAAATAAATAAATAAATAAATAAAATAAATAAAATTTTGATTTTCTTGTTCTTAGCAGATCGTAAATTTCGGTTTATGATTCTCCATGTACAATATAATATTTACTAAATGCTACTGCGCATTTGAATTTATACTTTTGAATTATTTGTTAATAAAATAAATAAATTTCAATTATTGGAATTTGTGAACATGGTCTGGCTGAATATATTTTCTAAATTTAATATTTGTTTTACCGGTAAGTTTTTTTGCTGTAATATCGTAATATCGTAATATTTTAACAAAGCTATTTTAATTATTTATAAATCGATATAAAAATAATATTCTGATAATTCGGTTTTTGTGTTTGCTATTTTGTTTTTCTTTTTTTTTTTAAATTAATTTATATAATCAGATAGTCAATGCTATTGCTCAATAGGTGAATTGTTTTTAGGTTAATTTTAATTTGTTTTTGGTTTTATTTGGTTTTATCGTTTTGTGGTTTATGTCTTTAAATAAAATTTTTCACACTATCGTAATTCTCAATAGTTCTAATAAAGTTGTCTAATCCAGTTGAAAAAAGCTTCGTGTTGTAAAAGCTTTGTGAAAAGTTTAACAGTCGTTTAAGCGTATTAGTATATAAGATATTTTTATTTTAAAAAAAAAAAACGGCGCATTTTTAATTTTGTAAAAGCATGTTTTATTTTTACGTATAAGAAACGACCCCTTTTAAATCATTTGCGGCCCAATATAATGCTGTATTAGACTATAATAATTCTGCACAACCATTTGATATCCCAGGCTTTCTAGCATATTTTTATATTTTATTTTCCCATTGCTAAACTGGTATATTAATTCAAAGATTAAGCCTAGGCGCAGACATGCAATTTTGAATTTTGCAACTTTTTGATTGCACATTTAGTGTTCCATTTGTTTGTATGAAAGCGCGCATACATAAAACCACTTGCAGTTGATGTGAAGCCAAACAGTAAGACGTTGTAAAACTAAAAATGTTTTTTGCATGTCTGCGCCTAGCCTAAGACTTTCCATATTTTTATAGTATCTAGGGTGTTTTGTTAAAAATTCTTCTGTAGAAAATATTTTTTATTAGCTAGTTTTGTTTTTATTTTTTGTTACATTGAATCGATTTATGATGAAAATTTAAAAAAGTTATCAATAAAATGTAATTCAGATATGCAGTGTTTACTTTTTTCATGCAATTTGTCAATACGCTTTAACAAAATGTAAAAGGTAATGAAACAATTTTTTCCTTTTCAAATTCACTCCAAAACTGACAATTGTGTTCAGTATTGTTCGCACATCACCATGGTATCATATAGATATTTTTTTAAATTTATTACAAAATAAGTTAATGAATCTGTTCCGGCTGCGTTTCGCTCTTTAAGATGGACCTCATTCCCACATGTTGTTAATAAAACATGTTTATATCCATTAAATTGGCACTTTGTATCCTTGATATCCAATCCGTCATTTAAAGAAAATAAACTAAGGCATTAAGGCATTTGGAAACAAATCATAACAATTATAAGGACAAATCGATTGATTTTTTGATAAGAAAGCGTAATGAATTAAAAACGGACATATTGATTTTGACTAATTTTGTGGCAGCAGATAAAAAAACTTTAAAATGTTCATTTTTGCCATCTTTACATATAGCTAAATCAAAAAAAGCTTATACCACTGGAGAAGTATTATTAAAGCCATGTTTTAAAGATATTTGTGTTGAAATGTTTGGTAAAGAATGTGCTGCAAAAATTAACAATATTCCTATATGTCTAATGATACCGTAAGCCGACGAATAAAAGCTATTTCTAAATACATAGAAATGTAATTAATTGAAAAATTAATAGAATCACCACATTAGGTAATATAATTATAGATGAATCGACAGATGTATCTATAGTAATGCTATATTATTAGTTTATCCGAGATATATTGATTTTAAGTTAGAAAATATACAAGAAGAAGTTTTATGCTTTTCAAAATTATGCTATCGTTCGCAACGTCTGATCAAATTTTTGAAAGTATAAATTCATATTTTGAACAAAAAAATATTCCTTGGAATAAGTGAATAGGTATTTCGCGCTGACGGTGCAGCAGCAATGGTAGGAATACATAAAGGTGTAATTAGTCGAATACAGCAAATTTCATATAGAGACGTCATTAAAACTCACTGCGTTCTTTACAGAGAACAATAGTGGCTGCCAAAAATATGAGTGAAGATTTTACATACAGTTTTAAATGATTGTGTAAAAATAGTAAACCAAATACGGAATAGTTCCGTCAAGACTCGTATTTTTCGCTTATGTGTGAAGAAATGGATTCAGAGCATAAAAATTTATTATTACATTCGAACATACGACGGCTTTCGAGGGGTAAAGTGCTCAAACGGTTTTTCGACCTAAGAGTAGAAATTGAAATTTTTTTAAACGAACAAAAATCACATCAAACGAAAAATTTCAGTTGTAAAACGTGGCTTGCTAAAACTGCTTATCTGGCTGATATATTTTGATTACTAAATGAATTGAATTTATCAATCTTTTCTTAAAATAAATCTTTTTACATGCAATAACAAAATAGAAACTTTTAGTGAAAAAATTGTTGTCTGGATAGATCGAGTAAAACAGGCAAAATACGAAATGTTTCCATGTTATTATCAAACGATAGAAGAAAAAATATTAACTCACGTAGAAATTGAATGTATAAGTTGCAGATAAAACACTGCAATTGCAGTTCAATAACTAAAAAAAATTGGAAATTTTTTGGATCCAAATACCAAATGAATATCCGATATTGAGTGAAAAAGCGATAAAAAAACTTCTTCTTTTTACAACTACATATTTAGTAGAAACTGGATTTACTGCAATAGTCGGTACCAAAAATAAATACAGAAATCGACTTGAAGATGTGGATGATATTAAGTAAAAATATTGAAGCAAGAATTAATAAGCGTAAACGAATGTCAACAGTAAATAAGTCATTAAAAATTAAAAAAAATTTAAAAATTAATACTTTTGTTTCATTAATTTTATATAAGACATCTTAGAATGGGTCGAGTAATTTTTTGCTCATTTTTTATGGGTCGCAAGGTAAATAAGGTTGAGAAACGCTGGTCTAATATTTATTACTAGTCTAGTATATTATTTTTTTATACTCGACCGTAATTATAAGCCATGTAGAACATCTGCTCTGTGAATGCGAGGGGCTCACCCGTAGTAGACTTCGCCACTTGGGAACAGCCTTTCCCCGAACATTGGGAGCTATCCAGCATACCATTGAAGAATATCGTGCGTGTAATCACAAAATCAGGTATGCTTAATGACTCAGAGACTTAAAAACCGGGTTATCACAATAAGCCCATTTGTGGCTGCGGTTATGTAGGGACTGGATACCTCCCGGAATGAATTAAACTAATATAAATTATAAGCCATTTGGTATACGTACAAAAATTGATAGATTATGGACAAAAATAGATTGATGTCATACGATGGTTTTAACATAGCTATAAAAAATAAAAAGAAATAATAATAATAAGAATATCTATTGAAATATAACTGGGATTACATACTAAATTTCATTTTAGGTTCCGTATATTTAAATTACAACCGAAATCCGCACATATAATTTGAAAATATAATGTCCAGGTTTGAACGTATACAAATTTTTGAAAACTGCCTCTTCCAAATTCCAAAATTCATTGAAAGTATTGCATTGATCTTTTCATATTCTAAGAATGATCAGATAAATGAACAAAACAGTTGTGGCCTTGCTTTAAAACAGTTGTGGCCTTTTATCGATAATCAAAACGAAACAATTATGCTAATTTAACTTTGTTACAGTTACTTAACGTATTCACCAATGCAATCAACCAATCAACAAAAGTATTAATAATAGAATTTCATTAAATTAGCAATAAAATATTATCAGAACTCACTGTTCTGGAATATTATCCTTATTGTAAACAACAACAACAAAAAAAGCAAATATTTTACAAGAAAAAAAAATACATTAGAATATAATCTGAAAGGACTAGCTACCTCAAAAAAGTAAGAGGATTCACAATTTCCAATGATTGGAAAATTTTTAATTCATGAATAAAACATGCATCAATTTTTGAAATGTAATTCTCAAAAGGATACGAATTTGAAAAAGGAATTGAATATATTTTTTCTCTTTGTTTTTGCTTTTACGCAATATCATTGCATTGAATCAAAACTATATTTTGGGTTGGGATATTACCGTTTATTAAAGAGTAGATAAATAAAATACTATAGATATATTTTTGTTTGTATATGCAAGAGAACTTCTGTACATCTAAATGTTTTAGGTAGACAATATTCAATATTGTAATAAGCACCTAATTGTGCTAATGGAGTTTGATTTTTAAAGAAAATTCTATTAAATTTTCATTTGTAGTCTGTATTTGTTAGATTGTTTTTAGGCATGTTTTATAAAAGAAAAATAACCGTCAGTAATAATATTGGCGACTGTCTGGTACAAGTCTCGTTGTATAGTGTTAATATGATAATTGTAAATATTTTGTTATGCAATGTGTACTTAGATGACTTGTAGAGATTTATTGTATTTTTAATTTGTACGTAAATACTTTCAGTGACCCTTCAACATCTAGAAAAATCCGTCTTTCAAATTTTTAGTTAATGTCTATGGACAGCTCTAAGTTATTTAATTTAATTTATGTAGTGTAGAGTATAACTACACTGAAAATAACGACCGTGAATTAGCTTGCTGAAATGTTGGCATACCGTAGAATACTGTAGATTGTTTTCCAACACAGAAAAACAACTAATATGAATCATATGATGCGACATGAGAAACCCTAAAACGGATTCTGCAAGGTAAAGTTGAAGGTAGAAATTGTGGCAGAAAACAAATGTCATCACGACGGGAGGGGAGAACAAATGGCTGTATCCAGGATAGAGAGAGCTTCAGAAATGTGATTGTAGACATCTTGTAGTGGTTATGCCGTTGAAGAAGAAGAGTATAAATAGTTAATTTAATTTATACTTTATAGTCTATACAATACACAATATTTAGGGGTGTAGTTTTACCAACCCAGAGTATTACTTTGTATAAACTTGTTTTTGGTTTGAACTTAAGTTTAAGGCAGGGAGGACTTTAGAAGAAAATTCATAAAAACAAATATTGACAAAAGTGTTTGACCACTGAAAAATTTTGTGTGTTTCTATGTTATAATAACTGTGAATAACTGTATGCTAATGTCTGTAGAGCATAAATAGCTAAATAGCGTTTGTAATCGACTGTTGCCGCTATCGGTGACATGAACGACGATTGCATAATGACATTTAAAATAAAAAATTTTGACATTTGGAAAATTTTATTCTTTCAATGTACACAAGTGAAGCAGGTTGTATTTAAAAAAAAAAGTGAATAATATAATAATATTATAGTGAAAAACAATTAAAAAATAATTCAAATGACCTCAACGCAGACCCAACCACTTCTCTGGTGTTTTAGTTGGCGGACCAAGTTTGTTTAGTTCTGTTGCGTACTTGGTCCATTTTGGTAACAACGTAGATTTTTTATGTTACTTTTCATTATATCCACCAATCTCTCCAATTGCTTTTTATTACTAATTTGTTTCCTAGAGAACAGACATTTTTATAAAAATATTTGTTTTTAATTTTTATTTATAAAATATACTTTTTTTTTATAAAATATACTTTTTTTTTTGCAAAATTACTTACATTTTTATTTTAAAAGAATATTTATACGGAATATCTAAAAAAAACCCTAATGGCTACATTAATTATAAACTTTTAAAGGGTTGTCGATCAAGTAAATACAATCGATTGTAAGCGTCGTAATCGTCGATCATGCTACCGATGCGCCGCCAAGTGTTGTAAATTTGACGATAAAAAAGATTAAGCGTCATTTTGCGTTGATAAGAATAAGGGTCACAATTTAATAGTCGGTGAATAACGTGGAAATTTATGGTACAAGAATATTTTGAAATGATTGTAAATGAAATACAGCCAAAATATATCGAAAGTATTTGTTAATTTATACACTGTCGTAGTATACAAAGAAATGAGGAAATGTGACAAATTAGATTCTAAAAGATAAGTGCCAGCGACAACAAAATTTTCGTTTCGGTTTCTGATTTGTTTAGTTTTCAGTTTTAATGTAAATATGATTTTTAAAGTATTTTATCCTTCTGACAAGTTTCTAGTTTATTTTGTCTTCGATTCCTTTTTTAGCTTACCGTTATAATTTTCTTTGAAAATACCGTTATAATTTTCTTTGAACTTTTTGAAACGTTGGAATTTATAAAATTCAATTAACAGTATAAAATTTTCTTGTAGTGGAGCATTTTTTTTATATTTATGTTTTTTTTTTGTATCTAGCTATTTAGGTTAAAAGGTTAATAAAGTGGGTAGCAAAATACAACAATACAAAAATAACAACGTGGGTCACAATATAATGGAATTTGTAAAATTGAAAAATAAATATGTACATAATATATAAATGGAACAGATGTACAATTTCTTTGGTAAATATCAAAATGTCTTTGAAATTTTTAAATATTGACAAATCTTTAATATTTAAGCAAATATTAGGTCATATTAAATTTTCTATCATTTTAGTGAAAGAGACAAAACAAGTGCTTTTGGCTTTAATAGAGATATTTAAAAATTAAGTACAATAAGAGCTTGATTAGATTATTCAAAGTTAATTGTGTCGTTCAAATGCAAAGACCGATAAATACATGTTAAGCCATTCTGAGAAAAACGTGAAAAACCTCTTAACATATTTTTTAAACATTGTCTTCAGATTGTTTTTTTTAAATTTATATTGGCATTTAACAATATTTAACAATAATAAAGAAAAAAAAATAGCATAATTCATTGGATTTAAGCATAATATTAATTTGAAATTTGTAAATATCGGGTTTTGAAACAACAATTGTGATCATGGAGACAATTTCTCAAGCTTTTGTGAGCTTTTGTAAACATTTAAGATCATGTGGACGTTGTATTCAACTTTGTGTTGAGACATTTACGATGTCAAGGAAACTGATCTTGTTCTTATGTGAAGAGTAAAATGCCTTGACAAATCTCATAGCATCTTGTGCCTTAACAATGTTGCATTTTAAGCTTTTGCCTTTTTGGTGAACACAATGCAATATATACAATGCAATACAATGCAATATATCTGGCAGACAAATTTGAAAACTTAATAGTTCCACAGTTTATTTGTTTATTGAAAAAATAATATAAATATTTACCTGAGCAACTTAGCTTGTTCTCGTTTTGTTAAATTTTTCGCTTTCTTTTTAGGTTTTTCTACTTTTGAAATTCGAATGGGATGATTTTCACTCATCATTTTCTAACATGATTTTAGGGAAATTATTCTGTAGATAACATTGATAATATTTTAAAAAATTTTAATCACCTTTATCTTAAAACACGTCTTTTTTCAATAAAAAATAGCTTTGCATTAAGATTTATTTAAATTTTCAAAAATATTATTTGGCAAATTTTGGCGCCAAAGTATTTATTTTAATCATATCGGCTTTTGCAAAAAAAACAATTAAAATATACTTTAATATATCGGTTTTTGCTATGGAACAATTTCATATCGAGTTTTGAATTCAATTTTTTTTTGCAAATATCGACTTTTGCATTAAACCTCAATTTTAAAAAAGAAAAAAGGCTCTAAAATATCGGGATTTGATTCAGTTTTTATAAATAAGGTTATAGATCTACAAATTAGGCGTTTTTTGATATGCATTTGTCTAAATTTTTGTCAAGTGTAGTTATCGGTGTTTGAAATTTGAACGACACAATTTTGGTTTTACGTTTATTAAATATGTCATAACATTTCTGCATTAAAGTGGATTTAAGCTTTGAAACATTATCGACAGGATACTGACTTTATATATATATATATTATTTTTATTACTTCTACGTTTATTTACAATCTATCTAAATATTTTAAAACTTTAGGTAAATTTTTATGACAAATATATACAATTTTGAATAGTGTATTGGCTTGTAAGGGTACATTTGAACAAAATATACTTCTAGGTTTTACATTATATTTGACAGCATTGTATGCCTAGACAGAAGGTCCGCTAAGAAGCGTCTTAATCTTCTGTGCTGTCTACCTGGTTGTCTTCACAGTTTTTCCACCAGTGGATTTGGGTGGTTTCCCCACCGGTTCCAATATCTCTTGATTGTAGCAGTTATTTCCTCTATTACAGATCTACTTGTAAGTCATTTCTTACGACTGAGTTTCGAACATATCAAGGCGCATTGACAAATTGCTCGTATATGGTACCTTTGCTTGAAAACGTTCAATGATTTCTATATTTGAATTAATTGTCGTACACCACAGTTTGATATCTTAATTTCTAGATTAAGCTGTAAATTTCTGCAAATTAGCCAGTATAAGTTGGAAATTTTAGACGTAGTTGCTTACTTTTTCCTGCAATTTGCTTTCTCCAGATTAATTTTTGGTCCAAGTGAATCACCAAATAGTTGACCGAATCCGCCATTGGTAACGTATTGTTATTGATTTTAACTGAAGGACAGATTTCTTTCTTAGTAGTGAAATTAATGTGGACAGATTTGACTTCGTTTGTTTTAATTCTCCATTTTTTAGCCAGTTATTTATGTCATCTAAGTTTCTCTGGAGCTTAAAGCATACCGTTTATGGTAAAATACTTGAAGGTAGAACTGCGATATCGTCTGCAAATGTTGCAACCATGGTGTCTTATTAATAAGTGGTACCAATAAGTGGTAAATCAGCAGTAAATAATAAATATAATGCCGGTCCTAATACGCTCCTTTGTGGTACACCGACTGAGATGTTCATTAATTGAGAATAATTATTGTTAAATTTTACCATAAATTTCCTGTTAGATAGATATGCTTTATAGTAGGCCGTTGTGCCAGACTTGAGTAATGTCCAAAAATGCCACCGCTGAACAATATTTTTTACAAAATTGATGGCTTGGTATTAACTGTTTACTTGTGATAATCGGCTTAATCTTTTCATGACTCAGTTTTCAAACAACTTTGAAAGTATCGGTAATAAGCTTATAGTTCTATATGAACCTACCTTGTTTAGATATTTTCCAGGTTTAGGCCGTATTACTATGATTTGTGAAATTTTCCATTGTTTAGGGTAGGTGTTTTTTCTTAACAGAGCATTGAATAAGTGAGTAACAAATCTTAGGTCCTTTTCTGAAATTTCCTTCAACATCTTGCCATCAATCATATCGTATCCAGGTTTTTTTTTAAGTTTAAATCTCTTTTTACAGCTGTAGTTTGTATTTCAGTAATATAAAAATTTTTGATAGCTAAGCACATTTGCAATGGTACTTGTAAGAAGTTTACTATTTCTTCATTTTCGACATGTAATATCTTTGATTGGTAGGGATAGGGATAGGGGAAAAGTTTTTTAAAGTGTATTTCAAGAGTTTCAGCTTTTTCTGAATCGCTTTTGGCCCAATCAACATTTTCCATTAATATTGGTGCAATATGTTGTTCGGGACGTTTCAGCTTACTCGTGGCTCTCCATAAACAATAATTTGTTTGTTCGTTAGCCAATAAACTGCGTAAGTATTTTTGAATTACTTCGTTTTTTATATCAGTTTTTGTAGTTCTTTAAATGCTCTATTGAAACGAACTTTGTCTATTGGTGATCTTGTTCTTTGCCAAATCTTTCTTAATTTTCGTTTTTCTACGATCTTAGTTTTGACTACAGAGGAGTCAATAAATTTTATAGTTCTATTTTCTATTACGGGAGTAACTCTTTTTACTGCCTCTTTCATAGCGGAGTTTAAATTGTTTACTGTTGCAGAAATATCCTCACAACTTTTTGGGGATCTCTAACAATAAGTTTTTATCTAGCTCTGTTCTGTGAATATTCCAATTGATATGACTGTTGTATAATCTTGACGTGCAACTAATGGTAAATATACTGGTTGTCGTTGTTAGTATAACAGGTGAATGATCAGAAGATAAGTCGTAAGACGGCTCTGCATTTAGGTAATTGTTTGAGAGTCCCTTTCAGTAGACCAATAAGTTGGTTTCCCAGTAGACACACTATTTAACACACAATCCTCTGTAGCCATTAATAATTGTCTTCCTGTATGAGTTATAGTTCGTGAGCTTCAATGAGTGTGTTTCGCATTATAGTCTCTCCGGCTATAAATCTGTTATCAAGCGTCTTAAAGTATTAAATAAATTGTGCTTTTTTATGTTATGTTTTGGTGGACAGTATAATGCTGATATTACTAACGGACCGTTAAAATCGTTCGGGGGAGGGGGGTTTAGGCCTGAGGGTCTTCTAAATTCAATATTTACATACTATACTATAAATTTGGACATACTATAAATTTGGTTTTACAGGTGGATTCAAAATCAGGATTGCTCTTTTTCCAGAATATGTATATATATATATATATATGCCAAGCTGTAAATTAGCATTGAGTTTGAGTACGCTATAAATTAGAACCTCAATCTTTTATTTAGTCAAAAATGATTTGCGTTTTGAAAGACGATATTTTGTAGCAAAAAGTTATGAATATAATGCCTAGGAACTCTAATTGGAAAATGCCAATATTTTGAAAAAATAATAAATCCAATTGGTATACCCAGGTATTCTAATTGGATTTTTACACCCGGGTACACTATTCGGAAAACAATATATTTATATGATTGTTATTGTTACCTATACATACATATGATAGATTCTGCACAGGTAGGTGTATGTATATGTATGTTGTCAAATGACAATTTGTTTACTTTGAAAACTGATTTTATTTTATTTTCGGCCTACTTGTTTATTTACACAATAGATGGCTGATAAGTGTTTAAATTTATTTGATATTATATTCAGAACTTTACGGTACAATAGGCAAAATAGACATTTTGTCTAGACATTTTAAAAGACATTCTGTCCATGTCGATATTTTAGAACTGACATTTGAAGAATTGATAAATTGTAAAAGTCGACATATTTGATGTCAACATTCCTTAATCGATATTTTGAAAATTCGAAATTTTAAAAATCGATATAACTTAGCCTATACCCTATTAAATTTTTACTTAAAAAAAAATAGATTGTTGCAAATAATTTATTCAATTTCTATTTGGCACATTTGTTTTTTCAAACGTAAACATTTTGTCACATTTATCTCTTTAAAGTACTTATTGATTTCATTAAATTTGAATTGAATTATAAAAATTAATGTTCAATAATTATTGTTTTTTATTTTTAAATACGCCATTCATAAAGAAAAAAATAAAAAATTAATGTTATCATTATAATTTTGACTAAACATATTATTTTGCTATAGACAAATGGATTTATTTTAATATTATTTATTTTTAGTAAATTTCAGAATTTCGTCAAAATAAAAAAAAATTGATTTTGTGTGATTTCTCATTATTTTAGCTTATATTGCCAATTTTTGGTTATAATAAATTTATTCAATTTGTATTTCGTATTATTTTGTAATTAACTAGTTAGGTATGTATGTAAAGATATGAAAATTTATGATTAGAGAATTTATTAAAAATTATCATTCAAGAATATATTATTTAATAAATATAAATTTAATATAAAATATTTAAAAATGAAATTTCTAAGCTTAAATACTGCTGAATTTATTAAAAAAAATTGTATAAAATTTGTATTTTGAATAAAAATGAATGAGAGCTCTTTTGACAGCAATTGACAATAGTGAAAGATTTGTATATAGAACAATATATTATGTTAAAATGTCATCATAAATGACAGAAATTATTTAAAAAAAATTATGAATGCTATAATGAGAATAAAGCTAGTAATGGTTTTGAGATATTTCGTTACATTACTCACCTTCTGCTTACATACACACATAAACGGTACATAATTTGTTGAATATAATTTTTTATATATTTAATTTTTATTAGGGAAATTTTTCCAACAAGATAAAATGAAAAAATAAACAAAATAGAATTATTTTTAATTTTTAAGTTCTTCAAAAATAAGAAAAACATATTCCATTTCAATTCAATTGCAATCTTACAAAAATTATAAAATTTAAAAATTTTATTTATTCCAATAAAATTTTACTGAATGGATTTCTATTTTTAATTTTTGTTGTTGCTATTGGATTTGAAACCATATTAATATTCTGGTCCTTCTTTCCTTGAATAACAATCGTTTTAATACATAATAATAATATTTTATATTATATATATTATTTTGATGATGGACTGTTCTTTGGGTACCCAAGTACCGTTATTTATTATATAAACGTTATGTAAATGAAAAATGTGTATAAAAAAAGTGTTAAAATTTGTTATAATAAATTATTTTTGCGATATAAAAAATTATATTTTCTTATTTTAACACAAAAATTCATATTAAATGCATTTTAGGTACAGGTGTACCTTTCCAGCTGAATAAAGCTTAAATTGATAAAGTCTATATTTTTTATTCGTAAAATAAATTTATTAAATTGTAAATTTTATAAATTTAATTAGAAATTATTGGATTTTACTTTTTAATAAATAAACCGAAACAATTTTTATTTATTGTATATTCGATATTTTTGTTAGCGATATTTGTGTACAACGATATTTTTTGATTGCATCGATATTTTAATATAGAATTTTGTTTGCTTTTAAAAAATTTCTTAACACTTTGACAGCAAAATAATAAAATTAGATTGATAAAAGCTCAAAAGTGATTTAACATTATTTAATATTTTCTAATAAAAATCAAATTAAGTGAGCAGAGTTGGTTGGTTTTATTTCAATATTGACTTTTTCAGGAAATCGAAAAACTACCGGGTGTTCACAGCAGGCGTATCAACTTTTAAAAGCAGAAAAAGCCGTTATTTTAAAATTTAAAAAAAAATTATAAGCTAAATTGAGGGTGCGCTATCGATTGGTGATATTTTCAAAGTACGGAGAGGACCACAAATATATTCTTTTAAATCGGACCTTCACCGAAATCGAAATTACGCCAAAAAATAAAAATCTGATATGCAAGTTTTGGAACACTTGGTATATCTCAATCCTGAACTCTGAATTTAGAAATTTTATTTTCTCGATTTAAATCTATATATTTGACCTTTGTATCTGTATTCAATATATCGATTTGTTTTTTGCATATCGCACATCACTAACTTGTAAATCTTATCAGTCGAAAATCAGTTAGAATTTGTTTATTTACTTATTTCTATACAATAATGTACTAAAAACGGATAGTATTTTAATCAGAAAACGCTAAAGTACTAAAAAACAAATCTAAAAACTTAAAAACTATAATATTAAATAAATTTTATTTAAAATTCAATTAATTTTATTTCAATGTAATTTAAGTTCTATTCTAAGACAGAAAAAAAAAATAAAAAAACGAATTTCTTAAATGTAAAGTTTAACATATTAATTAAATAGCGGAAGCTTGTGTTGCAACAAAATCTTTAAATAGGTTACAAAATTTAACTTATTGAATCTATAACTTTTATGAAGAATAGTCGAACTTTCCACATGTCCAAATAAATTTAATCCCTTTAATGCCTAATTCCAAATCATTTTAATAAAAAAGGACAGATGTCTGAGCCTGTCTTGATGTTTGGACACACTTAAGCTTAGACATCTGAATTATCTGCTAAAGTTAGATTTATTTACGTACGTCTCACCAATACGTATTTATTTTATTTGTTATAAAATATTTTTTTTAAATACCTGAACACACAAGTAATACAAATAATTTTTGAATGAAGAATCGATAATATGATATTATAGAAACATCAGGTCGAACTTAGGGCGGTAAAAAAGCTTTCATCTAAAGCTTTGGTTGATATTAAAAATACCAATGTACACGTAAGCGGCAGTAAGGGAGTGAAAATACCAATGTACAGACTACAGAGGCATAGTAACAGTAGACATGACTAATATTTTTTGAATTTATGTCAAGCACAAGTCAAAAATTAAGTATATCAAAATTATTTCTAGTGACAGATTCATTATATTGGGAACATAAAATGGTAATAAAACTTATAACCGTTGAATCGTGGATTTTGTGGAGGTTTTGCACTTTTGTGAAAGATACATAAAATTCAGTACGAATACAAAATAATTTGGAATATTCACCATTGTGAAGAAATTTGATTAAAATTTTATTTATCTTATATATCTGATTATAACAAAAATAAACTTTTTTTCGATATTTTTTTTTAATTTTGAGTTTTAAATTGATTTTTCATTGTTAAAGGATTACACTTATTTATACTCCCAGCATTCTAGAATGTGTAAAGTTCATTTATTATTTAAGATTTGAAAAATGATTTTTTATCACTACCGCTTATGACTACTTCCATTATGACTACCGCTAGAAGCTTAATGGTTTTTTATATGACTACCTCTAATGGAATCAAATCGAAAAGCCGAGCTTTAGTTAAAGGTCATAAATTAATATATACTAATAGTTTGTAAAGCATTATTTAACAAGAAATTAAGCATGGCTTGTAAATATGGAATCTAATTTAGGCTGAATTTATGTTTGTGGTTAGGACTTATGATTCAGAGCTTACTAAAGAAAGCAAATCCAAGCACTACGAAGATAACAAAGTCAGATTTTCTACATTATTTCTATTTTTCTTTACTGAAATTAATTATTAATAATTTTAATATAAAGGGGCTTTACAGAGGGCTACGAAAGTAAAATTTAGTTAGGATAAAGTTTATACGAAAAAAGTCTGCAAAATAAAAGGAAGGAAAGCAATCAATTAATTAGGTCTTCTAAAAGACATTTAGCATTAAAAGAAATAATAAGCAGTTAGTTTAGTTTAAGCTTCTGTAAGAAAAAAATGTTAAGAAAATTAAAAACAGTTTTAATCTGAACGTTTAAGTAATGTTTTTGAGATAATGTGTCTCTTAGTGTTATGTTTAGTTTATGTGTGTGTTAATAAAATAAACATTGTAAAAAAATAAAAATTTATTACATAAACATAAAAAATATTAAGCAAAATAAAAATTATAAAATCAAAATAATGAAATTAAAACAAATAGGTCTTCTCACGAGATAAAAATAATTGGATAAAATTAAAGAAAAATTAATTTCCTAACTTAATTATTCTCCACCATACGAACCTCCTTGTGGAAAAAACGAAGCGTAAATTAATTTAAATGTTTCCTCTCTAATTATACCATGTGGACATTCAGCCTTAAAACCACGATAAATTCGCTTGATTTCAGCTTCTGAAAATCTAGTTGCACGACATAAAGCACTTAGTGAATCGGGACGATATCGTGGTGGTAAATGTTCAAGTTCTTCTAATTCGGAATCTGAAATAAAATACAAAATAAACTTAAATTAATTTGATTGTAATTAAAATTTCAGAAATTTTTATTAAGAATTAAATATTTAGAAAATATAAAAAATTGTATTAGATCAATTTGGTTTGTGAAATAGAGAAAGTTTCAGTAAACATCATCCGGAAAATCCAAGCGTACATAAAATAATCCGTTTGTGACGAACTATTTCCAAAAGAACGCCGTGGCAAAAAACGAATCAAAAAACACGGGGAAATCCCACAGAGGAAATCATCATCGCGAAATGTTTTGAATGGAATCCTAAGGGTATATGTCGGGTCAGAAAACTGAGAAAACGGGGAGAACAACAATCTTGACAGAAAGCAAGTACCCAAATTAGAACGTGGCCAAATTTGGAAATATTTTATTATCGCCCTATGCCCTACGGATGTGGTTGCTGGACAATAAGATGATTAGATCAATTTCAAGAAGGTTGAACGTTATTCCCTTACATAAACGGGAGCTGATAAGCATCGTATTAGTTTAATTTCGAACTCTTTCAGTTTTTTTTCTGTTGCCATTTCTAGAAGGAATTTCCTTACCATTACCATATAGTTTAATAATGAGATGGACAAGCATTTTGCAAAAGTTCAATTTGCATCTGATGTGTAAGACATGTTTACCTTAAAATTGTTTTAATGTCGAAAAAGACTTTATTCACTTATATCATTCGAACATTAATTTCTTTTTCCTCCTCATTTGTCATCACATGGTGCCTAGGTATTTGAAACCAGTCACCATTTCTATATTGTGTTCACCCATTAATAAATTATAAACGATTTAAATCTCTAGTTTCTGCTTTGTAATAATATTTTACATTTTTCTACAATGGAACCAATCTCGCTTCCTTTGTTTAACAGTTTCTTTTATTAAAAAATCTAAAGATTTTTTGGTTGGCACTTGGTGAAACATAATTTTTAGAAATTAATACAAAATTTATTTATTTATTAATATTTAATTAAATTAAATAAAACACTTGTTGTTGTATCGATCACTAATTAAGAAATTCTCAAAATATTCTTATATATTTTATTTTAACATTTTTATCAAAAAAAGAAAACAAAAAAAAAATTTGAGTCGACATGTTTTCTCCTTCTAAGACTATTATATAACTTAATATAAATTAAATAACTTACTTAAACTATTCTGGACTTGGGTTGTTGTACCAATCGTTAATGTTTTACTCATTTTACTTAAAATAGTTTTCTTGTTACTTCTGTATTAAAATTTGGTAAAGAATCGTCCTTACTATTTTAGCCATTGCCTGTTTGTTAACGTATTGAGGTTTATATTCCAAAATGTTCAGCAGATGTTCGGCTATAACTGCTGTTCTGACATTGATCATTTCGACAGAATATTTAATTGCTCATTATCAAAGTTTTATAACAAAGACCTATATAGCTTTATTTTGAACTGCGATTTTTATCAAATTCAAATTTATTACAAACGATATTAGAAACACAGCATGGATACTACGAATAAATAAAATCAATAACTAAATACATAGAAAATTTGGAATCCTATTTATAATTTATGAAAAATTAATGTTATGAGTCATTTCACCAAACGATATGGCTTATTATTTTCTCAAATTCCCACCAGTCTAAAATTATTCCATAAAATAAATACCACCATGCAGAATACTATATGAATATAATATCATCATTATTTATTTAATGCAATACGCCTTAATAAAATAACAACTTTGTATAATAATATTAATATAATAATATCTACATTATAAAAATGTAAAGCCAATCCAAAAAAAAAAGATCTTAACGACATCATCATAAATAAGATTTTTTTTTCTTTTTTGTTTCCTTTTGTGGCCTAGTTATCATATTATCGAAATGTTTCATGTAAATGCCAACCAATGAATCAATAGTTATTGAATTTCAGTTCCAAAACCCAATCAACCAATTTTTTATTTGTTTTTTTTTTGTTTTTTTTTTTAACTTATAATCACCTCGGATCAATAGTAAACCCTATATTGGCTATTATCTTTAGAATATGAACAACCTTCATAATTTTTATTATTTTTAGGCCTAAAACTCCAAAATCCCAAAAGATTTCTTTAATATTTCTTGGATTTCTTTTGCTCTTTGCTGTCGTTAAATTCAAATGTACTCTCGTATGTATGTATTTGAGAGTACAGAGAATTATATTTATTTTTCGTTTCTTATTTTTTGGGTCACAAGTTTAATATGTCAATAAATTGCATAGAATATAGAAAAACTAATATGTATCTATATGGGTGAATTAAAAATGAGTTTTATTAGTTGGTCTGGTCAATAATAGAGTATTTATAATAATCGAAATAAATGTACATTATTCACTTTCAACACTGATACGCACTTTGATGCAGCAATTTATTGGCAGAATAATAATGTCTGGAGAGTAATTATTCGTACAGAGCTAGTTTTGCAAGTTCCATATTCGTATGAGCCTAAATAGTGGCTTTATGTCATTACAATCTATTAGTATTGAGTTAGTGAAATATATCGCGGGCAAGTATACAACACGTTGAAATAATGATTCTGAAGAGCATCATTGAAATTAAAAATTCAATCAGAAGCAATATCTAATCATTTACTCCCGCTTCTTATCTGAGTTATATTAACAGATTTGAATAAACATAAATATTTTGATTTAAAGAGGTATCAATAAATATCCATATTAGAACATATAGTTATATAATCAATTAAGTTGTATTATTGGTATGAAAAACTTGTTTGAGTTTTTAATAATGTATGCTTATAATGTTCATAAATTCCCTTTATATAGTGGTGTCCAGTAATCAATGACGGAAACACGCAATCAGCCGTAGCTGTAGGGATGTAGTACTACATCGGATGTGGTACTACGTGGATGAGTAAGGTTTCACGTAATACCATATGTGCTACCATTTTTCCCTGCTAGTCTGATTATATAACTACATTGTACCCAGATTTACGTCGTTTCGGTTTACGTTATTTTGATACAATGTTTCTCTTATTTTATTCTTAAATGTTCCGATTTATGACTTTTATCCCGCTATCAAAAAAAATTTTAAAACTTTTTAATTTGTCTCTTTTTTTTAAAAATGAACTGAGTTTATGGACCTAATGTACTTAAGTATATATTTAATATAACAAAAAATTAAAATTAGCTTTCAAACGCATTGGCTCATAATAATTGCACATGAGAAATTTTCCAAAAAATATTAGTTTTGTTAGCCAATGTAAAACATAAAGTGAATTTGATCGCTTACCACTTTTAAATTTTTATTATACTTATTTTGTCTTTTAAATTTATTTTATTTTCTTTTCTTAATTTTTAAAATGTGCGGTTTTTCCAATTTGACTAGACAGAAATCAACAGATAACCATCTTTTTGAGATTTGTATGTAATTGAATAAATTTGTGTCAAAATGTGCTGCAAAAATATATGTTATGTCATATGTTATATGTAATATATCTTTAATGCCTCGATTTATATTGTTCGGTTTTACGTACCACTTTTTTGTAACCAATTATGGACGTAAATCGTGGTATATATGTAGTATAAATCTCATCTCAATTATTTCTCAGTACTGCATGAGGGCGTTTTCAACTTAGGTGTATACATCATGATGCATCACTCAATCCACTGAAATATATTCTGGCCGGGAAATCATGATTCGTATATTAGTTACCCGCTTTTTTTTTATTATTTGCTTTTATTTCTTATTTATTTTTTCTTATTTTAATTTACATTTAGAAAACAAAAGCTTACAAAACTAATCTTCATTCTAATATCATCGTCCCAGAATTATTTTGTCGTAAACGCCAAAACTGAAAAAATGAGTTATGGATTGTATTCTGCTAAACTTTTTATGCTCTATCTTTTGGTGAAATCTAAAGGCTCCTAGGTAGTATATTTTCCGAGATAATGAGTAGCAGTTTTATCTCGTATATCCCACAAAGTCAAAAACTTTTAATATTATTTTATCGTAAGCGCCAAAAATTGGCATGTACGACAAAAATGCAGTACAAAATTGTGGACAAAAAATAACAGAATTATTTTGGCATACGTGCCGAAAACAAAAAAAAAATTATTTATTATACTACACAATAATATTGCTTAAAATTAAGAGTTATTTTCTCGTACGTGTATATGTATGTGTTTATATATATGCAATTCAAGACTATACATAAGTATGTGAATAATAATTTACTTTACCTAGAGGTTTTGCATCCAGTTTTTATTACAGAAGAAAACTTAACGTTTTTAACTTAACAGAAACTGTTTGTTTGAAAAAAAGAATTAGCCAGACTTACTGTGCAATTTAGAATGAAGTAAAATGCGGTAGATTCGGGAATGAAATTTCTAGCGCTTTGAAAACGAATTATAAATGATTTTGACATGATTGAAAATATTATACTTTGGAGCGACTCATGTATTGATGCCGTCCATAGCGTAATAGATCGATATCTAAAGGAAAAAGAAATACATAGTCCTTTAGACCTTGTAAAAAAAATAACTAGCATTAAATATTCTAATGTCAGTTTGAATATAATTCAAATGACTAAAACCGATTTTAAAATTTACTCTGCCAAATCTGGTAATTTCAATTTTCAATTTATTCCTTTTAAAAAGATAAAAATATTATCTTATATTTCTAACGACCTATTCAGTGTAAAATTTAAGATTAGTGCGGCAGAGACTGAATTTTTTACTTCATCTATCAAAAAAAAGTAACCACTCGCACTCTTGCAAGGTCGAATTACATTTTTCACACTAATTTAAAAAATACATGTTCAAAAAAAAATAATTAAAGATAAGAATCTGATAAACGAAGCCTTTATAAATTCTTGCCAGACATTGACGTACAGTATTATGAATGTTTATTTAAATGAAATTACTTAATTAATTAATAATTTTTTTTTGTTTTTGTTTTTTTAAATTTATTAGTACAAGAAATAAAAATAAAAGAAAAACAATTCAAAATTAACTAAAATTCATTATGAATTATATAACTTATTAAACTATTCTTAACAACATTAATATTATCAACATTATGATTAACCTCAGGCAAAGAATTCAACAGATGAAGACCTTTGTGGAATAAGTTATTTTGGGTGTGGTTTCTTCTAAAAAGCGGAAGTCTGAATAAATGTGATGATCTTAGATTATGATTATTTGATTCACCCACATAATTTAAAAGTCTCGATATTATGTTTCATCTTATATATGAAAATCAATGTATTAAAGTTTAATCTTTGTCTGATAGACATCCATTTCAATTTTCCCAGCATTAAATTTATGTTTGACCTTCTTGAACATTTCAAAATAATTCTCATAGCACGATTTTGAAGTATCTATAGTCGATCTTTTTTTGCTTCATTACATAGAAATAATAACGATGCACAACAGTCCAAATGTGGTAAAATTGTTGTATTATATAGTTATCGCACATTTATTGGTAAGTTTGTTTCTTATTCTACCTAAATAGCCAATTTTTCTTGCAATCTTGTTACTAATTAGTTTAAAAAATTAGTTTGTGATATTTTGTAAATCAAAACATAGTTTTATAAGACTGAAAAAAATGAAAAGAAAGTTTAAGTTTACGTTCATTATTTTGTACATAAAATTTGGAAAAACATGTACTTTTTTATTATTATTTTTCGTTTAAGGCTTAAAAGTCGTTATTTTAAGTTTGTTATAATTTTAAAATCTTTGTAAAATGCATAATTTTTAACCTTTTGGAATTTAAACAAAATAATAACAAAATTTTTGAAAAACAAAAAAAGCAAAAACAAAATAAAAGAACTAAATTATCCATTCAGTTAAAACTGAAAAAATAAAAATCCAAATAATAATAACAAAAATAAAAACATAAGTATTTAAAAATAAATATTCTTTATTAAAATAAATTTCAATATATTTATTTATCTTAAAAATATTTTATACAGGGTGTCCGTTATTAAGATCAAAGTATTGAAGAGATGATAGTTGAGGTGAAAACAATACTAACAAATGGTTTCTGAGGGTGGTTTATTCGGTTCATTTTTGAGTAATTTAACTTTAAACTTAAAACGCGATTTCTCAAAATTCTAAAATCGGGATATACGATAAAATAATTCTGGGGCGATGATATGACTTATGCCTTCGTCTTTATTTTATTATCTTTTTTGTTAATTATTAATTGTGATATAATTTTACTGACTATTTTTATATTGGAAAATTAGAAAAACCAAAATTTGTTTCAATTTGTTAATTACCCTCGTAGATATAAAATCGGAATTCAAATTCATAATACCAACATTTATTTCGAACTATTAGAAAACAAAAAATTAATATAAAAATAACGCCCCCAGATGACTAGATTATGAGGAAAAAAAAAATTTAAACAAATAAACTGCATAAAACTTTTAACATAGAAGGAGGAAGTTCATCCTTTAACTAGGATCATAATTTATTAATATTATTTGTTTCAGATATATTCTATTATAATAATAATCTTGGGCACAGGTTCAAATATCAAAAACAAAAAACTAAAATTAATATACGATATATTATTGTAATATTTATGTTGAACACAGCAAAGAAAAACAACAAGCAAAAAAAAAAAAACAAAAAAAATAAATAAACAGAAATAAAACTCCCTAAAGCCAGTTATCTATGAACATTTTTTTCATAGCTTCAATGTACACATATCTAATATTAATATATATGTGATGTACAATAATATGGGGTATGTTATATTAAACCATTTCAGTTTATATTTAATATCCTAGAATTATGAAATAATAACAACCAAACAGAAAAAAAACAAAATAAAATTATTGTAAAAATAATAAAAGATTTTCCGCAAGATGTCATCCCTCCAAGGTAATTACATAACAGTTCCTTTTAATATCACATACTCATTATATTATGTATGTATTCTATTGAAAATGAATATTCTAGGATTTATAGCAAATGAAATTGTTTGAAACAACTTGAATAAATTAAAAACTAACAAACATTTTTATTTATTTTCGTTTGTTTTTCACTTTATTTGGTTAATGGCAAAGCAGTATAGAGAATGTGATTATATGAATGAATTGTGTAGAATGAATGACTGACAATAATTATAATAATGGGTGTGCGAATTTGTTAAATATTTCATTGCGTGATTATCAAAAACACTTATTTTTGTTTTTTATTAAAGCTTTCAATATACAAATATTAAATATTTAATTAAAATCTACTCGCACATTTTGACAAGTTTAATGTATTTTTAATTTATTTTTTTTAGTTTTGTTTTTGTGTATATAAATATACGTGGTGTCACTCACTACGTAATGATATTTGAAATGTTTTGCAAAATTTTAATACTTATAAAGAGGAAAAATAACATTTTAGTTACCGTTTGGCTAATGTTTTTTATGAAATTTGAAATGATTTATATTTAGAGTGTAATGCTTGTTTTCCATCGTAAATTATAGATATTGATATTATGTAAATGTTAAAGCCTACGCGGATGATAAAGGCTAAATTAATTGTATGTATTGCGACCATTGCAGCGTGTTACGATCTATACTTAAAAGTAATACGAAATTGCTGATATGATAGTGATTAATATTATGAACGCAGAATTAGTGGCCAAATAGAATATTTGAAGAAAAGTTGAATGTTTATAATTATTGATTTATTTGGAAAACTTGTTCTTTACTTTAATTGTACACAAATTTAGAATATAGATGCAAATGGAAATATTAACTAAAGATGCAATTCACTTTTACTCATTTAAAGTATTACAAAAGAATCGCATTAAAATTTATTTAAGTAAGAATCAAAATCTACGTAGAGGTGGAAAAGAAAGTAGGGCGACTTATAAAGCTCGTTTGCCATATTACAATTGTCCGAGGGGTTACATAAAATGAATTCTTCAGAGGTTTCAGGCCAGTAGTAGGTAGTTAAATAAAAGAAAAGTGGGAAGATTTCAAAATGCATGGTGTTGAAGTAGTTTTGAAGTAGTTGACGAATAAACTATGACTCGAAATCAAGTCATTAGCTCTAAATAGAATGAGATTTAAAGGATTTGTGGACATTTCAAAGAAAAAAATTAAGGAAGAAAATCAATAAAATATAATTTTTTTTATAATACCTAAACTGTGAGATATATTTGACTGATTTTACGCCACAGATAGCTGGTACACACAATACATACAATATTTTAATTTTAATTTTGTACGTTCAATATATATCAACTAGCTTAAGGAGAGCGAGCTTGGAACCATCTAATTGCAAGGTAGATTATGAAACCACTATGAATCGGATAAAATTTATTTAATTATTTTTTACTTTTATTTATTAAAGTTATTATATAGGAATAGCTCTATCTATGATTGGTATATTTTATAAATTAGGATAAGTAGTTATTAATAGTATAGAAAACCGTGATTTTGTTTATATTTTCCTCTTATATTTTTTTCTTTGGCCTTGACACATCATTTCAGTTATTATAATATTTTAATATATAATTATTCAAATATTCTCGCATTCTAAGCGCCAAAACTTTTTGTCATACATTTTCCATAATTTTGTATTTGCATTTCTCCAAGTTACATGTTTGATGAGGTGAATAATAATAATGTTAAATATTTTCTGAGATACTGTTGAAAAATACTGTTATTTATTTTTGCAAACCTTTTTTATAAAAAAATACTTTATGTTCGTTATTTTATTCCAACATTTTGTAGTTTTCTGATTGAGAAATTATTCTAACAAATCATTATTTTTGGCTGGATCACATTTTGCAAAGTAACAACGAAAACCTGGTATTGAAGGATGTTTAGTTAAACCTTGTAGAATTGTTATTTTTCCTTCAAACTTTGATCGAAATTCTTATTTAATTAAGTTGAAAAGACACAAAATGAAAATTTTTAAATTATTTTAAACACAAAAATACATAAAAAGTTAATGGTTAATAAGTATATTACCATAGTTTTCATATTCTTAAATGATATTACATCTAAATAAGAAAGTTGTATTTTTATTGAGTCGAAAAATTCAGTAGAAAAGCACTCCACACTATTGAATGTCTCTGTTTTCTTTCCTATGAACGATTTTCATCTATACTTTCTGCCAAAAAAGAAGATTTAGAACAACATTTAAATTTTTCCGAAACAGAAAACCTGTGTATGCGACCTCCGAACTTTTCTATTCAAAATTTTTGAATGAAAATAAAAATTTAAACTTTTTATAAATTAAATAACGTCTAGTTTGAAAAACAATATTGGCACACAAAATTGACAATTATTATTGATCATGTTAACCTAAACAATATTATTAAAAATTCACATGGTTTAATTTTTTCTAATGAGGTCTTTGCCCTTCATTTCCCACTAAATGTTTTGACAAACTATTATTTAAAATTGTTTTGAAAAATTACTTAATTTTATTTTAATTTGAATTAAAGTTTTACATTGTTGAGAAAATATTTTGTATAATTCTTGATGACAATATTGAAATATTTTTAAAATTGTTGTCTTGACATATGAATATATACATCATTTGCATACCTATATTATTATAACATTTAATATATCATTATATAGTAGCTATATCATTGATAATAATTATATTAATCTAAATAAGAATAATTGTATAATAATACTATTATTGTTGGCATTTAACCAAAAACGTGACAACAAATTTTTGAAACATCCGTTGATATTTTGACTTAATTCATTGTCTCAATATCTAATTTTTCATTTTATTTCAATTTTTAAAATGATTTGGAAATCAAATCAAAAATAAATAAATAAAAAAAAAAACAACAACAAACAAAATAAATAAACAATGTAGAAAATAGGCCGAACTTTTAAATAATTAAATTTTAAATACCAATTTATAATAATAATGAGAAATTCATTAAAAATTTATATTTATGAATACAGTTTTGAATAATGACCATTTTTTTTTGCAAGTTGAAAATTTATTTGGAAATAAGATTTATTTATATATTTTTTTTATATAATTAATCATTTTTTGAGAATGAAGTTACAACTAATGGAATAATTTTATTCTTTTTCGCATATAATTTAAGCATAATATAACCATTACAAATGTGATTTGCATCAAAATTGAATTACTTCAATGCGTCCTAAGTTAGACTTATTGTGAGATGAGATAATATAAGATTATTGAACTTATTTTAGTGGTTTATTCCATCAATACATAATATGCCGTGCACTGTACATTATAGATCACGCACTATATACAATGAACCATGTACTATGCACTTACACCATGCACCATGCACCATGCACCATGCACCATGCACCATGCACCATGCACCATGCACCATGCACCATGCACCATGCACCATGCACCATGCACCATGCACCATGCACTATGCACCATGCACCATGCACCATGCACCATGCACCATGCACCATGCACCATGCACTATGCAGTAGTATGAATCATCTTGCCATGTCAGAAACTTTTCTTTATACATCATAAAATGAAAATTCTAAGAAAAATATTCTCATTTTGATTTAAATCTGTACAAATAAAAAAAAAAACTCGAAGACATAAAGTTTTAATATTCCACCAAAAAAGTTTTCTAGCTCTAATCCAACATTTTCTACTACAAGATAATATAAAAACAAGCACAACACATCGTACCGCACCTACCAATATTTTCCATTTTTATAATAAATAAATTTTCATAGCAAAAACAACAAGACATTTGCAATGATGAAAATATGAAACGTGGTTAAAAATTGTTAAGTAATCATAAGGAAAAAAGAAGTAGAAAAAGGGCAAAATAAGTTATCTCTCCTTTTCTAAAAAAATTTTGCAATAATAAAATTAAAAACCCATTAAGATTAAATTATTTTTATATCCTTATAAACCACAACCACATTTACATAATAGAATTCTAAAGCTACCTTAAAAAATATACGCTTGTATTAATTTTTTTTTCGTGTTTATATTTTATAAGAAATTATTATGATCTTTAAAATTTTGGAGGTTTTTTGGTTTATTTGTAGAATAGAATCTAACTTTAGCTTATTAACATAGATATACAGTAACTAAACGAATACTTGTAATATGCTTCAATCGATGTAGCCTCAATAATATAATCTATAATCTAAGATCCGCTATGCGATGCTTCTAATTGTAGGGTATACGTCGGGTCCGATTAAATCGGATTAAATTTTAATATTTACTAGAAGAGAATCAGTAGAATGGTATAGAATGGAGTCAATTTTCCATTTAAAATTTCTAAATAATAAACATTTTCAATTTAAAATTTCTTAAATTTAATATTTTTTTTTTATATAAATTATTACGTAAGCGGTTGTTGTCTAAGATAAATCAATAAAAAAATAAAAAAAATACCAAGAATAAATTACTGAAATGATAGAAAATAATTCATAATCAAATTGAGTACGACATTTATCATCGATTTTCGAGGAGTTGGCGAATAATAGTTTGTTCCTTTAAATTGAAAGTTTAACGATTATTTAACACAGACATGAGATTAGTGAAAACCACTGGTGAAAGCTTTTTTTTTGATAATCGGATCTTATTTCTAGTGCAAATACTTCTGTACGCCTGCCTTTCAACGGGATAGTCAAAGGTTTGATTCATGATTAAAAAAATGGTTTTATCGGTTTTTTGCCCTCTCCCAGTACCATGGTATAATTGCGATAAAATATACAACAAAATATAATAACAAATAATAGGCCCACATCTCGAGAAAGTGCTTCAAAGTTTGACTGACTCATTTGAAAGGTTATGGTAAAGAATTGGTGAAAGGTTAGCGGGAAGACGGTTAGTGGGATATCAAAATATTATTTTTGGATTTAATTTGGTTCTATCATGGCGGGAAATAAGTAAATTATCAATATTCATATCAGTTCATGAAGAATGCTGCAACCCAGTAAATTTTGTTAAATTTGTTGAATTTACATGGATTAAAAATTATTTTCATAATAAAATAAAAATATTTTTTAAATTGTTCAATAAATTCATTTAAAATATTTTAAGGTACACTTAAACCTCTAAGACGAAAAATTAAGTATTTCTAATGATAGAACAATAAAGGTTAAAAAATAACAATTTTAAATTGAAAAAAAAAACAAAAACAATAATGTTTTAATGAGAAACAAGGTGGCGTTTTACTGATTATCCTTTTCCTTTTTTTTATTTGTTTTTTTTTTGCGGTAAATATTTTTATCCTTATTTATTTTTTTTTGTCTTTTTATTATTTTTATGATTTATTACATCAGTGTGGTCTTCAGATAGGTATAAGAAAACCTAATTAGATGAGATCAGATATCATTACTGTATAATTATTTTTCATTATCAAAAAACAACCAGCTTTTACTTGTCCAGGAGTTTCATTAAAAAAAAAAACAGTAGAAATTTGTATCCTTCGAGATGCAAAACAAAACGATTAAGTTATTTTCAAATAAGGATTAAATGAACAACAAGAGATTCATAAGATAAATTAAACAATAAGAATTTATGTTATTAATGTTGCTATTTTATATTAATTAAATAAAATGTTTTTCATTTAAAAAATTATTTAAGATAATTAAATTGAAAGATATAAAAAACATAAATAACATTATGTACTTTAAATCATTCAAAAGTCATCTACTGTTGTTGTTATTTTCAAAATAAAAACACCTAACGAATTGCAAAACCTACACGAGGCTATAGATTTATTTATGTTGATAGAAATTTATTGTTATTAATTGTTTTATTTATTTATGCTAATACAAGAACATACCACCAAATTTGAAACTTAATCTTGTTCTAGACCTTAATAACAATTGAATGTACAATTAAGGAGAGTATAATTAGAGAAGGTTTTAAATGTTTTTAAAAATAAACTAGCTAGTTAATATATTTAAACAAAACAAATGACATTTATGCTAAGTAAGAGCTTTTTCTACATTACAGCCATGCAGACACCTGTAAGTTTTTTTTTAAGTACCTAAAAGCTAAGGCTGCAGTTATAGCGATAAGTAAAATGAAAAAGTAAAAATGAAACAGTGAAAAAATATTTTATTTTTACGGTGAGAGGGTTATAGCGATCAGAAAAATTGCTTCCGTAAAATTTGTTGTCATTTCGATTTAACGTTTTCTTGTTTTGAATTTGAAATAATAAAGAATACAGTAGTAGTTGTTTTCATAGTTAAACATTCTTTAGCATTCTTATAACTTTTTACTAAAATTTTGTGTCTACGGCGGTTGTAAAAGTGAAACCAAAAATTTTACGTATTCATTTTACTGATCGCTATAACTGCAGCCTAACTATTAAATTTTAGTTAGTTACGCATAATTTGATAATTACTATTTTTATCGAATTTCGAAAAATTTAATATAATAAAAAACATATAATTTTTTTTTCTGAGAGTAAGAATTCATTAATCGATCTTTGTTATGTATGAAAGACAAAAACGAGCTGGTTTTAGTGACTTTAAGGCCTTCACTACCATTGTTGGTTTGTGCGTGCGCGTGACTGAAACCACTTGGTGTCCTGCGAGGAAACCTACCTACCTACAGAAAAAAAAATAAATAAGATTCATGTAAATTGATATGAATCAATTGATGATGTTGTTATCCAGGATGTTTTAAATAAAGTTACTACTGTGCAATTGCACAGGGGCCCACTAGTTAATATCAAATAAAGTTTTCAAAATTAACCGTGTGTGAATTTTTAATTAAAAATTTTATTAAATTTGTTTTGCCAGATCATCCAAAATCACCAGAAGTGTTCGAATTTATCAAAGACATTAAACTTGATTTAAAATTATAATAGTTATTTAAACACAAAAGTGAGGTGCATACGTTATAGATATTAATTCAGTTTTGGTGTATACTGTAAAGAAAACAAAGAAAATTCTATTTCACTGGAAAATTAATATTAAAACTGTAATTTTTTTTTATTTTTTAAATTAAATCCAATGGAATTAGTTTTTGAATGTCTTAAATTATTATTTTTACTAAATTTTCATAAAGAACGTTAAGGTTGTTAAAATTTTCATGATCATTAAAAATTACTCTTTAATTCTTTAATTCAACACATTTTTGTATTATAACATTTTCTCAACTTCTTACAAAAATGCCATCAAGTAAAATACCGTTCACATTACATTTATAAAATCACTTTACTTTTTCAATAAACAAAATACCTACTTTCTAAACTCAGTAGACATGTCTTAATACATTTAAAACCAACATGACTTCGAATGTCAAAGAGTAGGAGAAATTAGAAAATAGAAAAAATAATAGGAAAATAATTCTAACAACCTTGGAATTTATTTATTATTAAATTCTTATTACATTTTACTCGCCATCACTGTTTGAACACTATTATTTCACACACAACATATAAAATAAACGGTACTTTCTGATGTCATTTAACACAAACAAAAAAAAACAAAACAAAAACGAAAAAACAATAGAATGTTAAAAACAAAATGAAACTCACATTATTATTTCATTTGCTCACTATTTGATTCTCATTCTGACATCCCCTCTCTTGCTGCTCACGTTTGATTATAACGATTTGCTACCAAAAATTTAATTTACTTTAAAATTCTGCACAGGATTAGATACTAAGTACTATATAAAACATAACGGTACATCACATAATACTCCTATACATAAAAGTATATCCAAGCGAGAAAATATTATGTTACATTTATTATTGTGAGTAATACATATTGTGTGAGATTATCTGAACATAAAAGAAGTAGAAACATAAATAATATGTACGAGTATAATAATTTTGATGTGTAGACTATGAACAGTGATTCAAAACTGAAATTAAATTCGTATTAACTTTAGTTATGTGAGTTGAATCGAATAAGGAAAATTTATTTTTATTATGTCTGTGTGATCCTACTGTGATAGCTTCACCAAAAATTTTGAAAGAAATCTATATAATATATTATGATATATTATAATAGAGTTAGATGTCAACATTTCACCTCAATCTATTCACCAAAAATAAGAGAAAATAAATCACCATACCACGACCATACCTACCCCAGTACACCATCCTATTTATACAAATTTCAAGAGAGTGCACAGCATAGATAAGCATATGAGTTTTATTTTCATCATTAAATGTAGGTAGGTACTTAGATATAGACAATTTAATGTGTATCGTCGTAAGTTGTAAACAAAATTATTATTGTTTTTTTTTTATACCTATTCATTGATAGTGAAAAATATCAGTATATTTAAGTCTCTGTTCTGTTAAAAACGTTAAATTTGGCTTTAACTTGAATTATCTATACTTATAAAAGGGAAAGTTTGTTTGTTTGTTTTTTTGTTTGTTTGTTTGTTCGCTATACACGCCCACAGTTTTAAAGATAGAGTTCTGAAATTTTGCACAGTTATTCATGGTACCGGTAAAAGCCATCAGATGACAGGTTCGGGTTGCTGCCGCACAACTCTTACCAAGACTCAGGAATATTTTAAAAACCATGTGTGTGACAGATATGAAAATTTACATTTAGATTCTCTTTCACAAATAAAGAAATTCGACTGTTACCGATTTCGAAAATTTGGACTGGTTCGAGTTGCTGCCGTAACACTCCCAGCACGTACGTCCCGGGACTATTTCAAAAACCAATTGTGTTACAGGCATGAAAACTTACACTTAGATACTCTTTCACAAATAAAGAAATTCGACTGTTACCGAATTAAAAAATTTGGACTGGTTCGGGTTGCTGCCGTACAACTCCTAGCACGTACGTCCCAAGACTATTTCAGAAACCAATTGTGTTACAGGCATGAAAACTTACACTTAGATACTCTTTCACAAATAAAGAAATTCGGCTGTTACCGAATTAAAAAATTTGGACTGGTTCGGGTTGCTGCCGTACAACTCCTAGCACGTACATCCCAAGACTATTTCAGAAACCAATTGTGTTACTGGCATGAAAACTTACACTTAGATACTCTTTCACAAATAAAGAAATTCGAATGTTACCGATTTCAAAAATTTGGACTGGTTCGGGTTGCTGTCGTACAACTCCTGGCACGTACGTTTCAGGAATATTTCAAAAACCAATTGTGTTACAGGCATAAAAACTTACATTTAGATACTCTTTCACAAATACAAAAATTCGACTGTTACCGATTTCAAAACTTTGGACTGGTTCGGGTTGCTGTCGTACAACTCCTAGCACGTACGTTTCAGGAATATTTCAAAAACCAATTGTGTTACAGGCATAAAAACTTACACTTAGATACTCTTTCACAAATAAAGAAATTCGACTGTTACCGACTTCAAAAATTTGGACTGGTTCGGGTTGTTACCGTACAACTCCCAGCACGTACGTCTCAGGAATATTTCAAAAACCAATTGTGTTACAGGCATAAAAACTTACCCTTAGATACTCTTTCACAAATAAAGAAATTCGACTGTTACCGATTTCGAAAATTTGGACTGGTTCGGGTTGTTACCGTACAACTCCCACCACGTACGTCTCAGGAATATTTCAAAAACCAATTGTGTTACAGGCATAAAAACTTACCCTTAGATACTCTTTCACAAATAAAGAAATTCGACTGTTACCGATTTCAAAAATTTGGACTGGTTCGGGTTGCTGCCGTACAACTCTTAGCATGTATGTCTCAGGAATAAAAACCAATAGTGTTACAGGGATGAAAATTTACACTTACATACTCTATCAGAAATGTTTCAAAAAAAAAAATTGTGTTACAGACTTGAAAATTTATTCATAGGTATTCTATGAAAAATAAAAAAACATGTATTGTCCTGAAAAAGTATTTTCGAATTTAGGAATCAGTATAAAATTTTTACATGACTATGTGAAGTGGCTATGTAAATTAGCCACAAAAATGTGACGATTCGTTTTATTAATCAGAAAATACTGCAGGGTGTTCCAGGGGGTCCATGTGTATAAATCGGTAGATACAGTTATCGATGAAAATGAAGTTGTTGTTCCTCTACGAAACTTGAAGAAGCTAAAACTACGGTACTAGATTAAGAATAAGAACTTGGCATCCTAATTTCATTTAAGTACAAATTCCAATTGATTGTGGAAAAAACGAACATTTCTTTATTTCAAGAATACCTCAACAGCAAGGAACGTATTTGCTTATACTTCATCAGAAAAGATCACCAAAATATTGTTTACAAAGAAATAATTTTAATAAAAGTATAGCTTAAGTTGTAGTATTGTTGATATTTTTTTATCGTAGTGAAAAAAAATATTAGAATATTTTTGATAAACCAATTTTTTTCAATTCGATTCATAAACCAAACTTCTTTGAAATAAATTCGATTCATTTTGTGGTCGACCCGGACAACATCGGGTAACTTTGCTAGTAATTAATAAATAGGAGTCTCTAGTTACGATATATTGCACAATCAATTATTATAGGTGTAGCTAGCTGTGGTATATTAATGAACTTCTAACTTACTCTTAGTATTATAATTCGACAGACAAATGGCAAAATAGGGCTTTTAGTTTATTATCATATTTACAAACTATATAGTTGAATGTTGTATACATACGCACGGTGCAATTGAAATCTCAAATCATTTTACATTACACCACATTATATGTAAAATGAAGCATAATGAAGTGATACTCAATAAATTGAGTGTAGGCTTGATTTGCCCAATACATAAGAAAGGGTATAAGCTGAATTGCCAGAACTATCGGGAATTACATTGTTAAATTACTCATATAAAGTCATGTTGAGCATCATATACGAACGCTTGAAATCTATATATGAAAATCAAATATGCGAATACCAGTGTGAATTTAGTGACATTGATCAAGTATTAAAGGAAAATACAAGAAAGGCTGCAAGCGGGAAACTTATGTTATTATGCAAATAAAAAATTAATGAAATCCAAACTTCTATCGAGGAAACCAAAATACAAAATATACGAAACATTGAAGCACCAGGTAGTCACATATGCAGAAGGTGAGGTTTAGATATTAACACTGAATGACGAGCAATATTTTAAAAAGATTCGAGAGAAAAATATTCCGACAATTCTATGGTACTATTAGAGTAGAAAATGGACAATATATAGAAGAAGACATAATGATGAACCATATGAGCTGACGAATGACCATTATATAATAAAATTCATAATATAATAATATATGTATTAATATTAATAAGAATGTCAGGAAATCGAGATCAGCTTAGAATATTCTCGACAATTTCCATAAGGGTAAAAGGTACAGGCATCAGACCGAGAAATAGATTGTAAGACAATATTGAAGCGGAAAAACTCTTTCATAGTAGAAATAATAAACTTCAGTTATCAGAAAGAATAAAGAGAACAATTTTTTTTGTAAATAATTCTCTGAGAGTAAAATATGTGAGTAAAATTAATATTTACAGTCTCATCAAATAAAATCCAGAAAGTAAATTGATAAATCTAATTGCACATTATATCAATCCAGGTATTAAAATAAAGATCAGTACGTCGGAGTGGACATAAAACAATTTCGAAACTGTAACAGACGGAACCTACATGGCAACTTGTTGGCCATTTAATTAAGTAGTTAAGTATAAGCTTATTATACCATATAGATTCATTGTAATTAGGATTTGGAAGTAGATGTAAGTGTATTTTGTACAGTAAGGTACAAATTTTGATATTTTGCAAGGACATACTGTTGAAGTGTTCTCAGTATATTGATAATTTCGAAACATATATGAATATTGAAAATATAATTTCTGGAGCAATGTTTTTAACTTCAGTTTAAATTGAACTTTTAAAGTAATTGTTGTGTATAAAAAACAACAAATTATTTTTTTGCACATTTGAATAATATATAAATTGTTTTTTTACAATAATTGCTATAATTATTAAAATTAATATAAAAATTATTCTTTTTAGAATTACATTACAAATTAATATTATAACCTTATCTGAACATTCCCAAAAAATAATATCTGAGCATTCCCCAAACAGCTATTTTTTTAACTCCGCTGATTTTAACAGCAAGATTGATGGGAATTTTGACAGCATGATTGATGAGAATGGAGAATATATTGACCATTGATTGATGTGTAATAGGGGCCTAAGAGTAAGATCGAAAAATGTGTATTTAAACTTTTATTGTTCTGTATGTTGGGAAAGTTTTATTAAATAAGCTGTGTAGCAAGTTTTGACTTAATAGCTACAAATTAAGAAGAAATAAGTTTCAACCTTTAAAATTTTAATGTTGTGCCACAAAAAAGAAGACATGCTCGAATTTAATCAGTTTTCGTTCTTCTGGCTATAACTGACAATCTTGAATCAATAAGAATTATGAAATTGGATAAAAGAGTGTTTGTTTATTTTCAAGAGAGTAGATGAGTAGCTACCAATTTGAAAATCTGAATAGCTTTTATAATATGAGGAAACGGACATATTAACTGATTTTTGATAAAGTATTTGATTACAAATTTTCTGGCCTGTAACATCTTTGGTATTTGAAATACACTCAAGAAAGGCTAAAATATGTATGACAGCTCTCGAATTCAAATTTTGCAAAACGACATGTCTACCAATATTATAAGTTATCAAAAGCGTTTATGTTTTTAAATATTGTTGCAAATAATTTAATTTAAATCTATTCAACTCCTTACCTTCTAGATAAATTTTTTTAACATTTGACCGTTTTTTTGTATAAACTGATGGAGTGTGCGTTTAAGTAGGAGTATTTAACATAGACAAAAAAGGGTTAAAATTTAACCCTATATTAAATAAGTGAAATAAAAAAAAATTAAAAATTCATGTATGTAACATAGATTTCACATGCTATAAAATGAAAAATGATGACATATAGTGGCAAAATATTTAATTTTTATGTGCATTTTTATGAAAAACAAAACAACAACAAAAAAAAAAATATAAATAATTTTTTTTTAATTTTCTTATTTTTTTTGGTTATTAATTTTTTCATATATTTTAACATTAAATAAATTTTTTTGAAGGAAGTTTTTTCATTTAAATCCTCTAAGAGAATAAAAAAAACCTTGATGGTATACATATAAGGAAAGGATTAAAGCTGTCTCTACTCTTAAACAATGAAATCAAAAATTTTGGAAAAAAAATGAATAATTAACTATGAAATTGTCTTATATGTGAGAGTATTTTGGTCTGTTCATTATACATTTTTGATGTATTATAAAAGAAAGAAATGCCAAATTCTATTCCGAACCAAAAAATTTCAGTATGACTTGTAAATTAAGATGAAAAAACATTTATGCAAATTTAGGATATGTTGTCTTCTAGTATAAATTACTAGATTTTGTACTTAGTAGTACTAATGTCTTCCAGCCTCAACAATTATTCAAAAATATAATTGGAATGAGTTGTCCATTCCACATCTAAATTAATATTATATTAAAATTAAAAAATTTTACAGATATTCACTCAATCATTTTCGTATTGTTACAAATTTTAGTTTCCGATATTTTATTAAATTTGTTAAGTGTTCGGTAATAAAATAACACAATAAGTAAAATAGAACTACCCTAGTTAATGTATAGTTCGTGATAATATAATTATTTTCTAGATGTACTGCGATCAAAAGAAAATTTTAAGGTCCCAAAAATATCACGAATCTTGGCATCATCGAATGCATAAAACTATATTGATGTTTAAAACGTCGAGTCTTATTGATTACTATAATCGTAGCTACAAAAAGAGGTAAAAATATTGTACAAGCAACAATTTATATAGTTATATACCACATGAAACAATAGATGGTGTAAGGCAGTCAATGGTAGGAAGAGTCACCGCGTGGCGCATGTAGTACTACGTGGAGCTTATGCAACTTAATTGATTCCACAGTACTACATCCGGTAATCATATCCGCATGCGTGTTTCCCCCATTGATTGACGAGCACCACTATATAAGCGATATGTAGAGGTGGATAGCTCTTCATTGCTAACCTTTCAAGTTTATTTCCTTTTGTATTTTAGATTTAGGTTGTAAATTAAAATTAAAGCAATCCCATCAACAGTATTTTTTTTAACATATTCATTTTTGTTTTTCATTACACATATGACTTATATGTAATTTATTTTGGGTGTGATCTGTAAGGATTTATAGTCACGACAATATCATATCATTCCATTCCATTCAGTAATTTTCGTTAAATTTAAAAAAGGTGTTGATTTTATAATATTTTCATGAAATTGATATACCTATGTACTATTTTATATGCGCAATTCTGCCAAAGAATAAAATTCTTTACAAACATTTTATAAATGGAAAATATGTTAAAAACGTGAACCTACACTTTTTTTTATTATATCTGAGCAAAAAGGGAAGGAATAAGTTATAAAAGGAACATTAAAGGAAATTTATATTTTTAAATAAAATTTTGCAATAAATCAGTTTACGTAAATAATGGATGATGTTATTTTAAAAGAATTTGAATTTTATGTTTAGATTTTCTGTATGGTAAATTTGTCTTTTCTCTTTTGAAAGTTGGTTATATTTGTTTTATTTTATGTTGTCAAAATAATTTACTTAAAAATTGATTTTACAATTTTGTTTTAAGATAAAATAAAAGAAAAATTAAAAATATAACTACTCTAAAAAATACAGTACAATGTGGAACCACTACGGCCTCGAGACACAAATTCTACATTGACAATGTGGCAAGCAGGTTAGAAATAAATTTTATCTGTAATACCCGAATACAAATAGCTATTTTGATCGATATTAAGTAATGCTACAAACACTTTACGAAAAATTAACTATTATAAGAATAGTTATATAAATGAATCTGCGATATATATGTAGAAACCCTATACTCCCAAATTGAAATGACTTATTTTAAATAAAATAGATAAAATGTCTTCTCAAAAATAATACCTAGCTGTTCAGAGAAGTACTAAACTTAATTTAAATTTATTAAATAAATTATTTTTATTGAACTTTCAGGATTCAAAAATGAGGACCTATCTTTTGCAATATTTAGCAACCTCAATATAAATCTTTTCATCTGACTACTATCAGAATACATTTCAGCGTCATACAAACCTAAGTACATTGCGAACTGTTCAGAAAAATAAAATTAGAATTTAAAAAATTATCTGAAAGGAAATTGTCGGGGATTGACACAAATGAAAGATATAATAGTATCAGGCTAAAAACTTGCATTGTCTCTAGATTTTATTTTAAATTGAACTGAACATGTTCTTGTTTATTCTGAACACATTAATTGAATGGCAGTTTTTTTATGACTATGACCAGAGATTTTGTATACAAAAAAATCTAATAGTCCTAAAATGTATAAAGATAGTGGTTAATAACTATTATCATTTCTTAAAATAGTTCAACCAAAAAATTATTATATCGATTTCAAGATCAATAATAATCCACCATTATTTTTATAGAAATTTTCTAAATCAACAATTTTTTCCCCTATTTTTATTTACATTCATTTAGTGAACCTACATTACCTACATTTGGTCAACGTTGACTATACAATCATTATTCTACAGCATTTATTACATCTTGTCGCCATTTTTGCAGGCGTCTATTTCCTCTTCTGTCTTCTTTTGGTAGAACGTTGATTTGATTGCTCGTCTGGGTTGCTATTTTTTATTTATATTTCAAACTAGTCTTTTTAATTTCTTTATTAATTTTGAATAGTTTTAAATCACGGTGTAGATCGTAATTTCTGACATATCATTTCTGCCAGCTCTTGTTATCGTTTTAATTATTTATGATTGTGCCTTTTGTATTAATTCAATCTTGGCTTTATTTGAGGTTATTCAAAATCGTGCTCCATATGACCATGTTGGTTTATTATGGTTTTGCTGAAGTTTTTAGCTTGAGGCAAAAAATATTCAGCTTTACAAATTTCTTAAGTTATCTCGAGCATAATTTTGACTGAATTTTCAAATAAAGTGAATTTGTCTATCTTTGAAGTAATTAATAAAAATTTGAATCAAACTTTGATAAACTTTGTTATGCCTATAATACTAAGACTATAATAACAGATAAGTAATTAATTTTACTGATGCCAGATGTCTTATTTTGCCTTAAAAATATGCAGAATTATTCACTGCAAAGTAATAAAACAAAATGTTATTGTTATAAAACGAAAAATAGTGCTATAAGACTCCAGATGAACACTAAAGTTGTTATAATTATATTTTGATGGAAATATCACCAATAATATTGCTATCAGAGTGTTCTTGTAGCAATTGCGGAAGTGTTGCTGAGGGAATATCGAAAAGTATCGTACAATAATCCAACAAATTTACCGTGAAATTTAGTATTACAATAGGATTTCTCGTATGTTCATATTAAGTAAATAGAGAGATTGATTAAAAATTAATTTATTCATATTACTTACAATAAAGTTAAAGAATAAAAATATAAATTTTTTTATGGTTTTCATTTTATGCTCTTGACAGTAACTTAGGTAGAATCACTTTTTTGTGCTTAATTCAGTACGATACTGCAAGTTTATACTACAGTATTTACAATATTTCGAATATTTATTTATCAAATTAGTGGCTTATCAATTCACTAAAAATTCTTCCATTAAGACATCTATACTATTTTAAAGAACTTAAACAATTTTTTTTTAAAATAGGGCTATAATAATTCGAGCTTGTTGGTAGATCATAATTTGCGTATAAATAACAGAAATGTTGTAAATGTACCCAAAGTTAAAAAATCTCATTTTACTCACTTTTTTAGTGTAACTGAATCTCAGCTTTTTAATAAGTTGCCTGAATCCCTTAGAACCGAGAGAATACAAATTAAATTTATAAAGGAAATAAAATCTTGGCTCTTTTCATTTTCTCATGCACAAATTGAATCAATATTAATACCCATAATTTAAACTCCTCACTCTTTATCTGTTTTATTATTTCTTATTTTTTTATATTTTTTTTTTTCTTTCTTCTTCTACAATTAAATTAAATTAATTCTTCTATAATTAAAAATAATATTATATCAAATAATTCTACAGTAATTTGATATTGTTTTTCCGCATAAATACTATTATACCTGTTATTTTAATAAAGTAAGATATTCGTCTCTTGCACTATGGCAATAGAATGTCTTTAACTATTTCATTCAGAACTTGAAGCTGAAAATTGACTATTTAAGGATATATTATGTATAAATTTTTTGTATATTTTTGATATGTATATAGTTTATTATATTTGTATTAATCTTCTACTATGTATACATATACTGTACATTTGTGAACAATTATTAATTCTTAATTCATAATTCAAATGTTTGTTTTTTTTAATAGTATATAAATTAATTGTTATTTAGTATAAGTAAAAAATGTAATCTGAATTATTTTAAAAACTAATTTTTAATTTGATTAATTAGATTAAGGATACATTTTGCAAAAAATTAATTTAATTTGTATATATTCAAAATTTGTTACTAGCTTTGTAATTCTATTGAAATAAAGACTATTTTATTATTATTTATTATTATAATCATTTCAAAATAAAAATCCTATAACAATATTATATCAATTGTTCCGGAGCGATTGTTCTATAATTATTTATATCGTTTCGCAACAATAATTGGAAAGCACTCAAATTAATACTAATCTTCCCATAGGAGTGTTTATAATATTGTTATAAGGATGCGGAAGAGTCTTATAACAATAGTTTTATATAATATAAGTACCATTATATTTTGTGGTTCTAAACAAAACAAAAAAAAAATGAAAAGCACATATTTTCGCATTGTAAACGATAAATAAAAAAATTGAAAAAAGTTAAACATTTAACTTGGGATTTTGGTACCTTTGAATTTTTTTGTTTGAAATAAAGCTAGTATCTCATATGAGAAATGAAAAGTACAATTTTTTTTTCATGGGGGGTATTATATAAACTCGATCTCTTCAGATCTATTCTACTTCCCGGCTTATTATTTTAGACATGCAGTTTTATGTCCTTTATATTATTATTTATGTCTTTTTCGAGCCATTTCTTCATGCCCGGAAAAATGTACAATCTGCTTCAACTGATTTAACTTAAGGATTTAACTTTAATTTTTTTTTTCTTTATTTATTTAGATAAGCTTATTAATTTTACAAAAATAGTTTTTCTTAGTGATCTTAGTCTTAGCTGTTTGATCAATCAATAAGTTTTATCAAATCGGATATTTTTAAATATTACTTTAACTAAGCTTTACAATTTGTTATTTTTTAATTATATTCCAAACATAAAATAATCAATATAAGCATACATATATATACATACCATAATATATACAACATAATATATACATATATTATAGTTGTTGTATTGTAAGTACATTCATTTTTTTTTTTTTTTTTTATATTCTTCTAATTAAAGATATTTTATCATAATTTGAAACCCCAACAAATCCGTAATCTCTTTCAAAGCGCTTGGTAACTCGTTAAAGAGCTTTAAGTATTGGTACAATGTATTGTTATTTTAATTACTAGTTCTAAATAGTGATAAATAAAAATGTGTCTTATTTCTTGTATTGTATGTATGTATATTTATATTTCTATTTAAGGTAAACAGCTCACGTTTGCATACATTGTTCAAACTTAAATAAGAGTAGATAAGGTGAGTAGGATTCCTTACCGGGTAAAAATGAATATACTTTATTTCTTTTTTATGTTGGATATCTAGCTAATGCATAGCAGTTTGTGGTGCACTATTCCACACTGGGCTTAAATACGTAATGTGGGACAGAATAAAGGATGAATAAATTGTAAATAACGCATCATTAGAAATATATCTGCGTACGCGCCTAAGTATGAATATATAGAGGGATATTTTACCAATTAGACCTAGACCTAATAGACCAACTAGACCTAGATAATTAAACTTATCAACTATTTCTATGTTTACAGAATTGAAAATGAAGCTATTGTTTGTATAGTATTTTTTTGTAATATAAGTTGGTAAAATACAAACAGTCAGAAGACATGAAATCTTCATTAACATCTTTGCAAATATTCAATAATCCGATGGCAAACATAAATTGTTTGCAAAATAAACAAATTTTCAGGACATAGTTTTTGTTTAGTTTATAATTCCGAGCCTACAGGATGAACATCCTAATACATAGATTTGGAATACACAATTACATAGAATAGGTTTTTCTTTTATTATTTATTTGTGATAATTTTTTATTATAAATTTAAATGTACAAAACTAAATTGTAAATTAAATTCGCTTTCATAAAAGCATATTTTTTTTTTTCCTTCTACGGAGGTGGCCCTAATATGTCAGAGCCGGCATGTAGGCTTTTTAGCCCTTTATACCGTCCTCCACCACTCAACTTAGTAGACCCTTTTGATAAAGGCCAATAGGTTTGGGGGATTTATCCTGCAGAAGTTTTCTGAGGTTATGTAGTGCGTTTCCAGCAGCCTGAGTCTCAGCCTTGAGAGAGCTAAGCACTCTCCTACAACGTGTGTGGACGTTTCTTCCTCTTCCAGACAGTGTCTACAGGTTGGGTCGTCACTTAGTGCTGTCTACACATGTGTTTATTCATGTGGTTATCACCAGTAAGTATGCCCACCATCTTCCTACAGTCTCCTCTATTGAGAGTTAGCAGAAAGTTTGTTATTTTGGTGTTTATTCTTGGTGCATATATTTTGGAGACCCTGTGACCTTCCATACGCTCCCAAAGAATATTTGCTTCCCTTTTCAGGGTATTTTCTATTGATAGTTTAATATTACCAATAGATATACCAACTGCTGGTTCCGGGCCATAAATGTTTCCCGCCGATGATCTGGCTAGTTCGTCAGCCTTCTCATTTCCAGTCAAGCCACTTTGACCCGGTATCCAGATCAGTTGTACCTTGTTTCGGGGCCCTATGAGGTTTAGGGCTTCCGAACATTCTCCCACCAACCTAGATTTGATGAGGTTACTTTCAAGAGCTTTTAAGGCAGCCTGACTGTCACTAAAGATTCTAATGACTTTGTTAGACCATCTTTGCTCTTTTATTATATTCACTGCTGCGTTTATGGCAAAGACTTCAGCCTGGAAGACCGTGCAGTGTTTGCCAAGAGGAAACTGGAGTTCAAGTTGCTCTTTTTCAAAGAACACTCCAGCTCCCGCGCCTAGAGCCGCAAGGGATCCGTCAGTGAAAATGTCGGAGGTATTTGAGGACCTGGCCTGCTCTTCTGAACCACGCCAGGTCTCTCTTGTCGGGATTTCTACTTCATATCTCTTCTTCAAAGATACGTATGTAGTGATGTCATCTGTTGCCATGAAGAACTCTTTTTGCTCCTCTTCTAAGTCCTTCCATAGCCTCTGATGTTTGTGTCTACATCCTCTAGTATTCCCTAGAGTTTGCAACCTTCTTGCAACTTTGAGGGCCTCCATTCTTACATAAAGATGTAAGGGCGGAAGCCCAAGAAGTATTTGCATAGCCGCTGTACCAACATCTTTTCTATCCATCTCATGTGTTGTTTACTCCGTGCTTTCTTGCTCCGTTTAGAAGTGACTGAAAAGTTGCCTTGTCAAAGGCCCCTTCAATGTCCAAGAATGCACCGAGTGTTATCTCTTTCTTCACGATAGCCTCCTCTATATGGGAGACCACTTCTTGAAGAACTGAGTCAGTAGACTTACCTGCCTGATAGGCATGTTGTTTACGGCTCAGGGGTACCCTGATCAAACATACATCCCTAATATACCTGTCCACCAGTTACTCTAGGCATTTTAACAAACACGAAGAGAGACTGATAGGTCTGAAGCTAGTAGGGAGTGCATAGTTTGTTTTCCCTGGTTTAGGTATACCTACTTATACTCGTGAAGATTCTTGAGAGCCATTTGCTTATGCTGTTCCTGCATTTTTGAAGCATAATAGGCCAAATTCCATCCGGCCCAGGAGCTTTGTATGGTTCGAAAGAGTTGATATCCCAGTCCGAGACCTCAGGCCATACTATCTTTCTTGCCATAGACCAATCCGAACGGTTTGGTATGGTAACTTCCTGGATAGTATCTTCTAGAGGCAAATCTTCGAGTCTACTCCCCGGAAAGTGTGTTCGAAAGAGGACTCTATATGTTTCTTCTTTCGATGCTGTGTAGGATCCTTCTGATGTTTGCAGATTGTGTAACTTTGCTACTGGATCCCTTTTCAGGGCCTTAAGCAAATCCGATTTATCTGCAATATCTTCGATTCCTTCACAGAACTTTTGAAAGGACTGTTTCTTTGATTTCCGAATCAGTTCTTTGTACTCTCTTCTAGATTCACTATAGGATTTCCAATCATCTTCTTCATGAGTTTTTAAGGCTCTATTCAGAAGTTTTTTGGCCTTCCTTTTTAGTTGCTCCAGATCTTTGTTCCACCAAGCAGTTTTTGTGTCTTTCGGTTTTCTGGTGACCGGACAAGATGCTTCGAAAGCCTCCGTTAACAGATTTGTCAGTTTTTCAACTGATTTGTCTATTGCAGGAACCTTCGGGATCCTGATCGAATCCGCATTCGTAGCCACCAGATTTTGAAATTCTTGCCAGTTGGTTCTTTTAATATCTCTAAAGACCAAGATCTTATCAGGATCAACCTTTAAGGGGAAATTAATGTATCTATGATCGCTCATAGAGGGTTCCATAGACACTTTCCAGTCTTTGATCTCTGAAAGAAGAGATCTAGAGCATAGAGTTATGTCTATGGTTTCTTGTCGCCTGGAGTTTACAAATGTATGTATCCCTCCAGTGTTTAGGATTTCCAAGTCAGTAGCAGCAAGGTACTCTAGGAGCGGCTCGCCTCTAGTATTTGAATTGGTACTTTCCCAGTTTTCATGATGAGCATTTGCATCGCAGACAATTACTATGTCAAAATTGTTGTTTTTGGCATAGTTGACCACTTGCGCGAGCTCATTTGTTGGAGGGGGTTCTGTAGAGTCGTAAGGGAGGTAGCAAAAAACTATAATAAATTTTCGCATTTCTCCCTGACTCTTGTGTTTTATGGCAACCGCCGTCAGATCTTCTGATGACAGTTGTATTAGGAGCTGCGCGTCAACGTTTGAATGCGCGACTGTGCATGATCGAATTTTTCCAGGACCCGCATTGTACAGAGTGTTCCAGCCTTTCAGTGAAAGACCGGCCACTCTGTTCTTGATAATGTACGGTTCTTGAATAAGTACTACTTTTGCAACTTTTTAGTTAGTGAGGCCATAAGAGTATATGACCCGCTTATACTATGATGCAAATTAATTTGCTTAACTACTAGACTGGCTATAGCTCGGGGTATGAATCTATTGGCCAGTTTAGTTTTCTCCTTTAGCCTTGATAAACTTTACGTTTATCTGACCAAATTTGAAACTTAGTTTGGCGTTTCGATCTTTTATAGCTTTAGCGCTATCGAGATCGATATACACGTATAAAAGAAAGCCTGAGCCACTAATATTAGTAGCCCCAGTTGCTCTTCTATACGACTGGATTTTCCACTTCGTAGTATCCATACCATTTTGAATACTGAGCGCCTTCATGACGTCCTTCTCAGATTCGGTACGGCCTGGGATCCAGATTTTAACTAACTTCGTCTTTGGAGGTTCGCTAACCCTCATTGCTGAGAGCCTTGCTCTCTCTCATGGACTGCAGTTAGACGCCGCAGATTTCAACCAGTTTGAAGAAGCCTCATCTTGACAGGAAAAATATAATTTTCCCGCCTTCAACGAGACCCCTGCAAAGCTGGGAGATATCTCATTACAAGTGAGCATGAGTTGGAACAATTTTTGCTGAATCAATTCACCTTGCTCGTTAGTAATGCTCCCATCGACTACCTGAACGATTGTATCGAACTTTCTTCTAGCCGCCTGCGCCAACAGATGGAGCCAACCTTTTGGTTAGCCTTCCCAAGACCGTCTTTGAGGACAGCCTTCTCTACACCATCTTTCTCTTCCGAAGTTACCCCGTTTGAGGGACCAGCTTCTTGAGAGCTTTGCGGGGGAGGATTCATAGCCGCATTACGCTTAGCCATTTCCGCCTTTTCTTTTCAGAACCGCAGATGTTCTTTTTCTTCCTCTTACCTCTTTCTTGAATGGTCGAACCACAACCAGTAGTCTGTAATTCTTCAGACACGCCAGCCATTGGTTCGATGTCCTCAAGAAGAAGGTTTTCCATAGAGACACTTAGTCCATAGAGACCAACTGTCCCCGGGGTCGAGGCTACGAAGACCTGTGTTGCCACAGGAGAGGTATGCAATAATTGGCTCTCCCCAGCATCCGTAGAGCCTGCCTCCGTAGAGGGTGGATTTGTCAGATTAACTGACTTACCACCTGGGGTATAACTGCTTGTTTTGTTCATTGCATGTTTTTGTGATTTTTTGGTCTGCCCCGGAAATCCGGTATTTGTCATATCTGACAAACGTCCCCCTATCCGCTACCTGGGGAGGCACCCGATGGAGGAAATCACAGAAAACCGCACACGCACATAAAGCATATTAAATAGTTCCATTTTATTTTAGTGATAACCAAATTGTATTTCAAATTAAATTCAAAGAATAATTGAAAACAAAACTGTTTTCAACATCCATGCCTTGAGCTGAATTCTAACCGGGAATTTTCTGATTAGTAATCAGATGACACCACTATTACACCTATCGATCGACAAATAGCAATAAAATCTCTAATAATATTATTGAAAGCTTCATTGGTTTCTAAGCTGCCAAATATATTTGTAAAGAACTAGATGGAACTGCTAACCAAACCTTATTTAAAAATTACAATAACGTTACCTCCGTTAAATTTTTTCAAATCAAATAATCTAATAAGTAGATAGTACTCCAACTCAACAAGAATAACAAAAAAAAAACAAAATGTCCTTTAAGCTTTAAAGGATATTTTATTCTACAATGTAAATATTCAGTAAATATTATTTTATCTTAATTTTGTGTAAGTGAAAATTATTTGCTAAATAAATTTATTTTTTATTTTAAAAAATTTATGAAGCATGTGATATGTGAATTGCACACACGAATACATTCACTTATTTTACAAAGTGTATAATAATACATACATACATTGTATGAATAATTTTATTAGAAAGAGCATTAGAAATGAATAAACTAAAAAAAATAAAAATAGAAAAAAATAGTTTTAAAAATAATTTAAAATTTAAAAAGTGAAGTGAAATTTACATTTTGTATATTGCATTTTAAAAGGAATTCGGTGTTAAAAAGTTTATTTATTTGTTGGGGGTTTTATTTTTGTTTTGTATTCCACTCCAATTTCTAATACATAATATAAAATGGCTTATGTGTTGTTACCTCTATATAAATAAAAGTATCCATGATATTATGTTATGATATGCTCGTTAGTGCATGAAGTTCTAATAGAGAAATTAAGTTAGTTTTGTGGTGATTTTATTCATATATTTTCTTTCTAATTTGTAATTAGGGAGGAATCATTTTGAATAGGTTTTTGTTCGGTTTAAATTTTTTAAATTTTTGGATCATTATTTTTAGTTTTTTTTTTTATTTAAACGGTTTAAGTATTTATTGAATATTTCCATTAGAAATTAAAAATAATTTAGCATTTTGACTTATTCAGAAAGAACAAGTTTATTCAAATCCTACATACTAAAGTTGAAGACGTATAATCCAGTGATTAGACATCAATTCAGGTTAACCAGACCTACACTCTAAGGTGCTCCTTTCTAATCTGCTCGCTAAAGGTATGCATAAAAGATACCGCGCTAGAAAGTTTGGATGGTTTGATAATCTGCCAGCATAGTTCCTTGCTTAGTCTTTGGAGTTCATTCCGAACCATAGGTAGGTTTAGATCGTTGTGTATGTTGCAATTTTTTACGTACCAAGGAGCTTTGGTAATAATTCTTAGTATTTTTGATTGTAGTCTTTGTATAATTTCCACATTATTTTTATATAAGGTACTTTGCCATAATTGACAGCCATATGACCAGATTGGTTTCAAGATTGAAATGTATAAATGTAACTTTATAGTCAAAATCGAGAGCCAGTACAAACTATTTATTTTTAGCTTCATTTGTTCACGTTTTGTTTCTATATGCTTTTTTCAAGTGAGCCTTCCATCAAGATGGACTCCTAGATACTTTACTACTTTTGCCTGTGGGATGGTGATTCCATTTATTTTTACTTGGCACTGAACATTTTTACTTTCATGTATATTTATTTTCCATTTACTAAGCTAATTTTCAATATGGTCCTGGAGATTTTTGGAAACAACATAAGCGTTTATGTGTGACCTCAAGATAGCCGTATCATCTGCAAATGTGGATGTTAGTATTTGCCTACTATCTGGTAGATCGGTAGTGTAGATTAGATATAAAAGTGGACCAAGCACACTACCTTGCGGTACACCAGCTTCGATAATATGTTCTTCAGTTAAATAATCATTGTATTTTACTTTTAATCGTCTATCAGTTAGTACGATTTGATGAAATCCAAACGGTAGATTAGTTTGAATTTTAAAGTTTAAACCATCATGCCAAACTTTATCAAAAGCCTGTGCGACATCGAGGAAGACGGTTGAGAAAATTTTTTTTCTTCGAAGACTTTTCTGATTTGTGCAGCTATTCTGTGTACGTGCTCTATTTTTAGTTGTGATAAAATGTTTTTGTTTTATTATCGCAAAATATTATGTATTCTATTTTTTGATTTGATTGATTTACGTTTAGATTCATTTTTGTTCTAGATGCCAATTTAGGAATGTTAAGTCAAAGTGTGATCAACAAACTTTAATTTTAGTGACGGGTATGAATCAGAATTTTTCTCCACGAACTACGGTTCCTTTATTTGTACTGCATATCCTGGAGCTCTACTAAAACAGACAGTGATGAACATATAGTTCAAAATTTTATGTATAGAATTCATTTAATTGGTAAATTAAAAATAATTTAAAATCGGATATTAATTCTTACTAAATGTATTCTGGATTCATATTTACGGCGTGGAAATTATTTCATTGAATATCATATTTTACTGCTCTATTACTAAGCCTAACAACTCGATCATTCAAATGTGATTGATTATTTTCAACTTTTTATATTTTTGTCATCGTTTATCAGGCATTTTAACGGGCTGATTTGCCAAATTATTTTTTTTAACATTTCCGACGTAGATAGTGATTCATAGCTTAACTTTTTATTGCATTTAATTGAACATATTCATGCACTTTATTGCTCTTTGTAATCAAATCGGATTTTTGTGATTGATGATTAAATCTTATTTTTAAATTCTTTTGAAATTTCATGATTTGAATCATTTACTTCTTTACACCTCGATGCGATAGGTTTATAAACTCTAAGCGGTGGATCACTTGCTCATGGGTCGATAAAGGACGCAGCTAACTGTGCGTCATCATTAGAACGTCAATCATTAGAACGCCCTCCATTTAATCGATAATTTTATTTTAAAATTTTAAAATAATGGTTCCTTAAATCTTCCTTAAAAGTGCATGCGCATGCTGTGAAACACCCGGTGCAATTCATTATTCATAAGGACCTATCGATATCTACAAACTTTTGAATTCAGTATTTCATTTTAGGCTTTTTTGATTTAAAGTTGTAAGAATATTGTGAGCTTCATGTCAGGATAAAAATTCGGGTTTTAGTACAAATTTTATTCGTTTTTGATCCACTCACATTGACAGTCGCATGTACTACAATTTTTGACTGCAGTTATTAATGGATTTCTGCAGTTAAGAAAAAACAAATACCTTTCATATCCGTTGTTACTTTATTTATCTAACACGGAGGTGATTTTTTTCTCGATACAATACATCTCTCAAAGTTTGAATAGAGTTCACTGGAGAATTTTTATTCATCCGCTCTTACGTTTCTTAACTAGAGACAGAGTCTTAATTTGTTTTTCAGCTTATTTTTCCTAAATATTTGCAACACAAAAATTGGGTAACAACCATATATACCAGTAGATAATATTAACAATTTTCAACTGAAAGATTCTTCACTTCAACTTTTATATCTTCTGCTTTTCCAGTTCTGTTCAATATAAAATTTAATTCATCTCTGAATCACTTAAATTTCTTAAATTTAAAACATGAATTAATGAGAATTGCAACACAAATTTTTTTTTTTTAATTTTGCACTCACAAACTCATGTCAACATTTTAAATTTTTAAATTTTTTTCTTCATAACTATTTTTACTCTTTATTTCTTTTTTTTAATTCATATTTTTAAAAAGAGCTCATCATAATGCACTCTGTTAAATTATAACAAAAGAAAAGTTTATTAAAGTTTTTTGAATAAAAAAAGAGTAGAAAAAATTATTATTTAAATTACCCAATAAAACGGTAACAACAAAAAGAAAAAAAAAAGGGATATTTTGTTTTCTCTTTTGTTATGCAAATTTTTATTTTAGCCCTGTTAACAAAAGTCAATATCATACGTTTCAGTTTTTTGTGTAGAGTAAATTACAGCTAAAAATTATTAAACAAAAAGCAAAACATAAAAAAAGTTTATGATGCACAGCAAAATATATTTTTAATCAATTCCGTTAGTTTTATTTTTTTTCTCATTTAACTGTTATAGTTATTGTTTTTGTACAATTACTGGAATTGCGGTATAAATTTAATTTAAATCTCTGCAAGTAATTTTAATTTCTTTTTTAACTTTACGGTTTTTTAGTGTTCTTCTGTTTTGCTTCTTCTTAAAGTTATTTCACATATTATGTAAGTTTCCTTAATTTCAACATTTGTTAGGTTTGAGTTAATACTTTTCTCTCTTTAATTTTCCAGTGTTCTTTGATAGTTATTTTATTTGTTATGATATCTTTTTTTGACTTCGGTTTTAATAGTTTCGTAAGAGAAGAATTGAGTAGGAAATGATAAAAATTTACAAAAACTTTAGAAAAGGTACATAATGTTTTTATACAACAACTTTTAACTGAAAGGTTATTTGTGCTTTGTGTTTTGATATAAGTTCTAACAAATCTTATATTATATGGATCTCATATTCTCTTAGACCCTTATCGCTGACGCGAAGAAAAAATTCATTACGTCACAGCTAGCAAGTGAAGCGATGTTCATCAGCTTTTGTTTTTTTTTTAAATAAATAAATTAAATGGATAAAATAGTTTAGGGATTAAAAATAAGGATTATTAAGCAATTCTTCAAAGTACCACACTATAGTAACAATTTTTATTTAAAATATATTTTAAAACTTTAAACCAATTGCACACTAATATCATCCAAAAATATTATTAGGTATTTTTTTATTAATAAAGCTAGGTATGTTGTTGGTATACGCTGTGCAAAAATGCTGTGCATCAGTGTTTGATTATGTTGGTAGTAATGACCATTTTATACTGTCAAAAAAAATTATTGCTTTAAGCTAAGTATGCTGTTAAAAATTTTTTGCCTGTCAATATAAAAATTACTTCAAAAGCAGTAGCAAAATTTCGTCAAAATTCGTTTAATCAATAACAGGTGGCATTATTTGTCCATTTGACAATCGACAACGTGTGAAAATAAAATCTTACTATTAATCTTTCTATTCCTAATCCATCTATTACATTAAATAAAATATTTAAAAAATAAATAAATCATAAGTGATTTTAAGTGAACCTTAAAAAATATTATTTAAAAATTGAACCTTTAAAATAATATTTTTTAATTTTTTTAATTTTTTGAGATTTACTTTATTTTACTTAGATTTATTTTATTTTACTATGTAGCTATACTTCGATTATTTTACTAGATCAAACGTTGCTTAATGTCTAACGTCAAAATTTTGCCGAGCAAAAAAAAATTTTAAATACCCTGGTAAATAAATGAGGAACAAAAATTTTGAAGCTTAATATCTGGATATCAAAACAAGAACTTAACTGTTTTTTTGCTCAGCATACTAACAACGTACTATACAGCAAAATCTGAAGCAAAATTTGAGTCATTTTGTTACAACAACAAATTACATGAAATAATGTTAAATTTTTGCACAGCGTATACCAACAGCATACCTAGCTTTATTAACAAAAAAATACCTAATAATATTTTTGGATGATATTAATGTGCAATTGGTTTAAAGTTTTAAAATATATTTTAAATAAAAATTGTTACTATAGTATGGTACTTTGAAAAATTGCTTAATAATCCTTATTTTTAATCACTAAACTATTTTATCCATTTAATTTATTTATTTAATTAATTTGTTTTATACAAAAGCACAAAACAGTTTGAAGGGATCTCTACTTTACGATTTAAACTTTTTCGGATATAAAAAATGGCTCCACAGAAAAGTCTAACAGAAATTACTCACGCGATAATTTTGACATTTGCCATCGCGCCAATTTAAAACTGTCACATCTCTGTTCAACAGAATACAAAACTATCCCTTCATTGATATTTTCACACGATGGGTTAACCGGATATGGGTGATGATATTTTTTTAAAAATGTAATATGAACATTGTACAGAATATTGTATGAAATAAATAAATAATTATATTTGCTTAACACGTAACACCATATCCGACTCAGAGAGAGATATTATACAACACATTCTGTTTTAAGTTAAAAATATCCTCAAATTCAAGTAAATAGAAGACTTCATTAAATAAGTTTTTTGAACATTAAAAGATGCACTTTATTATTTGTTCATATTTTGAATTTTGAGTATAGCCCTTGACAATTAGTGTTCAGATTCATAATAATTTTAATTATATAATAAATAAATAAATATATTTTGATTTTGTGGTTTTAACATTAATAAGGAAATATTAAAACCCTTTCTACTACTGATTTAACTTCTGCCTTGTTGCTTCAACGCCTGAAGAAGCTGGTAACTTTTAAAAAAATTGTCGAACGATATAACTCGAGCATTTGAGCCGCAACTACGTTGGGTTACTAAATGTAACACTATACTGGCTCCAAGTGCATACCTCCTGAGAAATTTTTGAATCTAACTCTGTTTTGGATCCTCAATATATTATCAAATCGAAAACCATTTCACTTTTGCCACAAAGTGTAAAAATTTTAATGCCCCAAGGATTAGGCTTGTTTTTTATAAATTGTTTTACGCTATGCCTTCCTGTGAAAGGGACCATTTCATTCACGCAAAGTCATTTTTCTAAATTTATGCTATGACATTTTTTTCTGGTTTCATCGTACATTGGACGTATTTTAAGCGTTTTGTCTGAGTTTTCACTAGAAATCTCTAGACTCAATGAAGGTTTACTTTCAGCTGGTAAAATCGGTTCTTCTTCATTGTTTGTCGAATAATGGGAATAGAAAATGCTGAATTCAAATAAAATTCAGATCGAGGATACTTCAGGCAACCCATTATTAAGTGAATTGCTACAAAATTAGCTATTTCTTCAAAACTGGTGTGCTTGAAGTTATTGGTCAACATTTGTTCTGCATAAATATTTATAAACTCTGCTACTTTCCCCCAAAAACTTTTTAAAATATATTTAGGGAAATAATCCAAAAGACTGTCCAATTCCTCAGTAACATTAGGAACGGGTGAAGTTATTTCAACAAATTGATATATCGGATTTGTTATTAGATCTTTGTTTCCATTTAATATCCTTGCTCACCGTAAAGGTCCAATTATTGTTAACAAAATACAACTTTTATTTTCTGTATGTGGCAAGTTTGTTCCACTGTTACTTATTTCAAAAGCATTATGAAGCGTAATAGTGGTACCATCTTCACAAAGCATCTTTTTTTAACAAGCTACGATTAAATCTTCTAAATATTTCAAATTGCAAAAAGATTCCAAGTTGTTTTATATTTTCGTATGAAAAATTTTTCCATTCCAATGGAATTCCAATACAATGGAACAATTGATTTACGTTATAAGATATTCCCTTTGTCCATTGAAATGGACATTATCTTCTAATTATAATAATTAATAAAATAGATAATATAAACTTTTAAAAATTATTTAAATTTATTTAAATTTACTTACGATTTCAAAATATTTAATAAAAGTAAGATTACTCACAAGCACGTATTGTCATTACAAAACTGATTACTGTAAAATTCTGATACAGGTATAAGTTATTTTAAAAGAACACATTTTTAGCACATTTAAGTTTTATTCAAATAAAATAAGACAAAGAAATATTAGAAAAAAAAAATAAAACAAAAAAGTAAATTATACATTAAATTTTCGGCTTAAAGTCTATATGTCCATCCCAATGTACAAGAGTACTCAATAGGTTGTGCTAAGCAAAGTATATCATTCCCAAAAATCATTGATGGGAAATATTGGACTGGCGCTAATTACAGAATCGATAAATTTATTAAAATTATCATTCACTTAGATAGTTAGGTTCTTGATATTTGTTACTTAGATAGTTACACCTTTTCGCATATTAGTATGGTAATAATGCAATTTTTATTATATGAACATGAACACTTTACAATATTCTACGTTATGAACTAAACCTTTTCCCATTGCTTAGTTTCATTTTACTTAAATTATTATCAAAATATACTACTTATCAACAAATTTTATAAAGTGTCGTTATTTTATGAATAATAAAAGAAAAATTCAATTTGATATCCATGCACTCACCGAGATCCGAACTTAATATCTTTTGATCAGTAGTAGTCAGATCGAATAACCAACCATTCGGATATGCATTTATTGAAGTAAAACGATTTTATAATTAATGTTCTTAACCACCATAGAGATATAAACCACCAACTCATATTGAAGTACTCATCTTTTGTACATTCAGAACGAACGTGCATCTTATTCTGCACTATCAAATCTTATATACACTGCACTATCAAATCCAAATTCACAAAGTTTATAATATAAAATTTATGAATAATTAGGAGGCAACCCCACAAAAACAGAATAAAAATTTAAAAAAAAAAATGCATAGAAGTATTAATGATGCATTATTGAAGTATCAACAAGTTAAGAATAAAGAAAAAAAATTTATTAAAAAAAAATGACAAAATTTTGAGAAAAAGAGAACAATTCATGCATTTGCGATATTCAGATAGGTGCACTCGATGGTAATTAATTGTGACATATTTAATTATCTTTACAAACAGGTGGCAGTAATAAATTCAATGGATTCATTTTATGCTTGCTGCTGCCTATAGAAATATTATTTTTTTGTTATCTAGTATTGTTGTAGTTAAATTAAGTAAAAAATAAAAAACAAAATGGCAGGAAAATTTTGCTGTTATAAATTTTTAAGGAAACTTATAACAGTTTTTTATCGTTTTAATAAAAGCTGGAAAAATAATTTAATTAATAACATATCGTCGGCTTATCGTAAATACCACGTATCTCATTTTTTCTAAATTTTCAGGAGAGAGAAGAAACGAAAAGTCATCAATTGTAAAAACCCGATTTTTTTCTAACTTATTTATGTATTACGACATGCATTATTTGGAAAATATTTTTTAAGATAATATAAAGTATTACAAGTTTTATCTAACTTACGTGTTATTAAAAAATTTGAGAGAGTAAAGATATGTGTTATTATATCAAAAATATTTTTTTAATGTTCAAATAAAAGAAAAATTATTTTATAAAAGTAATTTAATTATTTATTAATAAATTCAAAAAAAATCAAGTAATTAACAAAAACAAAAAATAAATTACAAAAATCAAAAATAAATTAGCACAAATTATAAATAATTCAATTCGGTATCAATATAGGAACGTTAATATTGTTTAAATATGCTTAAAATATTGTTAAAATATGTTAAAGGTGGTTAGTTGTCTTCTTTTGGTAAATTGTTATAAAAACAATGATTATCTTCAGGAATTACTGATTTTAATTTCTGTAGATGTTTGTACTTTGACTTAGTAATTTTTAGCTGCTGAGTATGCAGCTTTTTTAATGGCACATTAAAGTCAAAATCTTTAGTCATTCGAATTGGGAGTTCTTGGTATTCATCTCCATAATTTATTTTTAAAAAAAATAGTACCATCTGGATATTATTTAAGTGCCCTGAGATCTGTTACTGCTGGATCGTGTGGTTTTCGCTCAGGTCTTATTGATTTATACTTAATATTGTCGCTATAATCGAAAAAGAACTCATGTGTTAAATAAAATGTTTTTAATGGAAAAGGTTTCCCTCGTGCTTGATGTGTTAAGGTGACATATTGGCTTGGTAAATAAATTGGGTGATTTTTTATCTTCCGTTCAATGATGCTGTGGACAGCATCACACTCCATTTCTGTGTGGCCCTTTTCTAAATACTTTTGCTTTACCACAATGTTTTTCTGGACAGCAAATTGAAGTAGAGCATTTGACATCATCATGAAACTTGATGCCCGCAAATCACTTTCACATTCATTCACCAGTAATTGACGCAATTGTGATCCTTTAAGTTACAGATTGTATAATTATGAACCTGTAATTATTTATTTTCAGTTTATTTACATTAAATTAAAAATAAATGTTTTACTTGTAATTTTTGTTTCAAAAAATTAGAGGGCACCAGCATCAAGTCTTGGACACATTTTGACTGCTTGAGCATTTATTGTATATACATCAACTTCATTATTTAGAGCTCGTACTTTATCCTTCGACTTTTCCATTTTAGCTAAATCCGATTTCCTTTTATGTTCAATGTATTCATTTCCAGAAATATTACCAGCTTTATATTTGCAACACGTATCACATTGATCTTTACGTGGGCGAAATATTGCCAAATTCATCCTTGCAAATGCACTTAATTACTTAATGCAAAAACTTAATTAAAAAATGCACTTAATTAATTATAATATTTAAATACTCTAAAAACTTATTAAATAAACACAGGCACTCCTACGCTGAACGCTATGCAATGTAAACTAAGAGATTCGTGTTATTTCAGAGTAAGTTTTAGCATCCGTAAGATACATGTTATTAAAAACTTATTGTAATTACCGTTACAATAATATATTCGGAGAGAAAGTCAATGGAAAAGGCGCCAAATTTCAATACGAACATTTCAGTTAAAAAATATAAAATTTGAAAAAAATGAGATACGTGGTAGGTACGATATGAAGTTTTGTAATACTGTGTGAGATTGGGGTAAGGTAAAATAGAATTGAAACAAACATTTAAGTATCATTATTGTTAATTGATTGATTGATTGAGAGATTTAAATTTGTTAATATGACATTAATGTAAATTTCAAAGATTAGGATTCGATTGATGTCGGTTATGTATTTTACAAATAACCTTCTAAATTCTATCTATTTAGTGGAATATTATAATATAATTTTTTTATTTGAAACTAGCTCTATGCAAGCTCTTTAGTGAAGGTAAATTTTAAGTAACTCATTTAAGCTATGCTGTGTTTTGTTATTGTACCTTGTGCTGTTCACGATACATCAATCGCCAAGTAGAAAAGACTAATTTAATCTCCATAGAATTAGATTTCGTGTCTACCAAATGGATGTAATACCTTACTAGATCTTCTATTGATTACAATATAGAAACCGGATAGTTACTCCGAAAGACCGAACGAATTTATTTATTTATTTTATTAGTTCCTTATAAGCTCTAACAGTGTGTATAGTAGGTAAATATAGTATATTATAAAGGCCCCTGTTGAGTAATTATAATTCAGGTTGAAGCCAAATTTAAAGTTTCATTGTATGTAACTAATAATAATAACTGATTTGTTCGATTTTGTTTTTTTTTTTAATAAGAACTCACATACATAATATGCATAATGTATTTGGTGAACAATAAACCCATATGATAAAAAAAATTTCACCTGTGTGCGCATTATTGTTGTATTTAACTTATTTATATTATTAAGGGTTCATTAAGACGAAGCGAAATAAAATGAAAAGGTGTCTACTACTCAGGTCCTTAAATGATTGTTTATTATAATTATAGACACTATAATTCTACTATATAAAGATGAATTTGCCAGTCATATGAACAATTCAACTGATTTTTTTTTGTTTTTGTTGTTTTTATATTTTTATTTGATGTATGAATTTGTTTTTTGTTTTTATTTGGCATATGTACATAGATTCATTTGCAAGTATGTAATTATAATAAATAATTTGTTTGCTTTTGTTTATGATTTTAATAAGATCTCACATATGCATAATGTATTTGCTGAATAATAAAATCGTATGAATAAAAAAATTTCAACTGTGTGCGCATTATTATTTTATATACAACTTATTTATTATATCAGAAGTTCATTAAGGAGTAAGAGAATCGAAATAAAATGAAAAGGTGTCTACTGCGCAGGACCTTAAATGCTTGTCAATTATAATTATAGATTATCTGTATGCATATTATGTTTTTTATACAATCAAATAATCTTTCTGTAAAGTCAAATTCATCTGTAATTATCTTTTTAAATTTATAAGTTTGTAAGTCTATGTACCTTGCTGGAAGCTGATTATACAATAATGTAGCTGAGCTATATACCGGATCTAGGCCGCCCATATTATGTATCACAAAAATTCTTAAATGACTAGCTGCCCTTGTATTGAAGCTATAAATATCAAAATTGGTGATAAGTTTAGTATTCGTTTTGATTCCTTTTCTGCTAATTTTATGTTTGTGTAATAACTGGAATAGTTTTTTCTAATCTGATAGTTTGAGTATTCTATATTTTTTATGTATTTGATTAGTTGACGTTCTATGATCTAAATTGAATAAGTTTTGTTTTGTATTTTTTGAAGAGCATTAATATTATTTAATAATGTATTTCCCCAACTACAGATACCATAACTTATTTTGCTGTGAAATAGACTATAGCATATATATTACGTTTTATTTTCTCTGTACCAGCTATTCTGCTAATATACTTTTAATTAGATTTCCAACATGAGAATTCCAGTTTAACTCATTATCAATTATGACTCCTAAATATTTGTATGTGCTAGTATTTTGAATTGCAGTGTTATTGTAAATTATGTTCAAGTTAATATTTTGGGTTTTGATTAATATGTACTAAGTTTTGTCTACATTTACAGTGAGTTTATGGAGCCTCATCCATTAGAAGACATTTTCCATATCTTTGTTAAGATTTGTTTTTAAAATGTCAGTATCAGCTTCCCCGTATACTATTACTAAATCATCAGCATAAAGAAAAACATTACCAATAAGATTTATCATATCAAAACTAAACATATAGTACGCAAAAATTAGTGGGCACAACGAACTGCCTTGAATAACCTTAAATTCAATGTTGTTTGTGTTACTTTTGACTTCATCACTTTGATTATATTGTTTCTTAGTACTAAAATACTAATAGAACTACTTATGTTCTCTACCTTTTATACCAAGTTCAAATAATACTCTCAATAAAGTTTTTCTATCTACTGAGTCAAATGCCTTCTTAAGATCAAAGAACACTAGACATACCTTGTGGCTTTTGCATATTTGATTTTGTACTAAAGTAATCACATCAAAAATTACTGTATTGGTGTTTAGTCTTTTTGTAAATCCGTATTGTATTTGACTAATCAGGTGATTTTTGGTTAGATATTTGAACAACTGATTATAAGCACTTGTTTCCACAGTTAATCATCACAGTTAATGATAAAAATGTTTTTTATCTTTTTACTACAATAATGCCCAAGTAATGGTCTGAAAATCTTTATAAATACAGTATACGAGTGCATCGAACTATATGAGCCGAGTGAGGTTAGAAAAAAACACTTTTAAGAAGACATCAGAAGGAATTATTTCAAGTAATTTAGGCAAATTAGAGAACAAATGAATTTTCCCCATTTGACTTTCAAAAATTGATTATCTAATATTCTAATAGATATACTGTTGATTAAGGTAATACAACCCCAAAGTTTGGTAATTGTGCAAATTCAGAATACGACCAAACAGTAATAGGAAGAAAAACATTTTCAATTAATAGATTCTTACTAATTAGTAATTCTATTAATTGGTTATAATTCCCCACCCTCTAACAATTATCATTATTTTTGTTATTCTAATAAGAAAATAACTTTAGAATTATAAAGCAATTATCTTGATAACATTAAGATTTGTATTTAATATAATAATAATTATTATTATTTATTAAAATATTATTATAATATTAATAATACATGCTTTTATAAACTTACCAAGAAGAATTTACTGATAAATACTCATATGATAATTCATTAAAACATAAAACTTCCACAAAGTCACGTAGTATTCAAATAAATGAAAAGAAAATCTTCGATTTGATCTTGAAAAGAAAATTTCCCATCTCATTTGCAAACATTTTGTTTTAAACAATTGTCACGTTCTCTTACTTACAACCAATTTAATATGTATTGCAGTATGGCGTAAAAGTTATTTCAAAACTTTGGATAATAAATCACAAGATTAAAGATATGTGTGTGAGTCTTTAAAGAAATCTTTATAAAACAATGTTTTGACATTCAATAATGTTTTGTTAATTTTAGTTAAATAGTATAAGATTAAGCAGGTATTACAATTTTCTTTTTATGCTCTTGACAGTAACTTAGGTAGAATCACCTTTTCGTGCTTAATTAAGTGCGGTACTGCTGTTTATATAATAATATTTACAATATTTCGAGCACTTATTTATCAAATTACTGGCAACATGTGCGAAGGCTGAAAAGATTTCATCCGATAGATCTAAACAGAAGATTTGTGAATAGTCAAACCAGAAATTCCCACTAGCTTGACCAGAAATATAAAACTTCGGAGATGTGCCAATTAGCTCACTCACCACCTGTTACATAAAATAAGCCAAAACAAATTACTCAATATCGCCTAATAGTGACATACTATTGTTAGATAAAAATAAGATAGATTGTAAAGTTAAATAAATAAAAAAAAATTATTTTATTCCAATAACAAATGGTACTGGACATTTTCTTGCTTCATCGGAAATCGAGCTTGCGACGCGTTGGTTGAAAGGCAAGCGCTCTACCTACTGCCCCACCCATGGTGTATTGAATCCTGCGATGAAAGTCAACATACGAGAGAGAAAAGTTTATTAAAAATAACTATGGTAAATTTCTGATGCATGCTTGTTCTAACTCAACAAGTGTATGAACTAGAACACTATTGGCCTTTTAAATGACATTATATTAAAAAAACTAATATTAATGTTAAACAATAAAACTATTGGTGTATGGAAAGTTCATTTTGCCATTGACAGCTAAATCTCTTCATGAAAAATATCTGAGCCAAATATTTTTTATTATAACAAGAGACTTTGACTATTGTTTTACATTCGCTATATTGCGTATAAATATTAAATACAAACAAATAGACACAAAGGCGACTGCAAAAGTGTGTGAAGCCAGATATCGAAGTAAATCTCAATATAAAAAACAATTTCATTTACTTAATGACATGAAGTCTTAAAATCTGAAGTGGAGACTTTTGCGATTGTAAACTACTTCAAAGGATTGTAAACTGCTATTATGTATATAGTTTATTTCATGTATTGGTCGCGAATGAAACATTATAATTCAATACAAATGCAACTTAAAAAAAAAATCAAATCATAAAAACAAAAAGTTAAAATTGTTTTTCTTCAACCCGTGTTTGTCCAACAAAAAATACCTTTCAATAAAATAAAATAAATCTTCTTTACAAATAACAGCGGCTACGTAAAAAATATTTTTAACCAACTCTAGAAGAAGCTGATATTTCTTTTTATATAATTCCAAGCCTATGGGATAAACACCGTAACAGCTTTTACACAAAGATTGGAATACACAATTACATACAATAGCTTATCTTTGAAATAATTTTTCTACGATATATAATATTTACTAATTTTAAATGGGGAAAACTATATCTATTGTATGAGTACTAGAGACCCCTATTTATTAATTATAATTCAAGTTAAAGCCAAATTTAACTATATTATATAAAGATTGAAATAAACTGATATTTTTCACTATCAATGAATATGTATAAAAAAAAGAATTATAGTTTTGTTTACAGCTTACTACGATATACATTAAATTGTCTATATACCTAAGTACCTACCTACATGTAATGATCGAAATACAACTCATATGCCACCTATGCTTTGCACTCTCTTAAAATTTGTATAAATAGGATGGTTTACTGGTGACTGGTGTAGGTGTGGTGATTTATTTTCTCTCATTTTTTGTGAATAGATTTAGTAATTTCGAGGTGAAATGTTGACAACTAACTCTATTATTTATTGTATGAGTATTGTATGTTCGTCTTCATAATAACATAAGTTCAGCTTTATTTTTAGTGATAACCAAAACGCTCAATAATTTCTTATCATTTATTTTATCACATTGACAAAGGGTACTGGATCTGATCGAATTCAGAAAGAACTTTGCCTTCGTCGAGAATCGAACTTGGGATCTTTCGGTTGAAACGCAGGAGCTCTACATACTGCGCCACCCAGCGTGTATATTTCCTACTACGTAAAAAAATAAAACAATCAAAATTTTTCAAATCTTATTAAAACTAAAATTTGGAACTTATGTATATTGCGATTTCGGTGGGATCCCAAAATTATGCATATTATTATTATTTAAATTTCATTATTTTCACATATAGACTTGATTCTGTATACGCAAAAGCAATTTATTTACTTTTCGAAATATTAATAAATCTTCTAAATAACAATTTTGCTGTAAGCACGAATAGATATTAGGAGAAACAATTAAATTGTCAACTTACCATAGATTGATTTAGTAGACGAATAAAAGAAAAGTGGGCTTAATGTGTAATTAAACAGGACAAGTGCATTGGCTTTCTACCTATATTAGCAAAAATAGGGCATTGCTCTGTATCATATTTTGCTCCAAGAATTACCATCCCTGCACAAATTTTTAGTTAGAATTTATATTATATATATTTTCGAGTTATGATCGATCAAAGGAAGACGGGCTTAATAAGTTGACATTCCATTCCAAAAATAGGAATTTCAATTTAGCCCATTTGATATCCTTGGAAGATAACCACAAAAACGTAATTAATAAGAACCGCATTATTAGTTACAAAAAATTTGTATCCAAACTACGCAAACAAATATGTACTTTTTTCCAGTTCTGGAAATTCAAGTACGTATTTCTAAAATCACTATAACTGTACTTTTTTACCACCCTATAAAATATATTTATAAAGAAATATTATTAAATTTAAAATTGTTTATTCTTTTATTTATTTAAGTTGCAAATACACACAGTACCTTATTTGCAAGATTTGACAAACAAACGAATTAATGCGAAGAAAAACAAGATAAATAAAAATATAAATTCCATATCAATATTAGACGTGACATTAGATTTATTTAAATTTTGAATAAAAAAAAAAAAAAAAAAAAACAAAAATCAAAATCGAAGACAATTATTGCTTTTGATCATTTCAGTTCAGTTCAGTTCAGGCCGATATTATTGATTTGAAAAAATAAAAACAAAAAATAAATAAAACATTGTATTTACATACATTTTGTCACCATATTTACCCTTCATTACCTTTAATACAATAGTCAGTATTGTAATAGTTAGCAAGGATATATCTAAATATACAATATGAGGATTTCTAAAAATTTTGGCAGCAATGATGAAATGTTGAAATATTTTCTTTCTAATGTGACACATTTTTCTTAATGCTCCCATTTTTGTTTTCTTTTCTCTTGTTATTATCAATATAATGACACCTGTGTAAGGTGTCTGTACATTTATTGATTTAAATATTAACCTTTAACCTGTTCATGTTCTAATTCAATAAACTGATTTGTATCAATTTGTTTTTTCTCTCCGATAGCATGAAGTTTGTTGTCATCAATGGCTTTGTATGTACAATATCGGTGTGACTGATCTTTTCTTATCAAATATTTTTTAATCGTTCTTTTTTAACAGTTGAAGCGAAATAAATTCTTGTAAAAATGCAGTAGAATTTAAGAGACTTGTCTGGCTGTTGTAATTGGAAAATATAACATTATAGGATTTGTTAAATGAAATGATATATTTTACATAAATCGTGATGTTAAATTAAGTAATATCTTATTTAACATTAAAATTTTACTTTTATTTTTTGCTCCACGACAACTGGCATATAATTTTATTGTAATATTATACATTGACATAATGTGCTTCTATTAAATTGACATTTCGTTTAGTTGAGCTAAGATTATGTTGCCAATTACCAATAATTAAGTTAGATTTGAACAAATGTATTTCCCACAATACAACTATACTCACAAAACTACTTGTACAATTACTCTACTTTATCTGTACGGATTGGTAGAGTATAGAAATAGAGCTTCAACATAGACTGAACTGTGGTGTAAAGTTCAGTTGGAATTAGTTTTAATTTTTCACAAAGTATTTTTGATCAGTCTGCAGTTTCTTTTCTACCTATTGCTGTTCGAAAAATCTATCGTTCAGAATAAGAGACATCGCTTGTCACCTACGATATATAGACTCTTGCTTATCATTATGTTACATTTTTTGTCCCCCTACTGATTGGCTTGTAGATTTTATTAAGACTAAAAATTTCGATGAAGAGCTCCATAATTTACATTGACTGATATCTTTATATCATGTGGAAGTATTATGCTACCAAATCTAATGTTTTTAGAACTGGATTAAGGCCATACTTGAAATATATGATGTACTTCCAATGATACCTGATACTTAAAATTATTTTGTAACATTTAGAGTTTTCTACCAGCTTGGTAAAAAATGTTTTTAGAGAACCACAATGCGGGTCTACAACTGTATTAGTATTGTTACATAACTGAATCATTGATATACGCTGAGATATTTCTTGGCTGTATTCTCAATGTGTGCACCGGTTTATTTAGAGTTAAGAAAAACCGATTATAAAGTTATTATAAATGTTTAATAGTTTGAGAAAGATTTCTACCCTATGATTAATTAAATTACAATCCATGCGAACTAAATCGTAGAAGGTATTTGTATATACGAGAAACGGTATTTTTGTCAAAAAACAAATTGTCGAAAAAAAATGTCCAATCGAAAAAATTGTGAAAACAATAATGTCAAAAACCCGGTTCTAGAAAAAAAAATGTCGAAAAAAAAATTTTGAAAAAAAACTGTCGAATTTCAATGATGAAAAAAAATGTTCGACATTCAATGTTCATGTTCGCTAGTATATTTTAGAGCTAATTACATAAATCAGAATTTATCACTAACGAAATATACATAAACAGTATAAAAGAAATTCAATAATAATGTTTAGCGGGGGTTTGGGGTGTTATAAGTGCTTTTTTTTTGGAAATGTATACGTAATAAAAATAATTAGAGAGAATATTTATGCAAGATCCTGAACTAGGAGAGACTTAAGAGTTGGATTTAAAACAAGGGTATGGTATTCTATTTTTTCAAAAATTTATTAAATATTGACCTTTATTATTTTTATGCATAGCCGATGTTTGATGCAAAAAGGGTGATACATCCTTTTTCCAGAATATACCTAATTTATGAGATACTGGACCTCTCCAACAATGTCTCTAAGCCATCTTAACCCATTCTATGTATTGGTACCACATGATACCAGTTATATAGCCTCTCTCAAAAATATGATTGAAATTGTTCAGCAGAACCGCACAAACTATTTGAAAGATTCTTTGATGATGAATTATTACAAATGATTTGCAACGAAACCACTGATTATGGTGTTTTAGCAACACAAAGAAACCCTAATATAACAAAAAATGAATTAAATGTTTTTATTGGTATTATAATTATTTCCGATATAGATATGCATAATGAAATGATTCCAAAAATATGACTCGAGATCATTATCGTGAGATTAAGCGTTGTATTCACTTTGCTCAAATAACTGCTACCAATTCAAACGAAAAAAGGTGGACGAATGTGATAAATTGAAGCAAAACTTCCAAAAACATTTTCATTGTGAAAAGCATTTGTCTTATGACGAATTGATGATCAAATATTTCGGCCATTATGGCTGTAAACAATTCCTATAGGGCAAATCTTTGCGTTTCGGCTATTAGGTATAGTGTTTGAATTCACCAGAGGTCTACTTGATTCATTATTTAATTCACTTTTAGTAACATAGATTAAATTTTTGAATAAAACTTTACCAGAATCTTTTATTAATTTACCATTCTTTATGTAAAGTTTCATAATTAAATTCGGAAAAAACTTGTCCCGCAATGAATGGGTTAATTACGGTACGTTTGGAAAAAAAAAATTCTCTAGGGTCTTTGACCTTAAATTCTGGGACTTAGACCTCTTTGAAAATTTCTCTAAGGGTAGTTCACTAATTAGGTAAGCCACCTGGCTCACCTAATGAGCCAAATTTGGAAAAAAATTTTGAAAGTTTGGGTTTTGACCCATGTGGGTTGGAAAAGTGTGAAAACTAAAAGTTTGATTTTAAAATTTGACTTTTCGCGCAGATTTAGAAATTTCATAATTTCTGTCAGTAATACCGAAAAGGAACTCCGTATAATTTCTGAAACTTTTATGAAATATTTTTAAAATTTGCAGTGCCAAATTAATAATGGTTAGGGTCGTATGAAAGTAGATAAATAAAATTAAAACAAAAATTATTTTAAATTAACATGCGAGTATATTTTTCCTCATTCGACATTTTTTTCTTCAACATTTTATTTTTCAACATTTTTGTATTCGACATTTGTTTTTTCAACATTTTATTATTCAATATTTTTACTTCGACATTTTGTTTTTCGATAAAAAGACACACACTCTCATATACATAATATATACATCGTTTTCGTGAAACAATACCCGATTCAAAATTTCTTCTTAAAACAATTTGCGGGAAAATAAATTGGTTAAATAAAACTGTTCAATATTTTAATTAGAGTTAAATATATAAAATATCCAAAATATCACCGCCAATACACAATAGGGTTAATTTTGTGTGTTTATTTTTTTTCTCACTTTGTTTACTTGAGAAAAACGTTTTAAACAAACGGATTACGTACCTACATAACAATTTGTTTAAAAAACAAAAAGGAAAAATTTAGTATGAATCCTTGATTTTACATCTTTAAATCTGGTCGGAAAATCTACCATATTATATTTATTTATATCTACATCATTTCACCCGAAAAAAAAGAATAGATAATCCCATGAAGAAGAAATTTATTTCTGTAGAATTTTTTTTTCTTTTAAGGATTTTTTATATTGTTTTGATTTATTCTTTCGTTATAGGGATTACAGGTGATGAATAAAATCAATTTTCTTCAATTTCTTAAATAAAGTGAACATATTTTAGAAATTGTTTTTTAAAAGAATATTGAAATCTTTTGACTTTAACTCTATCAATTTTAATTGACGGATTTTAAATAGATATAATAAGTAGTTTCGTTTGCAAAAGAACTCGAATTGATTGATAGGCGAGTCGGGTAGAGAAGTAGAATTATCCAAAAACTTTCTAAATAACAATTAGAAATATATTTTTATGTTTTGACACTACAACTTTCATTTTCAATCGTGTTCAATATAACTTTATTCAGGAAACGTAGGTGCAGGTTCACTAGAAGAGTTATCGCAAAGTTTAATACCTTCGGGATATGAGTTGCAAATATTTTTTTTTTGGATCTACATATTTGATTTCAACATGCAGAGTAGTTGTAAAAGAAAATATTTAAGAATTTCTACATTGTTCACATCTCAGCGCAAAATATATTAATATATATATTAATATGCTAAGTAAATCATGACTAAGGTTTTGATTCTAAGAGGAAATTATTGTAAATAATACTTTGCATACTTGATTCTTCTCAAATTAAAAATTTTAGTAAATATGCATATTTTTAATTATTTCTTATAATCTAACTATTTGTTTAATCTATTAATGAATTACATTATGTAAATGATATTTGCAATAAATGAATTATTTCAATTAAAATTACTTGTGGAAATTAAATAATTATTATTAAAGCACCGTGAACTTAAAAATGTATTTACAACTCATTGAAAAACACTTGGTGGAATTTCAAAAGCGTATATTCAATCATCTAAGCCTTATATTCTACAAAATTTATTATTTAAGTTATTAGTTAACCGATATTAGTTTCAAAATTAGTTTATTTTTAATACAAAAAATAGTTTTACAAAATGTTATTGATAATACAGTGGCTGGCCAACAAATTAGACTACAATATGAAAATGACTATACCTACGAAAAAATTTCAAATATTTTGGGTATATTCCATCTTTGCTTTTCTTTGCTTTTAATTAGATATAACAAAAACCAAAAGAGGCGAATATAATTATTATTCTTTTAATATATTTTCTGTTATTTTTTAATTGGAATTATTTTCAAAAAAATTTCCTTTTTCATGATCTTTTATTTCACATAGAGTTAAAAATTATTATAATTTGCTTTAATTCTTTTTCTAATAGAAAGTGTTTCGTTTACAATTTCAAAAATATTAAATTTTCAATTTCAATTCACTTATTTATCCAAAATTCATATTTACATAGTTATAGTAGATTTTTAGATTCCATAGTACTTTACTGAATCTCCCAGTCAACAGAGAGCTCATATTTATTTATTTATTTAGTTTAGCTTTTTTTTTTTTTGTTCTTACAATACAACATAACACATTCAATTTACAAATTAAAATTATATCTAACTTAGAACTAGTTAAAATACATTGAAATAAATTGCACACATATTTTAATTAGCTAATTTATATAATTTAAGTTTTTGAGTCTGTTTCGAAAGTGTGAAGTCAATATAGTTTATGTGTTTATTACCAATTAGAAACATTCTATGAATTGGCTCATAATTGCCATAATTGGTATTATGGAAACTTAATGTATCAGTTTTCAGTAAATATCTGAGAAATGTCAGCAGATATTCAAAATCGGCATTGTGAATCTCAGTTGTCAACAAATTACTGATAAATTGTAAATACTGACAAAAATTGATGTTGTGAACGTCAGTAAAAGTCAGTTTTTCTGACATCTTAAAGCATTTTTATTCAGTTGTAAATATTAGTGTGACAATACAATATATTAGTGTTAAAGAATTTTTTTTTTTACTTAAATTGTGTTTTTCTTTTATTTAACCTGTTGGTTTTTTATTTAAATTATTGTTCGTTCTTATTAAAATTGTAAGTATTTTTTATTTTATAGACTTTTATATTAACTTGCCAGTGTCTGTTTATTTTTTATTTGTTTATATGCTTATTTACATGTTTATTTGCTTATTTGTTTACGTGGTAAGTTGGATATTTTTTTTAATATTAAAACCAAACGCAAAGAGAAAAAAAATAATTTTGTTTAAAAAATTTAAAGATAGAGTTTTGAAATTTTGCACAGTTACTCATGATCAAAAAAGAAACCGAGCACGGTACCTTACAAAGCTATCAAACGACAGGTTCTGGTTGCTGCCGTACAACTTCTAGGATCTCCCAGTCATATTTCGAAAACCAATTGTATTACAGGCATGAAAATTTACACTTAGATACTTTTTCACAAATAAAGAAATACGACTGTTACCGATTTCGAAAATTTGGACTGGTTCGGGTTGCTGCCGTACAACTCCTAGCAGGTCTCAGGAATATTTCGAAAATCAATTGTGTTACATTCATGAAAATTTACACTGAGCTACTCTATCTGAAATTATAATTTATCTATATATTTGATTTAAAACGAAAAAATATAAAATAAAATAATAATGTAAAAATAAAAATTTTTAAAATATACTTTTATCAAGCAAAACTAGATCCCTAAAAATAAGAAAATAAAACTAGTGGTGGATGTTGAGATAAAACGCAAAAGTAGAAAATGAATCTTGCTGGTATATTGTTAATAGAAATTTGGAATATTTATGGTTTAAAAAAACACGAACGTTTTCAATTAACAATATTCCAGCAAGATTAATTAGAAAAATTTAGAACAATCCACATTTTAAGACCTATTTTTGTTTTTTTTTTATTTGATAACTAATATTTTTGTACGCTTTTTCTACAGTGTTTTTGTATTTTATACTTTTATTTACTAACGCCTGATTCACTGCTTCAGAACATTTCAAAATAATGTCAAGTTGTTTAAATTTTTAAAGTTTTTAGTTTGGAAGACAATATTCTGAAGCAATGAATCGCAATCGTAAGCATTCTCTTTTAATAAAATTGTTCGGAATAAAATGTTCTGAAGTAGTGAATTAAATATGACACTACGAATCAATTAGAAATAAATGTTTAGTTGTCAAATTTATTTCCTTTGTACTCTAATTTTTTACGGCTGGCAATGTTTTAATTTTAATAATTTCTATTGCAGTACAACTTAGAATATTTTAATAATATATTTTCCGCCTTATGTTACGGTTGACAAAGTTAAGTAGTACCTAACGGATATTCAACTGGTAATTTAACATTTTCAATTTAAGAAATTTTTTAACTTCAAATTTTTTTCACTTCTTTGAAAATTAAAAGGTCTGTAAGAAACCCTTAAAATATTCAAATTTACGGAAGTAACTATCTACATATAGTAAAATGTAAAATAAATGTTTTGTTTCAAAATAAAAAGGCAAATAAATACTTAAACCGATTTTGTTTTATTTAAGCTTTTCAATATATTTAAAATTTATTGTACGTGTATTACATATGTGTTGTGTACACGTGTGTATTATATATTTGCCGTGTAAAGTGAAAATCATGTAACTCTGTTTATTTCGATTCTACATGCAAAATTACATAATATTATGTTAAAACCCATTTTTCAAAATTTTTACTCATTGTTGGACCATTAAAATCTAGGTTTCATTTAATTTTTAAAAAAGACAAACTGATTCCAGAAAATCATGTAAATAATAAACAAAATATTTTACATAATATTACTTTAGTTTGTTTTCATTGAAATTTGTTAAAATAATGAACCATGTTAAAACTATCTTATTGTGACAGTTACTTTTCCCTATTTCTAGCATGTATTTAAATACTGCGAGTCTTACGATTTGTGTTTTTATATATTCATTTCACTCCCTTTAACTCCGTTATTATATTTTAGAGTTGTATTTGACAATTAGAACGAATCGCGTGGTAAATTTACGTTTGATTTTGTTTCAGGACTTACGTCCTCAAAACTGCAAACAATGGAAATTAATTTACAGGACTTTTATATTGGAACATTTTTGAAAAATGCTGATAAAGATATTGGATAACACAGTTTTAATTCAACTCAGTTTAACTTAATAATGAATATCAGAAATATAGAACGTTAACATCATATGATACGTAAATATGATGTTTGTACAATATAGAGGTATCTACAACAAAAACCGAATTCATGATCGAAAAACCCCATTATATATAAATTTTTAATAAAGTGTAAATATGGCAGTACTAAACTAGCCATTAACAATAAAATTATCCAACAACTGCTCAATTTTCAATATCTGGGCGTCAATATTACCAGTTCTCGCCGCACGGAAACAGAAAAGGGGCTATCCCAGCGATGTTATATAGCGATACAAATGCATGTAAATAGAAAACAAATGCGAATATACAAAAGCTGTATTTGATCCATACTAACGTGCGCTATTGAGAAAAGTGCGGACACATCTAACTGAATTAACAAAACTGAAAATTTGAATACTAAAGCAAATATGTGGATACACATATTAATAGACAAAAAACGTGGCAACGAAATCAATGCCATATGCAACATTCAAAATATTATCCGTTGGAGTCGACATAAGACGAAGAAATTAGAGTGATCACGTAAACAGAATGACAGAAGGTCGATGGTAACTGGCAATGGTAGTATTAAATGCCACATCGTTATCATAAAATTGAGAATAATATATTATGTATATTTAAAAAACCGGCACCAAATGCCATATTAAAGAAGAAGAAGAAGAAGTTTAAAAAATTATATACTTTGAATTATAAATTTTCTGAAAGACAAATTGATCCAGCTGGATATTTTGAAGTAAGAGATGCCATTTGCTTAATGTGATTATCAACCTGCAGTAGAAGAAATTAAGCCCTAAAGCATGTATAAAACAAAGTAGAGCCGAAATTCAGGCAAAACAAAACTGAAGGTCCGATTTAGAAGGTAAATATTGTTATTTTGAAATATGCCAACATACAAAATTTTAATATTGTCTCTTCACTAATTTGACATACGAAAAAAGAAAATTATAAAAACTTAAAACTATGTAAATAAGTTTATATTATAATTATATTGCGGCTAAAAGAATACATACATAAATAAATTAATTATGCTCAATATGAAAAATGGGCGGCCGAAACCCGTATCGAATCCATTCAAAGATTCCAAAAGAAAACGCTAAAGAATATGGTCAATTCCCTTATATACAGCAAAAGTAGCGACATACGCCGAGATCTACACATCGATCAGGTGTTTGAAGTAATTAAAAAAATTCAATTAACTCATGAAGCAAGATTGCTCCAACACATTAAAAGTGCTTTGTGTGTAATTCTAACATTTGACTTCAGGCAGGATGTTAGATAAAATGTTTGTATTCGAAAAAAGCAAATAATATGAACTAGCCATGAATAAATGCAAGGAGCGTCAATCCTGATAACTATTTTAAACAGTTTCCGCAAAATCAGCACATAGTTTAAATTTACGTTGACGCTACAATGATACATCAATATAGTGTCAACTGCACTGTCAATTGTCAATACATAAGTAATAAGTATATATAATTTGTATGCTTAGAATTTCTTAAATTTATTCTAAACAATATTTTCATGTGTTGTAGAAATAATTGAGAAGAGAATGATAATTAAAAATTAGTTTTTTTTATTAAAAATTTTTTGTTTTTAGTTATTATATTATATTATAAAAATTAATATTAAAATAAAAATATATATTAAATAAATATATGTATATATATATATAAATATATATATAAAATAAACAATAAGGTAATTAACAAAAAATAGTTTAAAAAAAAAAATTTGACTCAAAGGAGAATCAAACTCACAAACCTTGTTATATGAACACGATGCCTTAACCAACTGAGCTAACAACCGATTACAATTATTTCCCCAAAATACAGTCATAAAATAAAAATTTATTTTGATCCCTACATCACCGAATAGAAGAAATAAATAAATAACATTGCAAGCTAAAGAAAAGCAAGTAAAAAAGAACCAATTGATATTGCAAAAAAAAATATAGAAACATAATATTGTAAATTTAATCAAAATAGAAAATTTTTACACTTGTTCTTATCTAATCGTTAAATCTTAAGGAAACCGCTGGGTGACATTCATTAACCTTCATATTTTTCATACAACATTAAAAAGGCTAAGTACAAACACTTAAACTTAATTTTCTCAAAACTACTTAAATTGATATACACGATTTTCACTTTACATGTCAGACTGGTACTGGTGGTATTGAATGATATTGTATTTAAAAGAGAATCAATCAGAATTGAGTTGAAAATTGATTGAAATCCTTTTTTGTTTTGTTTCGTTTTCTTTTTTATATACATTTTGTTTTTTGTTTTTTTTTGTTATGTTCCCATTAACAAACAGATTCCATAAAATAAAATTTGTATGCTATTTTAAAAGATTCGTTTGATGTTGTTTCAATTTTATTTTTCTTTCCAGAGATTTATACTATTTATAAATATTTAAGGATTTGTAGGTATTTTTGTAAGCCTCCTTGAAAAATTCTTTATTTTAATATTTGCATATACCTAGCTATCTGTATTGTATTCATTTTTCAAAATTATTTATTGGATTTTAAAATATTAAGCTTTAAAGATTTCCATAGTGGCCTTAAATCTCTTGAAAATTTAGCTTTTTGTAATAACTGACATCAAAGAGAAATGTGTGTGCGTTTGTACTACAGAAAATGTTAAAACAGAAAAAGAAAGTATTAAAATATAGAAAATGGTAACTTTAAACATCGAGAGAAATAAAATATTTTTTAAGAGCTGAATTTTCATATGTGTATTCTTCAAGATGAACTTAGGGTAATTTTAATTCACCAAAATGTTTATAATATTTTTAAAAGATCTTCGATTTCTCACTTAAGAAAATAATTTGTTTTTAAAGCTTTCTAAATATAACTGACAAGGCTCAATTAGATTTAAAATGTATAGAGCTAGGAAAGTTTAACATGAAGATTTTCTAATAAAGCACATCAGCTCCCTAATACACTCAATATAGAAACTTTGGAAAATTTTAAAATGGGAAGTGAATTTAGTTCGAACAATTTTTCAACTATAAAATGTCTATATCTATAGTATTCTTAGGCTATGTCCAGACATGCAATTTTAGTTTTACACTAATGTGCAATGTGCAATCAAACAGTTGTAAAATTAAAAATTTCATGTGTCTAGCCTAAACTAATGGTTAAAGAAAAATGTTGACAAATTAAGGTACAAATTTAAAATTTTTCTTGCAGGTTATTTTATAAAAATAATATTGCCAACGTCGATATCAAAAAGAACTCAAATTTATAACACAAAATGGTTCTTGTTTGTTTCCAAAATTCTCTTTATGAAAAGCGTCAGTTTTTGACACTCAAAATTTTAACACGTGCTTTTAATTGTAGATAACTCCAAGTCGTATGTGCCATAACTCTTTAAAGGAGTTGTGGCTAACTTTATGGAAGCTTTAAAATTGCGTGTTGAGTAGTGACACGTTATCGTTAAGAACATTACAAATAATTACATAAAGTTGGAAAACATGTTTCATCATCCGCACAATTTCAAATAAATTCTTCTTCCTATAAGCTTAAGCCTGTGGGACTGTCCATATTTAATATCTTGTGGTGTAGATATGCAAACACTCCTATATTTCGGTGGTTTTTCTGATTAACAGTTATTTTGTGGTCTTATGTTGCGTGCTATCTTTAATTTATCTTTGATTATTTATCAGGAACACCTTACTTTTAATCGACCGGACGATATAAAAACCGTTCCATAGTTGTTTGAAATTTCATCTCTAATGGTGTATTTTTAAACATTTTCATTTTGCACTCTACAAAATATTAACGCAGGAGTACCACAATGTAGTATACTCGGCCCCATGCCCTTACTACACACTAGTGATATTCCAGAGATAGCAAATACGACAGTAGCTACATTTGCAGATGACACGGCTATATTAGCAGTCGGTAAAAATATAAATTAAGCTTTAAATAAATTGCAACAAGCCAATAACAAAATCTCCATTTGGTGCAAAAGTTGGAGAATTAAACTGAATGAAGCAAAAATCCACGCACGTTAACTTTACAAATAAAAAAGTTGAGTCGCACATTCCAGTAAAATTAAACAATGTCATCATACGATATCAAAATACTGCAAAATATCTTGGTATGACGCTTGACGCAAAGCTTAGATGGAAAGAACACGTTAAGAAAAAAAAACTAGAACTGAATCTAAAATACAAACATTTGTATTGGCTAATTGGGCAACATCTACGCTTTCGACGTATAACAAAGTTTTGATCTACAATCAGATATTAAAGTCAGTCTGGGCATACGGTATTCAAATATGGGGTTGTGCTAAACAACTACATATTCAAACTATTCAAACGTTCCAAAACAAAGTATTGTGAAACATTTTCAATGCCGTGAAAGCCGTGTCTCTCAACATGTCAATGTCGAAGTTTCACGTTTAGCTAATTTTCAAAACTTTGTTAGAAGATTTAAACGGGCGAAACCGTTTGAACTGTGTTAGGGTAAAATCTCTTATCTTACAATAATTTCTAATGGAATTTTGTTTAATCAAATATATCTGAAGACATAAGGCCAAAATTGTATTAAGGGTTAATCTTAAAGACTAGTTTTAATTTTAACAAATCGATGGGAGTTTTTAGCACGTTAAAGTCGGCACAGTCCTTCACTTCGTTCTTCCGCGGCACATGAACAGAAGTAGAAGACTTTTTTGATGATTTCCTTTTATCTGAAAAAAAAAATTTTTTGCGGTATGTACGAAAACATATTATTTTTTTGCTGGCATCATTATTCTAGCTTCTTGCGCGTATGGCATCATTAAGACAATATATTATATTATAAATATTGATCTTAATTTCCCGGTCATTTAATTTATTACTCCAATAAAAGCTGTTTTGAAGATCTAATTAAGGTTTTCATGGCGGTCAAAATAAACATATTCTTTATTTGATACATCTTAGCTTTTTTCGTCTGCAAAACAAAAGTTGTGGATAATAAATTATTCGCGTGTGACACGTTCATAATATATTTTTTTAAATAAATGGTTCATTTAATACAAGATAGCTCAATGTGAGCAGTATTAAAATTTTACAAAATATCAAATTAAACTTAAAATACTGACGTGTTAGTTATGCAGTAGTCTATAATCGTACCTCATCCAGTTTTATTTTCTGGTATAATTTTGTTAATTTTTTTTTTTCTTTGAAACCATATTGATTGGAACAAAAAATACTTTAAGTTTTAAAATTTCTTTAATTAGACGAATGTGACCTGAATATTCAGGTATAATAATTTATAAATAATATTATATATATATATATATATGTACACCTGAATAATTTTTTACTTATAAAAAAGTTTTAATTGCTTTAAATTTCTTTAAAAAAAAATAAAAAAGTTTTAAAGAAAATAAAATTTATAGAATTCATTCTAAACTTTTTGGACAATTTATTACATCCTACCCAACCCATAATAAATTTAATTGCTTTTTGTATACATATAGCTTATATATAGCATTATAATTATAATAATAAAATATATAATTAAAAGCATAATAAATTTTTCTCAACATCATCAACGGATTTTTAAAATTATTAAAAATAATAATAATTTTTTTTTTAATTCTCATGTAATCACCATGTTGCCATGTCCTTTAATTGAATTTAATCAGTCAACTGTAATGATGAACAATGGTGTGATTATTTTGAATAATCTTATTTTTATTATATTAACTGTTTTTAATTTGTTAATTTTTCACCCATCATTAAAATTTTCCACATCACCAATTCTGTTATATATATATTATATATCTACATATATACATTATATATATACATTTAATAGCAACTGTTAAATTTAAATTCACCCTAGATTTTAGATTTCATTAAGCAATCATTATAGTCTTAACTAGTGTAGCTAGTAGTCAGTCATGTTCCCACTCTCTGAAATACTCAGAGCGTTACAAAAGAAAATACTCCCAAACTTAAATTAATTGCTGATTATATAATGTACATTATGTATTTATGGATATATATTATGTATTTTTTTTTTTTTAATTTTCAAGTTATTCATTTTTATTATAATAATTTAAGTTTAATTTCAATTTCGATTTTGTTAAATTTAATTGAAATAATTAAATTTATACATTTTTTGGTGTTAATATAATTTTCATTAAAATTTTGTACGTTCATCCATTAAATTTTAAATCTATAAGAATAATGAGAAACAAAATGATTTGAATATTTGATTTAGAGTAATCATGTCAGAATAGATTAGAATGATTCGTAGTTATTATAAGCCAGTGGTGAAGCGACATAATTTCATAATGTTCTTTGTTCATTTTTGGTAATATGATAAAATTTTAAAATAGATAAAGCTTTTGAAAGGACAACCACTGTAACTAAACAGTTCATTAATGGAGTGGAGTTTTCAATTCTCAGTTCAACAATTGAGTGGTAGTGGAACATTTAGTTCTGTAAATATTAATTTATTATTTGCATTGGTAATGAGTATCGTTTTTTTTATTTTAGCTAGTTATTGAGCTATATAATATTAAGCTATGAAATAATATTTATATACCGTAAAGTTCTGAATATAATACCTAGGTACTCTAATTGGACAATGCCAATATTCTGAAAAAATAATAAATCCTTCTCTGGGTTCTGTAAATGGAAGAATGTTTCGATTAGTTTATCCGGGATACTTTATTAGGAGGAGTATTATATTAAGAGCTTTACAGTACCATTTGCCTAAAATAGAGAAGTAGGGGACATCGACAGGAATATGAATAGATAGCATGGTAGACTATGAGCGAATTCCTTAAGCCAGTTTTTTTGCTATCTTGTGATTACAGACTATACCATCTATATTGTGGTGGGAATTTACCGCACCTTTTCTTTCCCGTTTGAATTGTTTAAGAGCAGCATTGAGCAGTGATTCTATTAAATATGTAGTCCCATATATCGATACAAAGTATCTATATATAATAGGGAAAAATTTTCAACTGTACGATGATATCAAAAACAAGTTAAAATATATTATAGTTACACTTACTTAGAATAGAAGAAGAATAGCGTTACCAACTAAACCTAAAAATTTTTGTTTAAGCCAATGAAGATTGGATAAGACCAGATACTATGAAGTATATTGAAATCTTACTTGGAAGATAAAAACTTTATTATGTAACTGGAGCAGCTCAATTATTGTATCCAATAAAATCGAAAGTTCCCCAAGGCAGTGTTTTGGTCCTAAATCCGTATACACTATTTACATTGAAGATGAAGACATCAGTGGATACAATAGTAGTAATGGTCTTAATGACTAGCTACAAAGATCTTGTAATAGACCAGATATAGTTTTAATGACTACCCACAAAGATCCTGTAATAGCTACGAAAAATGTTCAAAGAAGGCTATTGGAGTTCAAAGATTCACTCAAAAATTGGAGACTGAAACCGAATTCTACTAAATTGATGTATGTGATCCTAACTCTCTGAAAGGAAACCTCCTTTGATAATTGATAGAGTGTACTTTCCATAACTCGATTAAGTTACATATGCCGGCTTGGACCTACTTGGAACGACGGCCCACTTGGCGCAAATACAAGTAGCAAAAAAACCAACTTGTCATAAAATGCGGAGATTACTCAAATTCCAACTCACTTCAGAAAACATGTTACTTATATAATAAAGCCATTATCAAGCCCATTTCGACATATGGAACATAATTGTGGGCCTCAGCCTCAGTGTCCACTATCAACTAAATATACATCGATTTCAATTTAAAGCCTTAAGAATGGTAGTATATGCTCGTAAGTATATGCTCCTAGGTACAAATATTATTGACAAGGATCTCAGGATGATTTTTGTGAAAGAGGAAATTTGAGCTTTCCATATAAAATATGAACAGTGGCCTCAAATAGATCTAAGAATTCTTGTCAAAAAACTGTTAGATGCAACTCAAACTCAGCGAAGACTCAAGAATGTTTCAATAGAAGATTTAGATTTAATATTTGCTTAATATATAAATGAAATTTAGATATCGTCGGTCGCATACTTTTCTCACATTAGAACATTTCTTGGGGTTTTGTCTTACCTACCTTTATATCTAATACTTTTTGCGATAATGAGAGGTAACTTTGGACCACATCCACTTTTTTATAATTTAATTTTTTATGTAACTTTGATCTACATATATCCAAAATTTTGGCGTTTGTATCACAAAGTATCCAGTATTGAAATTATATGTGCTTATTTGATCCACGTTATTGTATAATACACATGAATCACTAATTTATAATTTGGATCCACAACCATTATTAGTGTAATAAGCTATCAAATTTTGCAATCCACATGGATAAAAAATAAACGGTTTTTCTCAATGTCAATTTGATTCGTGTACATTTATTTATATACATACTCCACTTTACCGTATATATAAAGAACGAATATATAAAGTATATATATTAAAGAGTTTGAAGTATAAAGAAGTACTCAAGAGGTTGAGTCGTACATCACGATTTTAAAATTTTTTCTATCCCTGCTGCAAAATTAAACTTTAGCAAGATTCCATTTTCAAAAATAAAATGCATATTACATGAAAAGGATGAACCTTTTGCTATTAAATATAAAAGATCCTTTTTGGATTTGGACTATAATTAAATTAGCATAAATAGGAAGCCATCCAAGAAGATTCTTCCAAAACCCAAAAATTTGTTTAATGTTTAGCCTCCTACTTCGAAGCCGTCCAAAATTGACAAAAATAAAATCAGTGACATAAAAGACTTACCGAAATAGCTTTCTCGTGAAAACGTAACTTATCTAACTGATTTGCTTAAATAATTATTATACCATTAACGTGCTATCACGTCCTATCATGTTACACAAAATAATGGCTGTGAAATTTTGCTATGAAAGCAATTTTTAATTTTTGTTAGAAATATTTTTTTTTGTTTTATTTAATAAAAACTAAAAATTAAACAATTTCGTATTTTATTTTTATGTTTTTTGTTTTGGCGAATATATAGAACTTTCTTACTTCAAGAAAAATGTAATGCTTGCTTATTTGATCCACGTGCGCAACCCTTGATCCACTTCATACAATGAAAAACTAAATTCTCTTTAAAATTGTATATGGATCAAATGGGAAAATTCAATTTTCTTTTTAGAATGAACAAAGCAAGAGTTATTAGTCTAAACATTTGCATGAACATAATTTTGGGGCATATACATAAGTAGGCCAAATTTGGAAAAATTCTATAGAACAGTTTAATTTTTATAGTATTTCAAACTTTAAACTCATTTTTCTCAATATGACTTTTCGGCGTATGGATCAACGAAGCATGCGACTGACTATGTGTCGTTATCTTCTAACGATTGAACAGAAGATACTGTTAGTATTCACGCCTCCTAAGAATGAATTAAAATCGTTTTGATGTAATTCATTACCATTAGTCAAAATGCCAGTTTTAGTCTTATTTCAGTGTATTAATTTTACTTATTTTCAATGTTCTTTAAGATTAAATAACCAAAATATAATACAACAAAAATATAATGTAGTTAACAAAAAATAATGTAAAACTACTATCAAAGTGTCACTCTCATTTGAAATTATTTGCATTATTATTACATTAAAAAGAGAAATCTGACATGTCTATTACAGTTAAAAACAGAAAAAAAATATAAAACACAACTAAAGTATAATAAAAAATTACAATTTTGAAATTGAAAAATTTAATATTTTCATTTAAATATTACAAAATCCTGGAATTGATATGTAAATGAAAATACAATTTGACAGAGCACTCTCTACTTACATAAAATATTTAACAAAATTGTATTAAAAAAATAAAAAAAAAAATTTTTAAATAAAAAACACCAATCAACACTAAAAGCAGATACCTGTATAATATTATTCTGTGTTCTATTGAAATAAAACGAAACAAATAAATAATTATATTTAGGATTAGGACACCTCTAAAAGAATTTTACTTTAAAGCAAATTTAATCTTTTATTCTACATTACAGGATAAAAACATTTTCAATTGCATACAAAAACTTTCATTTCTAAAAATTTTCTATTCAAAAGATTGAAACCTAATAATTTATTATTACCCAAACGAATGCAATATAATAAAAAATTAACAGAGAAATTTAATTTTAAATCGAATAAAAAAATTTAATGGACAAAAAGACAAAAAAATTATATTAAAAAATAATTTTAAAATAAAACAAAATAACGAGACAAAAACTTTAGAACTTTATTTGAAAAAGTTTTCTAAACATTCACCACACCATCAACTAGACTCAAATAAAAAAGGAAAAATAAATATTTTAAATTAAAAAATTCTAAATTGGAAACTAATAAAAAACGAAAATGAAAAATATCAAAAAAACATGATAAATAAATAAAAACTTTTGAATTGAAATGAGAAGAGAAATAAAGCTTAAATAAAGTCATATTAAAAAAATATTGAAGTGACTTACAAAAATAATAGAATTTAAAATGGTTTCAGTTTTCAATAAAGTCCTTTTTTTGTATGGTGACAAACTTCAAACCCAATAGCAGTACCTCAATTTTAAAGTTCTTTAGTAAATTAAATGATTTAATTTAAAATATCAGTAAAAAAAAAAATTCGATTAAAAATTAAAATTTTTTTAGTACCTTAATTATGTTTTTATCAGAAAATAGTTTGATTAGTTTTAGTTTAGGTCAGTCTAGATTACGTACGAAAATAACGTACGTGAAATCACCAAGTTAAAATTTCCTAGGGCTATATTTACTTTTCAATCTGATCAGTGTAGTAACTTGTTGAAAATGAAGTAGTTTCCAAAAATATCTTTGGTGGAAATCAACTTTATTTGGTGGTATTCTATTAGTTTTGTGATGTGTCGGATTGATAATATCTACTTTGGATCGACAATACTTATTTTATTCTGCTTCATTTTACAAACTAAATATTTTTATTTAATAATTTCTTCCTCTCCTTCGAATTTAATTCATGTAAAAAATATGCGGAAAATGTGAAAACCAATACAAGGAATTCACAGGTATGCTTTATCATATCTACTCCTTTACGAAAACTACCTCAAGCTTGTAAAAATATCTCAAATCAACACTGCAGTACTAAAAAACTGCATCTGTGAAAATAAGCACTGTACTTTCCTTGTTAGTTAAGAAAAGTTGCTTCGATTCCATTGCTAAATTTTTTAATATCCCAATATAGCCCAATATCATAAGACATCTGTATAGAATAAAACACAATCTGCTTAAAATTAATTTTTAATAGATATAGACGTGCCGAAACGGCCTAAAATAGATCAGATTGTAAAAAAAGAAATAATATTTGTATAAAGTTTCAAGTCAATCGATTAAGGCGCTTAGATAGAGCGATGAAATAACAAAACAAATCTTATTAGGCCGTACAACATACTTTTGGCTGTTCTAAGACCACAGAAGTCCATCACTAAAATTGGATCCAATTTCCTTGCAACAAATTTTTTTATAGATCGATGTGTCAGAATATGTTAATGGAAAGCTAATTGAACCTAATATTAAGAAATAAGTTTGATAAGAAAGCATGAAAAATTAAAAAAGTTTTATTTGACCGAAGCGGGCTACCAGAAGGGAAAGCAACATACGCATGCTTGCTTCTACATAACGAAGTATCATCCTGTAAAATTTTGCTGAAATTATTCCATATATTTGAGGGCGTTTCCGGAACAAACATCCGTTCTTATATTTATACTAGCAAAGTTACCCGACGTTGTTAGAGTCGAACACAAAATGTATAGAACTTACTAGAATAAAATTTGATTTACAGACCGAATTAAAAAAAAATTAGTTTATCAAAAATATTTAAATATGTATATTTTTATCACTACGATAAGTCAACAATAACACAACTTGAACTACACCATTCCTCTGGAAACACTATTTCGGGTTTTTCCTGATTGAGTATAAACAAAAACGTTCCTTACTGTTCCTACCCGGGATGTATATAATTGTCCATGACAGAAACAATCTTCTTTCAGTTGCACTGCAGACCAAAAAGTTTTAGGATTTGTTTAATGAACCGGAAATATTTAGCGTTTAAGCTCAAGCGATATTTTCAATGACCTTTTCCTTTTCCACCTTGTCCACAATCAGTTTGAATTTATGCTTCAATGAAGCATAAAAAAATAGAACTCTTCTAACACGTAGAAAAAACTCAGTTTCGATTTTGCCCGTGCATTAGAAAAAAACAAGAACAAATATACAAAAATCCAATTTACATAGCATCTGTGTTGAATAAAATAAAAATGTGTGTAGTAAAGAATAATTAAAATAAAATGAAAGTGTATTGACAAATCAGTTCATAACTTCTGAAACACTGATCACCGTGTAGCCTTTCGGATTTTTTTTTAAAGGTAATTAGATTTTCTTTAATTATTTAAAGAAAATATTTTATTGTAGGACTTTCGCTATTAGCAAGCCATACACACAAATACTTGCGCAAAAGTAATCGTGTACATTCCTAATGCGTGCACGATAGAACGTTTGTGGATGAGTAAACATATAGAGAAGATTATGTGCGCGTATTCTGTACTGAAAACTGTACAGTTTTATACCATACACGCCAAATTTTACGTTGTTTGAATTTTTAAATTATATATATTTTAAATAAATTAAAACGAAAACTACAGACATTTTACTTGCACTCATGATTAAAATAACCAGAAAACTGGTCGATTTGAATTTGGAGTGTTCAAATTTTACCACACGCAACGCGCCACTCCAAAGTTTGAATTACAATAACAATTTGTATGCATGAACTTAAGCTTTATAACGAACAGTATTCGCGCAGGCAAGAGGGTACAGTGTATGGGTAAACAACACGCCACGCAAGATTGCAGAAAAAACTCACACTTTCGCGTACAAGTTTGCGCGCGAGTAAGAATTTGTGGTGTATGGCCGGCTATTGAATTATAAACTTGAAAAGAAATAAAATACAAAAGTAAAAAATTTCATTTAATTTCTTAAAAAATTCATTGTTTTTTATTGTTTTTATGTGTAAACAAAATAAAATCAAATCTAAATACTACATAAGTACAAAACGATTGCAAATAATGTAGGTATATATTATCTATATTAAAAAAAAAAAGAATAAAAAAAATGTTAACTCTTCAACGCAACAAAACGCAACGCAAAAAAAAACGTATCTAAGTAAAAAAGTGAAAGATTATGCATGATCATAAAAAAATATATTGTTTGTTTTGGTGTGTCGCAAAACTATATCTATTTACGTTAAGATATTATGTTAGTAACATTGTATATCTATAAATATATATTTTGTGACAGACCAAAACAAAGTGATGTGACAAAAAAAAGAAATTATAAAAAAAATATTGAGAATTTTGTTTTAAATTTGTCAAACATAAGCACACAAATACACAATGACGTCATGAAAAAAAATAAGACCGGAGATTACACCCTCCCCTCAAATTTTTGGATTATTTTTTTGTTTTATTGTAAAAATTGCGGTTATATTTTAATGTGACTATAAACGACATCGATTGTATGCACTTATGAAGTTTATTACTTTCTTTCAAACAAATTGTTGACTATTGCTATAACAGAATTGTGACTACAAACGTTTTTGTCTATAAACGAATTAAAATACATCGATCTACTACGTTGAGAGTAATGGGATTTTATTGTGTTAAGTTATATTGAAATTAGTATTAATTTCGTCATAAAGTATTAGGTATTATACTTTAACTTCATTATAAAGTATATACAGGGTGGTCCGGTTTAGAGCAAGAAGTTTTTAAGGGGTGATTCCTTGGAGTATTTTAAGAAAAAAATTGTTCTAGAAGGGGGTCCATCTTTAAATTTACCTGGGCTCTAGATGGATAAAGAAAATCGGATTAGAAACATTATGTCTAAAGAATATCAATTACAGCTCAGAAGAAATTGAAACTAGAGCAAAATCTTCTTCGTAAAAAATCGTATAAAATCGAACCTGAAAGAACTGCTTCTGTGCAATTGCACAGCAGATTCCCTAGTATAGTATAGATTCACATACATGTACATTTGTTTGTAGTAATTTATTTGTTTTTATTTATTGAAATATTTTGTTTTTAGAACAAATATCTATATTTTACTTTTGCTTAAACTTTATAACGAGTATTATGAGTTATATGGCAGACCAGAACCAATCACAATTTTAAGAATAATGTTGAAAAAATAGAGTAGTTTTTTTAATAGGGTACCTGAATTATTGCTGTTGTGCTAGTGAAAAATCATTTTAAAAAAAAAAATTATCTACACTTACTACACTACACATTATTAAAGCTGGATTTTAAAAATTTATAATTTCAGATAATTTGAATTATTATATAATTACATTGAGTGTTGACGTTTATATTGATAACCTATAAAATATAATCTTTTCTATCACGTTTGAATATCGTAAACGATTTTTGGATGTCAATTAATCAATGTTTACATATCGTTCTAATATTTGATAAATGAAACATAAAATTTTATCTTTATTTTACCGATCGTATAATTAACTGCAATAGAATATAAGGATCATATTCGATAAAAATTTAACACGCGTTTAATTTTTAAATGATATTATCAAACATTTTTTCCTTAAATAAATGAAATTGAATTTCTAAGTAATTCTGAATTTTAACAAGAAGTTTTCTAATGGCAATCTGCAATAATAATCCATTACAAAACTTATGTGGAATATGAGTACACCCATGGTTAACAATCTTGGAAATAACAAAACAAAATGGGGGGAATCAAAGAAAAGTTTTCTCGGTTCCATCTTATGATCAATGTAACTTGCATATACTCGTAAAAGTCATGCTATTAAAAAATATTGAAATATAAAATGTCTTCTCCTGCTCTTTAATAATCAAATTAAAATATTTAATTCTTGAAATGGATTTTCAAAATAGACATTTTGTTTTTATTCCTTTTGAAAATGTTCCTATGAATTTTAGAATATTTAAATTTTTTTTATATATATTGAATAGAGAGTTAAAAACAAATTGCAAACATCAACCAAAACTCTTTGAGAATAAAAAATTTCTTTAAAATGAAAAACTGATTACTTTGAATTTGGTTTTGATTTTGTTTTTGTTTCTTTTTTTATGTTTTTGAATAGATTTAAAAAGAAAACATTGTTTACGCTTTCAAATCGTAAAGGATAATAAATTGAATTTTCAATTCATTATATTAAAAGTCGATATAACTTGTATAATAATTAAATTCAAAAATGTAGTTTTATATTGTATTTTTAAACTACAGGAGTGTGTTGTGTTCTAGCTTGTACCGGTGAAAATCAATTTCATTGTATGAGACGCAAAATGTTGTGAAAAACATGCTTTTTTTTAAAAAATCCTTCATTTAATCGAAAAATACTACAACTATAGATATTTAAGGTGAGATGTTGTCTTAATTCTAGAGTACTCGAAAAAATCCACAGCCAGAAAAATAACAATGGGTTAAAAAAAATTGAGTAATTTCTTGCTAAAATACAAGGCAATTAATTCTATTTAGCTCCTCTAGGATGACGAAATATAACGGATCGGAAGTTAACAGTAAGAAATGGATATCCCAAAGAAAGAATGAGGAAAATAATGTAGATGAAAGGTACATCGAAGTGGATTAAAAAATCTCTCAACTTTATTTCAACAAAATAATGATATAAAGAGGACTAAAATAATTTGTAGAGCATACTAAAAAAGTCATAAACAATCCACAATAAACCACTTTTGTACGCACTTAGCATTTTTCGTTAATCTAAACAGTTTTGTTTATTAAACATTTTTTTTTTTTTTAAATAAATATGCCCGATCAAAAAAAAAAATATATAATTTTAATATAATTTTAATTTGTTTTAATGAAATGTAATTTTAATATTTTAAAAATTAAAATATTATAAAAAAAAATAAGGAAAAAAAAATTTTTTTTTTAGAAATATTTGCCTTCAATTTAAGCGTACTAAAACTACAAAAATAAACTTTAGAATCGTAGCTTGATATAATGTTTTCATAGCAAGTTATGATTGTAATTACGGGAAAAGCAGATCAGCCGAAATTTTTACCAAATCTCTTAATTTCATCTCAAGACTTCCAAAAATTTCGGCTAATTTTCTTTTTCCATAATTACAATCATACTCTCTTTTGTTTACTATATTTTTTCTTTTTCTTACACGTAAACTACGTTACACGTAATTTTTATTATCATCTATTTCTGACAATGTATATCAAATTTGTATATGAATACATTGTTGTGTGCAAACAAATGAATACATACATGAGTTCTTACTCTTTTTATGGATATACTTTGGTTAAATGGTTATTGAAATGGGTATTTTGTTGAATTGAAGCAAATTGAAACAAACATATAAAGTCCAAGGCAAGTTAATTAAGGCAAATATAATAAAGATCAATTATAGGTACTATGCGTGTACGCCCAAACATTAATAAAAAAAAAATTCAAATTTTTTTTTTTCCAAACATACTTTTTGTTGTTCTTTTTTTTATTTACACAATCCAATGTTCTTTCAGTAAATTTTTTTATTTTCATTTATTTTTTACCCGAATTTTTATTTTATTCATATAAAAAAAAACTTTTTTAGGAAATAGGTAGGTAATCAATTTATGGACACCTACATATATGGTTATCATAATTATTTTGTTGGTTTTTGTTTTTGCTTTTGGCTAATGATGAATAATATAATGAAAAAATAAAAAGGATAAAATAAAAAAAAGAAGTATTATTTATTTTTATTTATTTTGTCTTGATTTATCAGCAAGATGAAATTGCGTCGTTGGTTCATAAAACAATACTAATGGGAGAACAGCAGAAAACAAGCAAACTAATTCATAAAATCAGAAAAATTTGAAAATAGGAATATTTATATATGCATACATACATAAAATGAATATTATATTAAGCTCTTATATCTATTTCTTTTTTGCATACGTTTTTTTTTTGCAACCGTATACGAGACCGATTGCATTGCATTGAATGGGCTAGAAATTTTTTTTTCCGTTTTTTTGTTAATTGTTATTTTTTTTATTTACACAAGAAATAAAAGGAAAGAAGTAAAAGGAAACCTCATTTTTATTTTAATTTTTTTTAATACACGTCTAACTAAAATTGAGATGGAATTTTTTTAATTTTTTCTGTTTGGGTGAGTGCAACATAATTTTTAAACTATTCCAATTTGGTCAGTTTTACAATTTGATTTGTTTTTCTTTTTTTGTAAACTGTATATGATGAAAAAACAAATGAAAATAGAAATATATATATATCTATCCATAGAAGTGCATGTGTGTGTAATAATATAATAATTGATAATAAATGATATAGGCATTGATAGGTACACCAAAAATATGAATTAAAAAAAAAAGTTTTTACCTACACATACCTACATCAATACTATTAAATATTATATTACATAATTATAATTAAGCCAATTATATGTATGTAGGTATATAATATAATATGATTAATATGATATTTCATATATCATCCATTGAACCAATCTTCTGGCCTGGAATGTAAAACAAAAATGAAATACGTACTTATTTGAATGGATGAGTTCAAATATTTTTTGTTTTTTTTCTTTCAAAACAGACTTTTTATTGATTATATATTAATACTAGGGGCCCCTGTTGAGTAATTATATTTCAAGTTGAAGTCAAATTTAAAGTTTTAAAAAAAAAACAGTAATTTACGTACTGACATAGACTTCGCACGATATAGCAGAAATCACTCGTGTTTAATAAAAAGTTTTGTGGTTAGTAAGTTTTATTTTTTATTTAGGACACATAAATACACGTCTCTCATATACTGCTTCGTTTCCGATATATTCCCTATAGTAAGTGGCATTTAGTGTATAAAATTACTAAAAATAAAAAATTTTGTCATTAAAGAGGTATGTATGTGGGATTGGTAAAAATTAAATTTGAATGTTTAAATAAAAATACAAAATATTTTTATTAATTATTAAAGAAATTGATTTTAATTATTTAAGATAAATTAAAATTATAAATTCATTAAATTAATATTCACAAATTAATATAAATTCCAAAACATAGAAAAACTAATTACTTTATTCTACGTCCACGTTTACTCTAAGAGTGATTTTTACAATTCTGTTTTAAAATATTTTAGCCAAATGGCTTTGAGTGAATCTAAATAATTATGAAAGAATGATTGAAATTGAAATAACAAATTACAAAATTAACTGTTTCTTTCTCATTTTCGAAAATCAATTATACCGAGTGTTTCAATAAATTTTTTTATTTTTTCAAACTCTACATGTATATATATACCTACATAATACATAATTTTAATAAAAACTATATTATTACTACAGATATCCAAAATTTAGAGACAGTTACTTAAAAAGATAAAAAGGAAGAATTCAAGTGATTTGTTTTTTTGTTGTTTTTATATTTGTTATTTTAGATGAATTTGTTTTTTTTTTTTGACATATGTACATAGATTCATTTGCAAGTAAATATATAAATTATAATAACTGATTTGTTTGCTTTTGTTTATTATTTTAATAAGGTTTCACATATGCATAATGTATTTGCTGAATAATAAAATCTTATGAGTACAAAATTTTCAACTGTGTGCGCATTTTTGTTTTATATACAATCTTATATATTGGAGAATCGAAATAAAATAAAAAGGTGTCTACTGCGCAGGTCCTTAAATGCTTGTCAATTATAATTATAGATAGCTACAAGCGCATATTATTATTTTCTCGGAGAAATCATCAAAATAAAAATTACAAATAAAAAAGGAAAGAAAATTATTGAAAATAAAAAAAAGAAAACACAAATTTTTTGCAAATACATATTGCGAATTAGTACTTTTTCGTTAGTTTTTGTGGTACAGTTTTAACAAAAACTAAAAATAAAATAAACATCAAAAATTCAAAAATCATATTTAAATAAAATATGGCTAATTTATATAATGTTCGATGTTACCAAGTACAGAATCAAACTCTTACAGTAATACTGTCTTGAATCACTGAATTATTGTGCTGTCATTTGTCAACATAAATATACAACACCGTCTAAATAAATAGTTATTTAAGTTGAGCACTTACATAAAGAGAGCGAGTGCTACCAATGTGAATTTTTTTTGTATATAAAATTGAAGGGTAACTAAGTTATTTCAAATAAACGTAGGAATGTAGGATTAAATAAAACAGTGAATAGTTTTTTCAAAATTCACAAAATTGTCAAAATGTCTATATGTATCAAATTTAAATATGTAGCAATTATTTATGAAAATAAATAATTTTTTTTTGCTACACTTTAATATACAAAAATATTTGCTAAAAATAAATTTTTTAAATTATCAAGATTACAGAATAGAAAATTCCAAACGTTGATGAACTGAATAACGGATAAAAAAATTGGAATGATAACATTTACGCGCGCATGTGAAGATGCAATTGCAATTGATAGCTTTTGCAAAAGATTTTGTTCACACATGTGAACACATCCAATTACCGCATAATTATCCAATAAAAAATAATAATAATAATTATTTACATATATAAAAGACCAGAGAACCATTTTTATGTTTGTAAACAACGCTTTTTGACATTTTAAATTTTAAAAAAATTAAAAAAAAAAATATTTTTTTTTTCAATTATTTTTATATGATTTTTTGATTTTTAAATTTTTAAATTCTTTCCTTTCAATTAAATTGTGAAAAAAAAGAAAAATGGATAAAAAATAAAATGGATGGAAAATAAATTATTAATTTGTTTTAAATTATAACAAAAAAGTGTTTCTAGAAAAAAAATTTCTTAAGGCCACTGAGTGGTTATGATCGAAAAAAAGGTCGGTATCTTTTTACTCGAGATCCGTTTTTAAAGGGGCTGACTTACTAGTAATAATATATTATTTTAAAATTTTTAAATGAAATTTAAAAGAGTTCATATTAAAAAATTCATATTCCATCCTGTTTTTGTTTTAATAAAATTATTAAAAAAATGCAATTCCAAGATGCTGCATCAGCAAAATTTAGAAATTAAGAATTTTATAAAGTACAAAACAAAAACGTCATTATAAAATTCATTATTATTTCACATACTCACAAGAGAGGTCCGTCAAATAAATAATTTATTTTGAATTAGCGTAACCGGGTTTGAAACTTACCTGAAACAAAAAGAGAAATTTAAAATTAGTAAAATGTAAATATAAAATTAATAAAATACAACTTAAAATTAATAAAGCATAATAAAGAGTTTTTATTTATTATATTGTTTTTTTTTCTTCGCGATCAAACAGAGATCAAAACTGAGAATGTGCTCGAAAAGCACTTAAAGCGTAGGAGGTAAGAAATAAACTTCAATTTTCTATTACATACTAGTTAATCCTCTGTGCAATTGCACAGAAGTTATTATTATTCAAGAGGAGTAAGGAGAAAAAAAAAACGTACATATATATACATACATGAATATAGCTTTTATTTTTCGAAGTGATATAAATAAAGTCATTTAAATTAAAAATACAATATACTTATGTGATGTATTCATAAGGTCTAGTGTGGACAAGCACAATAAAAGAGAAAAAGAAGAACAATTGAATTTCTACAAAATAGCTGATATGATACTCATACATGATAAATTCAAATTATCTTTCCTTTTTGTTGATGAATAGAAAGGATATAAAGTTATTTAAATTTATATTCTATACACAAAAATAATGTATTTTCAATGTCGTTTTTGTAATAATGCAATAAAATATATAAAATCGTATACAAAAAGGACCGCCACCACTATACAATTAAATCAGATATCGTTTTTCATTTTATTCTTTGAATATAAACCTTCTCGATAAAAAAAAGATTTGAATTTATTTTTGTCACAATAGCTACATGCAAAACTAGTTACCTAACTAATCAATTAGAATTAAAATTTTAAATTTAGAAAATATGTTATTAGATTCAATTGACATTTTATTGAATTTCATTGAATTCACGTTTGTATTGAAACTATTTTTTGTTTAAAGATTCAATGAAGAACATAGAAATTAGAATCATGTAATTCAATTTATCTACAGGTGTACTTGTAGGATTAACACTGAATTGAGTTTTTGTATCACCACAATATCCAACTATTTTCTAATTCAGTATATTAATACGAAGAAAGAAATTATTGCAGCTTTAGGTGGTATTAGAAAATAAAAGAGAAAAACTATTTTTTCGCAACATCAAAAGGACTTTAAAGTAATTTAAAAAACAAAAAACAATGTTTTAAGGTTTTATACTGATATAAAAAAGTATCCGTGATTTAGATTGAAAAAAATTGTCATTTAAAGTGGTAATCCACCAATATAATTTTCAATGTTGGAAATAAAATATTGATCCTTTATATGTTTGTCATCGAGAGATTTTAATTGAAACTGAAGTATTTATATTAAATTTTGTATTCCACAATAATTTCAATATTATGTTTTATTTGCAAAAAAAAAATTTTCGGCCTAACTATCCACTTCTATATGTTAATAATTTGTTTTAACAAGTCTTGATCTATCAGCTTAAGTTAAAGTTTTTAACCAAGTGCATGCTCTAACGAACAAATAGAAGGTCTTACAATAATTGTCGCTACGGCTTAAAACTGCAATCCTGCAATCCAACGGTGCGATATGAGTGGGTTCAATTAATATATTCAAATAAATTCATGTCTTCTATACTAAACGATACGTTTCGCGAACCATACAAAATAAAATATCAGACCAATCATTTTTAATTTGTGAAGATTTAACGGTTTAAACTATCTATACTTTCTAAGTGGAATGTGGAAACAAAAAGTTATTTACAGTTAAAATTATAAAATTGTAATAAAAAGTAAGATTAAAAATATTGATAAGATTACCATCAAATTATTGATATTACAATGCAGTAAAGGAGGGCAAAGTTATCCAACATATACGTAATTTCGAAAAGCCCATTATAAACTCTGACTTCCTCTGTTTTTATATCAAAGCAAACCCAATTTTTGAAACCTACATTACAAAAATATTATTTTGTGTTAACACTGTTTCCAGAGCGTCTATTTGGTGCAGTAATAAACATTCATTTTTTTAGTAAATCAATACATCACAAGTAAACCATATTTAAATCTCCATAAACTCGTTGAACAATAATTATCATGTATTTTTTCCACAACTCATAAATTAATTTAGGAAATTATAGTTGGCAGAATTTAGGTACTTCTACTTGTTTCATAATTTACAATCCCTCTACGAAACTATTATTCCAAGTACATACTTGTGTAATTAATTAAAATTCCGTCCCATACCGCCCCAATGAAATCCGTTTACAAAATGAAGCAGAAAAATTAATTAAAAGCAAATTTTGAAATATACGAAATAGTTTCCAATATACATTCTGATTTAAATTAAAAATAAAATCTAATTTTAGTAATAGAAATCACTTAAGGTGTACCACCTACAATGCACGTCTTGTGTTGTGTTGTAAAAGTTTTGTGAGAAAACTGCAAAAACACAAATAATTATTATAGTTTGTTTTTCTTTTTTTTTTAGTTTTAAAAGGAAAACTTTTTAATAAAACTTTCGGTATTTGAAATCTAATTGATTATATCCCAAAGGTGTACTTGATTTAATAAATTAATTTTAAAAAACATTTTTAAGTGCAAAATAGAATTAATTATGAAAATACGTTAGTAAGTAAGTGTGTGATATCATATTTTTTACAATTTTAAAGATTTATTTTTTTTTCTGTCAGGATTTTTATTGATTCACATACCTAGATTTAAGTAAATAAATAATAATGATATAGAAAGATAATCGTATTCAGAATTGTGATAAGTTCAGATTCTGGGTAGAGAATTTTTTTTATACGTAACTCCAAATCAAATGCAATTATTTTAACATAGCGTCGGCTTAATGTTAGTTTGCTCAAAATGAAAAACAAATGCTTGTAAAGCTGAACGTGCCATTGATAGGAGCAATATACATAATACACATGGTATTTTATGCTACGATATAGAGAGAGTTGTAAACTTAGCGGAAGGAAATGTTCAGGAACTTTTTATTATAAAAGTGAACTCAACATTTTTGATTTAACTAGAAAATTACCTACTGCGCTATATGGTCGGAAGTTCATAGGGGTCGCTCCGGTAATGGTATCGCTATCCCTTTAGTTAAAATTGTAAATCAGTTAGTAGAGGATTTCCTGGAACTTAAAATAATAACATTTTGGACTGACTCGTGTGTCCTCAAACAAAAGTAAAATCAATAGGACAGCATAACGTTAGATTCAATATCATTGTTTTCATAAATCCCAACCTGCAGTCAATCTGCATATTCTGAATTTATGAACACACTTGTCAGATTTTCTGAATGCTGTTCATAAATGCAGACTCAAAGTCTACTGGGCGTCAACTTGGCAAAATAAATTTTTAGTATGTATAAAATTTTTTGAAGTAGTTTTCTTTGTTGTTTTGAGTATTTTCGTTTTTGTTTTGTTATTTAAAAAAAAATTTTATTTTCAAAATGTCAGTATTAATGAACAGAAACTTTGCAGAATTGTCAAGTAAATGTAGAATTTAGGTAGAATTTGTATTCATTATTGCGAAGTACGCCAACTGGTGGCAAACTTGTTGTCAGTTTGCAGCATTTATGAATACACCCGATCTCAAAAGTTTTCTGAGCCTCGCCACTCTAACATTCAACAATTTAGGATGGCGTTCATTCTGCAATGGTCCGGTTTTTCAAAATAAAGAAAACAGTCCTTTACACCTTATGAAACTAGTTACATTTAATACTAGAAATATACAACTTAGAATTCTGTACATGATAAAAACTGATTTAAAAAATTATCGTGTTTACAACAAAATTGAATTACGCTCAAGTTTAATTTTTTAAGACAAAATCTATTTTATATGAAAAAGGTCCGGGGGATTTGTACTTGGGGAATTTGTATTTGGGGATTTTTTTTTGGGTTTTGTGTTTGAGTTTCTGTTTTTGTGGATTCAGACCCCAACCCATTTAAAGGCTATGAACGCTGATTTTGTTTATAAAAATTTTATTATATTAAAATATACCTACCTACCTATTGTTAATTTTATTTTAAGCTTTTATTCAATTGTAGAAAGATGTGACAATTTGCACAAATTTTGAACATGTGGCAAACAATTTTTTTTTTCACGTCATCGAACAAATCGATTCAAAAATTTCAGCGAACAAATCGATTCAAAAAAGTGGATATGGAACAAACTAAAAATTTTTACTTTTCTTAAATTTTAACAGAACTGTTTTTGTTATATTATGTTTTTTTTTAGATATTATAATGGAAATTCAATCTAAGAAATGAGAACTAAATATTCTATAGCTTTAAACGTTGGGTTTTTTTCTATTACATTTTAAACTTCAACTTCAATTTTCTCTAAAATTACGTTTTGGCATATGCAACAAACTAGCAATAAGCCAACGATAGGCATGATGATGAGCTAAAACAACATATAAATTAAGTAATACTTAGTATACACGCTACAGGACAATAAGGCACACTTTCATATTATTTACTAACCAATTTACTTTTCTTCATTTCGATATGAGTCCTTCAATATTTGCTTTCATAATGTTTTACTTCATTCAAATTAGTTATTAATTTTTATTTATAGATTTAAGTTCATTAATTCATTTAACACTCATGATACATAGGGCTGGGTAGGTATAAGTATAAAGTATTGTCGACTGGTTAACACAGTATCAAATTTTGATCAGTGTCGTATATTGGATCCGCTTCCAATTGTAACTTTTCTTTTTTAAAGTTTTTATTAGTTTGATCAATTTAATTTTTAATGATCTATTATCATAGTTTAATGTTATAACTTGTTTTGATATTTCATCTCATTTATAACATTTCTTCATTTGCTCAACTGTCCTTCTTCCGTTAATTTCAATTTTTCTAGAGTTATACCAAATTTCATCTGACTGTCTTTATTCTATTTTATCTTTTGGTCTCATATTGTATGTACCTACATGGTATTCTATTTTGTGATCCAATCCTCAATACCACTCTGCTCCGTCATGGTATTTGTTGTTTTTTCAATAAGCCTAAATAGCCTTTAAATAAGAGAAGGCAATTACGGCCTTGTATTTATTTTCCATTATTAACATTCTATTAATGGGCTCAAATCTTCCATAATTTGTTCTATGATGACCCAGGAGAAATAATGTTACCTTTAAAAATTTCAACAACAAAGGTTACATCAGCAATTTCCCTATTTTTGAATGATTTCGATTTTTCGTGTAGGAGACCATCCCTGGCTAACATACTCCACGTTAGATCGAATTAATGTTGTGTGCAGAGCTTTTAAAATATAGGAATCAGAAAATTTATTAGACCAACACTTTATAAACTCTAGCAAGGAATTTGATTTATTTATGATGCAGTTGAAGTGTAATTTAAACGTTAACTTATCGTCGAAGTCCTAAATCTTTAATGGAATTAACTCTTAACAATAATTCAGCATTAAGTGAATAATTGTAAAACATTGGTTGGGAACGACGTGTATAGCACATTAAATCACACTTTTTAATATTAAGTAGTAAATTGATATTGTTAGACCAAAGATAGAAATTGTTTAGATCAGTTTGGAGTAGTATTGAGTCATCAATGGACTTTATTTTTTTTAAAGTTTTTATATTATCTGCATAAATTTGTAGTTCACACTTATTAATCACAGATGTGAGAAATAGTATTTTTTACAATTTTGGGAGCATTGACGCAATATGTAAGGCAAATGGGAAGATGATAAGGATTAATTGGAATCGGGAATGGTTCTTATTCATGCATTATCCAGATAATATTAGGAAGATTAAAATCACCACAAACAATTACTTCATCCGAAGGACTGAGTTTAGAAGATACAAAATCTATAGCCTTAATGTATGCATTATACACTTCTATGTCAGGGAGGAATATAGCAATTTTAACGTAAATATTTTTATTATTAAATTGAATTTTAACACGGATAATTTCAGGCGAGTTGAAATTAGGAAAATTTATGGAATTTGTATTGGCAGTAAATATGGAATTGCAATCCTATGGAATTGCGTATTATATTAGTAATCTTTGTTTATTTCCAATATAAGCTTCTGTGTTGATGAACAAGCAATAGAATCCTTTGTAAAATCCAGGTCTTGAATATATCGGTTGTGAAATTCCATTTATTGCGCATTTAATTAATGCATTATGTAACATTTATAAAGCATAATAATCTACTAATTTAATGCATAAATACCTCACTAAAATAAATAATAAATTTTAATTCAAATCAAATAATTAAAAAAAAAAACAACAATAAAAACATGAGAGAATTCAATACCTTTATCAGGTCCTTCATTATTTTTATTAAATTTAAAAAATAGAAATCAACATCATTCCGACATGGGGAATATTTCGCCATGACCTTTTCTAAATTAATAGTACTTAATATTAACCATTTTACAATAATATAAAAATGGTTTAACGTTAAAAAACCAAAACCGCAAATTTTCCACATATTATTTTTCATTAAACATTTTTTTTTTTAAATTTTACATAATTACACAAATTTTTTTTACCTTTACTAAACCTATCTACATAATGAGATATCCTTTATATCCTAAACTATGATAGATACTAATATAATAATATTATATATATGTGATTATCTAACTGAAAGTAATTATCTGTATAATGAGCTCCTCTATATTATTAAAAATAGTGGAAAAAAAAAATTTATAAAACGTCAGAAGGGATCTGATTGCCTCCTAAAACTTATTCAAGTTGAATAGGTAGTTATGTATTTTATTTTACATTTTACTAATTACCATCATTAAAAATTAAAAGTTACTTTCGCTGGCAAGAGCGAAAAACAAAATCAGATATTGTTTTTATGTCCAATTACAATTTTTTTGCTCATCACTTCAATAAAATGAAAAAAAAAAATTTAACGGTTTTTATTTTCCGTGTAGTCCAAAAGAAAAAAGAAAATCACTTCTAATTAAATAATACAAGTCAGTATACTTGGTCTTTATAATAATTATTACTACCTTTATTTTTGCCTTCAACATTAACCAATATCTCTTATTTTCTTTCATCATCAGCAGTTTGGGGTGGTTTATAGAATTATGTTCATAATCAACCGCTGGTACTCAGTTGAGCAGTCGATATGGCTTTTCAATTTAATTACTAGCAAGACCTTCACGAATTTTGGATATTCACTGAATGGAACTAATAATTTTCTTCAATACTAGACTACTTTTAACTGATATGAACTAGACTAATTCTATTTCATAAATCGAATTCCAAATTTTTTTTTTCTGTTATTATTTTTGAGCATTATTCTAGGGGACTTTTTACATGTCAATCCTCTCCAAAGTAATGGAGATTATTATCAACAAAAGGCTAATGAAGTATCTTGAATGCAAAGGTATCATTGGTGATAGGCAATATGGTTTTAGATCACAACGGTCCACCGGCGATCTAATAACTGCCTTAGCGAGAAGCTCAGCATTAGCATTCACAACTCTGGCAAATCTGCTGTTGTAGCCCTGGATATTTCAAAAGCCTTTGATCGAGTCTGGCATTGCGCTCTTTTATGCAAGTGCCAAGCTATAGGCCTGGATTCTGTTTTCATGAAATGGATTTGAAATTTCCTCTCGAATCGTTCGATTCGTGTCTTAGTTCACGGATTCATATCCGACAAAAATCATATTAACGCTGGTGTTCTTCAAGAATCAGTTCTCTCTCCTACTCTCTTTTTGATATTTATCAACGATCTTCTCCAATCAACTTTCAATCCCATCCATAGTTTTGAAGACGACAGCACTCTAATAGCATCCTTCGATTTTTTTCAAAAATCACATGCTACAATACCAGTTACTGATACTAAATGTAACATGATGGTCAGCACGCTCAAACATGACTTAGCCATTATTTTCAACTGGGGAATAGAGTTGAGTTCAACACCTCCAAAACTCAAACCTATCTAGTCTCGCGAAAAACTAATCTATTTAACCCCACCCTATTATTCTGGGGTGTGCGTATTCAGCGAACTGAACACTTGAATATCCTGGGCATGAAGCTCAACAATAAAATAATATTGAAAGACCATATCTTTGACATTGCTAAAAATGCCGCGAGATGTTTGGGTTTTTTGAGTCGCTGCAAAACGTATTTTTCTCCCCAGGACATACTAAATATCTATAAATCATACATACGACCCAAGTTGAAATACAATTCACGTATATGGACCGGTGCATCACGAACCGCGCTAAATTTTCTTGGCAAAGTTCAAAAGCGTGCCATTCGTCTGATTGACAACCCTAATGTGACATCTTCTTTTGTACCACTTGAAAATCGTCGTGTTGTTGGCGCACTTTTTCTATTTCATAGATATCTCGTAGGTTTAGGCACTTGTTCAGACGAAATTAAAACCCTAATGCCACCTCTCAAATATTTTCGCCGAGGAACAAGAGAGGCATCAAGTGTCCATTCCTACTGAGTGCAAATTCTAAGGTGGCTCAATACAGGCCATGGGCTTTCGTTTGTATTCAAATTTTCCCGAATGCGGAACCATATTCCAACAAACGTGTTTTCCCAATACAAAAATATACCTAAGTACAATCTACAAAATTCAAGAGTAATATTAATAAATTTATTCAAAATGTCCCTACTGATCAAAGGGGAATTTTTCTTTCGCCAATCCTCAATTAGTTCAAGCTTTGCATTCGTGTATAAAGGTATCGTTTGAAACCTAGTATTTGGCTTAACTTAACAAAAACAAAATTTAAATTTTATGTTTACAGTGGTAGACATACAGTGGTAAAATCGTGGTAAAATCGAAAACAAAAATTTTACGTATTTATTTCAATGATCGCTATGTAACAGACGCCTGAATGAGTTTTATCAACAAGCCAGAAATTTGGTAAATAAATACTCGAAAAAATATTGTCGTTAAAATATCTAGCAAAAACTTGCAGTATCATACTTAATTAATTACACAACTAGGTAATTCTATCTAAATTACTGTTACGAACATAAAAAAACGGTCTCACTTAAAATATAATCGAATTTGATTTGAACAGAAGTCAAATTCATTCAAAATCGTTCTTCAAATTCATCGAAAGATCAGGTATAATACAGACCAGAACTAGCTATTCTCTTTTAAAATTGAATCTACAGAACATAAGCTCCAATCAGTATAAATACTGGAATAAAAACAGATTCAGTTTACAGCTATCGAAACACTTTTTCCTGTTTAACTCGTAAGTCTACAACATAACACTATAAATACCAAAAATTTATTTATAATTAATAAAATGTTTCTGATTTCCAAACAAAACGACACCCCAAATTTGTAAGTAACTAATTATTATATTTAGTAGGTGGTCGTTGATGAAGTTTCTGATTTTAAGTTGAAATCATCTCACTTACTTAATTCTGGTATACTTATTTTACGTTAATAAAATTCAATTGAAAAATCAAAATAATAAAAACAAAAAATCAGAGAAGAAGAAAATTAAAACCAAAAGTTTTTAAGAGGAGAATCTAAATCATTAGAAATGTCAGAGCATTGAATGACCTAGATTTATTAAAGTATACACCTATATACACCTATAGGTTTACGTACATGAAAAATTGCAGAAAATAAAATATGTTTTCTTTTCTTGTTATAATTTTTGTTTTTCGTTATTTTTTTTTTTCTGAAGGAAACATTTTTTCTCTATAATTCCAACTAGCAATCTGGAATCTACTCTGTTATACCTAATATTGAGTATAATTTTTATTTTTTATTTTCCTGTTTTTTTTTAATTCAAAATTTTTTTTTGTTTTATTTTTTGTTTGTTTTTTTTCGTCCATTTCATATTATTATAGGTTAGGAGATTCATACCAGATGCTGTTTATTTTCTTTGGATCATTGAATAACTACCAAGTAGAGTAAGTTAAAAGTTCAAAGTACCAACTGTTTTAATACTGTTATTTTGCTATAGTATGAGTGTTTTTGTTTTCAAGTTTTTAACTCAATTTATAATTAGAATTCAGTTCCAAATAATAAAAAAATGAATGATGGTGAAAATATCTACTAAGGAAAATAATTTACACTGAAGGTAAAAAAACTGAAGTGTATGGATGGGTGTGGTAAGAGAGATTTGAATGATAATTTGAGAAAAAAATATTATAAACTATTGCATAACATTTTGTCTACTTGACTATAATTTCCAACAGTCTTGATTAAAAATTTTTCCACTGTAGAATATGGGGTAGATCGTATTAAAAAACATTGAATTTGATACTAAAACTATTTTGTCAAAAGAAAAGCAGTGATTCTTTGCAGTGAAATGTTCAATGCTCTGAAGTGGCTTGCGTTTTCAATAAATATGTTGAAATTTTTTGATTCGAATTTAAGGTAATATCCAGAAAGAGCTTGTAGATGAGTCCTGCTAAAACAATAAAAATTATATCGCTTACTTATTTATAAGTATATAGTATGGCCATTTAAATTTTCATATTTTATTTCCCAATTAAACATTACAATCTGTAGGAGACATTCAGTAGTTTACATGACCTTTTTTTATGCAGGTAAATTGCACTGGCTAACGGATGAGATAACCCAGTGGTCTCAACAAGTAAAAATGCATTATACTCCATTGTATTTTTTTGCCCCGATTTGATTGTTCCTATTGTCTACTGGGTAGCTGCAGGATGCTAGGACGCTTAAGGCGACTTACGTCACTTGCAGCACACAAGCTGCTTACCTGTCTGTTTGGATTGGCAGCTAAACTTATACGGTTTCTTTCCGCTTAATATACTAATCTCCTCCTTATTGGTTCTCATCAGCAAATCACGATCTATGACATCATTATTGACAAACCAAGGCGCGTCAACTATCAATCTTAATAGCTTTCACTGGAAACGCTGTATTATTGCAATATTTGAGTTGAGTGACATTTAAATTTAATAAGATTTTATTGTACTTATGGCTAAAATTTGTTAAGTGATTGTATTCCACGTTGGATTTCTTAGAAAAAGGTTAAGAGAGGAGTGAGCATTGATCGTGGTATTTAATTTTAACCTTATTTTTTTTACTACCGGCATCACTCCATTTCGGAGCATAGGGCTTCTGAAAGCTCTTCCATCTGATTCTGTTCTGCGTTAGGTATTTAATTTCACTCTATGTTCTATTGTTATCTCTGTTTCTTATCTATGTTTCTTTTCTAATTCCTGCTTTGCTATATTATTCGTAGGCGTAACCTATCAATCTCCATCTTCTAAAGGTGTAGCCTATCAATCTCCATCTTCACGGCTTTATATGAGTGCTTATTGATTCTTCTCTGAGCATTTCCCAGAGTTCATTACCAAATTATTATCTTCTATACTTATACAAAGAAAATATTGTTTGATTGTTTGTTTGTCTGTACACGACCACAGTTTTAGATCTATAGTGCCGAAATTTTGTACTGAGGATTCAAAAATACAAATATAATGCGATACTTTAAAAACATATCAAATGACAGGTTTGGGTTGCTGCCAACTCAACTCCTATAAGAATAATTCAAAAAGCAAACATTTCTTCTTCATCTTATCTCCCTCAATAATGCTTCTACGACATTTTAATCAGCTAAAGCTGTACAATGGTAATAGATTAATAACATAATTTTGGAAAGGGATCTGTTTCCTATATCACCGTACAGTGACAGATTAATAATAAAAGCATTACATTTTCATGCTGTTGAATTACAAATCCCAACAAATTTAAGCTTCAGAATTTGATTTGAATATGCTTTCTAATATCTGTTATGCGAATTCCAGAATATTTTTCAGAAACCATTGCTTGTACGGTTAAAATAAAACTAATGAAGTAAATTTTATAAATTTCGTGTTCAACCCAGACAACTTCGTGTACGTATTTGCAATTATATCCTATATATATTCATGTCTTTTGTTTCAACCTTCCCATTCCAATTTGTAAAATACTTTTTTTCTTTTTCATCCTGTCTTATTCCAATCAATTGATAAAAATATTATTTTCTGTATATTTCATTTCTTATATTAGAAATTTAAAAATCTGTGCAGGACAATTACAATCATATTCCAATAAATAAACAAACAAGTATTTCGATTTGGACAATATAGTTGGGGTTATGCGGATGATGATATTTGTACTATATACAGTCTTATATACTAATCGGTATGATAAGGCTTGCGCATTCGGTTTGTTTATCAAATAAAAATATATATATATTTTTTTAATTGTATGAAGAGTGCCCGATTGCATACAGTCTAGTATAAAGAGATATTATATGATAGTTAATCTAATATTTCAAAATAAATATTTAACATTTTTATTCTTTTGTTTAATTTTACTATGCGCAAACTTTTTCTATACCTTCTGTAGCGGTCTATTAATTTAGTGTTGTATAAGAATAGTTATAGTGGTTACTACAATAATAGTTTTAACTTCCGCAATAAAAAAATACTAAATCTAATCAATAGTAGGGAGTTGAATAGAAAAATACGTGTGTAAATACACACATATTATATACATAGAATAATGTACGAGTACAGAATTGTGTTCAATATGAGTTCACAGAAATGAAAATGCAATGATTTCAGATTTTATAAAAGAAAATCATTTTTTTTTTTTTACAATTTGTATTTTGTCTTGCAACTGGGGTCTTTTCGAATTCAATTTCTATTGTATATTAGGTACCTATATTATGTTTGTGTTAATGAAATATGTATTATAAATATAAGTACATGAAAACAATAATACAGATTGTGTTTATTTTTTTGTTTTTAACTGTTTTTCTTGTTTTTTTTTTTTTAGTAAAATAATATTATTGCTGAATAATATCCTTCATCGTTTATCACCATTACTGCAGAGAATCACTATTTATTTTTTTTTTATATGTTTTCGGTTTTTATTTTCTAAGTTTTTTTTTGTTTTTGCTCAAATTGGTTGAATCTGGTGTTGTGAACATGTTATTGATATAGAATAATGGATTTTCTTTGTTTTTATTGTGCAGTGGTACTTGAGTTTTATAAGGTGGAGGGTGTAAAACACTATTATAAATTTTTTTTTGTAACTTCAGAGTAATTTTTTATATTTTAGCTGTGAAGAAAATTACTGATTTCCATTATGAAATTTACCTTCGATTTTTTAAGATGGATTTTCATTGAGCAGTATTTAAAATCTTAAAAATTTTATTGGCTCTAAAAAAGGAGATACCTCCGTCAAAACCATCTGTTGAAATAAATTATTTTATTTGTATGTACATTTACTCAAAAAATTGTTAAAAAAGTGTTGCCGGTATTAAGAAATTATCCCCGATATTTTAAAAATATACTTTATCAAAGTATAATATCCCAAATTTTTTGAAAATATCCCCGGTAAATGATATTTTCTGTTTTTGTCGTACGCATTGAGCTTTCATATAAAATAATGTCATTTCATGTTATCTCCCTTTTTAGAGCCGATCAAATTTTTAAGATTTTAAATATTGGTCAATTGAAAATCCAGCTATAATGTCATAGGGAATTCAATAACAGAAGTTAGGAAATATACTGGCTAAGGAAGTTAATGATATATATATATATATTTATATATATTACTTGATAATTATATATTTCCCTAGTTTATTTCAATATTGAGTATGCTAGTACAGTGCCGTCGTCATACTACCATCATCATCATATATTGGTTTTCAGCTAACGGTGAGCCATTACCAGGTTTATAATTCTCTTCTATTGAGCTTTATCTTGTGTAACTGTCCTTCATCCGTTAACACCAATCTTTCCACACTTGTCGTCGATTTTGTCCAGCTATCTTGATCCTGGTCTACCTGTTGCTCTATAATGTTGTACCTAGTGTGTCTAATATTCTTTTAGGAATCCATTGATCATTCATCGTCGCTACATATCCCACCTATTTTAATATTTGTTGTTTAATAGTTTTTACAATATTGTGTCCATCAATTATTGCATCTACCTTCTCGTTTGATCTTATTTTTTGCTACTCACCGTTGTTTATTATTTTCGGACCCAATATTTTACATATTCGAATACTTTTAATTTATTTTCTAATATATTTTAATAATTTTCTTTGTCCAGGCTTCGCCGGTAAAGGTTAAGGCCGGTTGTAAACACTTTTATATATTTAAGTGCCTTAATAAATAATAAAAATGACATGCATTTGACAATTAAAATAGAATTCAAGCAGCACAAAAATACTGCTACGCATTCAAAGACATATTCAAGTCTAAAATTTTGAACAGGACAATTAATTTAAGATTATTTATTAAGACCTTTATTTATAAAAGTGTTTACTCCTTTAAATTGGTTAAATCGAATTGATTCACATAATGTTCCTGATATATGCTTTACGTAATATACACTGGGTCGCCCCTGTTATTCTACCTTCTTAAAGAGATCGCTTAAAGCTACGTAGTTGAATCTCCTTGGAATCTATTGGATAAATTTCACATATCAAATTCATATTTCAGGTTATTAAAGACGAAATCTGTTCACAGTACATTAAAATTATGATGAACGGCCATTCTATTACTAGTACATGGCTTCGTTCCAAGTACATTTTTAATACGGTTTCTCATCATATAAATTACGGGAAGATGGACCAATTAATAGAATGTTGATGTTAATAGCAAATGTAAGAGGTAAATAGATCTTTTAGCAATTAGGAACAGTTTTCTGAAATTTTGTCAATTATTAATTTAGATACTTCATTTAGATTAAGAATTAGCCTGTTTGACTAAACAATATATAAATATATTTTATTTAAGTTAAGTCGAGCATTAGATTTCAAATAATATCTTTCTAACCGAATGCACAGCTTGGACTAATTGAAGTTTGGGATCAAAAATGTCCCTTTAATCAGTACGGACATTTTGAATAAATTACACTTTTAAATTTTATGGATTGTAAGTACCTAGGTATATTTTTGCATTGGGCAAACACGTTTGTTGGAATATGGAATTTGCACTGAGTAGGGGTTGGCTACTTGATACTTCTCTTATAGCTTGGCGGAAATGTTGTAAGTGAAGGAATTATTGTTCTTATTTCGGCTGAACAAGTGTCTAAATCTTGATGTTGTCTATAAAATAGGGACAGTATAAAACATATATAAAACAAATACAATAATAAGTGTGTATGCACATATAAATGTGTAATGCATATTCAAAAATTAACATAAATAAATGTATATTATTAACGCATTCATAAATATATGTACTGAATAATATATTTATGTATATTTATTGAGTATATTATATTAAATACGTACGATAATTTAATATATTTAACAAAATTTGAATCAATTTTTCCTCCCTCCCTCCGCAAGTGGTACAACGGAGCGTGACAATAATATTACTTGACCATACTTGACTTGTTGACTTGTTATAAGTAGTTATATTAAGCAAAAAGGTTTCAAATTTATTTAAATAGCTGGAATACAACATTTATAGCTATCCTAATGATCGGAATTAAAATTGAAGAAGTAAAATTAAGCATAGGAAAACTTTAAAATTAATTTTCTATCAAAAATTTAGCTGAATAGAAGAATCAAAATCCGAATATCAATACAATTTTTGAAATTTAAGTAGATTTCAGGTAAATGTATCTGAAAGTTATTAGCACCGATCTATAGTTTTCAATACTGTTTTAAGAAAATTTTAAATTTTTATTTCACCTTCAAGGACTTACAGAAGGTGGAATTTTCAAAATGGTTTAAAAGTAAAAATGGGTGTGTTAAATTTTCAAAACTAATTAATTTAACTAATTTTATTTTTTGATTTTAAAGCATTTGTTTTTTTTATGCATTTAAAAATTCCATTAAATTTTGTTTCAGAATTTGGTAAGATTTACTATAGAAAATTTATTGTATGCGTACTAGTGAACAACGTATAAATTAAACCGAATTAATTGATCTTTTTATGTTAAGAATTTGAAGATGGATTTAGCTGTTAGAACTGTCTTTGAGTTATTTATTATTCTAATATACCACCACAAATAATTTTATTTTTTTTTTTAATCTCTACTACGAAGAAAATTTTTTAAAAATTAATGGCGATTTGGAAATTGATATACATCTGAAAACCTTATTTAGACTGCAGTTATAGCAATACGTAAAATCATTACATAAAAGTGGCTCGGATATTCATTCGATTTCGAAAATTAGTATTATTGAAAACGCGCGTTTCGAAAATGAATCGGAAAAGTTTATTGGTATTTTTGAAAACGTTGTAGAAACGAGCTTCATACAAATTATAATATTTCATATCCGGCATTAATTTAGCGCGTTTTATAAAATGGATATAAAAAACTAAGTTAAATATATTAAATATTTGTTTATTTATTTTTGTTTTATATCAAAATTATTTAAAAATATCGATTATATATGAATAACGATTTCGAGTAATGGTATAGAGGATTTTATAAAAATCAAATTATATTTCTTCTAAAACATATTTAAACGAATTTTTATTTAGTCAAAAAATATTTATAAAGCTAAAAGTTAAATAATTTTTAGTCATATTGTTGGTACATCTTTTATATAATAAATTTTAAATATTTTGTTTAAACAATTGTTTTTACTACTCTTCATTAATCAAATTAAAAATATCCTTTGCAATGTTTTTTACATTTTTTTTCTTGTACCATTTTTTCAATTTATTTATGTATTAGTAATAAAATCCAAAAATAATAATATTCTGGCCAGACACAATAAGCAACAAGGCTTTCTAGATACAAACCGGCGAAGAACCCATAGCGAATCAAATTAGAAGAAGGAAATGGAGATAGATAGGCCACACTCTCAGAAAGCCATCAAATAACATCGCGCGAATGAGCTTAGAACGGAAACCATAAGGCGCAGGAAAACACGGTCGCCAAAAGAACATCTGGCGGAGGACGACAACACAAGATCTTGTAAAGACAAGGATAACGTGGGAACAAGTTAAATTAGCAACTAGAAATCGAGTACGATGGAAATGTCAAGTGAAAGCCCTATGCTTCCAAGAAAGAAAAAGGATTAAAAAAAAAAAAAAAGCCATGCCTATAGCTTTATATTCAAATTTTGGAACTACCACTACAGTAAAATTAAAAAAAAATTGTAGACAGATAATTTATTAATTATTTCAAACTACCATTATGTACTAAGTATAGGTATTTTAGGTGCAGGTTATTAAGTGTTTCTAATGAACACCAATTTCCTCCTCGTAATTAATTTTTAAAATATTTTCTTCGTACCAAGTGGAAATTCAAAAATATTTTTTTTATTTATGATGAAGCATAATACATTTATTATTGCAAATGAAAAATAAATAATTAGAAAGTAGATCATCATAACATGAGAAACCAGAAGTCATAACATAAGAAAAAATCTAAAATTTCAATTGGAAGCGAGATTTGAAATCAATGTACAAAGTAACAAAAAACAAAGTCATTTCAGTAGACTTGTATAGATTATCTTCCTTTACAAAATTTAAGGTCTATTAATAATTATGAACGATTATTAAATCGTGACACAATTCCAGTGTCACTTTTGAACTTGCTAAATTTTAATTCTGTTGAATCAAATCAATTATTAAGATTAATATTTATTATATATAATCGCCTAATTGTATATAAGTACCATATAAAATAAATAATATAATCATATTTAGATTGACGTGCACAAACCCTATGCTCTCACCTAATATTAAATAAATTTTGTGATTCATAACTACATAATAATTCCATTTAAATACCATTGTTATAAATATTCAAAAAAAATAAAACAAAATGCTTACTAAATTATTCTTATTGCTACTCGCTATGATGTCTAATTTTCATGGCAAGAAGAGAAATCTGAGTAATACCAAAACAAAAATAATATTCAAATTTTATGAATTTTGAAAATTAATTTTAGAATTTTATTTTTAATACAATTTTATTTCCTTTAATATTAGCAACAATTTACTTCATATTAAGTATATACGTATACCGAACACCACCTGGTATTTGTTACCATCCATAGAGCTTCCGATTTTGAATTTATCGAATTTAGTAAGTATCTAATATTATTTCTATTAATATTGTTTCTTTTACTTCCATTTTGTTTTGTTTATTCCTATTGTGAAGTTTCTTGTTTTTTTGTTTTTATTTTTAGTTAAATAATTTATGAAATTTATTTTTAAAAAATTTAAAAATAATTTTTTTTAATTAAATTATAATATGTATATATATGTATTACAATAACAAAATAAATAATGAGAAAACTTATATGAGTCAATAATACACCAGGAGGGCCCAATTTTAAAATAATATTACTCAATTTTCGTTTAACGTACAGCTCGAACAACAATGTTAGATATTTACATATAATTACAAAAATATTAAATTTACATTTTGTTTTAAGTGGGCGTAAATGTTCTTTAACTTTTTATAATTATTTTTAACTTCAATTAAGTCCAAAATATATAAATGTTAATAATAGGTATAAATATAGGTATATATTGCTTTACATATTTCCGCGATTAAGAATGTCAAAAAGCAATTTTGCAATAATCTACTATCACTAATAGGATTAAATATCAAGACAATATTAGTGGTTATCACAGGACACTGTCTTAAAAGTAAACATACCAGGAGATGTTTGGCTAGGGAGTGGATTTGAGCTCCACTCAAATGATTTCTGCAGAGTTTGCAAAGATAAAGAAGAAGACGAAACATGCTCCCACCTTCTTTGAACCTATCGCCTGCAATAGTTTACATAAGAAAAACCCTTTCCAAACTACTTGGTTCATTTTGTAGGTATTACGTACCACCATCGATTTGGAAAAAAATGCGTTAGAAGTTGGTCTCAAAATCAACACCAACAAAACAAAATGTCTAAGAATTAACGCAAGAAATAGCTCCAACAAAGAAGTAATAAAAGATGTCACCGAATTTCATCGACAACGTCACATCGCCAGGGGCAGGAAATTTATATATGATGCCGTAAAATCAGCCCTATTGTATGGTAGCGAGACATGGCTGATAAACCAGAATTATATAAGAAAAATTCGAGTCATCAATGACAAATGGTTGCGCATAATATGCAAAATATTCTGACCCAGAGTAATTATTATAAAACAATGAACTCTAGAAAATGGCTAAACAAGAAGCAATAAGTAAACAAATAAAGTGGAGGTGGATCGACCACAGCCGTAAAGTGTGACAGGAATTATGCTAAACTCAACTCTCTCAATTCACAAATTACTTAAATCATCGTTTGATTTGGAAATCGATGTTTGAAGAAAGTGGTGTGAAATCGTTGTTAGGTTTTTGAATTTATACTACGAGACTACTTCTAAAATTTAAATTACAAAAAAATGTGATTAAACTTTTCATTTGTTAATCCTCCACTGTTTACTAAAATTAAAAAAAATGTTGTAGGTTATATTAAAAAATATTGATAAGTAGGTACATGAGTGTGGTATTACTAATAATTTTTTTATATTTAAATAAGATTTACAAGTATATTTTATTTATTTAAATAATTGAAAGAAGAAAAATAAAATACAAATAAAAATATGAAAAATAATATAGACAGTGGTCCGTTTCAAGTTTAAAATACCTAAAGTGATGATTTCATGAAGTATTTTAGATAAACAAATGTTCGAAACAAAATTTTACCGAGCTTTTCCATGAAAATTGAAATTTTTCACAAAAATTTCAGTTTTTGCCCCAAAATTTTAAGGTTGTGCAATTTTTTTACTGGGAAAACTCAATTCCAATTTTGAATTGTTAAAATTCCCATCTCAAAAAATTTTACATTAATTTTTTAAGCTTTCAGTTTTTGCCCCAAAATTTTAAGGTTGAGCAATTTGTTTACTGGGAAAACTCAATTCTGATAAATACTAGTTATTTACATAAATTTAAGTCAAATAAAAACTAGTTATTTACATAAATTTAAAAAAAAAACTCTGAAGAACGTTTTCTGCCAGTTTGCGGAACTGTAAAGCAGAGATGGGAATTTGCATTAATTTTTGAATGGATTATTTTTTGTAATTATTTATTTATTTATTTATATTAATATTTTTTACAAATACTTTTTTATTAAGCCTAAGCTACTTGGGCTATCGACTTATTGTGATTAGCAATTAGATACAATGCATTAATTTTGTTTAATTTATTAATAAAGTAATTAATTTAAATTATTTTTTTTAAACTAATTCATTAAAATAATGTATTATATTAAAAAAGAATGCATTACATAATATAATGCACTACCAAAAATAATTATTTTAATCCATTATTTTAATTCATTACAAAATAATGTTTAAGTTTAAGTTTAATTTATTGTCTTAAATTTTTTACAATTACTTATTACTATGAACTTAAAAGATAATTTACAATCATGTATATTAAACTATAATGTACGGCATAGTAGCTTATTTAGAGGTTTCTAATACTCCTAACCATTTGGATTATTTGTTTGATTTTATTTATTTTTTTTAGCGAAAACTTGCATCCGGGTTTCTAATGTAGTTTTGTTCTTAGCTGGCTAGTAGACTTATACTAACTAAATACTAATTTTAAAATTTAAAAGAGAAGATTTTAGAAGGAAATGAAAGGGAGAGGAAATAGAGGAAAGTGTTTTGACAACAATAATTATTTAAAAAAGTTTTTTTTTCTTTTGTCTTTTTCCCGAGATAATATAAGACCATCCACGGTGATGATTTTTTGTTTCGGTGCTACAAATGTAAAAGTTCTGTAGACATTTGATATTTTGTGGGTCCTCGAATTGCAAGTTTTCACTTTAAATTGTGCAAGGCGTAAATAGTATTTGTCGTTAAAGCTATTGTTTGGCACATTGTCTATTATTATAGAATTCGGATGTTCCTCTAAGTTATTTAAATACTTGATGCTGTTTGTGACCATATAAGATATTAATGGCTTCATTCTAGATCACTCGTAAATAAAGGTGTTGGAATATCTTTTATTTGGGGTCTCGAAATTCTTTCCAATACAATTTCTTAAAATTTTCCTTTCGAATATTTGCAACTTTTCTGCGTATGTGGGAGACAAAGTGAACCAAATAGGAAATGCATATGAAAGCACTGGGCGAATTAGCAGTTTGTAAAGGAGCAGTTTCGTTATGACATTTAAATCTCTATGTAATATTAATAGTCTTATTCTGGAGTACGTCATTGCTGCTTTTGCGAGTGATTTCTTGGCGTGTTCATTGAATTTATAGAGATTATTGAAGTTTACCCCTAGGTATTTAATTTTTTTTTGAATTGGAATACGTGTTCCTTTGATTTCTGGGGCCAGCTTTTTGCTTTTTTTGACCATGCTTTTGGGACCTTTTGCGCTAGCAGTTCTTAAAACATATAAGGACGATTTTTCAATGTTTATTTTAATCCCCCATTTACAAAATAATGTTAATGTAAACGTAATGCGTTATGGAAATAATGTATTATTCTTCATTTCTACTGTAAAGGTATAAATTTTCATGCTTTTGCATTTATAACTCATACATTATTTAAAGCTTTATTTTTTATATGTACTGGGGCTATTCATATCATACCCCTTTAGCCCTTCAAACCTATTTAAAACAATTATTTTCCCAAAATACTTCAATTAGTCATCAATTTAGGAATTTTACCCTTAGAATGGACCACCCTGTATATTCAAATATAATTACTTAAAGTAAATTTAATAAACAATTTATATAAATTTAACAAAAATTGATTTCAAACCTTCAACAGTCACACTTGATACTGTGACACATCCAGAAGGTTGTATCAAATTTTTGTACAACCTTCTGGACCTTCTGTAATCTTCCAACCTGCTGTACTTTGTGGTGTGGGTTAATAGAAGCTAAATCGACAAAGGATTCCTCATCTCAATCCTGAACAGTTAGTGTGAGGTCAATATAAAGTAGTTCAATACATTAAAAATTTATTTTAATAGTTTTTACTTGGTCGACATAAATGTTCCAAAACAAAAGAAATAAAATAATTTTAATTAATAGGTAATTAAAACAACTTTAATTACCACAGATTTTTCAACAGTGATGAAATAAGAAAATAAATACAAAATACAACATTGTTGCATGATAGTTAAAATACTTTTTGTTTTAAGAAACTTACAATTTAAATACATTTATTGAAAAATTTATTATTTTGAGAGAAATTCAGTTTAACCGAATAAAATAGAATATTTTTTTTTAAAATTATTTAAAAATTTCATGATATCTGGTAAATTCTGTTCATTATAAGTATAATTTGTTTTTGTTATTTTTTATTTATTTTTTGGTCATAATTAATTTGGCGAGTTTTGTGGTTTCACAGAATTTTCTTTTTTTTTTTTTTGTTTACTTGTTTTTATTTCATTTTCGGTAATAATTTTCCCATCATGTGATAATGATGATGATGATAATGTTGATGATGATGATGATGATGATAATGATGATGAGATGTTTTATTTGATCATGATATGCAACATTGAAAATGTAAAAACCATCGTAATGAATTGTTATGGTTTCACAATTTTTATAGTCAGATATTTTTTTTTTTTTTTGGTTCATGCTTCCTTTTTCGAATTAAAATTAAAATGTAATTCTTTTTTAGAACCCATGTGACAATGTTGTTTATTGATCAGAAAAAATTAATTGTGAGATTTTTTCTGATAGTGGTCAGAAACAAAATAAATTTCTTTGAAAATTGTACAATGAAATTTACGAGATTTGTGCGACAAGAGTTTGGGGATGTAAATTTAAAAAAGTAAAAAAAAAAAGTATTTTAAAGAAATTTTTATGTTGTTAGTTTATGTTGAAATTTGTGAATAAAGTTTTATAGTCAGAAAATTAATAATGTGTCCCGCATTAAATGCTGCATTAATTTCCCTGATATATAATTTCTTGCTTCTGGGTGTTTTTCCTATAAAAAGTATTTTAAGCAATTGAGGCGGATTTTGAAAGGTGGTAAAGCAAATTTACCACCATGACAATAATTGGATATGCCACCATGACAATTCAATATGTTTTTAATTCTGCTTGCCAATATTATTTCACTTTATAAAATAAACATTCATTTAAATTCGAAGATTTTCCTGTCCGCATTATCCTGGTTAGAATTTCTGTGAAAATAAAGATTTAGTTTTGTTCTCTTAATTTTAAAATACTTCACATTTATGTACTCAACAGCCACTCTATATAATATTAAAATCTATATAATAAAATACTACCTCAGCTATAAGCTAAAATGTATGGGTAGGTAGTAGTGGCTGCCGACAGCACGCCGACACACTTAGACCGGAGAGGACCGTTGTGATAGCACGGGAACTCTCCTCGCGTACAATTCTTCTCGTTGAACCAATTTGAGCTTCTAACGAAGCGGTGGAGATTTTTGATATAAGTGCTTTGAAGGTCACCCAGCTAGTCCAGAAAGAAGGCTCCTAGAAGGATTTTCCTTTTATGGTAGAGACCAGGGCAGGAACAGAGTAGGTGTTGGACAGTTTCATCCTCTTCCTCCTCTCTACATGTTCTGCAAAAGTCGTTTGAGGGGAGTCCCAGTCTTCTGGCATGTTTACCAATCAAAGAATGACCCGTAATTACTCCTACCACAGTGCTAATGTCACACCTTTTCAGAATTAGTAGGTTAAGGAATCGCTTCAGGTTCAACATAGGCCAGATTTGCTTGGTGATGTTGCAGTTTAGTCTAACTGACCATCAGAAGTTTGAAGCTTTTATTCCATCATTGCGAAGCAATAAATTACAGGTGGCAAGAGGTGCACCCAGATTGGTCCTTTTCGGAAGGATTTCCACTATAGTGCCCTCTCTGGCAAGTTGATTTGCAATGCAGTTTAATCGGAATATCACTGTGTCCTGGCACCCATCGTAATAGTATGTTGAACCTAACCGCTAGTTCGTTCAAAGAACTGCGACAGGCCAACACGATTTTTGAGTTAATGGTTACCGACTCCAGTACTTTAATTGCGGCCTGACTGTCTGTGAGTATACAGATTATACGCTGGATTTCAGCCAGTCTAAGGGATGAAGAAAAAAAATGTATGGGTAGCTTCAGCTATAGGTAAAATGTATGGGTAGCTCAACTATAGGTACAGTAAACCGTAATGAATTTTCTTCATAAAATTTATGAAAAAAACGAATAGGAGAGAAAAGAGTCATACCCATAAAGAAATGGCGTGATGCTGTGAAAGATTTAAAAATACAGGTAGGAATTGCAACGACTGGAAGAGCTTTGATTAAAGCCAAAGGGAAAAGAAAATCAAAGAGATTACCGGTATATTACCGATCTCGAACAGAACAGGCTTATTGTAAAAAATAGAAGAAGAATCAATTTAGCAAAGTTTTTAAGTGAATTTAAACTACATTTTCAAAACAATACGTTTGAGGAGTTGTTTCTTTCATTACAACAGTACTTTAACTCATCAGTAGGTATTTGTAGTGTTATATTACCTACCCACGTTAAATTTTGTTCAGCACTAAATGTGTTATAATGATGTTTTTATGGGAATAATGTGAATAATATCGCTATAATAATGTTCTTATATCAATTGCGGGAGTTGTTATAATGGGATTTTCAGTAAGTGCTACAGCGATGTTTTTATAAGTCTAAAAGTGCGTAATCCTATAACAAGAGTTAAAGTGTTGTTATAGGAATAGAATTGCTAGAATAGCAGTAGTATAGGGTTATTATTTTACTGCATTTCTATGATGTTAGATGTAGAATACATGTTTTGAGACGGCCATTATTTTCTACAAACATGATAAATAAAAACTGAAAAGCTTTATTTTGCATTCTTTTTGCAAAAGTATAATTTTTACTTAAAATAATAATAATTTAAATATCAAATTTGATGTTATGCATAACGTACATTACTTGACATGTTAACGATGCAATTTAAAAAGAAATTTGCTTTTATTTATTTAAAAATTTGATATTTTTGAAGGACAATATATTTTTTTGAAGTATTATTATAATAAATGTCAATGGTATTTCTTTCCCAGCCAAATTTTGTCTTTTGAACACAATAATTATTAACATTAAAATAATTATTCTTAACCCGAAAATATATTATTTATTAGTAAGATCATTGACATATAAATATTAAAATAGCTATTTGATTAATATGTAACTCTCTTTCTCATGAAATAAATATAAACTCCATAAAATTATTATTTTAAAATAAAAGTCTTCCAGACTTAACAGTCTTCCAGTCTTTGCCATAAACGCAGCAGTGAATATAATAAAAGAGCAAAGATGGTCTAATAAAGTCATTAGAATCTTTAGTGACAATCAGGCTGCCTTTAAAGCTCTTGAAAGTAACCTCATCAAATCTAGATTAGTAGGGAATATTCAGAAGCCATAAACCTCATAAGGCTCCGAAATAAGGTACAACTGATCTGGATACCGGGTCGTAGTGGCTTGACTGGAAATGAGAAGACTGACGAACTAGCTAGATCATCGGCGGGAAACATTTATGGCCCGGAACCGGCAGTTGGTAGGTCTGTTGGTAATATCAAACTATCAATAGTAAATACCCTGAAGAAGGAAACAAACATTCTTTGGGAGCGTATTGAAGGCTACAGAGTCTCGAAAATTTCTGTACCAAAAACAAACACCAATATAACCAACTTCCTGTTAACTCCCAATAGAGTAGACTGTAGGAAGATGGTGGACATACTTACTGGTCATAATCACATGAATAAGCAACCTGCAGACACTGTCCGGAAGAAGAAGAAACCTCTGCACATGTTGTAGGAGAGTGCCTAGCTTTTTCAAGGCTGAGACTCAGGTTATTGGAAACGCGCTACATAACCTCAGAAAACTTCTGCAGGGTAGAACCCACAAACCTATTGGCCTTTATCAAAAGGGTCGAACAAGTTGAGTGTAGAGGAGGGCATAAAGGGCTAAAAGCTTACATGTCGGTCCTGACATATTAAGGCCACCTCCGTTTTAAATAAACAAAAAAAACGTGCTTAACGCATTTATAACGTTTCGCAACAATTGCGGAGCACTCAATTTAACAGTAATACTCTATAAGAGTGTGCAAGAGTCTTATAGTAATAAAATTGTTACGTGGGTATACAACTCCTGATTTCTGTTTTGGTTGACTTTATAACTTATTACAAGATGTTAGTAAATACATCTGTGAGTTATAAAAATCGACCAAAAATGTATAATGAAATTTATGAGGGATGAGAGAAGAGGATGAGAATGTAACTGTAAAAAACAAAACTATTTTAAAGAAATTTTTTATATGGTTTGTTTTATGTTGAAAATTAATGATTGGTCGCGTATTAAATACTTTGTGTAATCTAAGAACATTGTAGATAATTTATATGAAATATAAAGAAGCCTTTTGTTTTATTCATAATTTTATTGCGATTATAATTGAGTTCGAACTGTTGTATTGATGTTTGTAATGATAAAATCGTTATTACACAATACCATATTATCAAATCTTTTAATTGGCAATATATGCTTGGCAGTATCATGGTAATCGACATCTAAAAAAGACACAATCAAAAAGCTCATCGCACAACAAATTAATTAATGTTTTTTCATGAAATGTCATTTTCAGTTAAGGTAGTACTCTTACTTCAAGTGAAAGCGCTGAACTTCATATCCAAGAGCAAATTGCTAAAGTCAATCCTGATTTTAAGAAGCTATCATCAATCAAATATGTAATATTTTTACCACCTAAAGGTTAAAATTGTTCAAGGTAAATGTAAAATACATTTAATTATACGACAAAAAGTAATGGCTTACATCAGCAGGATGCTCCGGAGGAATCGTATTACGAGTGTATCGGTCGTATTTTTAAAATTTACTAGACACGAATAATCTCTAATTATTTTTCTGGTCACAAACTAAAAACACTACTTAAAGCTAGATTTGGAGACGCAAAGAATTCACACATCGAGGTGATATCATAAATCATGTTTTTGTGTGCAATTTTGGGGAGGGAACAAATTACATGGAAAACAACAATCTTAGATTAAGATGTTGTAGCCCATAAAGCATCTGGCCGTAAATTGTACAACTTAGTAAGAACTTGCCTCTGTCTTGATATATTTGAACAGGAATCAAAAGATCTTAAGTAAAAAATAGCTCTTCTAATCTTTCCAAAAAATTAAATCAAAACCTTAACAAGAACAATTATTTTCTAAGCATCATTTTTAATACTAAACATCACTTCTTCCTATTTTTCCCTACTCTTATTTCATTAGACTAATGTTGTCAATTCCATAATTGTTATGTTAATTCAAACTGAAATTATATACACATTTACGAGGTGGATAATCCATTAAATTAACATTATCCAACTAAACAAAAGAAAATAACTCCCCTGTAGTCGCACTAAAATAAAAACAAAAACAACATAACCAAAATGTTCAATTTACGTTTAATCAATACAATATTATTGTAGTACAGTTCCAGTTCTTTAATATTATTTTTTTTTATTATAATTCATGATTATGCAACATCAATATTGGACCATGAACAGAAATTTTAACAAAATTAAAATTTTATTAGTCTTTACTTAACTTTAATCGATAGCTGTGTGTCTATTTACCGTCATTATGAAAATTTTAGATTTCAAATTAAAATTTATTGTAAAATTAAATATTTAATTTTATTTAGAAATAAATATACGCTCTGTCCTGATACACATCAATGTGTTAAGGGATCTATTAATATAATAAAATATTTGAATTAATTTCTTGTCATTTCAATTTGATGACTTTAATATGCTACCATCACCACGGTACCGCCAGAATTTAATACAAAATTTTATATTATTCAATGAATTGGAAATTAATTGTCTTTCATTTTCGAAATGAGTCGATAAAATTAATTACATACAATAATTAAAGAACTAACATTCAGATATATTTTATTGAGAGTATTTTTCATATTTGCAAACTTCACAAATACGATGTAGGTAGCTGGGTAAGTATATATTTATTTAATACATTAAATTTATGGAAGAGATGAAGAGTACTGTATTAAATTAAGCATTTAGAATATTGTTTGGTTCTATAGGAGTGTATCATATACAGTATAGTAAATATAAATGATAAATATTCAAATGAATTGCTTATAACTGAAGTGTTCTGGTCTTGAAAGTTATTACTTTAATATACGGTTCTGTATATGCAATTTAGTTCCAAAAGAATCATTTGTCAATCAACAGGTTTAGATAAATCGGATTTTGATAGTCACATCTATGTATTACTGTCACAATATGAGATCCCATAGGGGCATAGCGATATGATATAAGCAAATGAGCAAATGAACCGTTATATATCCAAAGATTACACCCACATTCGCACAAATCTAATAGTTATCTGAAATATATGTTTTTTTTTTGTAAATATAAATGGCCAAAACTTAGGTGAGAGTAGTGTTTCCAAAGCAATAATGGAGTAACCGAGTACTCGTCTAGTTAGTTTTTTTTCATTATTTGGTTAACCGGATAATTTTGTCGAGTAGTTATTTTAGATATAATTTTTTTTTTTTCAAGCAAAAAATATCAGAAATTTTGTCATTGGTCACTATAGTAACATTAAATATTTTGTATTTTTCTTAACTAAGCAATCCAGCTTGTAAGATTTTTTATAAAATCGCGATAGATGAAATGATGAAGATTATAAAATTCTTTAAAAAATCATCTTTAAGAATCGAAATTTAAAAAAAACTGTATCAACCAAAATGAGGGATATTGCTTGAGTTTGCTCTTAGATATAAAGACTAGATAGAGTAGTTTAGTATTGGCAACTGAGCGATGTTTAAAATTAATAAACTCAGTTAATCATGCATTGGTCGAACTAGGAGTGGCGCCTTATAATAATGATAATATTGAATTGTTAAAATAAATTGTTTCAATTTTAGAACCCGCAAAAATCAAGGCTGTTTTAGAATTGAGTAAACAAAATTCTAACTTATTGACTGGAGACGGGACATTACTAACTATATGTATTTCAAGAATTAGGATTGATTAAAACTCAGCTCGCGACAGAATTCTTCAATAATTTGAAATCTCGAATTGAAAAACGGCGAAATAAAGAATTGATTACTTTACTAACATTAAACACCAGGCGTGTATCCTGAAAATAATAAATTTCTTGAATATTCAACTAAACATAAGGTTAAAGGATTTGCTACAAAAATAATGAACCGTTTATTTTCAAAAGATTCAGAAAATTCAGAAAGTCTAAGCACTGAATGAAGATGAGGAGCCTGAGTGTCTGAACCCATAAAAGACATTACAAAAGTGTATTACAACACCAAAACTCGCTTGGAAAAACAATGTAAGGAAGTAAATAAAGGTAAACGTTCTGATCAACTTGAGAAATTGTACAAAGCCCTATTGACAATAAAGCCAATTTCTACTGCCTCCGAGCGAGTCTTCTCAGTAGCTGGCACTTTGAAGACCAACATTTGAAACTGAATGAACCCAGAAACCTTAAATGCGCTAATTTTTCTTAAATAAAAAAAAAATATAATATGTACAATAAATATTTGATACATTCAATAAAATTTAATTAAATACTATGTACCGAGTAACCGAGTACTTGCTCAATTTTTGTTACAGTACTCGAATAACCGTGTATTACAAAAAATCAAGTAATTTGGAAACACTAGGTGAGAGGAACTGAGCACTGTTGGAAAAATTATTTTTGTTGTAAGTAAGAAGTATGTAAACAGTTTTATATAATATCTCGGTGTCTTAATAAATAACAAAATGCAAAATTTCATAATTGGTAATAGATTTAAGCAGCACAAAAGTGTTTGTGGCCAATGCACCCAGCCCTTTTCCATATTTAAAATCTCAAAGAGGAAAATTAAATTAAGAATGTATAAATGTATAAAAGTAGTTCAGTGACTATAACTAAACCAAATTGTAACTAGGTATACAAAATGTACAAAACTATCATAACACAACCTGCATTAACGTTAAAATAAAATCAAATAATTTGAAGGAAGAATATTGAAAAAATGTTTTGTCACAAAATAAATGACGATGGTGAATGCGAAATACGATCAAATAAGAAAATAGAATAACTAATTGATAGACATAATATTGTAAAGTTGGCACAACGGTTATGATGGGCTGGACATGCAATGTGAATAAATGCTCAAAGTATGACAAAAAAATATTAAACGCTGAACCACACAATAGAAGAGCAAGAGGTAGGTAAATATCAATATGATAATATCAAGAGATACGAAATCGAGTACAACTGTGCAAAATATTCTCTCGGGAGTTGCAAATTATAGTGAAGAATGGAGCAAAGCTGTTAAAGATGTTAAGGCTCAGTCCGAGCTCTAGAACAAATGATGATAACTGTTATTTTCTAGTTTTATTTCTCTTTATTTTTTTTTGTTATACATAGCTAAAACACTAGGTGGGTCCTTTTATACCGATTGGTACGCTTCACTAGGATGGGAAAGTAGGAAGGTAGAAGCGAAGGAAGACAATTACGAACGAAGATGTTAATGTTCGTCTTAAATTTATGTAGGGCATAAAACACAGAATTTATCATTTTTAAGGAACACATGAGATTAAATTTGGTTTCACATTCAGGATGTTGAGGTTATAAACGAATTTCCATAACTTATCTATAAATTTCTATAGTGTAGAGATGAGCAAATGCTGCCATGCATATTTCACCAGAGAAACGCTTAATACGTAATTCAGATTTAATATCCGCTGAGCATGTGCCCGTTGCTGCATGAGCATGTGCTCCAAGAAGAGCAAGATAAGCAGTGACAGTAAGGTTATTGATAAAACGTCTTTTGTTTCTAAACATGGTTTGAATATTTTATTCCTTTTTATTTTTAGTTTCCAACTGAAGTCTGACTGAACAAGACGAATAGCCCGTTTTTGAACTTTATCCAAATGTTTTAACGCAGTTGTAAAAGCGCCAGCCCATATCTGAGGATTGTACTCCATTTTAAGTCGTATGAAAGCTTTATAGATTTTTTAGAGGCCACAGGAGAAGAAGTAAGCCTTACAGTGGGTAAAAATACGTAGACATTTAGCCGCATTTTCTGCAATATCGAATATATCATTCCAGATCATTTTCCGATATAAGTTCATACGTAATGTACTTAACCTGTCAAACCGCTGAAGTTGATATTCCTGAAATAAAAGAACAGGATCAAAAATGGAAATTTTTCTGGAGATAGCATAGCTCTGAGTTTTTGAAGTGTTCAGCTTTGCTATGTTTTTTAAGCCCCAGTTAAATATTGCGACCAAATCATGACTGACGAAACTGGCCATAATGTCTTTTTACCTTGGCTTCAATACACGTCTTTTTTAAAGCGAAAAAATCTTACAAAGTGTTTGCCTTCAGATCTGATTTTCAGTTTAGAAGACTGATATGCAGACTGACATGATTATTCCATTTTAGTATTTCAACATTAAGGCAGCGTTTACACTTCAATACATATTGACAGTATCTATTTATTGATGAGAGAGAATATTGAAGAAATACTGATGTGTAAACACAGATCGAAATCAATATTAATTGAAGAAAAAGATAAATTTACCCTATTTTCTTCAATATTTTTTGAGAGAAACAAAATTAAATATGGCGAATAATAAAATGCTTAGTAACATCCGTTTATTTTTATTATAGTTTTTGGTTTGACATTTGTTAATTGATTAAAAAAGTTTTTTTTTTATATCAGTTTTGGTGAATATATAAGAAAAAAAAACTGACAAATAGTTGGATTGTTTAAAAATTGATGTGTAAAAAAGTAAAATCGTCAATAAATATTGAAGAATATTGAAGTGTAAGCGCTGCCTAACAGCCTACATCATGAACATTATTATTATTTATGTTTGTTTCAAAATACAAAATTTATTACCTAAAAATTGAAATGTGAATAACTTTAAATTAATTACAATAATTATTACTAGGTGCTACTAATTCGATGAACCGGATTTACATGTTGTTTTCTTTAATTATTCTCAAAATTTTGTTTCAATGCCATCTCACTACCTATAATACGTGTACTAGAGTACTTGAAATTAAATCTCTTAAAATTCCTTGATATAAACCTTGATAAAAATTACTTTAATTTTAATTTATAAAAATAAAAAATAATTTGAACTTCCGCCCACCTGTACAAATAATATGGACGTCATACCGTAGCATTCTATGAATTTCCTTTCTAAATAAAATAACAAAAAAGATTTTTTTTATTTTTTATTTAATTTGAATTTAATTGTAAAAATGAATTAAAATACATCGTATTTTGAAAAATTTAAATTTAGATTTACTTTAGATATTAAATTTATATACATATAAACATGTTATTATATACAGTGTGTACCAAAATTTAATGAATATTTTTTTAGTTGCAACACAGAAAAATATAAATAGGGTAAAAATGTATACGCATTTTTCCAGTAAGGACTTCGTATTATGTTTAATATTTTTACATTCCCATACGATTATGCAGTGAGTTATTATAAACTGACAGACTTTTATATAAAATATTAAACCTACTAAATTTAATTTAATAGATTTTATTTTATTATTTTAACTACACATAAATATAGAAACAAAATTAGAACCCTTTCCCGGGTAGGATGTAGGCTATTTCTCTTACCAATTTTCTACTTAATAGAAATTAAATTCAAATGTTTTCAATATAAATCTAATATACCTACTAAATTTAAGCCATTCAATTTCAATGATTTTATTTAACAAATTTATGACTTGTGTAAAAAAAAATACAATTCTAAAATAAATAAATTTAGTCACAAGATATTATTTATATTCCAGTCGTGGAATGCTTATTTAATCATTAATATGCAGTCTTGATATGTAACACATTATATATTTCCTAACTCTAATCGATGCGAGCGTCCAACAGAGCAATTCAGTAATATAACAAGTCCAAGTTTCATACCTCTTCGCATAAAAAATTCATCTCTTGATTCTACTTAAAAATAAGTGTCAAGAACGACTGAAGTTAGAATTGCAGCATTTAATTTGTCAAAATTTTAGTATTTCAGAAAAGTCATGCTAATAAGAGATGTGGAAACAAAAAAAAATAAAAAGGATTAGCTATATTGGTAATTTATTTTTGTGAAATTACGAAATATTCTGAAGTGTAATTCACTTTCGATCTAACCATTTCTAAGAAAAATTTTTTTTTATAAGAATAATTGAGTACAACAGTACATTTAGTGACGCCAAGTAAAGCCAAAATTCCATATACATGATTTTATAAAACTGATCAAAGATTCATGAGTTCGTTGGGTCATCTAGGTCTAATAATTTAAAAAAAAATGCATATAATAAGGAAATATTTAAATTCACCACTTGAATTTATATACTTTCCATTAGAAAAGAAAAATAATAATTAATCAACTTCTAATACACCACCCTGTGGAAATTATATACCCATATTTCAAATTATATTTTGATAAATTTTGAAATTAAACCAGAAATAAACTTTATAGTAAACTATTTTTGTATGTTTCACCACTTATTTACTTAAAAAATAATTTTTTTCTTTAAATAAAAAATTCCCCACAACTCATGATTATAAATTTAAATAAAAATATTATTGTGGTGAATATTTGGTGAATATTTTTTTATAATTGAAGTAGGACGGAAAAAAATGTAGAAGAGTGAGTAAAAAAACTAAATTTTTATTTATTAAATTTTTCAAATTTCATTGCATTTTATTTTATTTCGCCAGAAGAATTTCATTAGAATTCATATTAAAATATTGAGAAATTTGTTTTTAGAAAAATTTATGATTTGTTTCAAATAGAGTTTGATGTGTTCATACTTTCACCTTGGTGTGGATTTTGATGATGCAGAATGACCATTTTGTTATCTTTTCAATTTTAATTTGATTTTAATTTTCACCACTGCTTTAAAATTTTGTAGCATTACATCAATGCAACATCCCTTTCGTGGCCTAATCGGTTGGAGCACAGAAATGTGTTTCAATTACGTCACGGGTTCGATTCCGGTGGGGGCTATAACTAAAAACAAATACCAAAATATTATGTATAAAATTTATAATCAATAAAAATAATTAATATAATTAATACTTTATATAACTAAAAATATTACCTATATCAATATCTATATCCATACTCATATATCTCACACAGCACAATAACCAAATAACACAATAAATAATATTGGAAAAACAATAACAATAATCACACAATTGTCATGACGCACCCAGTAAATATAGTAACGTATGGCATCTTAACGTCAAAGATGGATAAAATCGCAGCGACAACTTGCAGAAAATATGACTTCGTCTTATCACGTATGCGCAGATAGAGTTGTCAAAAGTGGTCTTCTATAGTAGGCCAATCCCCTACTTAGACAGTACAAACAGATTAAAAATTAAATTAGACATTACCTCGGAAATACAAGTGAAATTAGCAGCTAGAAACCGAGGACGATGGAAATGTCAAGTGAAAGCCCTATTCTCTTGTAAGGCGTAAGAAAAAAAAAAACAAAAAAAAAACATCAATGTAACAGTAACATTACCACAATCCTTAAACTATTATTTTATCATTAATTAAAAAATATTAATTATATCATTAATTTAAATTAGGTTTCCTCCTCTAATTCTTGATGTCTTCCAAAGTGTTAAACCCCTCATAGATTCATCAGTTATCATTATTGACAAATCCAAGTCGCGTTGCGTCAATATTCCTATCATTGTCCCAATCTTTCTTTTTGTTAAGACCCTCGTACATTCATCAATAATGATTATTGACAAATTCTAGTTGCATTGCGTCACTATCCCTTTCATCGTCCCAATCTTTCTTTTTTTTTAGGCTGGATGATTTTTTTGTTTTCCCTTTGTCAACTTCTGTCCCTAACTCCTGGAAATTTTAAAGAACCCAATCTTATTTCATTCAGAGTTCACCTGTTTTCTCTTTACTATGTCAATCCGACAAAATAAACCTCGCTTATGGGTATGGATGCTTGAATTTGGTAAGCTGAGATTGTTTTAAACCTCTCCTCTAGCGAGAGTCATCGAATATTTTATAAATTTTTTGTAATAAATTTAATCTCTGTTTTATTATTTTGTATCAGAACTGGACTACGAGAATTGAATGAGTGAAAAAGCGGAAATAGTTGAATGAATAAAATAGCCCATACTACCTCAGCCTGTATAGTCGAAGGTTCATGAAAACAACAGAGCTTTTCCCTGTATATTCTATTGAGATAATCTAGTAGTGTCCTACTCTATACTACAAAGAGCGAGTCGATGTCAAAGGATTTCAGTTGAAAATAGTTATTACGAGACCAGAACACCATATGAAAATAAAGAACATTCGAAATCTGTAAAGAAAAATCGTATAATGATTTTTTTGTAGAATAAAAGTTAAATGAAAAGAACATATAAAGCAACCTAACTTCGAAGGATATTTAAGAGACATTAAAAGACGCAAAGAACCCAGTTACTCCCATGGTGAAGAAAAATAAAAAGGCTCCGTTTTAACTCATTACTAAATATATCGTGTATAAGCTTGGGGTAGTTATACATTCTTGTTCCCGAAATTGACATTTTATTTGAGCTGCTTCTACCGACCGGCTGATTTCAATTCTAATATCGTACCTATATCTTGTATTAAATTATGCAATGTCTTTGAATTGTGGTAATTTTAGCAGGTTCCATATTATTTAAAATTTTAAACACTTTTTGAAACTGATATACACCCTTTATTGTTGGTAAAATATTATTTTTTGAATATAATCTATATCTATAATTCTATAGGAATGGCAAGTTTAAAACATTTTTTAATAATTTGTTTTGGGATACTTTTGCCAATAGATGGCTGCCAATGGCCAAGAGCATCATAATATATTTTTAACTTCGTTTCACTTGTCATTTTATTTTTATATTTAAATAATATTCCAGTTTGGTCTCTAGTGCATTGATGTGGGCTTGCCAACTTAATTTGTTATCTAAAATAACTCCTAAAAATCTAATTTAATTAATTTGCTCTAAAAAATTGTTGACAAATTAAATTAAATATTTAATTTGTCTGTGCATCTTCCAAGAGATATAAAACTAATAATTTTTATCTTTGAGAGTTCAAAGCTAATTTGTTAAGTCAGAAAAATTCTGACAAAATAGTCAAATCATACTCAATCATTCTCTTAACTAGTTGTGTATCGTTCGCCGGATAAAAAATGCTGCAATCATCTGCAAAAATGATAAGCATAGATAGATAGGTATAATTTCTGCATGTACTTAATAAAAATTAAGAAAAGCAGAGGACGTAGAGATCAAACTTGCGGTATCGCCAGTGCTAATATTTTGTTTGCGCTATTTTTATTATTATAGTTTACTTACATATTGCGCTCTGTGACTTTGGTAACAGCTTTCCATTATTTTGAGAGATTTTTCGTATATTTAAGACTTACTAAAAGAAAGTCATATTTAAAGTGCTTTATAAGTGGGAATATAATTTGGCAAATAAGACACAGACAGGATAATAAGACAAAACTGCTAGAAATACACATATTTTGTTTTTGATTAAAAATTTCTCGAATTCATAATTAAAAATATTAACCAAATGGTTAGATCATCTTCTGACTGTCATAAAATAAATCACTTTTTCAGTACAACTGGAACAAGTATTTTCGTTTTGTTTAATTAATGAAACTATAAACATGAATAATAAAATAATAAAACAAATTATTTATTAACGAGGCGCATCCCCCGATCTATCCTGATGAAAACTCTATTTGATTTCAATTGATTTAAATTTTATTTACACGATTACACACATATATTATAATTTACCTTGAATCATAAAATATTAATTTAATTATTTAAATTATTCATTAAATTAAATTCTATAAAACAAAAAAAAAAAAAATTATTTCATCCCAGATTTTTATAAAATATTAACCTTGATCTAAATACTCATAATTTATATTATCATCTCTCCTGTTTACATTTTATTAATAATTTATTAATATACTAAAATACTTCATTAAATTGTCAAACTTTTATTTACTATACAATAAATTTTATTTTCTCAATATTCGGCTCATAAAGACGTCACACATTTTTTTTTTGTTTTGCTTTTCTTTCACCAATCTTATTTACACATAAATTATTTCATTGTTCAGGGTTTTTAGAGTAAAAAAAAAAAAACAAAAATTTCCAATTTTCTCTATGTAAAACACAAAAATAAAAAAAAAAAATAAATAAACACTTGTTACTTTGTAGTAGGTATTAACCCAGCTACATCTGAAGATACTTTTGTTCTCAGATGCTCAATTTTCTAAATTTTCAAATAATTTATAGTTTTTTATTCAACAAAAAAATAACCAAAAACATAACAATAGGATCAGTCAGTTGAGGCGGTAAAATATCACAACAAACAAATGAAAAAAAAAAAAAAAAAAAATAAAAACTTTAACCTCAAAGCAAAATAAAATATTTAAACAAAAATAAAAAAATTTTTAAAAGAATTTTGTAAACAATAAAAAATTCTAAAAATAAAATTTTGTAAGATTATTTAACTGGCGGCAGCGACAAATGTCTGGTCTGTTTTATAAGTAATGATTGTATTCGGGTTTTTTTTTGTTTTTTTTTGTGACTGAAAATCAATCGAACATTTTTGTTTTTATCTAAACTTTAATTTTTACATAAATCCATACATAAATACATACATGAATACCGTATGTATATAATACACACTATTAGCAAATTATTTTTGTTCATATACGTGTGTAGGTATATAAGTACTGTTGAAATTTTGAATGAACCGAATTGTGTGCTACAAGTGATTAATAATGAAAACAAAAAACATAAAAGAAAATTGAAAAAGAAAACAAATTTTATTTTTATATTTTCTACTTAAAGTTTTTCATTTAAATAAAACTAAAAATATCTTTCAGAAAAATCATATAGAATTAAAATTAGCCACCCTAAGTAGATGAGAAGAGAATTTTAATTGAAATATAGGTAATTAGGTTGGTATCTCAATTTTACACCAGTTTTTATATTTTGAATTTTAAATAGTAGATATACCCCAATTACGGGATTTTTATGGTGTCACAATGAAATCTAGTTTTGTGTCATTGCTATATGCTATTGATTACTATGATGGTTGGCACCCTCTTTGCAACTATAATACCTTTAACCTTTTCTCATACTTGAGACGATTTTTTTTTATTCCGTGATTTCAAATACTAAATTTTAAACAAATAAATAAATAAGTTTAAATTAACTAACTTTTCGGTTTTTTTAGCCTTTTCCGATAAAATAAAAATAAATATAAAAAGTAAATACTTTAGAATTAATAATTAAATATAATAAGTAATGTTAAAATACAAAATAATAGAAATAAAAATTGTACCTTAAAGAATCCTATTAAAATAGATCAGTAGGTGTTAATGTTAAAGCTCTTATATCTTTTTTTATGCTTTTATAAAAATAAAAGTTAAATGTTAAATTTATACAACAATAAAAAAAAAAGTTTAAATTAACTAATAATAGTATGTGTCAACAATTCAGATTCAACAATAACATGCACCTTTAATACGAGCCGGCTAAGTAAGGTACATAAATAAATATGATTAAATATTACATCTTATTCATCGTTTTTCAAATTATTATTGTTACTAGTTAAAAACCCGTTACTACGTAACTTTTTGCTACCATTATATATAGTGAAAAATCAAAATTAGAGCATTCTAGGTTGTATACTACATTATAAATTATCGAAATCAAAAATTCCCATATCAACAATATTTTAGTAATATTTGATACTTTAGTTAAATTAGTAGATTAGCAGACAGACTATATAATTGGATTGATATAGATTGAAATATTTAATCAACTAATATTTCATTAAAAACTATATTTCTAACAGTTCTATTCTCTTCGGTAACAATTTTAAAATGATTTATATTCCCAGTAGTGCGCGAAATCCCGACATATAGTTGTCCATGTGAAAAACCTGGTGCATCAAATAAAATACCAACCTTATTGAGAGTTTGACCTTGCGCTTTGTTGATGGTCATTGCAAAGGCAGCTCGGACGGGAAACTTGCGTCTTACTGTTTCTTTTTTTTTTATAAATTAGGAAAACCAAAAAATTAAAAACTACTGTTTTTTTTATTTTAAAATACAAAAGACTATATATATAGATATAGGATATATTCATATATTCAATAAATAGATATAGGATATATTCATATATTACATATAGGTACATTTATTATTTATCTATACTGTTTATTTTTTTTTTAAATAGAAAACACTAAAATATTAGAAATAAAGTAAACTTAATATAGCTATATATCAAGATTTGGTTAGTACTATTGAAAGTTTGATTGTCCTGTAAACGTTGTTCCACAAATTTTGACATCCGACTTTGTTTAATGAAGAAAATAGAATATTATGCTGTTATCATCAAACATTTTTGAAACACAAAATGCTGGAAACTACTTTTTTCCTTTAAATCGAAATCGACTCTTGTCATTTGTTGAACTTTTTGTATAATATTTGTTGTGTTTGATTATTTTTGTTGTTATTGATTGTTATAAATAATAGTATTGATAATAACAATTAGTAGATAATAAACTACCTACATTTATAAAATTTTTTCAACTTTTTCTTAATTGTATTTTTGCATTTTTTTTTTGAATTTGTTGTATTATTTTTTATTTTATTTGTTTATAATTTTAAATTTCTATATTTAAAGTCAATGTTTTTTATTTGAGCTAAATAAACCTTAAATAAATGAATAAATAAGGAACTTTTATCAAATAAAATCTGATATGTTAACGTTACCTTAAATGCTATTGCGTCAACATTTATGTAGTTGATTATATAAATTGATTAAAGTTTTTTTGATTATTTTTCATAAAAAAATACGTAATAACTTACGCTAATCAATGTAGTCAAAAAATTATTTTAAAATATATTTTTCAAGTAAATAAGAATGTATTCAATAGCTTTGAAATTATTATTCTGAATATTTTTAATCCATTTTGTTTTAGCAGGGGAGGAAACAGAAAGAATTACGTGCTAATTCGACATTTATTTGTTTTTTTTTGTTGTTATCTTTTCTTTTCTCTTTCGTTTGGGTTAAAGAAATGTATCCATAAAACAAAAATAAAGTAGATTGAAATAAAAAGGGGAAAGATTATGTACATAAATTATTATATAATATAAAAAGGATAGTAGGTAAAGGATCCATTAATAAGAAAATGCACTGGAATAAAATTTTATAATTTGTTAATGATTGGTTACCATTTTTCTAGTCGATTTCCAAAATTGTAAGAAATAGAAAGTAATAAGAATTTAATTTGTGAGAGAGAGATAAAAATTCAAAACACAAAGTGGGAAAAAAATTTTCGAACAAATATCGAGATGTGTTACATTTAAAAATGCATAGAAATAAGAAACATTATTTATTCACATTATTAATATTCAAATTTCCTTCCTATTTATAAATTCTAATATTATTAATAATTAATAAATTATCATTGATTATTACATAGCAAAATTTAATTTTGAAGGAAATAAAAATGCATCGAGTCATTTATAAAAAAAAATTATTGGTTCTTGGTATTAACTACCTGGCTCAATACCTGAAAAAATTTATATATTGAAAATACATCAATTATAATCTGTTTGAAATAAAAAAACATTTTACTTCCCTTATAAGACAATAAAAGAAAATAATATGATGTTTAAGAAATAAGATATGTTTTTGAAACCAATATTATGTTATGTAGGTACTTGTAAAAAATCAATCATTCAAAATTTCTTTACTCTCATACCCTAATAAATTTAATACGTTGATTTCAGACGACCATGTACATTAGAAATCTCTTCTCCCATGGCCCGTAGGCTATTTAAAATTAAATTTCAAAAATTAAATGGTTTTTTAAATCATTTATATCGCACTCCTTCTTTCTCACAACTTATTACATAAGAAAAACAATAGTTTTTTGCTTCTTTAACTAATGGGGTTTTTTTGTAAATGGAATCTTGACTTCCCTAGTGCATATCTTCTTATTAAAAAATATTCTTTTCTACTATGATGTATTAAGAAGAAAAACAACAAAAGAAAATAACAAAAAATGAGTACGGTATATTACGTTTCATTTAAATCAATTTGAGTAAAGTTTTATTTTTTTTTTCTCCTGTATTAAAGGCATTCTTGATGAGGTGTAAGAAAGAAAGAAAAAAATTTCTTCCAATTTGATTGCAAATAAATTCTCTCCTTCATTTATGTTAAAAGCAAAATGTATGCATGAAACCGAAACAATATTTCTCTTTCAAACAAAAAATTATAACGGTACATGCTGACACCGGCGGTGAATTATATATAGATAATTCAGAAAACAAAGAAGAGTCAACTTTGCAGTTAAATGTAAAAGCGGTTACGGAAATTCGTTCATAGTTCGAACTTTAAGAATGTAGAATCATTATCTATCCAGAAATTGAAGGAAAATGTTAATCCTTTTATTTGACAACTTCCACCTTATAATAGTTTATACCTTCCTTCCAGCCTAATTCTATTCTATATCCCAACCAAGCCTTATACGTAGTGTTAAATATCCTAACGCTTTGACTGATTATAAAAAAAAAACTAATTAATAAAATACTTTGAAAAATAGCAATGAGTGGTCACTAAAAGAACAATCGCAATAAGATTCCAGTTAATATTTCTATTAAATTCTATATCTTTGCAGGTTGTATGAAATCGCAAATTGTATTGTGGCATAGTGTTGAGCGGAAGACTGACATAACATAATCGTAATTCGTCACGATTACGATTGTGTTATGTCAGTCCATACATCAATCACGAAAGTGAACATAAAATGGCGAAACTTAATTTACAAATAAATACTTTTATACCTTCTCGAGAACCACCCAGTGCAGACGTTTTACATTATTGGAAAATAAGAAGTACTTCTACTCCTGAATTGGTAGAAATTGCAAAAATTATACCGGCTGTGCCAGCAACGCAAGTTAGTGTGGAACGAAAGTTTTCATCATTAAAAATGATTCTAAGTGAAAGAAGAACAAATTTAAATGAAAAATTAAATAAAAATTTTTAATATTATAAAATACAGTATTTTATTTTATATTGTTTTCTCTTTTCATTTTATTTTTTTTTTTGTTATAAATGAACTGATACACTGATAGTATTATTTTTATTTTGTTATGTTTTTATTTTACTTTGAGTTTCACAATAAAACTGATTTTTTAATAATATTAAATGTACACTCTGTTTTATTAATGTTTTTTTGTTAGTAAAATGATATTTTTTGTTATTTTCTTTTAGAAATATAACAAAAAAAAACCGGTTTTGAACCGGTTTTGAAACGTAAACGAAACAATAAGAATATTTAAAACCGCAGTTGAACCGAACCAAAAAAAGAAATAAGAAACGTAAAAAATTTCAGGCTGACTCTCTGTCCGTAACACACCCTTAAGAAAATATCGGCAATATTAAAGAAGTTCAGAAGACTTTCAATGATCAAAATTGTGTGAAATTTTATTCGACTTCTAATATAAAACAAGATTGTACATGAATAAAACAAAATCATTGACAAATGAAATACGAAAACTGACTAAATAAATACTATGACAGTTGCTCTAGTATGAGAGAAGACTTATTTGTATATTTTATTATACTCGTATATTACATTTTTAGTATTAATGTGACATTATAATATACCGGGTCTTCCAGAGTATGCGTATCAGCTTTATAAGAGAGGAAGGAGCCGTTACTTGAAAATTAAAAAAATAAAAATATTAACTAAATTGAGGGTGCTCTATCGATTGGTGATATTATCTTCAACTTTCGGAAAGAACCGAAATGAGTTTTGTACGACCCATAATCGCCGAAATTGGCTGAAATCAATTTTTTTTTAAATTGGAAAGAGGTACTTTTTTATGCAAATTTGGATTCTACGACAAAAAATACGAAACTTTTGTTAAGTAAATTTTTTTTAAATTTAAACTTTGTATGTAAGTACCCAAAACTGAGATAAAAAATGAGGTAATATGAAAAACAAATTTATTTATAAAAATGATCACTATTAATTTTGGTTTACCAAAGCCAAATATGGTTGATTTTTGTTTTATTTTTATTGATTTGTAAGAAAAATAATGAGAAAACAAAAAAAAATCATTTAACATAAATTTCGTATTTTTTGTCGTAGAATCCAACTTTGAAGTAAAAAAAGTACTTCTTCCCTTTTGAAAATCTCGATTTCGGACAATTTCGGCGATTTTTGGTGTAATAAAACTCTTTTCCGGTTCTTTCCGGAAGTTGAAGATAATATCACCAATCGATAGAGAACTCTCAATTTAGTTAACAAACTTATTTTTAAATTTTAAAATAACGGCTCCTTCTCCTCTTAAAAAGCTGATACACATGCTCTGGAACACTCGGTATATTACGAAAATTTTAATACCACTAAAAATATGTAACTACAGTTTTATGCAGATTACTCCAACAAATTACAGAAAACATTTACAATAGGCCATTATGATTATATCAACATTTAATATGCAAATTTCGAGTTACTTGGTAAAAACATCAATGTTAGAATCTGTATTTACTTTTCAATTATTAAAAATTCTTTTACATCAGCAACTAATTAAACCTGAAACAGTGTATAATTAATATGCTACAAAATATTTTTTTATTAAATTACTAGAGTCAAGATAAAAGTAGATTTTAGTTCAGGGCGACTCAATTGAACACAAATTCCACTAAAATTAACAACATGAATCGACCAACTCATCCCTCCACAACAAATCAATTCATATTTTGAATGCAATCATAATTGTTTGCTCAAAAAATTAGAAGAGGACTTGGAAAATGAGCAATTAAAAATTTGCTGTACAAAGTAAATATCATGTAACTAGTGTTTACATTATAATTGTGCTTACATGATTTTCAATTTGCACGGTAGAAATATGAGCACAATTTTTGAGTTGATTTCAGTCGAGGCCAAACAATTATGGACTCCAAAACAATTTGGAGACTGAGACCAAATTCAAAAATGGGATATTATTTTCATTAACCTGTCATTATTATTAGATTATATTAGGTACTTTCGGGAAGGCAGCCGGCTTATTGTCATTACTCGTATTAATGCTATTCTCATGTTAGTCAAATTAATTCGTTGTTATTTAAAAAAACATTCAATATGAACTACCTAAATTGTTAAAATTTAAAAAAAAAAATGTTTTTTTTATTTTCCGAAACAGAATTTACGTCTGTGAAATTTTAATAAAAACTGATAATTATTCTTTGAATACATACACAGTAAACACAAAAAGAAAACATTTAAGATCACATCAAAATCGTATGCAAATTGTTGTTGTTGTTTACTGGCTTTTCTTTCCAATTTTATTGTTCTAAATAAAAAATATATATATCGCAAAACAAAAACAACTCATAAAGCTAAATGGAAAATTCGATAAATAACTGTGAAACCCGAAACAAAGCATTATTACCTATAGCTTTGCGTCAATTTTGATGTCGTCCTGTATTTGTTAACAGAAACAAAGCATAAAAGTTCTGAAAATCGTCTGAAAAAATAAAAATGATTCTATTTCGATGCCCATTCGTTAGAACAGCTTCGTGTGAGAGACGAATTACATGTTTTTTTTGTTCTTGTTGTTTTTGTATTTTTAATGAAAAACATAATACAATCTTTATTCTGTTTTAATGGCAGATGCCAATGCCATATAAAAATGATGTGGTTCTATTTACAGTATTGCTGAAAAATCAGCAATACTGTCAACCTAGGCTAGCAGTATACAAGCATTGATACAAATACATATTATATATTATTTTCAGTACCTACAATACAATACATGGATCTAATTAAAAAATTGGTGTTATATTTCTGAAATCATATTATATAAAATAAAAATATCGTAAATTCTTTGGCTCCGCAAGTTGATAATATTTTTAATTAAGTTAATTCTCTGATGACAATTATGCCAATAAAAAAAAATTAAAAATAATTAAAATTTTATTTTTTCTCTTCAATGATCTGCATGAAATCATAAAATGTCTTCTTTTTATTATCGCCATTTTCTTTATTAACTGTAATAATACTCGTATCGTATCCAAGAAACCTAATCCAAGAATAATATAACTAGAACAATAACAAAATAATTAAAAAAAAAATTTAAATATATATTTTTCTGGATAAACGAACTGACTATTATAAAAAAACTAATTCCTGAATAGAGTTCCAATTTAGTTCCCAGATTTAAAAGATAAAACAAAGTAAAAAGAAATTGTCTTAAATAATAAATTTATGGCTTGTGGTATCTTTGAAAAAATCTCATTTTTACTTTTTGTTTTTAATATTCTTAAATTCCTTCATTACCAGAACACAATAATGAAAGGCTTTAAAATAAAAAGAAAAATGAAAAAATGTTAGGAAAGAGAAAGATATAAATTTTAACGGTAATAATTCATGTCTACAAAAGAAAAACTTTTGTCATTAAAGTTTTTCTCATCTTATTCTGTTTTTTGTTTTTTGTGTTTTGTTTGTTTTTGGTTTTTTTAATTTATTACAAATTTATATTTTTTTATTCCCCAGTTCCGTATGCCATCTATTAGTTTAATTTGTAGGAGCTTATAAATAGCTTTATGAATTTTTCTATTGGCTCATCTTCTAAGCTATATACAGCAATAATCCAAAGATATTTAAATAATATATGGTCTTTAATACTGCTTTATAGCAATTGAAAATGAAAATACCTGAACACGTGATTCATATTAAATAGAATAATGTCAAACGGTGATGGTCAAAGAAGAAAGCAAAAAAAAAAGATTATAAAAAAAATTTAATAGATTAGAAATAAAAAGCAAAGAGAAATTGTAATATCAATAAATTAATTTGAAATCCTGTAATTGAATTATTTTTAATCTTCCTAGATTATAATATCAATTTGATACATTGCATCAATAACATTGATTTATTGTAGTATTTACTGGTTATATTATAAAATGCAAGTTAGAAATAAACACATTATTTGAAGGGAATATCTTAAAGTTATTATGAGTAGATGTGAATAATATTCGAAATCGTATATATTGGTAAAAGCGGTTGACAAAGGCGGTGATATATTAATTATGAGATCTCATAAGATAACATAGCGTAATGCTGCCTATATAGCATTCGCAAGAAACTACAACACGATAAAAGAAATATTTATTAATAATTTAAATCGTTAAAATTTACTCGTATATAAAATAGTTCAAATGTAACTCTGTACAGTGTACTCTGTACAATGTACAGTGTCCGGGGATGCTAAAAAATTTGTCAGTAATCATCTTCTAAACTGAAGGCAAAAATTATAACAAAATATTTATCCATTTTGTATACGAAATTCTAATATAATTCAAATCATTTAAGTGTCAATTTTTACTCTAACACAAACAATTTTGTATTTTAATAAAAATAAAAAAAAAAATAAAAATTACAATGAATATTAAACATTTAGCTGGCAATGTCAACAATATTTACACACATCAATTCACTGTGTAAATATTTTGGACACATTCAAACTTGGAATACAAAATTTATTTACTTGTTGAGTATTAATGACAAAATAATTGAAAATATTTAAATAGGTAAATATTAAAATTAATTTTCTTACCTTAACAAAAACTATTTAATTAAAATATGTAATAAATATTATATAAAGTCTTAAATAAACATTAATTGAAAATAGATACAATTTGAATATAATATTGTATAGATAAAATTACAATTAAATTAGTTAAATATTTTCGAAACATATAAGAAATATTTAAGAAACATTTTCGCCCTATGCCCCATGGATGGGGTTGCAGGACAATGATGATGATGAAAATAAATAATTAATCTCTACTAGACAAAATAATTTAGAATTTTATAGAAATTATAAGAACAAAAAGTATTAACAAAATTAAAAGAATCGGTTTAATTTACTATTAAGGTCTATTTAATTTGTAAAAACATTTGCAGTGAATTGTGATCGCGATATTTAAAAGGCATGCACCAAGCCATGTTTAATATGGTAGAATTTAAAAAAAAAAAATTGTATAATATAATTTCTGTGATTTTATGACTAAATAAAAATATAATGAAAGAAACTAAAAAAAATGTATATTAATACAGCTAGTATTTTTTTTGATAAGTGGACTAATTTTTGTTTTCAATAAATTAATAATATTTGATTTTAGGTCTTATGACTGTCGATTAAGGCAATCTAGGATGATTCGTTGGAAAAAGATTGCTCAAAATAATCTGAATTGGAAGAAACTAAGCCAAGGTGATATCGACGGTGAACAAATTTAAAGACCCCTTAACGAATACAGAATTGCGAATAAATGCCCTCTCGCCCTCCTCTTCAATTTTGAATATTGTGACTCCAAGATCTCTGTTAACACTATATGGCCTTAGAAAGGTAAAGTGAGTAAATTTTACTGATTAAAAAATTTTTTCACTCAAAATTGTGAGGTAATAGAGTACTTATTTTCTTATATATTCGTTGTTTATTAAGTGGCTCTTGATGCATCGAATTTTTGAATTAAACTGAACTATAATGGGGTTAAGTCAATTTAACAGGTTTTCATATATTATAATAAATGAATAATATAACTGGCCATAATCGACTTTTGAAGAATTAAGAACTTTCGTTGACTTTAATCGTACGGCAGCTGTCCAGTCACTATCTTTTTAGGGTTACATGGCAAAATTACATAGGAAAAATTTTCATATGAACAGAATTATATATTTTAATATTAATCATCACAATAATTTTTAATCTTCTTTATTCTGATCCACAATTTCGGGACGGGATATCACAACCGATATACTACATAACACTCAGGCCGCTGTGAACAAAATTACATACAGACAAAATTTAATATGAACAAAATTACATATGGTCTTAGGTAATTTTGTCCATATGCAATTTCACAAATTGTCAAATTTAAATCGTCGTTATTTTTTGAATTATTGTGTGAGAAAATCTAGTTTGAAAATGGGAGTTCTTGAGGAAAATTTAATAGTTAAGCTCAAATTAAAAGAGTTATAAAAATAATTATTGAATAAGAAGAAATAATTATTGTCGGCGTTTCATCTTTACTTTCAACCGAATACAAAATAGCTAAACTACTTTTGTTGAAAATTTTAATTGTATTTTTATGAAATGATCTTGTATTTTTAAAATTACTACATTGTTGGAAATCACAAGCAATTTCCAGAATCAAATTAATTTTGTATTGATCCCATTTCATTAACATAAACCATTTTTAAATTTTTTTATTTTGAAAAATTAACTATGAACAAAATGTCCGTCTATTTGTATATGTCAATTTAATATTTATACTTATGAAAGTGAAATTTTGTTTGTTTGTCTATTTGTTTATTTGTTTGTTTGTTCGCTGTACACGCCCGCAGTTCTGAAATTAATATGAGTTCTACCGGTTTCAAAAAATTGGATTGGTTCGGGTTGCTGTCGTACAACTCCTAACACGTCTCAGGCATATTTCAAAAACCAATGTAACACAATTGGCATGAAAATTTACACTTCGAAACTCTTTCTCAAATAAAGAAAAACGACTGTTACCGATTTCTAAAAGTTTGACTGATTTAAGTCGATGCTATACAACCACTAACATCTATCAGGAACGTTTCAAAAAGAGATTGTGTTCAGACTTTAACATAAAAATTTACATAGGTACTCTATGAAAAATAAACAAACATATATTGTCCTGAAAAAAATATTTTCCAATTTTAGAAATCAGTATAAATGTTTACATGGCAATATGAAATGGCCACAAATGTTAATTAGCCACAAAAATGTGGCAATTCGTTATATTAATCAGAAAGTACTGCAGAGTGTTCCAAGGGGTCCATGTATACAAATCTATAGATACAGTCATCGATGAAGATGAAGTTGTTCTCCTCATCAATTGGAATTAAAAATAGTAGCTTCAATATTGCTTCTACAAAACTTGAATCAGCCAAAACTATGGTACTAGATTAAGAATACGAACTTTGCAACCTCATTTCATTTAAGTACAAATTCCAATTGATTGTGGAAAAGACGAAAATATCTTTATTTCAAGAATACCTCAGCAACAAGGAACTTATTTGCTTATACTTCATCAGAAAAGACCACCGAAATATTGTTTACAAAGAAATAAATATAATATAAGTATAGTTTAAGATATTTTGTTATCGTAGTGAAAAAAAATATTAGAATATTTTTGATAAATCAAATTTTTCAATTCGATTCATAAATCAAACTTCATTGAAGTAAATTCGGTACATTTTGTCGTCGACCCGGACAACGTTGGGTAACTTTGCTGCTTTATTTATAAAAATAATTGTTATATTTTCCGGTGATGGCACGAGCGTATTGCAGTACCCAAATTTACTTATGCTTATATAAATATACCGTCGCAGAGTCAGCACATTTGCTACAAGATAAGTAAGCCTTTCAAGCATCACGTGAAATATAGAAAAAACAGTTGATTGTTACTAGCACTACACCTGAAAAGGATAAATTTCAGGGAGAAAAAGAATGTAAGTGCATATAGTATATAACATATTTTTGCCTCTATTTTGTATCATTTTTATATTGATAATTTGGTAAACCTTATATTATTTTAAACAATTATAAATTAAATACGAATTAATAAACAAAATATTTAGGTACAAATTGAACAATAATTGGAAAGTAAAAAAAGGCTTATCATAATATTATGTGGTATTAAAATACCACTCAGTGTTTGAATTTGCGAACAACGATGTTTATAATTTATATATACTGATTTGACAAAAGCTGGGTTTCTTTTCATAATGTTTCAAGATCTAGGTTTTATTAAATTCAAAAAACGATATAGGTTAATGATCTGGATTATTTTTTTTTATGTTAGTAAGCTTGGTAATTGATTTATCAAAAATATCTATTACAAAACGTCACAAGCGTCGTGACAAATATTATTAAATACTAAGTATTTGACATCTGTATAAAAACCAGATAAATATCTGAGTTTTGAGTTGTTATTGTATTTTCATAATAAACGATTGACCTTGACCTTGAACCAGATGGTTGATTTATTTAATTTTAAAAGTTTGTCAAAATGAGAATTGAGGGATTCTGAGGTAGAGGTTGTATCGGCGTACGAGCTAATGACTAAATCTCAATGATCATTCTTCAGTGGCGCATCTTTTCCTTTAAGGACGAAAAGGACATTTGAAAGTATCCTTGTTGTTATGATGCTTTTGTATAAAAACCGTTATATCTGTTGATCTATTAGACATATATATATACAGATATACATTCTAGAAAGACAACGGTTTGGAGCGTACTTTAACTAATCTAATTAAGAATGCTATTTCGTAAAATGCTTATATTGTCTAAACTATTCAGCAAAGACATAAATTATGTATGTATGAGTATGTATGAGTTATAGAAAAAAAGAGACCTTTCCAACAGTTTCTAAATATTGGATGGGATTTTATGGTAAAATATTGAGGTATTTGGTTTTTTAAGAAATAAAATAAAGACTGTTTTTTTTCAAAATTTTCTAATTTTAATTACAATATCTCCAGAATGGCAGCCCCAATTATCACCAAATAAATATTAAAATATGCTCGAAGCCGTTATCTTTCTAGAATATACTGAATAGAAGAAAGAAATATATGAAGAAATAATTGAATATAGGTATAAAGATGATTTAAAAAAAAAATAGACTAATTCCAAGTTATCCTTAATTTAAAAAGTTGGATATTCTACCACTTAGACATTTAGATTTGTTTAAAACGGTTATTTTTTATAGGTCTGGCTATCTCGATCACCGATTTATAACCAGATATCATCTTAGAATTCATAATTTGTATCTTGTAAATGTTCCAAGAGCCCGTACCTCTCATTTTTACCACTTTTATGATTATATAGCTCCAAATAATTTTATATTCTTTAAAATCGGACAGATCACCTGTTTTGTTTTGCAAAACTCTTAGAATTTGGCTTTTTGAACTGGATCACCTTCAGATTGATTCTGTTTTTAATACGATTTACTTTTTAACTTTAATTTAGTATTTCTTTTAACCATAAATTTTTTCATTTTCTTAGTCTTCTAGCTATTTTTTTTTATTTTTTATTCTTGCTATAATTTGTATTTAATTCTGCTTACTCTCTTTATTGTAAATTTTGCTTTAAATTTTATTTTTTCCGTATATAATTTTAATTTTAAGTAATTGTAGTTTTTTTTCCATATTTACCTTTAATTTTCTTATTTACTATATATGTACCTAACATACTCCATTATGTATTATGAGAATAGCTCCATTTTATTTAACTAACTACCAAATTATACTCTCAATTATTTTTGGTTATTTATTTATTTTATCCCAATGACAAAGGGTACTGGATCAGGTCGAAAAACCCATAAAGCAAATGCTTGATCGGGAATGGAACCTGGAAACTTTCGGTTGAAGGTAACCTACTACGCCACCAAGCGTGTGGTGTTAAATTATAAGACGCGTCACTAAAGATATATATTTTTGGAAAGCTAGCAATTCTAGCTATCCTTGAGATATGGTCATTGAGTTCTCCACCGATACAACATTTCCCTTAGAAGAGCCGACAATTGTTTGTCTTCTCCACTCACTATCTCCCGAACGAGTGCATCAATTTATAAATTTAAAAAATTTATTTTAAAGTAAAAAGTACAACTTTTACTGATGTATGTAACTTTGGTAATGTTTTGGTAAGTTTGATGTAATTTTAACATTCGAAAAATTGAACAACTGCCAAAAACGAGTTAATACCACATTGGAAGTAAAATTTTTTTATAGAAGTATATTTTTAAAAGAAAGATATTTAACTTTAAAATAGTCCACGATAATAACTAAAGAAATAAACCGTTAAAATAAAAAAAATTATACAATCGTGAAAAGAAATTTAATTTGATTTAAATTTTTGATAAGTAGAATACTAATGAACCATAATGAAATACAATAATACCAAGCCAAGATAGTTTTGTCTCTGACTATTTCGAAAATTTTTGTTTTATTAAATGATTTTTTTTTTGGTTTAATTTGTTTGTTTTAAAGTCCTCTCTCACTCTCTATGCTTACTTCTATATTTATTAGTAAGCAAGTAAATACTAAATTTTTTTAAATACTAAAATTTACAAATTTATTTTTGGATTATATAATAATTATAAATGTCTATTGAATATACAAACGAATTATGAATATTATGATAAATTATTGTTAAATAATTCGAAAATAATATTCGAATATAATATCCTGAAAATGCATATTTCGATGGGATAATAATTACAATACAGGTGTTGATTAAATTAATTTTTGGGATAGTTTTTTAAATTATTTCTAAATAAATAAAATTCATATTATGTTAAACAGGTTACAACAATATACAATTTAATACAATTAAACAACAATATACAAAATAATACAATTTAACTACGAGTACCTAAATAACTAATAATGTACCTACATTATAACCAGAACTCAATAATAAATAATTTTCAAAATATCATATTGGAAGATTCAAACTGTGTACTAAATCCATAGTTATTTTAACAAATATTTTATTTCGAACTTTTTTTATCTGTAATGTAAATATTATGCAATACAAATAAAAACTGTTTGTTTTTTGTAGAATTACTTTTTCTAATTAAAAGTTTTTAATAATAAAAGTTTTTGGAATATTTTCATATACATAACTTTATTTTATTTATTTTTTCAATATTATAATAATTATATGTATTTCAAAAAATTTCAATTTAAATAATTGTATTCTAATAAAATATTATCAATTTGCATAATTATTTGCAAATATTTCACAAAATTAAATTATTTTAAAAAGTGCACCTTATTAGTATTCAGTTATGAATTTTAGAAGTTATTTTCGAAATTAACATAATTTTAATTTTTTTTTTAAATATGAACTTTGCCATAATAGTGTTAATATGTATTATTAGAAAAATCAAAAACATTTAAGTCTAACAAACGTAAATAATAAGTGAGTGAAATAAACTTCGGTTATATTTCAGGGTGCATTAATTTTAACAACTGCTCATTAACAATAAATTATATTAGCATTATATTAGCTTTTTTTTTACACTGTTGGCAGTAACTTAGGTAGAATCACCATTTCGTGCTTAATTAAGTACGGTACTGAAATTTTATACTACGATATCTACAATATTTCGAGTATTTATTTTACAAATTACTGGCTTATCTACTCATTAAATGTGGAAAACTACTGCAATTGTCAGGAACTAAGCCTTCTTAAATAGCATAGTTCCATAGTGTAGTTTCAAAATCTACTCATATATATATGTGTGGATTGTTTTATCAGCTAGATTAGAACCACAACTCATTTTTGTTTTTTATAATTAAAATTAATTACCAAACTATTTTTCACTCTAAACCCACGTCTAATATCATCAAACTTGTACCGCCTCTTCCTTCAGCAGAGAATTTGCGATATTAATCTTAAACTTTTTATTTTCTCTTAAAATTCTGAAATTCAACCACGTTTTCAAGTTGCGATTAAATATGAAAAAATAATTGTTATACTGTGTCTTAATTACTGCATGATCTTAATGGTGGTTTATCAGAGACTTTTGTTTATTGTGTTATTTGCGTTTGAGATAATAAAAATCCCCGAACATGCTTTTTTGCTAGTTTCTTCCAAAAAGAAATATTGGCAATAGTTCAATACCAAAGTGCTTCCGCTTCAGCAGGAAATATTTTAGTAAAGAATGTAAAATAAACCCTCCAAACCTGTCCGAATTTAATGAAAAGTCTGTTTTCCCTGACGGCAGTAAAATGTCCCTTCCAAGCAAAATTGAATAAAAAAACAAGAATACCTACGTACTCTTCGAGTAAAAAAGAATTCTAATGTTACTAAGTTCTTCAAACCCGGTTTTTGTTCACATTGATGAGATACGTAGAAGTAGCCATTCTAGTTGCTTCAGGAAAATCAATTAGCACCTAATTTTGTCTTTTTTATATCACGACTCGAATGTATCTATTTGTTGTTATTGGTTGTTTTAGGTGATCATTCTCCCGTTTTTATTCTTCCCAGGAACTCAGTACATACTAGAGGCACCTTATGCACTTTAGAAGTTCGATACACATCACCAATTTTGCTTTTCGCGATAATAGTTATATTAATGAGGAAAACCTCACCTAAAGTCCGGAGTCTGACTCCTTTGACTGCGGTGCAACTATAAAGAAGTGCTGAAGAGTTTCTGTCTTATTTTAATTTTTAAAGCTGCAACAATGGGGATTGAACGGAATATTTACGTTGGCAGCGTAGCTTTATATCGACCAATGACTCGTACTGATGGCTACTACTCTTGATATATCAGTAAGGGAAATGCCTAAGATTTGTTTAATTTTGTTGATACGAGAGTCATGTGATCTTATAGATCGCACAGATATTTGGTCTTTGCCACGTTTTATTCGCTCTAGCTAGATCACATTGATTAACTTGCCCAAAAATTTTTTTTTTAAATTATTCTTTTTTGGCGATTTTCTGATTTAATTATTCTGTATTTATTCCATTTATAATTAATTATATTATATTTAACCTTAAAAACTAAAAAATTTACTTTTTTTTTATAACCAATTATTAAAAGCTTCAAATCCAATTACATTACAATAGTCTGTGTGGAATTCTACTAAATTACAATTAAAATGGAAAATAGACGAAAAATATTATTTAAATATTTGATTTTAAAAGTTTATAATTTTTTTTTTTAAATTTTATTATAACCTAATTTAAATAACAAAATATATTCAATAATTTTGGTGCTAAATATATTCATAAATATTATTATAGTAAGTTTCAATTCGCGTGGTAATTCATGATACATTTTTTAACAGTGATCTGTTTTTATCTTGGTTTTCAGTTCTTAACAACGTAAGATAGAAATTAGATTTGTTTCTAGTAGGTACTTCTGCTATGTCTGTCTATGACCGGTATATTATAATTTCTATTTAAGATAAAATTGTGTTTAATTTGGTTAGATATTATTTTGAATGGTGAGAGGTAGTACATAATTATACTCATCGAAACTAGTAAATGGAAAATAAAGATTAAACCTTCTAAGCATGTTTCACTAATTTTATTTCGGTTCGGTTACACCGGTTTTCGATTTCGGTTATCACACCATCATCAGAAGATAGCTGTACTCAAAATGGAAGTTAATATTAAATAGTGTGATTGTATGTTAAATCACTAGATTTTAAAAATACTCACATTATACAGTAGTCGTCTTAGAGTAAAGATGTATGGTGATATTTGTTTTTATTAAATTGATGACGCCATTATTAATTTTGTTATCCAATATAATGCCAAATATTCAAAGCATCAAAATGAAAAATAGAATTGTTTCAAATAGCATAAATTTTTGTGTTGTTTATATTTAAAGCAAGACAGTGTTTGATAATCAACTAATATAATTTATTAATATCATTTTGGACAGCATTTCTAAGTTATTCTTCATTTGTTTCGGTTTATCTTCTACAACACAGTTATAAAACTTACTCTAAAAAATAACTTGCTATATAATCGATATTAGTTTTGAATAGGACAATACTATAACTTTATGTGTGTGTAAACTAAATTAAACCAAATCAAACTGAATTGAATATTGTAATTGTATAGTAAAAAGACTAATCGTATTATGTACAATTTATATAAATTAAATAAATAAATATGATAAAGAATAAAATAATAAAACCGAAATCGAACCCATGGGAGGACCACAATATACATATTACTGATTGTGTCGCTTACACGATGAGGTACAGTCTTTACATTCTATTTGATAGATATTTGAAAAACCAAAAATTATTTGACTTAAATCAAATTGGATATTAACTGTCAGCTTTAAAAAAACAACATCGTTGTCAACACAATCGAATGCTTTTGTTTAAATCGAGAAAATCCACGAAACATGGTTTTGATATCAAAATATTTAAGGATAAAGTCGGTTTAGCTTAGGCAAACTGCGGGTGTCTTAAATTTATTTTCAAAAACAACTTTTCTAGTCCATTTTTCGTTATAACTTGTATTTTTTAAAAAATACACTTAGAATACAAATAGACTGATAATAACTTTAAAAAATGGTTTATTAAAATGGCATTTGTCAATTAGTTTGTCACACTTGTGCAACAAAAAATATATTTTGTTCATAGTTGCATATCGGTGTTGCCAATTTAAGTGTGCATTTTACTGCGCCTGCATTAATAGTTAAAATAGTACGTTTGTTTCGAAATAGAATATGGCTTTAGAAAACATGCAAGAAAGTTTTATTAAATTAAAATAAAAAATTAAATAATTATAAAAAATATAAACATTTTTAAAAAATAATCTTATTTATGAAGTAAATAAAATTTGTTTTTCAGAGAAATGAATATAGAGAGCTGGTTAGATGCTATAATGAAATTCGCAAACCACAACTCATTTTTGTCTTTTATAATTAAAATTAATTACCAAACTATTTTTCACTCTAAGCCCACGTCTAATATCATCAAACTTGTACCGCCTCTATAAACAAAAATTACTGCAGAAAACACTTCTACTCGCATGCAGAAGTTTTTTGTTCATAGCTTTCAGGTAAAAATATAAGCACGTCCGTGACCCATTTTTCTCTGTAACTATGAACACCCGAGATGTTTCAATCATTATTATTATTAAGTATCCCTTACGTGGCCTAATCAGTTGGAGCACAGAAATGTATTTAAATTATGATGTGGTAGTCATGGGTTCGTTTTCCGTGGGGAGTAGGTATAAAAAATATAAGTTTTAATAAAAAAAAAGGTAAATTTAAAAAAGTAGATTTATATGCAAAAATAGATGCTCCAGGAGCATTATTCCCACGTAACAATTTTATTGCTAAAAGACTCTTGCACACTCTTATAACACTATAATAAACACTCTTATAGCAGTATTAATGTTAAATTGAGTTTTCGTTCGCAATTGCTGCGAAAGGTTATAAATACGTTATAGCACTAAAATGGAGAATCCTATAAGGCACCGGAGCAAGTGCTGTAATATTGTTATAGGATTAGTATGCATGTATTAGTGTTGTTTTTATTTTGAAATGATATTCATTTGAATTAATTTATGTTATGCGAGAGTGAGAAAGGTATTATTTTTTATTTTCAAATAATAATTTTATGGGGTTTATATTTATTTCCTGAGAAAGGGAGATAGATATTAGTTAATAATATAAAAAATGTTATTAATATTTATAATTATTGTGACTTAAATGCTAAATTTGGCTGGGAATGAAATTTCATTGACATTTATTACAAAAATAATTCGAAAAATACAATGCCCTCCAAAAATAACCAATTTTTAAATAAACAAAAGAAAATATATTTTTAAATTGCATCTTTAAAATATTTAATAATGTATGTTAATTAATTAATAATATCAAATTTGATATTTAAATAATTATTCTTTAAAGTAAAAATGATATTTTTGCGAAAAGAATGCAAAGTAAAGCTTTTCAGTTTTTGTTTATTTAAAAAAAATTTACTTTGTTTGTAGAAAATAATGGCCGTCGCAAAATATTTATCTAAAAGCTACAGTAAATTTATTAGTAATATTATAGGAATACAGTAAAATAATAACACCACTACTACTATTCTAGCAGTTCTATTCTTATAACAACACTTAAACTCTTGATATAGGATTACGCACTTTTAAATTTATAAAAACATTGCTGTATCACTTGCGGAAAATCCCATTATAACAACTCCCGAAATTGCTATAAGAACATTCTTATAGCAATATTAATCACATTATTCCCATAAAAACATCATTATAACACCTTTAGTGCTTATCGGGAGTCATATAGAAGTCTTGTAGCACTAATTTTGTTTCTATACCAATAAAATGTTACATGGGTTAACAGAGTTAAAAAATATATAAAAATAATATTATATAAAAACAAAATTCAATAAAACAAATAAAATAAAATTAATAATCAAAATAAAATTTTTAATATTAATATATTATAACTAAAAAAAAAAAGGCACATTATTAAAAATTAGCTATATATCAATATTGAACAACATCTGACAAAAATGTGACATGCCGTACCCAGTGAACACAGTAACTTCAGGTATCCTAACATCAGTGATGAATAAGATCGCAGGAATATCTCGCAGAAATAGACGTCGTGTTACGCCTACATGGCAGATAGAGTTATCAAAGTGGTCTTCTACAGTAAGACAATTCCCTACTTAAACAGTATAAAACAGATAAATATAATTGGACATTATCTCGGAAACTGCAGCTAGCAATCGAGTACGATGAAATATCAAGTCCGATGCTCCCAGGAGGAGTACGGAAAAAAAAACCATCATTATTTGTTGGTGTTAACCCGTTTTCGGCAGCTGTTCGATTTTTCTTTGGATTTTATATTTAAAAATGAGAGAAATGAAAACAAAACAAATTTAAATTTTTAATTCAAAAAATCAATGATAAGGTTTTCTTGTCAAAGAGTCATATTTTCCATATTCTTATATTTTTGGTCGATTTTACCCCACCCGACTAATATTTTCATATTTTTCTCACTTTTTATTTATTTATGATTATTGTTAAATTTTTTCAATCCGGAACAATTTTTTTTAATCGTAGATCCTATTTAATATTTATAAATGTTTAAGATAAGGTTTCTAACATTTGCAATATAAAATTGATATAAAATGTAAAAAAAAATATCATAATTTTGTATAATAAAAATTTAAAATAAAGTCTATCAGATTACCAACATAATACTTTGGTAAATCAAATATATGATCAGACTATGGCTATAAGTCTACATATTTTAAAACTTGTAATTATTTACCTTAAATAATCAGATAAATAAATAAACTTAAATAAAAAAAAATTGAAAATATTAGAACTTTTGACAGAACTAGATTAATTTGATGTTTGGTCTGAGAATCTTTCAATAGATGAACAGATGGTGTGTTATTTTGGTCGTCACTTCTGTATAGAGATGATGTATGTTAGAAATAAATCAATCCGTTTCGGTTGTAAAATATGGTGCCTATGTTTTCCTGATGGACACTTGTTCTCATATATACCCTACCCTGGCTCAAGCGACAAATATAATAAGTAAATTGCCAATGTTGTCATTCGATTATTTAAAAATATTCAACATTCAAATCGACTCAATATGTATTTTGATAACTTTTTCCCATCATACTGTTTGATGTGCTTGCTTGGTGAAAAACGTTTCATTGCCACAACAGTTCGGTAAAAATCGAATAGCAAACGCACCATATGAAATATAAAAAATTACAGCGTGGTGAGCATGATTACATAATTGATGCAACAAACAAATTATTATTCTGTCGATAGTCTGATAATAAAGAGGTTACACTTTGTTCTACGTTTGACCAAATCGAACTAATAAATACAGTTAAATGCTGGAAAAAAGAAAAGAAGGAGTATGTGTACTATCAGCAACCATTACCTACCTCTACATAACTACAAGTATGACATGGGAAGGTGTCGATTTGCATGGTAATGGAGTTGCAAATTATCGCAACAATATCAGAGCAAAAAACAGTATTAGCCGTTGTGGATTCCTGGTTTGAGTTCTTCAATAGTAAATGCCTGGAAGCTACACTGTTTTGTAGCGAAATATAAAAATGAAAAACTTATGCCACAAAAACGCTTTCGTGTTTTCGTTGCTGAAAAATTATTATTGGGATTTGAATATGAATCATCTCAAGAAGAATACCAGCCTCATAATTTACCAAAAGTATCATGCAGACATCTTGTTTCTTCCAAAGCAGAAGGAAAATATCGTCGATGTCAATTGAAAAAATGCAGCAAGCCAAAGAAATTCATGTGCAGGTAGGGCAACGTTCATTTACACAATAAATGCTTTGAAAAATATTATGAAAAATAGTTTTTGTATTAAGATTTCCTAATTTATAACATCTTATATTAACGATTTTTTCTTTAATTATCTCAATAAAGTTTTTGTTTAACTCTATTTTATATTTTCATTCATTGTTTAGCTTTAATTTCGCTGAAATTGAGTCAAATTGCTAAAAATATAAACTTAATTTTTTATTTTCATGAACACAAAAAAAAGTCAAATAGCGGTCAGTGTTCGATTTTTCGAACAGCCCTTTCCCAGGCTCTGGAGCATGCTAGCCCCAATCTGAGGCATCTGGGCATCGGTTATCTTAAAGCCAATGGATTAGTTAATAATCAAGATATGCTTTTTTTCTGGCCGAAAATGGGTTAATTCAAATGGATCAAATTGCTAAAAATTATCACCCATATTCTGTTAGACCTATCTCGCGAGATCGCGTCAAAATATCTCTGAAGGGATAGTTTTGTATTCTGTTACACACCACAGACGCGATGGCTAATGTCAAAACAGTCTCGTGAGTAATTTCTGTTAGACCTATGACGGGACACCATAGCCATTTTTTATCTCGTCAATTTATTAATATTTTGTTTTTTTTTGTCAAAAAATTGAATTAAATAAATAAATTGAATAGATAAAATAGTTAAGTAAAGATTAATAAACAATTTTTCATTATTTTTTTTGCGTTATTATTAAAATTGTGTTTTTGTTTGAAAAAAAAAAACCATCTTTACTTTTGCTGCTTTACTGCTGTTTATGTACTAAACTAAAAAATATTTAAAACAATTATATATATTTATTTTTCATTTAAAAAATATTTTAAAACTAAACCCCACTAATACTTTCCAAACATCTTATAAACCATTTTTGTTTGTATACCAATAATTTTTGTTGACAGTAAAAAATTATCAATACTACCAACAAATAAAATGTTCTATCGCGCCAGTTACAGTGTCTAACAGAAATGCATATTCAGCGAGACAGGACGAGATAAATATTTTTTTCTCGTCAGAGATGGGTCTAAGAGAATATGGGTGTATATTAACCAATGATCGTTTTTTAAAAAAATTGGCGATTTTATGTTACAGCGAATTTTATTTTAAGGATTTGGTATGGCTACGATAAAATACACTATGCACCCCAAAATTATGCAACTATTCAATTTTGGTTTGGTTGACTGAATTATATAGAATCGAATTTTCATTGCCATGATTTAAAAATAGGGGAAACAGTGTAAAAAATCAATTTCATCCCTATTACCATTTTCAGAAATTCAAAAAACAAAAATTATTCTTTATGAATAAATTTCTGAAATAGAAAGGGTTAAAAATTATTTTATTCTATGTACACCCATTTTATTTATTTTACCGATTATTTATTTTTTTTTTTTTTTTTTATTTATTATGCTCCATATATTGTACAATTAATTCTTTTAAAATTATTTACTTAGATACAGATATATAATTATCTTTACTACAGTTGATTTGTATTTTTTTATTTTTATTTAGAAGTTTTCGAGTTTAATACTATAAATTTAAAGGAAAATTGGAGATGAAAAACCTTTTTGAATTTTTGTTTTGTAAAACTTAACGCTAACTTAAACAGTAAAACCTATCTATAATAAAATCTATACGTACGAACTAAACTAGCCTAATTTTTTTAACTTAATTTAAATTTCTGATCAGAGGATTTTCTGACATGAACAGTTCCGAGTGGAACTTTACAGTTAAATAACTTATTTTTTCTAAAATTGTATTCATGCTGGCTTTATCATGCAGCTTTTTGGTTGAATACCATGTGGGAAGATTGAATACAAGTTTCAAATTTTATTTTGTGCAATTTGCAATTTTTTGGTATGACTAGCTGCACAATCTCCCCAGACTGGTGCCGCATATAACATTATTGGTTGAAAAATTACCTTAATAAGTATCAATTTGTTTTCTGTGGATAAGATTGATTTTCTGTTTGTACATTTGTTAATTTTATCAATAGTGTTAGAAGTTTGCTTTTGAAAGGTTAGCCTTTTATCTAAGGTAATGCCTAGGTATTTAATAGTATCGGCCCAGTTAATTTCGTCATTTTGCAGTTTTAATGGTATAGAAGGTAAAAGAGAGGCTTCCCTTTTTTTCGTAAAATAAATTGATACTGTTTTGGAAGCATTCATTTTTACTCTCCATTTTGCATAATAACTAGATAGATTATTGAGTGAATTTTGTAGGTTTGTTAATATGTCATTGGGATTAGTGCCAGCAGAGTAAATTGCAGTGTCATCAGCAAATACTGATATTTTTGTAAACTCTAGCCTAGGGATATCTGCAGTGTAAGTGTTGTACAAAATTGGGCCAAGTACCGAGCCTTGTGGAACTCCTGCTTTAATTTCATACAAATTGGAGCATGTATTATTCAATATCACACGAAATACTCTTTGATGAAGAAAGTTTTGTATGATTTTAATTAAATATATGGGAAATTTATACACTTCTAATTTATGAAGCAAGCCAGAGTGCCACACAGTGTCAAAGGCGGAATTTATGTCAAGCGCTACTAGGCCAATAGATTTGCGTTCTTCTAACTAGGACTTAATGTAATTTTTGACACGTAGAAGAGGGTGAATGGTACAATGCTTTACCCTAAATCCAAACTGTTCGTTTGGAAGAATTTTTTTAGCTGAAATAAACTTTTCCAGTCTAATTTTTATGAGTTTTTAAATATTTTTGAGAAACTGCATAGTAAGCTGATAGGCCGAAAACTACTTAATTCCTCCATCGGTTTTCCAGGCTTAAGAATCGGAATAATATGAGCTTCTTTCCATATATTCGGGAAATAACCTAGTTTTAAACAAGAATTGTAAATCAAAATTAGATATCTTTTTGCGTTTAATGGTAATTTTTTGATACACAGATTAGATATGTGATCTGAACCTGCAGATTTTTTAGTCTTTAATTGGGCAAATATTTCATTGACAGATTTCAGTTCAATTTGTTCAAAGGATTCTATTTCAGCTTGATCAATTTTGCTTACAGATTCCTCCACCATAAGATTTGTATCATGGTCGCTTGTGTTGTTGTTCACGGCGTGTTTGTTATAAAAATTTTTAGCTAATGCATTTGCTTTATCAATATTCGTGTAAAATGTGTTACTGTCATCCTTTAGAGTACCTATAAATTTATTTTTATTTTTTAAAACTTTTGAAATTTTCCAAAAAGGTTTTGACGATTTTTTCAAGTGCTTAAGAGTATTAGACCATTTCATATTTCGAAACTCACTTATTTTATGTTTTAAAAAATTGTTGAAGTGTTGTAATTGAGCATAAAAAATTACATTACGACTACGCATCCACTTTCTCCTAACAGTGTTTCTATGCCTGATTATATTTATTATATAGTCAGGTAATTTTTCGGTGTATTGCTTGACTATTTTCATGGGTACAGCCAATTCAGTTGCTCTTTTAATTTTGTTGTTTAAATTAGATATCATATTGTCTATTTTGGTAACAATAGTCAACAGAATCATTATTATTGGTATTTAATTCCCTTTTCAGAAACTTCTGATACAGATACCAATTTGCATTGTTAAAATCCAAATAAGTACGATCATCACAGAAAAAAGATCTGAATTATTTCTTATATTATTACTACTATTACTATTGAAATTATTATTACTATTACTACTAATACTACCTGCTGGAATTTTATTGTTATGACAGTTTATACTTGCGGCAGTGTTACTATTGTTGTTCTCCCAAATAGAGTTTGATCTACATACAACATTGTAAGGTAATGAATATGTGCTTCTATTATTGTTGTTGTTGTTGTTACTATTGCTGTTACTATTGCTGTTTACTTGTAGTAAAGAGTGTTTGGAAAAAGTACATTGTAATTACTTTTGCTCATAGTTGCATTGTTGTTGTTGTTGTTTGACACTGAGGTATTTTGTCTTACTTTATTGTTGCGACCCAAAAGAGAGATATATGTTTTCTTATTATCACAAATACTATCAGTGGAATGATGTTCACCGTGACAATTAGCACATTTTTTAATTTCTTTGTTTGTACAGTCAGTAGTTGAATGAGTGCCGGCGCAGAAAGCATATTTTGTATTTACGCTGCAGTTACGTGATCCGTGGCCAAACATCTGGCAATTGTAACATTGTGTGATTTTTTTATTGGTGGTTTTACGTTCCCATCTAACTTTAGTGTTGAATATATAAGTAAACTTATTACGTAATTCGTTTAACTTAATTGAATTTTTTTCTAAATATACAATATATAGTTGTAAATCATTATATAAATTAGTGTTTTTATTTATTGATTTGATATCCAAACATTTTAAACCTTTTTCCAATAAGTTATTCTTCAAATCAGTGTAATTGTAGTTGTCCAATCCAGATAATACAATTTTAGTGGCATAGTGCTTTTCGATTCATATGTAAAAAACTCTAGATTGTTTATTTTTAGTTCGTCAAGTGCTTTTGTGTAAGATTCATTTGTGTTACAATACAGTTTTATACCAATTGAAATGGATCTGACATAATAATCATTTACACCAATTTTTTTCATAAATTCGTGAATTGTTAAAATTTTTTGTTTTATTATAGTTATTGGTGGTGGACCATTTTTCTTAGAATCAGTGTTTTCAACATTATTTTCGCATGCGTCCTCCATACACGTGCTTTCATTGTCATCATCAATTGTTTTGTAGAGGTAAATAGTAATTACTCTCAGAAGTTTTCGTTTTTTTTGTGAATTGTCAAAATCACTGTTATTATTTATTTTAAAACTTTTCGCCATGTTTGTGTCTTTTTGCAAAAAAGCCACATTAATTTCATTTGAAATTCTTTTCCTTTTTCGAATAATTTTGAGATTTGGAATTCAAATAATTAATTTTAATGTTGTAAATTACAATTTTTTTTCTATAATATGTTGTATGAACAAAATAATTTCTTTTAATAACTTTAGAAGTTTTCTCGATGCAAGCAAAGGGAATACTGATTTTTTTTTACCGATTAAATAAAAAATTTTCAATCAAACTGTTTTTTTTTCTAATTCAATAGAATTTTATATTAATTTTTATTTAAAAATTTAAATGTATTCCTTCTATAAAGTAAAAATAAATTTATTGGAAAAATCTGTACCCATAATCATTAGAAAATTATTGCAAATTTTATATCAGGTGCATTAACGCCATTTGCAATTCATAATAATTTTTTCAAGAAAATTCAAAATAATTCATATTTACATTTTGATTTTTAATTAATTCAGCAACAAAAAAAAAAATAATAATAATTTTTTTAAATTAAATTTTGAATTGAAAAACAAATATAATAAAAATTTGTATTTAAATCAATCACCAAGAATTATAATTATTATTCAGAAGTCATGGAATTTTTGAAAAGAACAATAATAAAATTTTGAAAGTTTTGGAAGAAAACACATTTTATTTTTTCTCATTTTGCTAAAGTGCAGTGCAAAGCTGCCAATGCATTTTTTTTCTTATATTTATTCAATACATAGAAAGGGAGTTTTTTTTTACTTTTTTATATTTGTGAGCAATTTTATTCATTGAATTTATAATTTTTGAATAAATTAAAACCAAAATAAAATGTATTAGGTATTCATAGATTACAAAGATTTTTAAAAAAAAAAAAAAAAAAAAAAAAAAAAAATGTTTCTTAATGGTTTGATATGACCTAAATGAAAATTGTATAAATAAATTTTGCAAATTCTACGAATTGGTTGAAGGGCGAAAATATTTAGATACTTTTTAAAGGTTATTTTCTTTTTGATTTTATTATGTGGTGCAAAAATAAAAGATTGTATTATTAGTTTTTCTTAAACCCAGATGAAAATGTTTGTCTTTCAATAGGTCTTTTTTTTTAAGATTTGGCACTGGTACTATTTTATTGTAGAATATTGTTCGTTTTTTTTACTGACGATCTAATAAACTTTATGATTGAGCAATCAAATATCAAATCAGTGCAATATAATGTCAATAAACCTGCAAATGTTCCAAAAAAAGAAATGGAGCAGTTTATTGGAATGTAAAAACCTAATCCTAATTGGAAAATATTGGAAACAATAAAAAAATGCTTTTTATCAATTCTTGAAATTTTTGATGAATGCTTTTATTAAAAAAACTCAAAATTTTAAACCAGCAAATTCACTTGGGCATGACAAATTTTATAAGGTTGAGCCATTGTTAGATAAAATAAGAGAACGTTTATTACTAATATTCCAAAAGACTTTTTAGCTGTTGATGATCAGATCACACAATCACACTAACAAAATATCGAAATCAACCAAAGCAATTTAATCCTGCAAAGCCTCATAAATAGGGTTATAAAAACTAAGTTTTAAGTAGTATATCAGGATTTAGCTATGACTGATATTTTTGCTGGGTAACATAGCAACAAGTTTCCAGATAATGAACCAGATTTGGGAGTAATTGTAAATAAAGTTACTAGGCTTACTTCAATGGTAGGTACCACGAAATATAAATCACAATCTATTTTTCGACAACTGGTTTAATAGCCCTAATTTACAAGGCTATTTGCACAAAAGTTTGTGGACAGTTCGTCTCAATCGTGTGCCTAATTAAGGAATTACAACTGAAAAAGAGTTTAAAAAACGGGATCGTGGTAGCATGGAGGAACAAAATGGAGAAAAATTGCAACAATTGATGGAGTACAGTTAAGTTTGGTTTCATGGTACGATAATAAAGTGTTGAGCATGCTTGCAACATAATATGTTGGTAGCAAACCAATAATTACTAAATATCAAATCAGAAACATCATATAAACAAATCCTGCACCTCAAGCTATTGATATTTATGATAAATACATGGGAGGTGTTGATTTGCTCGATTCGATGCTCGGACTATATAGGATTCAATTGCGTTCGAAAAAGTGGTATAAACGAATATGTTTTCGTATTATAAATTTATGGATCATATTTAGACGTCAAAATGAATTTCATTATGTCTTTATTTGATTACAAGCCAGCAATTACTTGTTGCAGAACATTTTTGTAAAGCTGGTAAAACTTAAACTAAAAAAAAGCTTAGTCCAAGTCTAAAATCTAATTCTTATTAATGTTAAAACATCTAATTCTACTAATTACTACTAATTCCAATTACTAAAAAATATTATATTATTTTCTTTTCTGAACATTTCTGATATTATATTAAACTAAAAAAACTTCAATAAAAACTATGCCTTTCTTTATCAATATTATAACGCATACGAAGCCATATAAGGTTCGAACAATTATTTTTTTAATTAATTAAAAAAAAAAAATTATATTTATTTCAATAAAATAAGAGAAATAAAAACAAAACATTTTATTAAAACATTTTTACAGAGGGTTAATAAATTTTTATTTATGAACCAATATAAAAAAAAAATATTTCTGACAAATATTTTAGAAGTTGAATAGCAAATATTTGAATACATGGTGAATCCAATTGTCCTGTCAAAATTTTTTTTTGAATTTGTGATGCAATAATATCAGGATGCAATACTTTTATATCTATACTTTTACTATTCATTGGGTATTATATAGTTTTGGTTGTATGATGCTTCTGATGCTGATGAATAAAACGTCAAAAGTCTTGCCACACTCAACAAGTTTACAAATTATTTATAAACTAGCAAAAAGGCCTGTCATATGTCGATGATAAATTAAAAAAAAAAACAATTTGTTGTAACACTGCAAAAAAAGAATTCGTATTAATAAACATAATCAAATATTAGATAAGTATTTTTGTGTAATGCAAACAATTAAAAAAAAAACCATACATTTTTACCCCAAAAACCGCGTACTGAAAATTGTAACCCAAAATTGATTTTTGATTATTTATTGTGTAAAATTTATATTATATAAATTTCATTAGGCAAGATAAATAATAAATTCTTTGAATATTTTTATTATTTATTTATTTAGATACGCAACTTAATTCCAAAAAGAATAATATTTGTTAAACTATAATGTTTTATCCACATATACATCTCTTTATTTCCAATGCTTCTGAAGCTTATAGGTATAAATTTGCTTGGTATACATAGACATATTTTTTTCAACACATGTGGTGAAATTTAGTTGACTAATAAACCAAAAATTTTTAGAGTAGTAAATTTTTTTTCCTCGACCGAAGCGGTGAAGAGTATGAATTTCAAATAAAAAAGGTAAAGTCATATTAAAAAGGTTTATAAATTGACCAACATTTTATTCATTAACCGTTTTCAAAATTTCCATTTTTTGTATAAAGTTTATTAAAATTAGGAAATAATTTGTCTTGTTCTCTTCCCTCAATAATTTTTATTTTAATATATCTCTATACAAACTCTTGAAAATGCCACATAATGTTCTCAATGGCTAAATACTACCTCAGGTATCGATATCAGAATTTTTAGAGCAAAGTATGTACTTTGTTGAATAGGCAGCCATACTATCTATATTCAGACTATTTCCAAAAATTTCTTGTATAATTACGCATGTGTGCAAATTGTTACCTCTGGAAAACAATTTTATAAAAATAAAAAAAAAAAAACATGCATTTCAAGAGAGAAAGGAAATTTTTAATTTTGTGTATACTATTTTTTAAAAATGTATGTGATGGGAATGATTAATCTTTGTGTTGCTATATAATTTCTGTTTTTTTTTTTTTTTTGTCATTGGCTTTTCGACATGGTCCAGTACCTTTTATCATTGGGATCAAGTAAATGACAACAAATAATTGAGAGTATAATCTGCATTGCCGTACTTAATTAAGCACGAAAAGGTGATTCTACCTAAGTTATTGTCAAGAACATAAAAACAAAAAATATATCAAGTTTTAGGCCAAATTTGATTGCAATATATGCGGCTTTTGCAAGCTACTGAAAATTTGATCGGTAGTTTTACCATTCTTTTTAATAGGGAGTTCTATATAAGTGCGACCTCTTAAGATCTATTGTACTGCCCCGTATTATCCTAGAATTGTAGGTCTATGTCCTTGATTATATCCTTGTTGATAGACCTTGATGTTTGTATTCGATCTACTAATCTTGAACAAATTCTTTATTAAATGGGCTATGATAAACTATGTCAGTGTTGTGACTGATCTGATTATCTGTTTCAATCGTTGGATATTTAGTTTGAAAAAATCTTTAAGGCTTTGTAAGTTTTTGGCAACTATCCCAGTTGTTTTGAGTTTCTAAGTTTTCCAGTTGGAAACATTTTTTTGTAGGTAGGCGTTTGAATGAACAATACTTGGCCCTGGTTCTAATTCTTTATTGCCTTCTATTACTTCATGATTACGAGTCTACATAAGAGCAACTCTGTCTGAAAACATTACTACAATAGTAGTCGATTACTAATATTACAACAGTAATCGATTTGCTGTGAATACGTACCATTTAAATAACAAAATAATTTCGTAGGGCATAAAATGTACCGTATTTTAAAAAACATTATAATTTTTTTTCCCCTTTAATCATCTTGTCATCAGTTTTATGTAAATTTTTACAATAAATAAAATTAATAAATGGTATAAAACAATAATTTTTGTATATTGAATGATTAAATTTCTAAATTCAAATTTAAAATTTGTTCAGAAAATACACTAATATCATAAAAAAAATAATAATTTTAACTTCATTATTACTCAGTTTGTTTTAAAAATTGTTTTCGATTACTTTAAGTTCGAATCAAAATGATAAAAAAAAAATTCAATTTAAAAAAAATTTTCCAGTAAAAAAAAATTAAAATTCCAACAACACAATCGATATTCCTTCAACATAGACTTTTCCTATGTTCTTTTTTTTTTCATTCATTTTGAAAATGTTTATTTCGTTGTTTTTCACAGCTCATTAATATTTTCACTTTTCAAAGTTATTTTTTACTCTTCTTTTTTTACTAAAAACTCATAAACACAGAAGGCATTTTCTTTTTATTTTAATATTTCTTTTCTATCCCAGAAAATTTTAAGGAGCTTCCAGCTGTTCATTTTCTACATCTTATTATTGTTCATTCATTCGTTAAGTTAAGAAAATATTCAAAAATACCCCCTTTTTAACCAACTCTCTATAGCTTTTGAAAAGATACTCTATGTTTTGTTATTTTTTTGCTTTTAAACTATCACGGTAGGTGGCAATATAGCGGCATCATCATACAATCACAGAGTGTTGTTGTTAGGATAATGAAGGAAAAATAATTCAATTGCATCAAGGGAACAAAAAAATATTATCAAAACTAACAATAAACAAAGATAGGAAATTCACTAGGAAAGTTTTCACTAATTTTAAGGAGATGAAATTTTCAATATCTACAATCTATTATTTTTATTTTGGAACATAGTAAATTATGCTCTTACGATAATGATACGATTTTCTTTTTCTTTTCAGAGAATATCAGAGTTGATGAAAATTTTTTAAATAAATAAAATAAAAAAAAAATTATTATTAGAATACATAGAAGGATTTTATCTTTAATTAAAAAAAATATATTTTATGTATTATGCATATTCCCAAATGTTTAATACAAATATTAACATAGACAATGAAATTTTAATTAAAGGATCACAAAGAACTATAAAAGACCAAACAATATTTTTTTTTTTTTTTTTTATTAAAGAAATTAATTAGTTTGCTAAAACATTTTTAATTTACAAAACATTTTAAAATTAATTACCATTGGCGAAATTGCTAATTTTTTGTTTTATTTTTAATAAATATAGTATGTGTGTACATAAATTCATAATACAAAAGATCAGGTAAATAAGAGAAGCTCTTGGAAGATTAATAGTATAATGGCAAAGAACGTATTATTATTATTAGAATGTATGTTCTTTGATAATAGTTAATTAAAATTCATCAATGAAATAAATGTATATTAATATGCTGCGGGCATTTTAATTATTTTCTATCAATTCGATTTAATAAAAGAACAATTTTAAAATGAAATTCTACTAAATATGGAGAAAGTAGAAAACTGTATTGGTCTATAGAATATAAAGAGAAAACTATCATGATTTAGGCATTATATACAGTCAAGTGATTATAAATTAGTGATTCTTATATACGTATAGAGGAGAAGGGCTTCCCCATTTTGATCGTTGCACTAAAATAAAATCATTATCGGCTATGTGCACATCTTAGATGATGATATCTTAGATTACAGCTCAACCAAAACTCAATAAACTATAGCACTCATTAGAGACTCTGCTTCACCTAGAGCCCCTTCATCTTTTTATACAAAAAGAAGCAATGATTCACACCTACAAATGTATTACTGGCGATGATCCACAAATCAAAAACATGGTACACCCAGAACTAGTTCGGGTACTCCAGAAGGATGATATGCGATAGCGTTATCCACCTACTGCTTACCAAGAAATAATTTTGAGAAACCTTTCAATATAATCTAAGAAGATAAATGGAGTAGGATCGGGATTGTATGGAAAAAGTTTCAAGGTCCATATCTATTCAAGCCTACATTCTACAAACACAGTCTTCCAAGCCGAATGCATGCTATAGAGCTCTGTGTGCGAGAGAATTTAAGAAGATTTTACAAAAAACGTAAAATCTACATTCTCTCGGACAGCAAAGCAGCCATACTAACTATTAACTCATATACCATCACGTCAAAGTTAGTATAGGATTGTGTAGAAATACTTAAAACCCTGACAAAAACTAATGATGTCAAAATAATGTGGGTACAAGGACTTCTGGCGTAGCAGGAAACGAAGCTGCAGATTATGTAGCAAGGAAAGCAGCAGATACACCCTTCCTAAGGCAAAGTCCGTTCTGTGGGATTCCCTTGAGCACAGCAAAAATACAATTAACAGCCTGGGTAGAGAAAAAAGCTGAGGAGTTTTGGGCCAACGTTCCTGGAAATCATCATGCCCAAACGCTCGCTCAAGAAAACCAAAACTCTTCTAGGCCACCTGGGAACAGCGTTCCCCGAACAATGGGAGCTACCCAGCATACCTATGAAGAACATCCTGGGTGTTATCACAAAATCAGGTCTTCTTAATTACTCAAACACTAGTTTCAATAACTAATAAACACGGGTTATCAGAATAAGCCCATTTGCGGCTGCGGTGATATAGGAGAGCGACCCCCTCCTAAAAGTTTAAATCTAAAATCTAAATCTAGATGATGCAAAAAGATGACAAAAAATGTCTTTGGATGTGGCTCAGGCATTCGATAATTCTACATAAATCAAGAAAGAGCATTTTCCGATCTAAAACAAATTAATGCCGAGGCTCCTCAAGGAAGTGTACTTGGTCCGATACCGTACCTGTTGTACACTTGTGACTTCCCTGCACTAGAAAATTATATAATTGCGACATTTTAGATTTTACAGTTGTTCGACACAGATTATACAGTGGTTCTGGCTGTTGAAGGAAATAATAAAGAATTTCCAGAAAAGCTGCTATAGCAAGAATCCAAGATTATACAAAAAGATGGAGGATAAAATTAAATGAAACAAGTCAGTACATGTGAATTTCATAAATAAAAGAATTGACCATAAACCAGTATATATTATAAATGGTCAAGATATACCCCATTCAAATAGGTACTACCAAATATCTTGGCATGAGGTTAGATGCGAAACTTCGCTGGAAAATTCACATCAAAAACAAGAAAGAAAAATTACAATTCCACCATAGAAAAATGTATACTTGCTCATAGGTAAGAATTCTACCTTAACAACACAGAACAAACTTCTGCTCTATAAACAAATACTGAAACCAGTATGGTCATATGGCATCCAGCTATGGGGATGCAGCAAAAAAGTTATAAAGATATTATTCAGAGATTTCAGAATAAGGTCCTTAGAAACATTGTGAACGCGCCCTGGTTCATAGGAAACTGTGACCTACATAGAGATTTCAAATAGAATCTGTTGATAAAGAAATACAGAAATTTGCAAGAAGTCACGAAAAAAGGCTCCAGCAACATATAAATGTCGAGGTAGTCCAGCTCCTGGACAATAGAAGTATAGCCAGACGATTCAAAATAGTTAAACCTTTAGAGTTAGTGCAGCATTCATCACCCACATTCAAGAAGACTCGTCACGTCGGTGATCGGGGGTTCACCCGCACCCACGTTTAGATAGATTTGTTTTTCCGGGATTTGTGAAGAATTTGGTTATGTTATCTACCAACGAAACAAGGTTTTTCAGAAGTCTTCGAGAATTAAAAAATTTGCTCGGAGAGCTGGTTGGTTTTTCGTTGCTGATGAGATGGGTTTTTAAGGGTATGGGTGAATACGTCAAAGGAAAATTTAGATAGACATCGCTGGATGTGGTCTACATTGAAAAATAAAATAAAGCCAAGAAAAATTTCTCATTAGTCATGTAGGACTAGATCGCAATATATGAAGGGTTTGGTTTAGTGGGTAAGAATCCTACACGCAATGTCAAGCTCATGGTGTCTTTTGAAGATTCCAACCAGGCAGCGTATAAACAAATCAAAAAAAAAATACAAAAAAAAATAATATGTAAATATTATTGTAAGTTTTTTTTGTACATTTATAAAAGAAAGCTGTTATGCTGTCGTTAATTTTTTTTTTGAAACAAAGTATAGCTAAGTAGTTTGTGTTTAAACTAAGAGATTTAATTATCATAAATTCTATAAAATCTAATTTTATTTATTTTTAAAATTAAACGAATGAAAAAAGTAAAATAAACATCAAAATGTTCGCAAGTAACACACCATGGCACCGTTGCTACTTACGGATGTGCAAAATTTTCTATATGTGCTCTACATGGTGTCATTTTTTCTCATGCTACTTACATTCAGCGTAAGTGACAATACATGGTAGCCTACTTGATTTGATTCGATTTCCCAGGTTGGTACTTCTACTTAAAGTATGAGGGGACACAAAATATTAAGTCCCAATATATAACTTGATTCAACTAACATTTACAATCCTATAAAATAACTTTTAAATTATTTCAGAAGTATTCACAAAGATTTTTGGGTGATGTGGAGAAATATTTAATGCTTAACGTGAATGTGATTCTATGATGTAATAATGAATTTTATGTGAAAGCATAATACTTTAATTATGGAGTTATGAGCCCTAAATCAAATAGTATCAAACTACTAACTTGTGATGTTGATGATAGTGACAATCTGTTATATTTCCCAAAAAAATCATATTACATCAAATATTATGAAGTAAAAATATGCAAACTTCTTTTAAACCGGCTTGTAGATTTTTAAATTTGAGGCTTACAAAATTTTTGTAGATTTATGAAATAAATTAGAATTTGAATGTTATTTATATTGCAATTTGCTTGGAATGTAATTTATAAAGTTCAATTACATGAAGATTGAAGACAACTTCCGACAGTAACATTGAAATAATTCATAGAGAATCCAAACAAAAATTTTACATTATCATAAACGAGGCTTCTTGTTACGTTATTAGAAGTAATAATCCACATAAATATTTGCATATATTGCGATGATGATTAGGGAAAAACTTGAAAGATTTGAAAATCAATCATTTGAAGAGAATACTGCAATATATAACAGCACCTAGTAGGTTATCACAAACTATCAGTTACATAAGAAACAAGTAGATGTTAAAATTGTTATATGTATTAAACCATTATATATTTCGTTTTGGAGATACAGCAGATTCAATTGTCTTAAAAACGAAATTAATTTGAATTTCTTATTAAAATTACATGGTAAAGCAATAGTGAAATAAATTTCTGTTGAATCAAATACAAATAAAAATGGTAGATTGTATTGAATTTTTATTTTAAAGTTAAGGGCTCGTTATGTATGAAATATCAAAAGTGATAGCGGTCACTATGTGTGCCTGGTTAATAAACAAACCAGAAGAGCCAGTTCTTCAAACTTCATTTAGATGAAAGTTAGAGTAACAGAATTTACATTACGAAATTTATTTCATGGTTATTATCACAATTTTGTAGTTATTTAAAGTATATTTAGCTATTTCAAGAATAGTGTTGGTAAATCGTTTTTTATTTAGCTATACGTCTTTTTTAACTGACACACTATATTGTCCCAAGATTCTAGATACCAAAAATAATATCAATAAAATAACACGCGCAATCATCATATTTCATAATTTTTATACGTTTTTATTTACGTACACAAACCCAGACAATTACATTAATGATGTCAGTAATAAAAATATATACCTTAATCCATAGGTAATTTAAAATATTATTGACCAAAAAAAAAAATTATAAATAATCATGCAACCTAAATTTTCGAACCTCATTTTTATACTTTATTTAATTTGGCATAAATTCAGATTTATAGTAAAAAAGTAAACATGGAAAAAAATATTTTTTTACTTGTCTACGTCACAAATTTTTTAATTTTTTTTTTGTTTTTTTTTTTCAATAATTTTCAAATATTTAAATTATTAGTTTTGAGAAAATTTTATCGAATATCAAATAAATAATATCATGGTCAAAGTGGTAACCCACTCATACTCACCCTATATGTATAAAGTAAATATTTATATTTAATACATATTAATATCAATATGACATATGACATTTTGTGTCCTCATATCTTCCTCAATTCAGATTATTTTAATTTAATATAAATATAATATTTTAGAACAAAATCAATTGAAAAAAGTTTATAAATTGAATATTTTTTATCAGACCAAAAATTTGTTATTTAAAAAAAAAAACAAAAAAAAAACCATTAAATAAATAAAATTTTGTTGATATCATTTTTTTTATTTAGCAAAAAAGAACAAAAAAAAGACGTAAATTTTTTAAAAATAAAAAATAATAAATTAATATTCTGAACATTTAAATATTTGATTTATTTCAATTATATTTTTTTTTTTTGTTAAAATTAAATTCTATCAATAAAATTATAATATTAAAAATATATATATTTTTTTTTTGCATAACCACAAAATTTATACTACAAATATAATTATTAGAAATTTCAAAATAATATTAAACTTACCAGCTGATGATGAAAAATGAACACTGCTGAATGCACCTCTAATATAACTAAATAATCTTCTAAATAATGGTCTATGCTTATGTCTAACACGTCTTCGTTTAACAATTTCCTCTTCATTAGCTGGCTCTAATTCAACAATTGATGATTCAGCGGTACCACCACCATTGCCACCACCACTACTATTTTTATTATCAATAAGATCAATATTTTCATTATTACGTTGATGTTGTATACTACTACCAATACGTATGGTACGTCCTATTCCTGTACCTAAACCACTATTATTTTCTAATTTTGTTGAATCAACAACAATTTCAACATGAGAACCATGTTGACTAATTAATGCATCATTACTGCTTGCACCAGCACGACATGTTGATCTTGAACCACCACCAATGCTACTAAATAAACTACTGCCACCACTTGTACCAATATTACTTTCACCTATGCCACCAACTATACCACCACTACCACCACAACAACCTCCACCACCAACAACACCACCACCACCACCACTAGTATGAGATGTATCAACTGTTCGTTGACTACAACTATGATCACCTAAACTATCAACAGAGCGGCTACCACTACCTATACCACCACCTGAATTACGATTACTGTTATAACTGATGTTACCACCACCACTACCACCACTTGATTTTGTAATGGCAGCTAAACTTGTATTATCAGTAGTACCACTGCGTCGAATAGCTCCACTTGTTTCACTATGACTACTATTGTATGTTACGCTTCGTTGTTGTTTTAATTCTGCACCAGCCATTTTTATTTTTTTTTTATTTTATTTTTACTATTTTTATTATTATTATAATTTATATCACAATTTTGTTTTAATCTGGGATTAATTTATTTTATTTTTTTTTTTTTGGTTTTTCGTATTGCGCTAATTTTTTTTAACTTATCTTAATATTTGATATTTTTGATTATTTAAATATTATTAAAACATAGAAGAAATGAAATCGATATAACTTAAAAAAAATAATTTCTCATACTGAAATTGACGAAAAACAGAACAGAAAAAAAAACAAAACATAAAAATCTAATTTTATTATTAATTAATTGGAAAAGAATGATTTAAGTATAAATTTTGGCAACTTTGATATTTAATATGATACACTAATAATATAGTTATATTGAAATATATTTTTTTTTTACTTCTTAATTTACAAAATAAAATCAATTATTTTTCTTTATTTAACGATTTAAGGAACTTTTTAAGCACTAAACATTTTTTTTTTTGTTATTATTTTAATTTTACAACAATTTTTATATTTTTTTTATACATATCAAAAATATTAATTATTATTATTATTATTTTGTTTCATTGAATTCAATATTTTTAAATTTAACATTCCTTTTTAATTAAATTTAAAAACAAAAAAATTGTTTATAATTTTTTGTTTGAATTTTTGTTATAGAAATGACATGTCTGTAAACGTCATTCTGATAATTTCTTATTTTTTCGTTAAAAATATTCTTTCGATCGTATTCGTAACCGAAGCATTGATTCAGATTTTAGTAATTTTATTAAATTAATTTTTTTTCTTATTTACAATTTTATTAAATTATTTATTATCAGATAAATTTATACCATGTAACATTCTTATATAAATTTAATTAACATTTGACATATTTATTTAACAAGAAAAATAAAAAATAAACACTAAAAAAATATATAATAAATATATATATATATATATATATATTGTATACATATATTTAACACTTTACATTTTTTTTAATTCGTTTCATTTTTCTTTAATTTATTATTTTTTTATTTTTATTATTCAATAAAAAATAAATCTCTTTAACATTTAATAATATTATACTGAAATAACTATATTTTAATTTAATTAAATGAAAAAAATTATACAAAGTGACAGTTGTAGTTGTCAGAAGGTATAGCGGATTAATTTATTTAGGAGACTTAGTTTACGATTCAATTAAAATAGGATTCTTAAGAATATAAATTTGGTACATTTAAATTTAAAATTGTAAATTTTTACGATTACAAAATACCGTTAAAATATTTAAAATATGTGTACATAGATATTGTGTGTACCGTACCGTTACAATAGATGTTTAGAACTAAAAAAAATTTTTTTTCTTATATATATAAAATTATATAAATTTTCTATACAACATAATCAAAACTGAATTGTAAACTGAATTATTTAATTGATTTTACTTTTCAAAAACAACAACAACAACAACAACAACAACAATAACAGTACAGCACAGCAACAACAATAATTAATACTTGTTTTTGTGTTTTTATTTATTTTTATTTTGATTCTACTCTTTTAAGAAAAGGCAAATTACTACAATGCCCCCTGGTTTTTCTTTTTAAATTTCTAAATTTTAAGTCATTTTTGATGATATTCTGTTTTATTTTTTTTGTTGTGTTTTGGGTTTTTCTATGTGTTTTTCTTCTTGTTGTTGTATTTTGTTTTTTTGCGTAAAAATCTATGTACAGTAGTACCTAAATTATATGTATATGCATTTAATTTGTTTTTTTTTTGTTTTTTCTTTTTTATTATTTGTTTTTATAATTAGTATAAAAATCAAATAAAATTCAAAAATGCTTTGTATAATTATAGCCAACAGAAAAATAACAACTATATAAACAGAAACAACACAACTCAACCAACAACAACTACAATTATAAAGAAAACGAAAATGAAAATTTATTTTTTTGGCACGTTAGAAGTAAAAACGATTTCTCATTCTTCTACGAGTATGTAATTTTCTTCTATGAAAATTCATCAATTTTTTATTTTATTTTTCTTATATTTTTAGGTATATTATAATTTTAAGAAATACATGCAGATCAAATGAGAAAGAAGACAGAGAGAGAGAGAGAGAGGGAGAGAAAAAACATAACAAATTATAAATGTACATATTTAGCTACATATGTGTATTATTAGGTTATAAAACTTATACGATAATAAAATATTCATCATAAAATGCCACCGCAAAACAAAACAAATGGAAATCTTTAACGAATTTTTAATAGCAATAAAATATTTTTATAATTAAAACACAAAAAACAAAAAAAAAATTAAATTTCTAAAATAAAAAATTATTTTCTTTTCCTTTTATATTCTTGTTTTTTTTTTTTTTTTACTATGTTTATTGTATTATACTCTCTGTATACAATTCTCCTCGATCACACTAATTTTCATTTGAACCACAAAATTTTCCTTCAACTAAAAATTAAACACAATTATTTTTCTTTATTTTTTTTTTGTTGTTTTTGTTTATTTTTTCTCTTCAGTTCATTGAGTTTTTTTGATTTAAAACAATTTTCTCTCTTATATACTATTTATTAAAAATAGAGAATTATATACGATATACTCGAACCAATATATTTGCTTGATTGTATATTTAGTTTTTAAAATTGAAAACTGTAGATAATAATATAGCTAATCTGAAAGTATTATCTATCTAATTTTGAGTAAAAGTTTATCTCAATAAATCACAATGAATATCTTTGTTAAATGTAAAGCATTTCATCATAAATAAATAACATAAAATTTTATTAGTAAGCGATGTCATCACTAATCAGAGTTAAATTAGAATCATCATCTAAAGCATTATCTTACTATAGCAGGTGGTTCGGTTGATGAAAATGCTCTAGCCAGTCAATCAATCAGAAAACCTAAGAAATTCAATTTGTTTACGTATTAATGTGTATTACAAAATTAAATGTAAAATTGTAGGTTGCAATATTGTAATATCTGCTGCAATTAATTTGAGTAATAATAATTTGGCAGTACCTACATACTTCGCACCAGAAACAATAATTTGATAAAATTTATTAAAACAAAATAAACTAAAACAACAAAATACATTTAAAAAAAATAACAGATTGTACTTAAACATAAAAAAATATAAATAGTTTGTAAAAACAACCGTGATTTCCAAAATGCAGTCAAACCGTATAATCTACAATGTAGCATCTTCCAAAATGTATTTCAAAAGCTCTTGACTTGAATAAGTCTACAAATTATTCCAAAATGTTTAAAATACGTAAAATAAGAGCAGAGTGTGTAGCGAAAAAAATTAGACTACATTTTGTATACATGTCATAGAAAAAGTTACCAGAATTAATTAAATTATAGGCTAGCATTATTTTTTGACGAAAAAATAAGTTTTATGCCAAATTGTAGCAAAATATGTTAATAAAATGTATTTTTCCGCCGAAAATATATGCTGACCAATGGCAATATTAATTTTGACGTAAGGAAAGATAAAATATTTTGGATTCCAGTTTAGCAATAGTTATTATAAACACTCGTTAAAATTACAATAGTTAATACAATCGTTATTTGAATTATAAGCTAATATATTAATAAAAACATTCATTTTCAAAATTATTCTCATTATTATTGCCGTTTGATATTAGAAAAATACAGAACTATAATTTAAACGTCAAAGTGAATGTATATTATTATGTATGTATGTATTTCATTTTTAAAATAGCATTCCAAAATGTAGCCAAAGCTTTAGTTTTTATTTTACATTGAATTGAAGTGGTTATAAAAGCTTTAAACGGTATAGTTGCACTGTATTTAAACTGTATTAAAATTTTTTTTACTGCATTTTGGCAGCTGGAAAAATCTAACTGTGCTTTCACATGAATTTTTCATACAATAGAAATAACTAATTACAGCAAAAATAATAATTTGGAATGTAAATTTTAGAATATAATTACTGTGCTAGTTTCGTACAGAGTTTATAAATTAATTAATTTTGCGAATTGAAAATAATTGTAATGCCGTACCCAGGTGGTTGTCTGATTTGGAAGACACGAAACAAATATATTTTGAGGCCAAACATTTTGATCTTGCCATCAAGGCATGTAAATAAAAATAGCTAGTAGAAATATTTTAATAATATAATGAATTAAAACAACATATGCATAGATCGATAACTGAACATGAAGGCGGCCAAAATAAAATTTATTGTAACTGAACAAATATTTCAACAACAAGTCATTTAATCGTCAATATGCCATTTTTCCTACAGAAATCTAAGACTAATCCCCTTGCGAAGGAATTAAAAAAAAAAACATTACCTCCAAATTTGTTTATTGACTTTTGACACTTACTGTTCTACTTATAAGTATATCAAATTATGTCTATGTAAATATTTTGTAAATTTATACACTACAACATTATATATTAGTATAAGTATCTGGTAAATTTAATCAAAATTAATTTCCAATTTCTAATATTTAAAAATAATTAAATAAAAAAAATATTTCGTCTGTATTTCATCCAAATAAAAAAAAAATAAAAATAAATTTAAAAAATAAAGCACGTAATGAAGGTGCAAATAAATAAATAAATAACAAATACGAGTACTATAACTTAGCAACAATGTAATTAAATTGTGTTGCTAGCAATATTGTTTATATACATAATGATATTTTATTTATTATATGGGTGTAGAAAAAAATTATTATAAAAGGTTAAATTTGAAATTTTCAAAAAATGCTATTTAAAGTTACACGCAATTTCGTTTTTAGCACGCTATGCATTAGGAAACAAAAAAAACGTTTAAGTTATTATTATTAAGAAATTAAATTTGTTTTATATGATGTATTCTAAGATGTATGTCCTGTAAGTTGCAATTATTACCTATTTAATGAATAAACCAAAATTAGATACCTTTTGGCTTGTGTAATATCAAAGTGTCAAGGCTGAGACTCAGGTTGTTGGAAATGTAATACATAACCTCAGAAAGCTTCTGCAGGATAGAACCTACAAACCTATTGTCGACTAATTTGAGGGTGGAGGAGGGTATAAAGGTCTAAAAGCCTACATATCGGCCCTGAAATATTAGGGCCACCTCCGTTTTAATAAAAAAAAAAAAATATCAAAGTGACAATTCACTGATATTCGCCGACCTTATAAAGACTCATTTATCAGTTTAAAAATTATTTAGCTTTTTCAATATTTTGAAATTCAGATGAAAAACAGTTGAACGAATTCAGAAGAAAAACAGATTATTTACTGCAATGGTAAATTATTTAATTTATTTAAAATACCTAAGTATAAAATTTTAAGTTTATATTTGTTGACGTTAATAAAATATCAAAAGTAAAATAACACAGTATTTTTTAAAATTCTGTGTGTTTTACGGTTATTGAGCTAATTTCGCAACTTGAAGCAAAAACAAAATTCGGGATTAAATTAAAATGTAGTAATATTTTAGTGGTGTTAATATACAAATATGGTCTGAGCAAGAATGAACAGAGTATACCCTGGCCGGTAGTAATACAACGTTGTAATTGCTAGCCAAGCTCTTGTTCTAGGCTATTAGCCATGGTCTTGTTACATTATGAGCACTTGTAATTAACAACCGTTTGGTATTTGGGCTAAAATTGTAAGCAATATCCCTTGTGGTATATTTGCAATGTTGGAAGCTGAGGTAGTAAGTCACTCGATAAAGGGTCATTTACGTTGGAAAGAATACAATAAATACGGTGACATCGTATATGTCTTAAAAAAAAACCTTAACCTGATACAGTATAAAAAAAACTAAGTTGACAATTTTATCCGAAAAATAAGTTGGCAACATTGTGTAATAAGAGCTTTCTGAGGCATAGTGTTTTAATTCATTAGTGATTAAGCTAAATGATCACACAATTTTTATTAGCACTGTACAACAGTTTTTCAAAATTTTTGTAAACCCAAATATCTGTCAAGCCGGTCGCGGAGACATCGTCAACAACAATTGTGATCATGTGGACAATGTGTCAAGCTTTTGTGAGCTTTTGTATACATTTAAGATCATGTGGTCGTTGTATTCAACTTTGTGTTGAGACATTTCCGATGTCAAGGATACTCTTAAGTAAACATAGATGGAAAAAAATTTTGGTGACGAAATACGGAGATTGATTTTTTACTCCCTAACATTTTTATCTGATCTTTAAATACAAGAATAATAGGAACAATTCAATAATATGTCGTTATAAGCTTAGTATTCTGACACTACAAGAAATCAAATGCAAAGAGCGATATACAAAATAGAAACGGAAATGCCAGAACGGGTCTAATTTATTTAAAAAATAACAAAAAATTTCAGTATTCTCACCATTAAATGAAAGGATATACACACTTATACTAGAATGACGATTTCTTAATACAAAACTTATACGTATATATGCAGCACCAAAAGACACAGCTAACGAAGAAAAATATTTATTTATACAATTAGAAAAATATATAAAAACATATAAAATTATATGACATTTTTTGATAATTGTAATGCCAATATAAATAGAGAAATATTTATAATAGATGGTATAGATAGATATGAAAATGGCATAATATTATGTCACTCAGCAGCAAACTCCTCGTTATATTATAATTACTAACACCAATTTTTTTAATAAAAATATTAACAAAAGGACATCGAAAATACTTGGCAGTGAACATCAAACCAAATTGACCACTTTTTCATAAAAATGTTATGGTCACTTCAGGATGACCTGTCCTGCAAGGGAACTAACGGTCATAGCGATCCATTTCTGGTTAAAATTAAAAACTAAGACAAAAAACATCAAAAATATCTAATGGAAAAACATAAAGAATACAATAAAAAAAAAAAAAACGAGATACAAATTTGAAAAATTTTAATTTTTTGTCAATTTTGTAAAGTAGTAAAATTACATCCAAATTATACTGGGATTAAAACGAGAAACTTTTAACGTATCTCTTTACATTTTAATTGAAAGCATAAGCGATTAGCTAATGAAATAGTTTCGATTGAAATCATTAAGATTTATTTGAAATAACAACTAGATCTTAACTAATAAACATAATTTTGTCTTGTTTAAAACCCGAATACACTAAGCATTTTACTATACCAGCATAAAAAAAATCAAAATCCTGACACATAACCCACTTAAGCCAATATGTGTGTAATCAAAGAGCGTGCATTGCAGTGCATTAAAAGGGTGGACAAGGATGCTAGCTTATTCATAATTTCAGGCAATCAAGCAGAAACACTAGCTTTTCCAATTGTTAAATTGTAGCTTGTTCAAAGCTATTTCAAAAGCTTAATAAAGCTAACACAATAGCAGTGAGTCACTATTATCTGGACACCTTGACAAGGGGTAACTCAAGGACAAGCTGGTGTGATGAGTCAATTCTTAGGGCAATAGCCAAGCATTTCACACTCAAGCGCATACCTCTAAAGACTTGTTACCAATTGGAAAATTAAACAAATTAATAGCATAGGATATATTTGCCAAGGCTGGCTTATCACGGGACAAGGGACAACAAATATCTGTTCAAAAAAGTACAACACGCTAGATAGATAGTACAACACAGATAGATGCAGATTCTGTTTAGCGGAAGAGGAATTCTCCTATCACCTTTTATTTGATTACGATGCCATAGCTCGCAACAGATATAAATACTTCTAGGTGAATATATGAAACGTTCTAATAGCATTTGTACAGACTTGTGTCTATAATTTGAAATGATCAAACGTAATGTAATGTGCACAAAAATGTTCAATTTTGTATTTAATATACGAAAATGTACTTTTACCTGTACGTTACGTACATTATTACACGCCCCCGACCCGTTGAAAAATATACGATACGATAAACGATTTATTAGTAGCGAATATCCAAACAAAAAAATAACCACAACTACCAGAAATAACATACAATAGATGAAGTTGAATTCCGCCCTATGCCCACTTAAGGATTTTGTTTAATTATAAAAAAGAATGAAGAATTCAACACACCCGAAATTTCAATATAAAAAATTAAGAAAACAAAAAACAATTATATTGATTTTAATTCATTGAGACTTGAACCGAAAATGATAATATGGATATATTGAACTTATTTCAACGCTTAATTTCCTGTTCGTTGTTTTTTTCACCTTTTGAACAATTTCCTTTTCCAGTAAAATCAAATCTTCGAATATCCTGTATTCATTCTGTGGGTTCAATATTTATATAAAATAATTATTTAAAAATAATTTCCATTCAATAAAATTCATTACAAAGGAAATTTTCATTTTTATTTTAATAAATATTATAACGGGTTTTATTTACAAAACAAAAAAAAAAAAAACACAAAACAACAAGGAAAATTCACTTGAACTTTATTTTCCACAACAAAAATATAAAATGTGTTGTTGTTGTTGTTATTGTAATTGCATTAATAATTGTCATTTTATTTGGTTTTAATTATTGTTGTTGTTGTTGTTGTTGATATGAATTACAGTCGGTAGGTATGTAGTAATAAATATCATATTATTATTACATTTTAATTGAATTCAGTATTGTTTTTAGTACACTACATAACACATCAAAATAAGAAGAGCGGATGGATGATTTGATTTTATTATTACTTTTTTTGTTTTATGATTAATATTATAATACAAAAATAAATTTTTATTTTATTTTATATGTGATGTTAAGCCTGCATTTTGTGTTTTTTGATTCCCATTTTTATTTTTTATTTCAGCATATGTATATGTTATTATTTTATTTAATTTTTTTTATTATTATTTTTGTAAAAACAATTTTATGGTTTGTTATCTGCAAAAAAATAAAAAAAAAACACAAAAAAGCATTTGTTAGTATTTGGTATGTAAAAAAACTATATATATATATTTATTTATTTAATATTTTTTTAATTATATAATAATAGAAAGTAAAAACAATGTATAATTAAAAAGAAAATGAGAGCAAAATAATGTAATGATTTTTTCTTCAAATTTAAAATGCAACGAGTATGTACAACATAAATAAAAAATTGCGATTATATACGTATACATAATATTGGTTTATGTACAATTAATTATTATTACAGTAAATTAGTAAATATAAAATATTTAAATTTCTCATTTAATAAAAAAATATTTATTTTTTATAAATTAATTAGCTATTGTGTTTTTGACAAATTCAATGTGATTTCGATAATATTACTGAGTTGGTGTTGGTGTACCAAATAAAGAAAAAGGAAGAATTAGGATATGACAGACCAAATTTTATAATCTTATAAATAAAACATGAATAAAAATAAGTAGAGAGTGGACATTTTAAATTACAAAGAATATTTCATTTAACTGAAAACAATTTAATATAAAAATTAGAAAATATTCAAGAATTATACCACTTAATTTACTCTAATTACTTTATGGAAAAAATTTTACACCACTTCATTTTGTTAATATAGGTTTTATCAAGTGAGAATTATTTTGTTTGGTTTTTATAACTCACATATTGGTTTCTTTGAAATATATAATTATATGAGTTTTTAAACAAATCAAATTCAAACTAGGAGATTTCGAAGTATAATTTCATCAACACTCCATCACATATGTGCGGAGTTCAATGATGTCAAAAGATCGAAATGAAACGCACTTTCAATCAACTTACAAAGCTAAAGCTAAAATCAGTCACAATAGAAGAAATTACTTTATAATTAAATTTGAAATTAAGAGCTAATAATAATGAAATCATTGACAGTATATTCGGTTCACTAGTTACTATTTAATATTTAGGTTAGTTAATATTTTCTTAATGATATTTTAATAATGGTGGAATATAAAAAAAAAATATTAATAAAGTATTTTCAGGAATTGTTTCGTTCATCATAACACTACTAGAACTCATCAGTAGGTATTTATAGTGTTAGACTACCTATACAACTTCCTGATTTTTATTTTTATTGACTTTATAACTTATTAAAAGATGTTAATAAGATCTCTGTGAGTTATACAAATCAACCAAAATTTAATTGTAAAATATAATATAATGGTGATATAAAATACCTATGTATCAAGATTGAATATTTACTAATACATCGAACTTGTTCTTTTTATTAAAAGCAAAATGATGTAAAAGCTTTAAAAAATTTATAATTATATAAATTTATTTTGTAATAAAATATATGTATTAGTAAAAAAAAATCTAGTCCTGTTTTAGTCACGAATGCAAATATATTTTACTTGCAGCTAATATTCGATCAAACATTTGAAATATAATTGGAATGAAGTTATGTCAATGAATAAACTAGAAAAAAAAGTAAACAATGAAATGAAATCACAAAATTTGTATCTACTAAATGAAAGAACAAAATATAAAAGAAAAATATAATGTGAAGTTTCTATGTTATTATCATGGCGTAGTGTGAACAATTTATAACAAATGACAAACAATATTATATGATAATTTTAACAATTCAGTTTCTTATTAATGGTGATAAAGTTATCATAATAAGTTAGTACCATTTTCAAACTACCAAAGAAAAACAACATGCTTTACTACTGTAACTAGAGAGGCATTACATTGCTCAACATATCGTCTAAGATAAAAGCAGTAATAATTTAAGACCGCTTGCAAGCAAACCTTGATAAAACAATTCATGAAGAACAAGTTGGTTTTTGTCCTCACCGTAGAGACGTAGGAAACATAGCAAGGCAAAATTTTGAAGATTGCAACCGATTTGGAGGAACAACAAAATATCCAGAGCAACTAAACTCCGAATATTTCGGTCTTATGTAAAATCAATCTTAACAAACGGCAGTGAAACTTGGTTAACATCAAAAACACTCTACCAGAAGTTACAAGTTTTCAATTAATGATAAGGATAATATATCGAATAAGGATAATATGTGTAACCACAATAAGCAAACAATGACATCTGGATTTCAACCGGCGAAGAAGAACCAATGTCGAAACAAATTAGAAGGAGGAAGTGGAGATGGATAGTCCATGCACTCAGAAAATCGTCAAACAACATCGCGTGAATTAGCTTAGAATGGAATCCACAAAGTAGAAGAAGATCCGGTCGTACAAAGAACACTTCCCGAAGGACCATAAAACCAGAATTAGAAACAAACATAACGTGGGAAAAAGTAGGATGGCAATCGAGTAGGATGGAAATGTAAAATGGTAGTATACACAAATAGATTCACAGTGTGATCTGTTATTATCTTCCACATTGACATAATTACTGATGATAAAAGCAAAATATTATTTGCATTCATTAGTGATAACCACAAATTTCATCAAAGTTAAAAATAAATAATAGTATTGGTGTATAAAATTGATTGAATCATTTCCATTTGGAAACTTTTATAAATATTTTTATATTATTTTATTTCAAAATTTCGTGATAATAAAGTTCAACAGACTTTATTTCATTTGGCTTTATTTCCCGGTACCCGTACTTTCATTTAATATCTAAAAAAATTTTCATTACCAGTAGTAAAAATCTCTTATGTCCAATCAACATAATAAAATATAAAAACTATACCAGATATTGTATATTGAGGAGGCGTAAGGATATTTAGCAAACAATTCTCATTCTCATAACCATTACTATAAAAAAAAAAACGAAATGAACAGAACTAATTTCCCATCATGTTACAGCAATTCATTTGAAATTAACTGAATATCCTCTAACTTAAAGAAAAATAATTCAACTAAATTTTTAGAACACTTCAAGTTTTATTTTATTTTTTCAGCCATCTGTAGTTGGTATTCAGATTTAAAGATTTAAATCAAATGCAGTATCCTTTCAAATATCCTTACATTTATTATTTTTTATTTAATCTTCATGACTTTTTTTTTTGTAATATTTTTTCAACTATAAAAAAATAATATTTCATGTAACTTAACATCTTTACGATTATTATTTAATTTTAGTAATATTTACTTTCGTGGATGGCAAATGTAGAACCCCATGTCTCCTGTCAATTTTCTAAACAAAAAAAAAGAATAGTTCAAATAAAAATCATTCCAACTTGTATTAGGTTGGTTATATCTTGAAATCCATTTGCAGTTCTTTCCAGATTAATAAAGTTACAAACTTAATATTTGTATTCTGTGGAAGCTGAAGGAGAGAAAGTTTGAGAAGAGTTGCGGAACAATAAGTAGTTGCATGAATATTATTGTTTTTCAGTTAAAGGTTTAATATTCCTATGTAGTTAGAAGAGAAGGGTAGAGTAGAATGTAGGTATTCATATTGTATAGGTATTACCATTTAAAATATTATATTTTTTACATCATTGTTTTTGCGACGATGAATGAAATCATATTTATATGGTTGGTTTAAAGTCAGTAAGAATTATATCATAAAAACTTGCCTTTTGTGATATCCTTTTTTTTTGTTCAGTTGAAAATGCTTGCTGCAGTAGAAAAATACATATGTATATAGCTATTCTATTTAACTTTATTTCATATATCAAGATGGGTAGTAAATAATTGAATTGTTGGTTGAATCGCTAAAAAAAAAAAACTTTACGATAACAACATGACTATTGAATTATGTGTACTCAAGACAAACATTGTGATGATGATGAAAAGAAGAAAACAAACAAACAAACAACAAAATTCGGTATATATGTATGTACACCATTTCAATGACAGGATCACCCATATAATACACACAGTATGTTTTTGTATGTACCTTTCTAACTGGATTATGTACCTATGTTCGTAGGACATCATTGAGTTAAACGTAAAAATAAAAATAAAAATAAATAAAAAAATTCAACTAAGAGGACTAAAATTTAAATAAAGTTCTGATTGTTTGTTTGACTTTAAGTACCCATATGACATAAGCTGGTAGCATTTTTTTTTCTTTTCTTATATGCTACACAATTTACTTAGTATTCATGTCATATAAACAAGTTGTACCATTGTGTATTAAAATAAGTAAGAAAATAAATAAATAAAAAATGGAAGTAGGTACCTTAAGGTTGGTAACATAGATGTGAATGTAAGAACAGAATTTAAATATAAAATTTTTAGAATTTTTAGAACATGACATTAAAATGCATTTTGATGGTTATGTAAATTAGGCAATATAATTTTATATATAGCAATCATTACACAAAAACATAATGGTTTCAATATTCTATATAAGATAACCTAGATTATGAATGGTTATTAATATTACAGTACAGGCTAAAATCATTTCTATGTTATGAATGCAACCTTGGTTATGTCATTACTAGAAACAGCAATAATTAAAAAAAAAAAATGTAGGTCAGAAATGTTCTAGCTAATAAATGCTACTTTAGTTTGGTCAAACGTTAGCATCAGTCAAATGGTTTCTTGATATACAGTTAAGTATGCCCAAAATTCTTAAAAAGCAATTATTTTAAAAGCAAAAAAATTATAAAAACAAAAAATAATATACGTAGGATATTTTGTTGTATAAACCAACTGGATTTGAAGAACAAAGGTATATTGACAGAAATAATGTACAAAAGTAAGGTAAACGGTTCGAACAAATGAAGATACGACAATAGTTTTTGAATATCGAAATTGGAAGTTGAAATAAAATAATTGAGATCAGTTAAAACAGAATATAATGTGGACTATAAGAACTATGAAAAAGATGTTGTAAATAAATGAAAAAATTTACTAAAAATCGGTCAGAAACGATGGAAGATCCAATTTGATGCAGTTATTTTTAGTGCAGTTCAGTTTAAAGAAAATTTTTTGTATCGATTGCATTGACAATCACTGTTAAAGTCTAGAGACTATGACCTCATCACCACTGTTTTAATTTATTTTTACGAAAAAATTATACCAACTTTAATTTTGATTATCAGTGTAAATAGTTTTAAGATATTGCTACTATTGAATAACTATATTTTAACCCTTTAATTCATATGCCATATATACAAAACCTATATTGTGTTTGAAGGCCATTTAAATAAAGTTATAAAAAAAATTGCATTATTTGAGTTATCGTTCAATTTTTAAGATTCAGATTCGGTAAGATCAGAAATAAATTTATAATTTTCCAAATTTTTAAATTTTTAAATTTTTCATTTAACTTTTTCGTTCAATTTGTACAATATATTGTACATCAGATTTAACAGCCTACCCTGACCTTATAAAACATAATACAGGTATTTTTTGTATTGGGAAATGTTATTTGAAATATTCCTTTTAAATTTAAAAAAAATTTCCGCCAAAAAGTGACAAATTTAAATATTTACATTAATTTATATGCATGCATGTAAGTGCATTTTCATTTATTATTTTTAATAATAATAAAATAGATACTAGGGGCCCCTGTTAAGTAATTATATTTCAAGTTGAAGTCAAATTTAAAGTTTTAAAAAAAAACAGTAATTTACGTACTGACATAGACTTCGCACGATATAGCAGAAACCACTCGTGTTTAATAAAAAGTTTTGTGGTTAGTAAGTTTTATTTCTTATTTAGGACACATAAATACACGTCTCTCATATACTGCTTCGTTTCCGATATATTCCCTATAGTAAGTGGCATTTAGTGTATAAAATTACTAAAAATAAAAAATTTTGTCATTAAAGAGGTATGTATATACCTACATAATACATAATTTTAATAAAAACTATATTACTACTACAAATATCCAAAATTTAGAGACAGTTACTTAAAAAGATAAAAAGGAAGAATTCGAGTGATTTGTTTTTTTGTTGTTTTTATATTTGTTATTTTAGATGAATTTGTTTTTTTTTTTTGCATATGTACATATATTCATTTGCAAGTAAATATATAAATTATAATAGCTGATTTGTTTGCTTTTGTTTATTATTTTAATAAGATTTCACATATGCATAATGTATTTGCTGAATAATAAGATCGCATGTGTACAAAATGTTCAACTGTGTGCGCATTTTTGTTTTATATATAATCTTATATATTATATATATTAGAAGTTCATTAAGGAGTAGGAGATTCGAAATAAAATAAAAAGGTGTCTACTGTGCAGGACCTTAAATGCTTGTTAATTATAATTATAGATAGGTACTCTAACTCTACTATATGAAAATAAATTTGCTAGTCATATGAACAATTCAACTGATGTTTTTTGTTTTTGCTTTTTTATATTTTTTATTTGAGATGAATTTGTTTTTTTGTTTTTTTTTTGGCATATGTACATAAATTCATTTGCAAGTACATAATATAAAATATAATAACTGATTTGTTTACTTTTGTTTATTATTTTCATAATATCTCACTTATGCATAATGTATTTGCTGAATAATAAAATCATATGAGTACAAAATGTTCAACTGTGTGCGCATTTTTGTTTTATATATAATCTTATATATTATGTATATTAGAAGTTCATTAAGGAGTAGGAGAATCGAAATAAAATGAAAAGGTGTCTACTGCGCAGGACCTTAAATGCTTGTCAATTGTAATTATAGATAATGTACAGAACTGTTGGTTTTTGCCGAGCTAATATTCTACTTTTTTAATTTAAAATTAAAAAAATTATAAAATATTAGTATATATTCAAGAAATAAAAATATATTTGTTATAAAAAAGTAATGTACAAAATATTGTACATTCCGAATCACAGTTGTATGTACTAATATATTGTACATAATTTTTTATGTACAAAATGTTGTACATTTCGAACCAAGGAGCTGCGATTAAATGTTAGTAGAAATTTAAAAAGTTAGAAATTTAAATAAACAATTGGTTATGGTTTTTATTTGTAAATACATATTTATTGATGTATCGACGTCGAGAATTTGAACTTAACCCAATTCCTTTTAGTTATGAATACTCGGAAAATAATTTAACCAACGTTTTAACACCTCTACAATATTTTGAAAATATTTCACTGATAAAGTGAAAAAAGTGAAGCAAAAATGTGTTAATAATTTGTTGCAACTAATTTTTAAGAAATGAAAACACTCTCTTTGGAGTTCATATTTTTATGGGTTGCTTGAAGTTTCCGCGGGTTAAGATGTATTGGTGTACTTGTTTGAATATGAACCTTTTTAAAAAAAATATAAGATCTAATATATTTTTCCAATTAAGGAATAATTTGCATATAGTTAAAAATTAATATAACCCAAAAATTGTAGCGATAACTTTTTTAAAGTTAGACTGTAATTGAACCTGTATAAGAACACGTTATTGTTCTATTGAATTAGAAGAAAATCTGTGTACTGATGAACAGATTATACCATTTAAAGTTATTGTTTATTTCTTACACACTCTGAATTTGTTTATATAGTTATTCGGGGGTCCTTATTAAGGTAAGATTTAAATTGAACAATACTCCAAAAGTAAGCCATCACTATGTAAAAAACTATTTTTTCTAACGGAAGAGTGGTATTTCATATAGCTTCCTCTTATATCAAGGTAAAACGTTTTTGATTCTCTATCAATCGATTTGCGAAACCACCATTACTTAATGACAAGAAACTTGCTAAAAATGGTAGAGGTTCAACAGAGTCTGGATCTGACCTTAATTTTTAGAAGAAAACCAGTGGAACACAAAATAGGCCTAAAAGATGACAGCAATTATGCAATTATATTTTTGCGTTCCACTCAGTATCTGTAAACAATTAAGGTTTACAGATACTGAAATTCGGCCAATGACAGATGTTCGATAAAATTGACCATTTCCCACAATATGATAATAAAAACGAACCAACTAGATGTAAGATTGTTGTTTGCAAAGGAAGAATTTTTTTTATTGTGTTAAATGCAAGGTTCCCCTTTATATTTCAAAAAATAGAAATTGCTTTTGTGATTTTTATCGGCAATAAATAATTTATTTTTTATACCTGTATTATATATATTTTTTATTTTTTATATGATATGAGTGATAATATGAAATAAAAAGACTTAATTTTGTATTTAATTTTATGGTTTTATAAAGATTTAAAAAACAAAAAAAAAATAAATTGAATTATTAAATAATTGCGAAAAATTATTTATAACAACCTTTGATTCGGATTGCACAATATATTGTACATCCCCCAAAAACCCAAACTACTGTAACCAACAATAAAAAATTAACTTTTATCACTTAGTTTGATCCAATTTGACATTTATAACATATCAATATATATTTTTTGCACAGCTAGAATTAATTCACGAACGAAAGGGTTAAACATTTTTTTTTTTTTGTTTAATTTCCTAATTTTCTACATTAAAATTTCTTTCTATTTTTTTTTTTTCATTTGATGAGACTCATGTAATGTAAATTGTACTAAATTGAATCAATAATTGTAAATAAATAAAACAGATAATTAAATTAATATAAATAATAGGACTTTAAAATTAAATTTAACCTACCCCTTTGCTAATATGAGTAATTACATAAAATATTTTTATATTAAAAGAGTAAAAGGGACATTCTAGATTTTTTATTTTAATTTATCGCTTGTTTAAAACAAACAACGGCATAACTCAAAAAAATTGGAGTTTTTGAGTTATTAATGTAGAAAAATTTGTTATTTTATTCTCTATTATATAGCAAAGCAACAAGTTGATAGCTTTCAAATTGAAACCGTGAGAGAAAAATTATCGTTCTGGCATAACTCAATTTTGGCATTCTCGGAATTTTTGGTTCAACATTGATTTATTTTTAGTTGTGTAAAAAAGGTTAAATATTTAAATAAAAAGTGGTACATTTCAGGTTAGTTCTTCATTGCAGTCAACGTAAGTATTGCTTTTATTATATTTTTATTATACGTATAAACGTACTTTTTTGAGTTATGACGCTGATTCATTTCAAACTTTACTGATCACAAAAGTCTTTTTATGCCGTTGTTACTATAAAAAAATATTATTTATTTGGCTATTATTATTTGGGATAGTGCGTTATTGCAATTAACAGTTTGATAAATTTGAATATTGAGAGTTGGCATATATCTTAATGTGACGATATTGTAGTAAAAATTAGAATTTAGTGATGATTTTTTTTGGCTTGTGCCAATATTACCTCCAATTTTATGATAAAATTTATCATTATTTTTAGATTTATGCATTTATTTTAAAAGAAATAAGCAAGCATTCCAAACAAATAATACAAGTAAAGTAAATTTTTCAATACAGAATTTGAATATATATGAAATTTTTTGAAAAATTTGGGAATAAAGAATGTTGAAAAACAGTTTGACAATTTATAAACAATAGTATGAATCCCATTAAACCAAAACAACGTTATGTTCTTGTTGATCGAAAACAACAGAAAGAATTTAATTAATGCATTCTTTTTTCAACTAAACGGTGAGACAATTCGAGTATGCAAACTATTCTTCAAAAATACACTTGACACCAGCGATCGTTCAATCCGATCTGTTCTTCAAAAAAAAAAACAAAGTTGCAGATGCTTGCAGATTGCTTGTAAAGATAAAAATATCGAATGGGCTTTAATAATTTAATTTTTTACCCCAAAAAGGATTTGAGTCCAACATGTTCCACTTACGATAATGACGTCTTAGAAGAAAAATAGAAATTACAAGATGTGTATGCATTTAATAGAAAGAGTTGTCAAGAGAAAAAAAAACTGATAAGGAAAAATTCCAAGCATTAGTTGCAGTATATGATTTACAGGCCGTGTTTCAAATACCTAAAGGAAATGTTTCAACTTTTTACTATAAATCTAAATTAAATGAGTAAATTTCTCTATTATGATTTGAAATCAAATGAATGCTATTGTTATGTTTGGGATGAATCCCATGGAAATAGAGGTGTCAATGAGCTTGGAAGCTGTATTTTAAATTTTATAAACCAAAAACCTATAGCTGGTGATGAAGAGGTAGTGCTTTATTCAGATAATTGTGCTGGACAGCAAAAAGATAAATTCATAATCGCTCTTTATCTTTATGCTGTTAGTCACCTAAATATAAGAAGTATTTCTCATAAATATCTTATAAAATGTCATAGTCAAAATGCGGGTACTCTGCTTATTCTTTAATAGAGAGACAAGTAAATCATCAACTTAAAGGAGATCCCATCTATACACCCTGAATCATTTGTTTCTTCAATCCGAGCGGCAAAAAATACTGGAAACTCTTTTAACGTGATTGAATTCTCTTATGAAGATTGTTTAAATATAAAATTACTAGCAAGCAAAATTGGACCTATAAATATGTCCAGACAAAAAGCTCAACGATGTAAAAGTACTACGAACTGAACGTCAATCACCAACGTCGTTTTTTTTCAAAACTTCAGATAAAGGCGAATTTATTGCACCAACTGTGATAAAAAGTTAAAAACAAAACTTGAAGAATAACATTATACGAAGGAAAGCTTCCAGACAAACCCTGGCATTTCTGAGAAAAAAAGATCTTCTCGAACTGCTTGAAAAAAATCATATTCCAAATGTCCCATTCTTTAAAAATTTATAGAAAACCTGATTTTTTTCTAGTTTAATTTAATTAAGTTATTGCGATTTATTTTTTGCTTAAGACCAAAATTAATTTTTGTTTTGCTCAAGAAGAGTATTTTATTTTATGTTAAAGTTTTGTTACTTATTTTAATTTAAGACTAAACATATTTTTATGATTTTTCGTTAAAACATTTATGTTGAATTATTACCCAAAATAAAATTAAAAGTTGATCAAATTAAAATCAAATTAAGAAACATAAATCATTAATTTTTAAAACAAGGCTGACATAAGTAAAAATAATTTGCTATTTTTTTTTGTTAGGTGCTGTAAGGTCACAATTCTATTTAAGTCGTCGTACAAAACAGATTCTGCTGGAGCAACGACATAAATTGTAACCTAGTTCCTTTTAAAGACTCTAAGTATTTTAAAAAGCTCGTTGCACCTTTACTTTCTAGTTTAATGTTCTTATAATTCAGGGTTTTAATTTGAAGGAGAAATATTATTTATTAATATAATAGTTTAAAACCTTAAAATTTTGAATTATGCCGTTGTTGTTTTAAACAAGCGTTATAATATTTATTTACTTAAAATATCACATTAAGGAATAAAAATGCACCAGTGTAACAGTTGCAATGATATTAAAACCCACGAACTCATTGCTTAATTTAAATCTTATTCAAGCGATTAATACATAGGTACGATAAAATTAATACAAATTTGTCACATCTTATGTGGTCTTTATGTTTTGAAAAATTTAACGGAAATGCTTACCTACCATAAATTTAATATTAAATCACAACACCATCTTGTGTTTTGTATTTCTTCTTTTTAAATAATTAAACTGAAAATTTTTTAATTTCACATCTTATTTCAAAAATTAATTTAATGCCATTCCAAAAATTTTTAAAAAAATTAAAAAAAAAAAAAATTATTTAACAGTTTAATTTTTCAGATTCACTGTGCATTTACCGTTTAAATTGAAGTCTAATTATAGTGTCAACATGTTGCACAAATTCTAGCTGAACTACAAATGCAATTGATACAGAAAAACTGTAATATAATAACACCAAAAATAAAGCTTTTTTTGTCACCATATTGAAAAATATGCACAATGTTATTGCAACTGACAGAAACAAATTTTATTGTAAAATTATAAAAGAAAAAATTAAAAACAAAAATAAAAAAAAACTTTCCATGTTCAGTAAATCAAGTGGATAAATTTATCATTTCATCCAAAAATAAAAGCAAAAAACAAAAGCAAAAAAAAAAGACAATAAATAAAATTTCTCAATCTGTCACAATTCATTCTTTATACAAATGTTATGTATGTTAATACGTCATATGGGTATATATACATTTAAATAGCGGTGGTTTTTGTAAAAAATTTACATCTCCGGACTCCGTGTAAAAATTCACTTTTCATATAACCTTCATTATTATTATACAAAAACATAAAACAATTGTGTTTTATTTTCCATTCTAAAAATTATACCGGAAGTGGAAAACAAAAAAAAAAAAATTAAATTTGGCAGAAAATTTTTCCGACCTGCACAATATTTTTAGTTTTAGGTTCAATGAAGTCGTTGTATTTTGATTTTAAACGAAATTATTTTACTTTCACGTAATATGTTCTATATTTATACATAGAGGTACTCTATAGGTATATTAATATACACATACACACAAACATGAAAACAATTCAGAATATAATGAAATTTCAGAATATATTGGACACTCTCTAAACCCAGGTGAAATTGAATATTATTATTTGTTGTTTAAGAACCGTTTTACACGGTCGATTTCTGTTAACGAAATTGTAAAGATTTAAACATTTACTTAATATAATCTAATGGTAGCTAGATGGCCTGAATGTTACTGATTAAATCTGGTGTAATAAAATACTTAAACCGTATCTTAAAGTTATTATCCCGCTATAATGAATACGTGATAAATTATCCTGCTATAATGAACACGTGGGTCGTAAAAGGAAGAAATAAAGAAGAAAGAGAAGATGAGAAAATCTTCACACGTTAGCTAGATCATCTACAGGTTCTGGAAGAATATATAATAAAAGGCAAAAAACTAAATCAATCTGGTAACAATAAGTTAAAATAATCTTATCTGTTGACAATGTCATTATACGATATTGATCCGTATCAAAGGGATGCAAGGAGTTTGCTTAAGCAGCATAAGTTTTTATATTATTATTTTCGTTTTGCGAACACTTTCAAAATAGTTCTTGAAATCTACGAAACCAGAACCTTAAGTTGCACTAAGCACAAGTTTTATTATGTCTCTAAACCATTATCCTTCTGCTTTTATGATTATAGTTTTTATCTTTTCCACTTGCTTTGGAATTATATGCTTGAATATAGCTCAGATCTATGACATATGGCTCCCAGATTGAGCGTTTGTTTCTTTTAATTATTAATATTTTTCAGAAAGTTATTGATAGATAATGTTGATATTCTTGCACCATATTATCTAGTACGTCTAGTATAAAAGACACCCTTATGTGCAGAGGATGATCGGTAGTGCCTATAATATCATGATATTTAATTTTTTGCCATTCTACCGATTAGGCTATAGATAATATATTCCTTATACTTATATAAAATATCAGGTCTACGATCTGTAACTGATTTCAAGATTATTGCTCTGAAATCTTATTAAATTGATATCGGTGTTATATAAAATTTTAGAATTTCAAATCGCACTTAAGATTTTGGGTTTGTTAATCTTCACTGATGTAACTATCGTGTATTTATAATTGCGGTACCTGACTAAAAATTATATAGTTACGTTACCGTTCTCTCGTATAGACAATTTTCAATTAGATAATTTTGGTTGTTGTCTCTACTGTTCTCGTGAAAAAAGACTCCTTTTTGAATGGTTCAATTTTCCTAAATCCAACGTTTATTTTACTGACCATACTGTAAATTTTATATTGTTCGCGAAAAATACCGTCTAGTGTAATGTCAGACGGGATTTGAATACGACTTTACTAAATCTTTACTATATATTTTCTTTTTTGCGCTTTTCTGTAAAAATGTAATTGTAATCGGAATTTGAGCTAAATCTGCAGGATTGAATTTCTGTTGATACATTCTATAAATTAGTCCCAACTTATGGCTACCAAGCCAACAAAAATTTATTTTTATTAAACACTATAAGTTTTTCACTAATTTCGTTGAGTTACCACACGTTGATTTGATCAATGTAATTCATTGAGTACAACATTAAAGTTCTTAAATCACTTTTACACCAACCATTCAACTAATATTTAATTTCAACACTATTCAATATTGTTTAATTATACTAGACAAAATTCTTCATTTTTCTACGATAAATGCTTTATAAATGTTTTTTAAAAAATTTTAGATTTCATAATGTTGAAATTGAGTCTTACAAAGTTGTGCATGTAAATTTGTAAATACGTAGCACACATTTACATACATATGAGTATATAATATTTATTCCTAGTGACAATTTATGACACAATTTATTACAATTTTTTAATTTTAAATTGAGTTCATCTTTTCTACTAATCTTCAATATGAAGAAGAACATGTGCCAGTGCACGACAGTATTCACACTTTAAATTCTATTTTTATAATATTTACTGAGTTATTTTTTATCACTGCAGTACTTTAAAAATAAAATAAATCCTTAAAAAACAAAAACAATTAAACTATAAAAAAAAAAACAGAAAATACATGACAATATTCCGTTTGTAGCTTGGTACTTCAGCTGGTACTTGTATAATCTGACTGTCTCTTATTTCACAAGTTTGTGTGAGATTCAAAGTGTTTATCTTTTTATTTTATTTCAAATATTATACGCATTATGGAAGAGGGAAAGAGATTGCTACACTGTTAAGTTTTTATTATAATTATTTTCTCTTTTTACGATATAGGAAAACATATTTAGTTCTATTTAAATTTATTTTTTTTTTTATAAATTTTTCGTATTATAAAAATGTATTCATTACGATATTCGTATCAAATTAAATTTCAGCTTGACATAAATAGAAATAATTTCAAGAAAAAGAAAATATAAATTAAAGGAGTTTAATAAGAAAAAAATTGTGGATACTTTAAAATTTAGTAAACAGTAATTTACAGTAAAGAATTATCATTCTTCATATTACTCAAATTGTAACGAATCAAAAAAAAAAAAAGATGATAATAGCGGTGCAGAATTGAGTTTCATTCAGAGATATTAAGTTTGTTCAGAATATTTAGAACAGAATCGGACAGAACTGTTTTGGACATTGGCAACTAAATCTCAAACACTCTGGGATTACTTGGAACAGGAAAATCTTACTGGAAACTGATTTTTTGTGATTTTTGTTTATGCTACCTGTGCCACTTCATTTTGTTTCAGTCAGTTTTGTTCAGTTGCACAAAATTGTTCTAAAACAAATTCCGAACAAAAAAGATAAATTTCGAACTGTTTTGGATAATCAACTGAATACCGATCAGAGCACTTTTTAAAAAGTTCAAGAACAGAAATTATTGAACAGAAAAAAGTATTGTTTTTTTTTTACTCTAGATCGTTCTAGATCATTCTTACAAAAGTTTACTGAACAGATGAATTGTGAGAAGCATGTCATAAGAATGAATCATTGGATGGGTAATGAGGTCGAAGTAGAATCGCAGTAGAAGACATCTTTTTTATCCCAATATATACCCTTAACCCAATAAATTCAAAGAAACTAGTACATAACAGCAACAAAAGACCCAATCGAAAAATGGAAAAATCAGGTATATATAAGATAACTTGCAGTCATTGCAACAAAGTTTATATTGGGTAAACTAGGAGAGACATGCAAACCCGACTCAATGAACACTTGAAAGAAGCAGAACTGGCTAAGAAGAAGAACTCAACATGGTTCCGATCGAAAGTAGCAGAACACATCATCCAGGAGAATCACAGTATTTCGAAAGAAGACATATTAATGGTAAATTACATTAAAGATTCTAAGAAGCTAGATAAGCTGAAAGCATCGAAATCTATAAAACTAAAAATTACTCACCTCCTAAATAAAGACCAAAGCAACGGGTATTCTTCTTTAAATTTTTAGTTAAATATTATAGAACAAATAGCACCACCCCCTACAACTCCAACGTCGGAAATATATTTTAAATATCAACAATAAATAAATAATGATATTAATACAACAATACCCCTACCTGCGAAAAACTTCAAATTGTACCTGTGCGCAAAGGAAGTGTTGAAGAGTTTCTGCTCATTCTCATCCTGCAACTGCGACAGTGGTGATTGAAAGGAATACCTAGCTTGATAGCGTGGTTTCTATTGGCAAGGACAGTAGTGATGGCTACTACTCTTGCTATATCAGTACGGGACCTGGTTAAGAGTTGTTTGGTTTTGTTGATATTATACGCGGGCTATGTTTTCCTGAGGTCGCACAGGTATTTAGTCTATGCCACCTTTCATTCCCTCTAGCCGAAAGTATGAATGGATGCGCTCTTTGACGACTCTCAATTGGACAGTGAATGTCTTCCTCAAAGGGGCCTGTCGAAATTTGTTAATGTTAATGTTATTGTGACCAGGAACCCATACTAGAGAGTTCGAAAACCGTTATCTAAGTTTCCAATTTCGTTTTGGCATTGTTCCCTCCAGCTTAGAACAGAAAGTATCCGCCACCAAAGCTTTGATAGTGGCTTGACTATCCATGAGATGGTGACTTTTGTTTTGGTCGTATGAATGTGATTAAGGGTTTTGAGTGCTTCCCTATTTGCAAGCAGCTTTCCTTGAAAGAAACTAGCGTATTTAGAGAGACCATAAGATTTTGACATTTCTAGATCTTCTCAGGAAATTCCTGCACCTACTCCGCAGTTCATTTTCGACCCATCAGTGAAAATTCCTATATCATTTTCCTTTTTCTTTAAACCACGCTTCCAATCGGGCCTGGCAGGAAAACCTACTTTAGGCTTTTTGTTGAAGCTCAGTTTAGGGGTGATATAATCGGTTGTGCTTGGCAGCAGTTCATTTGGAAACTGACTTATGATATTCCCGTGGCCATATGGTCTGGAATACCAGAAGCCAATTTCTCTTAGTCTGACTGCATTGCAGGATGCAACGTATTTTATGTACAAATCGGGAGGAATGAGATTCAAGATCGCATTTAGAGCGTCCAAGTCTATACTAATAAACAAAATTAATAACAGACGCAAAGAAGAAAAGTTCAGAAAATTTGAAGAAGATCCTAGCGGTATTCAAATTTATTTCAAATTGAAAATTTACTTACTAGATGGGTACATTGAAGAGGACTTCGAATATTTATATATCCAATACTTGAATATTATTTATTCTAATATCTAAGAAATATAAGGGGTCAAAATTATATTTCTAGCAAAAATAAGGTTCAAGCTTTCGCGGTTAGCTGTGCACAGTTAATTTTTACAATACCATCATTTTACTGTCACACTTTTATTATTGTTCCACAATACCATTTTGCTTTAAATCAGTCACAGAAGAATAGTTTTTGCAAAAGCTACTCAAAGTTAGGGCTCGAAACGAATTGAAGTCATTCTATGCAAATTGAAATTGATGGTTATTAAAAGCAAGCGAAAGTATAATATGGTGATATTGAAATGAATTACTTGGTGCCGAACTATGGTAAGGTACATTGAATATGTTCGTGGGTATTATTATTTGAGCAGAAACATGGGAGACAGCAGCTAGTAATCGAGTACGATGTAGAAAAATGTCAAGTGGGAGATTTTGTAAAAGACTAGCTATGAATGTTTCATACCACTATGAAAAAATTGACTCTTCTCTGCCAACAATTACAAAAACAAAAAAGAAATCTGTCCAAATATTTTTAATTAGTATACTTATTTGGTTTATTATTATTCTTTTAAAGAATTTTTGCAATGTAATAATTTTGGCTCAAAGGAGCATATAATATTGGTAGACTGTCACCTCTCTTAAAATACAATTTTTATATTATCGCTGCTTAGAACAAACTGTCGTAGAAGAAAATGAGTCATAGATAGATATAGACTGCCTTAGAAATTTTTAAGTTTTTCGAATCTATACTAAAATACTTCATTCCTCTTCCCCTACTAAACAAACAAAAATTTACCTATTTACTTGTGTAAAGATTATTAATTGATTATCCTTTTACTTTTATCCCATTATGATAATAATCAAATAAAAAGTACAGTAATTTCCTTTTATATATGAGCATAGCAGTATAATATAAATATACTTTTATATTACTAGACATACCACATACACATAGAAAATTAAATTTTTATTTAGATAAATAATTTCGATTGTATTTGACATTTAATTTAACAGTTTATCCTTTTTTTATAATTTTCTATCACCTAGAGCATTTAATTTTATTTTTCTTATTGTTTTTTTTCTTATTTTTTATCTGTTTAAATATTTCAATTTTCCTTTTGTTCTCAATTTGATAAGAAAATCTTGTTGATTATTATATACAGTACAAATAAAGTAAAACAAAAACAATCAAAATCAGAAAAGAAAAGGATAATTTTAAAATACATATATGAAGTAAATATTATTATGCATATACATTTGTGTTAGTGTAAATTCTATTTAAAGAATACAAGTACAATTCTAAATATTTTAATAAAAAAAAAAATTGTCATCGTTATTTAAATATTGCCTAAGACTTTTTAACTTTCTAAGTATCTTTTGTATATTTTTTTTATCATACGACGTACGTAGGTATGTGTGTTCATGTATTAGTGTTTATTTAAAGAGATCAAGGAACAATCTAATCCAGTTCAAGGATTCTTAAAACAAATTTGTTGTAAAATAATGTGAAATAAAAAAAAAACTGTTGTTTTTTTTTGTTTTTATTTTTGTTTGTAATATCTTATTTATAACTTCCAAGCCATTTCATTCAAATACAGTGCTCAAAAAATGCTAAACCTTATGCTAGGTAAAGAGAATTTTAGCGGGTTAATGAAAATCTTATATTAAGTAGTTAAGAAAAATTTATTTATTCAAATTGAGTAAACATTCAGTGAATGGTGGGTCTATCAATATTGTTTTATTTAACGAAAATGATTTATTCGATATGAAAATTGACTGTGTGGAGAAAATATGGAAGCAATAAATAATGTATTAGTGTCATAAAATAAGTGGTTCACGAGCATCTGAAGTTGGATTGCTAAAATTAATTTAAAAAAAAATTATTTTTTTTACACTTTTGACAGCTTAGGTAGAATCACCTTTTCGTGCTAATTAAAAGTACGGTACTGCGATTTTACACTACAATATCTACATTATTTCGAGTATTTATTTTAACAAATTACTGGCTTATCTACTCATTAAATGTGGAAAACTACTACTATTGCCATTCCTAAGCCAAATAAAAACCGGGACTGCTTAAATAGCTACAGACCTATTAGTCTACTAAGTAGTCTTTCAAAAATTTTCGAGAAAGTTATTAAAATTAAATTAGAAGAACATGTGTGTAATTTGAGCTTAATACCAAATACACAATTCGGTTTCCGATCAAACTATAACACAGTGCATCCGTTACTGAGGATTAAAAAATTTATTAACAACAAATTGCAAAATAAAAATTCAATTCGTCTAATCACTTTAGATATAAATGCAGCTTTTGACACAGTCTGGCACAATGGTCTCCTATACAAAATGAAAATATCGAACTTTCCCTTATTTTTAATTAAACTAGTTCAAAATTTCCTGCAAAGAAGAACTTTTCATGTTAACATCGGAAATACTAACTCGACAATATTTCCCGTCTCAGCCGGGGTACCACAAGGTTCAGTTTTAGGACCAATACTGTACAATATCTATACTTACTATACCTACTCTATACCTACTATAAGAAATTGCTACTTATCAGTCTTTGCTGACTATACTGCCGTTTACTCGGCTCATGAAAGTTAATAAAAGTTAATAAAAGTGTTAATATCTTAATTAATCTACAAGTTGCTGTTGATACTCTTTTTAATTTTTTCAATAAATGGAAAATATCAATAAATGCAGAAAAAACGAACGCGATTTACTTTACGAAAGAAAGAAAATTTAGTAACCTTCCGAACCAACACATAAAAATAAACTCCACAGATATCCCTTGGTCCAACTCAATTAAATATTTGGGCGTAACATTTGATCCCAAACTAACCTTCAATAACCATATCAGTACAACAATTGACAAGGTTAACAAAATTGTTAGGATATTATACCCTTTTATAAATAGAAAATCCAAGCTATCCGAAAATAACAAAATAATATTATTCAAAGTGGTGTTTCAGCCATTAATTTTATACGCCGCACCTGTGTGGCATGACTGCGCAAAAACACACGTTCAAAAATTACAAGTTTCGCAAAACAAAATCCTATAATGACATTAAACCTCCCGTTTTATTACTCCACAGTAAAATTACATAAAAGAGAAACAATTAAGAAAAATAATAAATAATATTGAAGCAATTTCTAAGAAATCTAAAAGTATATATATGACAAATTTTGTTACAAGAACATGCATTCCATTAACCCCCTTATAAGAGAACTTTAACAATAAGACACAATTAACCTACTTAAAATTCTCATTTGGTCTTTTAAATATAATAGCCAAACTTATAATAGGTTTTTAATTTTAGAAATAGGGTAGTCACTAAGAATTAGGTTAAGATAGATTTAGTTTTTTTAGTTAAATAACAAAAATTTTCAAATTAAGGTTTTTTTGGTAAAATTTTTCCTTAAGACCTAATTTAGTGTCTATACCGCTTACTTTTAAGTTAAACAGAAATGTAAAATTAAAATATTACAAATAAAGGACTACTACTACTACTACACTACAATATCTACAATATTTCGAGTATTTATTTATTTTATCAAATTCCTGGGGTAACTCATTAAATGTGGAAGAGATCTTAAATATAAAAGATTAATTTTATTTTGTTACCAAATTATGTATACTCTCAATTATTTTTTTGTCATTTATTATATCCCAATGACAAAGGGTACTTAGACCAGGTCGAAAAGCTAATAAAGCATTTTTTTGCATCATCTGTAATCGAACTTGGAATCTTTCGGTTGAAAGGCAGCCGGTCTACGTACTGCGCCACCCAGCGTGATCTGATTGATCCGAATTTAAGTTTTAGTCTAACTTATTATTGCTCGTGTAATATTTATAAAAAATAAAGTAACGGTTACAGAAAGGCATTTGCAAAATAATTTAGGATGCTAAAATTATACACAAAATTTCTGTTTTTTTTATAAATAGCTGCGCGTTATGATAGGACCTTTAATACGTATATAAATATGCCTTGGATAGGAATGGAAGCGAAGGAAAGAAAATATGATACAAATTAAAAACGAGTTGAAGTAAAAAATGGTTTTTTTTTTAATTTACTTGTAGTTATTGTCTGATCTTCGAGTAATTGAAGATATCGCTGTTATTCACCAGATCCTTTCGGGCAACATATTAGTTCCTGAATTTATTATTTGGTTGAAAAAACCAATTGCGCAAGTTTCAGAACCATTGAGTTGTTCCACATTCCCTTCCACGCTACCGAATATGGCAGATTCGAGCCAATCACTACAATGCTCCGTGAAGTAAATTCTAATTTTAACACATTTAATCGTCAACTAAGTGTTTAACTGTTAAAAACGATTATTTTATAATTTAGGTATAGCTGAAACTGACTAACAACAACTGTTGTTTTTTAGCTCTGATATTTCTATGACTAGTTAGGCTTAGCTTTTTAAGGTATAGTTAACAGCATGTATTATCTTTACTTTTCTACTTTAGTTTATTATAACATTTTTCTAATGAAAGGTGACGGTGTTTTACAAACCTTACTTGATGATCCTAAGATCCTAAAAAGTTAATATTAAGGACGTTTTATAGTTTTCTAAAACCTTTTCTTCCTTCATATTAGCAAAAACTTAATGATAAAACTATTTACAAAGAAATTTAGATGAAATGAAATTTAGATAAGCCTAGCACTTATTTTTATTTTTTAAGCAAAAAATAATTAACATTCAATTACACACTAACTAATATAAATAACAAAATAACTGTATCTAAAATGGGAGTCCACCTAGGAATCCCAAAAAAAAACAATTCCAAATTACAAAATCACAAAAAGAAGAAAGCTGTAGTCCCGACTTTAAAAATAAAATAATTCTTTTTTTATTGTTTTGATTAAAACTATGCCTAGACGTTTACCTGCCGTCGACGAAAACAGAGTTTCAATAAATTAGGAGCATTTTAGAGTTAAATTCAAAATCAGAGTTATACGCCTTTTAGAGAATATTTATATATAATGTGTATGAGAGATTTTGAACTAGGAGCATTTTAGAGTTGGAATTAAAAATCAGGGTTGGCCCTTTTTCCAGAATATTTACCTTATTTATATTTTTATTTGTAGAAAAAGCAGTAATCCAGATTAAAATTCGAAATCCTCAAATTATGTGTTCGTTTTTGGTTTTAGGGAGTTTCGTACAGCCGTTCTGTCATTTAATGATTCTCAGAACCACTAGAATTTTATTCAAACTTAAAATAAAATAAATACAAAAATTTATTTAATGTTGTCATATTTCTAATATACCTAAAACAAAAAGCATTTTCTAGATAACAGTAACATATAAAGCAATAGAAATGGAAATATTGTAGCTCAGTGGTGTTTAATTTTATTGATAAAAAACATTATTTTAAATTTTAAGTTAATTTTTAATTTTTAAATGCATAAAACTTATTATTTTGTAATTTGGGATTTTCTAACACTTGGATTTTTAAACTTGGGATTTTTTTTTTTGGGATTTCGGATCCAACCCATATAAAATATCTGAAAAATCAATTTATATAATTTTAGTTATTTTTTTTTTGTTTCTAAATAATTTTCGACCCATAATATTATAATAATTGAGCACCGAAGAGTGATTCTATTCCTGATTTATATAAAGAAAAAAAAACAAATTTTTTTATTTTTATTCTGGCAATAGGTAAACGTAAACTCGTAAAATTTGACTTATGGACTTATTTTATGCATTGTATTATGACCAAATATCCTTACTCATTTATAAAAAATTCTGTTGTTGGCGATGTTAGCTGAACACAGACGGAAAAGGTAAGGTAAAAAATAGGAAAATGAATTGGGAACTTCTGACAAAAACCACGCTATTCATTTCACAAACTCACAAAAAAGCAAGACTTTTAAAAAGAATAAAATTAACCTTTAATCACAGACGTACGATTTACGTCGATGAAATTTATTTTTTCAAAAAATTATAAAAAAAACGTAGTAAGCCACGCAGTTTTTTTTTAATCTCATATTTTATTCATCTCTACATTGTCAGTTTTGGTCTTTCTTAGAAGATTTTTTACGTCACTTCTGTAAATAATGTAAGTATTTTAAGGAGAAAATTTATGTATGTATACATATTTAGGCATATCGTTGTTTAGGTGAGTTTTGTTGTGAAATGCAATGATATTTTTTTTTAGAATTTGGTTTCAAGGGCAATGTTTGGTCTTATTTTTTAACATAGAATCCGAATTGGTATTAAAAAGTTCCCGTTCCCGTCCCGTTTAAAAACTCGTTCTCATTTTAAAATCTCGATTTCCGCCAATTTCTTGGATTTTTGGGCTAAATATAACTAATCGGTGGAGCACCCTCGATTTAGTTAATAATTTTTTTTAAATTTTAAAATAACGCTTCCTTCCCCTATTAAGCTAAAAATAAAAGTTTATATGCATGCTGTGGAACACCCTGTATAATTTACAGTTTATGTTATCTTTATTTAACGCTATTTTAGTTTTTAAAATAAAGAGAAATCTTTTAATTTTTACGTTTTTTTCAAACAAAACTAATTTTTATTTGATTTACAGAGGTGACGTAAAATTTACGTACACGGGTAAAAATTACGTCATATCTGTGGTTACGTAACTTTTTTTTAGGTTCGATTGAAACTCCAGCAGTTTCGTCAGGTTTGCGTTTTTTCGTTTTTTATTTTCTTTTTTAAATAATTTAAAATTTTAATTTTTTATATATTTCTAAGACTTTTGTGTTTTGTTAAATCATGTTTGCTAAAATTTTCGGAGACTCGTCATCAAAACATTTAATTTTTAATTAATATAAAAAAAAATATTTTTAATTAATTTTTTTAAATTCCTATGTATTTCTCGGATTAATTAGCTTAACTGATATGTCCAAAACAACACAACAGAACAAGGTTGTAAAATTTTCGTCACGTCTGTGATAGTGTGATTTTTTTTTCCTCTGTGATTAAAGGTTAATGGAAACAAGATTAAAAAAAGCAAACTGCGATCTATTCCTGCCTGATTACTATTTTTTTAATTCAAATATAGATACGGTAAATCATTTTTATTTTTCAGTACTGTAATTATATAGCACACCAACACTGTATAGATGTGTAGATTAACAAAATGTCGAAATGTTGGAATAATTTTTGGAGGACTCAATTTAAAAATGTGAATTTTCTATTTAAAATATTACAAATGACATTTAAAAGTATAAAAAGATTATTTAAATGATGATCCTTTCAATTTGCTACTTTTTTTTTTATTTAAGGTAATAGTAAACAAGAAAAAAAGAAAATAAAAACAAAAGCATAAAGGAGAAAACTCTATCTTGATGCCTAATGGGGAAAAATTTTTAATTTACGAATTTTTGTTCTCTACTTTTAAATTTCCTTTCTTTCCTTCTTTAATATTTCTATTTATGTTTTTTTTTTTTTGCTTTTAAAAAGCTTTTTTTTATTACCCGGTTCGCGGATGTGTCAAAGGTGGTAAATAGAAATGTAAAAGATTAACAAGAAGGTATACGGTATTTACTAGGAATTATATTTTACATAAAGGCATCTTTTATTGCTTATTTTATTTTTTTTCTTTTCATTTTGTTGTTACAGTATTGTCCCTGAGCACTCTCAATTTTAGTAATCTTAATCATCAGAATTTACCAAATACAAATATATTTTCTTTTATTTCTGTTTTGGGAATGAATTTTTTTATTTTGACTAAATGACTTTTGATTATCGTTTCTCGAATGGTATGAGATTTTTTATTATCATGGCAAATTTTTTAATATCATTCGACTTCTTAACAAATTAGTAAGATGAAATATTTAGGTTTAAATGAGAAAACTTATTTACTTTTAATTTAAATTTTTTTTTTTTCATTTTGGTTACATGAGTATTAGTGGATTTGAATGACTCGCATACTAAATCTACAAAATAAAATTGTTACAAAGTGATTTTTAACTAGAATTTTTTGATGGAATTTATTAGGATAAGGATAGTAATATTCAAGGTTAGATTGACAGAAACCAGCCTCGCCTAACAAATTTACCTTTCATGACTCTTTGACAGAAAATTGATATAAAGTAATGTTTATTAATTTCTAGTATTAGTATTGTAACATACACGCAGGACATAAAAATATAATAAAAAGTGCAACAATTAAAAAAATCTTATCTCGCCCTACCTAAACCTACAATATATTTCAGCTCTCAAGCCACACGATATCCAAAGTACATTTAATAAGTAGATAAGCCAGTAATTTGTTAAAATAAATACTTAAATTATTGTACATATTGTAGTGTAAAATTGCAGTACCGTACTTAATTAAGCACGAAAAGGTGATTCTACCTAAGTTACTGTCAAGATCATAAAAAAAAAGTAACATTAATCTGTGTAAAACTTATTTAGGTAACAAAACAATTAAATTTGTCACATCATTTGAAGTCACGTACGAAATTGACACAAATATAAACGCCAAAGAATCACCTGTAGTTGATGAAATCTCTCCTAGACTTCTGACGGAGCTCTCGCGTAAGGCCATCTAATTTTGCTAACATACTTTATTTAATGCCTGTAGGCTGAAATATGTACCAGAGTGTGTAGAGTTTAAAGTGGCGCAGATAATTATCTACTAAAACCAACAAGGTCAGCATGCGATCTACCAATGAAGTAACCTCTTATGACTTATGAGCCCATATCACTATACTGCCAACAATATGAAAGCTTTTCGAGAAACTAATTTTTAAACGAAGGCAAACTTTCATCAACATACCTTTTTTTTTGTAAATTGGGAAGTTCTAAGTTACCGCGACATCTTCAGATCTCTTGTACTTCCCCGTCCATTTCAGAATTAAAGGTCTATGTCGTTGATAAACGCTATTATTACTTTGATTTCAAATTCAGAATCAAGCGATTTTTATCCCTGGAAGTGTTTGTATCTTTTGCGAGCTATAGCGTTGCAATCAAATAGAATATGGGAGCAAAATTCCTCCTCTTTTAAGCACTATTCTCCCTGATAATCTGATTCAATCTATGAATACTTAGTTTGAAAAAGAATTTAGACGGCATAAATCCTTGGCAACTATCCCATATATTTTGAGTTTCTGTGGTTTCCCACTTGGAAACAATTCCTTGTAGGTACGCGTTTGAACAAGCAATACTTGACTATGGTACAACAACATACCTGATATCCAAATTGGATTAAAAGAAAAACATTCAATTGTAGGTGCATCGTGTGGTCACGTTAATAGAACGGACTTTTGAAGAAAAAAGAACTGCGGTGGTATTTCTTGATGCTTCACAAGCATTCAATGGAGTACACGGCATGAAGGTTTCATACATAAAATTGTAAAACCTTACCAGACAAATTTATAAGACCGACCATGGGGTCTTATTATTTCAAATAAGAAATTTAGAGTAGCATATGGAAAATCAGAATCCAATTTATGCACAATACTAGCAAGGTTTCCTCAAGGAAGCATTCTAGGATCCATGGCTAGGACCCAGGCATTCTATACTTACCGATGATATCTCGATAACCAATCTCAAAACTGCAGTATTTTCAGATGATACGGCTCTAACGGCTATAAGCGATTCGCAAAAACATGCAGAACAAATACACGAAAAGCTGAATATAGTAAAGACATGGACGCACTGAAAAACTTAACGTTTAAACTGAACGAGCAAAAATCGGTTCGCGTTGTTACGCATTAAAACGAAAAGTGTCACAATATGGTATATATATAAATGATATTCACGTACCAAAAACGGAAACAGTAAGATATCTTGGACTACACCTTGACTCGCGTTTTAACTGGAAACATAATGTTAAGCAAAATATATTGCAAATGGAAAACCAGAGAATGAACTTGCTAATAGAGAGACAGTTTAAACTCAGCTTATACTCCAAGTTGCAAGTTTATAAAGGTATAATCAAACCTATATGGACTTACGGTATCCAACTGTAGGGATGAACAAAAACATCTTATTTATTAATTATATTGCACTTATCTTTGCAAAATATTGCTTAACATTCCATTTGGTATATATAAAAAAAAATTTGTGGATTATTAAACTTTTATGTTAATTAAGATTTGATAATGGCTATTAAAAATTTTAATTTTAACTTAATTCTTGAAAATTTGGATGGCGCTCTAAAATATTTTAAATATTCTCAAGAGTAATATCTAGGTGGAAAAAAAGTACAAAAACAAATAAATGTATAAAATAACATACTGGGGTAATAAAATAAAATTGGAGGAGAGGGGTTTTTTAATGCTGATATTCATAATCAAATATGCTATATTATACCGTCGCTTTCATATTTATGAATTTAAATTCAAAAGTTAAAAAAGCTCTGTGGCTTGGAGTAAGAGGAACACAAAAAATACATCAACTAGTCCAGTGTTGTAACTCTTCCATTTATGAATATTTGTTTACTTAATCTACCAATGATTACCACCGGCAGCTATACAACTAATTATTCTTGTTTCCATAAGCAACAACGAAGACTATTGACAACTAAGAACACTGACAACCTACTGCAACGGTAAAGATGAAGCTTGATAAATCCCTGGACTAACAAATTATAAGAAAAATTGTCACAAAATCATACAATGTCTAACCTCTGAACCAATCGAAGCTCCATCGAAGAAAAAGAAAAACCAATCTCTTCTTCAAAGACTAGTAAAAATTTTTGAAACAAAATCAAGTGTTAAAAACAAAAGTCCTGAAAAAAAGGGTAAGATAATAAATGTAACTATAATCTGAACTTAAATCAACGCAGTTTAAAAAATTATTGAAAAATCGTAAAATACATCAATATGAAAGTGTTGGAAATATTTATGATAACCCCAGGTAAGGCAGAATAGTTAGTTGCACTAAAAACAGAGATAAGTAGGAAATAAAATTATCTGACACAGAAAAATCTGTTTAGATTTAACAGGCTTGGACAATTTTTGATACAACCGAAAACCTCTGATGCTAGCATAATAATATATAAAAAATATCAAGAATAATAATAATAATACATTTTTTGCATTTATCATGATTATTATCCTTTAACCCCAGCAATGGGGCGTAAAACGGAATGGGAGATTTTTGAATTAACGCAGCAGTACACATAACAATTGGCAGTTCTCAAAGTACTTATCGTATTTTTTTATCGTATAGTAAATTTTGCAAATTTGTTGTATCTTAAATAATTGGAATTATTGTTTTAGCACAGGTTTGATTTTTATTCCAGAAGTATACAAATTAATTTTAATAACCCTCGACAGAATCGTGTTTTAGGATTTACGTAAAAAAATGTATAGCCGGTGATGAAAAATGGTTGCAGTCGCTGACATAAATGTTTTCTCTGCATACAATGAAATCTAGTTCATTAAAAATTTCTGATAGACATTGACTTGTCTTTCATTTCATCTTTATTGTTCTCTTACCATTTTTCTTTTGTAATTTCCTTTAGCGATTTTGTTTTTCCTTACATTTTGAAAATCAGCCACTTTAAGAACAACACCTCATTCTATTTTGCTTGACGAAATTATCTCAATTCATTTTTACATCCTAATGAAATGTAATTCCATAAAAGCTCTGGAGCCATTTAAAAAAAAAAAACAGTAAAAACAAAAAATACATTTATTATATTTTATGGAAGTATTTACGCTGAATATTTACCGTAATTTTGACAAACATGAATTTTAAAAGGAAATGAAGAAAAAGTTATTTTCCAAAATTTTCCAAAGAATTTTTACTAATGGTACTAAGACGTAAATTTTTTCTTGTGATGATTCTTTGCTGATTTTGTGTTACACATTTTTGAAAGAATAAAAATTATGTTATGGAATTCTAGTTGATACAACGAAGAAACACTTGGATAGCAAAAAATGTTGTAATTATAGCATGTGATCGTAAATTTAGATGTTTCACGTCAAGATGTCATGAAATAAAAACTACAATTTTTAAGAAAATAGAAGTTCACCCTATTTTAATAAACGTGTAAGTACATCCAAAGCACCATAATAGTAATAGTGATAATGATAACAATCAAACAGAACTGATCATCAACATTGATGGTCTAAGCAATTTTTTGTAGAGTTTTGTTTATAACTTTTTGAATATTGTTTTGCTCTTTATGCCAAAATATTATTTCGAGATAATCTTCCTTGAAGTTCAGAATCCAAAATTAAAATCACCGACAAAATATTTTGATCATGTATATAAATGTATAAAGAAATAAGAATAAACGTATTCAAAACAAATTATTGATCGCATATTTCAAAACAATTATTGATTGCCGCTGCAAAATATAGTCTTTGTCTGACTGATTTTCCAAGAGTGATTGTTAAGGGTTAAACCTATATGAATACCAACATCTATTCTAGTAATGCTCAGTATATTTTTGATTTCGCTGTATACTAGAGTAGCTAGAAGCTCAGTATTGTCTCAGTATTGTTTTACTTTTAAAGATATTTTAACGTGACATTTCTCGATAGAGAAAAAATCGCTCGAGCTAATATAATTGGGTTTTTTACTTGCGGACAAAATATTCGTAGTTAATTACGGGATTTAATAAATCTAAAGTAAAAAAAAAAACTGATCTTTAGCCAATAAACGCCGCTAATTTTAGTAGTAAAATTTCGGATTGGTCCAACGGTCCGAAAGTCGGGACCGGAAGACCTTAAACAAAAAACAAATGTTTTTTATAGTTATTTTGATACGTAATGAACATTATTGACATTTTGGTTTTTGTACAATTTTTTTTATGAAGGTCTTTGGTCCCGACTTTCGAACCGTCGGACCACTCCCACATTTTATTGAAACTTATGTATGATAATTATTAACAACCTTTTTTCAGAAAAAGACAATTTAAACACGTGATATAGATTTTCGACCCCAATTCCTTGGACCTCGGATCTATTGTCTTCATTACATTTAAGGGCTGTTGTACTGATGACATAAACAAGAAAAAATCAAGGTCTTCTGTCCCGACAATTGGGACGCCGGGCTCTGGTTTTTATAGTCGGGACTACCCCCCCAAACCCCTTTACTCATTTATTGGAACCCTGTTTTTGCCGACGGCATGTAAACGCAAACCGCACAGTAACTTTTTTTTAATATGAAATTTTGTCCATATATAATTTTGCCTTGTGTAATTTTGTCCAATGTAATTTTGCCCCGACACCATTGAGGATATAGTTAAATAATTTGATCAAATCACTTTATAAGCACTTCATAGCTGATTGACTTGGCGCGTTGTGAGCTAAAAACGACATTTATAAATAAAAACGGAAACAAGATGTTCTATCCCATACCGGTATACAGAAAGTTTTTTTTAAAACATTAATATTTTTTGACTCCATCATTTCTTCATGTAATAACGAAACCTCAATATAGTAATTTAAGAGGATAAAATCGATTTAATTTCGATTTGAAATTAAAAAATAATTTGTTATTCGAAAAAAAATTATTATTACTTTATTATCCGTATGGCAAAATAAAAAAAATATTAAATTTAATATTCTGCTTACAATAATAATAATATTATATACATTTTAATAATTCAATTACGGTAAAATAAACAACCATGTTCAAATTACACTGTACAGATACAACTATTAACTGACTTTTATTTGGTGTAACAATAATAAGAAAATAAAAATGTCCCTGATGAAAGAAAAAAGCTCTTCAAAGACTAATTTTATTCATTGAAAGCATCTAAAATTGTTTTGGAACTGATTAAATAAAATATTATAGTCAATGATCTTTAAATGTTATTGTTATCATTAAACGTGAGTAAATTTTGTATTAGAATTTTTTTTGGTAAATATTTTAGTGATGGTAAGTTTTAGGAATATTTTAACTTACATTTTTGTAATTTCCATGATACTGTATAAGTTTTGTAATTATAGTGAGATTTTCCCAGAACTGTAGCAAAAGCTTGTGACACTGCAACATGGAATTTACTTTATTTACGAGGACTGATGATGCTATCCAAAGCCACGGGTATTCAAAAGAAACTTTCATTCAAGCATTAAAAATGTCAGATTATTGCTTAGACAAATAATTTGAAATTTCAAGGGAATTAATGTATTGCTCGATAGGCGAGGTGGTGAAAAAAAAACAAAATTTTCACAAAATGACAATAACAAAATTAGTCTAAGCCAATAATTAAATTTAATTCCTCTGTCGTTAAGGTAATTGGTATAATCACAAGTTAGTAGGGATTTACAAGAATTAAATATAATTAAGAGTTGATAATGTGTAGCTTAATTTTTCTTTTTTAAGTATTTTTAGTGTCTTATTTTTCTTTTTCCTTAATGACTTTAATTCTCTGTTAATTCAAACGGGACTGGAATTAAGAATTATTTCACTTGAAAGTGGAAACATACAATCAAAAACCATGTGAAGAAGCATGATCAAAAATCAAAAATTAATTTATAAACTGCTATTTTATTATTTAAGGCTGAAGCTTTAATGCGACATTATGTTAATACAGAAGCCTTTAGTTTGCTTGTAGGAAATACCCCATTTTAAGGACTGCAAATAACTAACCATTTGGAACTGGCTTCAAGTCATAAAAAATTAATCAAAATAAATCATACAGTGTTAGGTCCTTTCTTAGGCAATTTTAGTTGGTCAAAATTTTATAAACTACGCTCATCGTGTCGTTTTCTAATTATTCTTCACAGCTCACAAAATGCCCAAGAATAAAATTCCTTGAAAATTTTTTTCTGAAGTTGCCTTTTTCTCTCTGTCTCAAAAAAGAAATTTTGGCTTTTCCAGAGTTGAAAACAAATATTCGTTTTGTGTAGCCGCTGTTGAACACATCAAATCGGAGATATCTCCACTGGGATTTTGTTTATTAGAAGTTTGTCTTTGGTGATTTTGCCTTTCGGGATTTTCCTTTTGGAAATTTGTGTAACTGGGATTTTGGAATGGGTTTTTCTAGATGTAAGATTTTGATTTGGCAACAAATGACACTATTTTTCACCATCCTATTATGTATTGTCAAATATCATTACATTCTATATGTTACATAAAAACTATTATTAAATTTTACATTCATTTTATATTTCTCGTCTTTTCGGTTGGGCAAATTCTATAGGATTTCAAAAAGTCCATGATAATTATCCTTAAAATACATTGGGAAGAAATTTTGTTTTGTATGAAATTTAATTTTGGAACTAAAAAATTTATATAGCTACTAATTGAATAAATGAATAATAAACCAAGCAATATTCGGATGACCCCCTTCCAAATTCAGTTTTTATTTTATTGTTTTAGGATTTTTTTTGAGTTAATTTGATTTATTCAAATTTACTCTCAATATAATAAAAAAAAAATATTTTGTTTTTGAAACATTTTTTTTTTGCACACACCAATTATAACAGTTTAATTGACAGAAATAATGTTAAGAGTGTAAAGTTTTAATTTAACAATAAAAATATTAAAATTGAATTTACTATATTTCGTGAATTAACTTAACAAAACTGATTTAAATTTTTATCTATGATTTATCTTTACAATTTTTTTATTAACTTTAATTCAAATTTGTTTTACAATTTTAAGACGAGAACTATTTAAAAATTCAGTTTTTAGCAGCATTTTTTTTTTATAAGGCTTTATGCAATCTATATTCGTAAATTATTTTAACTTGAACGACTCATGTAATTTTTTTATTTCAAAATAAATTTTGGACTAGTCGAGCGTGAGCACTGATATATAACAAAAATGTAATTTCATGTAATTAATGTAATCTAACATTTCTGTCACAGTTGATGTTAAACTAATAAAGCTCAATACTTGAATATTTTGGCTGCTGGTTAGTAAAAAACTGAAAATAAAATGAAATAGTAAAATTCAGAATAGAAATAGCAAAATCTATAGTCTTCAAAATATATAAAAGCCCTCTGTAATCTGAGATGAACATAATAGTACGCTGTATATTACAATGTTTGGTCTGTTCGGCTTTGAAGCCTGGATAGTCATATCTTCTAAATAAACCATATTATATAAAGAATTTGAAAGCAGAATACTAGATTAGATAGTAGAAATAATAAATGTGGTGTTATAATAACATAGTCCATGTCCATCGAATGCTAGGAAAAGAAAGACATCTACTTTACTCTATCAATATTAGAAAACAAGCTACTTTGATTATTTTATGCAAAATGAAAAATATAACTACCTCATTTCATGATTGCGGAAAAAACTAAAAGTGGACAGGACGATAAATAAAAGCTGATGTTGAGAATTGGTCCACAAAACTTTAAACTAAGAAGAATTTTGATAACATTATTGAAAATATCTTATAATGTGGATCCAAAATTTGATCGCTTAAAAATACCGCAAGTCATTGGAAATTCTTATTTTTTCTTCTACTGCCATTTACACTATTCAAAGTGTAGTGACAACAAATTTCGTTTGAAGGACTGTAATGAAATATAATAAAATAGCGGTTGGTGTTAGCTATACAGTAATAACTAAAATGAGGCTTAAGCCCATCAAATTGGCAAAATCAAAGAAGGATATCGAAAACCTAAAATCTTCCTGTTTGCACACTCAAAGAATTTTCCGCACAGAAAAAAGAAAGAAGTTCGATCCATAGCAAACTTTCTTACAGGTGATTGTCAACTAAATAAAAATTTACACAGGCTCTTCAAATCATTTCCACCTATATCATTAATACCTCCTCTGAATCATTAATACGTTCAATAAAGTAGAAAAAGCGACACAACACATTTTTAGTGGATATGAATCGTTAACAAATAAAAGATTATTTCTTATGCAGCAATTATTTTACGAAAACCAACTATCCAGCTGCCTCCAAATCATTAAAAAAATATAACGTAGGTAGATGATGGTGAAATGCCAATAGACCTAAAAGCCGGGTTAACCTTACTTGGGCTATAATGTCAAATCTTAACTAAAAAATCTAATCTGGTTTTAGTTATGTAAAACGTCTAGTTGATTGAAAAAACCTTCCTCATATACTCAATATATTACTAGTGCTTTATCGACTATAATCGAATGTGCAAATATTTTCGGCCATTCTAAATCAGGTTTTCTCACCAATATTAATCTGTTATGTTCAACTAAGACCAAAATAATTATGTCCAAGCTTTTGATTGAGTTAATATATTCTTTTAAATTTCCTTATGAATTTTCTTTTGACCATTTTACCGTTACATACTGTTTATCGACAAAAAAAAATCGTAAAATTTATTTGCTAAATTGTTAAAAAACATGTTCGAATATATCGAATGTATCTGTGGTCAATCTGGTAGTCGAAAATCAGTTAGCATAGTTTCCCAAGCAATTGTGCAGTTTCTTATTCTTCCCCACCGAAATAAATTTTGATTACTATGTTTATGTATCCTAAATTGGCCTTTAGATTATTGCTTGATATTTATTTTAGATAGCTATCTAATTTAAATTTTTCTTAATTTTTGTTTGATAACTTACTGAAAGTGTGCGCTTGCTCTGTATATAAAAATTACATATAAAAATACAAAAGTGAACTCGTGTTTTGACTATCTGTTATATTGTTCTTCACTTTTCATCAACTAATTGGGCCACGTATTAGTTATTCATTTAGAATGGAATAATTTGAATTATCCACAAACATACTGAGTGGATTAATAAAATCTGGAAAAATAATATATCTCTTGTAGCTATGTTCTATGTTTAACAAAAATGTACATCTAAATATAAACTAAAATTTCAGTAAAGTAAAAATACATAGTTCATAAAATAATGGTACTTGTATTAGAGGAAAACGGTTTTGTTATAAAATGGGTACTAATGATTGTGAGTTTATGTAAATTTTTACGAAAACATTATGATTATGGTATCGACGCTGTTAATTAAGAATTAATTCAACCGAACGACAATTAAAGCTACTCCAAATCGAACATAATATATGTAAGATATTTTAAGTATTAGTAACTACTAAAACAAAATTACTACAAAGCTCTGCGCTACATACCTAAATATAATATTATTATAATATGATATGAGCGATTATTAACATTTATTAATCAATAATTCTTAAAAATAAAAATAAATTGAGCCCATGCACATAATAATTTCATTTCGAATAAAATAGATTACGCGTCAGATCAAAAATCTATGTGGAAATCGACAAAAAATTTAGTAATAAAAAACCATAAAAGTGAGATAAACATAAAAGAAATTAAATTTGAAAATGAAAAAGTGAAAGATACAGTAGAGATAGCTAACAGATTTAATAAATATTTTGTTGAAAGCGTAGAGCTTACTAATAAACCGATTACTGTGAAACAATATAAAAACATTATACCGGACACGGACTTCAAATTTAAAATGAAATTACAATTGATGAATTAAGTTTGATATTTAAATCAATAAAGAATAAAAAAGACATGAACTTGTGTGATATAAAAATGTTTTGTGATAATATTGATTTAATTGGTGGAAATCTACTTTCAATTATAAATTCTTCAATTGAAACCGGAATTTTTCCTGAATGCTGGAAAGAATCAATGGTAGTATCCATTGAAAAGATAAAAAATACCTTTAAGTGTAATGAGTTTCGTCCTATAAACATGATCTCTACCTTATCAAAAATATTGGAAAAAGTAATTTATAATCAACTTGAATCGTATTTTGAAACAAATTGTTTTATGTCACAAAATAAATTAGGCTTTAGAAAGAATCATAGCTGCGAATCGTTACTGAATTAAATTTTGATGAATTGGAAAATTGCAATTGCTGAAAAAAGTAGTTGTTGCGATTTTTCTTGATATTAGCAGAGAGTTTGAAACAATTGATGGTGATATACTGCTAAATAAATTATTTATAGGTATTGTATCCGCGGTAGCGAATGAAAATGCCTTGAGTTATATTTAAAGAATCGTTCACAACGAACAAAAATTGATGACATAGTTTCAGATCCGATTAATATTAAATTAGGTTTACCACAAGGAACAATTCTGGGTGTAATACTGTCAATTCTGGATTTGACATACGTCAATGATATGGAGAGGTTTGTGCAATCGTCAAATTTGGTTCTGTTTGCTAATGATACTCTAATATTGTGTTGCTGGTAACTCTATTGAAAAATGTACTCAAAAAATAAATGACGATTTAAAAACATTAGGTGAATGGTTAATAGAAAACAAGTTAAAATTGAAAAGATGAAAAGACTAAATGTATGGTTATTAATAGTGTTTTGAATAATAAAATTTTAATAGAGGATGCAGAAATAGATATTATTAATAAAATTAAATATTTAGGTTTGGTAATAGATGATAGATTGAGCTTTAAACAACATCTAGAATATATATGTAAAAAAAATAATAAAAAACTTTATTTCTTTTCAAAAAGAAGAAAATTTATCGATATTAAGTGCAATCAAAATATTATTTTAATGTGATAATAAAACAACATTTTAAATACTGTTCATCAATACTGTTCATGCTTAATGCTGAAATGAAGAACAGATTACAAAAAATGCAAAACCGAGGGATGAGAATAATACTGAAACTTAGTAAATTTACTTCAAAATCCTTCATGCTGCGAACATTAAAGCTGATGAGTGTGCCCCAACGAATAAAAATGAATGTTTTGATAATGGTATATAAAATTATGCCAAGTTATTTAATAAATGAACTTATGTAGAATATGTTATATGAATAATAGTAGTGATTATTTAAGAAATATTTGGGATTTTGGGTTGAATTTTTTTAATAAATCTAAAACGCAGAAAATACTAATGTATAAGGGTCTGCAACTGTTTAATAATTTACCACTTAATTTGAATATGGAAAAAAATTTTGAAAGGCTTGATTAAATACTTGAATGAATCAGTTGATTGGAATATTCTGTAATACAAATGAATTGTTATACCTACCTAATAGATAAATAAATGAATTGCTAAAATATAACAGTTGTTAAAATAGATAATACAAATGAATTGTTATAATTATAAATAATGTTATAATTGTACTCTGTAAACAGTTAACAAAACTAAATAAATGAAATAATTATAATAAAATAAAAATAAAATCAATACGATTATAGTTTTTACTATTATTTTTTTAGTCTTCTATTTTTCAGGTTGAAATTGTTTTTTTTTTTATTTTTTTTTTTACTTTTAACTTCTTTCATTTTAAAACTATTTTAATAAAATAAATTATTTAAACTAGTTTGACAAAAAAAGCCAGTTATCTTTATGTTGGTAAGTTTTAAATATATCAAGTACAATATCCATCGCTGTCACAACACTAGTAAACATGTGAGCCCAGAAATACCACTTGTGACTCTACGAACAACATTTAAATTTCTTTTTTTTTCTATAATTCGCAATAAAACATGAATAACTTTTCAAAAACCTTATAAATTATATGAAATTTACAACTAAATTAAAAGTTTTAATTTAATTTTTTTATCCTTTTATAACAAGGATTCTATTTTTTTATTTATTTTTTTCTATTTTTATTTACTTAGAACAATAAGCACCTATACACAGTTATAGTATTGTAAAATAAAAAAAACTTTGTCGGAACTCTACTTACGTAAAACTTTAAAATTTAAATTTAAATTGAATTGTCTAACAAGGATAAAAATATGATTTTAAATTAAAGTGTATGCAATTTTTCAAAATCAAAGAACAATATGCAAAAAATTTCAATGCTTTGTACTTTATTTATTTATTTTTTTTAAATTTTAGAACTCTTGTTATCTCTTTAAAAATGTTTAACAAATTTGAATACAAAAGAACGAATAATAAAATGCGATTATAGGACTTTTGTTATCTATCATTACAAGCTATGAATATAAAATTTTTGAATTTAAAATTTTAATAATAGTAGAATTATTATTATAGAGTAGGTACGTCAGTTCAGTTTAACCTTGTACATATCTTTTTAATAATGTAATTTTAGAAGAAAAAAAATGTAGGTTAGAATAAACACTTGGTCTAAATATTAAGAGAAACTGCAATATCATATTTTTGAACCCATTACGCCGGGGGTTTGTTATTTTCAATAACAGTTATTGTATTAATTGTTATTCACTTTTATTCCAACCGAAAATGTTTTTTTCCTGTTATTTTAAATTATTTTGTCCTGCTTCTAATATTTTAATGGCTTTAGTGACCTTAAAATTCCTTCTACTAGTGTAAGTTATTGCTGATAAATTAAATGTACTTCTAATAGAAAATCACAGAACATTGCAGTTAGAGATGCAAAAAAAAGTGTTATTTGTAAGTCTCTGTTACTATTTTAAACAAAGATTTGCTTAAAACTAGTTTCTAATGAGCATGACATTCATACAGATGATATTCTATTGAACACATATTTCAGATTCACTAGACAAAGCTAATTTATTTGCACAATTAATTGCGGAAAATTCCACACTCCCTCCTACAACACGAACACCACTAGTACTCCCTCATGTCTACCTTGCTAAGGTAAAAACTATTCATAGGGTATACTTTACATCTCTTGCTGTAGTGAAATTGCTGAAGAATCTGAATGCTAGAAAGGCCACTGGCCCCGATGGAATTCCAGCCATGTTTATCAAGTTTTTATTTTTTTTTTCATTATAATAATTCTACTTTACTATAATTTTCTTCTTGTTTTTTTTTTCTTTTGTTATTTTTTCTTTATTTTATTTTTAAGAGCAAAAAAAAGAAAAATTCACTTGTTTACAACTTGACACTTCAAAAAAAAAAAATAAATTGTAATTGAAAAAATTATTGAATCTAACCTCTAAATTAATATATATGTCGATAATGTCAGTATATGTAAACTATATTTTGGAATTAATATTGACTAGTTCACTTAACCATGATCTAGCAAAAATAGTCGATTAGGGTAACGTAAACAGAGTTAAGTTCAACACGTCCAAAACTCAAAGTTATTTTATCTCTTGTAAAACAGATCGACCCGACCCAACTCTGCGATTTAAGGGAGAAAACCTACAACGGTCCGAAACTCTAAATATTTTAGACATGCAGCTAAACCAAAAAATGCAGGGGAATGAGCATATTTTTGATATAGCTAAGAATGCTGCCAAATGTTTGGGTATTCTTTCCCGATATAAAGTTTACTTTTCTGCAAGCGATCTGTTCAATATCTATAAACCTTGCACCCGATCTGAGATGGCGCACAATTCTCACTTATGGACTGGCGCACCCCAAACTTCACTAGGGTATTGACGACTACACCGTCAAAATAACCCTGACTCCTCTTAATACACGTCGAAATGTTAAAGCTCTCTCCCTCTTTTGTAGATATCTTGTTGGAAATGACACTTGTTCTATTGGAATAAAATCAATAATGCCTCCCTTCAAACAATTCCAGCGTAACACTAGGGAGGCTGCAAGTGCTACACTGTGGAAATACCTAAGTGGTCTCAAAACTGATTTCGGAAATTTTTTTATTGTAAGAACTGCTAAGATGTGGAACATACTTCCATCTCAACGGTTTCCCTTCGATAGAAATGCTCCATTATACAATTTGCAACTTTTCAAAAAGGGCCTATTTAGGTTCGTCTTCAACTTACTCACTTATCCAATTCTCCTCTATCATCCTATTTCCCTCCTAATCCTTTTTCTCCTTACCCAGACCTACAATAACTTTGTATCAAGGAATCCAAAAAAGAGTAAATTCAAATATTTTTAAAAAAATATTTTTTAATTTTCAATTTCAAATTTCACTTCTATCAAATTACTGCTACAATACCTCCCCGTCACTCTGAATTTAAGTTTTATCTTTTTAAACAAACTAGCTATTATATATAAGTTTGTTGTTTAAGATAAATCAATAAAAAACAATATTCTAAATAAAATACTGAGAACGATTTTTTATCAAGCTTCTTCGAATTGCCAGTAACGGGCGAATACTAGTTGCCTTTTAAATATCAATTATTTGAAAAAAAACAATAATGAAATTTTTAACGAAATGGACCGTACATATTTATCCGTACTTTCGATTCACAAATTAAATATAACGATAATACTTACACGAGTTGACATTAGTTCACATTTACCAACGCAAAGCTAATACTAATAAACACCCTCTTAAATATTCATTGTATTCAGAATAAAAAGTTCAAATTTAAAAAATCCAATTTCTGCTCTATTCTTCAAAATTTTTTACAAATTAAAAAAAAAAATAAAATAAAATATTGTCTATAATAACTTAATTATTAAAGAATACGTTCATCAATTATTACCAATTTTTTAATACCAACAAAACCCAACTATAATACTATATAGAATTCCCAGTCAATTTGACAGAAAAATTTGACCTTAACCTACCTCAAATACAATATTAATTTTCAAAATTCTTTAATTTTTAAAAAAAATATACTATAATAAAATTTTATATATAAAAAAGCCCTACAGGTCCCCATTAAAATTATAAATGACAGCAGGTGTTTTTGGTAGCAGCCAAAATTTCATGATTTCAAATAATTTTTCTTTACTTTCCAACTCATTTCATAAATCACAAAAAAAAAAAAAACAGAAGAACAAAATTATTACAAAATAAAGAAAAACACTTATTTAAAGGTGTTAATTGTAAATGTCCATGTTCATTGTTAAACTTTTGTTATTTTTTCTTATACCTATTAAAAATTTGTTTTTTTTTTTTTTTGTTTTTATCATAAAAATCTAAGTAGTACTCAGGTAGTTCAGGATGGAGCCTAAAAATTAAAATTTCATAGTAAATAAGTAAAAATCTGATTAATTATACTAGAGATCTTTAACTACATTAAAAAAAATAAATTAGAGAAAATATTTTTTACTTGGTTAGGGCAAGGTAATATTATGTTGAGTGGGGTTAACCACAAAATTTACATCCTTTTATAAACTCACGAAAGTCCGTTTATTTTTTGAATACAAATTACTTATTAAGTCATGTGTACAGAAAATGTTATAAATAAGTGTAGTGGCATATAAATTATTCTTACAAAAATTATATTCAAGCATTTTAAATGTTATCGAATAATCTGATCAAATTCTACATTCTGAACAATTTGCATTAACTCTTTAGCTGGTAAACATTAAAATTAACTAATTTTAAACAGCATTAGAAACCAAATTAAGATAGTAGCTATATCGAATAGAAGCAAGAATAATTTAACAACACAAGAGACCCAAATATTTACGGAATTCTATGTAAACCTGATACCATTTCAGATCTATTATTGTACTACCCCTTTGTTTATTTAAAATTGAATAAATATCTACGTTATTCCTGAACACTATTATTGCTTTAATGTCAATTTTAGAATTAGGCAATGTGTGTTCCTGGAAATATTTATAAATATGCAAGCAAAGTCACTCGACGTTGTTCAGCACAAAATTAGATCCAGCACAAAGTATATAACATTTCAAATTGTCAAATAGGCCAATGATTTGCCTTAATGATTCGATTAAATTAAAGCTTTTTTATACACAATATTTTTCGTTTTATTTCCTGGAGTTAAAATATAAATATTTTTTTTTGTTACATGAGAGAAGCTTGGCGCTATAAAGTAAATTCCTTTTACACTTAAAGTTTGCCCTTGTGCTTTATATATGTTATTACCTATATATACCAAAGCATATTTTTATGGGAAATTGAAGCCGTTTAAATTGGAAAGGGTAGTCAGATGGAATTATTGGTATTCTATGAATGAAAACACACAACTCCCAGCAGAGCATCCTTGCGTGATTTGCGTCAATTGCGTCATCTAAGTTATTTGGGTCAATTGCATCAGCTGCGTCAATTGCGTCTTTTGCGTCAATTGCGTCACTTACGTCAACTGCGTAATTTGCGTCATCTACGTCATTTTCGTCATTTGCGTCATTGCTTCATTTGCGTCTTTTACGTTAATTGCGTATGTACAAAATGTATCACAGATACATTGTATATATTACTGTCTGGGCATAAACATACATTCAATTTTTTATAATATATAGTATAGATAGATTTTTTTTATTCTATTTATTCAGTGTTGGACTTACCAATTTTGAATAGATGTTTATTGAATGAATCGAGGACTCGGATAAACATTGTCTGATTTAATGTCTGATATAATATTAAAATAAATGAATAAGCCTACCATTACATATTTATCATAGTAGGTGCGGTACATCAAAATTTAAATGGCCAAACTAATTAAAAATTAGTAGCTAGATAACTAAAGAATTTCACATAATTACAAGCGAGTAACAGTTCTAATTTTTGCTCAGCTTAGGTCTAAAAAAAACTTTTCAGTTCTCAGAATTTGAGTTTGTTTAATTTTTTCAACGGACTGAAGGTATATAGCAGTTGGATTTCAGTAGATAGACAAAAAAAATTTTTTTTGCTTTATGTGTAAAAATAAATGAAAAGCTTTGTTACACTTGAAAAGCTTTGTAAAGCTTTGAAAAGCTTTGTGTGGCTAAAATACATACAATGACAATACATTTTTTATTATTTATTCATTTTTGGCACTCACTGTATACAACATTTATTTTTTTTTTGTTATGTAGAATGAGAATAATAATAATTTATTTGGTTTTTATTGTTGTTATGGGTGTTTTTGTAATTGCTGGTGTTTTTCTTGTTTTAATGATAACCATGAAAATATATGAAACCTTCTTTAATTTAAAATAAAAATTAAAAGAAAAAAAGGAAAAATATTCAAATCCTTTGTACCACCATACACTTTTAATGGATATTATAAACATGACATATTATCCAGACATTCATTCACACAAACAACAAACTATCATTTTTTATAAAAGTGTGTGTTTGTTTGAATTTTGATTTCATGTATAAATAAAACAAAAAATAAAATATTAAATTTAATGATTGTAGTCGAAAATTTTTCAAAATAAAAAGGATGTCATTTTATAAAACCGAAACATTTTTTTTGTTACATTTTTGTTTTTTTTTTTACTTTTTTGAGGTCTGATTATGAAAAGATATGACGCATTTCCTTCATATGTTACACCTTCAAAATCTGTTACAATAATAAAATATAAAATTATTATGTTGAATTTAAAAAATGTGGTTAGATACCTGCCTCCAATAAAAATTTAATATTTCAAAATAATTATATTTGGAAATAATATACCTGTCATTTTAATATTTTGACAATAAAGTGACAATTTAATTAATAACTAGGTATTTATTAGTTGGTCCTTTTTTGTAATATTGTTATGTATTGAAATTCACAATAGAACATTGTAGTTTTCTATAAATTCGATGATGACTTTAATCAATGATTCGAATATCAAGTATCACTCTATTTTGAAACCAAAAGCTCAAAGAAAATGTTATCACAGTAGAACCAGATGATATCAAATGGTTTTACTGAAACAAGTAAAGTTGGAAAAACGCTGTAATGAAATTAAAGTTTCTGCGAAAAATTTCATTAGTCGGAGCAGATTTTAAATTGGAAAAGAATTAATTTTTCCCGACTGGTTCAAATACATATTTGTGAACTTCAAGAGGGAATATCAAGTAATATCAACAGGCAGAACCTAGTCAAAATTAATTCAAGAATAACTTAACTTATATCCATTCCTTTTTACTTAACTTACTATAACTTAGCTTTGACATTAATTAATAAATGAAACTACTTACTGTTTATTGAGTAAATAAAATTATGTATTTGATTTGGTATATTGAATCACTTTTTGGCTTATGAAAAGCAAAATGAAAGTAAGTGGATGGAGCATATCATGTATATTGTTTCATAAGCATAACATGCAGATTATGTCACAGATGACTGTATGACTCCAAAAATCTATAATATAACTTATAATATCTTACATGACATTTTTATGATGAGCAAAAATAGAATAAATCAAGTCATGTTTATTAAAAAACAAAGTAAAGCATGCCTTGGGGCTACTGAAGCATTCAAAACATGCCCTACTGTAACCCTACGAAAAATTCTGGAACTTCTAACAACAAAAGGAAAAATATTCAACTCCTTTGTACCATACACTCTTAATGGATATTATAAATATCTAACAAATAACCTCAAATACAAAAGATCACAACACAGCTTAATTCTGCAGAAAAACTTAAACTATTAGGAACCGAAGAAATTGCAATGTCAGACTATATGACAAAAGCCCAATACCTGCCTACCTACAATTCTAAGCACTACTCAATTTGAATAGTGTTTAGAAATCGTGGAAAAAGCTAAAGTCGCCGTATTTTGACCAAGGTTCAAGTTTAAGTTGGAGCTTGACCTTGGTATATCGCACTGTTTTGAAGCTATCAAATCTATGCCATCGAGATATCTGCATTACAATGCGATAAAAGAGTGCACATAGGGCCAATATATACATAGTTTTTGATAGCCAAGCTGCTTTAAAAAGCTTCCCCAAATTTTTAATTAAAGCTTATCTATAGCTGTATAAAAAACTTATTAAAGCTAGCAGAAGGAAACAGAGTTTTTCTTGTGTGGATTCCTGGACATGAAGAAATACAAGATAATGAAGAAGCAGATGTTCTTGCAAAAGCATTGGTAGACAAATATTCATTATTGGTAAATGGAACACAGAGAGGTACAGATTCTGCTAAGAAGCAAAGGCATCCTCCTCTCATATTCAATTTGCTTGCGACGCTATAGCTCGTAAAAAACATAAATATTTTCATACACATTGCTTTAATCTGTAATTAATATCAAAGCAAGTTCATAAGGGACATATACCTGTATCTCTAAGCTAATAAACGGGACTTACATAGAAATCCCCATAAAGAAATATATATATTATTATCTAATCGTTATTGTTAGAGTTAAAATTTATGTCTTGCCTAAAACAAAACCTATAATCACAATGCAATATAGTTCGTATGAAGTGGACCTTTCACGTAAACGCCCAAAATCATTCATTTCGGTGTAGTAATCATCCCTAAAATTTAATAAAGTCAGATTAGTTCTGCTCCATCATCTTAAAAATCTCAAAATTAAAAGCAGGAAGTTGTGACGGCATTTAAACCGATTTAGCTGAATTGATGCCATTTATATACTTAAATATTCTTTGCATAGCATTTAGCACTGTTTTTTCTAAATTCTTTTTCAGCTTTTGCTATACTACAACTTATTTGTCAACGTCATGCATCAGTAAGCCAACCATTATGTTTAACGCCATTATTCCAAAGTGTTTATGGGTTGAGAACTGTTAACAGATTTGAAATGGAAGTTATAATTATATACAGGAGAAGTATGGAACTGAATATTGATTTGCCTCACCGAATCATCAATTAAATATCAAATAAAAGTCTTGGTTATTATTCTATTTTCTGATATTCCTCTTCATTGCTCAACCACATCGTTTGAAATTTTATGCTCCGCACTTGATTCAAATGCAAATTAATTTGTCCAACTGGTATTGTTCTCAATCTCTAAATTCAACTGTTATTCAAAAATAAATTTCACCTTGAATGTATATAATTTTTAAACATTCAACTTAAAATGTGTCGTGTGTCTTAAGAACCGAATAAAATCGGATCTTATTTTATTTTTATTTTCATATTAATTTTTATTATTATTGTTATTTTACTATTGTAATATTTAATTTTAATTTATTCACGTCATGACAGTAAAATGGAAAATCTTATATTTTTATATACAATATTTTATTATCATATTTTTTGATATTTTACGGAATAATCCATACGACTTTAATGGAATAATTTTCCAAGAATTTCAAAACAGGATCATTAAATCCTTTATAATAGGGGTGAAAAATTTAAAAGACTCTTATTTTGCATTATACACGTTATAAAATATGGATTGTATATAAATAATTAAATTTATTATTCAAATTTTACATACAATACGTATATATTTTAAATTCCAGAACCAAAATATAAATAAAAAACATCAAAAAGGAGTGGCATCCTTTTTCGATGAAATATTAAAAAATAAAAAGAAGGCCGAACCCATGTTTTGAAAGTTGTTTGAAAATTTATTTAAATTTATTTTGCAATTATTATTATTATTATGCTCATATACAGATAAAATTTGCTCTTAGAAATAAACAAATGAGTATAGTTAAGTAATATAATATTATTATCAGGTCTATAAGGATGATTTTAGAAACTCCTTATCCTTAAGAGATCTTTAAGCAACTATGCGCAAAATAGAATAAAGAAATGTATTTTAAGTGTTTAACATAATGACTGCACTCTTCACATGGCAAAAAATATTTTCATATTTAAAACTTGACATTTTATTTCAAACAAAATAAATATGGCGATAAAATTCATTCCAGTATACTAGCATCAGTGTATATACGTAAGGATACTAGGTTCCGGTACAAATGCTCATTTGTCAAAATTTCGTTTCTCAAAAACGCGGATATCTGCCTTTTACAAAAAATTCAATTTAATTTATTGTATGTGTAGCCGCTGTTTGACACGAATATAGGATATTTCTAAAAAAAATTTACCATTTTCTTTAAGCTTTAAGTTTTCTAAAATTTTTGGAAAAGGGAATGTATCCCCTTTTTCCAGAAAGCTAACAAAAATTTTGAGCAGTTTTGTAAAACATCTTTAAAAACGGATATTTTCAAAAACATGAGAAATGAGGTTTTGGGACACGAGATTTCGCACCCCACCCAGGAAACATTTTTTAGTAATAGGAGACATAATAAAAACAAATTGTCAGTTGTTATTAATTAATAATGACTCCTAACTGATTACTTTGTTCTTTTTTTACCAAGGTACCCCATGACCGCACATCAACGTTATTTAAAAAAAAATAATAGAATTTACTAAAAACAAAAACAAATTGGCATAATTTTTTACCACAATAAATTTTTTTGAATCTCGACATGCTGATTCGTACCAATCAGTGACCTCTAAAGCAACGTTTCTGCAAAATTCATTTGGTCAAGTTGTTAAGACTGCGTAACGAAAAATTAAATACAATTAATTGATTTCTGGTGTCAAACTGTTGTCATGGCAAAATTTAGTTAAAATCGTTTTGAAATATTTTATGCTTAGAAAAATCCCGAATTTAAAACCTAAAATGATTAGAGTGGTTCTTTTAATGCTTATGATTTGTTGTTGCCAAAATTGTTGAAAGAAAAATTTTTTAATCTTAACATGTTTGTAGCTTTAAATCTACTTAAAATTATCTTAAATAAAAATTTATACTTTTCAGTAAATATAATACTAGTATTTGCCTGCCCCTCGAAATTCGGATATTTTTGATAAAAAATCATACTCAATTTCATTATGAATTGTCTTCCATCATTTCAATTTATTCTCGGTAGATACTAGGTACATACTATATATTTTTTGTATTGATTTATCTTAGACAACAACCAACAACATATGAAATAATTTATTTAAAAATAAAATAAAATTTAAATCTGATTCAGACGAGGAAAAAAAGGAATTCTGTAAACTGGCTGGTGACGGTAAAATTTGATAAATCAAAAATTTTCTATGTTTGAAAGTATCATATAACTCAAAATTTGTGTATAATTAATTGAAATTATTTCTACTTGAAAATTTAAAAAATTTTAAAAATTATTTAGTTTTGCTACGTCTCATTTCAAATATTTATAATTTAAAAGAATAATAATAAAAATCAGTTGTGAAATGGTTCAGTTATTTGTACCGTACTTTTTTCAATGATTCAAGCTCGCAATCATATTCAAGAGCCGTTACTTTTTAAATATAGAAATTTATAAATCGTGCTAATATTTATTATTTATAAATAGCAATATAATAATATACATTAGATATATATACATGATAATATATAATATATATATATACATACAAATAAATAAAATTCGAAAAACAATACTACTGATGTATGATGATGAATGGTTGATGCCCTTTAAATCATATTAAGTAAATGTATTATAGGTTAGTTTTTACTATTTCCAGTCTGATACCAATTCACTCATATTATATTTTTCTGCAAAACATTTAATAAAACTAAAACCTTACCATATTATTTTGTCGAATTAATTCAATTTTGTCGCCAGAGGGCAATATGGTGTACCTTGTACATTTTATTTTATTTACTAATACAATTTAAACTTATAATTACTTAAACTATTGTACTTGGGTAGTTCATACAATTTTTAGATTATATCTAGAGATAAGCAAAAAAGTGATTTTGCAATAACTGCTACTAACTGTGATTGCTACTTTCAAATCGCAGTGAAAAATACGATACGATAAATAAAAATAATTTTTTCAAAATATTTGTATTTTAATATGATTCACAATAAGAGATAAAATAAAGAGTGATTTTCTAGCAAACTGCGATTGCTACTTTTAAATTTTTAAATTACGGAACAAAATCGCAGTGATAATATGATTTAAATAATTTTCGTTTAGGAAAATGATTTTTAGAGAGTAAGTGATTTTAGTGATTTTTTAATTTTTATTTATTGAAATAAAATTTTTATTTATTAAAAAATTAAAAACATTAAGGTTAAAATAGATTGTAAAAGTAGAATTTTAAAAGGCTTGATTCAATATAGCAAAATAGTGGAATTATGAAAAAGTTGGAAAAAAAAAATGATTCAATAGTATAGAAGATTTATTTGAAGTGCGAATCATATTAAAACACAAATATTTTGAAAAAATCACTGTGATTTTTACCCATAATTTAAAAAATTAAAAGTAGCAATCGCAGTTTGCTAGAAAATCACTATTTTTTTTCATCTCTAATTGTGAGTCGATTTATTACAACACAAATATTTATTTTTGATTGTATTTGTATACCTATACCTGTTTCTAAATGTTTTGATTTTGCTTACAGTTATTTCAATTATGTATTGTATGAATTTTTTAGTGTATGGTACTGAGATATTAAAGAGTGGGATAGAGTTATTGAAATTATTTTGAGTTTTATTTGAAATTAAAAATATTAAAATACAAAGTAGCAATCACTGTGATTTTTGATATTGAGTAGCAGTCTGTGATTGCTACTTTTAGATCACAGTGAAAAAATCACTGTGATTCAAATATTACCCCATCCTTAATTATATCCTTTATACAAATTGCCGATGTTAACCTATTTACAATCGTATGTAACATTGTTTTTTATTGCTTTTAACTTGTATTAATTAAATTATAATAAACTTATAGGCATTTGTATTTTATTTAATTATATCAATTTTATATTATATTCAACTAAAATATTTAATTTACTAGGGGCCCCTGGTGAGTAGTTATAATTCCAGCTGAAGCCAAATTTAAAGTTTTAAAAACAACAGTAACTTACATACTGACATAGACTTCTCACGATAAAGCACAAACCACTCATGTTTAATAAAAAGTTTTGAGGTTAGTAAGTTTTATTTTGGACACATAAATACACCTCTCTCATATATTGTTTCGTTTTCGATATATTCCCTATAGTAAGTGACATTTAGTGGATAAAATTACTAAAAATAAAATATTTTTGTTTACATATTACATATCTTTAACCAAAACTATATGATTACTATAGATGAACAAAATATAGGAAGCAATTATTTGAGATAGTTACTTAAAAAATTAATAGAATTTCCTTTAATTATGTATACAAATAATAAGATGTTTAAGATGAATATTATAAAACAAAATAGAAATTTACAACTTATTTACATATTATGAGTTCATTAAGGAGAAGAGAGATAAAGTGCTTTTTTAAAAAAATTAAATACTCTTGTTAATTTCACAAAATTATTTTATTCCGACACGTGTTTCGACCTTTCGGTCATAATCATGGATAATAAATTGCTTATTGCGCAGATCCTAAAATGCTGGTCTATTATAGTTATAGATATACTATCATTGGCTTAGCTTCTCTTTATAGCTATTTGAAGGTAAAATTAATCTTTATATTCATTTTACATTATGAGCGGTTATTGTCTGAATTGTCTGAATTGAATATGAAAAATGAAAGTGAAACAGTTTTTATATTATTTTATTCCAGTGGTTCAGATTTTGTAAATCGTTAGGTATTACACAGTTACCTATTATCGATGGTTCTTTTGTACAGAGTGGTATAATATGTCTCTAAAACCTAATTGGATATGCAGTATTCAAAAAAAATTTGAAAATGTCCAAAAAAAATTGAGTTGAGAGATTTATTAGAGTCAAAAACATCCAAAATTATTATCTACGACAACAATACTAATATGACAATATATGTAGATCTAAAATACTATTAACTGTTCTTTAAAGTAACAATAGCTAATAATGCTATTTATTTTTCTTAATCATTTATTTACTCAAATGAGTTCCATTGCTCCATGTTTATTTTAAAATTGCATTTGAGTATTTAGTACATCGAAGATGATGGTAGTGTATGTTTGTTATTTTGTATTTTGGATTTAAGGATTTGGATTTGCTAAATTTTTTTGCATTACTACAATTTTCATATCATATATTGTGGTGTAATTTACTGTTATATTACAATTTTATATTCACTATTCACCGTATCGGTTACTACTTTTGTGTAATATAATACAAGATTTATGTTATAAACCATACTTCAATAAAAATTATTTACAGATTGAATTAACATAGCTAACTGTATAAATGTATACAAAAACACTTCAAAATATTCAGATTTATTAAATAAGAATATGATATTGAAATATGGCCATTGAGAGTAATTTGAAATTTCATATCCTGAAATTCATTATTAATTACTGTAATTTCATAAAATACCATCTATCTAGTTAATAAACTGTCCAAAAATAAAAAAATATTGCTTTTCAATGATAATATTTACATAAATACATATTATTATTACTTAAATATGAAAACAAAATGTTCAAAAAATTAAGTTATTTTTAATCCAAGAATTTAAACACGAAATTCAAGCCTCAAGATTATAATAATATTATTTATTCCACAAAATTTTTTATTTTTATATAATATAAATAAATCTTAATTTATGCTTTTTCTATCGAAAAGAGTACATTCACTTAATTTACCTAATGTAGCACAGAGTTTCATTATTATTACCACTTTGAGAGTATAGAGTATAGAGTAGAACGTGCTAAATCTTTAAATCTATAAATTTTATTTTTATATTTTATTACAGTAACATATATTATATTCTGTTCTACTTTTACTGCTAAATCTACTACTAATGCTATACTTCGACTATTTCTACGATATATAGTATTATTTCTGTTACAATAACATTGTTTTATATCATCTCTGTTGGCTTTTTATATACATATTATCATTTCTTATTTTTGTATAATCTTAGAAAATTATCAACCAAAAAACGTCAATAAAACTGTGGTAGGTACCATATACATACTTGTATACAAAAAAAATAACAAAAAAAAATAACCATTGTTTACCTCATATCAATATATTTATAGATTTTCTATTGTTAAATCTACAGGACTGAGTTATAAAGTATCCTTGTTGTGATAAAATACAATTTCGGTTATTCCTATATTATTTTCAATAATAAAATATAATAAAAGAATGCCACATATCTGAAAGATCTAATTCAATATTAAATAAAATTATTTAGAAGTCGATAGGAGCATAACATTTCCTGATTTACGAGTACATCAAAGATTTTTGTTTTTTAAACTTTAACCCTTAACGAAGTAAATAATTTGAATTTTGTGATAGCGATGTTTGATGATGATGGAGAGGCTAGTAATTTTTCAAATATTATAAAAATTATGTAAAAATTGTACAACGTTTTGAATAATGTATGAGGTGGGACGTACATCACTGCCACATAAATATAAATGATAAATATAAATATAAAAAATAATTATTGCATAAAAAATTTGACTATAAAATTAATATTAATATTTATGATCCACATAGTGTAGTGGTTATATTATTTGACTATAAATAAGAATGTCTCGCGCTCAGCGCATGGGTATTCGGCCTTGTTGACTAAGGGCATGGATATATATTTAAATTTTTCTTCCGTTATTAATAAAATAATGAAATTTTATGAAATTTATTATTCAAAGTTTGGGAATTTTTTACAAAAAATATAAAAGTACACACAATATCTATACAAATGTAAAACAAAAGTAAATTAGAAACGGACATTTCAGTTTAATAAATTGACGTTGACGAGTTCAAAATTTCGTTTTTAAAAATGTCATTTGATCAAAATCTTGCTTTTTAAAATATCGTTTTTCAAAGTTTTGCTTTTTTTTTATTATTATGAAAATTTTGGAAAACTGCAATATTTCGTTTTTGTATCCAATAATGGCTTATTCAAGTGGGTCGGGTTCCTCGGAAACCTTGCTTTTCAAAATGAAAATTAATAAATAATCGTCAAAAACCACTCATTCCACTTTATTGTACTAACTACAGTACCTACCATTCTGAATGTGCGAACTTGTGTATATTCTATCTAAAAATACTGACAATAGCATAGGAAGAAAAAAAAAACAATTTAAATACAAATCATACCATCAAGGTCCAGCAATAATCAAATCATTCCATATTCCAATACAGCGAAGATTCAATTTGGTTAAAAGTTGAATCACAGCTAAAGTTGAAAGATGACATAGGCCCAAAATAAAAACTAAATATTGGAGATATTTAAACTTACTCTTGGTTATTGCGGAGGAACTCTAAACTGTCAAAGAGAATAAAATACAATTTATGGTACATACATAATGCTTTAATAATTTGGAAAAGTTCGAATTCCCTTATCCTTAATTTTCCCAGCCAGAGTAGACAAAGCGCCAATTTTTAAAAATGAGTTATTGGCATTTTTTATTAAAAAATAAAACTTCCTGTCATCGGTCAAAGTAAACAAGTAACGTTGAACGAATTTTTTGAACATGATTACAATTATTTTTCTAAATGGATTAAACTGTTTGAAGTGATTAACCTTTTTTCTATTTCAATTTGATCTCTAAAGTACTTTTTTTACCTCAATTATAGGTAAAAATCTCATGAATTGATGGATCAATAACGATTCACAATGTTTTATTATTAAATTTATAAAAATAATTTTTAAAATATTGCAAAAAAAAGAACAAAATATAAAATATATTTTCCTTTTTATTTGTATAAAAATGTCCAAAAACTAATTTAACATAAATTTTCAAATATTCTGGAATATCAAAGTGTCACTTTGGTCCATTGTTTATTTTACAGCCTATTTAACATATCAATTAAAAACTTCCAAACCTGTTATTGGAATTACAGCAAGTTATTCAAATCCTACAAAATAAATGCATGAGGTATAATTTAACTATTAGTCATCAATTAGGTCACCTATACGTTCACTGATAAAATGCTTCTTTCCAATCTACTCAATAAGTACACGTTGTTCCTGATCAATATTTTTTTTTTTTCAGATAGTAGTAAATCATTAAAAGAGGCTTCAGGAACTACCTATTACCGGGGAAGGCAGTTTAAAGGACTGTGGGACTTTAACCCATTAAAAACTCCTATCATTATTGCAACAACCAGTCTTATAGACTAACCATTAATTTACATTTAACTCAAAGAAACTAAGATACCTTTGATCTACCAAAATCCAATAAGGCTTTAATAGATAAAAGGATTTAACCTAACTCAAGTGGTCTTGTTAGTTTTAGTCGCTTAACAAATTTTTGATTGTCAATAAAGCTAGAAGCTTCGGCATTGACATGTTGGATCAGACGAGTTTTATGCCGTGCAGCGCATTTCATTATTTCGTCTTTTATACATGAGATCTTCAGATCTCGATGAATTTCGGCATTGTGAACATACCATGAAGCATTGACTATGTTGCGCAGTACCTTATTTTGGAACGTTTGGATAGTTTGAATATGGATTATACATCAAAACTTTGTTATGGGTCGAGACCGTAGAACTCCGCCCAATCCGCCAGTAGATTTCTCTATATTTGAACTGATCAATATTCGAACAAAATTAAAATATTTGTCTTTTTTCATTAAAATAATTCACTGTCCTGTATCCTAGTTCCGCTAACAAATTAACTTTTCTTAGAATATTGTCAAATTTAAAATTATGTATCAGAGTTTGTAAACACGCTCGGTGGCGCAGTAGGTAGAGCGCCTGCCTTTCAACCGAAGGGTCCCAGGTTCGATTCCCGATGAAGCAAAAAAATTATTTATCGATTTTTCGACCTGGTCCAGTACCCTTTGTCATTGGGAAAAAATAAATGAAAAAAAATAATTGAGAGTATAATCTGGTAACAACTTAAATAAAATGGAGCTATTCTATTTAAGAAGACTTAGTCCCTCACAATAGTAGTAGTTTTCCACATTTAATGAGTTGATAAACCAGTAATTTGATAAATAAATACTCGAAATATGGTAGATATTGCAGTGTAAAATTGCAGTACCGTACTTAATTAAGCATGAAAAGGTGATTCCACCTAAGTTACTGTAAAGAACATAAAAAAAAAAAAAAAATGTTTTTAAATTTAGTTTTTTAACCCAAAGTACAAACTAAAAATACTTTTAATTTAGTCGACTTAAGGGTTAATAACTTTCTAAAACGATTGAATTTCGAGAGAAAATCTTTATTCTGCTATTATTAAGTTTCAAATTTCTTTTGGTGGCTATTGAGTAATATAACAAGAATATAATAAGAGTTAACAATATTATTGAATAAGTTAAGAGATTATCTGAACTTGAAAATGTACTTAAGAGAAATTGAAAATATTTTTCAGTAATTTTGAAAATTTAATTAACCAATTTTGAGTTTCACTTGGAAATATTTTTTGAATTTTATCTTTGAATATATCAGATTTAGACTTTACTAGAATACCATTTTTAGAATACGTGGAATAATAGGGATATAATAGTTTTATCGTATATATAATACATTAATAAGATCAACAACTATACAGTACCATATATCTTATCGTTCACATATTTTATTTTGTTGGATAAATATTGTAAATTTTGTAACGTAATGAATATGAATAAAGTAAATTTTAAATTAAAAAAAAAAAACAAAAAAATTGTTTACATATTTATTTTTTATTCACACTTGGTTATTTCAAATCGACCCAGTATTTGATTTTCGCTCATAAATAATATCTATATTTATTTCTTATTCATTATAAATTATTCAAGAGGCAGAGAATCTAAATTGTCAAATAAAATATATTCATATGCCTAAGTATACTCTTTTAGTATATTTTGATCATCATAAAAATCAAGAATAAAAAAAGAAGAAAAAAAACATTATAACTTCTATGTTAAGTTGATATTGATTTTTTAATATCATTAATGGATTTCTTGTTAAGGTGATGTAGAATTATGATTCAAAGATATTACAGATTACATCTACTTTTTTTAATCTAACTTATGTAAGTAGCGTTTCTGCTAAACGTATTTACTTACTTTCATTTTAGGCTTCATTTATAATCCTTAATGATTTTTGTCACCAGGCTTTTGGACCACGTTGAAATATATAGATATACTCTCATCATGTCATCTCATCAGATGGCATCTTTCAACCACATGATCCATTGAATGTTAATACTTCCCATCTCACAAAAAGGTTTAGTAAAAGAGACTAAGCACATATTTGAAATTGCAATAATAAACGGGTATCCGGAACCATCACCGACTTATTTAGTAAACGGAAAAGAAGTTTACAACGAAATTCCCTCACTAGCCTGTTCACTGACCTACAACGCAAAAGAAGAGTACCATTGAGTTTTAGCGAGATTTCTCTCCCACTCAGAGCGAAATTAAAAAAACACGGGTTAGATATCGTATATAGGAGCAGAACCAATCAACTCAAGTCTATTCTAGGTTCAACCCAATCGAACAAATGAAAAAATCAGGTATAAATAAGATAACTTGCAATCATTGCAACAAATTTTATATTGAGAAACTAGGAGAAACATGCAAACACGACTCAATGAACATTTGAACAAAGCAGAACTAGCTAAGAAGAAGAATTCAACAGAATTCAGATCCAAAGTAGCAGGACATCCAAGAGAATCATAGTATTTCGAAAGAATACATAGTAATGGTAAATTACTTTAGAGATTGTAGGAAACTAGATTCAGCTGAAAGCATCGAAATTTACAAAATTCCTAAATAAAGACCAAGGCAACGGATATTCTCCTTTAATTAAATTTTTAGTTAAATAAAATAGAACGAATAATACCACCCATGCCCTACACTCTAACGTATTCAAAAATTATATTTATTATAATATAGTAAATCAAACATCGGTAAATCTGAATGGAGTGAATATACACTTAGTAGACAACGCTAAATACATAGGAATGACATTAGATGTCAAAGTTAGTAGACAAATCACGTATAAAACAAAATATTTTAACTTGATAATAAATATAGCGAAATGTAGTGATTTCTATATCAAGACATTGGCTATACATCACAAAATATTGTTATATAATCAGATAATCGATGTACCAACCAAACTCATGTACTTTGTATACAAAAATTCCAAAATAAAGTCTTACGCAACATGGTAAATGCCCCTTGGGTTGTTCGCAACAGTGACTTGCACAGAGATCTAAAAATTCCTTGTATAGCAAATGAAATAAAAAGAAATGCAGCAAAGCATTTGGTTCGTCTGGACGGCCATGTTAAAGTTGAGGCCACTTAACTGCTGGAAAATCAAAATGGTACCAAAAGGCTTAAAAGAACTAAGCCACTAGATTTAATACGATAGAATTTCGTAAACTTTTTCTTTAAGAAAATAAGACTAGCAATAAATTAATGATTAGTCCGTCGAACTAGTTTTAATCAGAGGGGCGTGGCTTAAATATGGCACGCAATGTAAGCTTTATTGTGTCTATGAAGATTTCCACCAATCCACACAAAAAAAAAAAAAAAAAATTATCTACTCTTTACTATGAACTTTGGAAATAAAGAATAATTATACCGTACAATATCTTGAAAATCCTGTTTATCATTACTTCAAAAATAATCAAATGGCACCTATTTCAAAAAAGTAAATGGTATTTTAAGGAAGAAAACAAAAAGGAAAATTACTTAAAATCGTTTCCCGCACCCAATTTACATACTTATTTCCAGTTTATGTTGTAATCATAAAACTTTAACTCACCTTGTATTTTATGCATAAGTTATATAAATCATGAAAATTACATCCGCACTTTCATTGACAATCAAAATGATGAAAAATTTTTTCTTTCTATATATGATAGGTTATGAATATTATCCTTGGTATATCCTTTGGAATAATTCTAATTTATATAAATTTATACAATGTTGATGTTATCGTATAGATAGCAATATGAATATTGAAAATAATGTAAATTTGTTTCTTTTTTATTTATTTTTGTTTTTACGTTAATGTTGATGTTAGTATATAATAATATCCTGTTCTACTTGAGACGTCCTAGTTAGTATAAAATATAATTTTATTATTCTTTTTGTTTTTGCAATAAAATATTTTTGATTGTCACATCTGTTATATTGGTTTGAGTTTCATTTTTATTTATTTTTTATTTATTTTTATTATTATTTTCCCATTGCTCTGAATACTATGACGCTTTGCGTCACATCGTAGAATATTATAGGAATTATAAAAACAGTTAATGTTAGCTTAGTAATAACACGAGTATTATTGTGATATGATAATATGTAGGAGGAGATACATTCTCATAAGTAATTTAAGATGCTATTTTTAGGATTTTAAGTAAGTGATTTAGTTCTTATATATAGAATTAACAAAATACAGAGATAGTGTATAGATACATTGAACTTTTAATATTATTAAATTAGAAACTAAATAATATATTTAGTTGGAAAATTACTGTTGCTCTGGATAATATGAGAAAATATTTTTAGATTATCTCTTTTAGACATGATAAGTACTTTAGGGAATTAAATTGTAATTGTTTTTATTTAGAATCAGTAATGTATCAAATAGATCTTATATTTATATCAGATACGTCTTCAATTAAGGCAGCAAGGCAATTAATAAATTGTACTATTCAGATTAATTGTGGTTGTCAGTTATCAGTATTATTTATCAGTACTTATGACTAATTTCAGAAATTCTGATACGTCCTATCGTGGTTGTCAGAATTATCAGTTTTTCTGATCGATTGTGAAATTTATTAAACGTCACTGAAACACTGATATCGTGGAGCTTAAAATTTGTCATATTTTCTGATATTTTTTTTGTTCTGTATCAGTTAAAATTTTTCAAGTGATAAAAATAAATTTACAAAAAAATGCATATAGACATAATTTTAAAATTATCAAAAAAAATTCATTTAGTACAAAAAAACTTAAAGTATAATCTTTAAATAAAAAAAAAATTAATTAATTTTTAATTGGTTTTTTTTTCTTTTAATATGAATTAATTTTATATTTTCTATACATGCTTTTAGTATATCGTAAATAAATCAACCACAATATTTAATTAAAATATTTAAAAACTTTATAATATTCACTTTAATTAACCCGAACTAACTGGGCTAAGTTTATTGTTTTTTTTTAATTCTGAGGTTATATTTAGTAAAAATTGTTAGTGCTGAAGAGAAAAAAAAAATATATAGGAGAAAAAAAAAATATGAGATACTTACACATTTTAGATTTTGAAATAAAATATGTTAGTAAAATTATAAATGACCAATAGATGAAAAATTAACAAAAAACGTTTAAATAATGGAACACAATATTTATTGCTTGTGATAAGATTGAAAACAGTGTATGGACAGTCCTTTATCACGTGTGATTGTGACACATATACTTCTACCAACTATTTTACAATAATCGCCAGTACACCTTCGTTTCTTCTCCACATAATTTACAAAGTGTCCAGTATTATCATAACATAAAGTTTTTGAGGTCGATGAGATACTTTTCGAAGGGAAAAATTTCCAACAAATAATTACATTTAGTTAAAATAATTATCCAAAAATAAAATTTAATAATTACGGTTAATATTTAGAAAAATAATGCAATTTATTTTTTCATGTCATCCATTTTTCACTAAACTAAAACTATGTACTGCACTATTTTTATTTATGTCATTTAAATTTCAAAGCCTAATATGAGAAAGTACATATAAATAGGTAAAAAAATGCAATACGACTTTCAATAACGCAAAAATACCTATATGTTAGCTGTTGCCATATGGCAACACAGCGCTAATTCGGGTTAAAATAATTGACTTAAATAAGAACCAGCATGTGGTTCTACCTAACTGAACACAATTTGCAAATTTAGTTAAAAAGCCTACTACATTATAAAATTTTAAAATAATTTGAATTTTTGTAGTAAGTTATGTTAAAAACTCTACGGGTTTTTTTTTGATAGTTTAGTGTTAAATGGGTTTTAATGTTTGTTGCTCGTGCTTTTGCGTATATAATGTTTAACAGTTAATATAGCGTTCGAAGCAAATTTAAACAAAAATTTTAATTTTAATTTAACTAAAATACAAAAACTTTAAAAATTTATCGTCTTAACTTAGATCTATTTTAGATTTTTCAGTATTCATAAAATTGTTCTATATTCAAAAAATCAATATTAAATTATTTAATATTAAACCACGATATTAAAATAAAAAATAGAAAAAACTAAAATTCATCATGCAGTGTCCACTATACATAATATACCAATATGATGGATTTAAATTAGAATCCATCATCATTTACAAGAACATATCCTTGTACCTATTTCGCTATATTGAATTCAAAACAAATATTTAATACCAAGCAAAAAATGTTAGGATATTCATTATACATAGAATTGATAGTAAATCGCCAGAGGATAAAAACTGTATAATAAAAATGTGTGTATCTAAGATTTTCTATTGAAAGTCCAAACACGCAATATTAGTAGAATATTATCTAGGACTCTATACGATGAGTTATAAACTAAATTTTTGTTTCAAGTGTTTTTTCAAGGTTACTCAAATAAAAACAAATTAAATTTAAGAATATTTTTAATGGAAATGAAATTTGATGTTACGAAATTATTTCTCAAAATATTTAAGTCAGCTTTTTTTTCTGATTTATTTTTTGTTGATTGGTTTATTCCTCCCTATTGATAATTCTATTATTCGTGATTTTTTTACATCTCATTAAAATTTGATTGAATTATGAGATAAAAACAAAAAGTAAAAAAAAAAAATAATAATATGTAGGTTAACATATCTTATATGATAATTCATTGTCATTCTACTCAAGAATAGAATACCGAGAGACGAAGAAGGCATAATTTAAGTAACCTTCTCTAAGAACATAAAAACTATTGATTTAGAAAAAAATAAATTGATGGATATCCAATTGATTATAACACTTTCTAAAAAATTTTATAATATTTCTAAGAAGGAAGTCAAGTCTTATTGAATATTTGATAAGCTTAATATACGGGAACACCCCTCGTTTGAAACAACTCAGCAAACAATTTCACTAACGTCGATACCGTCGCCATCTATACCGTCGCCATCGATACCGTCGAATTTTAAATATTTTTGTTTTGGGTTGAAAGAACTTGAATTCGGACCAGATGAAGATATCTATATAGAATAAAAATCACCAGTTCATAATGTTGAAAATATAAAAATGTACTCTGCAGTCGTAATATATACACCAACTTCGATTGCGTAATTTAAAGTGCTATGAATATTTTGTCAGTACTTTTGTGTATTTGTGTATGTATTTTCAAAATGAAAACCTAACAAAGGTGACAATTCTCGTCTTGAATTTATGTAGATCGTAAATAATTGATAATGTTTGGGGAACATATAAGTTGATTTTTGGTTCTACATTTGGTATGTACTGGTTATAAACGAATTTGGTTATAAACTAGTCTTCTACCATCTGGGGATCTCCTATGATGTAGGGGATAAGCATATGCTGACTTCGTGTTTGATGTACGAAAATTTAATTTCCATGTGTCCGTGCCTACGACATATCTATAAAAAAGAGAAAAAGTGCTCATCCTACATGACAATGACCAAGAGGAGCCAGAAGAGCAGTGAAATTTCAGTAAACAAGTTAAGTAAATAAATTAAAAGCTTTTAAAATGTGATGCTGCCAGCATTTATTGAGAATATCTTACGTAGACAGAACCACAAGCGTCAACGTTCTCAGAATGTTAGAAAATGATAGGGAAAACAACTTCAAGTCATCAAACGCAGAAAGAAAATTTATTTTGGTCATATAATGAGGCATTATAATTACGAATATTGGTCCAATTACTTATCGAAAGAACAATCGAAAGCATCAAGCGAAAAATCAGCAGAAATCAGATGTTCTGGTTGAGAAAATAAGAAACTGGACCGGCTAGCAATGATGGAATAATAGATAGATGTTGTGAGCAATTTTCCAAAATAGTAGCCAATTTATAACGAGTAAAATAAAACTCAACTGATCGCTTAACTTCCAGAAATTAAAAAAGCAGTAGAAGAAGAAGAGGTTGATCAACAAAGTTGCTTTGATTTCTTTTGTACCGTATCTTTTCGAATGTCTACACACTCCACTACTAATCTCTACTCAATGTTTACAATACATTAACACAAAATAAAATACCATACATTTTATAAAACATATAAAATGAAAATTAATTAAAAATTACTTAGCTATTTTGCCTATTTTAAAATCTATAACAAAAATGTCGGCTTTAAAAAAATATTAATAGAAAAATTTCATACCCTTCGTAGACTTTCATAGACTTCGATGATTAAACCTGGGAAACTTTTTCTGTTGTAGAAAGGGTTTAGTATTATAATAGACTCCTGCGATCGACCCGGATCTTTGTTTTAAATTTACTTTTGAAGTGTAATTATTCTATACTCTAGCCTTTATTAGATTAACCACTGACGCGAAGCTGATACAGTAAAATACATGTATTTTAATACGTGATTTCTAATAAATTTAAATATAAATAGGAGTTGGGGTAAATAATCATTTTTACAGATGCTATATTTTTCAGTTTGTAATAATATTCCAAAACAACTGCAACTGTTCTGTATTAGATAGCTTACAAATAGCTTATCGTAATCAGTGTTGTGCCGCGTAAACTACGTTATGTAGATTACGTTATTTTCTACACGTCGACAATACTTTGTCGACAATATAATTATGTCTTCTTCATTGCGTAGACAATATTTACAATTAAATAATAATGAATTACAATTAAGTTAAATGAAAATACTGATTTTTTTACAAAAAAAAAACAAAGTTATATTATTATATATATTATATAGTTTCCTGCATATATCTGTCGATTCAACGGAACGCTCTAATTTATAAAATAAATAAATTTCGCTACCCAATGCATTAAATATTAAAAATAAATAAAAGTAAGCAAAGATGATCCAATAAATATTGTGGGACCAGTACGACCCACAATCACATAAATTTTAAATCAAAACTTTAATGAAGGAAAGAAGAAGCTAGAATTTATTTTGCTTCCGCCATTTATGGCGGGTTTCAAAGCTAGTTTTATATATTTATTATAAAATCTGTAACATAAATTTAATCCGAGTCATGCAGATCTTCAGTCTCTTGAAACACTCTTACGATTAACAAATATTAATAAATTCACATAATTGGTACAAAAAGCCTTATATTTTCTTTAATGTTGTTTTACAAAATTTATTATAAAATTTTCTATTTGTATATTCGACCATTCCAGCATCACATGGTTTAATCCTAATTCTACCTTAATAAACCAACAAAATTTTCAAAAATCAACTTGCTTATATTCTTTTAAGATAGATGTCACTTGATCTATTAATTTTTTTATTTAAAACATCTTTTGCAAATAGATTGCCGGTAGCCTGTAGCTGTTACAGTTATTATACCACTACTGTGAAGTGCTGAAACAATTTTTCCATCTGTTTATACAATAGTATAAACAACAGTAGGAATTCAATTCCTTTGCAATATCAACAGACTTCACAGCAATTTCAAACAATTTCTCAGCAATTGCGCATGTACTCTTAAGCATGTAAAAAAAAGTTTGATATCTGATAGCAGTGTATATACAACATTAAAAAAATCGTTTTATCATTGATGGAACAATTTTTCCACCAATCAATAAATAAAACTGATTCTAAACTCATAATAACCTTAGCTGACATAATACATTTTTATATGCTTTATCAAGCCAAGTTGATGACAGTGTTTTCATTCTTTAGGAACTTTATAAATACTAAAGGAACAACACTGATCGTAATTAAATAAAAAATAAAAATTTTACATACTGAAAATACAATACAGTAGAATAAATCTTATTTTCCAAAAAAAAATCCCCAAGTAGACTCACAAATCACAACTCAATGCAAACATGAGAATTTTGCCTACATAAAATAATCTACTCCAACAAACTGACTATAATTTATGCTTAATATAAAAATTCACCAAAAAGAACAGGAGTAAGAATTATAACCGTGAACTAAGTTTTCTAATCTACGCTAAAGTACTAGAAGAACACCAAATACTGATCATCATTCAAAATACTGATATCCATCATGCATAGGTGTAGCGTGTAAGAGCTAACAGATTGTATGGGAAAGAACTCAATATAATACAAATACCACACCAACATTTGTCGGAACGGAAAGTTAGTCGTATTTAATACACTTCATGCTGGTCTCTGCTTTTACTTTGCATTTAATAACAAAAAGTTATAAATTGTGGATGAGGGTTTGAAATAGAATGATTTTAATGTAACTCTAATTTTTAGCTTTAGTTGACAATTTTTTTACATCAATGTTCTATGATTCTCGTCAATAATACGAGATATAAAGTACGAGATATAAAGTTTATATCTGGCAATTTTAATTATTAGTCATCATTTAATATTATATCATGGCCTGTATAACATCATTTTAAGGTTTCACAAATAATACTATTTGGGGTTGGACATATTAAAATTATTTTCCAAGGTTATTATAATTATAAAGACTAAAAGTAAGTCTAGGTAATTACCCCAAAAAAAATATAAACAAAAATATTATACCAGACTAACATCTTTATCAGGCTTATGAAATTGAAGAAAGCTGTACTGTAGAATATTTTTTATCTACAGTATCTATTTTCTTGTTTTTTATTTTTATTTATTATCTTACAGTCATAAAGTGGTTTCATGTTTTCTTTTTGTTGTTGTAGTTATCTTTTTCCTTTTTTCTCTATTTTTTTTTTTGTATTCCTTAAAGATTTGTTTGAGGCAGCAGTATTTTATCTTTTATTTAGCGTAAAGATTACTAAATTGAAGATTAGTGTATTATCATGCTGACAGGACATAAGACTAATTGAATTATATTATGTGTGTACTTTAGATTTCATATTTTCATTTTTTGTTTCTCTTTTTTTTTTTTTTTGTGTTAATATTGTTGTCATTTTGGGAGGGCAGTATTCTCAAATTAATATTTTTTTTGTTTGTACTTTACTTCTATATTTTTTCCAGATAAAATAATTTTTTTCAGTAATTTAGAAATATTGTAAGAATGATTCTTACTTTATAAATGGATTTAATTTATGTAAATTGAAAATGTTTATATAAAAGTTTCGCTTCAAAAAATTTAACAAATTGAATTCATGAATAAAAAATTTTAATTTAATGAGATTTGTCCTAAAATGTCTCAACTCAGATAAATAAATTTAAATGGAATTTAAAATTTTGAATTTCTAATCACATAAATGGAATTTGATTGACTTTTGATGGATAAATTATATAATACATATGAATATAGTATAGCAGTAAGATAATATAACAGTCCCGAAGAGAATTATTCCGGCTAACATGTTCCTGTTGGGGACTTTTACCGCCGACCGAAGAAAAACCACTTTCCATTTAAAGATTGGATCCAACACGCTGGGTGATCCGACACGCTGGGTGGCGCAGTAGGTAGAGCGCCTGCCTTTCAACCGAAAGGTCCCAGGTTCGATTCCCGATGAAGCAAAACAAAAAAAAAAAACGCTTTATGGATTTTTCGACCTGGTCCAGTACCCTTTGTCATTGGGATATAATAAATGGCAAAAAATAATTGAGAGTATAATCTGGTAACAAATTAAATAAAAATGAAACTTTTCTATTTAAAAAGGCTTAGTTCCTGACAATAGCAGTAGTTTTCCACATTTAATGAGTTGATAAGCCAGTAATTTGTTAAATAAATACTCGAAATATTGTAGATTGTAGTGTAAAATTGCAGTACCGTACTTAATTAAGCACGAAAAGGTGATTCTACCTAAGTTACTGTAGAGTGTACAAAAAAAAAAAAAATTTATCTATTTTATTTTTATTTTTGTATTATAAAAATGGCTTTTCATTAAAAAAAACATAGCTAAGTTTAATTTAAACTAGTTTTAATAAAGCTTCAGTTCCTACAATAATTTGAAGTACAGTGAATAAAATATAACTTAGCCACCAAAGTTTTATAAACATTAAATTTTAAGACGATGAATCTGCTTCCAAAAAATTATGCTTTTGTCCTTCTACAACAAAATCATCAACGGACTTTTTATAAAATTTATCATTTGACTTATAACATTTCAAATCTGTATTATGACTTCCCCATTCGACAATAAATAACTTTTGAATAGATCCTAGAATACATTAATTACTTCCTTTTTTTTTGTTTTTTGTACTCGTACAATTTTTTTTGAAATTTTTATTCAGGTCATTCGTTTTAAATAAAATAAAATTTATATTTTTTTACCGAGTGCCTCGGTTGGTAATTTATTTATTTTGTTCTTTCTATTCGTAAAAGTTGTTTTTGGACTAACAACGAAATCAAACATTCAATTTGTGTTATTTTCCATTTTTCTAATTAACACAACATCATTATGAGCAACTCAAGATATTTTATAATTACTGTCCTGCAGCCCCATCTGTTGATCATAGAGCAGAAATAAAGTCTACGATCTGCCGCTAACCTGTTCAGTAGTGGCCCCTTTCTTTAATACGTGATTGCTTCGGATAAAACTGTTGTTCTCCACGTTTTTCTCGGCGTTCCGACTTAACGTAGAGTTCTATTATAAACATTGTTTTGCGGTGTTTTTGTCAGAGGTTCTTCACAGATTTTAACATCTATTTCTTTTTGTCTGTTTTTTATTGCTTATATATGCCATCTGTCATCTGTCACATGTCATATGTCATCTGTCATCTGTTATATGTGTCATTTGCCCATCATTTCATAATGATTGTCATGTCACTCAAGTGTTAAATTTAGATGGCGCCATAGAACTTTTTACTTTTATTATGTCTTAATTAATTTCATTTTACAATTTAAATTTTACAGTAGAACGCTGCTATGATTGTAAAAATATAAAATTATTGTAAGTTTGTATTATATAGTTAGATTTTGTTTTCATTAAAAATATTATTTGAATTTAGTATTTCTATATTTGTTTAAATTGAAATTATCTTTTTGACTAACTTATATTATAATTAATTGAATACAATAGAATGTCTAAGTTAATTGATTATTAAGAATTATTGAATTTTTAGGATAATATGTTTAAATTTCCAATGATGGCAAATAAGTGTCGTTAAAATGATCGAGTAAATAACCCTTAGGGAATTGAAAATGTTGCACCTTACTACAAATATTCTGTTTATATGGTAATTAAAAGCATTCTAATAATTCTAATAAAGGTATGATATTGATAAATTAGTAAGCAAATTTTTCTTAAACTTGGAATGGAAACTCGAATGGAGGAAGAAATGCTAGAATTTATTTTGCTTCCGTCATTTATGGCGGCTTACAAAACTAGTTTTAAATATCAACTGGAAACCTACGTCTGATGACATATTGCTACCCAACTAATTGAACTTACTCACCTGCTCTATTTGTTCTTCTTCATAGAGAATCAGATGTTGTGATTTTTTGTGTATGTTCTTGACAGTAACTTAGGTAGAATCACCTTTTCGTGCTTAATTAATTTTACACTACATTACCTAGAATATTTCGAGTATTTATTTATCAAATTTCTGGCTTTCTGGCAAAATTCTGGCTCTTTGTTACCAGATTATATATAATCTCAATTACTTTTTGTCATTTATTATATCCCAATGACAAAGAGTACTAGACCAGCTCGAAAAACCAGTGAAGCATTTTTTTTTTTCATCGGGAATCGAACTCGGGATCTTTCGGTTGAAAGGCAGGCGCTCTACCTACTACGCCACCCAGTGTGTGATGTGCGAGTTGTGCGCATGATTTTGGTTTTAGTTGTGTTCACTTTTAAGTATACATTTTTCACAGTGTCACACAGTTTTTTGCATAAAGTATTTAAAATTCCATTCCAGACGCATCGTTTCGGCTAATTTAAGTGAAAGTTTTTTTAGAAAATATTCAAGTAAATAAAGAATTTTGAAATTAAATTAAAAATCGCATAATTTTTTCTATAAATGGAAATAGCTCATTTTGATTATAAATGTAATATATGACAAAATTAGATAGGAATTAAAGGGAAAATTAAACGTACTTCAGGATTTTACATCAAATAGCACGAAAACAAAGCTATTTCAACCAAAATCGGAAATAAAGCAAATCTTTTCAAATTCAGCTTCTAATTTTATATCTATAAGTCGTTTAAGTTGAATTTTTAGGTTAGCTCAAACTATGATCATAATGGTTCAACTCCTGAAATCACTAAAAAAAATAGAAAATGTTTCATTTTTGAATGATGTGAGTACTACACGTCGCATGTGGGATTTAATCAATAAAAATGATAATGTTATGATGTTAAAGCTTAGACAGAAGGAAGGGGCTTTGGTGGTAATGTCAGTTCAAAAGAGATGATATTTAGATTTTTTTCTTCTATACTACATGATATTAGGTATTTATAATGCATATATATGAATTCTGTCCAACTGTCAAATATCTTAAATTTTTAACAACTTCTTTCTTCATTCATCATTATATAAAAACAATTTACGCCAAATATTATTTTGAGATGCTCATAAATATTTAATTTTTTCAATAATTTTTTTAATGTTCATTTCCAATTGACTCGTTTTGATAGTCTCTTAGAATCTTGATATTTAAGAACACAAAAAAAAAATTATGAATAAAAATGCAAAAAATGTGAATGAAAATAAATTAAGGTGAAAAATACAAAATAAATGGAAAATGTTATCAATATTGAATAATTTTTGGAAATACCTAATTAATATTTTGATGATGAAAGTCTTAATGTTCCTTTGATATTCTGTAACTTACCTGAAAATAAAAAAAAAAAAAATTAATTTTAGTTATTTGGAAATTGTAATTTTAATAGTAAAATCTTTTCGGACACAATTTTTAACAAAAGATTTGGGAGGGAAATAATTATCCACAGAACACTACTGCTCTGAGTATCATCTTATATATTATATATATACACACAATTTCCTTTTTAAGAGTGCATTGCATTTGGATACTCTGATTGTGTGTGTATGTATTGTATAAATATGGCATTTGGGTGTAGAAGAGATACTAATTTTATTTTATTGAATATTGTGTGGAATGTGGATTAAAATATTTTTTTATGTTTGCATTTTGATCAAATAATTTTAATTGGCTATTAGCCCAGTTTGTTAAAGCGTTATGTTAATATCGCAAACTTTGTGTTTAAGCTGAATTCTCTGTTGATATTATAATATTAATTTTTAAAGACATGAAAAAATGTTTTTCTCTTCTCTTCTCAATTATTTCAACAAAACACGAAATCGTTTAGTTAGAAAAAATCCAAGCATACAAGTTATGTATACATGTATATATTGCACAAGGAAGGCCATGTGGGGAATATCTAATAATATAATACACAAGATGAACGACGTGGTGAGTAAAAAAGCAAGAATAATTGAATAATAAATTATTTACACCACAAAAATATTAAAATTTTAGCAAGTTCTTGGTGCTGAATACTTAAAACATTTCAAATAGTTACACCAAATAGTGACGGTTATTTCCAAGTTGAGTGCCATCTATACTCCAAAAGAAATTTCAATCAAGGACAATTTTTAAAAACGTTTCATAAAAATTCTGTCATCTTAAATAAACATACAAACTTATAGAAAAAAGTACAAAAACAAAAACACAAACTAAAATTGAAAATAAAACAGAAAAACAAGAATCAGATCAGATCACACTCTTCAAAAATGATATAATTAAATGTTAGTTCATTTGCTTCTGCTATTATTAAAAAAATATATACAGTAAAACACGGTTATAGTCGTTCGATAAATTTCAGTAATATTTCTGACTATAACCGTTTTGTGACTATAGGCGTAGTCAAAAAAAAAATTGCATCTTTATAACCAACATCAGATTCAATAAAATATCTTTCGTATAACAATTTTAAACTTGATTTTATTCATAAATTACAATTCTGTTAAGTAATCACAAAATAAACATATTTGTAATAAAGAACAGAAAAAACAAGCTATACATAAATCAGTTTTTTAATAAAATAATTCATTTTTGACGGTTTTATTGAAAAATCGCGGTTATATTTTCATGTGACTATAAACGACATCGATTGTATGAACTTATGAAGTTTATTACTTTCTTTCAAACAAATTGTTGACTATTATTATAACAGAATTGAGACTACAAACGTTTTTGACTATAAACGAATTGAAATACATCGATCTACTACGTTGAGAGTAATGTTATTTTATTGTGTTAAGTTATATTGAAATTAGTGCTAATTTCGTCATAAAGTATTAGGTATTATACTTTAATTTCATTGTAAAGTATATATATTAAATAATCAAGCGATTCAGAAAACAACTACAATTATACCAAAACAAATATTTGTTTTTACATAAAATTGTGTTTGAAAGAATGACTTCTGTGCAATTGCACAAGGGATCCACTAGTTAAAAAATAATATTTCAAAATGGAATGGCCTTAACAGAGAAGCAAAATAAAAAATCATTAAGAACAAAAATAAAATAGATATTATAGTGTTGTACCTAAATTAATATTATTCATATTTATTTTTGAACTTTGCTAACTCAAATTATATGATACAAGTTTGAAAGAAGGCATTAAGATTTAATAATCAATAAAATCTTATTATTTTCTTTCACAAAGTTATCATAATTATTATAAAAATTGAAATTATTTACTAATATTTTATTTTTTTTATATTATTATTAACATTTCAGAACTCATCTATATACCTTAATATCAATATATATAATTTTATTTATTATTTTTTACATTATAGATACAATCGATTCATAGACAACATTAACACAATATGTGTAATAGAACAAACATAATATGTGTTCACGTCCTACTGTTACAGCATTAACAAATCCATTATAGGTAATTCAAAACTAATTTATTTTCGATTTAATCTTATAGATTTAATTCATTTTCTTTTATTTTCTTTTCTCTAAATCTATCATGAACAGCATTCGTTCAACAGAAACATAGTTTTGAACATTAATACAAAATGTTTTGGAATATAAATTCAGAAAAAGAAAAAATTGCTGATTTTATTATAAAGTATTTTTTTTTTATTAAATTCAATTTTCGACTATCAATATAAATACTAACGTTGATACATTTGTATGTATATACAATGAATGTACATATTATGATCCGAAACCGAGAAATAAATATTATTTTTTTAACAAAAATATAATCTAATTTGTAATTTCTACTTTTCTCTTTTAGATTTAGTTTTAATTTATTTAGAAAAGTTTACCTTTTCAATTTCATCAGAAGTTGAATATAGCTAAGATATGTACATCCTGATTTTTGTGTTCAACAAATCAAAAATAAATAAAATTATTACAACAGAACACTTCTTTTACCTAGCTCAAATTACCTATAATAATCGTATAGAATAGAAATTATTGAAAGAGATAGCAACAATTTGTTGGTAAATAAATTTCTGAATACATTTTACAAAAAAAAAAAAATCCGGTTATGTAATCATGTTTTAGGCAAAACCAAAATAATGCTTTTGGAATTATTTAGGGTATTTATACAACAACAAAAACTACTGTTTAAGCTTGAATTCCTACCAAATACATTGAGAAATATATTGAGTGATCGACTATGGTATATTATTGAATTAATGAGATGCAATAAGCCTAACAATGGATATATTGGAACCCTTTAAATAAAATTTATAATTTACTAAAGTTATAAGAATTTTTAAATTGACAACATGGAGGAGGATGTATTAGAACAAGTCAATGCCTTATTGTAATACATCCTCTGCAACAATTCCGTTGAAGAACAATTTTAAGTGCCTATCTCCATGGATTCGAAATTTTCAAATCATTCAAAAATGGCTATCGAAACTCATTTCATATAAAATTTTCTCGAATGTCAATCTGATCTGTTCCCACAAGTTAAAAACCTTACAAGTTACTTTTTTGTTGTGTTTTAAATAAATATACTTTGGAGCATAAGACTTCCTTTTCTGAAAATAAGAAGATTGGAAAAAATTGCGATGGAAGTTGGTATCAAAATCATCACCAACAAAACAAAAGGTTAACAAATTAACGCAAGAAATATTCCTCCGTCAGTATAACCATAGAAGATCATATAATCATATATCATATAATAGAAGATTACACAGAATTCTGTTACCTCGGTCGTATAATTACTACAAGTGGAGGCACTAAGAGAGACTTGGAAAATCGATTCAAATTTGGACAATCACCAGGGGCACGAAACTGAGAATAAACGATACCTGCGTCAAATTAATCATATTATATGGTAGCGAGACAGCAAGAATTATAGAAGAAAATACAGATTTTCACTAAAAAATGCTTGCGCATAATATGCAAAAATATTCTGACCTAGAACAATTAGAAAGAAATGGCCAAACAAAAACCAATACACACACAAATAGCAGAGAAAATGTAGGTGAATAAGCAACACGTTTAAAAGAACTAAGGACAAGGCAGGCACTGGAATGGAATCCGAAGGGTAAAAGAGGTAGAGTTATTTTGAAACGCGCGAAAAAACAGTGAAACACTTTACATAATTCCATTTTTAATTTGTTTCGTTAAAATTTTTTTTTTTTATTCTGAAAATTTTTTTTCTTTACAGAAAATCATTATAAATTTACTTAATTTTTCATTTTATTGGAATTTTTATTTTTGTGCGTTTCTAAAATAAATATTCCAATAAAAATCATGTATTAATTTATTATTTTTTTTAAAATTTACCTAAAAGCGTCAACTATTTTTCAATCGCCAAAATTTGGTCGTATCAAATGTAAAAAAAATAGCGGTTCAACCTTACGCAATACCAAAATATGTCGTACCAATTTTGAAAAGATTGAAACAAAATAAAAACGGTCGAAACAAAATTATGCAATGCCACTTTTTGAAAATAGTCGAAACAAAACGACGTTTCAAATTACACAATGCTACTCCAGTGTTACGTGTAAAGAAATATTTTTTTTCGAAATATCCTTACCAATACTAAACTAAATGCTGAAATAATGTTGAATGCCAATTTAACTGCAGTTCAAAGTACATAAATAAAAGACCTCGTCAAAATGCTGCGATATACTTGCTATTTATAACGTAGAAATTGTGTTATGAGGAGTTTATGAACAAAAATGAATGGTTTGTTTGTAATAGAGCTCTCTTAATACAAATAGGTTATGGCGGCGGGTTAAGAAATTGATACACAATTGAAATCGGAACTCATACCTTGTTTGTCTTTCATATTTTTGTATAGTTTAATATTTTTATTTTACAGTTATAAATCTATTTTAATTAATAAATCAGTATAGCTAGTACTTTCTATCATACAACAACAATTGAAAATCAGTTACTAACGTGATGTCATGATGTGGTCCATTGAAAAGGACAGGTTAAATATTCAATTCAAATAAAATGATCACTAATGCGGTTCAAATATTTTACTCATAGGTACATGTTCAGTTAAAATTAAATAAGCAAATTTTGTGGCTATCTCTTAAATATTTAGTTGGAATTAAATTAGTAATACTGTCCCTGAAAGAACTCACATGTTGACCACTTAAATTTTCGCCTCGCAGTATTTTTTTATGTCCTGCGTCCACTAATCCATACAGTATTCAATTTTTTTCAAACGGCAAGATTCCAGTTATCGAAACTCTCGTTACAACATCAGTGATGAATATCTGCAGAAACTCTACTAGATTAATAAAAGCATTATCCGACTCATAATATGCCACTAAATAAATTTAACTCTCAATAATTTCCTAATTACGTCTCTGTTCTATGAGTATAAAAAATACATTAGTGATTTTTTTATTGGTTTGTGAATGTCATAGGCAGTGAGCAAACTAGAAAATAGTAACAAAATATTGATGCCAGAATCTCATTATTTACAGTTTTCTCATAATTTTCTATAAATTTATTGATCAGTTTTCCCCCCAAAACGCAAATACAATATAAATTTTGAATTTATGTTAGATTAAAGAAATCTGCAAAATTCCTCGAAAAACATAAAATTTATTTGTAATATCAAACAAACTACATTTAACTACAAATCAAACTGGGTAGTAAAGTTTTCAAAATCTCAACTTATGGCATATTTTCACCACCAAAAAACGAAAACTTTTCGACATTAATTTCTTTCTTTATAGGATTTATGTTCTGAAAAAGAAAAATGATTTTTCTGGTTTATTTTTATTTATTTTTTTTTCTATCCCATTTTATACTGTGAAATATGTAGTTGTATTATATTGTTTCTACATAAATATTACATTTATATTGTGCCTCACCTTAACTCGATTTAATCTTTTATACCATAAAAATTTTCCTTTATATTTTCTACTTTCCTTCTTTTTTTATTTTACCTGGGTAATATCCTGATAATCACCGGATTTCATGTAACGTTATGAATCTAAGCTTTCTTTGTATATATGTAAGTATGTAGGTATATGTTATAATTATATAAACTGAATATAAAAGGAAAATTTCATATCCTTTTAAAATTTTCTCTAAGACTTTACACTTTTAATCTTACGTCATTATGTATGATAGTATGAGCAGGACAATTTAGAACGGTGTTGAAAGTACTTTTTCAATGGAAGTATCCTCAATATCATCCTCGGAAAATCTTATCTTAATAAAATTGATTGAACTTTAATATTACGTCATTGTGTTTGATAGTATGAGCAGCTGAATTTATAACTGTGCTGAAGTAGTTTTGTGTGGCTCATTCCTCGATATAGTTTAATAATTCTTATGAAAACAAAATTTCGAGGTTGAATTCTTATCTTTTATACAATACTTTACCTCTAGAAAAAAATGTCAAAAAAAAAAAAATATATTTGAAGAGTTTGGGTCAGTCTACATGGTGTGACTGACCCAACATGGTGTAAATTTTGGGTTCTTTCTGTTTCATCAAACAAAATCAAATGTAGATTAATCGATTATGTTGAGCAAATGATCGAACATTTTCAGTTTAGAAATTTATGTAATTCTAGTTTTCATTGATTGTCTAATGCTGTAGGTACTAGTCTTATAGTGTGGTTATATGCAATTTACGTCCTACCAACCAGAAATTCTAAAAGAATTGACTGGGTCAAGTATTTCAACCTAAATTAGAAATACAATCAACCTTAGAATCTGACTATAAAATAAAGGCTTTCAAAGTCTCGTGTCCAATCAGACACAGTAAGAAAAGATTCCCGATTTGGAATGAAGATATATCAAACCTTAGGAAGATGACCGGCATAATGTTCAACTTATAAATTCTTGCAATTTTACAAAGAACCACTTTGCCGGCTTTAGGTGAGGTCTTTCCCCAAAGAAATAGGACTTATTTCGAAAAGCAAAGTTTGTTTATCTGTTTATCTAATTGACTTTCTCAGTCACACAAGGTATATCAAATACTTAAGCTAATATTCCTCTGAAACAAGTAACAATAGCAAATGAGTCACTCGAGCCATATGGCATAAGAAACGAACAGGTAAGCGCTAATTGGCTTTCTAAAAGCAACTAGAATCATGACTTCCACTAACCCACCTATCTGACTAGTGGATCTGAGTGAATCATCTACCATTTTCACTTATTGAGTATGAGTAATGATTTAATTGTATTTACTAAGAAAATATCGGAAGATCTACCAATTGAAATTTTATACAAAATAAAAACTCTAATAGGTAATCGCAATCAAATTGCTATGTGTCACCCACAGTTTCGCAAGCTGCAGACAACCGTACATCTGGGTTGATTTAACAGGATAATGATGAAGAAATTTTTTAACAAACCTAACTTGACATCACATTTGAAGTGACCATTTGACATGGTATGCTAAGTTCTTAAGTATTTTTAGAATCTTAGGGATAAGTTAATGAATGGATTTAGACAAACAATGTGTATATTACATTGAACGGCTGACCTGCAAAATTGGTAACAAATATATTTTACAGCAAACAGGTACGTATTCTATTCGTATAATGCTTTAAACACATTGCTAACCATAACAGGATATATTAGGTGAATATTTAATATAACTGTACAACGATACATATACATACTGAAATTTTGCAATTTATTTGAAGGATTTGTGTTTTATTTTTTTATTTTTTTTTATTTTTCATATTCCGTTATATTATGAAGACTACGTGAAATGAAGTTAACTCTAGATTTGCTTTATTCTTCTTTTTTATTTCTTTCAAAAGTTTTGATGAACAGGAAATGAGGTGCAGAAAATCTTGGTAAAGTTAAATATAAAAATAATTACAAGTACATGCATGTAGTAATATGATTTATTGTATATATATCTGTATACTATTGGTAAATAACGGTTTACAAAAAAATTTACCGTTATGTACATTTGAGTAGACAATATTTGTTGTGTTTAGAAACAAAAACGAAAATTAAGTTAAAGGAATCGTAAATTATTGGAAAGTGATTTTTGATGGACATTTATTTTGAAAGTTCCTAATCAATTTCAAACAGTATTCACCCACAAGTGTTGAAAATAATAAAAATAACACTAAAATAAACATAAGAAGTTATATCAAGTATAATAAACAACAAGTTTTATCTAAATACTCGTATCATCATTCAAATCATTTTACATAACCGTTATTTGTTGTTAATTTAAACCCTCTATATCTCATCTTCCTTATTCTAAACTTTGTTTGTTTCCTTGTACAAATATGTGTTTGAATAAAAATGATTGTAATCGGATTCGGGCTTGCGGTTTTTATTAACACAAATTCTTATGCACTTTCTTTCAAACTTGCGGATTTATTCCATTAAACTTGCGCTGATATTATACCGTACAGGTATACCATACACAAGTGTTGGCCTAATTAATGTTTGATAGCAAATTATTTTTACCGTATTATTTATGTTTTTGTTGTAAAAAAGTTTTTTTACTGCCATGAAGGATTTGTTACCTTTAGAAATTGTACATTTTACATGCTCAGAGTAATTCAAGTTGCGATGTAGAAGATCTCCGAGATATTTAACGACTTTTTTGTAAGCTAGATTTAACAACAAAGTTTTTCCAGTTTTTTTAATGTTTGAACTTGTTTTGTCAACCGTGTTACGAAACAACTCGGTTTCACAATTAGCATAGTTCACTTTTAATATCCATACCTTACAATAGTCCAAAATAGTATTCCAAATATAAGCCCTAATACACAAAGTGATATAATTTGAACTTCAATCGGGCACACTCTATCTTCAACTGCAAATTAATACCATGAGTAATAATTAACGATTGCTCCAACTTCATTATCCACTTCTCTGCCCTGGTCAATTCATTCTCTAATTGACCTTTTGATTCCCTCTATTGTGAAATGTACCAAAAACTCCTTAGGAAAAGATAACTTTTTCGTCCCTTACCTAAATTATCTGATTACGGTATAATCATGTAACGGCTCCCAAAGTAAACTTAGTAAACTTATCGTATCTGTAGAACAACTGTAATATTTACGGCGTAACTGTAACGCTCATTATGTATTTTGCAGATATATTTCAGAAGGAGGTGGATTTTAATTGAAAAACAGCATTTATCCGTAAGCCAAACTTCTTTTGAAGAGCTTGGGGATCTTGCAATTATTGTGTAGTCAAAGTGGTATTTCAAAAACGGTATGGAGTTTATTTTGTTCATTTTGTTATTTTTAAACATCTAAAAATTAACTATAGTTGAATAGTTGAATAAAAAATTTAAAACTTATTAAAAATTATTTTCTTCCATTACATTATAAGGTGAACCTGCCAGGCTCATGTTATGAATTTACGTGACCAAATTATGTTATAAGGTTTAGGATTAAAAAACATCCTTATTATTAATGTTTGTATTACTGCGAATTATAATATATAGACATTATATTATTTAATGAAGGTTTTGATGCCATATGACTAATACCTATAAGTAAGCTAATGAAACACTTATCTTTAGACGATTTTAAGCTAAGTACGTAATATAAGTTGGATTCCCCTTAACGAAGAATCATTTCTAATTTGAACCAATCAATTAAGTGAGCTTGAATGTATATTTATTAACTCTCTCAATATTAGTTCAGTATAACAAGTTTCTTCTATCTTTCAAGAAAGACAACTTGATATGAGTTACAGCTTAGATTCTAATAAATTAAAGATGTTGGTTGATGGAACTATTTCCCACTAGTTAACATGAATATTTATCATCATAGTAAGGAAATTGAAAACTGAACTCTATTACAAACACAGTTTTCATGGCTGATGAAACAAAGTTCTCTCACGTAGATTGCTACTCAAAAGCTAATTCTGGATATTTTGGTATTGAACATAATCTTATTAAAAAATTCTATGAAAATCTATTAATTTTGATTGGTGGAATTTAGCTATACTTTGATTTATTATAATTTTAAAATCTTTTTTATTCTAACTTAAAAATTTCGTAAGTACCATCATAATTATTATAATGTAGTTGGTTGTCAACAATTCACCTCAAAATTATACAATAAACAATTCACCTCAGAAATATTCACCACAAATTAGAAAAATTAAAAAAATAAACCACCAGCAATTCTATTTACAAATATCAAGATAATGCATATGACTATATGGATTATTTTCCACGAGGATGTATTCAACCGTTACATCAATCCACTTTTGTGTTTCCACTAATCTCACCAGCCAGTGTCATTTATATATGCATATAATACAATTTTTTTGCATCCTTCATTCTACTTCTTTTATTTGTTATTATCTATGAATTAGTGTCTGACGCCGATTCAACCGCTAAAATTTTGGTTGAACTATCCTCTTTTCGTGAGTGCAAAAAAACCTCTCTACAAAATTAGTTTGTGGCAAAGAGATGTGAAATGTGATGTGTCAATCATGGTATTAGTAATCTCCGTGGAGTATTAGCCATTATTGTAATGAAGAAATGAAAATGAAATTTCTAATATAAGACGCAAATGAAATAACGATAACTCTTTTTTGATTCTGTTTTTTTTTTTAAATACAAAAATTTAGTTAAAGAAAAATATAGTTTTAACAACATAGTGCTTTTAAGAGTAAATTGAAAATTATAATGGTGTTTTAACAGTGTTTAAGCCCACAATGTTAACGTATAATATTTATATATGAATAAGAATATTCTATACATGCTAGAGGCCCCTGTTGAGTAATTATAATGCAAGTTAAAGCCAAATTTAAAATTTTTAAAAGAAACAGTAATTTATGTACTGACATAGACTTCTCACCACAAAGCAGAACCCACTAATTTTTTTTCATAACAATTTTTAAATGGTACACAATTTTTACACAAAAGGTAATACCTAAATTGAATTACAATTACTCAACAGGGGCCCCTAGTTGTCCTAGTTGCATATAGATTGCAATTATGGTTGAACTTGGTTGTTTTTTACGAAAATCTCTGTGCTAGAATGTAGTGACTTATGTATATAATTTTTTTCTTATAAACCGTTTGTAGGTTGGTAGGATGTAGGTTTGATGTCTGACATAATCTTTGTAGTTTTTTGATAAATTATCTCTGATTGGAGTTATATTTTATTTTTCTGCAAAAATTTACCTGGTGTACCAGTATACCATTTCCGGATACCATTCCGCAAACTTTTAACACGACCAAGATCCTTTTAAGCAATCTGCGGGTCATTAAGGTTTTGTAAATTAAAGCAAAGTAAGCCAAATCATCTATGTGTGTCAAAGTACCCATTTTAGAATTTATCCAAAGTACCTGTTTCAAATTATTTCATAATAGATATTTAACTAAAAATAGTAACTAAAAATTCATCAAATTACTTCAAATGTTTCACTCAGAACTTTGTTTTCATCATAAAAATCTTTGAATACATTCCCACTAGAATTAGATTATTATTGAACACACAAATCTGTAAGGCACTCAAATGAATTCATTGCAATAAATAAAATAAATAAAAAAAATGGGGTGTGCAACAAGTAGAAATTTTATACAATGACATCGATGTGTACAGTACAGTGATTTAAGAGGAGTGAAATAACAAGTAATTAACAATCAACTTTTTGTGGTGATGATGGTAATGTTGGCTAGATTATGTTGGCTTTTGTTTGTTTTACTATTTTTTTAATGTAACTTAATTTGCTTACAGCTGTAATAAAAAAAAAAAAGGATAAACATTTTGTACAACCTGAAGTTTTATAGGTTAAATTAGAAAGCACAGAGTATTACATATTCTAATTCCAATGTAAAAAAAAAAATAAAAATAAAATGATTGCCAAGTTTCCGGATTTTGATTTTCTGATTTGGCAAAGATTTTAGTTTTTATTTTTTGTTTTTTATTTTTCTTTTGTTCATAATATGACTACAGGACAATGTTATGTATGTAAGTTGTTGAAAATAAGTTATATTATTTAATACAGTTAGTAGGTAGCTTACACCTAATATTTTATATAAATTATGTTAACACCTTGATAATGATTTATTTCTAAAGATATCTATATAAATTTTCAAAAAATAATTTATAATATAATTATTTTAGGTACAGTAAAACTAAAGGATACAAACAGGACGTGTTGTGTGAACTTTTAAATTTATTCAAAAATTGTAATTTTATTCAAAAGTCTTCTGTATATTTGCATATTTACACACTGACATACATAAATAATTTATTCTATTATTATTAATTACTGAATTTAATCAAAATCTTGTTCAGAACTCGTCAGTAACAAAATAATACAACGTCATCTGAAAATTACGTCGGTTGAATAAAAAATTGAATTTTGAAGTTCTTCTACAAAGACTGAGATTGCTAATTAAAATTCAATGTATCGCGATATATAAAATTTATAACTTTAATAACTTCTTATTTTTTATATAATTTCTGAAAGAAGAGAACGGGTTATTAAGATTGGCTGATATACCTACCCCTCTATTCAGGAATTAAAAATGTTAAAAGATCCTCTAACCTTTTAAGTTTAAAAATAAAAGACCTTTTAAAAAAAAGCTATTCTGCGTAAACGATTTGCTGTAATTTCAAAAATATTTTATTTTAAAATGCTCCAAGATTCACCTCAAATAAAAAATAAACTACATTTACTAAACATTGAAATAAATTGTGTCCCACATAACAAATTGTTTTTAATATTAAGTTTCCACTTGTATTCACTATGATGATGTTTTTTTATTTATGTGTGTATACAAATTTCATTCATTTTTAAATTATTGAAACAAAAATAAATGACAATTGTGTAGAATGATCGTTCAGCAAGAACTTGTTTGTTGAATTCTCTCTTTTCCGTGAACACAGAAAATTGTCTCCACAAAATATGTGAGGGGAGTAAGAGTAGTGAACTGCATTTTGTTTTTTACCTTAGAATCATATTTTAAAAAAGAACATCATCGCTAACTATATAGTCTTGCAGGCCTATCAATATCATTAATGGGTGAAGTAAGTATCGCTACTTTTTTTGAAAAATTTTTGCAAAATAAACTTTCAGGTACTGTGAAATGATTTGCATTGTAACTTGAATTTCTGAACAATTGTTTTTGACTTATTATTTAAATAATGTGGTTAGGCAGTTTTATCACCTCAGCCTGTACTGTAATCTTTCAATTCTAAAATTAGTTTATAATGGTTTGTCAAATCTAAATTAAATTACGGTAGCTAATAAAATTGAACCATTGCTTCTCAACCCAAAACATGCTATTCGTATTATGTGCAAAGTCAATCGTTGAACTCCAAGTTTTATTTTGTTTAAGAATTTAGGACGTCTACCTTTAAGACATATGTATTTCTATAAAGTCTTCAAAACATTCTATAACAATTCTGGTTATACTGCTGCTAGGCTTTTTGGAACTTAAAATTTAAGAGTAAATACCACAAGCTTCGCATCTATCCGAAGAATCAATAAATCACACTTTTGTCAATTTTATAATGTCACTGCGCCTCGTTTATTCAACAAGTTGCCAGAAAATTATCGACAGAAAAAATAATACGAAATTATATGACAGAGTTGAAGCCAGATTCCTTAAGAATGCTACATGGTTCATGGCCCTTATCTTTTGATAATGACTCTATTGAAAATCTTTTGAACCCATTATAGCATTCCTTTTTTTTCTAACACTTTTTTCTTTTAGTTTTAAATGTTTTTATACTTTTAAATTTCTATTATTTCAAAATTTTATATTTTTCTAAATATTTTGTACTTTTTTGAACTACTTTTACTTTTTTCTTTATTTTTCATTTGTTTATATAATTTATCTTAGAATTTTGTTCTAATTTTTAGTTTTTAATAGCATAACCATAATAACTATTTTATTATATTAATATTTTATTCTATTTTATACTAAATTTCCCCATTAATAAATTGATTTGTTTTTTTTATCTAAAGGTTCAATCGGCACTTATCGTTTCGATAACAGATTGAACCTAGCAGATTGAACCTCATTAAAATACTAGGCTAAGAAATCTGAACTAATTTGTTATATAAATTTGTAAATTTATTATGTAAGTTAGCTTATGTTGTTAATGAAATAAAAAATTATTATTATTATTATACGACTAAAAAATAAATTATTATTAAAAACCATTTTCTCACTTCCCTTAATTTTATAGCCGTTTATGAAAGACGGGATAAGTATGACACGTATTTTCTTCTCCTCAGTTTAAATAATAATATTTCAAAAAAAAATTCTTCCAATTTATCGGCTTTGGTTTTATTTTTTATTTCTAATTATTATTTACACCATTTTTTTTTTTAAATTTATTATTTGAAATATTTTTGATGGCGTTGTATTTTCAGATCTTTATTATTAAAATTTTTATCGTTTACTTTTAAATTTAGCAGGTTAATCCAGAAGTTCTTACATTTTTAAATATTTTTTAGGTTATTTTTGCCTTTTAACCTTTATTTCAGAATAGCAAAATCTTTTAAATCTTTTAAAACTATTCACCACTCTATTTATAAGATATGTTTTTGAAGTGATTTTATATGATTTTAAGAACTGCTCGTTATAAGACTAAAATATTAAGGTCTTAACTCCTGAATAGGGGGATAGACTTCTTATTATAAGTGCTTGTGACTAACTAATTTTCCTAATTCTTTTTTAAATTTTTATATCTTAATCCGTAACAGTTGTCTATTTTATTTACTTGTACTTTTCAAATTAACTCATATTAATTGAAAAAGTGGTGGGTATTCAGTGCCTAAATCGTTGCTCAATCTGTCATCCACGTATTCCCTCGAAATTTCTAAACTTTCGCATGTATTTAGTTTGCTTATTTTATGTGCCTACTTTATGTTCGTCGATTATCTGTTTAACAATTGCCGACCTAAAATTGGTGGTAGCCCTTATTCTAGCTAATTCGGTTTCGCTTAAATGTTCTTGAAATATCATCGTAGTTAGCCTTTTTGATTGCCCTATATATATACTTTTAGACAGTTTTTGAATGATATTTTATATATGCCGTTAACGTCTTCCATCTTCTTTCTGTCTTTTGCTGATCCAAGTATGCTGTTCATTTTTTAACTTCTGCTGGTTGTCAATAGTTCCAAATTATGTCCACTTTTTGTATGAATAAGCTCGTAATGTTTTTCATTTCGATCCGATGCAGATCGACGATGTAGGTTTATGATTTCTTCAAAGAGGGATATAATTTTCTTGCCGTGTCTTATTTGTAGAGTCTTTCTTTTTGAAAGTTAGGCTTTGATAATGTTATAGTTATTATTATGTTAATCATAGTATGGTATACCGCCATTTTTTATCCATACGGGTAATTTGACTCAGTGGGGATGGCTCGCTGGGTAGTAGTATCTTTTCTGTAGATATCAAATTTTATATATTTTTATATTAACTTGCCAGTGTCAATTTATTATATGCATGTATGTTTATATATATGTTTGTATGTTTACGTGGTAGGTTTGAATTTTTTGTTAATATTAAAACCAAACGCAAAGAGAAAGAAAATAATTTTGTTTAAAAAATTTAAAGATAGAGTTCTGAAATTTTGCACATTTACTCATGATAAAAAAAGCTACCAAACACGGTACTTTACATATCTATCAAATGACCTCACAACTCCGAGTACGTCTCTGGTATATTTCAAAAACCAATTTTGTTATAGACAGGAGAATTTAACCTTATATACTCTTTCTGAAATTATAATACCTACAGGTTTAACTTCAAACTAAAAAGTATAAAATAAAATAATAATGTAAAAAAACAAATTTTTAAAATATACTTTTATCGAAACCAAACTAGTCTCCTAAAAAGTAGGAAATAAAACTAGTGGGGGATGCTGAGCATTTAGAACTACTATAAGATAAAACACAAAAGTATATAATGAATCTTGCTGGAATATTGTTAATGGAAATTTTTAATATTTGCCGCTTGAAAAAGATCACGAATATTGAAAGAATATCACAAAGCTTGGTTCTAGTGCCTAGCTTTTCAAGGCTGAAACTGAGGTTGTTGGAAACGCATTACATAACCTCTGAAAACTTCTGCAAGATAGAACCCACAAACTTATAGGCCTTTATCAAAAAGATCGACTAAGTTGTGGGTGGAGGAGGGTATAAAGGGCTAAAAGCCTACATGCCGGGCCTGACATATTAGGGTTACCTCCGTTTTAAATAAAAAAAAATAATCTAAATTCTCATGCTGAATAAAATCTATTTAATAATGATAGTGAATTATATAAAAAATTATCAAATAATACCACGAGATCTATTTCATATATTTTTGAACTGAGTACATGTCAATTCCAGTATGTTTATCTAGAATTAAATACTTAATCATTAACATTTGTATCAGACGACTGAATTTGTATAAAAATTATGATTTATCGATTTTATGTACTTTTAATTTAATCATGTTTACTAAAATTCATATTGATCTAAATTAATTACAAAACAGAGAATGAATTTAATAAGCAATAACAAAATTAAAAATCTTCAAATTATTTTAATTCATTTCTGATAACTTTAATAAATTATTATTTTCCTGTAATAACATTAATTAATTTATTTGTTTTTCGAAATTCGAAACGAATATCATGGCAAAGAATTAATTTTATCCTAATTGCTTTAATAAAATATTTTCTTAATCACTACAAATTTATTATAATTGTCTATATTAAATAGTATCTTTATGGTATCTGTAGATATTTTAGATATTTCTTGATACTAATAGAATATTAATTAATTTAATTAAAAATATAAACCTCATAATCTATCTGTGTAAGAAGTATTTTTTAGTTGATTACAAGTTTTTTGGATTGCAGTAGATAAAGTATACTACTAAGCTGAATAATAATATTATGAGAAATAATGAAGGAAGTAAGTGTTGATTCCGAGTAACCAAAAACAAAAAAAAAATTAAATTTATTAATAAAATGGATCTAGAAATAGTTATCAGCATATTTAAATTTTCTCATAGACTTTATTTACACTCAAATGAAAAAAAAGGTAATTTTTCACCCAAAGGCTCTATGTATACGTGCTTATACAAAGGCGCCAAGTTTTTTTAATTATTTTTTTGTTGCAACTTATTTATTTCTCAAAATTAACATAAAACAATAAAATTACTCATAAAAAATTTACATTTTTTATGCCTACTTCTGCATTCATTATAACTATAACTTAAAAGGAAATTATTTTCTTTTTTATAATACCTAAAAAATTTGCCTTATTTGATATTAACCCCATATTGCTTATAGTCTGGTTGTAGTTTGCTCACATTAAAATAAAATTAGGTGCAGTTAATGAGATAATATATAGAACGCCCCATGTATAAAATACCGTATAGAATAGACAGAATAGATACATTTATGTTAGACTGTCCCGCTTCTAGATAGACTATTACTATATAGAATTACGTCCGTAAGCTCTGCAAAAAAATTTCAAGGAAAGTGCAAGTCTAACTATATCATGCTTTACAATAAGGTTGATAACCTTATAATTGAAATAACTGAACTAAGCAATTTGTGATAACCTCTCTTTCTCTATAGCCTAATCGGTAGGACTGCAGAAAACAAATACAATAATGTGGAAAACTCAAAATGAATTCCAGTGGGATCTCAACTTGTTTTCTTTCACTATACAATATCGACCGCCAATGATACCAAATATAATTAAAACGGTAAATTAATACCCTGTTCCGTAAAAATATAATGATTCCAAAAAAAGGCCTATGATCTCAAGAGGAATACAAATAACTGAAAGAGGTTGTTAAAATGCTTTTATATCAATCAATGGTCCGGATTTATCTCCATATATTTCAGTAATAATTGAATAACGGTACAGTGATATAAATATACAAACACAGTAGTATAAATAAAAATTAAACGCCTCAGATAGCTGGGATATTTCAGACCAAACAGTGAAATGGTTAGAGGTAAAGTTTTTGTGTACCCAGCCGCAGAATGCCGACTCGATAATATCAGAATTCATATTCAAGATCTAAATGTAAAAAACGTGGAGAAACGTGTTGAAGATCGGGTTATAAGATAAATAATTTTGAAGTAGGTCAATTTGTCGATGAGCTATAGCCATCGCTACAGCTTTGTTTCCTTTAATCTTATCTTTTAGCCACTTATTGAATTGTATATCTAAACTGCATGGTTAATTTTGAAATTTGAATAAATCGGTATCCACAAGGTAATCACATTCATTAATATATTATTTTATATGAACCAAGGACAACAACCAAGTTGGCCAATCTAAAAATATTAATTAGCTTAGGTCATGTAAGGTTAAATTCGTCCTATTAATTTAAAAAAAAAATTGCAGCGACAGCAAAAAAAACCTTCACTTTTTTAAGCATAATTTTGACAAATGGTAATTGCTACCAATTTGTAATCCCTTGAATAAAATTGGATTCACTGCTTAAAGTATTCAAACTAAAAACCAAATTTAAAAAAAAAGAAAAAAAACAAAAAGTTATTAGGGTTGAGCTTTAATTCCATGTGATAAATTTCTTTTGCTAATATGAATTTATGCTACTGTAAACTGTAAACGGTAAATTGTATTGTACTGTTTATACAATAGCAGTGCAAGAAAAACAAAGAAAAAAAATAATAAATTGTTTTTCTTACTATAAAAAGGATAAAGCAATTGCATTTCAAAGGATTCAAGGATAACTTATTATGGAAAATTGAAACGATATGTTTTTTTTTCACTTCTAATTTACGCCATCTGTTTTTAAAATGATTGCAAACTAAGAACGTACATTTTTTTTTATTATTTTTATTTTTTGATTTTCAAAGTGCTTTGTTAAATCACAGCCATTCCAGCAGCTTGTCGCAATAATCTATTACGGTACATTTTTTTTTATTATTGTTATTAGTTTTGGTCAAAGGGACAATGAAGAATTTGAATTGAAAAAGTAGTTTAAGCTCAAACTAATCTCAAAACGTTATCGTATATGAATTCGTATAGTAGATTTTAGACTACATTAGGAAAATTAAGTCATCATTCTAAAAAAAATTAAAATTTACGTTTCAGATAAAAATGGATCAGTATGTACTAAGCCTTAAACGTAGCAGTTCTACCAATAGGCAAAAACATAAAATAAATTATATCAACTAATGTTAAGACACGAATCAATACAGAACATAAACCGAATAAAGAGCGACTGAACTAGCCAACAGTGAAGCGAAACCAACGAATTCATGATGTTTTCGATAATGATGGTCAGAATGTTTTTCTAATTTTGGCTTTTCTGAGGGAGATGTTGTATCGGCGTAGAACCTAATGACCATATCCCATAGTGGCGCATCTTATCCTTTAAGGATGAAAAGGACATTTGAAAGTATCCTTGTTGTCTTAACTTTTGTTTTATACAAACTGTTATACCAGTTGATCTATTAGATACATATATATGTAAATAAAGATTGTTTTTTTTTTTAAATTTTCAATTTTAACTACAATATCTCTATAACGACAGCGCCAATCAGCATCAAATAAATGTTAAAATATGCTCCAGATCGCTATCTTTCTAGAATATATAACAAATATATATATTTATATAATATGAATATATATATATATTTTAAAATATCAACAGATATAACGGTTTTTATACAAAAACATCAAAACAACAAGGATACTTTCAAATGTCCTTTTTGTCCTTAAAGAATAAGATGCGCCACTAAAGATATATATTTTTGGAAAGCTAGTAATTCCAGATATCCTTCGGGTATGGTCATTAGGTCCTACGCCGCTACAACATCTCCCTCAGAATCCCCTAAATTTTAAATTTTCTGTTTAATTTTAAACTCTAATCTCTAGTTTCCCTAGATTGCAATACCAACGTATTCAATACCTCCAATTTTTTTGTTTACCTTTTGAAAAAAACATTTTAAAATAAAACAATCTTAGAATGAATTCATACCAACATTGAATACATCTTAAACCTCTACACTTTTCGAGTTTCGGTGATAGCAGTCGCTCAAAAAGATGTCACGGGTCCTGATAAAAAATATTTTTGCTTTTTGTACAGTCGATAGGTATTCCTAGGTGGTTCACAATTAGACTGGGTATGAAGTGGCATCATCACGTACCAATTCATAGTTTTATCAATATTCATATACCTATGTGCTACTTAAGCGTTTGGCTGGTGAGTAAAGATATGAGACTTCATGCGATATCTTTATTTGCTATTGATATGCCTTCTATTATTGTTTAATTTAAAGTAAATGTTTGCTATCGTTAAACTGAAACTATCGAACAGTATACAAAAATATTTATTTGATGACTTTGTATGAGGCTTCTGTTAACTGTGATGATTTCTCTCATTAACATTTTACCTGAGGCTTGTCTGCCGAAATTTATACATTTATTTATTTGATTCTTAAGGTGAGTACCATTCAGTTCATTTTAAAAATTCTACTTCACAAATGTATATTTGGTCCTTGGAATATCTTGCAAAAATATTATCAAATAGATGTTTGATAAAATTAACACTTGCAACATTAACAAATGAACATTAAAATTAAACTATTTGGCAACTTTTATTTGAGTACGTTTACGTACTATTGTGTATAAAAGTTGCCGAAAAACAATCGGAGAGCAAAACTAAAAATCTGGTGATCTAAAATTTTTTTACAAAGGATATTCGAAATTTTAGTCCTAAATTCTGATACGCCGGGATTTTAAATTTAAATGTTTTTTTTTTTCAAATATTGTTATTAAGTGGGTTTCAAGATCAATTACACTTATACTGGATATGAAAGATTCGGTTCCGAATTCTAGCACGCCCGACTTTTCGCTAGACGCCAAAACAAAAAAACAATTAGGTACTGTATAATTTTTATTTTGTCTTGGGTTATGTAAACTGACTGATATTATGAACTGAGTTCCCAAAAATTTTAAATTTGCAAAAATATTATTAATATTTCTTTTTTTTTATTCTTGTATCTTCTTGAATTTTTTTAGAGTCAATTTAATTTTCTTGAAAAATTTTCCAACAGCAGCTAGTTTTAATGCTAACATATAAGATACCAGCAAGAAATTTGCTACTTGACATACTTAACTACCGATTAAAAAACGAAACAATCAAACAAGATCATAGAACTGTCATAAAAAACTAATGATCTAGCAATGGCACAGATCATTAATTAAAACTAGATTATAAGATTTTTAAAAAAATTTGTTAGTTTCTATAGGCCCCTATTACACATCAATCTATGATAAATGGTCAATATATTGTGAATATATTGTTAATATATTGACCGTTGATTGATGAGAAATGGTGGTTCTATTGTCATCAATCTTTCTGTCAAAATTATCATCAATATTGCTGTCAAGATCAGCGGAGGTAAAAAAAAGGCTTTTTGGTGAATTTTCAGATAAGGTTATAATATTAATTCATAATGTAATTTTAAAAAGAACAATTTTTATATTAATTTGGATAATTATAGCAATTATTCTAAAAAAACAATTGATATATTATTCAAATGTGCAAAAAAATAATTTGTTGTTTTTTATACACAACATTAACTTTAAAAATTCCATTGAAACTGAAGTCAACAGTCAACATAAAAAAACATCCCTCCAGAAATTATATTTTCAATATACATATATATTTCGAAATTATCAATATATTCAGAACACTTCCACAATATTTTTTTTTTTTTTGTTTTTTTTTTTTTTGTCTTTATTCTATACAACTATCTACATAAAATATAAAAGATATTGAGTATAATGTTGGAATTAAAATTGACGTGATGTAACTGACATGTAATCTAAGTCAAAAATCCATTGATTCTTGACTTAATATTCAAATTTATATTTATGGAGTCTCAGGTAAAGTGAATCTAGTAGATAAATCCAGCGGTCTGAAACGTCTTAATCTGCGCTCGCTTGTTCGTTCATTATTGATGAGTTGAGGAGCAAGTAAATTTGGATGGTTTTCCAGTCGAACATAGTATTTTTCAGCTTTCTTTTTAATGAATTTCTTAACAGATGGGATATTTAAGTCTGATCTAATTGTGTCATTTCGGACATACCAAGGCGCGTTAACTATAGACCTTAATACTTTGGACTGGAAGCGTTCTATTATTTCGATGTTGGAGTTACTAGTTGTTCCCCATAGTTCCAACCCGTAGCTCCAGATTGGCCTGATTATAGCTTTGTACACTGCAACTTTACATTCTAGGGATAAATTGGAGAAACGACCTATTAGCCAAATTAATTGGTTGAATTTTAATCGTAGTTGATTATTTTTGCTGATGATGTGACTTTTCCAAGTGAGGCGTCTATCCAAGTGCATACCTAAGTACTTAACCGAGTCTTGGTGAGTCAATTCCATGTCGTTAAGGTGAACAGCGGGGCAATTTCCCTTGCGATTAGTAAAGGTGATATGAAGGGATTTCGATTCATTGGCCTTTATTCTCCACTTTTTCAGCCAGTTTTGTATATCCAATAAGTAGTTCTGAAGAACTTCTGAAGCTAATCTCGGATTAGTATGAGACACTAAGACCGCTGTGTCGTCAGCAAAGGTAGCAGTGAGTACCCTCGGCGATGTTGGGAGGTCTGCTGTAAATATCAGGTAAAGTAGTGGGCCAAGGACACTGCCCTGAGGAATCCCAGATTTAATTTCTTTTAGTGACGATTGTTCCCCGTTGTATTTAACGAAGAACCTCCTATTTGATAAATAAGTTGACAAAAGTTGCTGGTAGTGGTGAGGAAGTAGTTTTTTAAGCTTGTAAAGGCGACCTTTGTGCCAAACTTTGTCGAAGGCTTGCGAAATGTCCAGAAAAGCTGCAGAACAGTATTTTTTCTTGTCAAGTGAATTATTTATATGGTTCACTACTCTATGTATTTGCTCAATTGTTCCATGATTGTGACGAAAGCCAAACTGATGAGCTGGTACGATATCTCGTTCATTATTTATTTTAATCAATCTTTTGGCTATTAGTTTTTCGATTAATTTTGATATTACTGGCAGAAGACTTATTGGTCTATATGAACTAGTCTCATTTGGCTCTTTCCCCGGTTTAGCTAACATTATGATATGAGCAGTTTTCCAGATATCTGGGAAATAGCTAGTTCTTAATATAGCATTAAAAATGTGGGTTAAGAATTTTATACTGCAATACGGAAGTTCCTTTACCATTTTGCCTGTGATACCATCATACCCAGGAGCCTTCTTGTCTGACACAGAGTTTTTTATAATTTCCTGTACTTCCTTTATCCGGACTTTCTTTATCGGTAAATCCATTTGATAAGGCACTTCAAGGTAGTTTTCAATCTTGTTGTTTTCGTCGGTTGAAATTACTGGTGGATACGGTACAAACACTTTTTGTAAATGTGATGCAAAAAGCTCTGCTTTCTCACCATCGCTTCTGGCCCAATTACCATTTGATTTCCTTAGTGGAGGTATAATTTGTTGTGGCCGTTTCAGTTTTCTTGTTGCTTTCCACAGTGAGTAGTCATTAAGATCGGTATATGTTAGTCTTTCAAGGTAATTCTTCAACGAACTTTCTCTGCTTTTATTTAACAAAAATTTAAGTTCTTTGATTGCACGGTTTAACCTGGCTTTGATTTCAGGGGATCTAGTTTGTTGCCAATATTTCCTAAGGTTTCTTTTTTCCATGATTTTGGATTTTATTTCAGGTGGAGAAATAACATATTTTCGGATGTTACCTTGCGTCGGAGTTGATGACATTGCTGCTTCAATCATGGTTATATTTAGGTTTTTTATAGGTTCATTGATATCTTGGGGGTTTTTCAGTCCTATATTTAGAGAAGTTTTCATTTCAATTTCCTTTCTATAATTATCCCAGTTTGTTTTCCTTGTATGTAACCGTTGTTCATTTTGAGTTATTACTACTTTGGATGAGGCAGAGATAATGATAGGCGTATGATCTGAAGACAGCTCGAGGCTTGATTTCACAGTAAATAGTTTTGGTGAGATACCTTTCGAGACGCAAAAATCCAAAAGATCCGGTGTCTTATTAAGATCAGAAGGCCAGTATGTAGGTTGTCCAGTAGACAGATAATTCAAGTTGAATTCTTGCATGGCTAGTAGTAGCTGCCTTCCTTTTTGAGTGATCAGCCTAGAGCCCCAAAACGTATGTTTAGAATTATAATCTCCACCGGCAATAAATCTATTTCCCAGAGTTTTAAAATAATCAATAAATTGAGATTTGTTGATATTGTGTTTAGGAGGGCAATATATAGCTGAAATAGTTAAGGGTCCATTCCAGTCAGCTATCACGACACTTGTTGCTTGAATATGATTAAATTTATATTTAGGAAGTTCATAGTGCTGTATGTTTTTCCTGATGATTATTGCAGTACCAGCATGAGCCGTCCCATCAGGATGATTTGTGGAATATGTGTTGTAATTTTTTATGTTAAAATAACTTTTGTTTGTAAAATGGGTTTCAGAAATTAACAAGATGTCTATTTGGTGATCAATAATAAAATGATACAATTCTTGTTGATGGTTTGACAGTCCGTTGGCATTCCAGACGACTATGTTGAGGAGTTTAGCTATTTTTATGTAAGTTTAGGAGAAGTGTATTAACGAGGTTAATCAAAGGCCCAACTTGTGACATTAATTCTTTCACCATGTTTTTTAATTCGAAAACTTCATTTGAATTGGTTGAGGAGCTGATAGTACAAGTTGCATTATTGTTTGATATGATAGCTGGTTGCTGTGGCTTATCACTCTTGTTTTTTAATATTTCCGCATAGGATTTATGGCCAAAAACAGTTTGAATATCACTTGTTCCTTTAACTTCCTCAGCGCTATGACTTTGTTGAGGTAGCTGCCTATTACGTAAACTGGGAAATTTTTTTTCTTTAATTTCTTTATACCGTTGACAACCCTTGTAATTAGCGGGATGATTTCCTAGACACAAAGTGCACTTTACATTAGACCCTAGGTATTTGTTTGGGCAATTCTTTGAGATATGATCACCAGCGCACTTTACACTGTAGATGTTAATTACTTCGTGATCTAATTTTTTAAGTTCATCTTTAAATATATTTAGTTCTACAGAAGGATGTAGACCTCTGATTACCACTCTAAAACTTTTGTCCTGTTTCAGTTGATACGTATGGAACTGAGTTTCCTTTAGTTTTAATCCTTTAACTGTTTCTCGGTAGTCATTGATGTCTGTCACTTGAATTTTCACTTCATTTCCCTTAAGAACCTTCGTGAAGTATTCGGCTGAGCAAGTTTGACTTAAAAGGTTAATAAGAGGAGACATGTTCTGAAACCCAGACACATAAATTGGAGGAGGTTTTGTCGATTTTGTATCCTGTGTAGTTTCTTCAGGTTCAGCTGTTTCGAGTTCGCTAAATCTGTTGGTGAATTCTTTGGAGTTATTCAACCAGTAATCATTGATTCTGGTTTGTTTTGGGTGAGGCAGTTTTTGAGGACTATCCTTCTTCCTTTTTTTTTTTGAATTAATGACAAGTTCGAAGCTGTTTATACCATTTTTTTTTCGGCATTATCAGAGAGGGTCACAACTGGTACAACCTTTTCAGTAGAGTGTTTTGATAGAACTTCCTTTAACTGCTTCTTTAGTTCTTCGTTTTGCATTCGCAGTGACTGAAGCTCTTGGTGTAAATCATCTTCTTTAATCGTTGAGTTATTAGATGAGTTTGGAATGCTATTAATGTTTGACGATGTTGAAGCTCGAGTTAGTGTTGATCCTGTTGATGTCGATGTCGAGGACGAATCTTTTTTATCAGATGAGAGCGGTGGAGTGCGCAACGTCATATCCGGTTATTTATTATATAATTATATTTTTTATTATTTATGCTATAAAATAGTTGTATTTAGAAGTTTAAAAAGGCATTCTAAAGTGTTAGAATATAATTGTTATGAATATACAGGTATATACATAAAATTACACTCAACACAAAAATACCTGTTTAAACAAAACTAATATAGAATAATTAATATATATATATCATAAGATATATACATACAATTATATACAATTATATTTTATATTAATTATTAATTATAGATAATTAATTATAATTTAATAAATATTCGCTATATAAGACTAATAAAAAATATTCATAAATCAAATAGTACTTACAATTTATAATTTATATAAGACAAAGATATTTTCTATAAGTTCCAGAATTTGACGCCAGATGAACAATATTAACTTAATCTGCGAGTTTAAGTTGTCAGCACTGATTTTTATTGTTGAAGACGTTTTTCTTAATATTCTGTCACGGTGTCAAAAATGACAGTAACAAAATTATTATTAATTAAAACGGTCGCGGTTTTTATTATAATTTTTTTGTTTTTTTTATTTATTTATTTTATAATTTTTGTACTTTTTTTTTTTCGGCGCGAATTGATTTGCTTTTTTTTGCGCGAACAATTACAATTCGTCCGTATAGTTCCAAGGTTCGAGAACGAATGATATCCACAATATGTCATTGCAAAATCGTCGGCTGCATTCCTATGTATCCAACAGACCATTTTTTTCCAAAATTGACTTTTCAATGTACCAAGACTAGGCTCTACCACATTTTCAGTCGAAAAAAACGTATCGCTTATAGTTTTCGAAATATTTATTTCTGATTTATCCAAACAAGCTATATTTTACTGCTTTTTATGTCTTCAAGTTGTGCCTATTTATTCAAATTACAGTTTATGTACTGAGAAGTCATACAAATTTTAAAAACATTACGTATAAGAAGATCAAATATTTCTAAGTATCTAAGTACCATAAGTATCTAACAGACAATTTTTATTCCCAAATTTCCAAACGCATATGAAGCTTTACACTATACATTCTAACATTTTTTTAAATATATTATTTTAATATTTCAAAATATTAAAATTATAAAACTATGTATGTATGTTAGATGTTAAAAAATTGCTTAAATTTTTTTAAAAGTAAAATTTTGTTTGATTATTTTTTAATTTTTCAAGTTCAAATTTTCGTTAAACTTAAAAAATCACTTTTCTCAACATTTTGCTTTTGATCGATTAGATATATGAGAATGCAGCCGACGAAATGTCAAAATAGGATAAAAAGATTGATTAGTGCATGATTGATTATCATTTCTTTTCATCTATGCTTGTCAATCTTTTCATCAATATATTGTCAATATATGGATAAGAAGATTGATGTAAAGAATGATGTGTAATTGGCACTCATATAGATACAATAAATAAAGGAAAAACTAGCTAGTTCGATTAATAATTAAATTTAACATAATAGAAAGCTATGCAAAATTCATAATAATTACATCTCTACCCATAGATGGTCCATTCTTTCACTGCAAACTCTCATGTGTATCAATTATATTTCAAAGGTTAGCATACTAAAAAAAAATATTTTAAATCAAAGTATAGCTACTCTGGGTCTAGTATGTAATATGACTAAAAACTAAATATATTCAAATACATATACATTCATATATTTGACGTTATTCCAGAGAAGATTCGAAAATCAGTCCTAAATTTTTAAAAAAGATGATTATTATCAAGCTTCAGAGAAAACTTTCAATAGCCAAAGTCTTTATAATTTTTGACCCTAATTAATTACAAGTTTCATTAAAAAACACTAATTATTTTCTTCGAATTTTTGTATATTAAATTTTTATATCCTGCAATAACATTACTGCATTGTAGCTATATTGATATTGCATTAAAAAAGGATTTTAACATTAATGGATTTTCTTTATTTACGGAAAGAAATTTACAAAAGGTCAGTTTTATATTCATTCTTAGTGGATCAAAACAGAACAGAAAATCTGCAGAAAATATATTTTTCCATATATTTTATTTTTTGTTTTTGTTTAAATTGGATTAAATATCAGAAAATTTAATTAAAATACATTTTTAAGTGCACTGCAGGTAACTAACTAACTAACAAAATAATTTTTGGTTTTTTTTCTTTATTGTTCTAAATAGAAACATAAAATAATAATAAAAAAAAAAAAAACAAAAACATTGGAAAATTCAAAATAAACATTTAAAAACATTTTATTTTCTTTATTAAGTTCAGTTACTTTGAATTTTCTTATATTATTATATTTCCGTTTTATTTAGCAAATAATTTAATTAAAATTATTTTAAATTTACTGTATTTTACTTTTAAAACAACTACCGAAATTCAATTAAAAGAAATTGAGCCCATCAAGGAAAAATATAAAAGTAGAATAATTTGATGGAAATTAATGAAATTAAAGGGTTACAGGTTATTATTTATTTTTTAAGTTATTTTGTTAGGTAATTAAAATTAAAATTGATTTATACAAAATTATTCGGCCATAGATTTCCATAGATAAGGATATTAACACTTAAAAAATTAATATTAACACTTAAAACTAATGTGAGAGAGAACCATTTCGTCACCTATGTTCATTACCCATTATTCCACTTTCTAACAGAATTTTTAGTAGTATGTTTCTGTCCACCGAATCGAAAACTTTAGCTAGATCAAAGAAAATTACTGCACTTACTCGCTTTCCTTTGCTGATATTTTTTTGTATATCCATAACTATACATCAAACAGCGCTGCGGTCGTACTTGAGTTTCATATAAATCCATATTGTCTTTCGCATAATAATTTATTTTGTTTTAAATGCTCAGTAAGTTGTTCGTATGCTTCTAGAATTTTACTAAACTGGACTGATATTGGGCGGAAATTATTTATATCATTTTTACTTCTAACTTTTTTATAGATTGGTTAACTCTGTTAATCTTAAGTTGATTTGGAACTTTACTTTCATACATAGTTATACAAAATGCGTTTCAAAAATGTCTTAACATAGACTTAATCGAATTTGTAATTTCTAATATTATTTCGAAAAGAAAATGTTAAATTATAATTTTTTTCTACTACTTCATCACTTCTAGATCATAATAACGATCAAATCGTTATTATTGGAAATTTTCAATGCTAATGGTAAATCACAATCATATACGATTGCACGAACATGACTTTTAATAACTATAATGTAAAGTAATGCTCAAGGAACTAGAAATTTACGTGGATTTCTTCTGATTAGTCAATGCGCAGATAGTTGCAATGCGAAGATAGTTGCAATCGACATCTAATAACGTCATAAATACCCTATTGGAAGTTTATGAATTAGACCTGCAAATTAACCCGAATTGGTACAGATTGTTGGTTTTTTTAATTATGAGGTTATATTTAGTAAAGACTGTTAGCCCTGAGTAAAAGAATATATTTTTGTGTTTCTTTTGGTTTATGGCATCACCCTGCTGTTCAGGAGGCATGCTGCCAAATGGCAACGCTAGACTATGTATAGGAGACACAAATTATATGAAATACATATTTTAGATTTTGGAATAAAATATGTTAGTAAAATATTATAAATAAGCAATAGCTGAAAAATTGATAAAAAACGTTTCACTTACAACTAAATGGCAATTCCGTCGACTGGAGCACTACTGTCAAATACCTAGGAATCATCCTGGATCCCAAATTAACTTTTAAACCCCTTTGCTTTAATCATTTCTTTTTTATCTATTTTTGTCAGTTTTTTTGTTTTTCGATGTCTTTGTTTAGTTATAAATTAGTTTAAGTCTAGTCATAAGTTTTTAAGTAAAATTTTTAAAAATACAAGTAGTCACAAGGTTTTTGTAATTTTCCATAATTTTTCCTTGTATCAATTAAAATAAATTGTAAATCAAACAACAAATGTAATGCTAAATAAAAATTAGAATAAAATAAAACTTGCAGCTGTTAAGATACTAATAATCTAAACTCTAACTTAAGTATAAGAAGACTCTGTCATTATAAATTATGTATTAACAAATTTTGGAAATAAACGAACTAAATAAAAAACCTTTCAATAATGGAACACTATATTAATGGTTGTGATAAGATTAGACATAGTGCCTGCACAGTCATTTATCACATTTGATATAAATACTTCTGCCAACTGTTTTACAATAATCGACAGCACATCTTCGTTTTTTCCACACAGAATTTACAAAATGTCCCGTATTATATAGCATAAAGCTTTTGAGAGGGATCTTTTACGTTTTATATTTCCACCAGATAGTGGTTGGGTGCCATAATGACCACAATAATATTATATAGCAATTTGACAACGAAATTGCAATTGACGCATTTTGGGGTTGTGAACACTATTAATTTGTCAAGGATTGTATATTGACGCATCAAGAGGTCATGTAAATATGCTGTTCAATCATTTCTTTCCTTGAATCCCAACCTGATATAAACTGATGTTCTTATCCATTCTATCGACGCCACTTATGTACTTATTATTCGTCAATAGCATATGCGCGTGGATTTTTTTTTTGAAACGGTGGAAGAACCACTTAAGTCTCTAATTTCATTTGGTGGTTCAATAAATATAGAATTAGGTACGTCCAAGAAAATCTCTTCTATATAATCTAAATAATCTAATGCTTTTTTACTGTGAATTTTCTATAAAATCACAAAAATAAATCACATACAATAATATACTCTGAATAATTTTTTTTCTATAATAGATCAGACAGACAAATTCTAATGAAAATATTTGTATAAGATACTTTTTGAACTGAAATGTTTCCACTTAACAAATAACTACATTTAGTTAAAATAATTATCCAAAAGTAAAATTTAATAATTACGGTTTAATATTTAACTTATTGTTTTCTGTCATCCATTTTTCTCAATTTTTTTTTCACTAAACTAAAACTAGCACTGCTCTATTTCTATTTAAGTCATTTTAATTTCAAAGCCTAATTTGAGTAAGTACATATAAATAGGTAAATAAAAGTGCAATACTACTTTTATAAAAATAACGGTTTTTATTTCAATAAAGCAAAAATACCTATATGTTAGCTGTTGCCATATGGCAACACAGGAATAATTCGGGTTTTAAATTTTTGAACTATTATTTAATTATTAAATTATTTAAAAATTCTGTACACAATTCATATTCAATTTCTAGAAACTTAAATCTGAATTTTTAAATTGTTTAAATTGATCGCCTTGTTTTACTTGATTTTAATTTTAATTTATTTTTTAATTTTAATTTTCTGCATTCTCTGAGTAACCAAATTATGCAGAAACACAATCTACATTTACAATAATATTTCTCAGCAATTTTTTATTAGTATATATATTTTAACTTAGCTTATGAAATTTATCAACTAGTATATCTTCACTTAATCATGGAGGAACGCTTTATATTTACCTCTCGTGAAACTTGAAACCGAGCTTATTATATCGGTAGATTGTATTTTTTTACAGTTAGCATTTTTTACATATAATAATTTCAAGCCTTATACACCACTCGATTGACATAAAAATTCTACAAAATACGTGGTCTGAATATATCATGGAGATTGTAGCTTCCAACTCACTCTGTTTTAAAAAATCATTCTCATTAATTGAACATAGGTCTATAAATCTTATGATATAGATAAGATAATAATTAAAAAATTCTAACAAAAATTAACTAAAAACAAGGTAAAATAAAATTTTCTAATGTTTCTACCATCATGACAAATGTAAAAAAAAAAATCCATTCAATTTCCTATAAAAACAATAATAAAAAAAAAAAGTTCACATTCACAGTTTATGGCATAGGATATTTGCCCTAGTAAAGAAACGACAATATTTTAATAGCAATTTTCGTATCCTGCTAAATTAAAATGAAAATAAAATTTTCAAACCGATTATTTTGTTTTTCTTTGTTCTTTTTTTATTTTTACAACTACACGCTTACATCATTTCCTGAAATAAAATTCAAAAAATAAAATAAAATTTGTATAAGGCAGTTAAGAATTTATTCGTACATAACGATTATTTAGACAAAAATAATACTAAAAGCAAATCATCCAACCACAAGAAGAACACTGTTAAATTTACTATTATAGTGTAGTAGATGTTCAGTAGTCTGCGTATATATATATTTATGAATTCGTATGTTTATGTATGCTTTTAGGTAATTAAAAGCGTTAAAAAGGAATTTTTAAATAACTTGAACAAAATAAATTCATTCTACTTGAAAGTTAATTCAAGGACCTTCTAATTGTTTTAGTAGGTATTTTTTAAAAGATCATAACTAATTTTTGTTTTTTAAATACAATTTCGAATATATTATAGGTGTACATATTTAGAAGTATTATTTAAGAAGGCCGATTCATTAAATAATAAAAAAAAAATGAATTTGAGTTAAATAATGCGTCACAGTCTCGAGAGTACCATGAGTATTAAAAATCTACTTGTTTTTTGTTTATAAAAAAATAGTATAGCTTTTGTTATAGCTTATTTTCAAACCGAAAAAGGCTGACGTAATTGATATAAGTAATATAAGTACAATTCCTTGACCGAAATAACCTTTAATATTATTGTCTAAATATTGGTTATAAGTTAGAATTACCACTCAAGATTAAAATGTTTCAAAACACTCAACATTAATATATTTTTTGTCTCCTGTAAGTTAAACTCTTCTTCTCCTTATGATATTAATCCACTACTGGATGTTAAGTGATCACTCAACTCTTCACTGTAAGCTTGCTATAATGTTGGCATACTCTTATCTACATATCTTGCGCTACTTTGAACCAGATATAACATTTTGAGTACCGTAATCTAAGTATGATATTTAAGACTAGAAACGCGTTTGATTGGTTCATTGTTGATTGTGATGATACCATTATTGTTCGCGTTGTTTCGTTGGCTGGTTATCATACGCTTTGTTTTTGGACGTTCATGTAAAGGCCGGAATAATTGTTGTATTTATTGACTTTGTCAACTAAATATTGAAAATCATCCAAGTTATCAGCTTATATGGTTGTGTCATCCACATATCAGATATTTTTAATGTAGATTCCATTTACTTTGATTTTTTGTCTATTAAATGAATTGCGTCTAGCATAATATGTTCAGAGTACAGGTTGAACAGTAGTTGTGTCAAAATACATCTTTTTCGGACTCCTCTATTGATTTGCAAGTTAGATGTTACTAGGTTGTTGAATTTAATCTGAACAATTTGATTCCAATAGAGGTTCCTAACACATTGTACATCCTTACTATCTAGTTACATATTTCTGAGAATGCTTATAATTTTTTTGTGCTGAACTCGATCAAACGCTTTTTCGTTATTTATAAAGCTCTTTATATGCATCTTTGCACTAGAGTTTGTATGCGCAAAAGAGCTTCTCGTGCTCCCATTCTTTCTTTGAAACCGAATTGGGTGCTTGGCATTGCTGATTTACATTTTTTCTGTAATCGACTATATATATGATTTTGAAAAATATCCTTAAAGCTTGACTCATAAGGCTTATTTATCTGTACTCGTTACATCTTTTGGCGTTCTTGGAAAGAGCAATAAAAGTTGTCTTGAACCAGTCTTGAGGAAAAACTACCCCATTATAACTCATTTAATAAAAATTATAACATTTAGCGCAGACGAATTTAATTTCGGCAGTCACATTCGATTAACTTAGTTGAATTAGTTCAATAGCAATTTCGCTGATTAGCTAGAATTACTCAGTTAAACTACCAGTAATACTATAATATGTAACCAAGTATTGACCCATCTGCATATTATTAAATATGAGTAATAATAATAGATTCGTTCCATTAAGTCAATTAATGGATAACGAAGCTACAAGCAATGAAAAGATTACATTTAAAGATTACAAACAAAAATTTGAACAAAAATTTTGATGATATGAAGGGCCACTGGAAGCTCTTTAGCCATGAGATTGGAGTGCAAATTCTCCACAAGTTTGTTCTTCATGGTTTGGACAATTGCACCAATCCTGATTTCATTAAAGATGAGTTGATTCAACATGAGATTGACTGTTTGGAGGTTAAAGAATTGAATGTGTCTATTCGGAAATACCACAACCAGAAAGCTTTTATTGTATCGGTAGGAAAGAGTAGCATTAAAATTGCAGATCTGAGATCCAAAGTAAAAGCAATAAATCACACAATAGTCAGATGGTCTTTCTTTAAAAAATTATGTCTATATAGTCGTCAACCAATAAGGATAAGTTTTACCAAATGACCAAGACAAAGAAAACTATAACATACGAACCAACATGTGAATATCTTTTGTCTCACTTATTTTCATGATTTCTATCAGTAAATAGATTTTTATTCAGGATCTTGCATCTTAAAGAGTTAAAAGTACGTTATAAATTATCGACATCACTTAACACTAAAAAACTCCAACTCTTTACAACAATTATTTCTATACAAAATCTTATTATTTGACTTCTATACAATTTCTAATCATATTAAATGTACATAATAAAAATCAGTTGATTACGGTTTGCGGTACCAGATCGTACTAAAGTGCTAAAGTGCTATAAGTACTAAAAAGTTTTCAACCTAACTGTTATTGACACTAACAGCGTAACAAAAATTAATAATCAATAGTGTATTCCAAATTAATTCTAAAGAACAATTTGATAAAAATTTTTAAAACATCCATGTTCTGTTTATAGGACAGTTTAGAAACAGTTTTATGACAAGTTCACATCACATCACAGACAACATCCATGTTCTGTTTATAGGAAGTTCTCTTTTATATTATGTCATATAGCTTGGTTCAAGCTAAATGACAAAATCACTACATAGTGTCGGCCATATGCAAAAGAACAGTTGTGTACAAATATATTGGATAAGTTTCGTGGTACTCAATCCGACGTAGCCATAAAAATCATCTATATAGAATAATTTTCAAAACGTAATACAAATTTTCAAAGCATATCCGAACAAAAAATGTAAACTTGACATCAAATAACGATTATCACTTTGCATCACATTTTATTTTATTTATTCTTAAATCATGTTGTTTTTAATTTAAAAATCTTTATATTCTCTTCTTACTTATTTCAAAATCTTAAATAAATTTACTCAAACAAGATTTCTTTAATTCAATAAATACACAACACATTTTAAGAACATCTGATTTATTTCATTTGAATAAAAATGGCAATAGAATTATTACACTAACAAAATGTGGCGACCTACGTAAAGAGCAAAAACGCAAAAATTTTTCTCCCAGTAAATTTCATTTTAATGATTTTTATAATTAAATTTTCCTTCACTTAAATTAAGAAATTCATTTAATTATCCATTCTCTTCACCAAACCGTAGTATGTACAAATACATGCTCATACATTGTTTTTGTTTTTTATAAATAAGCATATACCGAATGTGTAGTAGTGGTAGTGTTGTATCATATATGTATTTTAATTTGTAATAAAAATGTTTTGACTTTGATATTATAAGAAATAAAAATAAGTTATAAAATGCAAAAGATGTTTTCGTAATAAAGAAAAGAAGAAGAAAAAAAAACAACACCTAACAAAAAAAAATTAATAAAGTCAATTTGGCAGCATTCATTCAGCCTTTTCTTTGCTCTAAGAAAGATTTTCATACCAAAAAACCGAAAAACAAAATAAAAAATTTAATTTCACCATAGTCAAAAAGAAAAAAAAATAATACAAAATGGCGTATGCAAATAATGTATTTTTTTAATTTTTTTATTTTTATTATTGTCTTATTATTCTGACGAAAACTTTTGACATTATTCATTCATTCTGTTTTTTCGCGAAAATTTTTTTAGGTAAAAAAACTGATGTATGCTGACACGTCACTTGATTATAATCTTTACGAAAATTAGTGTAGAATACAGAGTAAAAGAAAAATAAAGTTAAATTAAAAATTAGTGTTGCCGTTTAGTGTGTATGATTTATATTTGCTGATGTTAATTCATTTCAGGGTTATCAGAAATTTAGATATGAACGTATTATAAGGTGAGACAGTTAAAATGAATAATGTCATCAATTTAAAGCTCTGACCAAGTATAACACTGGCAAACAGCTTTGAATAAATACAGCATAAAACAAGATACATATTTTTCTAGAAGAAGTCAATGGACATAATTAAATATAAAATAATGTAGACCGCATAGTTTTGGAAGTGGTGGAAAATTTAAAATATTTAGAAGTTATAACAGACAGCATTCTAAATTGGCGAAATCATATATAAAGAATACTTTATAATCGAAATCATATATAAAGATTACTGAACCAACCAAAAAAATGCATTGAAAACATCGAGTCTTTTCTATAATTAGTAACATAAAAAGTTTTTGTATTTTAAGATAATTTTCGTAGGCTATAATCAAGTCACGTGTTAGTGTACATCAGCTTTTACATAATATCGTCGCTTAACAAGTAGAGAGCACTAAGTACATTTTTTGCCAATTTGAGTTTTATATGTAAAGTAACTTAGAAATGTAAAATTTTCTTCTACGAAAACATTGTAAGTCTCAAGTAAATATTTTAGATCTTAATAAAGTAACTTTCATTGCACTAATTAATTCAAATTTTATTGTTAAAGAGCATTAATTCGACTTAGTGTGTTTTAGCTGTTTGAAATATTTTATTCGATAAAATTTCAATTGACTTATACCACAAACTTGTTCAATCGTCTTCGGATAAATAATACAAAAATCCTTTTATAAGAAGTGTAATTTTTGTATTTTCAAATTAGTTTGTTATACGTGGTGGAAAAATAAAGTTATAATAATAACGCAAAATACTGTAACGCTATGGAAAATTAAACTCAGGCACGGAAAATTGTTCAAATGACTAATGAAGTAAAAAGAAAAGGTAGAATACAAATACACATACACATTTCTTACATAGTTTTCGAATATATTGAAAACCAATGCGAAATTTTGTATGATTCTGGTGAAGGTACGTTGAAAAGGTTTGAGATATTCGAACGATGGTATTATTCCAAACATTAAAATATGTTTAATATTACTTATTTCAAGTTTATGTATAAAAAACAGAAAATAGTAGCGACTTTTCGAATGATGATGTTTTAAAAGATTAAAATTGTGAGAAAGCGAGAAAGAAAATTTTCTTTCAACTCCAAAGCTCAAATCAATTAGTTAGTTAAAAAGCGCTCGAGAAAATGAATGGAAAAGACAAAACAAATCTAGCGTTAAAGTTCCAAATGCCTTTCTTATTATGACTATAAAGGGAATTTAAAAGCTACGAAACAACTAAAAAAACTTGAAAATTATAAATGTAAGGTTTATTTGGGTGATTTTGATAAAGATAATCGAATGAAATTATGTAAAGAATTTAATCTTCTGTCATATACAGAAAAAAAGAATTCGACGTTCAAAGTCGACGACCCAGAAATGAATCAAGATAACCTCGAAAAATTGCCTCAAAATATTTTTAAAAGTAGTCATTTTAAAAAAAATTAGAGTTTGTGAAAAAATTTGTTTGGGAACTCTAAATATTTCAAACCGATCCGTTAGACCTTAGACCCTTTATACAAGCACTTATTGGAAAATCTTAATTCGGAGCACATTTTCTATGGAGGATAAAAGATGTAAACACATACTAAAAAATAAAACATCTACGCAGTCTCTAGGCAACACATAGAAAGCTTCCCTGCCGTATATATTTATATACTGTTATATACAGTTATATCCCTGCCGTATACAGTTATTATCGTCGTTACTGTCGCCAAAATAGCAATAGGAAATATTTAGATAGCACACTGTCTATTAAAAATGTTCACAATTTATATAAAACTAACTGCAGCTTAACGAACATTTTGTGAGCAAATTAGTTATAAAAGATTTTTTATAAAGATACCAAAAAAAGACCAGTTATTATTATTATTATCATTATTATTATTAATTGAATTAAGTTTGGTTTTCATTTTATCTTTTTTTTTTGTTAACTAAGTTTTCATTAAGAAATCAAATTAAGTTTTTCTATTATTTTTCTACTATTTTTATTTCGTTTATTTTTTTAATACCTAATAATGCAGCTTTAATAAGTACTTATCAATAAAAATTGGTGAAATAAAACAGCCAAAGTGCACTAAGTCAACGGATTTTCTCTAACTCATTTATCATCATCTGTTCGTTCTACTGCTCGGGGTGAGCATTAACCTCGTCCACAACTTTCCTCCATTCTACTCTATCTTGTGCAACTGTCCTCCATCCGTTAACTCCAATCTCTCGACAGTTGCCTTCGACTTCGTCCAGCCATCGTGATCTTGGTTTACCTCGTGGTCTTGTATTGTACGATACTGCGTCTAATATTCTTTTTGGCATCCTTTGATCATTCATTCTCACCACATGACTGCCCATCCTAGTCTTTGTGCCTTAATAAATTTAACAATATTGTGTCCTTCAATTAGTGCTTCTAGCTCCTCGTTTGATCTGATTTGGTATTCACCATTGTCATTTATTTTGGGGCCAAATATTTTTCTCAGTATTCTTCTTTCGAATACTTTCAATTTATTTTCGTCACTAATTGTCATGGTCCATGCTTCGCATCCGTACGTTACGATCGGTTGTATTATGGTCTTGTACATTCTTAATTTAATTGTCCTGGTTAAAATTTTTGACCTGAAAAGGCTTTTGTGTGCGTAGAAACATTTTTGTGCTGTTTGAATTCTATAACTAATTTTCAAATGCATGTAATTTTTATTATTTATTAAGGCACCTAGATATATAAAACTATTTACTCCTTCAAAGCTATAATCATTTATTGTTATATTTTGGGCGGGATCGTCTTGTTTCCGTCCGCGCCATCTTCATATATTTGGTCTTAGCCTCGTTAATTTTTAATCCTACAGTAGCAGCTTCTTTTTCTAGAGTCAGAAATATTTCTTTTAATTTGTCGAAGGATGTTGCCACAATAGCAATATCGTCAGCATACGCACTTATTACAGATGATTTTATGAATATGTGTCCGCCTCTGTCTAAATCTTTTATCGCCTGGTGAAGCATTATCTGACTCCTGTTTTTATTTCAAATTCGTCCGTTATTTTATTTTACATTGCTACCTTGCATTTGGCATACTTAAATTTGTCAATTTTCTTGGGATTCCCATGTTATTAAATACAGCTTCTACCATATCCATTTTTATTGAGTTAAAAGCCTGGCGGAAGTCAATCATTAATAGGTGGAGATTTTTGTTGTACTCATAGCATTTTTCCATGCTATGCCTCAGTAGAAACATTTTATCGGTAGTAGATCTATTTGGTCTAAATCCACTTTGATAATCTTCTAGAATATTTTCGGCTATACGTCTTAATCTGTTATTAATAATGTGATACCTCTATAGTTGGCGCAATCAAGTTTATTTCCCTTTTTGTGGATGGGGACAATAATGCCTTTTTCCCATTTGCTTGGCAGAGTTTCTGTATCCCATATTGTACATATTAAACTATGTAGCTTTTGGGACATTTCACCTGCATTCTTAAACATTTCTGCTACAATGCCATCTTCTCCTGGGGCTTTGTTATTTTTCATTTGTAGAATTGCATCTTCTACTTTATGTATGGTTGGTATTCCATCGTCTGTATATTCTGAAATCGTATTAATGTTGCTATTCATAGGTAGCACAGTTTCCAATTCCACTGATTGCTCAATATTTAATAATTCGTTTAACTCATTTATAAACTATCAAAATAGATATGAAAATAATTTTCAACTCTTTTTAGCAGATACAATATTAAAATTTATGTTTTCAGTTCGAAATGACGAAATACATTCAGCGGCGCGAATAACATACAAATTATGTCATAAAAAACAGAGTAAATGGTAAACTCTGCAGCAAGGTCGTCCAAACGGTTGATCTTTCAATTTTTTTAGTTGATCGGCGTAGCAAAAATTAAAAAAAAAAATGTTATTTTTTTGACTTTTACCGCCAGTTTACAACTAAATTTATAAAAATTTTAAATCATCAGAGGAAATTCAAGATGTGGGTATTTTTGGACTAACTGCAGATCTACGTGATCGGCTGGAAATCCTATAATGCATTTTATATGAATTTTTGCATTAAAATAAGAAAATATTATTTTTTATATCCTAGAAATAATTTATTATAACAAATTTTTTTTTATATATACATTATTGTACATTTTTCATTTATATAAAGTTTATATTATAAATAACGGTACTTAGAAACCCAAAGAACAGTTCATCATCAAAACATGAAATAAGAATAGTTCGATTCCTAATGATAATTTTATTACTGAAATGAAACAAAATTTTTGTAGACCTGAAACGTACATCATTTTCAGCAGGTACATGAAAAAAATAAAAATTCTAACGGTACTTGGGTACCCAGAAGATGTTTTATAATCAAAATATAAAATATGAATACCGTTTTTAACTGGTGTTACATATACCACCTGAATAAACTTAATCTGGAACTTCAAGGAAAAAACAGAGCTATTACTGAATTATTAAGCTCCATAAATGGTATGAAATTAAAGTTATTACTCTTGAAATCGCAGTTGTCCGCAAAATATTTAAAAATTTTTACAAGTTTAAAAGTGATATCAGAAAAACTCAACGTTAATACAACATTTGATGACTATATTGCAGAGATTGAAAAAATTATCAATGAGTTTGAACATCGTTTTCAAGGTATTGAATAAGTAGAGCCAATTCTGATGATTTATGTCATTCCCTTTCGAAAAACAGAATTTTGAAGAAATATCTTCAAAAATAGCTAGTATTTTTTATATTGATTCTTCAAAAATAGAAAATGAAATCCTTGAATTCTGATGTTTTTATAAATATCAATGTTTAAGAGGCATTGCTTTGGAATTGACTGCGTACTTTGGTTCCACCTATCTTACAGATGAACATTTAAAAAAAATATTTGCTGACAACATGCAATATCATGCGTCAATATCTAAGGACAAATATTAAATTCATATTAAAAATTATTATTTAATATTTATGACTATTAACTGAATAAATTATAAATGTTTTTATAAAATATTCTAGTCGATCTTGCATTCTAATTATCAGATTGGGTCGATCTTCATCAAGAAAAGTTTGGCCACACCTGCCGTACAATGTAGGATATAAAATGTGTAATGAAATTACTGAAGGGCTAAAAAAAAAAAGATATCGGAAAGTTCAAAATATGATCAAAAAAGTATGTAATGAACGAACTTTAAACTAGATGATTGTAACAAATATAACTGGAAGTAAAATAACTGGTTTGCGTAGATATAGGCAGATTTCTTTTCATTTTATGTTAAGTTATCTTTAGTATAGAGGGTTTTGTTAGTGCACAACACAACAACGAGTTGCGCAGTTCGTTGACATTCATCTTTTGTTACCGTTCAGTAAATAAATAAGTTAGCAATACTCGAGAACAGTTCAGTTGAAAGGATTGTAGAAAATTTTGAGTATTTATTGGAAACAATAAGATATTCGAAAGCACTGTAAAAAATGTGAAATAAAATTAACTCAAGCATTTTGGATGTGATTTTGCATTATTATAAAAACATTTTTTTTTGTTGTTTTTTTCTTTTTGTTAAATTCTAGAATTAAATTCAATTAACGTGAAAAGAAATATTTCTTCTCTTTTTAGGTTTTTTAGTTATTCGTTTTTGTTTTTTTTTTTTCAACTTATATGTACATAAACCCATCATCCTTATAGAGTACATAACCTAATTTTTTCGTTTTTATTTTGTTTTTCTTTTTTAAATGAGTGACATGTTGACATATCACTAAAATATTTATAAATATTTTGTTTTTAATGTATATAAAGTTTTTATGTGTGTAGCTGGTTTTTTGTTTTATGTAAATGTAATAAGTAGAGGAAGTCATTATGAGTAATTTTTAATGTCATTCTCTTTTGATATGAGTTTTTTTGTTTTATTATTATTTTCTTTTTTTTTTTTTCAATTTCATTAATTTAAAAATTAAAAAGCATTTCTGAAAATTTTTTGGTAAAATCTTTTGTTTTTTTTTTTTATTAAATTTTGATTACATTTCAAAAACAAAATTTTCCAACAATTAAGATGTGTATAAAAAAATTAAATGAAAATTGAAATAACCCTGTCACGTGGTCATTAGAATATTGTTTTTATGAAATTTAGATTTTAAGTAAAAATATTTTATACATTTTATTATGATAATGACCCGTATTAAATTTATTGTTATTTTTATTTTATTTATTTTGATTTATATTAACATCTATTACGATTAAAATTCCAATAAATTACTTTTTTATTAAGGTCTAGATGTTTGGGCCATCGGCTTGTATTGTTACTTTTATTATCATTTTGTTATTTAATAATTAATATGTTATATTTAATAAAATGCTAATCAGATATATTCTATATAGAAGCAGTTCCTTCAGGCACGATTTTATATAAAAAGAAATATTTGTTTTGGTGTAATTGTAGTTCGCTTGATTCTTGGATATATACACTTTATAATGAATTCAAAGTATAATACATATTCTTTGTGACGAAATGAATACTAATTTCAATATAACTTGACACAATAAAACCCCATTGCTCTCAACGTAGTAGCGTATTTAAACGATTAATTCATTAGATTTGGTTCTTACATAATCAAAAAAAAATTTTCGTCATTAATGATAGCCATTAATTTAGACGGACTCAGATAGTGGTAGTGGTTATGTCATCCGCTATGTTATGTAATAGCAAAAGGATAATTTGGAGTTCGAATCCCGCTTATGTCATGAATGTATGTACATACAAAGTTTTTCAATTATTCTTTGAAATTAATTTGGAATACATGTTCGTTGACATTTAAAATAAAATGGAACTTTAATATTATGAAGGCAAAGTTTTACTTTACAATAGAATGATGTAGTTTTCCAGATTTAAATTGGCTGCTATACCAAAAGCTAAAAAAAAAAAAAAATTGATAAGTAGACAGTGTTATTGTCTATGCTATGTCTTGTAGATATTATTGTTAATACCAAGCCGTTGAAGCAGTTAAAATGTTAAACGTTCAGCCTTGGAGTTATAAAAATAAACAATCTGATCATCTTAATGTGCTTGTATTTTATTTATCCCATATTTTTTTATTTCTTTTGTGAGCAAATTTTTTTATACTTTTGTATTACCTATGTAGCACAGATCGTTAACAATTCATTTTTAAATATTTGACAACCCTATGATTCAATACCGTAAAATATACAATTGTATTATTTTTTATTTTTAGCTAATTGATATTTAATTTTAAATGTTTCCATTTGGGGTGTAATGAAAATCATATCCATCCATGGAAATCATATTCTGGTAGAGCATAATTACTATACCAGAGTGATTGAGCTACCAATCGTATGGATTCGAATCCATGTTGTTGCGAGTACATGTTTTTTACTAAGTGTTATTTTATTATTGTGGATCGGATTAGCATACACTCTTAGACAACCTGCTTAAACTTTACTTAAAAACGGTTTGTTTGTTTGTTAGTCATAATTCATTCATTATAATATGCATGTCCACAACTTTAAAGGATAAGTTCCATAATTTTGAACAATCAAATAATTTTGTTTTTCTTATAAATTAATAATTTTATATTTTTAGTTTTTAAACTCTGTTTAATTTTACCTTGAATTTACCTTAAATTAATAAATTAGCTTAATTTATTTTCATTTTAAATTGCATAAAATAGTACTAAGACATGTTTGATATAATTATAATAAAAAACATGATCTCCTATAAGTTTTTACAGATAACCAAAAAAATAAATTAATTAAGGTAAACCTTTCTTTATTTTTTATTTTATTTATTTATTTCAAGCTTAAATGAAGCAATTACAAATAATATTTACTTAAATATACGTTTCAAATTTACAAGTGTACAAATTTAAAAAAGTTAAACAAATTTTATTTTCAAATTTTTAACATAAGTTCTTAATACTAAATGAAGGTTTAAGGAGTGAGAGTTGTATAGAGAGATTACGGAGTGTAAATCTGAAAAACTACTTTTTAATGATCTCCATTCTTCGTTTATGAACATCATAGAATGAAGACCATCTCGGCTAACATACTCCACGTTAGGTCGAATTAATGTTGTGTGCAGAGCTTTTAAAATATAGGGATCAGAAAATCCAACGCCTTATTAACCCTAGCAAGGAATTTGATTTATTTATAATGCAGTTGAAGTGTAATTTAAACGTTAACTTATCGTCGAAGTATACTCCTAAACTGTCAAAAGCTTTGCTAAAATTCGTGTAAATGACATCTGTTTGCAGGCCTTCCTCCATATTATGAATAAAGGTTGACGTTGCTTCTACAAGGTTAGTTAGCACGGATTACGGATTATGTATTAGGAAAAGAGCCAAGTGATAACAAACAGAGTCAAACACAATTAATTCAAACCCTTTAGGAATTGAGGATAATTTGACAATAGGATCTTTACCATCTTTTTTGTGGGTAGGTTTTATAAAAGACTTTTTCCAAATTAAATGAAAGATACCAGATTGAAAGGAAATATTGAATAAAATGTATAGTGGAGAAGCGAGTGAACTGGAATATTTTTTTCAACCCCATCCGGGCCTAGGCATGTACTATTATTAAGATTTGTTAAATATTTTTCTACAAGGCTTTCACTAATACGGCAATTTACGAAAGTTGTTTTTGGATAGTTATCCAGATGATCAAAGTGGCTGTCTTTAGGTGTAAAAACAGAAGTGGAATAGAAGGTTGAAAAGAAAACACGGAAAAATTAAGATACAGTTTTTGCATCACTACTAGATTTACCATTAAATTTCATATATGTAGTTTTAGTTTTGATTTAACATAGTTCCAAAACACTTTAGGGTTTGTGATGATATCGATATCAGATTATACTTTAGTAATATTGTTATTATACAGAGCTTCTGATGTTGCTTTAAACTCATCGTATAGATATTTAAAATTACCATGGTTTGCGTTACTGTTGAATTTTAAATATTTAGGCCATTCTTTGTTTTTCTTATTTCGAAGTTCTTTAAGATAACTGCATTTATAAACTAATAGTTCCGCTGTTTGTTTCATTTTGCCTGACCGTGTCAACAACTTGATTTTTTAAAGAGTTTAATTTTGTTGCTCTGAACATGCTGCATAAGACTAATTTTATCATTTTTTACAGAATCAACAACAGTAAAAGAAACTTGATCCACGTTTTTTAAATTTAGCGAAACGCCTTCAAAAGTGAACGAATCTCCAAAAATATCAAATACTATATTAATAGAAATATTTGTGTTAGGTATTCAAAATTTCAATTTGAATGCACAATTTAGGACATCCACGTTTTCTTATCGCAATTCAAAGATAAAAAAAAAATATTCAATATTAACAATCTTTTACGATTTCGTTCGTCATAAACGTAATAATTACGATACCAGACTGTTTACTGATTCAAGTACGGAAATGTCTCTAATGTATTTAGTTTATAAACATAATGCGACATCTGTTAAAATTTATTCAAAAATTATTATATTTTGTTATTTACACTTTAACTTTACTATATTCATATTTATTATTGTATGTATTTTCTTAATTCATTCTCTTACTCTCTACACTGCCTCTTTTGAATATTATAACATTTTTTTTTGTTGTTGTTGCATTTCATTTACATATCTCATATAAATTTAAATTTAAATAAACATAATTTTCTGTTCATTTATAAAAATATCCTTGAAATATAAACTGGGTATTTAAAAACAAAAAACACAAATAATGAAATAAAATAAAAAAAAAACAGTAATAATAATAAAGAGTAACAAAAATATCCTTGCTTTATATTACGGTACTACGGGTTTTAGATACTGCAAAAATAATAATTATTATTGGCTCAAAAACAAAATAGAACTCAAAGTTGTATTAACATCACCTCTAAGGTAAATAGTTTTATTTGTGTATCCATTATTCTAAAATAGAAAAAAAGAATAAGAAAAATAAGAGGTAAAAAAGGATATTCATTACCTTGCCAATAACGAAAAAAAAAGATTTTTTTTGTTTTTATTTTACTTTTTTCTTGTATTGAGTATCCGGATTCTTTTAAGTTTTTTTTTGTTTTTGTTTGTGTTCTTTTTGTGTTTCTTTTGGTTAGAAAATTTAGCGCTTGAAGCGGCGAAAAATGAACAAAAAAAAATTACTAGTTATACCAAGTACTTACAAAGAGATTTTAACATTGAAAGTTAAACCATAAAGTTGTACAGTTTTGGAATTTTTATTTGAAGACAAGAATTTTGGTTGTGAAAAAATTAACAAATTTTTAAGGGGAGCATCACATTGCCTGATCTTGCATCTCAAAATCTTACAACTATAAAGTCTTTATTTTGTTGAAAAATTTTGCAACATCATGACCGTCACACTCTCTACACCTACAGAATAAGAATTCTAAAATCATTTCGAGAGTTGGATTTTGTACAGTGCAGCTTATGCACTAATATTATTATTATTTATTATAGTTTATGCATACTTAAAACTGATATTATTTTGAAAATTTCTTTTTATTAATTTTAACAGAAGACATTTTTTAATAGAAGGTGGTTAGCTATGGTTTTCTAAATTTTTTATGAACAATATATTATCATCCAGTGGAGTAATTTTAATTTTAATTGATGTCTGCCTTCTTTTATTTTAATTCTATTTTGAATGTCCTTGAATCCATAAGCAACCTGCGTCACTCCAAACCGGCTGCTGATTTTTCTTTTTACAATATTTTGATATGTTTAAGACATATTTACAGTTAATTGGACTATATTAAGTTTTACATTACATTGAGTTATGTAATTTAGGGTAGCGGAAGATATTTAGAACCAAATTGGCTAAAGTTGAAATATGAGGATTATACAGGATTAAAATGACTATGCTGTGTTAAAAGTTATTGATTAGAAAGCATTTTCACCTAATTTATTCTTCGGGCTTAGACATTATTAAAAAACTTATTGTATTAACACGTTTTTATTGTGGGCCATACTCCTCTTATGATTGTTAAGGTTTAACAGAGTAGATGATTATTCTATTGTTTATCTTCCACTCAGTTTACAGTGTTGTCTCTGATACCTGTCTTCTACAATAGGGGGGAATTATTTATCTTCTACCGAATTTAAACTGTTGCTTTACATATCGTTATATTTGCAGAAACAGAAACAAGAATATTCATCAATGTGGGTAAACCTTACCAACAACAAATGAAACAACCACCGCCACTTTCGCTGATGATACGGCCATAATGGCCTCACATAGTAACCCAGTACATGCTTCAGAGATTCTGCAACACAGCATAAAATAAGTTCAACATTGCTAAAAAAGTGAAGAATCAGGGTGAATGAAGCAAAACCAACACATATCACATTAAGAGAAAAACTTGTCCGGTCTCGGTGGAAGTACAACCACGAAGTAGTACCTCAAAAAGAGGCTGTAAAGTATTAAAATCTATATGCATAACAAAATAAAGCTTGAAGCCAAGGAAACTGTACTGGATAATTGGCAGCAACTCTCCGTTGTCACTGGAAAACAAGCTGCTGATTTATAAAGCTGTCTTAAAACCGATATGAACCTAGGAAATTCAACTGTGGGGAGTAGCCAGCAAATCAAATATTGCAATATTACAGCGTTTCCAGTCAAAGCTATTAAGATTAATAGTTGGCGCGGCTTGGTTTGTCAATAATGATGTCATACATCGTGATTTGCAGGTGAGAACCATTATGAAGGAGATTAGAAGCTTAAGCGGAAAGCACCAGATAAAAACAGACTGGCAAGCAGCTTGTTGGCTGCAAGTGATGTAAGTTGTCTTAATCGTCCTAGCATCCTGCATCTACCCAATAGACAATAGGAACAATCAGTGGTCAATTATCCCAATAGGTGGGTCCAGAAATACAATGGAGTAAAATGTTGGCATCATGGAGAGTTAACCACTGGGTTATCTCACCACTCATTCGCCAGTCTGTGCAATTTACCTGCATAAAAATGTCATACAAACTACTGAATGTCTCCTTCAGAGACAAATTGTAATGTTTCACTAAAAAAAAAAAACTACACTTCCGTATCGATTAAATTATCGAGATATGCTCGATTAGGACTATTCTAGCGTTCGACTGTTTATAAGAAAAATATTGTCAGACATGCATCATTTATCTTTTTCCCCTCTGCATAATCTTTGTAGACTCAGAAAAGTTATTGAAAAATGTTTTTAACATTTTATAATGAAAGATTATGACCCTAACTAAATTCTTAAACTAAATAAAATATTTTTAGAATCATATGAGTGGAATCTTTTATTGTTTTTTAGACAAACTAAATTTTAAATTTTTTTATCAAAATTTTTAGCAATTTTTTATTGGGTAGTTTCTAAAAAATCAAATTCTTTGGCAAAAATTTTTGAGAAAAAGAAAAAAATTTAAATTTTTAAATAAAACTTTTTTAAAAATTTTCATAGAAAGTTGCGTTGTTTTTGTTTTGTGTGTATTTTTTTTTTAATTTTTATAATATAATAAGAAATAATTTAAGTAGGTTAGTTTATTGTGAAATATTTTTATTTTATTATCTATTGTCTTAACTTTCTTATAATTTTTCACGAATATTTATTTTATATTTTTTTTATAAAAAAAAATCTTCTAAGAACTTAATAACATTATCTGAAACTGTAATCTGCTGAAGTTTAACTTGAGGTAATAAATTGATTTGGAAATTGTGTGTGCGATAGTTTTGTAAGGTCTAACTTGGATGCTAATATTTATGTTCAATATAATGTACGAAATATATTTAATTTAGCGGGATTTCAAACCAGACATAGACATAGTTAAAAGACTTAGACTTATCAGTTAGAAGACAGTTAGAAGACTTCACTTTGGAATGTACAACTAAACCGCTTATTACAAAGTACTTTTAATAAAATTTCATTTAAATTCAATTTTGATTTTTGTAGCTAAATAAATTACTTTCAACCAATTGCTATATAAATTATTTTCAACCAATTGCAATTGCTGATATTTAATTTACCGTTCATTCGTACAGAGTTTATATGTAAATGTGTAAATTCAAAATTTTAAGCAAGTACAAAAGATTATATTTCAGTTTTCAGAGTTTAACATTATTAAAAATCTTATATATTTATTTATTTATTTTATTTTATTTATTTTTCTAAAAAAGAGCAGTATTTGCTCATGTAGAGTATATTTATGTATACATATTTACATTTTTGAAATATTATTAATTCAATTTAAAAAAAAGTATTTAAGAATGTAACCAATGGAAAAACAATGTTTATTAATATTTAAAATTAAAAGAAAGCTATTATACATAAGTAATTTTTTTTTTTTTATATATAGCGCAATGACGACAACATGAATGCTTGATATAATAATATAATAATAATTAATGTAAATTTTATAATAGGTTATTATAATAGTTATTTATACATATTTTAGAAGGTCTATTATCATTATGGTTTTTTATTTCATTTGGTAGCCTGTTGTAGACTTCACGATTTGTTGTAAACAGAGTCGTGTCTGAATCAGAGTCTGTTGGTACTCGGTTTGTATATTGGTCGGTATATTGGTGTATTTCGAAATTATACAGTATTTATATTGAATGACTGATTGAGTGTTTTATGGTTTTGTGTCGCTAGCATTTTACCTATGTAAAGGTTTAAAAGGAGAATTTTGTTATTTTTGCGAATATCATTCGTTGGTGCTCTAATATTTAACCCTTTCGATACGGATGCTACACATATGTACCACCAAAAGTTTAAACATTCCTAAAACTAAAAAATTGCATATAAATTGTTTTGAATCTATACCAAATATATGATGAATCTATACCATGTTCAATGTCGTGTATTTTTGTTGGCTTTTTACCGTTATTTTACGATGAATCAAAAAGTGGAGTGCTAAATAGTTTTTGTTTAGTTTGTGACTGATTCTCATTGAATAAGAGTAAATAAAGCAAATATTACTGTTATAATTACAGAAGGTAAGATTTTTTTTATAAATATTGTGTATTTTTATATATTTCTACAGATGGTACATATATGTACCAGCCGTCTAGATAAGTGGTACATATGTGTACCAACAGTATGTTGCACACTACATTATGTTTTGACCGTTTCTTTTCGTCCATAAATTTATTGAATACAATTTCATATCCAGCTCTTGGCACTATAATGAGTAACAGAAAAGGGATGCCTCACTTTGGTGGCAGAAAAATGCAAAGGGTTGAATGAGAGTTCAGGTGTACGGTAGCCGGGCTATTATGTGTAACATGGAAAGATACCAAAGAAGTATTAGTGATAAGTAATTGCCACGAGCCAAAGATTGCCACAGTTACAAAAACTCTGAAAATAGGTGAAAAAATTGAAGAGAACTGTCCAGAGCAAATAAAATTTTATCGCGAAATTATGGGAGGTGTTGATTTGGCAGACCAGATGAGTGGCCTTTATGAATATGATCGAAAACGAAATCGAGGAAGGTTCAAAATTTACAGCCTACAAAAAATCAGGAAAACCAGGTCCACAACCCGTACCACAAAACTTCAGAACACGGATCTACCATTTACCAATTGAAGGGAATACAAGACGCCGTTGCGTAAATTGTAGTAAACAAAAAAAACAGACACGCACAAAGATGATTTGCAGAGAATGTGTAATTCCATTATGCAAGACGTGCTTTGCACCATCCCATTCATAAATATAAAATGCATGTAATATATTTTTTTAGTTATTTAATTTTATTTTAGTTTTTTATTTATTTTTTGTATCTTATTTTATGTTAATAAAAATGAATTAATTAGTTTTTACTACATTATAAAAAAATTCAAATATTTTATTACATATGTTTTACAGGACTGTTGGTACATATTTGTACCACCTAACATTCCGGGTGGTACAATGTTGTACCAGCCCGCCCCTTTATCGACACATTTTGCACAAATAAATATATTTTAAAGTATGTACAAAAGATATTCTCCAAACAAACTTGATCCTAACTTTGCGATTCGAAATCCGGTTCGAAAGGGTTAAACCGAATAAAATTTTAATTGCTTTGTTTTGTACTGTTTGTATTGTTGTAAGATTTTACTTAGTAGTATTTCCCCAAATCGTAGTACAATACGTAAATATACTATGTAATAAACTACCTACATACCTACCAAAATTGTCCGTCAAAACCTAGAGTAATATGCAAGCTAACATTGGTCGCCATTTAATTGTAATCATATCGATGGACTTTAAGCAACTCAGAAAAAATTTCTTCGTTTTGAGCTCCGTAGTTTACTGTGGTCTGACCCTCTTATTCTCCCTCCTCATACAGAGCAGTTAAAACTTTTATAATTCAATACGTTGAAATCCCGAAGAACTATTTTTGATATTGTATTTTTAATGCAATTTCAGAATGGATAATTTGATTCACAGACTATTAAGCAATTGGTCGATACCTAATTAAATACAAGTACATACTCATTTCCGATCAGAAAATTTATTTAACTCAGTTTTCACCGAACTAACTATGGGAAATTAACTATGAACCAATTAATAGAATGTTTTGGTTGTTAATGAGTATAAAAATTTTATTGATTTTTCCTTAAATAAATTCAAATTAAAAAATAATAATAGATTAATAATAGACAAGCATTTAAGCGCAGTACCACCTTTTCATTTTATATCCCTTATCTTTAATGAACTCTTCATATAAAAATAAGTTGTATATAAAACAATAATGCGCATGCAGTTGAAATTTTTTTACTTATATTACTTAAAATAATATGTGAGGTAAGTTCTTATTAAAATAAAAAACAAAAACAAACATCAGTTATTATTATATTATTAATATTATTATTACTTGCAATGAACCTATGTACATATTATGTCAAATAAAAACAAACAAATTCATCAAATGTTGTAAAAATAACAAAAACAAAAAAAAATCAGTTGAATTTTTCATATGACCGGCAATTTCATCTTTATATAGTAGAGTTAGAGTATCTTATAGCAAAGCATTTAAGGACCTGCACATTCTCTTATTTTATTTGTTTTCTCGTTAATAAACTCTTAATATGTAAATAAGTTGTATATACAACAGAAATGTGCATACGGTTGAAATAATTTCTATTTTCCTTCATAATATTCAAACTTTTAAATAAAATATATCCATTTTGTGTCATTCAACTTTGTATTATTTTTATACGTAATTAAAGGAAATTTTTTTCTATTAACTTTTTTAAGTAACTGTTTCAAATTATTGTTTTCTATATTTTGTTATTCGTTGTAATCATATAACTTTGGTTAAAAATATGTAAATATATGTATACATTTCTTGAATTGCAAAAATATCTGATTTTTAGTAATTTTATCCATTGAATGCCACTGACTAAAGGGAATATATCGGAAACGAATCTGTATATGAGGGAGGTGTACTTATGGGTCAAAAATAAAACTTACTAACCTCAAAAAATTTTATTAAACAAGAGTGGTTTGTGCTTTATAGTGAGTATATTATTTATTGTTCTTTTGAAAGCTTTAAATTTGGTTTCAGCTTGAATTATAATTAATCAACAGGGGCCCCTAGTACTATTATAATGTAATATACTGAAACATAATAATGTAAATTTAATAATATAATCATTATTTTTTAAATTTGAATTTTTTTGTTTTTTCTTGAATTGTTTTAAATCATAAATAAAAAAATATATAAATATAAAAAAAAAATAATAATTCAACTCACTTGACATAGTAAATTTAATTTATGTCTTATGTTAACTAAAAATACCATAAAAGAAAAAGAAAGTGGTACGAAATAAAACTGTGGTAAAAATTACTAACTTAACTTAACTTAACTTAACACCTTAACTTTTAAATAATATGATTTAGAAATACTACTAAGCTTAGCTTTTCATTAAAAAGATTATTAAAAATTTTGTAATCGGGATTATAGAGTTTTAGAGTGTATCAAGATCATTCAACCTGATTTTTCATTAGATCACTCTTAGATTACTAACGAATTCTATATAATACATAGTCTGGGGTCTAATTAGATACCTATTTGAGTAAAATCATTTAAAAGCAAATCAATTTAGATTAACGAAAATAAAGCTTTACATTCTATTTGAGCATATGCAAATGACTTCTATAATAAATTAGACTGGTGTTTTACAGATATTTCACTGAACGAACTTTATGAAGATTGCAGAAAAAAAATTGGAGATTGCTAAAAAGAAATATTCATAACAGTACAGTCATATACTCCGCAAGTATTTATTTCTTCTATATCATCTATAACAGCATTTCTCAACCCATAAGTCGCGACCCACTTTTGGGTCGCAATAAAATTAAAATGGGTCGATTTTTTAAGCGTAAAAATAATACTTTGAAAAGGTTGGTTTTAACAAAATTATTAAAGCCACAAAAATATAGTGGGCAAAATTATTAACAGAACAAACTTAATTAAAAGAAATAAAATTCTATTTGGAGACTACTTTAAAACAAAATACATTTCTTCGAAAAAACCGTTTGTAAAAATTTCCACGAATTGAATAAATTTTCAAATTTTTCGTTCCTTAGTAGGCGGATAATAATATTCATGTTTAAAGAAATAATTTTATTTTATGTAGTGATTTTAGTGTAGTGTTAATTTTCTTTTAGAAACATTTTAAGTACTTCTTACTAAAACTTTTGTTATTTATTTATCATAACATAACATTAAAATATTTGTTCAACAATTGGTAAGTTTTGTGCGAGTTCAGATATTATTTTTATTTAAGTATCTGTTTTACAGTTTACCTCATATAATTTAAAAATGAATCAGAAACAAACACTACTTAACTACTTTAAAATTAAAGAAACTACACAAGATTCGATAAATGAAAATATTGATAGTACTAGTACTTCTACAAATATAAATTTAGAAATTCCTACTACTACGACTAGACAAACTTCAAAACGGCCAAAATTGGATAAAAGTAGTTTTTATAGGTATCAAGAAAAATTTTTGAATTACATTTTTACCTATATAAAAGAAAATGAAATTGATCTACCACAATGTGTTGTATGTGGAAATATATTGGCAAACGCATCTTTGAAAGACAATAAACTTTTGAGACATTTAGAAACAAGTCATAATAATTACAAAGACAAATCGTTAGATTTTTTCATCAGAGAGCGCAATGAATTAAAAACCGACAAATTAAGTTTGACAAACAGATGAAAAATCGTTTGTTGAAACAGATAAAAAATTGTTTGTTACAACAGATAAAAAATCCTTAAAATGTTCATTTTTGGCAGCTTTACATATTGCTAAATCAAAAAAAGCATATACCATCGGAGAAGTGTTGTTAAAACCATGCATGAAAGATATTTGTACTGAAATGTTTGGTGAAGAATATGCTGCAAAAATTAACAATATTCCTATGTCTAACGATACCGTAAGCCGACGAATACAAGCTATTTCTAAGGACATAGAATTGCAATTAATTGCAAAATTGATACAATCACCATATTATGCAATACAATTAGATGAATCAACGGATGTATCTAGTAATGCTATATTAATAGTTTATGTGAAGTATATTGATTTTGATTTGGAAAGTATTCAAGAAGAAGTTTTATGCTTTTTAAAATTATTAACTTTCACAACATCTGAACAAATTTTTTAAAGTATCAACACATATTTTGAAAAAAAAAATATTCTTTGGAATAAGTGCATAGGTGTTTGCACTGACGGTGCTGCAGCAATGGTTGGAACACACAAAGGCGTAGTTAGTCGAATACAGCAAGTTTCGCATAAAGATTAAATTAAAACTCATTGCGTTCTTCACCGAGGGCAATTGGCCGCCAAAAATATGAGTGAAGATTTACATACAGTTTTAAATGAATTTGTGAAAATAGTAAATCAAATACGTAATAGTGCCGTAAGGACCCGTATTTTTTCGCTCATGTGTGAAGAAATAGGTTCCGAACACAAAAATTTATTGCTATATTCGCACATACGATGGCTTTCGAGGGGTAAAGTGCTCAAAAGAGTTTTCGACCTGAGAGTAGAAATAGAAATTTTTTTAAACGACCAGAAATCATAACTAACAGAACATTTCAAAAGTAATACTTGGCTTGTTAAAATTGCTTACCTGTCTGATATATTCTCATTACTTAATAACTAAAAAAGCTAAATTTGATATGTTTGCATGTTATTATCAAATTATTGAAGAAAAATTTTTAAATCAGGTGGAAATTCAAAATACAAGTTGCATAATACAAGAGCATTTAGCAAAATTGAAAGAAAAATTTCTTATTTATTATCCTTCTTCTAATGAAATCCGTTTGGGTAATATGTGGATACAAAATCCGTTTTTAGAATTTGAAACCAATGTTTTATCTGCATCTGAGGAAGAAAAATTAATTGAACTATCTTGCGATAAAACACTATAACAGCAATTTTCTATGCAAAAGAATTTGCATAAATTTTGGATACAAATATGAAGAGAATACCCGATACTGAGCGACAAAGCGATAAAAAAGCTGCTGCCTTTCGCAACTACATATTTATCAGAAACTGGATTTTCGGCTTTAGTTGGTACCAAAAATAAATACAGATATAGACTTGATGATGTGGATACTACATAAAGAATAGCATTAAGTAAATCAATTGATGCAAGAATTAATAACCTGGTAAATTAATGTCAACAACAAGAAAGTCATTAATAACAAAATAAAATAACTTAAATCAATTTCTTTTACAAACGCTTCCTTTACATTTTTGTAAGAACCCTTGTTTATATATGCATATTTATTTAGAATGGGTCGAGTGATTGTTTTTTCATATTTTATGGGTCGCAGGGTAAAAAAGGTTGAGAAACGCTGATCTATAAGTATGTCCCTGTTCTTTGCATAAATAATTATAATAACAAGATTTTTAAACAAATACTAATATACAAAAACATGTTTACTCATTGCCCAATAGCGTGAAAGAATTCTGGTAGCGGAAGTTGGGAAGACCTTGTTTGGAAGTATAGCCAGCTGTTTAATGACGTTATATCGCTGCTGAAAACAAATTATTTTATTAAAACTGCCAAACAAAGGTAATTTGATGACACGCCTAATATTTTAATATATAAAATTATTCAGGATGTAAAAATTTTTAATTAGCATAGAAAAAACTTGTGCCTGACATTATTTCAGCATAGTTATAATAATAATAGTTCTGTGGAAAAAGTTATTTAAATTTGAACAGCAATCCAATACTTATCAAATGCTTCACTAATATCCAAAAAACACCGCTGAACAATATTTACTTTGCTCTAAGCTTAACTTGATTACATCTGCTATTCTGTATATTTGCTCAATTGTTGTATGTTCTATTCCAACAACGAATTATATACTCTGTAGCTATTTTGTTTTTTTTTTTCAAAAGCGGCTTTAGTTTTTGCGGAGAATAATCTTTCAAATAGTGTAGATAAGCACGATAGTAGGTGATTTTCCCTGTAGAATGTAACTTCATCACTCGGTTCGCCTGCTTTTTGTATATCAGGAATATTTCAGAACACCTATCTTATATATCTAGAACACCTATCAAATTAAACTTAATTTTTCTCTATGTGAGTGGGAAATTTTGAAATTTAAAAATATTGAAATGTAAATACTTTCTATCTCTCTCTCTCACAAAATATTTCTCATTTTTTTCTCTTTCCCTGAATATTGTAAAATTAAAATTTTATAATTAAAAATACTGAAATGTAAAATTTTCTCTTTCTCTTTCTCTCTACTTCACTACATATACCTAATTTTCATATATATTTTTCAGTCACTAAAAATTTCATAACTTTAATTTCATAATTAAAAATATTAAAAATATTGAAATGTAAAAGTTTTCAAAGTTCCCATAAAAGTCCAAAGAAAAAACAAATATAATTTTTTTTTTTTTTTTTCAAATATCAGTCAGTCTCCATCTGCGACATCTGTACAAAATTTTGTTGAAAGTATACAAAAAACAAATCAACAAAAACAATATTTTATTTTTAAAAATAAATATTTTTCTTTTAATTTAATTAAAATATTTTCATTAAAATAATTTGTTGTTGTTATAAAAAATGACATGACATTTTATGCATTTTGCATTGCATTAAAAATACAGTTTTTATGAATGTACTAATGTAGTACTTTTGCATCAAATTTTAAGGGTAACAAAATAATAATAAAAATAAAGAGCACAAGTATACATCTCCAAAGCTATAAGAACCCAACAAGACTCATAACCCATAATTGTATCATTTTTATATTTAAATGGGAAAGAAAAGTCTAACAATGTATTTTTTTCATTTTTTTTGTTGTTGTTTTTATTATTTTTACTTTTATGGTACATCATAAAAGTTACCCCGAAGTAATTCCATAGTACTAATGTTTTTAATTCTAATGTTCTTTTAAATGGGGTTAAAGAATCCTTAAACTTAAGTTTTACTATTTTTTATAAAAATGTGTATTTTTATAAAAAAAAAAAAATTTAAATTGAAGAAAATGCGAGTTACATGGAAATGATGAAAAATTTAAGACTGACTTTGCAGGAATTTTAAATTTGGAATTAAAATTTTAAATAAATTTAAATTTTTTCTTATTACTAGTAGTCTCATTGTTTTATGTTATTTATTGTCCATTATGACATTTCAGAATTACTTTATTGCAGCCTCATTGTCTTTAATATTTGGCCCTACTTTTAGTACACATATACTATTTTTTTGATTCCTTTGGCTTGTTAATTATTTGGGACATCAATTTTAATATATAAATGAAATAGAAGGTGAACAAAAAATAAAATTACGGTGATGAATCAAATCCTATTAGGACGTGACTGTTTAGACATGCTTTAAATAACATAATAAGTATAATAATTAGGAAAATTGAATGAAAAACGGATAGGTTGTCTAGTTATATGTTGTTTAGCCCTTGTGATAATAAAAACATTTTATTTAAAATTTATCTGTTAATAACACAAATTATCATGCATCACAATGGACCTTACCGGTATAAGTGTGTCGGCGTACTGTCGGCAGCCACTTCTACCAACACATATCCTCAACTCCTCAGATGAAAGAAGCAAAAAGTGACTATAGATGAATGTTTAACATATTTTTACATTAAATTTTCATGATATTTGTATTCTTCTCTTATTGTGTATATATCTATTCAGGGCGCAATGACAATAATTTTCTTTCCTTATAAAGTTGACCTATTTTGTGCCCATATGTGTTGTTTGATATATGTTTTGTGCCATACGTCTGTTCAACATGTTGCAAATCAGCCTCTTCTTTTATTGCTTCTAGCATCAACAATCAGTTTTTCCATTTTTCTTTACCGCAAGCTTCAATCAATTAAATATTATGCTGATTACAGCTCGGCCTATCGATCTACATCTATATCATACAATTTAAAATCTACATAATATTTTGAATCAACTTGAAATCAGTTATAAATAATATTCATGGATAATAGTGAAAATAGTCGAATATTTTCCTTTTAATTTTACTGATATATGATAAGCACAGATACGCGTATTTCGTCTACTACTTGCAGACTTCTTCAGTGTTTTGTATTCGACCGAGGAAAGAAATCTAAAATCGTCTTCTACCAGAATAATAGCCTCTTTGACTGGGATACTGGGAAAAAGGGATTCTACGTCAAAAGAGACCATAACCTCGTCTTTGTCAAGTCCTGTCATTGATTGTAATTTTTGAGCAAGTTCCTTAGAGTTTTTCACTGATTGGGTTTCGAACTGCTTATCCATATTACGAAACTCCTCCACAAACTATTTGGCTATTTTATATGTTGGAGACATATTTGCTGTCACAATTTCTCTCATCTTATTTCCTGGTTGTGAAGCAAGTCTTTTAATTCTAGGAAGTGCTGAATTGGTGACCTTATGTTTGTTGACTCTTATTACTTGTCGGTATTCCTTGATAGTGTTGTCTACTCGCTTGATGAACTGTTGAAGAGGATCTTCTCCTGCATCCTATTATCGTAATCTTCTTTGTTTAAAATTATCAGTGCGTTGCCTTTATCAGCCTTGACAAAGTAGACTGGTTTCGTCTTGATGTCTCTGATGACTTTTTTCTCATTTCTGATAACCTTTTTATTCTCATAGTCAATCGACATCTTTTCTTTAATGACTTTTGCTGTGGTGGATCTTATAAGTTCCTTTTGTTCTGTTGTAATGGGCAACGTCGGATTGCCTATCTAAGTCTACAATAAGTTTTTCGACATCAGTTTCCTTGGATATCGCGTAATTAAGTCTGTTGTTAAGTAGCACCATTTGTTCTACGGTTAAGGTCTGTGTGGATTGATTCACCACAAAATTTCCAATTTTCTGTACGCGAACTTTTGGTTTGGTGTCAGCCTGTTGTTTTTCCCGAAGTAAGTTGAATTTTCTTTCCAGCAGTTTTCTCTTTCTTTCGCTCTTGCATTCTTCTGCCACTTTCACTTTGATTAGAAACAAGGGGAATTCTCTGGGATATTGTTGTGCTAGTTTGAGATGAAGATAGTATGCTTGCAGAATTTTGCAGTCAAGTTTAGCTCTAAAGGAAGCGATACTATCACTAATTATTTCATTATCAATTTTTTTAATTATTTTAAAATTAGTAGATACACAAATTTTTATTTGATGACCCTTGGGTGTTAGATTAGAGTTTTTGCATCTGCTTAAAAATGCGATATCCTTGCTAAGCGATGCAATTGCTTTTCTCAAAGCGAAGAACTTATTTGGCTCTGATGTGGGCTTGGTTGCCATATTCATGGAATTTGCGATATCTGAACTGACTATCATCATGAAATCTTTTCAACTAACGATAAGTCATAAACGGAGTATTCGGGCTATTGAATCAGAGGAGATTCCGAATTGATATTCATTGAAATAATTTTTATTTTATTCGGTTTGATTTTTCTGTTTTGTGTTATTCAACATTTTTGCTGTACGTTTACATCATTGTAATTCTGAATGACTGACTTTAATTAAATGAAATAATTAAATAACAAAAATAACTATTTGTATCTATGTAATTCACAATTCTTTATCTTCAGAATCTTTCAAATTAAGAAGATGAAGATTTCAAATCAAAACAATTTTTACTATAGAAATTTGCCATAATTTTTAATTTAAGATTCTGAAATTCTACGTTTTTAGTTTTTATTAATAATAATGTTAAAATAAGTACATGAAAAATTCTCTAGATGACATATTTTATTATCCTATAAGTTAGTAAGTAAATAAAAATATAAAATTAAAAATAAAAAAAAATTTTGAAATTGTTAAAAAAATGTATAGAAATAAAAAACAAAAATTTATTACAAGTAACCAGTGCTTAACCAAAATGTTATGAATTATAATTTAACTCCTTCAGAACACTTACAAAAATAACATTTTTGTAAAGTGTCTCTTATTATGTTTATTTTGAATATTAAATTCCCTAGGTATCGTATAACTGACCGTTGGTTCGTAATAGTTCCAATACGTTCTTGAACTGATTTACGAATGAGATAAGTAGAAAAATATTTCTCAATTTATTAATTTTTTGTGATTTTTTCGCTAACTTGAATATTTTACAATACATAAATACATATCCATTATTCTCTCTACACTCACATACTTAATTGTTATTCATTTCAGTAATATTCTAAAACAAAGTAAAACCAAGATCTTTTGCATCATCTTTGTCGTAAACTATTTAAAAATTTTTCATTGCAAAAAAAAAACTACAAAAAGAAAAGAACAAAAAGCAATAATTCAAAATAATAGTAAAACGGAAATACAGTTATAAAACTAAAATGTAACTGTAACAAAAACACTAAAAGAAAACAAAAATTAATTTTAAAAAAGCAACGATGATGTGTTACTGACGAGAGTAGAATAGTTAAAAATCAAGTGCAAATTTACACAAACAAGACACGTCATGATGGGAAAATTTCAATGCAACTTTTCTAAAATTAAAAAAAAATTTGTCGAAAGACTTACCAGACCAGCACTAAACTTTAAATATGTACAATGGTTATGGAAAATTACTGCATTAATTATAGCTGTGTAAATCTTTTCATACGATTCAAGGTCTAGGTTTTAATAAATTCAAAAGAACAATGTAAATTAATGATGTGAATTATTTTTTTAAGTTGGCAAACCTATTAATTGAATTATTAAAAATTTCTATTGAAAAACTACGAAAGTGCTACTCGTATCAAATATAATTACTAAATATTTAAGACCTATATAAAAACCAGATAAATATTTGGGTTTTGAATTGTTATTGTATATTCATATTAAAGTATTGACTTAGATCGTGAACTGAATGGAAAAACACAGCTTATGATACCAAAATTAGATAAACAGTCCTACCAAGCAAAATTGTATAAACCAATTTCCGATGATACCTAAAAAATTATTGGGAAAAATTTCTACTGAACAAATTCCAACATGTTATGGAAACAACTAAAATAAATTCCAGATCACCAATTTGTTAAAACAAAAACCACTCATCAACATATTATAGCAAGTTCATAGCATTCCCGATATTATTTAACAAGCAGCACTACAAAAAAAAACAAATACGTTCGACAGTCTGACAGTAGATGTCGCACAACCTTTCGCCAAATTGTAGTACGAAAGTTTAACATAATATAAGTGAAGTAATATTCTACCCAGAAACTATGTTGAATAAATAAGCTCATATTTATGAGCATACTGATCCAGTTTTCAGTAAACGAGTTGAAAGTTTTATTTTGAATCAGGCCATTTGAATTTCAGTTGATGGAATAATAACTGATCTACTTGAAATTAAATCTGGTATTCCACAGGGCTCTGCCTAACCTTTCTTTAACTCTCTTTCTCACTTTTTATCTCCTACAACAAACCTACAATAAACTTTCAACTTGAATATTTTTTCCGACTGGGGTATAGCAACTAAAACCATTTTAACCTATTCTCAGAGTTCAAAATAAAGGCTTACAACGACTAGAATACTAAAAGATTATCGGAATGCGAGTTATTCAAAATATGTTCTGGGATGACCCTATACAAAATGTTTGGATGTCTTAAGTCATGGTAAGGCATACTTTTCATCTAAAGATGTGCTGAAAGTCTACAAAGTTTACATACGACACCAAATTGAGTATAATTTGCATCTATGGGCGAGGGGGTCTCAAGGACTAATCTTTCGTGGCAGAGTACAAAAACGCGTAGTTGTTCTCACAGATGATGTAAATCCATTATCGTATTGTTGGAGAGCTAATTCTATTTGATAATTATTAGCTATATGCTCCGAAGAAGTAAAATCACTACTTTGTCTCTTATCGTCTAATCGTCTCTTAAGCATTCCGTCCAGCAACGCGAGAAGCTGCAAATGCCCACCCCTACACCGTGTGTATATTAAGATGGTTTAAGACTAGTTATAGATATTCGTTTATAGTCATAACTTCTGGAACGTGGTATGGCACTCCATTACAAAAATTTCCAAGAAGGGATAGTTCCAAGAAGGGATTGTTAGACAAAAATTAAAAGTGAACAACAGTAATATAGTTCGCGACTTTCTGTTGAACCTTTCTAATACTTCTTTATGTATATCTCTTTACTTCTTTAATTCTTTTTTCTATGCATATGTCTTCTTTTTTCCAAAACTTAACGGTAGGAAAGTATAAAAGTTTCTGTGAGCTAAATTTTGGCTAATTATGTAAAAAAAGAGGAGATTTATACTCATCTCTAAGTAAGAAATATTAAACCTGATGGTGGTGGTTTAGGGTAGCTTGACCAAAATACTGACGTACACCAGTGTTTTGATCTATGATTAAATATTTAATAAAATCTAAGCTTACTAGGGTTGAATTTCACAAGGATAATTTGTTTTTCTGTTGGCTTTTATATGTGTAGAACTTTTAAGAAGCATTGGTTGGAAGAAGTTTGCATTGGTTCGAAATTTTATACCCGTTTTGTTAGAAGTTCAACTGAACATTTTTTATAATTTCTTTAAATTTATGTTTTTCATATTTTCAATTATAACTACTTTTTTTACGCAAAGAAATTGATTCTGAAAATAAAAACTCATAATAATAAAATTTATATTATTGTTTTAATGGTTGAAGTGTTTCAAATGAGAAGAACGAGCTATACCAGCAGAAGTTATAACCCAAAAAATGAGTTATAAATAATTTAATTTTTTAGATGGCCAACAAGACATTACTTTGAGTTTTAACTGTCATGGTTATAATTCCTAGTTACTACGAGTCAAAATCCTTATAGTTTTTGTTAGATCATAGATAATAGATAATACATTAACCCATTTTCTACCTGTGTGTCCATAGGGCAATAAAATTTCTATGTATTTTTAAATGTTGAAATACGTAAATTATTAATTAAGTAATATTTTTTAATTATTGCATCATCTTTTATTACTCATTGATAATAAATTTTATGCATTTCCGTTCAGTTTTGTTTTGTGTTAGTATCTAGATCGATGTTCTTCTTTGTGTGGTTCATAATTAAATTGCAAAAAAATTACATGAGATAAAAGGTAATTATTTGTAATTAACTTACCTGGCAAATATTCAATAATATACCATGAAAAAAACAAAACAAAATTGTGTTATTATTGTCAAATATGTTAGATAACACGTCATAAAAATAATTTTTTTTTCATAAAAATTTGTAATTTATAGACACAAATCAAACATTTTCTTTCGTGTTGCCATTTGTGGACACTGTAGTAGAATCTAAGTAAAAAATTTTTTTCGATCGTTTTCTAGAGATCACTTACTCTTAATCAAATATTAAATGCATTGTATGATAATGATATCAATAAACCGAGATGTTTTCAGTCACGTGATGTTGCAGAGTTTACAGATGAGGATTCTAGTGACGCACTTGCACCTACTGCACAAAGTTTGAGTGGAAGACAGCTCAAACTTGCTCAGTGATAGGTTTAAAAAAAATATTAAGAGACTGAAGATACAAAAGATTGATATACAATGGATATTGGGGGAATCCATAACTTCTTCAGCATGTTTCCAGAGAAGGATCAAAGAAATACAATAACTTAAGTCCAATCGAGTTATTTCAATTAATTTTCGATAACAACATATTAAAACATATAGTAGCCCACGTAACATTTTATTGTTATAAAAAGAAATTTAGTGCTACAAGACTTCTATATGACTCCCGATAAGCACTAAAGGTGTTATAATGATGTTTTTATGGGAATAATGTGATTAAAATTGCTATAAGATTGTTCTTATAGCAATTGTGGGAGTTGTTATAATGGGATTTTCCGCAAGTGATACAGCAATGTTTTTATAAATCTAAAATTGCGTAATCCTATATCAAGAGTTTAAGTGTTGTTATAAGAATAGAACTGCTAGAATAGCAGTAGTGGTGTTATTATTTTACTGTATTCCTATAATATTACTAATAAATTTACTGTAAGTTTTAGATAAATATTTTTCCACGGCCTTATTTTCTACAAACATGGTAAATTTTTTTTAAATAAACAAAAACTAAAAAGTTTTATTTTGCAATCGTTTCGCAAAAATATCACTTTTACTTAAAAGAATAATTATTTAAATATCAAATTTGATGTTATGCATTAATTAACATACATTATTAAATATTTTAAAGATGCAATTTAAAAATATATTTTCTTTTATTTATTTAAAAATTGGTTATTTTTGAAGGGCAATGTATTTTTTCGAAGTATTTTTATAATAAATGTCAATGAAATTTCATTCCCAGCCAAATTTTGCATTTTATTCACAATAATTATAGTAAGACATTTTTTATATTGTTAACTAATATGTACCTCCCTTTCTCGGGAAATAAATAGACACTCCATAAAATTATTATTTGAAAATAAAAAATAAAACTTTTCTCACTCTCGCATAACATAAATTATTTCAAATGAATATCATTTCAAAATAAAAACATATACACTAATACATGTATACTAATCCTATAATGATATTACAGTATTTGCTCCTGTGCCTTATAGGATTCTCCATTTTAGTGCTATAACATATTTATAACCTTTCGCAGCAATTGCGGAGCACTCAAATAAACACTAATATTGCTATAAGAGTGTGTAAATATTATAGCGATAAAATTGTTACGTGGGAGACCAAAGTACAATATATGCTTTAACAAAAAATTGGTGAGATCGTAAAATTTTTTTGAAAGAATTAAAAGCAGTTATTGGCATATTAATTGTATCTTGAAGCAACACATTGCAAAGTACAGCTCATTATTTGTCATCAGGAAATGATTTGCAAAACAAAGCTGTTTACGAATCAATACGTAGAAATAGATTTCATACCATCATGAAATGTTTACATTTTCATCCCAATGGTAATATCTTGACAAGAATAATAAATACATAAAGTTACGGTCACTGGCTAAGCACTTGCCACAAACATTTATGGCTAATTTATGGCTAATTACGGACTAAGCACTTGCAACAAAAATACTTTGTTCTTAGTTAAAATATTTCACATGATGAAGTCATGATTTAGTATTTTTTGAAAAACACGGTTGTAAATAATCTATTAGGAACAAACCAATACGATTTTGTTACGAAATATGGTGCCAGAATGTGCCATCTGGATATTTAGTTGCTTTTGGTCCCTGCTAGTAGGAGATCTACGATGAAAATATGGAAGGAACTGATCGTATGGATCAAAATATAAACACCTATCGGATCGGAATAAAAGGAAAAATATGATGGTGGGTACTATTTATGGTTAATATGGTCAATTGATGCTACAATCCAAAATGCAAATGCATGGCAATTCGCTCAATTGAATGGAAGTTATGTCACTCAGCGGAATGATGCGCAGGAACATTGCAAATGTATATATGCTTCTCTATGAGTGAGCCGAAAAGATTTGGAAGAAAATCCAGTTTATCAACTGGAGAGCTATATGTACGGTATGATGGTAAAGATCACCTAATCCGATCTACATACAAAAGAGAATAAAACTGCCAGATGCGCACACGAATATTGCAATTCCAGCGGGAGAAGCGAATGTAAATAATGCAATGTTGGTTTATGTGTGAAATATTTTGTCCAATATCATACAAAATAAGAATAAGTTTTTCAAAACATTAGTTTTTTTTTTATGAAATTTGTACCTCTCAATTTTTTAATTTATTTTTTTTATTTGTTGCTAACTTGATATCAAAAAACTGTGACTGAAGTATTTGTAATAAATTTATAATAAAAAGTTGAAAAAAAAATTACATTTTTGTACTTTGCTTTCTACTAGTGTTGCCATATTGACACATGATATATCTCAGGCCCCAGTTTTGTGTAGAACCCCAAAATAGTGCTTTTCTGGTTCCTACAGTCATATGGGAAAGTATTACAAAATTTTAAGTCGATACGATAAAAATATTTAATCAGCGAGATAAAGGGTTAAGAATTGGAAAAAGGGAAAGATTGATAAAGGTCTTCATTTCATTATCCACTGAAAATTCTGAAAGTACCGAACAAATTGAAGGTATCGAACAATTTGATTCTATCAGCAAAATAAAATTAAAACTTTAAAGAAGAACTCTATTATGATATTTTACTTTTGAATAGAATGACCATACGAAATAGCTCTAAATAATTTAAGACCAGATGCAAAATTACATTATAAAGCAGGAAAAAATATAAAAAGAAATTTACGGAAGTGAGGAATGTATCACACACATACACACACAAACAAAAAATGACTTGATTTAAGAGTTTTTTTTTGTTTTTGTGTATGTGAAATTTTTTTTTATGTTGAAAATTTTCTAATTGTTTAACATTTTGAGAAAAATCTGAAACAAAGAGAGAAAAACAAAAACAAAACAAAACGAATAAACACAAACTATGGCAGGTACCAAACAGTTTTGTTACTTTTTGACACATTCGCTGAGGAAATAAACACTTTTTTTCTTCAATTAAAGTTTTCTTCTCATTTTTAAACTTTTTAATAACAAAAATTTTCTGTGGTAATTTCATTTCTTTCGTGACAGTTGATGAAGGAATAAAATGTTTTAAATTTCGTATGACAGAAACAGAATAACATAATAAAACAAAAAAAAGAGCTGAAGACGACTAATATCACCTGAATTGCAAAAAAAATAAAAAATAAAATAATTTGGGACAACAACCATAAAGGTTTTAGATATATTGGAATTTTCAATTTATTTTAAAAACTTTAAAATAAAAAAATTAAAAATTTTTACAGTAAAAATTTTTATATAACGAACATTTGAGAGAAATGACATTTTAAAATCCTGAAATAAATGGCATAAGTTTAAAAACCAATAATAAGACTTAGAGAAAAGTTAATAAAGTACTTTTGTTTATTTGTTTGTTAGAAAATTTTTCTATGAATGACATCTACCGGATTTTATTAAAAAAGTTTATATTATAAATTTTCAAGAACTTGATTTGATTTTCTTAAATTACGTGGTGCGAGTTATTACATTTATTTGTTTCATAAACAACAAAATTGAATTGCAAAATAAAAGTTTGCTATACATAACCTAGAAATTTAGAAAATAACATATTCTAAAACATCAACAAAAATATTGTGTCTTCTGAGTTAAATGTTTTACCGGCGTGGGACCTAATTACCATTTTCGAGGGATAGCTGGAAATGCTAGCTTTCTAAAAATATATATTTTTAGAGGGGCATCTTATTCTTTAAGGACGAAAAGGACATTTGAAAGTATCCTTGTTATTTTGATGACTTTGTATAAAAACCGTTATATCTGTTGATTCATTAGATATATGTATATTCAGTTATAAATTCTAGAAAGATAACGGTGTGGAGCATATTTTAACATTTATTTGATGATGAATGGTGCTGCCGTTATGGAGACATTGTAGTTCAAAGTAGAAAATTTTGAAAAAAAAACTATCTTTCTCTCTCGAAAAACCAAATAGCTTAAGATTTTACCATTAAATATCTCCCATATTTATACACAGTTAGAAAGGTTCCATTTTTTTCTATTACTCATTCATAAGAACTTTATATGTACGACGAAAAGTTTAGAAGACAAAAGCATTTATTATAAAAAAATTATTTTTTTTACTCTTTTTCTATATAAAACTAGGAATGATACTTTCAAATGTCCTTTTCGTCCTTAAAAGATAAGATGCGCCACTAAAGATATCCTTCGAAAATGGTAATTAGGTTCTTCGCCGATACAATATCTCCCTCAGAATCCCCAGAATATTTATAAAGTATAAAAATTTCTGCTCAAATAGACCGGTTCGTTCAAGAAAGAAAATAATATAAAGCTGCAGTAAGATGATGTTGAGGATATTTTTAAGATTTAGTTTAGTATATTTTTAATATTACTTGAAAATTTGATTTTCTTCATGGTCTTCTAAATTAAAACAGTTTTTCACATCAAAAATTATTTTGCTAGTTGATCCATTGGCACTGGTTCTGAATTTTTCCACGGATCTAATCAGACATTTTCTAGAATGAACGGGAAAGCAAAGATACAAGATCACGTATCACATTTCAAACAAGATACGACTTCTGAAATAGATCGAATGCATGTAGATGAAAATCCGAGAGTAGACTATAAGGTAAAAATTGCTGCCCTCCGCAAAGAGGTTCGTATTCCCATGTGAAAATGCCTATTGCTATACACGCGCGTCATATACTGATACTTTTAGACAACATATGTTCCCTATATTACCGCAGTCGCAAATGGGCTTATTGTGATAAAGCCTGTGTTTATTAGTTATTGCAACTAGTGTTTGAGTAATTAAGAATATCTGATTTTGTGATACACTCAGGATGTTCTTCAATGGTATGCTGAGTATGCTGGTATTGTTCGGGGAACGCTGTTCCCAAGTGGCGAAGTCACCCATTTTAAAACGCTGTTTCTTTATTTGGCAGCGCTCTGTTATTATCCCTGCCAAAATACGGAACTGATTCCTATTGAGGCCAATAAGAGTTTTGGTTTTCTTGAGCGAGCGTTTGAGCATGAGCAGTTTTGCTTGACAATTTCCAGAAACGTTGGCCCAAAAATCCTCAGCTTTTCGCTCTACCCAGGCTGTTAATTGCATTTTCGCTGTGATCAAGGAACAACAAACCCGACAACTGCAAATCCCATCCTATTTGGTCATAATCAGAAGACATAATCATCACAACGTTCTGTTATCGTGTTTAAATAAAATTTACAGCAATAAAAAAATTAAAAACCGGTTTATTCCGATACCAAGACACATAATATGTTATTCTTAATAATTATTTTTTTCGCTGAATTAGTGAAGACCTGGTGGGGGGAAGGGGTACAATTATTTTAGATCTGATATAATTACACCTAACAAGATATTTTAATGCCATTAATATTGTTCACAGTAGGTACGTAACTCTATATATCCTTTCTCTATCAACACCTCGTGTTTTAGTCAAAACTAATCAAAAAGACAAGCATACCTAAGCAATTCCAACATTAGGGTACATATGATATACCTACTTATTATTATAACTGGATATCTAATGAAACACTTTTAAATTACATAATAAAAAAACAAAATGTAGAAAACAAAATGACATTTATATCATATCACATACATTCATATTGCATGCAACAAAAACTAAAGAAAAAAAACAAATTCAATATTTTAACGAGTGAATTCATATCAGCCAGCCATCACTAACTCTAATTTAAATTTTTGTTCATTTTTTTCATGTACAATATACCTACATGATGTAGGTATGTGACGTCTATTCATGTGTAATAAAAATAAAACGGTTATTATTCATTACAGTTACACACGAAAAACTGTTATTAAAAATTATTACCATTTTTTTTTTGTTATTATTATTGTTATACTGTAGGGTTTCATGAAATATAAATAATAACTATCAGACAATGGAAGTAGATGTATGTATGTCTATAAGTCATTTCTAAGTTTAAATATTTTCCTTTTATTTGTATACAAGATCATTGTTTTGGTATGCATTTTTGAGTTCAAATTCAGACCATTTTTATTCAGCTTGATATTAAAGTTTAGATTTTAATTTGTCAGCTTGTGATGACACGATAATCATTAATTTTCAATAATGTCTGACTCAAATCAGGATCGATAGTGTTAAATAAATCTTAAAAAAATTCGTGCATTAAATAACAAAATTATTGAAGAATTTAGATCTTGTTTTTCCAAGGTATAGATAGCAGAAAATACCCTAAAATATCTATAGGGAAATAACAGAAAATATAGGAGTAGAAGCTACAATGAATTTTAAGGGATATATATAACCCTTCGTAATGCTATCAAACTTCCAGGAAAGTTGATCCTAAACTTATAAAAAATGTTAAAATTTAATATCCCTTAGAACTTACAATTGTATGCCTGTAACGCATAGAAAGCATTCGTGCAAAATATTTCCTACACGAAAAGATAAATTAGAAAACAACATTCAACTATCGAACAAGTCCATAGAATAACTGACGTCATCGAAAAAACATTGGAAGGAAAATGCATCTACTCTTCAGTGTTTCTTGATCTTGCGCAACCTTCGACAAAGTATGACAGGCAGGGCGTATCTACAAGCTACGTCGCTTGCTCCCCGAAACATATGTAGAACTGATCTCGTCATATTTATCAAAGCGATTATTTCAAATTGAACAAGGAGAAGATTACTCTGATCTACAAAATATTAAAGCAGGAGTACCACAAGGTAGTATACTGGGCCCCATATTATATTTACTATATACTATAGTTATATTACAGAGATAGAAAATGCGACGGTAGCTACATTTGCAGATGACAAACCTATATTAACAGTCGGTAAAATATAAATGAAGCTACAAATAAATTGGAACAAGCCAATAAGAAAATGTAACTCCATTTAATGCAAAAGGTGGACAACTAAACTGAATGGAACAAAATCCACGCACGTTAACTTTACAAATAAAAAAATTGAGTCAAACTCTCCAGTAAGATTAAACAATGTCATCATATCATATCAAAATTCTGCAAAATATCTTGGTATGACGCTTGCCGCAAAGCTTAGATAGAAAGAACACGTTGAGAAAAAAAAACTAGAACTAGATCTAAAATACAAACATTTGTATTGGCTAATTGGGCGAACATCTACGCTTTCGACGTATAACAAAGTTTTGATCTACAATCAGATATTAAAGCCAGTTTGCGCATACGTTATTCAAATATGAGGTTATGCTAAACAACTACCTAATCAAACTATACAAACGTTCCAAAACAAAGTATTGCGAAACATTGTCAATGCCCCATGGTTTGTTCGCAATGCTAATATTCATAGGGATCTCAGGGTTCCTCTCATAAAAGACGAAATAAAAAAATTGGCTGTACGTCATAAAAAACGTTTTTCTCAACATGTCAATGTCGAAGTTGCTTCAGTTTAGCTGACTGTCAAAACTTTGTTAGAAGACTTAAACGAACGAAACCGTTCGAACTGTGTTAGAAAAAAGTCTTTTATCTTACAATAATTCCTAATGGAATTTTGTTTGATCAAAGATACCTGAAGTAATAGAGCCAAAATTGTATTAGTTTTATTTAATGTAGAGTAGTTTTAATTTTAACAAAAGCATTAAAGTTTTTAGTGCGTTAAAGTCAGCACAGTCCTTCACTTCGTTCAAGAACAGAAGTAGATAAGACTCTTTTGATGATTTTCTTCTATCTGAAAAAAAATGTTATTAAACTATGCTTGAAAATAGATGATAATTATGTATTTTCAAATCTAATTTGAGTATTCAGCGCCTCGAAAATGACGGTTGTTTATATTTTTTATTTTTGGTTGTGACTTTAATATTCAATTTTTTATTGTTGTTGGTGTAACTAAAATTTTAATGTCTTGTTGGGGTATAATCGTCGCATCTTCGTTTTATTTGAATATACTTTATATAAACAATGTTGGTTAATTATAATGAATTATAAATATATTTTTAAAAGAACAAGGACAATTGCATGAACTGACAGAGCTCTAGGTTGATAATGTCATATTTGGGTGCCTAAGCTTAAAAAGAAAGACAAAAAATATAAAAACTAAGGCTAAACATAATATTATAATAATTGTTTGATGTTACTTCAACGCCGGGTATATCTTTGACACATAAGCGGCATCACACGAACTAGGAAGATATACCAGACAGCCGTCAGGCAACACCACAACAAAGAACACCCCAAAGAAAATGGAAAATGTGGGTTCAAGGAAACCTCCTACAAATATTTTCTTTCTTCTAGAATCTAGAACTTGGACTGAGAGGAATAACTTCACACCAATATCCCAGGAAATTTGGAAACAAGAATTTACAATAAAAATTAGCAACATTAATTATAAGAAATAAAAAACTTACTTATATTGTGGATGTTTAATGGTAAAATCTTAAGATATTTGTTTTTTCAAGAAAAAAAATAAAGATTGTATTTTTTTTCAAAATTTTCTACTTTGAACTACAATATCTCGATAATAGCAGCACCGATCATTATCAAATAAATTCTTAAATATGCTCCACACCGTTGTCTTTCTATAATATATAACTTAATATATATATATCGAACAGATCAACAAATATAACGGTTTTTATACAAAAACCTCAAAACAACAAGAATACTTTTAAATGTCCTTTTCGTCCCTAAAGGATAAGATGCGCCACTAAAGATATACATTTTTGGAAACCAAGGAGTTCCAGCTATTCTTGGAATATGGCCATTAGTTCCTACACCGATACAACATCTCCCTCAGAATCCCCAAATTTAGATATAATTTTACATGAGAAACGGCACGTCTGATATGAAAAGGCGTCTACAGCTAAAATGTCAATGTGTTCAATTCATCAAAATAACTAATTTAACAACATTAACAAAAACACTTAGAGTAGTTTTTAAGAACCCATTGCTCTAGCTTGTATATCTACGAACCTGTAGTGGACATTTATTAGATATTAGCTTTTCCAGCCGATTTTCTTTAACCCCTATAATAAAGATAAAGATCCAGATAAAATTTAAAAGAGAACAATGAATTAATCTTTAAAGGGTTTTGCAATTGAATCAGACCATAATGCAGAAGCAGTTGGAACAATAAACCCATGACATGAACAAAATATATACAGAAAAATGTATTGATAAATTAGAAAATGACTTTTAAAGAACTGTTCGCCGGATAGATTCTCTCAGAACGTTGCATGACGTAAAATGAACAAATTTATGATATCACATCCTGGGTTATGATAATCCTGTAGAAATGAGTAACAGAGAAGAAAGAATTACCAAAAATGATCAGATAGATAAAAATAATAGAATTTAGTTTTGGTCTACCTAGCTCAAATACAGACTTAATTACAATACGTTGTTGGGGACACACTTATGAACATTTATGTCTATTTTGTGAAGTATCATGTCTAGTATTGACGACTTCCCTATTAATTTGTAAACAATATTAAAATAATATTTAAATTCAAATTAATAAAACAATATTTTTGAATTGCCCTTTATTTTTTTAATATCGCTACCAACAGTGTACAGTTTTTTAGTACAAAAAAAACTATAAAATATATTCTACTTTTCATGTTTCAAAAAATGAAAGTTGAAATTTTCGTAATTGAAAAATAAAATGAAATAAATCTACCCCATACATTATTATGGTAGTGGGGATTGATTGTTACAAATATAAAAAGGGAATAGAAAATGAAAGGGTAGAGAAAATATTTATTTATAAATTAGAAAAAAAAAATTAAAAAATAAATTATTTATGAGTTGAAAATATTGGATTATGTTCTTTATTGGGACGTTGCGAAGCAGAGCTTAAAAATACACTTTAAATAAGATTTTATAGAAGAATAGCACTCCCAAGACAGTTATGTGATATTTTGTTATTTCCAATTTAGATTTTGAAATTTATTGTTTTAATTTTGACTTCGTTTTATAACTTTTTATGGAAAATTTCAACATTATATCGATAAAGATTATTTTGTTTTTTTGTATAGGATCATGTCTGTATAAATAAGGATGCCATGAACCTGTGAACAAACAAATAAGTAATTTTTGCAAGTTATAAAATGTTAAAAATTACAAATAACAACAAAAAATGGTATCGAATCAAATTGAATTTAAATATAGTATAACTAATCAATTTGAGTGTATAGTCTATTTTACTAAATAGTGCGGAATCGGTGATGTTATCCAAAACGAGTAAGTTTACACTTGATTTTTTTAAAAGCAGAACTCTGTCACATTTATTACAGATATTGAGCTGAATTTAATGATGAAAGGATCTTAAACAAAATAAGTTACATAGAATTTTATCTATTATGGGATGAACAACACCCTAACTGCTTTTATACAGAGATTTGGAATACCTACACAATCACATACTCAGCTTTTTATGGTCTATCTACTAACTTTAATGTGGAAAACTATATCTATTGCATAGAGTAGGTACTTCGCCTTCACAATAGCATCGTTCCATTTTATTTTTAGTGATAAACACAACTCTCAACTAATCTTTATCACTTGTTTTATCTCAATGACAAAAGGGTTACTGAAAGTATCTAATAATTTGGTCGTTAAGACACATAAGTGAATGAGAAGAAGAAAAAGAAGAAGAAACAAATGCTAGAAAATTCTTTGGTAACAAAAATCCCAACTGTACCGAACATAATTTTTGAAAAAAACGCCTACGTTGGAGAGAAGACGAATTTGCGAAATTTCGAAAAAATTTAATGACTAAACAAAGACAATAGCCCGAAATTGAAAATAATTGAACAGAGCGGAATGTAAGGATAATCTGAACACTCTGATAAGTAAATGAGCAACACGAATCAACGAACGTAAGCAATATTTTAGTACGATATTTTAGTATGACACAATACAGTACAGAAAAAAGACATTTCTTGTAATAATTGTAATTATTTAGAATTAAAAGCAGTTTGGGCAGCAACTATTCCATAACTTTCGTTTAGCCAAGACAACTTATATATTCAATAACCATCAGATAAAAAATAATAGCAAAACCAAAAAAAAAGGAATACCTGGCAAAAAAACTAGTCATCCTAAGGTCAAAAGAAAACTTAATACAGCAATTAAAGTATTACTGCTTGCAGATATCAAGAACCAAGATATTGAAAATTATTTTTCAACATTGTAAACGTAACATGAAAGCCAATAACTTCTTTGGAAAGTAACGAAAATATTGAAACAACCGACTAATTAAAACAATAAACATAAAAACAGAAAACGGAAATTGGGCTAAAACAATCCGGACAACAGGCTTTGTAAACCATCTATCTAAAATTGTCGAGCGATACAACTTAGGAAAAACCAGTAAATGTCATGGTTGCAGTAAATATTATGGTTACGGATCAGTAAATACTATGGTTAAAATATTCGCGGATTAGAGAGTAATTATGGTTATCCTGTAGTATTTACAGAGTTTGTCCAAAATTCTAGAATTCAAGAAGACTTGTCAAGAAGGAAGATTTAGAATCAAAATGTTCTCAATATTATATATAAATAGTAGTTAGTTATAAATAAAATAAATGTCTGAAATTGTCATTTAATTTGGATCACCATTGGATATGTACCCGCATATTGTTTTACTTTATAATCAAATCTATCCGCTTATTATCCTAATTAGGATAGATTGCAAATAAATAAAAACAAAGAAAACATAGAATTAAATAAATTGGTATTCCAAGTGTTCCAAGTATACTTAAATCCCATATTATATTCAAAAATATAAACATGTTCTTTCCCATCAGATAACAGGTTAAACAAGCAAATTATTTCTTTTCCTTCATTCATTCAATGTCTTGTAGTAAAAGTCGAAGGTTATAATTATGTTGTTTGTATCCAGTTGAATACAAAATTTATTTTCTCAAAGGAATTGAATTTTATTTCTCATTTTATTTAGGTTTGTCTTTGAAAATTTTCCAATTTATTTTTTAACATCGGCTACAATAAAATTATAAAATTTAAACATTATTAGGTTTTGTTACCAGTCAGTTTCTTTGATGTTTTATTTTTATTTCCCGATTGTCTCATTCTAAGCAACATTGCAAAAAACAAAAAAACGAATAAAAAAATGTTTGTTTCCATCTTGTAATAATAATGCCGATATTATAGCTATATACATAGTTTTCTAAAATTTATTTTCTTCTATATTGCAGCAAAAGTTAGATTTTTTCTTTTCAAATTTATGTTCAAGATGCGATTGCGAGTTTTAAATAAATTTTGGGTAAAGTTTTATATTTACATAACGTTTAGAATGCCATTTTAATTTTAAAAAGATTTTTTTCGTCATTTATATATAGGTTACGTACAGACTTAGATAGGCTAAACTTTCATTTGATTTCTAAGAATTTTTCATTCCACTTAATTTTAGGAGTATCACTTCAAAATAGTCTGTGGCAATTCACATTTCAAACAACAAATTAATTTTGTTTAGTTTGTCACTTTAATACCATAACAGAGGGTGGGTGGTATACAATTTTTTTACGTATAGGCCAATTTCATAAACAAGAATATTTCATCAATGATAGTATTTCTCAGAATCAATGATAGTATTTCTCGAGATTTCTCGAAATCCTTTAATCGAAAAAAAAAAATCCCTTAAAATTCCTTAAAACAAAATGGAGTCTTTTAAAATATTGTTGGTTACAAATATACACTATAACAACTAATATTTATACTTTATAGGGCTGACATAATTTGAATAAAAATGAAAATAAGAAAGGTTTAACAATAAAAGGAACATTTTATTAAATTTAAAAACATAAACATAATATTTTTCTTGTAATTTATATAAACATACCAACATAAAATTTATTAAATATGTATTCATTAGTTTAATTTATTCATTCATTAATATAAGTAAATTTCTTACTTTGCAGTAAAGATTAAAAATTAAATTTCAATCTTATCGTAGATATTTGTTCAAAATGCCTCTTTTCCAGCTCAAAATCCGTAGGACTTAAATTTTTTGTTCGATATGCTGTACGAGTTACAGCTATGCTATTTAAATTTTCATTTCCAAGTCGATTTTTTTTCTTATTCTTAACGTCGGTAACTATTGAAAATATTCTTTCACTAACTGCATCTGCATTAGAATGCGGTAGCGACATGTATGTACAAGTATGTGCAAGTTTCAGTGTGTTAAAAATGGTTAAAAATTTTAACAGATAATATGTAATGATCCAAGATTGAAGCCAAGAGATCTGTAATGAGCCACGATTTAATGGGCTATCTATTTTACATATAAATTCAGACATTGCACGAAATATTGACTTTTCAATTATTATAAAAGATTTTCCTATCACTAAAGCTTGAAAAGCTTATTTGTAATTATTCATTTCATTTTGTTCAAATAAATTGAAAATAATAAAACTATTCAAATTTGTCTTTTTACACAAACATAGAAGCCTCATAGTTCTTATTGGCCTGTGCCCACTCTCAGCTCTGCAGGGCCCTGCTCAAATATTTATTGAATTTGATACGGTTTGCTCAACTGATTAACCATATTCATTAACTTTATCGAAAAGCCCAGAGAGAAACTACATGCTACTCGCCCGCCAGATTTTGTTCGAAACCCACATACAAAAGTAAGTTTATGGGTCACTAACCCATTATTCAAACGTAAAATTTAATTTGTACTAAAATGGAACCTACTAAAGGAAGAATGACAATCTACAGATATATATACCAAACTATCATAACATGTTTGGTTATATGAAGCGCATGCTAACAAGAAGCTCTTATTCACGCTATAACAAAGTGATCTACTTCGTAAAGACATTGAAGTATTCGTGTGCTGATTCTAAAGGTTGTAAAGAGTTGTTAAATTTTCACCCGTTTGTAGATTTTTTTTAGAAAAATATTTTTAGAACACCTAAATGTAAATAACAACACTCCAGATACATCATATTACTGAATTTTGTACTGTTCTACTGTTGCATTATTCTATTTTGAGATTCATAATGGCTGAATGGCTGAATATAACAAAAATACAGTCTGATACAAAATTATTTAATTTTTTTTTTAAATTTTGAATAATAGTACAATACTTAAACACAAAAGTTAGAATTTAGATTGTCATCTATATTTAAAATAGTACAATGATACACCAGCTCATGAATACACTCCTAGCATAAAATAAGCAATGAATTATTATCACATAAGAAAGATAATTTTTGTCACATTTTTGTGAGTGAAACTTATTATTAACAAGTTTATCGATTTTGGTAGAGGAAAATGTGATGAACTCGCGTCACGCTAAATTGTGAGTCACTAATCTTAACATTCATATACATTCTAGATATTGGTACAAAAAAAAATTTTTTTTGCTGCTTTTGTTTTGTTTTTTAGATACATACAGAGTACAAAATCATCCACGTAGAGAGTGATTGGAAACATACATGTTACGTCTAAAGGGTTTGTTCAATATGCAAATGAATATTGAATAGAGTAGAGTTAATGTGTGTCTATTCAACGGGACCATTTCATATGGATTACATCTTCTAGGTGGTGACTGGTGGAAAACGTCAAGTTCAAGAAATTGAACAGGCTCCAGCACAAATAGGTGCGAGTCCCATCTCACAAAGCCCACGAAATTTTTTTTTTTTTTAACTTGTCTTTAGTGCAATTGCTTTTTAGTACGATCACTCATAAACACGATGCAAACAAGAGATCCGGTGTCCTAAGTACCGGAACCGAAGACCTTGAATTTTTTTTTGTTCTTGACGCTAGTACAATGGTCCTTAAATGCTTTGCAAATAAGAGGTTCAGCGTCCCAAGTGTCGGAACCGAAGACCTAGAAATTTTTGTTTTTGTCATCAGTCCAATGGCCCAAAAATTTGTGTTTCCTAATTCAATTACCATAAGCCTATTGTATCTTTTTTAGAATATAATGAAAATTTTCTAATCTAATCGACCCTCAGGCCTCAATCTTAATCTCAATCATCTGCATTTAAATGTTGTTTCACTTACTACCGCCAGTCCCATGACTGGACTTTCTTTTTTTTAATTCATAATGTTTTTATATAAAACCTCTCTTAACCTACACGTAAACTAATAGAAAAGCATTACAGACTTATTTAAATTATTGCTCATTGAAGAAAATTTTGATAAAATTGTTCGTGAGACAAATCGCAAAGCTGTTAAGAGTTTTGAAGCGTCGAATAGAACAAATTCCAGAAAAGTATAGGGTAGGTGGGAACATTTAATCTTTATTTATTAAAACAAAATGCTCATCCACTTTACAGAAAAACAGTTATTCAAACCGATTGTAAAGATATCACCAAATCGTAGGCTCTTGCAGGAATGTTCTAAGCAATTAATGATGAACGGAATTCAAGAGTATACAAATAACATGATGCTTCAGCGTTAAAAATTACATAGCAAGCATGCGACTAGATCAAATCATTGAAATAAATTAGCCCTTTAGTAATTCATTTGCAGTTGAACTTCTCCTGGTGGAAAAATCAAGCGCAAAATAACTTCAAGTGAATGGTTATCTATGTTCTAGACATACATAACATCAGAAACGTACAAACTGTCAAAATTGGTAAATATACTATCTATCTAAATATCTAACCATTCAGCAATGTCAAAATTTGTAAATATCTATGTTATAAGGAAATATGAACCCTTCTAAATAATTTAGAATTTTTCTTAAAAATTATATTTATATATAAACATAATAAAAGACAGATAAAGAATGTGAAGTAGCTTGAATAATCTCTTCGTTGGTAACGTATGGAGTACAGATCTAAAATCGTTGAAATAACTGTTTTCCACAAAGCATTGATATTTTGCAGGCACTTCATTAAGAATAAAATGTTTTATTCAACTATACTGAACACTTCCGACACTTCCAATATCGAAAGCATGTTTGTTTTTACATTTGATTATGAAAAATGTACCCGGCATGTGGTTGCTAAAATAGCGATTAAGAAACCACAAAGAGACGCTTTAGTATAAGCTTCAGTCTCAATTCAAATCCAGGTCAACTTTTATTCTAAATTAATATTAAAAATAAATGAAAATTTCAAATCCTAGAGTTGATGAGTTCAACTAAATTTAAATTTTTTTACTTGCTTTGTTCTTACATATTTAATGATGAGCATAGCTTTTGCATGTTGTTCATACAAAATGAAAAAATGTCTGTCTTTTAGATTCATTCATTTTAGAGCATGTCAAGCTTATTTTTGACTTTTTAACAAATTTTGTTTAGAATATATATATATATATATATATATATATTAAAATATATATATAGCTGGTAATGGAAGTGCTTCCTAATGAGCATTTGAATTTTTTTATAACCATGGCAATTGCATGTTGCATGTACTCGTACAATAATACTTTGAAAAAAAAAGAGAAAATATTTTGTAAATGTATATTACGACAACATGCAATTTAAAAACAGGTCATTTGAGTTTGAACTTAAAATGAAATAATTCTTAGATAAGAAACAAAAATGTAGAAAACTATTGGTTTGTTTATACGAAATTTTTTGTGTTGTTCTACTCAACAGTAGTTATGTATAGAATTTAATATTATTAAATTCATGTCACGTGCTAAAGTTATTGTAATACTTTTACTATTACAAATTGTACTTTAGTATAAAATGAACCATATCCGACAGACAATAATTTTTTTTTTAAATTCAATATTTTTAAGATATCTAATTTATAATATAAATTCTTAATTTTAAAATAAATTTTGCTTAGAAAATATAAAAGAAAAATGTGATAACATGTAAATGGTTCTACCGAACGAACAATTCTGGTTTATGGGTGTATAATATTATAGACGTAGTATTTATGACTACGCTGACCATTCGTGTAGCATTTTACAGAGCTGTCCTGTTTTTTAGTAAACCTTTAAGATTATTTTTCAAATACAGGACAAAACAATGTTCATTATTTTCTAATTTTATATATAAATGTCCTTTTTTGCATCTTTATGGAAGTTTAAGCTTTTCAGTTCAAAATATAAAGCAAAAATGTAACACTATGGTAACACTACAGTACAAATATTTAAATAAGTTTTAACGCTTGTTAATATTTTATAAAGAATGCATACGCACGATGAAACTAATTAAAATTCAACACTTTTTGTTTCTAACCCACCACTATACCATATGACAATTACACAAAAAAACGGGAACAAAAAAATAAAAAGTAAAATTTTAATTTTCATATAATTTATTGTGGCTGTATTTAATTAACATTTTCATTTATTTATGTCTATTTACTTCGTATATAAACCTATATCTAGCTATTTACTTAATCAGTATTACCACTCGAAAAAATAAAAACGTAACCAATTTTTAAGAAAAGTATACATAAATAAATATTACATTGAAGTGCAATTTCAAAAACAAAAGCCAGCTCCCAGCTTTCAGATTATGTGATCAGTTGTAATTGCATCTTCATATGCGTGCGTAAATGTTATCATTCTAATTTTTTCATCGGTTCATCGTCTGTTTGAACTCTGTGCAATAGAATTAGTTATTAACGTTATTATAAAGAAAGAAAATTGGCGCTTGCTCTTATTAGTGTTACTAACCAATCCAAAATATTAAAATCTACCCAACTAAAAATATCTTTTTTGTTTTTTCGATAAAACATTATTAACTAGATAACGTAAAAAGTAGTTTAAGTTTAAATACTTTATTTATTTTTGAAAATCATTTTGTGCACTATGCACTTGGATGTTAATAATATTAAGAAAATAAATTATTATTGGTTATAAATGGCTTATAACGATTTTTATTATAACTGGCAAGCTAAATTTCGTTCATCTAATCTAATAATATTTATATACATTGTTTTCAAAAAGCCTGAGTATTCATCTATAATTATAATTGACAAGCATTTAAGGACCTGCGTAGTAGCCACCTCTTCATTTTATTTTGCTTCTATTTAATGAACTTTTAATATATAAATAAGTTGTATATAAAACAATAATGCGCACACAGTTGAAAAATTTGTACTCCTATGATTTTATTATTCAGCAAATACATTATGCATATGTGAGATCTTATTAAAATAAAAAACAAAAACAAACAAATCAGTTATTATAATTACTTGCAGTGAACATTATACATATTACATATGTCAAATCAAAATAAAAAAAAAAATTCATCTGAAATTATGTACATCTATTAAATAAAAACAAAAAAACAAATACATACATTTAAAATAAAAAATATAAAAACAACAAAAAAACAAATCACTTGAATTCTTCATTTTGATCTTTTTAAGTAACTGTTTCTAAATTTTGGTTATTTGTAGTAATGATATAGTTTTTATTACAATTATGTTATATACCTCTTTAATGACAAAATTTTCTATTTTTAGTCATTTTATCCACTAAATGCCACTTACTATAGAGAATATATCGGAAAAACAACAGTATCATGTATTTATATGACCTAAATAAAACTTACTAATCACAAAACTTTTTATTAAACACGAGTGGTGTCTGCTATACCGTGCGAAGTCTATGTAAGTACCTATGTGAATTACTGTTTTTTTTAAAACTTTAAATTTGACTTCAACTTGAATTATAATTACTCAACAGGGGCCCCTAGTCTTATATTATATTATACAGTTTCCTTTTTACGAGTACTCTGATTGTATGCGTTTGTATTATACATATCCTATTGTACATATCCTATCTCTTGTTTAATATAAATCAAAGTTTGAAATTATCAATCAAATATGTAGGCTTATATTTGTTATTGGTTGATTTGACAATACTTTATTCGAACAATATCCATTGAAAAAAGGATCCCTCTTGTTTTTTTTTTACGTTTTGGAAAAAAGTATCCCAATATATTATCTATACAACAAATATGTGACATTGGTAACACTGGACTTCATTATAAGATTTTGCTGTAGCAAGCTTTTATGAAGTTTTATTTTTTTCCTATGGACTTTTATCCCAGAGCCACAATATAGAGTTGTTCTTTTTTATTTTTTGATTCTTAATCACCTATTGGTACAATCGAAAAGGTACATAATATTATGTATTTGTTGTTATATAACCTCATTATGGTTTAATTGGATTCTAATACATTTATTAACTACTTCCGGGACATCAATATGTCAGAAAATTATTTGCCAGCAAATTTTATCCAATTTTACAGATAGCTTTTATAATCTAAAAAAAATCAAAAACTAATTTTTATTAGAGTCCTTTTTTGAACTAAAAATAATTTTAAGTTTTTTTTATTATACCGTCCTCAATTAGATAAAAATTTACGTTTACTCTTTACTTATACGGGAAAACAAGAAGACCTCAATTATTGTTTAGTAAATTTTAAAACAGAAAATGTACGTTTATTCTTTTGGTTTCTAATTTAAAAGTTAAAAATGCGTTTTACGATAACATTAGACGTTATTTAATATTGTTTGATAAATAAATTGAAAATTGATTGAGCAAAAAATTAGGTATTGTGCACTCGGACGAAGCAGTTTTTAATTAGCAACATTGTGATTTTTTCATAATAACGGTTTGAGTATAAAGTATGTAGTGTACAGCTTACCGTACTTAATTCTGTGATCATAATATATAAACGTTTAAGTCAACATAAGCCAAAATGAGATATTTTTACCTTGGCATTCTCCGTGCAAAAATATACCTTCCACAAAAATGCAGATTTTAGGAATTTTGAAAGTTGAGAAATTGAATTAATTTATTCATCTAAAACACCTTGATATAATAACTTACACCGACTTAAATGATTGTAATATAATAAATTATGCATTTTAGCTATATGTCAAATATTATGTTATTATTAAATTTTGTGCTGTTATACCACTATTCTAAAATTGACTTAAGGTGTTATAATATTCAAATGTATATTTTGTGATTTTCTCTTACCTAAAAATATAAGATAGATACTCTTAATTAAATATCTTATAGAGTTCAAACTCATATTACATAATTATAAATATTATAAATATGGAAACTAGCTATTCATACTAATGCATACTTCATGGAGCAAAAGAAATGAATATAACCAGCTTAAAACCATGCATCAAAATTTGTTTCAACTGGATCGCAAAAAGTCAAAATTTGGCCTGCAAACAACTTTATACATGGCAATTAAGTTATATAATAAACTTAATAAATCTTTAAAAAAATTAAAACTTACTAATCTAAAGAATAAACTTTTAAAATCATATTTTAATTCATATGGAATTGAAATGTATTGCTATTTTCTTTACTTGGTACTACCATATAATTTTAACACTAATTTTAACTTATCACTTATTATTATTGTTTTCTTTTTTTTTACTTGTTTCTTACTCTTTTTTATAATTACAGTTTTTAAAATATTTAAAAATTATATATTTTAGTTTGTTTTTGCTATACGTATATATGCACATAAGTGAAATATGTATATACATATAATATATACATCTATATTGTAGCATTAAATTAGTTTTATTTTCAACACATGAAGTTGTATTGTAGATCAACTAATTACTTTCAAACGGCTTTTCGGCGGATACCCTTAAAGCAGACTTTTTTTTATATTTAAAAAAAAAATATATAATTAGTTTGTATCTTTAAAAATGAAAATATTTCATTTCAAAGTTAAAATTTTTTTCAACATTTACTAAAATAATAGAAATGATATGAGTAAGGTATACCTAACCTAAATGGTTATTTATGTTATTTATGTTAGTAATGGTTATTATAATCATTTTAGAATGACTTTATTGTCATTAATTTGTTATTAACTTAAGTCATATTTGATATTAGATAAAAGATTGATTAAATTATAGAAATTTCTATAAATTTCGTGTATGTGAAATTATACTTTATATTTTACAAATTTTCCTTTAAAACTAATAATAATGTTCTAATATCCTACAAAAAATTTTGTTTTTTCTATAACTAAAAGTCAAAAAAACCAAATGCGATAATCCGAAAATTATTAAAAAAAAGATTTGACTTGGAAGAGAAATCGAACCAACACCAAATGTCTGGCAATCAAAAAAATTATAAAGCGCAATATAATACTACTAGAAGAAACCCCCGGATACATACCCGGCTTAGCAAAGGGAACTTTTCTGTGAAATGGCACAATAAAATGATTTTCTTAATACAATTATACATTTGACAAGTTGAAAGTATCTCACAACAATATATAGAACAGTAATATTAAAATTTAAAAAATATATAATTTTGCTTAGTCTACTTTTAAATATCTATCATTTTAAAAAATAATAATGAACATCGGTTGTTAGATGGTTGAGATTTGAACCGTACTTTTTCAATCTATAAATTAAACATACTTAAGTAATGTATTTTCAAATGACTATGACCAATGACATTAAAGAAATTACCAAATGTATGACTATTCATATTCATATAGAACTATCTGGAACAGGTTACTGAATAAACCTAATATTTTACATACTATTTTACTTGTATGTACTTTAAATTTTAGTTTGATTATTGGCCGTCATATGGTTTTTTATGTAGATTTTAATAAATATATAACTTTGCTCCTATTTTTTTTTTAAATAAATTGTCAGTCTTATCATAAAGTTATAATAATATACATATACAATGTATGTATGTAAGATACTTTAATAACTTTTTCAAAACTTTTTAAATTTAAAAAATAAAAATTTTAGTCATAAATTAAAATATGTTTCTTTTTTATTAAAATTAAATATAATAAAATAAAGAGCAATAAAATTTTAAGTTCGATATACATAACATTTCACCAATATACTAATAAAACTTCCTAACCAAAATACAGTACAAATTATACATTATATTAATTGTACCTAAATTTTAGCTGTTTGAGTATACATATATAGGTAGGATAAATGCTAATTCGTATAATATATTATTACTACAATCGACAATTACCAATTTTTTAAACATCTAAATGATACATCATATGGTCAAAACTGTCAACTGTGAATGTATTCCATGTATGGATAAGTAATCAGTATACACAATTTGTATGCTTAGACTTATTTTAAACTAAACGGATTCGTATTTTGTTGAAATAATATTTAAAAGTTACTTTTTTTTTTATTAAAAAAATTTGGTTTTTTGTTATTAATTATATTATAAAAATTATTATTATAATACATAATAATAAAAAAATATTTGTTTAATAAAAAAAAAAAATTTTTAATTAATAGAGAATCGAACTCACAAAAATTTGTGATATTAAAACCTATATTGATAATATTATCCTACTAATTAATTTTTTTTCCTACTAAAAGTGCAAAAAACCAAATGCGATAAATAAAAAAATAAATAAAGAGAATTTGACTCAAAAGAGAATCAACGAAAAAAATTGATTGAATGAAAAAACAAACGAAGCATACGAAACCCCACGAAAAGTGTGTCTTCAATATCGAGCTCTAGTGTATTATAATATAGATAAAATAAAAAATTGATTTTGATCGCCATGGCCTGCATTATCGCCGATTGATTGAATGAAAAAAACAAAACAAAGCACACGAAAAATCACGAAAGTGTGCCTTCAAAATTGTGCTCTTGTGTATTATAATATAGATGTTATGTTAATAATACTATGTGATCAAAATACACTATTATAATAATTTATTGAACATTTTAGCCGTTTCAGTATATATAGGTATGAATCCAATTAAACATATTCAAATTTTAATTCAAAAAATTCAATTCAATGAGAGAGAAATAGGTATAAATGAAAATGATACTATTCTCGTTTGTATTGGTTTTGTTAACTCGACACAAATTTTTAAAGGTGAAACATGTTAGAATTATTCATATATTGAATATTCAAAAATATATTTTATCAATCTTATACATTTGCCCAATAACATAACATAAAACTGTTCATATACAACGAATTCATCATTATTATCGTTAAATAGGTGAAAAAATTATTATTCTCTTTATAACCAAATATTTCATTTTGAACAATTTAAACTCAGTTATTTTATTCCACTACAATAATATTGTGTATTTAATTCTAACAACAGTTTACCTATACCTAGTACAATCGCAAATTGATATATTTTTTTATAGATATTTACACAAATTTGTTATTATTTCTATGGTAATCGACAGTCATAATTATTTGTATTTACTTATATAGAGATGATGGATGTTGAGGAGTTCACCTGAATAAATATAACATTGAAAACGTTTAATAATACATAGCAGAATTCAAAATGTTAATTTTGATAATAACCAAATAAAAATTATATTATTTAAAGAGTTAAATTATAGAATATTGTGGTTACTCTAAAATTGAATATTCAAAATAGACATTAGTAGTTGATTGTTGATTAGGTACTGCTAGGATTTTATTAGCAATTATTTTATTGAGCTTACATCGGAATTTGAATAAAAAATTACTTGTACTTTGATTAAGAAAAAACTTTAGTTAAGATATTGGAATTTTAAAAGTTCTTATTTTTGTGTGTTAGTTGTTAGCACCCAAATTATAATAAAAATTATGTGAAATTACAGTAATGTTCGGACATAAGAAGTATGTAGTATAATATTATATACGGTATAGGTATGTGCTTGTTCAATACTTTCCAGTAATCATCAATACTGGATACTTTCTACTCGATACTTTTTAAGCGATACTTCTAGATTCGTTACTGTACATTTTGCTATTTTTCTAACAGAAACTGTAATGCAAATTAATATATTTCGTTTTTCGTTACTTTCAAAAGAATGTTATACAAAATTATTTATTTGAATTTGGTAAACTGAAACTTTATTGTTGTATAGCAAACATATTATAACAGAAGAGCAAATACGTCAGACAATAGATACTAAGTATCGAGTAGATACTTTTCGCACATTACTCGGAGCCTATGTCTTAGAAGTAAATGTAATATCTGTATTTAATGTTAACTATTTTTATTAATAGTCGTATCTTTCGAAATAATATTGAACGATTCAGTGTAGCAAGTGAACAATGACGGCTAGCTTTCGAGATAAATTTAGTTCCAAAAGTACTTTTTGATAAATATATAATTTGATATTGGAATAATTTTATTTGAGAAGATTTAAATAGAATATATCGTCAATATAGAGAGCAACCCCAAATTATAACAGAGTTAAATAAAACAAATATAGCACAATAGTGTTTGTGTGTTATAATTACTATAGGTACAACCTACGCTAGTTAAAATTCGTTGTTCAAATATTTTTGATATACATATTTTTCGACAACTTATTTTCGTTTTTCTATTATTTTATGTTAGATAAAAAATACATAATATTTTTTCCCCATATTTTTTCTCCCCCGATTGTTGTGAACAAAACAGTACATCAAATATGTTTTTTTCTAGTTTTTTCAAAATTCGATCTATATCTACAAAACTAATTACGTATTTATTTTGTATTAAATTTGTCAAAATATTTCCAGTCCAGAGTTCTTTTTCTAGACCAAAATTTCCCACACAGCAAATTTATTTAGAAAATTTCATTCTGTCAAAAAAAATTTTTAAAAATTAATTCTTCGTGTATTTTGACCCGAAAAAATTATTTTTGTTAAATATTCAGTTGAATATTTTGATTTGATAAACTTAATAATTAAAAATAAAATTTTGAAAATTAAATGAAACAACTTTTTTTTCAATAACTTCTTCAGAACCAGCATATGTTTTGAATACTCTGTCCGTGATATCAACTATAACAGATTTTGCAGATCAACACCGTCATTAACAACTTCAGTTAATAGAGTACTGTAAAGTATATTCATACAAACGAGTGTGTTAGGAATGAGTAAATGGTTCTATTTGATGTACTATAGTGCTTGCAGAACCATTATAGCAGGCCAAATGAAAGGCTGTTTTAACTAAATACCGAGTAAATATTCTCTTTAGCAGCTTTTTCTGGTATTTTGTATATCTTTTTTAAAACAAAACCACTTTTGAAAAATCTGTTTTTTTTTTGTCATTATTTATTTATTAAATTATTACTTAGTAACTAAACTATATATAAAACTAATTCTATTTTAACAAATTATATTATATTTTAGAGGTTCATTAAAATGCTTCAATTTATAAAGTGTTTTTTACTGTAATAATTATTAATAGATTAAAATTAAGACCTAGCTAAATGCTATCTGGTCGTATAGAGTTGTATGATAATTGTTTGCTTATAATAATAAAATTAAGAAAAACAAAAACAAAAATAAAGATTTTCCTTTTTCCTACTTCTTTTTTTTATTTTTTTTTCATTTTCTTTGATTTACAAGTTTAATTTTTAGTATTTTATAATATTTTTGTTATTATGCAACTCTTACTGCGCCAATAAATACTCCATAATTTGGATTTTGAAAATCAATAATCTTTAATTTTTCAGGTAGGTCGTTAAACGCTTTTAAACTAATATATATGCAGTTATTTTTTTGTTTACTTGTCTTGAATAGTGATAGGTAGAAGTTAGATTTGTTTCGTGTATTATGGCTATGGATGTCTACATAAGGATTTAGTATAAAATTATGTTTAATATTATTATTTAATATTAAGAATAATTCTTTATGGCCAATATTATCAAAACTAAGATATTTAGGAGAGTATAACATATTTGTTTAATTGTCGATTACTAAATCCGTGAATAATTTTTATTACTTTTTTTTGTTGGACTTCTAAGTTTTTTGTTAGGATTTGAAAGCACCTACTCCAAATCGGATTTAGATAAGTAAGGTTGGACAGTATGAAAGAAGCATAAATTGTATAAAGAGTATTTGCATTAAAAAAAATTTCAATCTTCTTAGTATAAAAATATAGGGTGATATTTTTTTCAAAACATGATCAACATGTATATTCCATCTGAGTTTATGGTCTATTAATAAACCTAGGTAATTAAATGAATTAACTACTTTTATTGTTTTATTGCAGTGTATAAAATTTGTGGAGACGAAGGTCTCGCTATTGAAAAGGATAATCTTGGTTTTTTTAATATTCAGAGACAATTTGTTCTTGGGCAGCCATTCTTCAATCATATTGAGATCTTCACTTATCATATTAGCTCTGTTTCGGAACTTGTCGAATATTTTAACACAGCATCATCTACATAGAGTTGAATACTTCTATTTAAATTAAGATATGCAATATCCTTTATATATATTGTGAATAGATCAGGGCTCAATATTGAGCCCTGTGGTACCCCTTTCTTATTTGTTAAATTTTCACTAAACTGTTTATTAACATCGACCCTCTGTATTCTTTCCGATAAGTATGATTTAAAAAACCTCAATTGATCAACTGTGAGGTGAAGATTGGAAAGTTTATGTAACAATATCTCATGATCGACGCAATCAAAAGCTTTTTGTAAGTCCAAAGATAGTTGTTTTAACAAGAAAAACAAATTAACACTTTAAAAAAATGCAATTATTGGCCAGGATTAAATTTTTCTATTTTCAATTTAATTTGATTTTTATTTAAAAATACAATCTATGAATCTAATAAGAAGTTTTAACCTTTAATCACAGAGGTGAAAAAAATCACACTATCACAGACGTGACGTAAATTTTACACCCTTTTTCTGTTGTGTTGTTTTGGACATATCAGTTAAGCTAAATAATCCCAAAAATACGTAGGAATTTAAAAAAATTAATTAAAAATAGTTTATTAAAATTTAATTTTTAATTTTTTTAGTGAAACAACAAAAATTAAATTTTTTTATAACATGAATACCCATAATATCTTAATTTATTTCTATCTCGGATATCAAAGCAACAACAATGAATTTTTTTTTAATGGTCGCATTTTAATTCGTACTTAAATCAAATTTATTCATACTTATAAGCTCATATATGTATAGAGAAGATTATAATTTAAGATCTAAATGAATAAAAGTGGCTAATGTCAGTAAACATATTTTTAAATATAGGAATTACTTTGAGCCATAGATTTTGTCAGTCCGTAAATTTTATTTTTATATATAAACATAATTACTTAACTTATTTAAATAATATAATTTTTTGTTTTGCAACCCCAAACACAACGCTTCAACTTCTTCATTGGTGTATGCCTACAGTTTTTAATTGTTCGTTAAAATAACGTTATATAAAATTAAATCTTGTAATTGACCATTACATCGTATAAAATAAAATAATACATTTAATATACATTCATATTAATAATTTAATATGAATAAATTTAAAAAAAAAATGTTCCAGTCTAATTTTCTATATTCTTACGTTTCCTTCGTCTACTATTCAAAATGTTATTATTAAATGTTAGAAAAAAAAATATATATTCAAATTACTACTATCATGTTCACAACTCTTTTGTTTTAACTGCGTATGTTTTTCTTATTGTAATATTCATGAATAATATTGTGTTATTCCTAAAATTATAAAGTAACGTTATTGTAAAGAATACCCACTGGATATTATTTTTAAACGTTAAATTTTTTTTTTAATATTCCACGTACAGCAGCACCATCAGCACGCACTTAAAATCAACAAAACCTACTTCAAATAATAATTACTTAAATAACATCAAAATTAGGTATTCAATTTTTTTTTCATTTTATCATTTATGCTTTCTTTTTACATGTTTTACACATACACATCCTATGACATTCATCTATCGAACCAAAATTATTGGCATTACCACCACAACCACCATAATATAAAATTTGACATTGACGTTCCTTATAATCATAATAATAACGTATCATCATACCATCACACATTCCAGGATCTGGACCCATATTACAAATAAAAACATCTGGATAAACTATTAAAAAAGATAATTAAAAGAAATGGATGTAAAATTAGTTAATTAAAGCCTAATAATGGAAATAACAAAAACTTACATGCACTTGCAATTCCAATTAATAGAAACGAAATTAATAATTTAATAAAATATTTTGAGATCATTATTCGACTACCTATAGAATTATAGATATAGTATGATATAATAAAAATAAAATTTTATAATTAATTTTTATGACTATTCACTTCTGATAAGTTTACTACAACTCTTACTGATGATGAATGTGGGGTGTAAAAAACAAAATTACAAAAACAGCCAATTTGAATTTCCTCTGAATTTAAAATTATGTACAAAATTAAGAGCGAAATGATATTTATTTAGGAATATTCAAAAATTAATTTTAATAGCTAAAATATAATTAATTGAATGCATTGGCAGTAAAGCTTCAATGCAAGGTATAGTAAAAAAACAACATAACGAAGTTCACTATTCGTTTTTAACGATGAAATAGGTTATTATACATTAGTGTAGAGAGAGTATATTTTCAATTAGACTCATTAATATAATTTTTATTACAAGTAGTTGTATGTTTTTTTTTACAAATATTGTATTCATTTTGTTACTTTTGTTTTTTTTTTTACAAATTTAATATCTTACATATTAATGTATTGTTTCATGAGCATTTTATCTTATATCCAAAAAAAAATCTTATGTTTGCTTTTACGAACGTTCTTTATACAACTTCGAACTAAGGTCATTCATTCCCTCTCAACCAGAGAAATTTTGTATGCTAGATGTGGCAATATTATGTAATCAGCCTCAATGTGCCTACATAATAATCTGAATTATTACCTGGACTTCTTTTTGGTGTAAGCTAACCCTCTAGATGACGGAAGTTCATATTTTTAATGCATACTTGAAACATAGGGTTTTTGTGAGGCCGTACCAATTGCTAAAACTCATGTGACAAACATCTAAGTCAATTAACATCGCCTAAGTCAATTAATCAAAAAATTGAGAAACAAATTTCTTTATCAAAGACTTTGTAAATTTATAAATGAGTTAATAAATACTCTGAAAATTGGTTGTGTATGTTATCAACAATAATAAAGTAGATACCGTATTATATATTTTACTCAAGTGCAATAACAGGGTTTCAATAAATAAGTAGCAGGGATCTGAGGTTTATTTTTTATGCGTAACTGATGTTGGATATAAAATAGGAAATATCTCCTTTATCCAGAGTTGCGACCTGTATATTTATGTATACGACAGATTCTCAAAGTAATTTTCGCCCCGAAAAACTACCAAATTCTAAAAAAAACAAAAACTTCAGATCTATATATAATTGACTTTAATTTGGTACAATATAGTATCGTGGTACCGGACCAAGATCGTATCTAAATGTACCAAATGACCAATGCTAATTTTTTTTCCCAGAATGATGTTTGAAATCACACGATAATATTTATTTATTTATTTATTTAAGTTTAAAATGATTTGGTATATTTCAACTCAAAAAAAATCTAGAGAGTAACAGTCTTATAAATGACTGCTAATATGCCTTTAGGTCGAAAAGGTCTACTGATGATCTTTTGACTTTTATAACGGAAAAATGGCACCGATGCTTAGAAAAATACGGTGAAGCCTAGATAGCCCTGATAGCCCAAGATATATCCAAAGCTTTTGACCGTGTTTGGCATGCTTCATTACTGAAAAAACTAGAAACAATTAAATTAGGAAATATTTTCAACACGTGGATTAATATTTTCAAAACGCGTTGTATTGGATGGTTTAATATATCACAAATTCACTATCAATGCTCGCGTCCCTCAAGGCTCAGTTCTTTTTCCAACATTATTTATAATATTTATAACTGATCTCCTATCCACGACTTCAAATCAGATTCACAGATTCGCTCATGATAGTACCCTTGATTCCTTGTATTTCTTTGAAAAAGCTTTTGATGTTACCCAGACTTCAGTTCACAGAGAACGAAATAATATATCTTAATTTCTAAACAGCGACATTCAAAAAATAAATGACTGGGGAAGTGTAGATTGGGTAAAATTTAATGCTTCAAAAACCCAGAGTTGCTCTTATCAACAAAGCAAAACCCATGAATACCAAATATCGTATTCGGAAATGAAAATATCGAAAACTTTGAAACTCTAAGAATTCTTAGAATGGAAATAAATAGCAAACTCTCGTGGCACGATAATTTTTTTTCTGTAGCGAAGGATGCTGCGGAATGTTTAGGATTCTTAAAGAGAAGTAGAGAAAATTTTACATCTTCCAACCTCCTGTTAATATATAAGGCATACATTCGGCCTCGACGTGAATATAACTCGCGTATTTGGGGCGGTGCACCAAATACCAGCCTACTGTAACCTAGATAAGGTACAAAAACGAGCCATCAAAATTATCAATGATGGAGATGTTACACAACACCTAACATCATTAAGTCATCGCCGTAATTTAGGAGCAGTCACTCTGTGTTATAAACATCTGTTGAGTAATTGCTCTGACAAAATAAAAAGTATTATGTCCAAAATACAATCATTCCAGCATAATACTCGCAAGGCAGCCCCCACTCATAAATTTGTAGTAGAGCCTCTTCGAACCAGAACTGTGAAATATAAAAATTCTTTCATCAGCTGAACCTCTAAACAGCCTAAACTATGGAACACCTTACCATCTTTTGTGTTCCCTCAAACGTATAACTTAGAAGTTTTCAACAGATGGGTAAATAAATATCTGTTAACCTGTCCATAAATTCTATACTAACTATTCTATTATATTCTATTCTATCTTAGTTCTTTTTTAATTTTATTACTATTTGCTATCCTTCTTTTTTCTTCATCTTAATATGGCTTAAATTCTGTGAAGGCAGTTAGGGTGCTTATACCATTATTTTGACCTAATATAAAAAACAAAAAAAATATTGTTGTACAATTTAACTCCTAGATGAAGAGTCGTTTCCGATCACAAAATGTGATATTCTTTTCCGATTCACATGGAAGAGATTATGATTTCTGGTGTTTACTTGATGTAAATCTCCACGTCTTAGTAATACAGTTATAGTGTGAATGTTTGAACAATCTATATCGTGTTTATTATGTAGTATTAATTTTAATTTAACGAAATCTTTAACAATAATTTTTTTTCACTATGAATGTATTCCGTTCTTTCAATCCACTTATCCATTATTGCTTTATTTTGAATAACCTGGAGTTCATCAATTATTTGTTCATAGTAAACTGAGTGCATAATAAACTGATGTTGTGACACTGGTTGGAAGTAGGTATATTAGGTATTTTATTGAATACACCAGCATTTGATGAAAATTTTTTTTACCAATGAAGGAAGCATGGATATTCCATTTCAATTGATTTTCAATCCAAAGTCAAAGAGATATGTGAATTCATGAACTTGTTCTAATGAGTTATGTAATATTTTTATATTAAGTATCGGAGACGTTGAACCAATTATCATAATTTGTTTTTTTTTTTTGTGTTGATTGTTAGTTTTTGAATATCCATATGAAGTGGTGCATGGAAGTTTTGTATACTATAAACTTTGTACCCTTGACCTAACTTTTGAAATTCGACAAAATGCATTATCTTTCAAATTTTTTAATCTACTACCTATAACCTACTATGTACTATTTATCTCAAATAAATGCAATTTAAACATTTCAATATTGCACAATATGTTAACATAGACAATATTAAAATACCCTAAAGTTGATAGAGCCAACTACTGTATATTTGATCAAATAAAATAAAAAAAATAAAAAATACTAATTTTGAATACTTTAGGTAGGATAAGTAAACAGATGACTTTTATTTAGCTTTTGAGTCATGAATATTATTAAATATGTAGCCTCTTCATTGCTATTGACTTTAAATGTGTTTTTTTTTCATTTTAATTTGAATAAAACTCAGTTAGTCAAACACTGGTTAAACCGAATATAATCTTAATAAAAAAATTATTTAACAAATTTATTAAAGTATAATTAAAGTCTAATTAACTGCCTACAGCATATACTTTCGTACAGTAGAAAAAAAATTCATTTCCTAAGAGATTTTGGTTACTTTAGTATTACAATATTCATAGCAGTGATTCTTTACAAGAATGTTTTCATCACCATAAATTGCTAATTCCAGAATTATTTTATGTTAGGTAAATTTTTTCGTCGGTGTCAATTTTTACAGAAATAATTTCTGTTTTTTTTGCCTGCAAGGTCGGCAACAAATTATTTCATTATTTAAAATTCACACACTCAAACCATTCGGAAAAAATTTCGTTTATACATCTCTATATATTATGAATTTATAGTAATGTCAGATTTGGATTTAAATTTAGATTTTTTGTTTGAAATCCAAAAAGCAGTGGTCTTTAATCTTTTATGTATTTTCAAATTCATATATTTAAAATGAAAAATTTTAACAAATGAACGTAAGAATCGTTTTACTGTTAACATTAGGCAACCCAAATTATAACAATATTTACGTTCATTATATTCATGACTCAATTCTAGTCAAACAGAATAACAGTTCTAATTACCGCGTAAAATTAATTTAAAACTATTTCGTATACCCTTTATTCTTCAATTTGTATTAGGCTTCTAACCATATTACATCTCGTGAGATGTAGATTCCCTCGTGGTCTATCTAGTTCACAGTTATATTTTGCAATATGCCGTCACATGCTATAATATATTTATTATATCCAATTGTCATTCATTGAGATTAAGAACACATTGATATGATTAGGTGGATCAGAACAAGAAGTACAAGAGAATCATGTAAATTAGAAAAATGAGCAAAATAAAATTAAGTAAAATAAATTAATTTTAATAACATTGTAAGATCAAATGCGAAACATTTAATCATATACCTACATAGGCCGAACCACATTATGTTATAGTCGTTATGTTATGTGGCCACTAATCAGAACAGAAATGATTCATTAATTTTTCTTTCTTTATTAATCACAAAATAATGAAATTTTATAAAGTTTATTGAGAATATTGTTTGATAATAACTGAAGTAAAATATAACTACGGTCTGTAGACCAGCAGCTGTTATAAATAAATAAACTACATTATTTAAAAACAATAAATTATATTAGTAAATTAATTCAAAATGTCCATACTGATGAAAGGAATATTTTTCTTTCTACAATCGTCAATTAGTCTAAACTATACATTCGTGTATAAAGGTATCGTTTGAAGCCTAATGTTTGGCTTAACTTTAAAAAAAAAAAAAAAAAAAAACCTAGTTCCTAATAATAACAGTTTTCCGCCTTCATATAATTGATTTAACAATAAAGTGAAGTCAATATTACGACAAAATATCTTCAAAATATCACGCTTGGACAATATAATTTATTATTACGTATCCCACAGAACAATGTTATGCAATGTATTCAAAATTCTACCATCATGACAGAATAAGTCGGCAACAAAAGCTATTTGGTTAATAAAAGACTACTGCAGTCCAAATTCATTTACAGACAAACCAAGACCATTATATGTTAATCCATTACGAAACCAATAGACTACATATGACTACAAAGTATGACTATCAACAAGAGCAAATAAAAAAAAAAATTACGTATCTTGGAAATGTAATATTATCTTTATCTTTTCAAAATAATTTACACTAGGCTTGAAAATGGCAAATATAGAAAAAGATAAAATTAATGAGTTAATTAAAAGCGAAGATAATATATCTTAGTATCTGCTATGCTTTGTTAAGATCCAACGCCTAAGGTGGGGTGGTCACGTATGTTGAATGAATGAAAATAGAACGTAGGGAAGAATATTATTTACAAAGGCACCAGTTGTAGGAAGCTAGAGGAAGATATAGAAATAAATGACTTTATAACATCAAAATTGATGCACTACAACTGCAAGCCAGAAATTATAAAAGAAATGGGCTTGGTAAAGATGGCTGTGAGAACTGAATAAAGAAGTCCATGGTTCACAGTGATCTGAAGCGACACTTTTCAGAATAAAAGTTAAGACTATAAATATATTTAAAAATATAGTAGTTCCACTATTAGTTAACGTGACTCTACCGTACTTTATTCTATAGTATAGCAATTGACTTGTACCAGATAAGAAGAAAAAACTTATTTTAAATCATGTCGGATGCAATTCTTAAACACCTTCAGTAAAACTAAAAATGGTTCAATTGTTTACACTTTGAAATATACTGATTTAAATAAAAAAAAATATTTCGGTTTCATTTTTGAATATTTTATTTACTTTCTCAAAAAGGGTAAAACAAATAATGATAGCCATTTTCAGGATAAAATAATTTTCATTACTTTTATTCTTCATCAACTTACTTTTAACTCATTGTATTGGACTCTTAAATTTGCACAAATTTATCATTACTTTGTGGTATAGAAATAGAATATCAAATTCAAATAGAACTAAGGATGGTGTTACCAACTTGAAAAGTATTAAAAATTTTCTCTCTCTCTCTCTCTCTCTTAAGTAAATAATAACAATGTATAAAATTTCACCTTAGAGGGCAAAAGTCCATAAGTCAAAAAAATCCGATTTATTTTTATTGACTCAATCGCTTCATATCCATATGCTCACAAAACTACCTAAGTCAAAATATACAATTTTCATCTTGAAAATCACAAAAAAATATTAAATTTTTCTATCGTACAGGAGTCGATTTGATTTTAACAGAAAATATGTGTTATATGTTGCTAGACTTAAGATTAATATTATTGCATTTTTTTTTATATTTCTTATTGTTTTTGCTATTCTTATACTCAACTTGTTCGAACTTGCGTTAACTTTACTTGAATTAGAATTTATATTACTCGTATCACTTCTACTGCAAAACAGGAGGAATCAGGTACGCATTTTGGCAGGGATAATAACAGGCCACTGCCAAATACACGTTTTTAAAATAGGTCTAATAGACAACAACCTGTGCAGAATATGCGAAATAGAAGAAGAATCTATTGAACATCTGCCCTGTGAATGCAAAGCGCTCACTCGCAGTAGACTTCGCCACTTGGGAACAGTGTTCCCCAAACGATGGGAGCTACCCACCATACCATTGAAGAACATCCTGAGTGTTATAACAAAATAAGTAATTCTAAATTACTCAGAGATTAGTTATAGTAACTCATAAATACGGGTTATCACAATAATACCCATTTGCGGCTGAGTTAAAATAGGGGACAAATTCCCTCCCGGAAAAGTTTAAATCTAATCTAGTCTTAGTTAGAAAATTGTCGCTTGAAATCTGATAACGAAAACCTGTTAGAAATGCGAAAATCAATTTTTAATGAATCCTGGAACATGGGTAACTACAATAAATGTGCGACTTTCATTTCTGCTATGATGACAGTTTCAGATAAGAAACAAAATTTCCCGCGTACAGGTGATAAATGCTGAATGAAAACCTATAACTATTCTCTCAAACAAAATGGCGAAATGCTTTCGATATGTAGAGCTTGCTTTTTAAAAACTTTGAATGAAAGCGAATATTTTATTAAAACTGTAGCGAAACTTTCAGCCGACTTATCCCACCAGATATGAGAAGCAAACATTCTCCAAAACATAAAAAAGCAACAAAATCAATAGAACAAGTACGGTTACATATTCTGTGTTTCCCCTCATACCAAACTAATTATGCACGTAAAAGATAACAACACAAGATATGTTAGTTCTGATTTAACAGACAAATTGTATTGTAAGTCAGCAAGTAACACTGTTGGATTCCAAATTTATTATAACGAATTTCATAAGTTGAAATTTTTTTTGAAACAGATATAAAATAAACTTCAACTTTTACAAGACTCACAGGAGAAAATCAAAATCGAAAATAAAAAAGGTCAACACCATATTGAAGTGGAATTGACCTTGTAACGAAAAGTACGTTGATAAAGAAATATCGAAATAATCAAACAAGCAAATTAAATTTTCCGCCTTCGACCTTCAGCAATATTTTCCAATACCATCGCTGACAGCAGCTTTCGAATTTTACAAAATACAGCTCTGGACCTTTAATTTGACGGTTCACGACAACGAAAATGGCAACCCAACTCATTATATGTGGCACGAGTGTATTTGCCAACTCATTATGAGTGGCAGAGGAACGAACCAAATAGACTCTTGTTTGTACAAGGATTTAAAAAATTTTACGCCTAAGGTAAAACATGTGATTCTTTATTTTGATACTTGTGGTGGGCTGAATAAAAATTCGAATTTTTCTGCAATACTATCTATGCTTTTAGAAGAAAAATCAACCAATATTAAGATTATTGAGCACAAGTTTATGGTTCTAGGTGTATGGAAATTGACAGTAATCATAGTCATAGAAAAGAAAGAAAAAAAAAACAATTTGGAAATATTTCACCCTCAAAACTGGATGCAGCATGTTTGATCGTATAGTTCTAAATTTAAAGTAGTTAAAATGTCGTCAAATGACTTCTTAAAATGTCCTTCAAAGTTTCAAGGTCATGCGAAATAGAAACCCTTTGGGTGACCCATTTAAATGGCATGATGTGAAATGGTTTCGATATTATATTAAGAACAAATTTGGTTAAATATTGTATAAAAATAATTTAGACAGAAAGGCTGTAAACTTTTTAAAATTTGATTTAACCAGAAGAGGAAGAAACAAAACTAAGAGTGTCGTTCCTGTTGTTTCAAACAGTTTGATTCCTATAAGTGATCATAAAAAGAAAGACATACCTAATCTCATTGCTTGACTTTATTCCACTATTTTTTCATCAATTTTATACTTTTCTATCTGATGCAGGCAATACTAAACCTCATATTGATCCTGATTTGATTAACTTTCATGACTATCAAGTTTGAAGTAGATAGGAAACTTACAGTTTTCTCTATTTAATATTAATTTTGATAGAAGGAAAATGTTTCACATGCTTTTTGTTTTAATCTTTCTTGAACAAAATAAATGTTTAATTTGCTTTTATTTTGGTTTTTTAACTTTTTTGAGACTAAAATAATAAAGTGTTTTGTTTATTACCATATCTTTATTCTGTTTTTTATTTACTAAAATAGAACATAATTCACATATCTTTTTAAAACAAAAACACTTAAGCCAATTATTTTCTAAATTAATGCAAAACTTCAAATTTTATCTTCACGCGTTGAAAACTATAGCAAAGTAATTAAACTGAAAAAAATGCTCTCCTGTAAAATTGCATAAAGTGACTTATGTGCTTTTGTCTACCACGGTGAGAAATTATTTACCTTTTATATATACCTACCCAAAACAAAACTTATTAAATTGTTTTTTACAGTTACTATTAAAATTTATTTACACAACAATTTAATCATGGGTAACTCTACCTAAATTCAAATGAGCTGAGAATACACAACAAAAGAAAATTGTGTGTTGATATTGGATTTGAATATTGTTGTGATAAAAGATAACTGTTATATAAGATAAATATTGGAATACTGTTATTACAATATTAAAAGTGGAAAACAAATAATAATGGTGTTGCCTAAATTAATTATTTTGTAAGAAAGCTTTTATTAATATTTTGCAAAATAATGTAGTGGAAAAGTGTTCTATCGGAAACTGTCCATTGAGTTATTACGTAAATAGCATAAAGTAATTATTTTTCTTAATCAAATTTGTTTTTAGTGATTCATTCAATTTATGGAATAAAAGTCAAGTTTCGTTTCAATAATCATTTATATTAATTTTGCAAATATCGGTAAGCAACTTCCTTCATCAGTGCTTGTGACTAAATCGTTTAGTTAGTTAGTTAGTCGCAAGCACTGATAAAGGAAGTAAGTTGCTTCCGAAATATCGATATTATTGCAAAATAAATATAAATGATTAGTGAAAGGAAGCATAGATTAGTTCCGAAACAATAAATTGTAAAGCAATTTGTATTACACAATAATAAAATTATTAAAATATGAATGATGCACTCGCTTGTAATTTCAAAGAATCTTAAGTCACATTGGAATGTTTCTAAACAATTCTTTCATTGAAAGATTTCGGAACAGTTTATGAATGATTTTATGCTTCAGTGATACTCTGCTGGGCTTTATCGAGGCATTTAAAGAAATTAGTTATAAAAATTTTTATCGTTTGAATATTTTGGCAATTTTATGAAATAAGCGTGAATTTGACTAAAAATCAGATTTCACAACAAGCGGTTGACTTAATATTTTATTTTGTTTTATTCCAATTATTGAGATACGCAACTTAAGAAATAGGTCTCAAAAATTACCTTCGATAACAAATGTTAACCAACCAAAATTAATTGAAAACTATTATTTTATGACGAAATCCAAAAAAATTATATTATTATTAACTAAGAAAAAATATTTCTCCATTTTCCAAAAAGGCAAAAGCTTTGTAGAAAATTGAAAACTAGAATCTATAAGGCAATAATAAGACTAATATATTTTTTTATAATAAGATTTGTTTGTAGTGTATTTAATCCTATAGAGATAATCTTATATTATATTCTGTAAAAGATAATCATACGTCGATTCGACGTGTTATATTCTGACTGTCCATTTTTATACGTTTTGTTCTATCATATGAAAATAGTAATTTTTTATTTAATTTTTAGAACCTAATGAATAAAAAAACAGAAAAAATGAATGAAATTGATTCATTTTATGGTATTTTAATTAACTCCAAGATTTAATTAAAAAATTAACAAAAAAAAGCTTAAAATTCATATCACTCAAAAACGAACAAAAAATAACAATCCTTAGGATTTTTTTACCCCCATATTATCCTCCTGAATTTTTACCCAGTATATGTAAATTTTCTTTGGGTGCTATTTTACCCAATATGAAAATATCATTCCTGTAAATTAAAGAAGACATTTTATAAGAAAAAACCATTTATTCTGAGCTTTATTTTACTGGTAAAAAAAAAAATTTAAATTTATTGGATAGTAATTGGTTATTTAAAAGCTCCTATTTACTCTTGCACGAAGCACAAACAAAAAAATTGATATTCTGCACACAATTTTTTTTTACACACTTCGCACTCCGCATTTGCTTTTTTATCCATTTTTATGCAAATTGGACAATGAACACCAGATGACATTTTTCGTTTTTTTAACTTTTTAACAGATGTTTGTCCAGAAGTTGTCGTTAACTCGAACCCGGAAAGCAACAAGTTGGTCATCAACCGTAACATTTTCATAAAGAGTACATAAATATGGAGCATTGTTTACCCATTTATCCCCTACAGCTCAAATGCATTTTTCTTGCAGCAGCATACGAAGTAATTTCAAGTCGATCTTTGATTACCTTTTCTATTGAAGTTTTTCCACTTAACACTGGTGGTAGTGGTGACCATTCAACGGATTTGTTTTTTGAAATTGTGATTAAATTTAGGCCAATTTAACACAGCCTACTAAAAATCCATTTTAAAAAACCGTAAAGTATTAAATAACTCTTAACATATGTCGAAATGTTGAAGCTTTCTCTCTTTTATAGAACTCTTGTTGGAAATCGCATTTGTTCTAATGCAGTAAAATCAATATGAGGCGGTGCATTACGAACCGCATTAAATTTTCGAGATATAATTCAAAAGCATGCCATTCGTTTTATCGACAACCTCAATGTGACATCAGCATTCAAGCCTAGGGCATCAGCCTCAAGTGGTACAAACACTTAAAAATCGTCGTATTGTTAGAACACTTTGCCAATTTTATAGATAATCTTTTGGGATTCATACGAAATAAAAAGCCTAACGAAAAAAAGGTACGAAATAAAAGCCTGAATGCCACCCCTTAAACATTTTGGCCGAAGAACAAGAAAAGTACGGAATCCACCCCTACACAGTACAAATTTCTAGGTGGCTTAAACCTGGCTATGGAAATTCGTTTGTATGTCAAACTTTCTCGAATGTGAAACTATATTCCAACAAATGTGTTTCTCCAATGCAAAAATATAACAACATAATTCAAGACACAATCTATAAAAGTTCAATTGTAATATTAACAAATTTGTCGCATTGATATTTTTTTCCCCAAATCCTCTATTAATCGAAGCTGTGTATATACACATTATTTGTGTATATAAAGGTATCGTTTGAAACCTAATGTTTAGCTAAACTTAAGAAATAAAAACATTAATGCTTCCCTCAAACAATATCAGTAAAAAACTAATATTCAGTTTTACACCGTTGAAATGCCCAAATGACCCAAAACTGTTTCAAGCAATTGATTTATTTTAGGAACTGCTAAAATTTGAAACGTGCGTTCATTGGAAGTGTTTCCCTCAAATGGAATATTCTCTTATAATGGAATGGAATTTTCTCCTATCATCCTATTTCACTACTAATATTTTTCCACTTACCCGAATCTACAAGAAATTTGTACAAAGGAATCCTCTCCTACACTGAAAAAATGTTTACTGTTAAATTAATAAAATTGTTATTAAATTAACAAAAACGTTATTAAAATACGTCCAATAACAAATCGTTATTAAATTAATCACCAGTGTAGTTAAATTAAAAACAATTTGGAGAAAAAAAATAGAGCATAAATGATTATGAATAATTTAACAACAAAATTGTCGATTTAACGTTCACTTGAGCAGGATTAACGTATGTTAATATTTACTTTTTTACTTTTGCATAAAAACTTCATTATTTGACCGATCTTAATGAAATCAGAGATCAGTGCCTAATTTTTTTAGTAGACATTGAATATATAAACCAATATGTAAAATAAATGAATTTCAGCCGAAGAAAAATTACATATTGGGTGAATTTTCACCCGAAGATTGCTCACGTAGTAAGTTGCATAGGTCCTACATTTTTTAAAATTTATCAAAAATGTTTACTTCTTTATAAATTACAACACTTTTTGGCATTAAAAAGGATAAGAAATATCTTTGAAATTATGGAATATAAAGTTGCATAAAATTGAAAATGTGCGAAATTTAACCCGAGGATTTATTAGGGTTAAATTGTTTCATAAAATATTTACTATGAATTATTATAAAACATTTAACTAAAAAAAAAAAAATTTAAATACAAGAGTGGCAAACTTCAAATTTATTTTCGCTGTACATTCCTTTTGTTCATTTATCACATTTTGGTTTTATAATTTTTTGTAAATTTGAAGGACAATAGTAATACTAGCCACGTTTCTTTTCTGGCTCTAGTATGGATGATAAATCAACAGCTGATGTTAGACCAGATAATATTCTAGCAGGTGAAATTTCAGTGAAGGACATTGTAGCAGATTGTTTTGAAGCAAATTACCAATTTTCAAGAACGTTTGTGATATTTTCATGAAGTGAATCTCCTAATGTAACTGCTAACCCTTTCTCAATCCAGATTGAGGTGAAATCAATGCCTAACATTTCAATTAAGTCCCTTTACTCAAAGTTTTTGAATTTTTGGCAGTACATTATGGACGTAGATTATACAAAAATTTACAAATACCATATTGAGTATGCTTTAAAAAACTGTCGTATGCCATCTATTTCTTTTTCCACTGCATGATATGGATGGACATATTTGATTGAATGTGTCGACAGCCCAATCACACACGTGTTCTTTGTTGCTTTGAATATCATCTTCAAACAGAACATTCGTTTTCTGTTTCACTCTCAGTATCTGACGGTATATATAACCTTCATCTTGTTACGAAATACGTAAAATAACTGCATTGATGAAGCCATAACGATAAAATTGGTAAAATCATGTTATACTAATAAATGATCAATGTTTATAATATCGCAAAATAAATAACAATAACAAAATAAAAAAAAAATAAATAAAAAACAAAATCATAAAAGATAAACATAGGTCGTATAGGCGTAGTAAGTCCATTTTTCTCAGCCGTTATTTTACTTATTGCAAAACAAAAACCATCATAGCTAGAGCAGTATAACAACTGAGAGTATTAGAGAAAACAAATTATCAAGTGCAGTGCTTATTAAGACACAAAATATTTATTTTTATGCGTCAATTTGACGTAGATTATTTTTCTAGGGTTATATTGAATCTCTTTTCACTAATAAATCATTATACACAATCTGATGTAAAGTGAAAAAAGTAGGGCACAAATAGCTAAACCATTTCACAACCGATGTTCAGTATTATTCTTTAAAAAGAGACGTAGCGAAATCAAATGTTTTTTAAATTTTCTGTTAATTATCAATTTTAAATTTCAATTTAGAATTTCACCACTTAAATAAGTTATTTCAACATACAAATTTTTTTTGTTTTACACTACATATGCGGTTGTTGTCTAAGATAAGTCAATAAACACATACAATACAATACCAAGGATAAATTGAAATGATGGAAAACAACAATGAAATTGAATACTCTTTCTTATCAAAACGTCATTGAATTTCGGGAAGCGGGCGGATACCAATTCTGTTTTTTTTTGCAAATATCGACATTCAGGAAGCAACTTAATTCCTTCATCAATAATTGCGAATAATCTAATCAAATTAGATTCCGAAGTTGCTCACGAAATATCGATAAGAAAATTTTGCTAAATAAAATTAATTTATTAGTGCAATGAAATTTGACTTTTAATTTCTAAAAATAATAAAACACTTTGCCATGAATGCGACAGTTAAATTCTCACAAAATAAAGTGAAAAAATTAAGAAAATTTGTGACTCTCATGAAATAAGATGGGCAATGATGAAATCGTTGAAATCCTAAATTGTATAATTTTTTTAAATATTAACCTTAATTCAGTATGGTAATCAAATTGCAATTGCAAAATTTGAACAGACTTATTGGGGGAATACTCATAGTTATCACAATGGACCTTACCGGTCTAAGTGTGTCGGCGTACTGTCGGCAGCCACTACTACCTATCTATTGAGGGAATAACCGAACACGATTAAAGGCAGACAATCAGTGAGAAAGTCAAGCTCTAAAAAGTTCATGAACCCCGTTCTGCTTGCTCAAAGTGTTAAGAGCAGAATTTTCCAAATATTTAACGAAGTATGTCAAAAATTTATATAGATTCGTAATATTTTATAATATTTTTAAAACATTGCTTTTAATTTTAAATCAAAAAATAATTACGTATTTTAAAATTTCGAATATTAAAAAGGAAATTTACAACAAAAAATTTAAATTTTCCATTTTTCCTATTTCCACAAAATTTTTTATTCTCTTGAATAATGTTAGCATCTCTAAAATCTTCACAATACCATGAACTTGAAAACTGGTTAAAGCTGTATCATATACAAATGATAAAAAATAAAAAATTTCATCGTAATTTCTCAGATGGTAGATTATTTGCTGAATTATTAATGAATTTTTATCCAAAATTAATCAATTTGAATAACTATCCATCATGTTTATCACATTCGCTAAAACTTTCAAATTGGATTACATTAAATCTAAAAATTTTAAGAAAAATTGATTTATTACAATCAGAAAAAACATTAAAAAATATTGTTAATTGTGAAGAAGGTGCTATCGAAAAACTTCTCTATCAATTGATGAAACATGAAAAACGGCCAAAAGATGAAAGTGATTTATCCACTACCCAAACCCAATATAATACAAATGAAAATGAACCAATCGAAGACATCGAAATTCCAACAAATATGATTACTGAAAGTGTTGATAATGTAGAAATGATTCCTTGCAGTATGTGTGAAAATTTACAAACAGAATTTGAAAATAAAATTCGAAACCTAAATTGTGTTGTAATTAAATCAAAACAAAGAATTGAAGATTTAGAAATACAATTAGCATTAAAAGATGCTAGAATTGAAGAGATTTTAGAAACATTTGTAGGAAAAAAAATTGAACTAGGGTATTTTAATAATTTTTTTGGCGGAATATAGCGATGATACCATGAATAAACTTAACCTAAAAATTTTAATTGAAATCTATTACAATTTATTTTTTATTTTTTTGTAGATACACATTTTATTTTCGATGTATTTTTGTTTGCAATTAAACCAATATAGTTAAATAAATAAATAAATTTAAAAACTAAAGAAAGCCTGGAAAATATTTCAGGTGTGATGTATTGTATATGTAACCAAGATCCAATCTGGTATCAATATTTAAGACAAATTTTTATTTTTTAGGTTACAAATGATTTATGCTGACGTAGGCCCCTTTCATTATTATCAAATCTATTATACATCATTGAATGTTACATACTTTCAATACTTTAATAATTCACTCCTGATTTTATCTTCCTCCAGTATATTTATAAATCTATATTTTGTTCGACTCTTAAGTATTTTTGTTAAATCAAAAAAGAAAAAAAATAGGTCCTACAAAATTATTAAAGCCAATTTTTTTTTTCTCTTCTATTTTGTATTATTTTTCTTTTCATTTAGTGATGATGAAGCTTAATTTAACACCCTAGGAAATATATTTTTTTGTTTTTTTTATGATAAATTTATAATAGGATTAATTGTGGTTGTTGTTCAAATCAATAATTTTATTAAAAAAAAGAAAATAATTACGATGCTGACATTTTGGGTCAAGATTTGGGTAACAAAAAAAATATCTTTTTTATGGAATAGATTGTAGGTATGTGCTTCAAATCGTTATTATAATAATTTTATAGTGTTAAGAAAAGGATTATTTTTAAATTATTATGTGTATTTTATATATAAATATATGTATATAGAAAGAGTATAATTCATTTTTAAAACACTCACACTTTAAAATTTTTTTCATTTTTACTATCTTTTTTTTTTATTAAGTCCTTCGTAAAAATCAGCATGTTTTTTTTTGGTTGGAACTTACCTAAAAAATAAAAATAAAATTTATAAATAAATAAATATAGGTACTAAAATAAATATATTATATACTAATTTTATAAAATCAATTAATAGTAGTCCATAGTGGTAGTGATGTATAGTTGAATTTAAAGCAATGTGACTAAGCAGTAGGTACGGCTTGGGGTTTATGGGTTACATACGGTCGGTCGGTCGGTATAACTTACATGAACAACTGTAAACGTCCTGAGTATTTATATTATCTTCACGTGGTGACTTTCAAAAACTAAAGCAACAACTTAAACAATTAGTCAAAACACTAAGTAATCAAATAACCGGTCATATTGAAGGTTGCAGTTACGTTAACTATCTAAAACATAAAAACTTACAGTTATGAAAGTTTCAAGTCAAGCCTCGAACACGGACAGTTTCATTGAAAAAGTACCCGAAACTCGTAAAGAACTTGATTTTAGAATTTGTACCTGGAACATTCGAATCCTATAGAGCCCAGGCGTATTTAACGTATTGAAATATTACATCACACATCAGTTGCGTCGAAAAAGACCACATATTTGAATGCGGATTTAAATTTGGACGCTGATTAAAACGAAATGAAAACCAAGCCATAATCTGCATTACAGGCACTTACTACAACATCACGTCATGTAAAGAGAAACAGAGAAAGACCTTTATAACACGTTAAACCAAATACATGAAGCTTGCCCACAACATGATTTGAAAAGCTCGATAGAGAGCAAATTTTCGATAGAACAGTTTTAAAAATGGTGAGCGATTGATCGGCTTCGCAGTAGCACTTAACACGATCATAGGCTATTTCTTCATTTTGATGCTCTCTTAACTAATTATTATTTCTTCTCCACAAATGCCGATTTAGCAAAAAAAAAACTTGACTGCTGTTATCAAAATTACTTTGTAGTCCACCCGCGTAACCTATAACATCCTTTTCTTAATTTACTAATCAAATTGTTTTATTTTTTAAGCTAAACATCTTGTAAGGAAACGATTATTAATCAACTTTAGAATGTTCATGAAAAACTTCTTGGAAGTCCTCCACAAAAGAGTTATATTTCATGACGTCATATTGCCATCGATGTTGTAGAAGATATGGTATGGTGTACTTATCTTATTAGCACAAAAAGCCGCATAGCGTTTTAAAATATAAAAGATTTCAGATTATAATTCGAAATTCCCATTAAAAAATATTACCTTTTGTTAACAATAAGTTTTATACGATAGCTATAATACAACTCAAAGTCAATGAAAATTTACCTAAAGTTCTTAAGTCACCAAAAGTCAATTGGGATTAGTCCTTTTTATGTTCTTTACAGTAACTTAGGTAGAATTACCTTTTCGTGCATCGCGTGCCACACATGACACATAAAATATATTTTGCTCTAGAATATTTTGTTTTTCAAGATATTGTACTCAAAAATAGAAATCAACCGAGTAATTGAGTGTAATTTTATTTGTATATTGCAGTTTAATATTATCTGGGGATTATCTGAGTAATTGTTGTAGTTTTAAAGTTATTTTAAAAGAGTGTATACTAAGTGTGTACATATATTAAAAGTTTTACGTACGTATTTTTCAGTGTTTTTCAAATTTTCTATATTATTTATGGGTTATTTAATTAATAGGAAGAGTTAAAATCTATGTATCATATATGGCACACCATGCAATTGTAATAAATTTGAACTGATGTGCCATATTTGATACATACATTTTTTATATGGAAAATATAAAAAATTTTGGCGCAAAATTTCCTCCATTTTTATTTTTTTTTCGTTGTTTTGGAAATTGTTTTTTAATTAGATAACATGGCAAATCGAAAATTGAACCAAAGGGACATTGAGGCAATATTGAGAAAGCAAAGATGGTTTCTAAGATGATGATGAAGAATCGGATGAAAATTAAGAAATTGGTAAGGAAACAGATGGAGAAATAATTTCAATATCGCCAAGCGATATTTTAAGCAGGCCAGTTTTATTTGAAGAAAACGTAACTGAAGATGTTGAGTTATCTGACCTGTGTAAGTTTGATAACGATGATACCGAAATAAAGCTGTTAAAAGAAATGTATAAAAAGTTTTTTTGGATGAAAGGTTCTTTGGAAGATAATGAAATACATTTTTGCGGTGAAGAAGGATTATCTGAAGAAATCTTGAGACTTGAAATTCCAACGTCAATATTTAACTATCTATTTGAAAAAGAAACAATTGAAACTATTGGGAACCAAACAAATTTATATGCCCCTACTAAGAATATTTCACATGTTTTCATTATAAATTCTATAGGATATAAAAAAATTTATCGGTATATTATATATACAACTCATATTCAAAAATTACCTAATACTCGGTCGTACTGAGCTAAGGTTATTGGCAGTACAATAGTTCAGGATACTATAACCAATTATCTTTGTTATAACTGATCGTGGAATATCTAAGAGATGTATTAAATAACATAATTTATACCAAGGCTACATCTACAATTTTGAAATATATACAGAGTCTAATTTGGGCGCTTCATCAAATGTTGTGATCAGGTTAGCCCGCCCTATTCCAAAATATGTATTTCTCCTTGTATTTCGATATTTATTTCTCTTTAATACTATTAGTTATACATTTAAAAAAAGAAGGTATTAATTCAATCGGAACAATTAGACGAAATAGAATTCTAAATTCCAAATTACCCGCAGAAAGAGATTTCTTTTTTATTAGCATTTTATTTATTAGCATATAAGTAGGTATTACTAATTTTTGTTTTATAAATGTATGAATTCATTAATTTTTATTTTTGTATGTGTATTTTTTCGTGATTTATTGTGATAAATTGAAATATCATTTTTTTATGTTATGTGATAAACGAAATTAATTAAAAATAAGCAATAATAAATCGTTCTTTTTTTTTGTACACTGCATAGTGTGTCATATTTGACACATAACTTAAATTCAATTTTATAGCTATTTTACAGGTTTGATTTATCTGCACCCAGAGCAATCTTTAATTATTAGATAAAAATATTTCATATTCCAAAATTTAGTTAAAATTGAAGACTTCATGCAATTAAGGGTTAAGTACGGCACTGCAAATTTATACTACAAAAAATTTACAATATTTTTCAAGCATTTATTTATCAACTCATTAAATGTGGAAAAGTACTACTATTGTCAGGAACTAAGCCTTCTTAAATAGAATAACTTTTTTTTTTCATTTATTTAATCCCAATGACAAAGGATACTGGACCAGGTCGAAAATCTCATAAAGCATTTTTTGTTTTGCTTCATCAGGAATCGTACCTGGGACCTTTCACGCACTACTTACTGCACCAGCCAACGTGTGACTTAAGTCGAGTTAAGCAAATATTTGTTTAACCTTTAGTCCTTCAATTTACCAATAATACTATGTGTCGGTTATTTTATAGCCGTTTATCCCAAACATCATACTTCTCGGCAGCTAGACTGATGTCCTATCTACGATACGTATTGATAATCAAATTCACCTCCTTTGACGTGTTCTTTTTATCCTGTTAATATAACATCGCATATAAATATTATCTAAACACTTTTGACTAAACAATTTTCTAGCATTAATAGATTCTTGTGTGTTAAAATATAGATTAATATTCTGCCTTTGACGTTTACCGCAAACAGACCTTTAACAAAAATATCTGAACAAGAAAATAAATTCTTAAAACTCATACATTAAATATCTGGAATAAAAACTCTCAATGAACAAAAATTAAGTTTTACATTGAAATTTTCTCAACAGAAAAAAAAGGTGTAATTTTTACCAGCCTCTACTGACCAGAAAAGCAAAAAAAAAATACAAAAATTTAAATGACAAAACCAGTAATTTTTTAAGACCATAAAGTCAAAGCATTGAGTTCTTTGAAATGTTGCCAAATAAAAAACTAAAAACGAAAAGAAAATCAACTCATAATGGTATATTGAAAGACATTCAAAAAGCATTTCATAATGTCGCCCCAATGAATTGTTTTTTTTTTCACACTTAAACGAAAAAAAAATACTATAAAAGATTTCCCAAATCCTTTCAAAAAAGTTTATATCCTTGTAAGGAAATGAAAATGAACAGCAGGAATATAAAAAAACAAAAAAATAATTTTTTTTTTTTTAAAAGTGAAAAATAGTTTAAGTTAAAAGTAACATTACAAGTCCCCAGTAGCATCAACGGTGGAGAAAACATTCAAGAATGTTCACACTTCAAAAATGCAAAAGCAGCAAAAAAAAAAAAGAAATAATTTCTTTTCTTGTAATAATGGTTGTGTCTTGATGGTTCTTGTTTTTTTTTTGTTTTCTTAAATATAATTTTACTTGATACTTAACAGACAAAATAAAAGGATAACAATGACATACGATTCTTTTTTAGAATAACAAAAAAAGGAAAAAAACAATCAAAAAAACAAGTTATCCGTAAACTTTATTAGAACAGAACATTGAACAGTGAATCTACAGAAAAAAAATTATGTTTACAGAACACTTTTTAAAATACAGAAATACCTACTCCTACTAAGGCGTACATCGTTATTTATTTTTCAGGTTGTTTTGGCCTACAAACTAGTAGGTGGACAACCTATTATACGAAATGATATTGTAATAATCATTACGCAAAACTACAGGATCAAGGAAACGGTAAAAAAGATACATACTGGGATAGTAAATGCATCCGGACCCAACATAATTTACAATATGACTTTGTAAACTAAATGGCAGTTATTACATATCTGTATTTGTGTAGTCAGATATGAATTTACTAACTGCACGATAAATAACGGTAGTCCAAAATAACTGCTTAAGGGTAAAAAATATAAGGCTCCGGAACTTCAATTCAGAATATCAAATTAAATATGTTGTTACTGTTATCCAAATGAATATCTTGACATCAATATGAATGAAATATTTTACGAGGCTGAAATGGATTTCATATCCCCCCAAATCATATTAAACCAATCGAGTAGGGATTCACCATCAGTATCTAGTATTCCGCCACCAATAACTAGTATCCCGCCACCAATAACTAGTATTCCGCCAGCAATAACCAGTGTCCCGCCACCAATAACAAGTGTTCTGCCGCCTATAACTAGTGTTCTGTCATCAATAAGCAGCATCCCGCCACTAATAGCTAGTGTCCCGCCACCAATAACGTGCTCTGCCACCAATAACATATATGAATCAACTTTATCACTAACAACCCATGAGGTTTAATATATCCCAGCAGTCCAAACAATAATCATCAACATTAGGTGAAATTTGAAATCATGAGATGATCAACACTAATAATGCTTCAAATTATTACAATTAATTACTAAAAACTACGAACCCTTATTTTCAAAATTTTGCATTTATTTACTAAAATATTACAAAAATATTTATGGTATATAATTTATTATTTCAATTGAATTAACATTTTAATAAAACCAGAAATATCATCATTTATTGGTTTTACAGCTCGAGATTAGTCTTCGTTTACTCGTTTTTCGCATTCTGCTCTACCTTGGATAACTGTCTATCATAATTTTGGTATACCAATTGATCTAATATTGAATAGTACTACGTCTAATATTTTGTTGGCATCCTTTAATCCATGGCTGTGTTCACATTAAGGTGGGATTACATTCAACAAATTCTTCTCTCTTTTTCGCACTTATATATTTCCTTTTCACTTTAAAGGTCTTTCTATGAGAGACCCGCATATATGCGACAGAGAGAAAATAATTTGTTTACTACAATTGAAACATTTTGTGAGTATAGGGATTCATCATCACAGCATGTCCTGCCCATCTTATTGATTTTGTATTTTTGTTTAAAATTTTTTACAATATTGTGTTCTTTAATTAGAAATTTTAACACCTCATTTCATCTATTTTGGTATTAACCATTTTCATTTATTTTATTGTATTGAGTCTAATTATCAATATGTATATTCGTATTAATGTTTTGTTTTCTTATGTGAGTCATAGAACCTTTTTCTTGATTTGTTAAATTTTCCCAAATTAAATTATTACTCTCCTTAGTATAAAAATCATTGACGGAGAAAGAAATATTGAAGTTTATATTGATGGATTATTAAGAGATCGCAGAAATACCATCTGATCTTGAATCTATTTGTTCTACTTTCAGTGATGACATAAATATGCCAAAAAATACTAAAAAGAGGACTACAAAAAAAACATTAAAATTAAAAAAATAAGCCGTATATTGAATCATCTGTACGTGAAGCTGGTTCTAGTCACCAACCAATAAAGGCAGGCCTTCGTCGGTGTGATCATTGTAGCAAAAAAGGTCATCAAAGACGAATCAATTGGATGTGCTCAACGTGTTCAATTCCTTTGTGTTTGAGCAAGATTCAACATGGTATCGTGAAAATAGAATAAAAACATTCTAACTATAACTGCAAGAGTTCGAGTTTAACAAAAATGTCTGTATAAAATGTATTACTCACTGGTGTGATATGGCACGTATAAAATGTACTTTATTTGACGTGCTATCAATGAAAAAACAAAAGAATCAAATGAACCTTAATGTTTTCTAGACATGAAAAACAAATGTAAGACATATGAAATGGGTCTTCCTCTTATCGTCATTAACTTTCAGCATCATTATCGATCATTAACTTTCAACTTAAAAAATATCTAGAGACCAACAGTCTTATAAATGACTGCCAATATGGCTTTAGGTCGAAAAGGTCTACTGGTGATCTTTTGACGTTTATGACGCAAAAATGGCACCGATAAATTGAAAAAATTGGGTGAAGCCAAAACTATAGCCCCAGATATATCCAAAGCTTTTAATCGTATCTGGCATGCTTTATTACTGAAAAAACTAGAAGCACTTGGATTGGGAAACATTTTCAACACGTGAATTAAAAATTTCTTTTCAAACCGCTCAATACGCGTTGTATTGGATGGTTTTATATCTCAAAAATTCACTATCAATGCTAGTATCTCTCAAGGCTCAGTTCTTTCTCTAACATTATTTTTAAAATTTATAAATGATCTCCTATCCACGACTTCAAATCAGACTCACCGTTTTGCTGATGATAGTACCCTTGATTCCATGCATTTCTTTAAAAAGGCTTTTGAAATAACCCAGACCTCAGTTGACATAGAACGAAATAATATATCTTGATCTCTAAACAGCGACATTCAAAAAATAAATGACTAGGGAAGTGTAGATAGGGTAAAATTGAATGCTTCAAAAACCCAGAGTTGCTCTTATCAACAAAGCAAAACCCATGAATACCAAATATCGTATTCGGAAATGAAAATATCGAAAACTTTGAAACTCTAAAAATTTTTGGAATGGAAATAAATAGCAAACTCTCGTGGCACGATCATATTTTTTCTGTAGCGAAGGATGCTGCGAAATGTTTAGTATTCTTAAGCAGGAGTAGAAAATTTTTTACATCTTCCAACCTCCTATTAATATATAAGGCGTCGTCTTGACATTTCGCCTCGACTTGATTATAACTCGGATATTTGGCGCGGTGCACCAAATACCAGTCTACAGTACCATATATAAGGTAAAAAAGCGAGCCATCAAAATTATCAATCAAAGTCATCGCCGTAATGTAGGAGCAGCCACTCTGTTTTATAAATATCTGTTGCGTAATCTCAGATCTATTGCTCGCAGATCTGTTGCTCTGACGAAATAAAAAGTATTATGCCCAAAATACAATTATTCCAGTTTAATACTCGCAGGGTAGCCTTCGCTCATAAATTTGTAGTAGAGCCTCTTCGAACCAGAACTATGAAATATAAAAATTCTTTCATCAACGGAACCTCTAAACAATCTAAACTATGGAACATCTTACCATCTTTTGTGTTCCCTCAAATGTATAACTTAGAAGCTTTCAAGAGACGGGTCAATAAATGTCTGTTAATCTGTCCGTAAATTTTGTACTAACTAATCTATTCTATTCTATCTTAATTCTTTTCTAATTTTATTAAGCTTTACTATCCTTCTTTTTCTTCACCTTAATATGGCTTAAATTCTGCGAAGGCAGTTAGGGTGCTTATCCCATTATTTTGGCCTAATATACGAAAAAAAAATAGAAAAACGTGAGTTAACTGTTCAGCAAAAACTCTAATAAAAGATAAAACTATTCACGCCTGGTGATCGCAGTTCATTGACAAGAAAAAGAAGAACGATTTAATTAACGAATTTAATGTTTTTAATGCATTTCATAACTGTTATTTTGCAAAATAATTTTTAAAGCTTCCAAATGATTCTGTTCAAAACAAAACAATTCAAACACATTTTGAAAATCATTCTCTTAATGGTAACCATAATTTCGCTCGTAAATTTCCTTTTGCTGGCATTCTAAGTCTTATCATACATCACACACCTCATAGATTATAAATAAACAACTTTCGTCTCTAGAGAGATTTCTCAAACAACCAAAAAATAAAAAAAAAATAAAAACCCAAAACTATTAAGGATATGTACATAATAATATTCACTCCTCGAGAAATCAAATAGCAAAAAGGATAAAACAAAATGATTTTCCTTTTTTAATGTCAGATCCTACCAAAAAAAAAGGAACTTTAAAACGGAAATTCTTTTAAAGAGACTCCTTTACTAGAGTTGAAATTACAAAAACAAAAGAACATTAAAAAAAAATTAAAGAAAAAATATTTTAAGTTTTTTAACGGGTTGATTAATTTAATAAAACAAAACGAATCTCCATTTGAGTTACAGAAATAAAAATTGAAAGAAAAAGGATAAATGGAAAAATTTCAGTTTATTTGTACCCGAAAAACTTAATGACAGAATCTTTAAAATCGTAAATTTTCAAATTCAGATTTATAAGAAGATTTTTTAACCATCTTGGGAATGAAATTATTTTTGTAAGGAGTTTTAATGAAAATTTCATTCACCAGGACAACATTGATTAATTATTATTGTTTCACTTCCAAATACACTACAATCTTAAAAAAATCAATAATAGTCATAATTTCGAATTCATATGAAATTTCAACTCATTAAACTTTTCGAAGTATATTTTAGCCCGGATGTACTATATCATAGTACATTTTTTGCAGAGATTCTGTTTTGACTATGTATAAGCACTCAGAATCATAAGGTTTATCCTGTTATAGCTATGGTGTATTCTAAATAACAAAGGTAAGTTTTCAGAGTGGTTCTTAGATCTACATCTTTCAAATACATAAGCTTAACCAAGCTTAAAAAATTTCCTTGGCTAATATAAATCGTAAAACTTATTAGCTCCTAACTCTGGGGCATTAACAATTCAAAAGTTAACTTTTTTGTAGTATACTTTCCAGCCTTTATTGTCTCAGAAACTAAAATATTTGAAATTTATCATAGCAAAGGTAAAACTCTTTTACACAGAGATTGGAATACCCAATTTTATACAATATTTAGGATTTTAATGGTATAATCTACTAACTTTAAATGTGGACAACTATATTACATAATATATTGATATATTGACTATATTGTATAGAATACTTAACCTTTATAATGGCATAGAGTTACATTTTATTTTTAGTGATAACCAAAACTCAGTTACATACAATTTAAGCAAATGAGTGGTATTACAATACCTATCAGTTGAATATTTTAGTTGATCTCAGATAAATGAACCAATTTCGTTAGTCTGAGGTCATGGCCACCCAGAAAGCGGTTGTGGGATTTTTCTGCGGTAAGAATTTTAAATTTGTAACAGGAATTGATTATTTTTAATTTTCACTCTAATCGTGGAATAAAGTGCAGGTCCAGAAAATTGCAATCTCATCTTAAAATTTTAAATAATTATAACTGTCTATAATTATAACTGTATTATAAATAGTGGAAAACTAGGCCTAAGTTTATTTTTCCTCAGGATCAATCGAATACAATATTTTTGAGCAATGAAAATTTTCGCCCTATGCTCCACGAATGGGGTTGCAGGACACTGATGATGATGATGATGAATAAAGATGGGACGAATTTTGTTGAAGTAAGAGCAGAGCAACCAATTTTATCTTGTAATTTAGAGGGGAAAAGAGAAAAGTATACTATTTTCATATATTTCAGGGAACAATATAAGTGTAGGTGAAATATATTTCTTAAGACTTTTTGAAGATGAGTGTTAAGTATATTCCATTAATTATTTTTTTATTAAAATAATCCATTTATTTCAAATATCATTTAAATAATGTAGTACTTATAATTAATAAATTAAACAAATTATTATATTCCAAGAAATCATTCGAAAAATGCATATTAATAAATTAATTATTTAAACGGTTTATTTAATTACACTCAACCAAAATTTTTATTTCTATTAAATATAAGAATCAAGTATGTAAAGTATTAGAAATAAGTTCAGATCATTCAGTTGCTACAAATAACCAAGAGTTAAATGACCTTATATACAGTTCCAATGATCTTTAAAAAAAATTAAAACATAATTCAAGTTTCACAACAACATAAAAAAAATATATATATTATATATATATAAATACTTAACTTTAATTTAGTTTTTTTTTCTTTTTTTTTTTAAAGTAACAAAAATTTTACAGATTCTAAGTTTTTAAAATACTAAAAATTAAATTTAACAAACAATTTAATGAAATAAAAATTGAAAGAAAAAAGTGTTTTATTGAAAGAAAGAAATTAGAAGTCTGAGAGAAATTAAAATTTAGCTAATAAATAATCCAATTCGAGAATTGTCAAATTGAAATAACCAATTTTTAAGGTTTTTAGAAAAGTATGAAAAGTAACGTTCCAGTCTTAAACTTTCAGGGAGGCTGTTAAAAATTCTGGGAGCCAACGAAGTATGAAAATGTTGAAAATGAGCGGTATGAACTCTAGGTAACAATAATAAATTCCTGTTATTGATTCTAAGATTATAATTTAATACAAATCACTGATTTAAATAGCCCGACCTAATAAAAAATACTTTCAAAGACTTATAAAAATATAGATGGCGAAGGGGTAAAATTCGAAGGTTAACAAATAAAGGGAAGCTAGGAGTAAGTCGGTTTTTCTTGAGAATAATCCTTACTACATGCTTTTGTGAAACAAGAAGTGGGGAAATTTTATTGAAATAAGAACCTCTCCAACAAGTGATACCATACTGAAGTTTTGAGTTAAAAAGAGCATAGTAAACCATTCTCAAAACTTTAATTGAACAATACACACCTAGATGGTACATATATCTTGTAACCTTAGTACAATAATTTTTCAAATTACGTCAATGATTAGACCAATTTAATCTATTATCTAGAACAATACCCAGATGCTTAATGTCATAATCATATAAGGTATGTCATTAAATCACCGGTGGACCGGTGGGATCTAAATCCATATTGCCTATCGTGGACAATACCTTGGCTGTCAAGATATTTGGTCAGCTTTTTGTTTATTAAGATCTCCATCACTTTGGAGAGGATCGATATTATAGATATAGGCCTGTAGTTGGAGGGATCACTTTTGTCGCCTTTTTTGGGAATTGGGTTAACATGCGCAATCTTCCATTGAGTTGGGTATACTCCTGTAGAGTAGGATAAATGGAATAAGTTGCGCAATGGTTTGGAAATAGCGAAGGCTATATGTCTTAGAACCATAGCAGGGATGCCATCGGGACCGGTAGACTTTCTGATATTCAGATTCTTAAGTACCTTAACAACGGCACGAGTTCTGAAGTAGACTCTTTCGAAGGATGAGTTACTTATAGGAACTGAAGGTGGATTTTGAGTCGTTGGGGAAGTGTGGAATTAGCAGAAAACAATTTGGCAAATAAATTTGCTTTTCCAACCGAATCTGATATTATTTTGTCATGGTCTATTAGTGGCGGAAATGAAGATTCGCAAAAGTTATGCATGACGTTTTTAGCAAAGGACCAAAAGGTTCTGCTAGTGTTAGGGAGATATAAAATTTCTTCATAAAAAGAGAACTTTTTCAGTAACAGTTCATGACTAACGGTATCAAACGCTTTCGTAATGTCAATAAATACAGCCGCACTAGACTTGTTATTATTGGGACCACTGTATATTTCAGAATAAAGTTTCAGTAGCGCATCTTATGCAGATTTCTTTTTTCTAACTCCAAATTTTACTGAAAAAGTTAGGGATATCGAAAAAACTTACAATTCGCACTTTAATTACTTTTTCAAAAATTTTAGAAACAGGAGATAGCAGAAAAATGGGCCTGTAATTATTCGGGTCCAGAAAAAGACCTTTTTTGAAAGGAGGAATGACAATTGCAGTTTTAAATTGTTCTGGAAAAATGCCTTTAAATATACATAGATTGAAAGTGAATAAAGATATTTCTTTAAGAATATTATTAGAAAGACAGCGTTTTTTGACCAGTTTCATTTACAATCAAGAACGAGGCCAAGATACTATAAAGTCACATTTTGTATAAAAGAAATTTTTGACATTATCAGTTTAGGTGTTATTTCTGAACCCTAATGTTCAGTTCTCAACATAATTATTAATTCATTTTATTATTTTGTTATCAAAAGGCTTCAGACAAAAAAAAATGTTTTAACTAAATCGAGGGTGCTCTATAGATTGGTGGTATTTTCAACTTCCGTGAAGAATCGGAAAAGGGTTTTTAAGTTCAAAACTCGCCGAAATTGGCTGAAATCGATATTTTTAAATGGAAAGAGATACTTTTTTATGCAGATTCGGATTCTACATCAAAAAATAAGACGCGCAAAAAAATCTTTCGTTTATCGCCCTTCTGAATGATCACTTGTTTGAAAAACCAATATGTTTAATTTATTTTGAGAAACAAATCACCCGACCGCTGTTTGCATGCCCGTGGCCTCACAGTTTTTTTTTCTAAATACCCTTTCATTGGGTACATACCTGTGATCAAAAATAAACGCCACAAAGGCACTTCTGGTTTAAACTAACCACAGTCGCTTTCTGAACATAACAAAAAAATGTGAATAAATTTTGAATGAATACCAACGTTTACATTCAATTGTTCTTTTTCTTTCACTCACCATCATTAACAGAAATGAAAAAAAAAATTAAATTTATTTGCAACACAGCCATCAAAAAATAGCAATCCAATTGAATATTATTCATTGTCTGATTTTCACTCATCCTCTCACAATGACAAATTCTGCTGTTTTTATTCTGTATATTACTTAAGACTATAATTGGTAAGATGATTTTTAATTCTTTTCAGAAACCTAATTTCCATCTAAAATCGATTACGTAAGATGCTATGTAAAATTATGTATTTATAAAGACTATTGATATATTTTACAGTTTTGATTCATCATAACAAAATACTTCAAAATTCACTTGAATCTTTTGAGGTATTAAAAAATTTTGTAAATAAACCAATAAACAAAAATTTTCAAATCGTCATAGGTTTCGTAAGTACCATGGAAATCCTCTAATAATTGTCAAACACAATCCATTCTATTTCCTAAGATATGTATTTATTACAAGCAACAACGACATACGGTGTTGTACCTTTAAAAGTGCGTACTGAAGTGCAATCAGTTAAAAAATAATTTCTAACAGAAAAAAAATTTAAAGATGACTATAAGAATAAGAGGTGGGGTAGAATTAAAGTAGAGTATTTCAATAGAATGACGCATTTGTAATTTTAAATTTGAATACAATTGAGACGAAGGTAAATTGAGTACACATGTTTCTGTTGTGTATGGTGATGATACAAAAGCAAAAATAAAAAAAGGACATGTTTTCATTTCTTTACTCTATTGTCTCAACATCATACAGATTTAAAATTTCGATTAAATCAAGTGGGTAATACAATATGCACACATTCTGGTACTCCTAGATACATGATAAAATTATTGATTTAGTTTATTTAAAAATAGGTTATGGGTTGGTTTTTATTAATAGATGTGTGTATGGTATAATAATAAAATATTACAACAGAAATACTTTCAAAGTTTTTATTTTTGGATTGGTAAAATAAAATTAAGGTTTAGTTTTTTGCGGGCATTTTCTAAATTTAAAAAAATAAAAATTTTCCAAAATAGATTCGCAACTATAAAAAAAATAGATGGAATATGATAGAGGGTACTTATTTATTTAAAATGAAATTCTTTAAATAAATAATAACTAGGGACTAATGTATATTAATATTTTTTTGATAATATTGTCTTACACACTTCTGTTTTTTCTTTTATTAGGAAATGTTTGTGGGTTTTTGAAACTACTTTTTTTCATTTTAATCTTGTAATGCTCATAGGATTCATATTGATATTTTGGTGATATTTCAGGCATTGCAATCACCGAAATAAAGTTCTATTACATCGTATTTGAATAATGAAATGGCCATCATTAGAATACACCGAGATCAGATACACTGGATATATATCAAAATCAAATTGATCGAAATATGGCAATTGAATCACAGAATTTACCAATGATTATTGCATGTTCAGCGAAAAACATCCCATTGCAAATCTTTCTTCATGTAAACAAATCAAAAGAAAAAAATGATTAGTAGATCTACCGTAAATCGATTGCTGGCGATTAAAGAAAGATGGGTTCAGTTGGTTTGGCTTAATTTTTAAAAATTAATACAAAGTACAATTTATTTATTAATATTTAATTAAATTAAATAAAACACTTGTTATTGTTTCACTGATTAAGAAATTATTAAAATTTTTCTTATATATTTTACTTTAACATTTTCATGAAAATAAAATTTGAGTCGACATGTTTCGTCGTTCTAAGACATTATCAAGACTAAAGAAATACAATAAAATTTAAATTTAAAAGATGAAATTAAAATGTAACTATGAAAAATACATATTCAATTTAACTTAAGTGTACTCTTTTATAATAGTATAGGTAAATCAAAATCTATTTTTATTTTTTATTTCTTGAGAACGATTAAATATATACCAGTATAAAAAATAGTAACTGGTAAATTACTAGTAAAATTATACATTTATTAAAAAACACACATATGATTTTTATATTAACAAAGATTGACATGTTGCAAGCGACAAAATTTACAAAATACAGAATTTGATTTAAGATGTAAAAAATTTACTATTAAGTACCGGGCTCTCATTAGTTAAGTCTAACTGGTTATTTAATAAGTTGGCTTTTTTCAATTTTAATTTATTGATATGAAAAATTTCATATTTATTCAAAATTCTGCTACCTCTTAATTCCTTTACCAATTCTAATTTGTCTATATCGGTAAAGTGGTGTGAAGATTTTAAGTGTTTTTGATGTAGAAGATACCGATTTTATATGTTCGGTAAATCTAGTTTGGAGGGTTATTTTTGTTTTGCCAATGTCTTCATTTTCCAGTGTCTATTTGATTTTGAGTAAACACCGATAGCTTCACATATTTAATAAATACTTGTGATTTATTCATTATTCCTACTTTAAGGCTCAATAGAATTTAGCTTTCGTAGCATTATTGATAAGATGCAACGCAAACTTTATATTAAGGTTATTTATTATTCAACAATGATTGTATTGCAAATGTATTGACAAAAGGCATATATAGCAAATATATTAACATGATGCTTAATAAATTTATCGTAAAATGGCCGGAGCTGGTCAGCATTGAATACCTCAACATTACTTAAGAAGACCTCGAAAACCGTTTCTACGATTATCATGGCTTTTATCTATTTAATATCATGGTTTAAGGGTTTAAAGGTTTGAGAATCTAGGAAAACTACATATTTTATCATATACATATCTGCAGATTTCAAACGGTTACTTAATTGCTCATAGAATAGATAAATATTAATTTTTTAGTATAGTGGATCGATAGAGATTCACATTTGACTCAGTGTTGTGATATTGATAGATTATTGTGACTATATAATGATAATTATGAAATGGCAATTGTTAATAATCAGTCTTAGGTAAAAATTAAATAAGGCCTATAATTAGCTACATAATCCTTATGAAGAAATATCTATTTAACAATACGACTCCCGCTAAAGTGAAATTAGTATAAATTACCATATAGTGAAAATTGGTATATTAGTATACCTAATTTTCTTTTCTGCAATTTTATGTTTAAAATAAGTCTTGTAATTTTTTGGTAAACACATTAATTTAAGTTAAATGTTAATATTTCTTTTTTATTCATTCATATTTTACACATTCTCATAACAATGTTAAGCACTGTGGCACTTTGCTTCATATTTGTTTTCTCTATATTATTATTATGATGATTGTTAAATTATTTTAAAAATATTAATAAATATCTTTTGACTAAGTAACTCTACGGGTCTTAATTCAAACATCCTAACTATATGTTATTCAATAATTCTGTAATGATAATGTCCTTAGATTTACTGCAAGTCATCTAATATTTTACTCTCAAATATTAAAAAATTTCAAATAGATTATTACAAATTATTTTATACTATCATGTTCTATCCCAATGCGTATATTCCCAAATGGTATCTGAAATCATAAGTGGCACATAAATTTCAAATTAGAATTAAAATCAAAATGAAATCAATTTTCAATAATATCTCAAATATCACTTTAATGAGATTTTGATGACATCCTCATTTTAAATTTGCTTTTTTCTCTATTTTCAATTTTTAATTTTAATAAAGAATCAATACTAAAATCTGTGTCCTTTTTGGAAAATGATATTAAAAATGTTTTTCTTTTTACATTGATGTCTAAAGATGTGTTTTTGGAAATACAAAATCCGGATATCAGAGAATATCAATCATCACAACAAAAAAAAAAAAAAATAGCTATATATAATATAAATAAATTAAAATATTATAAGAATTAATTTATATCAGATTAAAAAAATGTTGCTTCTAAAGAAAACATTTAAAAGGAGAGTTTTTCAGTTTTGAAAGAATACAATAGGCAGAGTTGAGAGAGCAAGTTGAAAAATAAAATGAAATTAAATAAATTTTTCTAGAAAAATCTATTGCAAATTTAATTAAAAAAGGACATTTATTTTGTATTTCAATCTCTTGAAAAATGTTTTAAACGATTTACATTTCTTTTATATAATTTTTAGTCTTTATAATATCAATTTAGTACAAAAATATTACTTTAATGGTAGACACTTTAAAGAAATAATATCAAAACAAGTTCACAAATAATATTTAAACAGCAAGACAGGTTTCAGCAACTTCTCACTGTATTCTATCTATCTGCAGGATCTAAATGATTAATCTTAATTAATTAAATACAAATTTAAAAAACTCGTTTCGGCCTTAAAAGGTAAGATCTGCACAAGACTAGTATTTACGTTGTGGTTTGAAGAGATAAATGAGTATTACAAGATTATATTTCCCATCTATAATTAAGGCTGGAATTCCTCTTCTTGAAAAACAAGATCAAAACTTTTAAAATGTTATTATTTCAGAAGTATATTGGTGTTTGATGAGCCGATCTAATTCATTTTGAAACATTTCTTAAGTTAAAGATCAGCAGTTATGATGATAGGATTACTCTGATAATTTTCATTGCATTAAATTTGCTTTGAATATTTAATTTTTTTTGTATGAAGAGTCACTACCTCGATCAAAAGAACCATTATAACTTACGAAAATTGAAGATTTTAATCCTGTATTCTGTAGTTGTTAAAAGTTGCATACTTCAAATCTCAGTTAAATAACACTTAAAGCATCTCATTTTAACTACTGCATCAGCATTTAAATGTTTTTTTGTCAATATACTTTCTCGATAGGTTGGAAATATTGTTTTGATTTTTTTGCGATACGCTGTCATTTGATTTCTTTAATCTGGTGTTGGAACATATAGTGTGACGTTCCGATGTTAACACGCAGGACACTATATTTTACAAATCGATGGAGGTCCTGGGTCTTGCTGCTGATGTCGATATTATCGGAACATCACGACGAGCAGTCATCGCAGCCTTTACACAGATTGAAATGGTAGCAGGTACAGCGGGTCTTCTCATAAATGAGAAAAAAAAAAAATATATATGCTGTCGACAAATAAAATGTCCTCACAACACCATATAGGGCACAACATCACTGTCGGCGCATATTATTTTGAGGTAGTTCAGGAGTTTATCTACCTCTGAACCAACATCAACTCCACCAATAACATCGATGTTGAAGTAAGGCGAAGAATTACTCTAGCAAACCGTTGCTACTTTGGTTTGTCGAAATAATACCAAGGCACAATTATACAAACCGCTCATCTTTCCAGGGCTGCTATATGGTTCTGAATCGTGGACATTACCAAAAGCAATCGAGCATGCACTTGGTATCTTTAAAAGAAAAATTTTCCTAATCCTGTATCTGACGAAGGGGTTTGAAGAAGAAAATATAATACCGAACTATACCGGCTGTTCAACGACATAGACCTACCCAAAAAAGTCAGAATAAGACGTCTTCATTGGCTAGGACATGTAGAGCGTATGGATGAAAATGCTCTGGCTAGGAAACTCTTCCGATCTAAGCCCCAGGGAACGCGTCGTCGAGGGAGGCCACACCTTCGTTTGAGAGATAAAGTATCGGCAGATATGAAAAACTTCAAATCACCAACTGGAAAGATTCCGCTTCTTCAGGACCTTCAAGTTCTGTAGCGCCCAACAAGTAAGTAAGTAAAAGAAAAGATTAGTAAGGTAATTGCAATTATAAATCAAATTTAAAAATCAACCCGTAACGATTTGAAAGTAATTTAGTTAACGCCGCACGATATTGTTTATAAGAAGATGTACATGTAAACAGTAATTTGATTTTGAATAATACCGAATGAATATTTGAATTATTCATCATTATTTCTTCTTTAAGAACTCGGGGAGATATGTTTATGTAGAAAATTATCTTTGTCTTATATCTATAGGTGAATGAAAATAGTGCCAGTTGCTTCTTGAAAGCCAAATAGAACTTGATTTTGTGTTCTTGAACTCTTGACTCGAGTAGTCTATTTGTTTTTGTTGTTGTTTAGAATTCCTCCCAAATCCCAAAGAGTTCTTAGTTCCAGAACCACACAGTGCCATTGCGAAAGTCGATCAGATCACCAAATTTATTTCCTATATTGTTAGTGGATGGCTACATCTCGATTTGGCCCTAGCTAATGTAAAAGACGTATTTAAGAATTTATTTTCATTTAGAGTGAGCTCAATTATAGCTCGTACGGAGTTTAATTCAAATATTTTTTTATTTTTACTCTATTAGAGAAAATGAAAATTTGAAAAATAAAACTAAAAGTAAAAGAAAAAAACTGATTAACAATAATTACAAATAAGGAGTGACAATGGTAAAATTCAATCATTTAAGTTGATATTCTATTCTTGTATCCATATATGTCTTGTAGTGCTTGTAATAAGTTCAAAATTTTAATGTATGTATTGCCCCAGATTTGAATAGCATAATACTATGTTGTAGTAGAATGAAACATACAAAAAAAATATATATATATATATATATATATATTTTCAATGTATTTTTAATTTTTATCGGGGCCCTTTATATGTAGCTTTACTTTAGACCATCATAAAATTGGTTTTCGTTGTATTAACTGTCAGCTGATGTATGTAAGTCCATCCTATTTTGGATTGTTCTCATGTTTATTTCTCATGTCTCATTGTCTATTGCTCAAGGGGCGAGGGATATGTTTTCAACATTTTGAACACGTAGTTACTCTATGCCTACATAGTACAAATGCTCTATAGCTCTATAGCTACATAGTACAAATGAATGCGTTTCTTGACGGCTTTGCCAAGTTTATCAGATCTCTATCAGTCTATAACTTCGTTTGATTACCATCCAATTTTTGAGTAGGACCATGGCCTACAATTTAAAGTACTATAATCAACTTTAAAAATAAATTCATTTCAAACAAAAAGATTAGTTTTTTTTTTCAAATCTTATTATGACAGGATAATCAAACCTCAAAGTCGCGAAAGACGAGTGTTGAGAGGATTAAACATACATTTATTTACAAAAATTTCCACTTTTTTGGAACAAAATTGAGAATATTTCATTTTTATATCTTTACTTCCCACATATTTTTCTTTCTTTTTATTTTTCCTTTTTTAACAAACAAAAACTTGTCATTCAGGTAGAATAATAATTTCAATGTGTTGTCCCAAATGTCCCATCATTCGAAAGAATTTACATTTTAATAAGAGGAAAACAGAGAAATGAAATCACATACCCCAACTATGCATTCTGTGTCTGTCCGCAAAATTTTGTCACTTTTATATCAAAACTGGATAAAACCATTGAAAAATTTCAACTGAAAAGGACATTTCAATTTTTTTTCCTCTTTTAATCGCAAAATTTTCTACTGACCTTATCACAATGACATTCATTAAAATTCTTTCATTACTTTACTTTTGTTGTTGACAGTTTTTCAATTTGTATTTTTTATTCCGGTTTTTGGTTGACTCAATGAATTTCAATATTATTGCAGGTTTGTAACCTTACAAGTATATCTTTCAAGTCTGACAAAAGAAATTCAACTTTTCTCTTTTTTGTTTATGTTTTTTTATCAAATAAAAAATGCTGTGCGAAAGAAATAAAAATGCTCAAATGGAATAGGAAATTAATTTGGAAGTTTTAAAACTGAGCACATACGTGTATCTGTATAGTTACTTTGTAAATATGATATTTTGTTTTTAAATAAGAATTGAACAATCGAAAATTTCTAATTCTAACTGGATTGGTTTAATAACACTCAGTGAATTTTATAAAATGAAAAATTTTAGGGTGATATCCAAAGCAATCGCTATTATAACAGATTTTTAAAAATGAACTCTACTACTAAACACAGTAATTAACCGTTTATAGACATTTTAGGCATTTTATAATAATTTACATGGTGAACCACCATTTATAGAATGCGTTAAAGACGTATATTAAAGGAAATACAAATAGTTGTAACAAATCTCAGTTCTATAAGACAAAAAAAAAATTGAAGCAGGATAAGAATAATAAAATGAAAATGCATAAGGCAAACATATGGGTATAACATTTTTTTTTTTTTTTTACACTCTATAGTAACTTAGGTAGAATCACCTTTTCGTGCTTAATTAATTACGGTACTGCAATTTTACACTACAATATCTAGAATAATTTGAGTATTTATTTTAAAAATTACTGGCTTATCTACTCATTAAATGTGGAAGACTACTTCTAATGTCAGGAACTAAGACTTCTTAAATAGAATAGTTCCATTTTATTTAATTTGTTACCAGATTATACTCTCAATTATTTTTTGCCATTTATTATATCCCAATGACAAAGGGTACTGGGCCAGGTCGAAAAATCTATAAAGCATTTTTTTTTTTTGCTTCATCGGGAATCGAACCTGGGACCTTTCGAATCGGACCTGGCAATATTCTATTACATTCTATTATTAAACATAACACATTTTTTTTAGCAAAAGAAAAATAATTATTATTGAAAAGTAAGACTAAATTTGTTTATTGTTAAATGCTGAGCATCAAATTACTATACCTCGTGCCAGTATAGTTTGTTGTTGCAATATTATGATTTGTTTTAAGTAACTTATTTGTTTTAGATTTGTTATATGAATGTCACTAACTCTAATAAATAACAATAAAAATCTTAAAACATTTTTGAATATTATGAATAAATATTTTAAGAATTTTAGATTTTAAATGCATTGATAACAAGCAATGTAATTTGAATTTAAACGTATTTTTTTGTATAGAGTTTAAACGGAGTCCATAAGACTCAATGTAAAATATTTATATAAATAGAGTAAAATTTAATAAATAAAAACAGTTAATTTGGGTCATTGAAGATGACCAGAAAATAAACAATAGGTTTTTTATTGTAAATATATATATTATAATCGACCAGACCTTCTGGCCAATTCTTATAATATTCGACATTGAATGAGATAAGGCCTTATTGCCCATTTACCATATCTGTTGCACTATTCGAGGCCTTGTGGATAGAGCTTCTTAAGACCCGGTCTTTTTTGGATTTGCCGAATCCGAATTCTTAAAATTGAGATTCGACGAATCCGATTCCGATTCTAAGTAAAAAATCACAATTTTAATTTACAAAAAATATATAGTTTATAGTTTCTCCAGCTAAATTCACTTCATCTTTAGATATTTAATAGATAAGATCCATATTTGGGTCTTTCAAACTTTTAAATAGTTCATTAAATTTATATTTAATCTTGTTCAATTCTTTTCGTCAAACTTAGTAATAGTTCAGAACTCACTTCTGTTAGCTTCAGAAAGTTTTTTTCAGAAAATTAATAGCTAACTATCCTTACGATGTAGCTTCTACTGTTAATTTTATTGGCTTAAGTGCATTACTTAGATCTCAAATTATTTAATAACTCAGTTGAATTAAATTCGATAAGAACTAAACTCATACTTTCGAAAAACTATCAATCATATCTGCAATAGAGCTCCATCGAGTTTTCAACCAAATATTAAAATTTATATGTGTATTTTTATTTTATATTGTTATTTTATATATAAAAGCTAAACTGGAACTAAAATAATTGAGAATTCTAAAATGTCAATGCAATTTCCGCCGCCAGAACCTACTAAGCTTTATTTTTTTTCGTCAAGCTCTCACTTTAAGTTACGAAAATTTCTAACCGATGGAACAATTAATATTGTATTTTTTGTCATAATCAAGATTATTTATTTTAAATAATAGTTAATTTAGAGGAATCCGGATTCGGCAAATTTCTAAAATGGATCCCGAATCCGAATACCAGAGGAAAGATTCGCCAAATCTTATTCCGAGAGTTATTTGGTGAGAAACTCTACTTGTCAAGTCTAGTGCAATAGAACTTTCTCTAAGAGCGGCCTGAATGCCTATTGATTTGGCAACTCTTGCCTTACATTGACATTAGGTTACACCACACCAGGACAGTAGGTGACCATAGATAAAATATGTAGTGTGTGTTAGATTACTATACAATAAATACATATAAACTTGCACTAGCATGCACAACATACACTACACCACAATAATATCAAAGCTCTTTTTAACCTTACTAAATCTACGCACTAAGAGACGCGAATCAAAAAAAAGGACTAAGAGACGCCTATATAAAAAAAAAATAATCAAAACATAAAATTATGATGACGTTGTACAACATGATTGTCTCTGAGCTTGAAAAATATAATATTTTTCCAATTATTGTAAACAATGATACTTAATTACACAAAATATTGCATTTTTTACCTTTGGGGTGAAAAACAAAACTAAATTAAATTTATTCAAATGATTGTCATAAACTCATAACTTTTTTTAATATTTTCATATAAAATTTTTTCTGTAAATTTATTTCATATTACATAACTGTAATATTTCAACCAACAAAATTATACGATTTTTTTGTTTTGCTTTTATATTTTAATAATTCCAAGAGTATGGGATGAACCCAATTTGCTTTTTACAATAGTTTTTTCTGATATTAAATTTTTTATACATCATGTGGAAAACTATATCTATTGTAGAGTAATTACAGCTTCTTAATAGTACAGTTTCGTTTTATTCTCAGTGATTGTAACATTCATCAGGCCTTTAAAAGTATGTTACAATGTGGAAATCAGACATTTTGTCAGAGCGAATGGTCTTCAGGTAGCATTAGGACGTAGTATATCTCAGCTATACAAAAATTCTGTTTAGTTTAAAACCGGAAAATTATCTCATGTTGTAGGACAGTTCCTAATTCTTTCAAGACTGAGACTCGGGATGTTGGAAATGCACTACATAACCTCCAAAAATTTCCGCAGGATAAAATCCTCAAACCTATAAACCTTTAGCGACAGGGTCGACTAAGTTGAAGGGATAAGAAAGACATAAAGGGCTAAAAGCCTACAGGCTGGCCCTAACATATTAGGGCTACATCCGTACAAAAATAAATAGCTGTCAACAGGATTTAAATGCACCGGAATTTATCCTTTTAATAGGAATATTTTTGCCAGACGTTGTAATATAGCAAAATATAATGAGTATAACAGGAAATAAATCATGAATTGGAAAATAATAATGAGAACACAAAAGTAATGTGCAGAATATTCCCAACTACAACTTATTGTCATAAAACCGATAATTTTTTTCATCTTCTCAACAAGAAACAGCTGCCTTAATATCATTCTCACGTCTACTTTGACTGGTATTCGTAGTACAAATAAAACACATTTTGCTCCGAGGGATATTTTTTCTCCATCAAAAATTAAGAAAATTAGCTAATATAGGAAGAACAGCTAAAGGAGTAATTTTGACAATATCTTCCCACAAAAAAAGAAATGTAAAGAAAAAACTAGAAACACAGAGGTCAAGTTTTCGGTAAATTAGTATGCAAGCCAGAAAAAGATCAAAACTTAAATTTCGCAACAAATTTGGGATTGTTAGTCATCATCTTCAAGTGTAAATTCAGTAGAAATTGTTAATGACTCCGACGAAGAAAGTTTAACAGATTTTCCAACAAGAGATCCCATTTGTCGGAAATGGATTAATGAAATATTTATACACAGAAACGAAAGAGGACAATCTGCTTGCACAGTGCGATTGTTTGGATTAACCCGATATCTGTAAATATATCGGGTTAAACTGTTGCCCAGAGGATACAATACATCCATTAATTAATTATATCTTTAGCTTACTATTAAAGGATATTCGATTAATTTAATAGTCTTAGACTATGCACTATGCTCTAAAATCTTATTTAAGAGCTTTTATTTTATTCACAGTAGATTTTAAGATTCTCTTAAATATTACAACTTGCTTTTGTCTTAGAAAAATGGTTTTAAGAATTTAATGAGTGGAAAATTAATTAAAGTGACAGGTGGTGTTGAAGTGGTAACATGATGGCTGAGATGATAACACAATGACTAGATTATTATTGTTTAAAAGTGTAAAGAATGTGTTATTTTTCCATTTTTAATTAGCTTTTGTACAAATTTTGTTTATTGATTAAAAATTAGTTTGAAAAGTAATGTTCGCCTCAACGAACAAAAGTTTTCAGTAGTAAAAATTTCACACATTTTTGGTCACCCCTTTAACGGTTATTTTAAAATTTGCCTATACTAATTTCAATTATTATCAAGGCCAATCAACTGAGAAATCTGACGCTTTATCAAAAAAATATGGACTCGGTGCATCAGTCGTACTACATTTGATTGGAAATAGAGAAATCATCCCATCAGAACACTTTCTAACATTTTATAACTATTTTACAACTTATAAATTGTTGGAAACTCTTGTGCAATTGGTACCGCTAGACTGAATAGGTTCAATAATCCACCGTTTTCTGATTCAAAAACATCCAGAAAAATGGATCGTGGAATTTCTGACGAAGTTGTAAATTTAGAAGAAAATATTGTTCTTACCAAATGGTATGACAATAAAGAAGTATACATGTAGCCTCCAAAATTTGTTAGTATTGGCAATTTAGATAATGTGCAAAGATGGGACAAAAATACAAGAAGCTATGTTACTGTAAAACGTCCGGTCGATCGCTTAGATCAAATGTTGAGTTTCTATTGAATTCATATAAAATCCAAAAAAATTGATTCTACGCATGATGTTTCGTGGAATTGATTTAGGTGCAAGCAACAGTTACGTCGAGTATGAAAATTATTGCAAACTTGCAAACATGAATTCTATGAATCTCATGGATTTCCCAATTAAATTGGCAGACGAATTCATACTGTTGAGTAAGCCAATTACAATACCAAAAAAGGGCCGACCATCAATATTACCACCAGACCCAAAAAAAGGAGGCCTGGGGATGAAACTCGATCAAATAGTGATATTGTAAAAGATAATGTTAGTCATTGGCCAGAATATGACATGGAAGGCGATGGAACAAGATGTAAAAGGCCTTTACCAAATAATAAAATTGGTAATAAAAAAGCCTTTGTATATTGCCAGAAGTGCAAAATACATCTTTGTTTTGTTCCTAATTTTTGTAAGTTTTAACAAATTTTTGTTGCCTGTGAGTACTTTTGTTCGTTCCAGCGAACATTTTCAAAACCGGTCTAAAATTGGACCCAGATCAAAAAACTTTTTTCAGGAGTTTAGTAAGCTCCTAATAGCTCTACTTTTGTAAAAAAATATTTTTTTTGCAAGGTTTTCTTAAAGGTTGGTGAAAGGGTTAATTCAGTTTTACTAAATATGACATGTAGATACTTGAAACAATTAAATTGTTTAACAATAAAATAAACGGCTGTAGCAGTATCAGGTTAACTACATTATTATTTATCAATTTTTCTAACCCTACTTTCCGGACTTCAATTTTTAATTATTATAAATTTCTAATTCAAATTTTGTAATCATTTTGTAATAAAAATAAATAAAGAATCTGTGCACAAATAACAGAAGCACCAGTAGGTATTTGAGCACGAAAAAAAATATCATTTCGGAAATATCACCCAAAATAAAACATGTATACCACAATTCCATATGTTTCTAAATTATTCCCAGCTCATCGTAGTAAAATTAATTCATACATGGGTTGGAATTTTCTATAGAATTTGGTAGATTGTCTTTGCGGACTGACGTCATTGGACTGGACCATATTTTGGTGGAATATTTTTTTATTATACATACATATAGATATTAATTTAAATGACACAATGTTACTATGGATATACAAGAGGTTAAAATATATTATTCTGAAAAACCACAAAACTTTTTAATTTGCCTATTCGAAAAAAAATTAAAAAAAAACACTTTTTGCTTTTATGATTGCGTTGTTTTGTCTATGCTAAGGTGCAAATTGAATACGTACATGAACACCAAAATGATGAAATTCTTTTTAAAAGTTAATCCATTCTTGGTATAAATAATATACACAATTTTTAAAGGTTATTTAAACAACAAAAAGTAGGAAGGTTATTTAAACAACAAAAAGTATTTCTTAATTTTTTTACTAAAACCTATGCCGGTTATATTCGTTTACTTGCCGTTGGCAAAAACAAGTACATAATATTTTCCTAACATCACGTTTTCATAACAAAAATTATGATGGCAGATTTTGATTTGGGCAATTTTAATTTGGGTATTTTAATTTTAGATATTTCGACTTATTTTAGATATTTTTAGATATTTAGATGTTAAAATATTTTCTCAAAATACTAAATATTATAGATTCCAATTTTCATTTTAGGCATTTGCTTTATTATCTTTATTAACTTCGGATTGCAATGCGCTTCATGCATTAACATTTTGTAATATTTCACTATCAAAACATACGGTTTTAGCATTTTAAAGTGGTTTAAATTCAAATTGTTTCTGCAATGATTTATATAGGTATGCTTAGAAATTTCCACTTTTAAATAATAGAGTCGAGAAGAGGAGTAATTATTGAAATAGATATGTAAAAATGTTTTTTCAAAACTTCTTAGATGTTCAGAATATTTCTGGTGTGGAATATTACAACTAACATGTAAATAAATTCATTAGAATTCAACCTTCTTTTAACTTATGTAAATGGTAAAGGATTTGTAAACAATTTCTAAATGATTTGTAAATGATTGGTAAATGAATTGTACATGTACCAATATCGTATACAATAATTTATTCATTCGCCAGAATACATACTATATATTTACTGCATATTTGCAGTATATTTACCATTGTGAATTTACTCTTACATTGTAGCTTAACAGTAAACCGGTAAATGAAAATTACTCGTTGGGTTGCACATTTCTGGTAATTTTGGGTATTTTATAGTTAATTATGATTTAAGGGAAAATGTGCATAAAATGGATAAATATCGTTGTATAAAAACGTTAAATTGAAATACAACCAAAAACAATGGTATAATTTAAAATGATTGAAATGAAATGGTTGAACATCAACAACACTATGATTAGAATCAAACGGGAGCTTGGGAACAAATAAGAAATATAATATTAATTGCGAGAAAAAGAAAAAATTCATATTGTCTTAACAATCTACTAACTTTCATAAAATTCGACAAACTATTTATTATTATTAGCTATTATTAATTTTTATTGCATATAATTTATATTGTACGCAATAATGACTTATAAGAAGAAGGCTAGGTTTATCGTCTTTAATATTTATTATTAAATTCATAATTATCTGGACAAATTGTAAATTTTTTAATATGTAATCGAAACATAAAATTGAATGTGAACTCTAATATATTTGACATTAATGTCCTTGTAAGTCGATTTTTTAAGATAATTTCGGCTTTTTCATGTAAATATAATACCTACAAGGTTTGTTTCAGAATTTAATTTAATTTTTACATAAAATTAAATATAGCTTATTATACAATCTGCTACTCAACAATATCAAAGGTTCAACATTTTATTTCCATCGAATAAGACACTCAATCTAAGCGCATTTTGAAATTTTTGGCAGACAACTTAAATTCAATATTTGTAATCTACACTATGGCAACGATAATTATTTCTCCTGCAAGATATACCAATATAAAAATTTTTTCATTGGTGTTACAAATGGATAATTAAATTTAATATAATGTTCAACAGTCAGCTTAATGTAGGAGTTAAGTTTAAAAATATATATATATATAAACATGAATAAATTGAGAGCTTCGTTCGTTCTGAATAAAATGTTTGCTTATCTTTCAAAAGCAATGTATTTATTTATTTTAATATTTTATATTAAAAAAAAAAAAAATTATATTTAATATTTATTTTTTGATAAAATTAATTATTTCATTTTTTTTTTTTGTTGTCTTTTATAAATGTATTGTGTATCTATAGAAAATGTATAATAACAACATTTCAAAGAATAAATGGCCAAAACTGAATGAATATTTAATTTAATTTTTATTTATTTTTAACGCATCAAAAAAAAAAAACAATAAAAAATAAAAATTAATAATAAATATTGACTGGTACTACAGTGAGTTGGTCTATATATGTATGATATTTTTATTCTCTTTTAACAAAGTTAGGCTAGGCTAGAAGGTTAAATATTAATAAATTAAACAATAAGGAAACAATAAAATTTATTCACATTATATTTAAATGACTCCAAAAAAAAATTGAATTGCTTCAAGAATGGAATTAAATTGAGATGGTAAATAATTTTAATACAAAACAAAAAATGAACATCATTCAACAAAAATATTTAAATTAATTTTTTTATTACTAGATACTTTGCCCATAAGGATCATGTAATTCAAATCATTGCAAAAATGTAAATATTTTGATTGACAATAAAAATTTTGTTAAATATAAGTAAAAGTAAAATCATAATTAAGGAGCGACAGAACAAATCAAGTCTTGGTTTGTTGACCAAGTATTGCTTTATAGTGCACCTGGACCATGTCTTCATTTCAAAAAGTGATGTTTGAATTATTATTATTATAAAATGTTGTAAATTATCTGAATTTCCAACTCTAGAAAGTGAAACGTATAACTGTCCATGTGCAAAGCAAAGATTTTCCAAATTTAATTTCAAAGAAATTTCAAATCAAATGAATTTAACGATCCCTATGTCCTCTTTGTATTCTAGTCTCGTTAGACCAAATTTGGGGTATGCTAGTCAAGTTTGGTAACATTCCTATATTGTACATATCAATAGAATTGAGGCAGTCCAAAAAATTTTTTTAAGATTTGCTTTGAGCAACTTAAAATGGTCAAATCCATTAATTTTACGTCTATACGAACAAAGGTTCAACTTCATTTGAAAACTTTGCAAATAAAACAATAAGTGGCGAATGTAATTTTTCTTCCTGAAATTATTAAAGGAAACATTACTTCTCCACAGATTTTGAATAACATCTACTTTAATTCAAATAATCGCCTACGAAATAAGAACTTCTTTAGATGTTGGATACAATTTTAATTTGTAAACTGAATGTGCTGTATTGTAAAAAAAAAGTAAAATAATTGTAATGACGTTTGAGCTCTAACTAATAAATAATACTCACTACACTCAATGATTGACCTTGTGATGTATTTATTGTGATAACAAAAGGAAGACATAATGGAAATTGAACCCTTTTGAATTGAAATGGCATATACAATACATTATTGGGATACATGGAATAGAAAGAGAAAGAGTATACTTGTATTTAAATTGCTGTGTGTGAATTACAAGAAACAAGTTTGGTTGCTAAAATATTTTTGGCGGGTGCTGGGAATTGTATGGCAGTTGCCCGATATAATCCCGATAGAATTGTATGAACTTATGAAGTTTATTACTTTCTTTCAAACAAATTGTTGAATATTGCTATAACAGAATTGTGACTACAAACGTTTTTGATTACAAACGAATTAAAATACATCGATCTTGTATGTTGAGAGTGGGATTTTAATGTGGATTTTAATTGAAATTAGTATTAATTTCGTCATAAAGTATTAGGTATTATACTTTAATTTCATTATAAAGTATAAATATTCAATAATCCAGCGATTCAGAAAACAACTACAATTATACCAAAGCAAATATTTCTTTTTATATAAAATGGTATCTGAAAGAACTGCTTCTGTGCAATTGCACAGGGGCTTCACTAGTATTATTTAAGAATATTTCATATCCGTTATTATTAAATACAATAATTGCCTGATTATCAGAGCCTGCGTGTATTTACAAAATTATGTTTATTAATATTTATAATTTCAATTTTACAAAACGAGACGCATTTTAATTTCTAGTATTCTTCTTCACATCAAACAATATTAAATCATGTTCAGATAATAATTCCCATTTTTTTAGCGATATCGTATTCATCAAATATTTTTCGTTTTATTTTGATTTTCCTTTAAAAAGTAGAACAAATTGAAGAAAGTAGAACAAAAACAAAAACTGTTTGTTTTATCTTATATGTTCAATCTTTTTATGTTTTTAATAATTCATGATATGATTAAAAATGATTTTTTGTTGTTTAAATTGATTTATAGAATAATCAATTCCTTGAAATGGGAAGATATAATATTGAAATATTTTTCTCCTTATATTTTTTAAAAATTATTTGCTTTTTATGAAATTATAGAGTTTTTTATTAATAAAAATCTATCCGAAAACAAATGAACATTTTCAATCGATTTTCTTTTGTTTTTATGCAAGGTCATAAAATCATTTTCAATTTTACTATCACAGTTTTTAAATAAAATTGAATGAAAAAAATATCATCAATATTATTATTAAGTTGCCCACACACTATACAACTTGATTGACAAAATGCTGTTTAAATATTACATACACATTTACAACCATTATTTCAATTTATTTTAAAGCCGTCAATGATTTTTGTCAAAAATATCATGTTTTGAGACAATAATTTTTTTTTTAGTGAAATATCAGCCTTTTAAACAATCATGTTTTTATAGATTTTGTTTCCAATAATTTCATATAATTTTAAAATGTTTGTACTTCGCATACCTTAGTCGAAGTTATAAACATTTTGACAAAAAATGAAAGTTATCATTTTGGTCCACATCCACTTTTTTTACTACTTTGTAACATTATTGTATAACATAGATCGAAATGTTTTGGATATAGATGAAATAAGCATAAATTAAAAAACAACTAGCTTTAGGTACACATCCCTAAATATAATCTTTAATAAGAAAAATATAATTTTATTTATTTATTTTTATTCAAAAAATATTATTTATCAAAACAATAAGTAACAAAAATAATAAAAATTAATTAAAAAAACAATAAAAAAAGTAATAATGAAAATAATATGTACATATTCCTATAATTATAATGATAACTCATTTTTATTGAGTCGAAATTAATTATATTATTATCTTAAACATAGTATCTGATAGTAAATTATAAAATAATTTATTAGATTTAAGTCTTAAGTATAGAACGAATACAATTTTGATGTTCTTTTTGAATTTTTGATGTGAATCACGCCCCAATATCATTTTATTCAATTCAGGATCATCCTTGAATAGTTTACTGAAAATACGAATCAGTACACATGTAATATCGTTTCCAGACCTACCAATTCTGACTAAATTGATAGTAAGTAATTGTTCTTCCATCAGCCAGTATTAATGTGGCAGTCACATTGTAAACGATTAATTTTCTTTTGTTTGATGCGTTACTTATTGGTAGACAAATTCCGCAGATTTTGTTATTCCGGTGTCTAAAACATAACTAAATATATTATTTACTATGAATATGACTAATTAACTATGGATATGAATCAATGATGTTCAAAACTTTTTATTTAAAGTAATCCATGTATATTGCATACTAACATAACATTGAAGTGCATATGATAAATTGATATGGATCAAAGTATTACTGCTATAAAACTAAATTTAATACTCTATGCACGTGTATCAATAATTTATACAAGCATTTCAAATAATTTCGTCATATGCATGAGAATGTTCTGAGAGCGGTACTTTTCGCAAAACCTATATATCAAATTCCCATTTCGCCTAATGCTATTTGGCATAATTTCTCATTTCACAAATTTCCTTTTAACGAAACTACCATATAGCAAATAGTTTATTATCAAATAGGACACTTTACAACTAATACTTTTCACAAGAATCCACTTAACACATGATAACAACTGAATAAAAAAAAATGAAAATATCTTACAGAGTTGTAAAAAAATATTCACATTAATTATTTTTGGGTACACTCTTTTGGAAACGCTGTTTTTGGTATGTCTGCCTTTTACAGAATATTTACCTTAATTACTTTTATGCATAGCAAAAACTTTTTTTCTTTATTGGCATTAATTAAGTCAAAACTTATTATATATATTTACAAAATATATCAATATGCAATGCAATTAAAGTGAAAAAATAAATTTTAAAAAATAAAATTTCGATCCCAACCTGTTTGTCAAATATCATTTTGCGAAGTGTCTCTTTATGCCAAACAACCATTGGTAAAATGGTTAAATATGACAAATGGAAAGTTGTGAAATATCCGTTTTGTTGAAAAATATTTGGTAAATTGCCATTGTGCAATTAAACATTCGGCCAATTGTATACAAACCGAATGTTCTTGGCTCAAATTAGTATGATTTATTATTATTTTATTTTCGTAAAACTATAATGGAATTTTGATCCTTAATCTTGATTCATTAATTAACTCGTTTTCACAACAGCTGGATGTTGGTGTTGGTAGGAACAGGAATTATTATATTACTAGTTTTGTTTGGGTTAATTATTATCAAAAAATGTCTGATTTTCGTTTTCTATTTCATCTTCACCTGATCACTAATAATTATAAACAACTTGGTTTAATTCATTACCAATTATCAATTTATACTTGTAGCAAAATTATAAAAAAAATATCCAAATAGAAAAAAATTATAAAAATTTTATAATTGGGTGTAAAACAAATTCAGTAAGAGTTTTATCAATAATTATGTACTTGTCAGTTCAGCTCGACATTGTTGTATGACAGTCAGTATTATTCAACCTTGACAGTATTATTGAATGAAATAAACCACAAAAATGTGTACTTTTTCTGTTCCATTTTTTTGAACTACGAATAGTTAATTTTTGAAATGAAATCAGGATTTCGGAAGAAATAGTTCGCGGCGGAATAATCCAGCAGAAATTGATATTTCTACAAACCCTAGATAGAATTAATACATAAAAAAAATATTAACCTTGTCTTATAAACTACTTTAAAGTATTTCAAAATATACTACAGCTTTCGTAGTTTCGAAAAATGAACGCAAACCATAAACGAATGCATTTAACTTAACTTAACTACAGCCACACATCAAAATTAAACTAAATCTATTAGTAACATAATTAAAATTTCAAACACAAATAATTATTGACAGCTGTGTAGGTATATGTTTTGATAATAATTAGTTATAATCAATTATTAGAAAACTTTTCTAATTCAATTCATTTACAAAATCATGACATACCGCACAACGATAATCTAAGCAGATTAAAATAAATTCATTAACGTTTCTAACACAAATAAATAAAATTAAAATTTAATCACATAAAGAAATAAAAAGAGAAACAAAAACTTTATTTTTTTTTCTTATTTTTGACGTCAAACCTTCAAGAACTTCAAAAATGAAATAAGTTCGGCAGATATTATGTTTTCATTTTATTGTACTTATATATATTTAACACAAATATCCAAGCACGTGCAAAAATAAAAATAGATAACAACAGTAAAATACCGATAAACTAAAAGTCGCCTTAATTTTTATTTTATTTTTATTATTTTTCTTTTTGAATAATATAGAACTAAGAAACAACAAAAATAACATACATAGAATACACAAGAGAGAAGAAAATATGCTGTTATACTAAAACCGTTATTCAATTTATAAATAACTATAACTGTATAAATAAAACTTTTTTTTTTAATATAGACACTAACATTACATAAATTTATAATATAAAGTTAAATTTAACATTATTAAATAATTCTGAAAAGTCAATAGAAAGTAGGTACATGAATATACAAACATATGGTTGTAGGAACACAGAAACAAGCACACGAGTAGATACCGAAGTTAACGCTGTGTACAGTATTATTTAAAAAGCAAATAAACCGTTATTTCTATCTTCTATACTTATAAAAGGGAAAGTTGTTTGTTTGTTTTTTGTTTGTTTGTTTGTTTGTTCGCTATACACTCCCACAGTTTTAAAGATAGAGTTCTGAAATTTTGCACACTTATTCATGGTTATATAAGGTACCGAACGCGGTACTTTACAAAGCTATCAGATGACAGGTTCGGGTTGCTGCCGTACAACTCCTAGCAAGACTCAGGAGTATTTTAAAAACCATGTGTGTAACAGATTTGAAAATTTACACTGAGATACTCTTTCACAAATAAATAATTACGACTGCCGCCGATTTCAAAAATTTGGATTGGTTCGCGCTGCTGCCGTACAACTCCTAGCACGTACGTCTCAGGAATATTTCAAAAACCAATTGTGTTGGAGGCATGAAAATTTGTGCTTAGATACTCTATCAGAAATGTTTCAAAAAAAGATTGTGTTACAGACTTGAAAATTTATTCATAGAAACTCTATGAAAAATAAACAAAATAAACTAAAGATAATTATGTAAAAAACTTTAAAGAATGAGGGCTTGACAAAACCCACGTGGTTGATAACCCATAATAAAGATCTTATAAATAAATAAATAATAAAATAAACAAATATTTATTGTCCTGAAAAAGTATTTTCGAATTTAGGAATCAGTATAAAATTTTTACATGACTATGTGAATTAGCCACAAAAATGTGACGATTCGTTTTATTAATCAGAAAATACTGCAGTGTTCCAGGGGCTTCATGTGTACAAATCGATAGATACAGTTATCGATGAAAATGAAGTTGTTCCTCCTCATCAATTGGGATTAAAAGTAGTATCTTCAATATTGACTCTACGAAACTTGAAGAAGCCAAAACTTCGGTAGTAGATTAAGAATAAGAAATTGGCATCCTCTTTTCATTTAAGTACAAATTCCAATTGATTGTGGCAAAGGCGAACATATCTTTATTTCTAGAATACCTCAACAGCAAGTAACGTATTTGCTTATACTTCATCAGAAAAGACCACCGAAATATTGTTTACAAAGAAATAATTTTAATATAAGTATAGTTTAAGTTGTAGTATTGTTGATATTTTGTTATCGTAGTGAAAAAAAAATTACAATATTTTTGATAAACCAATTTTTTTCAATTCGATTCATAAATCAAACTTCATTGAAATAAATTCAATACATTTTGTGGTCGACCCGGACAACGTCGGGTATCTTTGCTAGTATTCTATATTATACATGTATTTTGGTTCTTGAAAAAAACAAAAAAACAAAATGGAAACGAAAAAATTAGTGTTATTTATCGATCGTTACTCTTTACAGTTAATTCTTTCTATACACAATCATGTAGTTGGCGATACAGTAAGTGCATAAAACTATAATACATTGGGAAAATAAAAAAATAAGAAAAAAAAAACTTTAATTAGAAGTTATTATTATCATGGGCTGCTTTATTTATAGATATTACTCAGGTCACTAATTAAGTCAACATTGTGACCTTGAAAAATTGGTAACACAGGTTTAAGATGTTTCAAATACGATTGGCTTAAATCATACTTGTCAAATAAATAGGCAACAAAGAGTCAAAATAAATAATAACTCCAGCCATTCTATGGTTATTCCGTACTAATTTAATATTTTTTTCAACCGTTTGTATGTGATTTCAGTGCTTTTGCAGGTGACACTGCATTTTCGTAAATTGGTAATAGTATTGCTGCTATATCAATCAATTATTTAATTTTTTTATGGATTTAAATATTTTATATAGCAATAAATTACCACTTCGATATATTACCTTAATTTGGTAAGTTACTCTGATTGTTTCAAGTTTAAGTATTTTCAATAATCTAGAATTATACGATGGGAAAACACACATACAACGTACCTAAAACAATATTTTTGTAAAGACAATTGACAACATTGGTTTATACTGCTCAACATTGGTTTATAACGCAACGTATGGTATATCACCATTATATTATGCACTTTTTCAATCGAAATTACAATAATCTCTTGCTGAGGTGGTGCTTATTTGATCAAAATTAAGAAAATACTGATCTAACAAGAATAGGCAAATAGAATTCTTCAATTTTTGAACAAGATAAAAACAAAGTTATTAAACTCAGTAATACTATTGAAGACTTAATGAGAATTATCAAATACGTAAGTTCAGAGTTGGTACAGTGTACACGGAACAGTTATTTTGAAATTGTTATTTCTAAATAACTGAAGCAACATGTTATTTTTCAATAATATTTATTTTATTTGTTATTTTTCAAGGAAATATAAGAGAATTTCCTTGTAAAACAAATAAAAATAGGGCTGGAAATAAGATCATTATTGAATAAAATAAATTTAGTTTTAGTTAGTTTGTGTACACAAAAACACACAATGTACTTAGAAAAAAAAAATTAACATATTTTTTACACTCTCGACACTAAGTTAGGTAGAATCGTTTTCGTGCTTAATTCAGTACGGTACTGCAATTTTACACTACAATATCGTGAATATTAAGGATATTCACGATTAAGTGTGAAAGTGTAGTAGGTATAGATCAGCAATGATTGGTACAAAGATTTCGCGAACGCACCCTTACACTTATGATGTTGTAGCCGATGTAGAATTCTGGCAGCGTTTACATATGAATTTATTTTATAAATATAAGACTCATTTAGAAAAAACTTTTTTTTTTCACTTATAACTACATTCATAAAATAATTTAATTAAAATTTCGTTTCAATTTAAATTTTTTATTTAAAAAAATTACCTCTGTCTTTATCTCAGCCATTTTCCAAACATATATGTATTGAGTTTACAAATGTCAAACTTAAAAAGTACAATGACAGTAGTAAAAGTACAAAATGTTTTAGTATTGCAAAAATCTACAAGTCTTGTAGAATATTTTTTTATATAAAAATCTTCTAACTTAAAATAACACTTCTACACTTTTACACCTAGTACGAGACTTTACCTTCAATCTACACTTATTCGTGAATATCCTTATTATATTCTACTTCTGCAGTCTACCCCTTCTTATTTAGTCACAAAAAAAATAATATTTCACCTACTTAATAAAGCCTACTCTAGAGAAAAATTAAATAGAGAAAAATAATAGCTACTGTTCTTTTAGTAGCAGCCATTTTAAAATATTAAGTTGTTAGAACTGTTAAGAACTGTGTTGTTAAGAACTGTGATTTTCGGATTTTAAATTAGTTTTGTATTCATTTTATATTAACATATTTTTACATTAATTAGTATTAATTTTGTTTTAATTAATGCATTAAAAATATTCAAGTTTTTTAGAATTGCGAATAATTAGAAAAAGACACTAGTGCCAATACCGAATCCAATAGGTAATATTTTTGGAATGAAAATTTTTTTTATATACTTAGTATCTATACTGAAAATGTATTTAAAAAATTTTGAGTATTTTTTATGAATTTATTTATATATTTTTTTAATTATATTAACGAATATGAATTACATTTTAATTTTTAATTGAAGGAAACTTAAAGAAAAATTCCTAATGAATTTTTAATAATTTTGAATTGGTGAAATTTAATCAAATATTTACTTCATATAAATTAAGACTTAGTTAAATTAAATATTTAAATTAAAATTAATAAAAATTTCAAATCCACTTTAAGGTGGACTTTAATTGACTAATATCTAAAATCTTAAAATTTTTATTGGCTCTAAACAAAGAGATCGATTATGGATTTTTTTTGTAAGAAAAAAATAGTTTTCTGCAAAAAATTATCTAAATTTCTATATTTGGGAAATTTATTTTATATCCAAAAAAAACAAAAATTCAACCGTCAACCATCCGTTAAAAAAAATCAGTTTATTTCTATATAAATTTACTCAAAAAATTGTTAAAAAAGTGTTGCCAGTATAAAGAAACTATCCCCGATATTTTAAAAATATACTTTATCAAAGTATAATATCCCAATTTTTTTGAAAATACCCCCAATTTTTGTGAAAATATCCCCAGCAAATTATATTTTCTGTTCTTCTCGTACGCATTGAGCTCTCTTATAAAATAACGTCATGTTATTTCCCTTCTTAGAGCCAATACAATTTTAAGATTTTAAATATTGACCAATTAAAACCCACCTTTATTTGACATCTGTGTTATTATTCGTACTTTTAACATAATTAACATAAAAAAACATAGATAACATACAAATTAAATAAACATAAAACAGAATTAAATTTGCGTGCCTTAAAAATGGCAATAACTCCCTGCGTCATTGGCTGCAAGAGCGATGTTGCATTTTGAGGCAGGAATACGATTTTCACATTTATAAATATTTTAACTTGCAAATCATATTAGTTGCATTATCAAGAAGAAGTAATGCTTTAGGCGTCCATTTATTTCTTTCGCAATATCTCTTCACTTCTGGACAAAGACAATTGTCAAACCAATCCTGGTAAAAAGATGTAGTAGGCCATTCTTTTTTATTTCTTTTTTATTTATTCCTTTCATTGCTCTAGGGGTTTCAGAATGATAAACAACCATTGGCTTAAGTTGAAAGACACCAGCAGTGTTTCCACCAAAAAAGTCGATCTTTAGCAGCTTTAAAACCGTGAGCTTGTTTTTCATCTTTGCTGATGAAGGTACGGTGGGGTATGCCCTTTCAAAATAAAGCGGTTTCATATACATTGAAAATTAATTTGGGCGGGAATTTTTCGATCTTGAAAATATTTTTAAATGTATCAGGAAATCCTTTAGAAGTTTGTGTATCAGCAGATGCACTATCGCCAGTAATTTGAAGACTATGAAGATTTAATCGATGTTTAAACCTGCCAAGCCACCCACGAAAGTTTCTTCTGTTGAACTTTAACTTTCTTTTATTTTGAATTGTTCAAATATATTTTTAGCTTTTGCCATGACACACGATTACACTTTGGCTTAGAGGAATATAACGGGTGTTTTGATTTTCTGATCTTCAATCCACATGTTGAAAATTCGTTCCATTTTGATCATTTCTGTGGCACCAATGCATGTTTTTTTTTGCAGCAGTTAAAAGTATCGACGATTGAGCTGTTTTAATTTTTTCTGCATTCGTCATAATCTCTAGTCTCTTTGCTACATCAGATTTTTTTATTCTATTTTTTTAACGATTTTATATTTTTATAAATTTGGGGGCATAATATTATAAATATTTTTTTTAATGACAAAAACAAAAACTGAAAATGATCATTCAAGTCAAATCAAACTCTGTTTCTTAAGCTGCATAAAATTTTAGAAAAGAATTAAAAATTTAGCACGATTGAACACGAGTACATGAGTTATGAGTTTGTTTGCTGAAAACTAAAATCACGTTAAAAGGGGTTACGTTAAACGGGGCGTTACTGTATACAATTTCATATTTTTAACCAAAACTATATGATTACTACAAATAACAAAATATAGAAAACAATAATTTGAGACAGTTACTTAAAAAAATTAATAGAATAAATTTCCTTTAATTACGTATAAAAATAATATGAATTTGAATGACACAAATTGGATACATTTTATTTAAAAGTTTGAATATTATGACACAAAATAGAAATTATTTCAACCGTATGCGCATTTCTGTTGCATATACAAATTATTTACATATTATGAGTTCACTAAGGAGAAGAGAAATAAAATGAGAAGGTGCTTACTGCGCAGGTCCTTAAATACTTGTCTGTATAATTATAGATTAATGACATTAAATGCTATTTATTTGTTCAAGTTGCATTCAAAAATGGTAACTACCTAGCTCTTGAAATGTTATTATTATTAAAATATCGAGTACCTACTGAAAAGCAACAATTATTGTTATTCTAGCCACAGTGATTCTTCACTGTTATTTTAATGTAGAAGTAACAGAAAATGTAAAAATGTGATGTAAAAATAACAGTTAATAGCAACTATAAAAAAATACACTCACTTCAAAAATAAAAATAATTAATTTAATGTCGTATAGTTAATAATTTGTTTACTTATTTACCATATTATAAAAAAAATGTTTGTTCCAAATAAAGTTTAAAGATCTTAATTTAACTCCACTGTAATGAATGTTAAAATTTTAATTAGGTAATTTAGTAAACATTCGACACACATCTACACGGGCAAAAAAATGGTATATAAAATCTCTTTTTTTTTATTTCATTTGAAATATTTTTATAAACTTTTATTTTTATTAATGCTAGATATATTTAAAAAAAAAAATTAAATTTAATTTCAAAATTATTTAGAAGAAACAAGTAACCGCTCTCCTTCTTGTATTCCTTGTATAGTTTAATAATCTACAGGATATTTTTAATTGATACAAGAAAATTATGTTATCAAATAATAAAGTTTTAAACTGTTTTAAACTGTTATAATTTTAATGAAATGCTATTACTACATATACGATAAAATATTCGACATAATATTACTACTTACTGTTTACACAATTTTATTACAATATAACAAGTTTTGTCAATTTTAGCTTTACATACAATTATTGAGTCTTAAAATTATATATAGTTTACTTAAATATGACATTTATACAAACACACACATATACAAGTAGCATATTGATATTGGGTGGTTTGAATTTTAAACCTTCAAAAATTTAATAGATGTGGAAAAGTAATTATGTGTCGTAAACATTATTAAGAATGACATTTTAATGGACAAGAGTGTGTAATATATATACAAATATATAACAAATATAATGGCTCTGTTCCTGTACACGACAAATAGTACTTCATAATAATTTTGTAATCAAACACTAATTTTTTTGGGGTATTACATTTATCTACTTCTTTTAGAGAGCTAAGTAGTTGGCCTTTTATCCAGGAGTCGTGCTGAGGACATGGTTAACATACGTTTCATACCCGTTTGTCAATTTTTTATTCTTTGCGTTTTTTATTGTTTATCGAAATTTATCCGTACGCTTCATTTATCGATTTTTAATGTAGTGGAAACACAAAGTTGATTTCTGAGCTATTCGATTTAAGTTTAGTTCCTGACAATAACGGTAATTTTCCACATTTAGTGAGTATAAATATGCCAGTAATTTGTTAAATAAATACTCGAAATATTGTAGATTGTAGTATAAAATTGCAGTACCGTACTTAATTAAGCACGAAAAGGTGATTCTAGCTAAGTTACTGTCAAGAGCATAAAAAAAGGTTAAATGATAACTTAATTCACTTTCTGTCAAGAACAAAAAATTAACATTTCATTACAAACTACTCCAATGTACATCAAAGAACAATTCTACTTGAAAAAGGAACTCAGACATGAATAATTCAAAAAATATTGAAAATAAGAGAGAAATTGGGAATACATTATGTACACAACAAACAGTATTAATTTTTCAATGTGACTCAGTTATTAGAATGGAAGCAAAATAATTGATTTAAGTAATTAAATAGACAGTGGGTGGTGAAAATTTTTTTTTCTGTTTTGTTTTCTTAATATTTAGACTCCAGTCTTGTAGTCTTAATTTTAATGTAATAAAGTATAATATAATAGAATAAATAACAATAATTATTATTACAAAGGATTAATGATGGAGACGTCTACATAATATAAATAGTCTCGTATTTAAACAAAAACTAATTTATGTGATTGATTAATTCATAGGTCATCTATTGATTTTTCAAACAAAAACCAAAAAAAATAAATGGACTCTCAGACAAAATAATTATTGAACATAATTATAGACTTATATATTACATATGCTAAGAATTATATGTATATGTATATTGACAGAGTTACCCGGCGTTGTCTGAGGATATTTAAAGTTATTTTTCTCAATTTTCAGTTTGAAAAGAAAAATTTTATTTTTGTCTTTTAATAAACTAACTATTCTAAGTTGGCCGAAGCTAATTTTGGAAATTGATTTGTAGAATAAGAAATCCCTGTCATAAGTCGTGTTTGTTTTTAATATTTTTAATTAATGTAATTGCTTTTATTTTTTGTCAGTTTGTTGAAAATAAGTAGTACTAATTCAAAGAATATATTAAAAACAGATCAAGTTTATAAAAAATGTCCACCCTAGAAGTGATTAAGGCGCGTTTTATAGATTATGGCAGAAATGAAATAATTAACTGTTCAATAATAACTGTTCATCAATCCCTCTGTCCATTTTCTGTTAAAATAGTTGTTTCACATACATTGCCCAACTACTACGAAACACAAATCCTCGTCCCGCATTCCTTTGGCTAGCAAAAGTTCTGTATTAAAATAATTTTTCCGTAATATGATGTGGCGGTAATCTAGGCAGACAAAGGAAGTAATTAAGCTTAAGAACTCTGTTGGAATCCCATCGACATTTATACCCACGTAACAATTTTATTGCTATATGACTCTAGCGAACTCTTATAACACTAATACAAACACTCTTATAAGAGTACTAATGTTAATTTGAGTGCTCCGCGTGTTTACACTGCTATTAACACTCTTATAGCTGTATTAGTGTTAATTTGAGAGCTCCGCAATTGTTACGAAACGTTATATATACGTTATAGCGCTAAAATGCAGAATCCCATAAGTCACCGGAGCAATCGCTGTAATATTGTTTTAGTATTAGAGTATTTGTTTTTATTTTGAAATGAAATTCATTTTAAATAATTTATATTGTGCGAGAGTGAGAAAGGTATTATTTTTTATAATAATTAGAATAATAGTTCTATGGAATTTACATTAATTTCATGGAAAAGCGAGATAGATATTAATTACATATTTTTATATTTGAATGTTAATGATTTATAATATAAAAAATGTCTTACTATCTAATAAATAATATTTTGCGGTTAAGAATAATTGAATTAATATTTATAATTATTGTGGCCAAAATGCAAAATTTAGCTGGGAAAGAAATTTCATTGACATTTATAATAATAATACTAGGAAAAAATACATTGTCCTTCAACAATAATCGATTTTTAAATAAATACAAGAAAACATATTTTTAAATTGCATCTTTAAAATGCTAAATAATGTACGTTAATTAATGTATAACAGAAAATTTGATATTTAAATAACAATTCTATTTATTTATTTATTTATTTATTTTAACAGTTGATCCTACAGATAAATCTGAAGCCCAACTTTATAGGTCCTTTTCCCTTTCGAAATGTGGGTCTTTTGATTAAACTATTTTAATTATTTGGTATATATTTTTGTATATTATATATTTATATTATTTTTTTTATTGGTTATATTATATTTTTATTAATTATTAAATTATATTTGAACCGATGTGGCTTGTATAGAAAATTACATTTTTCAGTAATTTTCACCATTTGAAAAATTTTTCGGTTCCCACGGGGTTCGAACCCGTGCTTCTTCGGTCGTTACATTACTACACTCGAGTGCTTTACCACTCGGCTACGGAGGCCACTTTTCTTTTAAGTAAAAATTACTTTTCACGAATACAAATAAAACTTTTCAGTTTTTGTTAATTTAAAAAAAAACTTTTTTTATCATGTTTTGTAGAAAATAATGGCCGTTGCTTAATATTTATTCTAAATATTTATTCAAAAGCTACAGTAAGTTTATTAGTAATATTATAGGAATACAGTAAAATATTAACGCTACCACTCCTATCCTAAATATTATATTCTTATAACAACACTATTTAACTCTTATTATAAGATTACGCGCTTTTAGACTCTTAATAATATTGCTGTAGCACTTGCTGAAAATCCCACAATAACAACTTCCTCAATTGTTATAAGAACCTTTTTATAGCAATATTCATCCCATTATTCCCATAAAAAAATTATTATAGCACCTTTAGTGCTTATCGCGAGTCATATAGGAGTCTTATAGCACTAGTTTAGTTTTTATAACAATAAAATGTTACGTGGGTAGCTATGGCAATAATTGACTTGTATTCACTTGCTACACTTATTAATCTTAAACATTTCAGACAATAATGACTATAATGTTGAGGTTTGTTAAAATGTCCCAGATGATATGTTTATCAACGAGAAGTAACACATACTGCACTACATTTAAGAAGTGAATATATCCAAATCCTGAGCATAACTCTTTCTTCTACTATCCTTTCTTCTATAATATCTCTATTATTAAAGAATTACTATTATATACAGAATTAAAATATTAAGGGTTCAAATTATATAAACATAAGTATTATTGTATACATGTTAATTAGTCGCAAGCACTGATGAAGGAAGTAAATTGCTTCCGAAATATCGATATTTGCACCTATACTGAAATTGTCCTTTGTAGCGCTATTGTGGATTGGAATCTCGCAAAAAACTAAACAGTTAGACGACTTAATTTTACTCATTTTGGATAATCTTTAAATTAAAAAAAAATTTAGACATTGTTTCTTGCATTAATTAATGGAAAAATATTGCATTGTCGACTTATAACTAGAGCTTGTACTACAATAATATTAAAACACAATAGAAATTTTTCCAAACAAAGTCGTTACAGACAATAAGTTTTTTACAATTAAATCCAATGCTCGCAATGTAATGCGATATTCACTTCACCAGGTACGAAGCGTTAATATATTGAGTTGAATGAGTGCTTCCCCAAATAAAATATTATTTTATTATTTTTTACAACTTAATATAAAATATATATTTAATATAAAAATTACTTCTACAAAATTTCAAATCTAATGAAAAAAACAAATTTCAAGCAAAATTTGTATCCGATATTAACTATGTATTTTTAAAAATAATACCTATATAAATATCATTATCTCTTATTATTCGTCTCAATCATACAACAAGAGATGTGCAACAGCCACAAATTTAAAATCTTTGAAAATAATGTCTATTAAAAATCATTCTTCTCTTACCAATATAGGTATGATAATTATACATTGCATAAAAATATAAAGCTTGCGGCAATCTCGACGGCATCTGTACGGCGTATGATATGCGAACTGTCAAAAAAAAGTTGATAATCTAGATAAATAAAATAGATAATCTAGAGAAACAACAACAAAATATTGCATGACACAAAATGAAAGTAGCATGCAATGAATTAATTTTGTGTATTGTTGTTGTTGTTGACTTGAATGAAATTTAATATTCATATAAATGATATATGTAGTTTCGGGCTTTTTTTTAGAGAGTAGTACTAATTTGTTAAGTAATTAGGTAGCTTTTTATTATTGAATGCTACAGTTTAGTTTTACAATTAGTTTTGAAACAATTAATTTCTTAACAAGTGTAAAAATTTAAAACAGTTTATTTCTTATAAATAATTAAAATAGATAATTTTAATTGTGTTATTTAAAGCTTAATTACAATTTACTTAACAAGAAATACAAACTATGAATTGTTAAATAGGGTAGACCAATGCCTGCTCTACTAATTACAACAACAATAAAACGCTATAATCCGCATTTTCAAGTAAATTTTATAATTCGTATACGTGGTATTTTCAAACATTATTATAGAAAATTCATATCCACACTTTTTTTGATATTGCTTTCTTAAAATCAGAGCTTAAATTAAAGTTATATTTTTTGATGAATATTTTATTAACAAAAACAGTATTTGCGAAATATTAACACTTTTAATTGAAACTGAGTTAAACAAGTCTTTTAATGAATATTCTAAACTTTATAAATTTATAATAACACTTCCTGTAACAACAACTTCAGTTGAGCGATCGTTTTTCTGCTTAAACAGAATTTTGAGAAATGGATATGAACAATTTTAATTGTCGAATTTAGCAAAAATTTCAATTGAAAGAGAAAGCCAAAGCAAACTGATATTTCCTTTTGTAGTGCATTCCCAGTTGAAAATTGCACGCCCCGTCACTGCTTCAGACTAAATCGTCCAATTAAAAAATTTGTAAACTAAATTTCTTAAAGTTCAAATTCTTTACTTTATTCAAAGCTAAAATTTAATTTCCTTAAAATCAAGTGATTTAATGTAAATTAAATAAAACAATCCTTTTTTCAAATAATAGAAAATCTTTTCAGAAGCTTGCTGGTATTTACTATTAACAAAAGTGCAAGTTATAAATTTAATTCAATAGAATTTTTTTATTTTATTTTTCATTTTTCTTTTTCTACCTTGAATAATACCTAATCTTCTTAAATTTTCTTTTCAATTCATTTTCTCTACATTTTTTTTTTTTAAGTATCGGAATACTCACCTACTTACCATCCTGCGTACATTTACAAGCATATTAAATTCTTAACAATTAATACAACTACTATAGAAAATTTTGTATGGATACAAATTTATTCATTTAAGAGGAAACAAGTCAATCGGAAATCGATAATTTTTTTTTTGTAAGAAATTTATAAAATACATAAAATATAAATGACAAAAAGAAAAAAAAGAAGAAAACAAAAATATCCTGAATACAGAAAACAATTTTGCAATACAATAAATAAATTTATTATTCTTAAAAATGTTCATACAATCAAATATAATAAATTTTTGTTATTCATAGAATAATTCAAACTATAGAAGTAGTGTTCATCAATACTACAATATCCGTTTTGCTTATTAAATATAAAAGGAATCATTTAAAAAGGCTGGAGGGACAACTTATACCGGATTAGTTTAATAGTCGAAAGATGATTTTTTAATAATACTGTTGGGCTTTAATTCACTAAATAGTTCTATAATTTATGAAACAGAGAGGGGTTCATTACGATTTCATAATTTTTCATATATGGAATCGCACTGCGTAATTTACACTGAAAAAATCCAGTTATTCTGCCAATTAATAGTAACCTGTTAAAGATATTGGATATTTAATCATTAGAATGCAGAAGGGTACCTGATATCATATTTCTTATTAAAGTTTTTAATAATGAAATTGATTCTTCTGATATGTTAGAGATATGATCCACTTACATCTTAATAACAGAAACCGTTTTAGATCGGAACATATTTTTCATCCAGTATTTCATCGTAGTAACAATTATGGTAAATATTAACCCGTTAATAGAATTTTTATGTTAACAAACAATCAGAAACACTACATTAACCCAAATTAACCCTGTGTTTCCATATGGCAACAGTTAATATATGGGTATTTTTGCTTTATTGAAATAAAAACCGTTATTTTCATAAAAGTAGTATTGCACTTTTTTTACCTGTTTATATGTACTTACTCATATTAGGCTTTGAAATTTAAATGACATAAATAGAAATGGTGCAGCCCTTATTTTAGTTTAGTGAAAAAAAAATTGTGAAAAATGGATGACATATGAAAAAAGAAGTTAAATATTAAACCGTAATTATTAAATTTTATTTTTGGATAATTATTTTAACTAAATGTAGTTATTTGTTAAGTGGAAACATTTCAGTTCAAAAAATATCTTAATATGGATTTAAATTGACCAATATTTAAAATCATAAAAATTTATTGGCTCTAAAAAAGGAGATAGCTTATTGAATTTTTATGTAAGAAAAAACTAGATCGCTGCAAAAAATTATATGAATTTCTTTTTGGGAAATTTATTTTACACAAAAAAACAGCAATTCAACCGTCAAAACCATCTGTTGAAAAAATTATTTTTTTTATATACATTACATCAATTCCGACCATTCTGCTGTCATCCTAAAATTAAATACAACAATAGTGAAAAAATCTTGTAAACCATTTTTAACCAACTCATCTACAGATTGGTTAAGCTTCAAAAAGATTCTGCTAGAAAAAATTAACTTAAGAGTAACATTAGACAATGAGGAACATCTAGAAACTGCTACTGAAAAATTTATGCAAGCTGTCCAGTTTGCAGCTTGGAGTAGTATTAAGACAAAAAAATAAAAAAAAATCAGCCCTAGATATCCGGTGTATATCCTTAACATGGTAAAAGAGAAACGAAAAGCGAGAAGGAGGTGGCAACAAACGCGTGACCCATCCAGCAAAACGGATCTTAATAATAAAAGTCAGGAGCTAAATAGAGAAATAAAGAAATTAAATGATAGATCTCTGAATTATTACCTTGAAAATTTAACAGTTACTAAAGAAACACATTATTCTTTATGGAAAGCTACGAGTAAAATGAAGAAGTCTATTGTGCATTCTGCGCCACTGAAGAAAAATTATGGCTCATGGGCAAGGAGCGATAAAGGAAAAGCTGACACTTTTGCAGATCATCTCGCTGAAAATTTCAAGCCCAATGAAATGAACACTGTTATTGATCTAACTGAAATATATAACCATGAAGATATAAATATTCCCTTAATAAGTCGAAAAGAAGTAATTAAGGAAATAAAAAACCTAAAATTAAATAAAGCCCCAGGTTTTGATTTAATAACTTCAAATGTGCTAAAAAATATACCCAAGAAAGTTCTCACTCTCTTGGTATATATAATGAATACCTGTATTAAGCTTAAACACGTACCTAGTATATGGAAAGTTGCCGAGATAATAATGATCCAAAAACCAGGAAAGCCTGCTAACGACACCAAATCCTACAGGCCGATATCTTTGCTCCCTACAATATCAAAGTTGTTTGAAAAATTACTATTGAGAAGGATTCAACCTCTCATAGAAAACAGGAATATAATACCTAATCACCAATTTGGGTTTAGGCAAAAACACTCAACAATAGATCAAGTACATCGAATAACAGACATTATAGAAAGGGCACTGGAAAATAAACAAATTTGTTCTTCAGTATTTCTAGATGTAGCCCAATCTTTTGATAAAGTTTGGCATGAAGGACTCATCAAAAAGCTAAGTTGTTTGCTACCTAAAAATTATGTTGAATTATTTTCATCATATCTCTCAAATAGAGTTTTTCGAGTTAAAAATGAGAATGACTACTCCTCTCTAAGAGATATAAAATCTGGAGTACCGCAAGGTAGTATACTGGGTCCAATTTTATATTTGTTATACACCTGTGATATACCCGATGTAGAAAATATAAAAATAGCAACCTTTGCAGATGACACAGCGTTGATGGCAGTTGGTTCTACTATAGAAGAAGCTACAAACAAACTGCAAAAAGCTAATGACGAAATTTCCAACTGGTGCAAAAAATGGAAAATTAAATTAAATGAAGCCAAATCTAGTCATGTAAACTTCACCAATAAAAACATAGTAACTCCTCTCTCACTTAAAATTAATGATGTCGTGATTCCATACGAGAATAAAGCTAAATATCTTGGCATGACCTTGGATGCAAAACTGAAATGTAAAGAGCATTTGAAAATCAAAAAACAAGAACTCCAGTTCAAATATATAGATATATACTGGCTGATTGGGCGGAATTCTACGGTCTCGACCTATAACAAAGTTTTGATGTATAATCAAATATTGAAGCCAGTCTGGGCATACGGTATTCAAATATGGGGATGTGCTAAACAAATCCATATTCAAACTATCCAAACGTTCAAAAATAAGGTACTGCGCAACATAGTCAATGCTCCATGGTATGTTCGCAATGCCGATATTCATCGAGATCTGAAGATCTCATCTATAAAAGACGAAATAATTAAATGCGCTGCACGGCATAAAACTCGTCTGATCCAACATATCAATACCGAAGCTTCTAGCTTAATTGACAATCAAAACTTTGTGAAGCGACTAAAACGAACAAGACCACTTGAGTTAGGTTAAAACCTTTTATCTATTAAAACCTTATTGGATTTTGGTAGATCAAAGGTATCTATGTTTCTTTGAGTTAAATGTAAATTAATGGTTAGTCTATAAGACTAGTTTTAATGTTGCAATAATGATAGGATTTTTTAGTGGGTTAAAGTCCCACAGTCCTTCAAACTGCCTTCCCCGGTAATAGGTAGTCCCTGAAGCCTCTTTCAAAGATTTACTACTATCTGGAAAAAAAAAAAAAAAAACATACATTTACTCAAAAACTTGTTAAAAAAGTGTTGCCGGTATAAAGAAACTACCCCCCATATTTTAAAAATATACTTTATCAAAGTATAATATCCCAAATTTTTTTAAAATATCCCTAATTGTTGTGAAAATATACCCGGTAAATGATATTTTCTATTCTTGTTGTACTCATTGATCTCTCATATAAAATAATGTCATTGTTATCATGTTATCTCCCTTTTTAGAGCCGATAAAATTTTTAAGATTTTAAATATTGGTCAATTAAAATCCACCAAATGAAATTTGCAAATTCTGTAGAGAAGAAATGAAGATAGGCTGGGCATTATTGTAAAACAGTAGGCAGAAGTATTTATATCAGATGTGATAAAGGACTGTGCATACGGTGTTTTGAATCTTATTACAAGCAATAAATATTGTGTTCCATTATTTAAATATTTTTTTATCAATTTTTCATCTATTGATCATTTATAATTTTACTAACATATTTTATTCCAAAATCTAAAATGTGTATTTCATATAATTTCCTAGTATTTATCTCCTAATGCATAGCCCGGCGTTGTCATATGGCAACATGCCTCATGAACAGCAGGGCGTTTCCATAAACCAAAAGAAATACAAAAATATGTTATTTTACTAAGGACTAACAGCTTTTACTAAGTATAACCTCACAATTAAAAAAAAAAATAATCTGAGCTAATTCGGGTTAATGTTACATTACAACACTTATATCTATATTATAATAAACAAGCATTCAAGGACCTGCGCAGTAAGCACCTTCTCATTTAATCTCTCGTCTCCTTAATGACCGCATAATATGTAAATAAGTTGTATTTACAATTCATTTAACATCTTATTATTTTTATACACAATTAAAGGAAATTTATCCTATTAATTTTTTTAGGTAACTGTCTCAAATTATTGTTTTCTATATTTTGGTGATTTGTAGTAATCATGTAGTTTTGGTTAAAAATATGTATACGATGTATATCGATGTATATGCCCTATGCTACCTATATGCCCTATACGATGTATATGCCCTATGCTACCACGCGGAGTAATAGGAGAAAAAAAAAAAAAAAAAAAAAAAATACGATGTATATAGGTACCTCTACTTCTTTAATTATAAAAATATTTATACCCACTATAGGGAATATGTCGAAACGAAACAGTATATAAGAGCAATATTTATGTTTCCTAAATAAAGCCTCCAAATTTTTTATAAAATCATAAGTGGTTTCTACATTATCGTGAGAAGTACATATCAGTATGTAAATTACTGTTCTTTTAAAAACTTTAAATTTGGTTTCAATTTGAATTGTAATTACTCAACAGGAGCCCCTAGTATAGTTATATCTTTAGAGTAATAAACTATAAAATTGTATAATTATTGTCAAATTTTATATTGAAGCTATCTCACTTTTTTATGGAAATCTTGTAGGCACCGACACATGCTCAGTGGAAATTAAATCTATATTATAAAACTATCTTAACACCATACGAATCCCTAGATGAAAAAAGACAAGTTATGGAAATTTGTTTATAACATCAACATCCCGAATGTGGAACCAAATTCCATCTTATGTGTTTCCAAAACATGATAAATTCTATATTTATGACATAAATAAATTCAAGACAAACATCATTCAAGCATCATTTACCTTCAATCGTAAATGTTCTCATTTGTCTACCTTCTTCCTTTCCTAATTTTCCTTTCCCACCAACGTACCAATCGGTCAAACGTACCAATCGGTATAAAAGATCTTCCCCTATAGTGTTTTGGCTAGTTTTGGCTATGTAGACAAAAAAAAAAACTAAAACAAAATTTTGTTTAAAAGTAGAGCTTGTTTGTTTTGTGTTTGTACACTTATATTGTAATATGTTTGGATTAACCTTCCTTAAATAAATAAATTAGGATCAAACTGAATATAAATTATTCTAGTTCTCTTCGTTATTACTCCGTTCTTTTCTGATAATAATTATTATACTATTGAATTTACTTCACTAAAATTACAATCTCTAAGCCATCGTTTTATGCACAAAATACAGACAAATTAATCCAGACTTCATGCACAATAATTGATATTATTATAATTTTTGTAGACAAGTTGTAAAATTTAAAATTGAATTTTCAACAAATTGCTTTTGGATTTTAATTCCTCTTCTTTAATTAGGCTAGTGCCTGTATTTTAAATATTTCTTGTCCTCAATTTTGTGATGACAATATCTAAAATTAATACCATCTTTTCAGTGGTCATCCTGATGGACATTATTGATATTGATTTTGCCATTCATTACTATCTTCGCCAGTCGACCTTCTGCATATTATTTACATAGCTATGCAGTTTCTTAGTCTATTTCATTCTCAATTCGGAAAATAATCGAAATATAAATTATTACGCAATACAAAAGCATTTTATAACACAAGTTTTTGTTTTGGTTTATTGGTATAAGATGGAAACATTCCCGTTTTAAGTAATTATTGTCTATAATTCTTTTAAAAAATTAATTAACTAAATTCTATTTAGAATAATAAAATTGTAAAGATCAAAGAGGAAGAAAAAAATACGAGTGTGCATTTTTTTAAAGACGCCATTTTTCATAATTAAAAAATAAAAATGGTTGTAGAACAGTAATAAAAATATTCATAGAAAAAATAAAACTCACTTTTTAAAGAGTGATTGACTGAGAATAGAAATAAAATTATTTACTGTTATGTCTTCAATTTCAGTGATATTTGTTTTTAAACTTAAAAATATGACTCAACTGAGTTAATTTCTTTTTTATTTATCTCTTTTATGATAGCTAAGTTAGCTAAATGAAGTGTGCATAATATTTCTCAGTCTCTTAGAATTCAAAAGGTTACAACCAAAACGTACAAGAAATAAAGATATACTACCAGTAGAGAAATATATTTTAAAGTAATAAAAACTTATTTTAAATAAGTTTTATAACACGAGATGATGATCTGATGTTATTTGATTTAAGTTTTTCGTTATATCATATAATTTTATATCTCAAAGTATATTTGCTTTTGCCTCTTTTGAATCACTCATTTAGAATAAAGAAATGAAAAAGACATAAAACAAATAGTTTCATTCTAAATATAGGCTTTTCAGAGCACAGTCTTACAAGACTTAAGTTTAATCTTTCTTGCTGGGGGTACTCTTCAGTACTCTTCAGAACAGCTGTCTCAGCTTAATACGCTTCATATTTTCAACATATGAGTAATGCTTCTGATATATCTAATATCTTTTGGAATCTGTTCAGTGTAATATTTTACGTTTCGCACTTCAGTTTTCGTCGAATGACCCACTGACACTTCCTCTTTATTCCTAACGTCTTAAACTATCTTATATTCTTTATCTAATCGTCGGAGAATGTTGCAAACGTATCTTTTATCCACCAGATAATCATCATCATCTTAAAACGCTACAGCTCTGGATGAGCTTTGGGCTTCATCACTATACTCCTCCAAAAAGGTCGATCTTGTGCCACTTGTTTCCAATTTGAGATTTATAAGGTTTGAGCATCGTTTTTCATGTTGTCTGCGATTCTTGGTCTTCCTCTACCACGGCTACTATCGGGCTTTGTATTCACCAGCACTGCTTGTCTTAGACTTTTGGGCATTCGACTTACGTGGCTTAGTCTTTGGGTCTTTGTAAACCGTACAGTGTCCTCACTAACGATCATACTATTGAGCTTGCTGTTGCTTCTCATTACATATTCTCCACTCCATTCTGTAATCTTTTTAGACCGAGTATTTTTCGGAGAATTTTTCTTTCAAATATGCGCAGTCTATTCTCTTTGGCCACGTTCAGAGTCCATACCTCGCACCCATACGTCACTTTGGGTCTTATGAGAGTTTTATATATCGTCATTTTGACCTTTCTTGATAATAGTCGTGATTGAAGTAACTTTCTGTTTGCATAGTAGCATCTATTTCCGGCCTGAATTCTATTATGAATACAGCATTGCATACTATTATCAATTTTTATTGTTGATCCGAGGTATGTAAAGCTTGCAACTCTTTCTAAGTTGTACTCTCCGATTGTTATATTCTGATTTTTATCCACCAGATACTCTCAGAAAGAAGATTAGTCCCAGAAATTTCAAATGTTTTGGTTAAAAGAACCAATTGGATTCTATAGAGACCGTTGAGAGTTTCCGCTCTTTTGGTTTTGTAATGACATCCAGAAACAACTAGTGAAATTATTATTATTTTCTATATAGCTTTAAATAAATTCGGAAAACATTAGTTTTTTGGTAGAGGGCGAACTGGAAAATTATTCCAGCTTAACATTTTAAATAAAATTATGTAGATAAGGAGCTGAAATAACAATAGTATTAGTAGTCAGTATGCTCCATCATACATAACTATACAACATCAATCTTGCACCATGAGCTTCGTTAAAACTTGTTTACTTTAATATTACCTAAATTGACTAATTAATATTGCTTTGGACTAGGGAAAATTTATGACTGAAAAACTAATCGTTCTAGAAGGTATAATAACATAAATATAAAATATTAATATAATATATTAATATTTACATATCGAGCATATGATTATTTAAATGTACGAAATATAAGCGCAGTTTATTACAGTCAATTGCCTCAAAGACTTACTTTACTAATAATTTTCGAAACTCGATTAAAACCTTTGTTACAGACGTAACAGAATTATTAATATATGGCACATAATAGGACAAGAACTTTTCTAACAGAAATATGAAATTGAATGTGTTATATTATTTTGCATTGGATACAAAACGCTTTAACGGTTATATAACTGCATTATGTTCCAAACGAATTGCTTTCATTGTATTTTGTATATTATGTACATAAATTCATCTAAAGAAAAATGTAATGTAGGATATTTTGTAATTTATTTAACGCAAAGTCCTTTATTTTTTGTTGCTTGGTTATTTTTATTGTTTTTTGTTGTTGTTTTCGCCCTCCATTTTATTATTTAGTTATACAATAAAAATAAAAATAAAAACTCTTAAAATTATCCTCATTACAATATAATTCAGCCATATCTATAAGATAAATTAAGGTATAATAATATTAGATGAACACTGATGGAGGGGAAGATGAGACAGCATTATTTTACATTATTATCCTTTGTTATAGGATAATATCGAAAAGTCATTGTATTATTTTGTATAATAAACATGCATTGAATTGGATCTCATAATGCTATTCTATTACAACAGTGAGTCGATGCAATTAAGAAGCAATGAAGTGAAGTGAAAATTAACAGAATGCTTTTTTTTTGTTGTCGTTTTGAATAGCGTTCTCCATGTTGTAATAACAAAAACTATACCATTTATACAATGGTGTACAAAATATTTGAACACTAAGTAAACTTTAAGTAGATATTTAACACCATCATCAACAGACCAAAGAGAATCATTACTTTGATGATGGTGTTGAATAAGTTTGACATGACGATATAAATAGTGGGCTTCTAATGTACAGTGGAATTAAAGTTTTGGTTAACAATGTAAGTTATTTTTAGTATTTCTATCGTTTTCAGTACCACGAACATGAATTGTACACCGTTTCCTATATTATATTAAATATAATTTTTCACAGTTCACACTGAATTTTTTTTGTTATATTCTACTGGTACCTTGCTATTTTCGGCTGGTACATTTTTCAGATTATAATAACTTAATACTTTCTGATTAGATATCAATATTATATTAAAGGGAGTATTGGATTTTATCTGACTATAAAAATTTTCAATATTAAAAAGGTTATCGCTGCACTGTAATTAGTCACTGCTGTAATAGAATAGCATTATGTGATCCAATTGACAGGTGTGATCCAGATGACATGCATTGATGTTTATTATATAAAATTATACAATGATTTTTTGTAATTATCCTATAACAAAGGATGTAAACAATTCTATCTTTCCCTCCATCTTCCCCTCATCTATGGAACAGTAGCGAAATAATCAAACGAATTAAAATATTTCTCAACTATTGTTAAAAGTTCAAACAAAATGTTGGCTGTTAAAAGACACCTTAACATTTTTGTTGAATGCTATCGGACAATTTTGGGTTCTAATTAAGCCCAGATTATAAAAATGTATCCAAGAAGAAGAAATCTCTCTATTATTCTCCTCAAAACCACTTTTATGAGAGCAGTAGTATTCATTATAAATATTTTAAAATGTTAGTTTAATTAAGCTATTTTAAATAAATTAGTTAAGCAGCAGTGCCAGGGTAAAGTGATCGTGATACATATTTAATGCTTGGGTAATGTATGTACCAAATTGCTTGAAAATACCGCAGAATTATTTCCTCCATTACTGAAACCAAGCAGAAAGCCAGCGAACAAAGTAGTGTCACAACGTCAAATATCGCTGTCTACCATCTTTATCGAAGTTATTTGAGAGACTCATACTTAAACGTCTTCAACCTTTTGTAAATATAAAATACAAATAGAATTCACAGAAAAACATTAAACAAAAGAACTGGTGACCAAAAAAGGCCTGGTGACAACTTTGAAAGTGGGTACGATCGAAGAAAAAAGTACAACTACATTTTGATGTTTCACAAGTATTCGATAGAGTACATCTCATACATAAAATGTGAAATATCCTTCCCAGCAGGTTATGTAAATGGTTACTGGAGTGATACATATCCAACAGAAAATTTAAAGTGCCACACGCAAAAGTGAAATGCACACGCAGCAGTGAAATTAATTTTTGATCTAATCATATTCAATAATAAACGAACAACTAACACATTACTAAATGCACTAAAGCGTAAAACCACCTTAACTCTGTTTATATATAAATATCATATAAGATCCAAACGCAGAAACAGGGCTATATGGTGAATTATCCTTCGTTTTCGCCTTAATTTGGAATTTCGACTCAACTGGAAGCATCAAGTGAGACACCAAGTACTACAAATTAAGCAAAAAACAAGAAATAAGATATTGGATAATAGATAGACAGTTTAAGCTCAGCCTGAACTCCTCTTCAAGCATACATTTTATAGATAAAACATTTGACAATAGAATCTACGAATATTGAATAGTCAGTCTATGAATGAAAATTGAAGGAAATAATAATATTGTAATAATTCTTGGTGTAACAATACCCTAATATTACTTTCCGAAAACAATATATTATGTTTTCATGACAGAAAATTACGTTATATTTTTAACGAGATAGTGAAACTTGCCATACTCTGATAGTATTGTTTGAATAACCAGTCTTCAAAGTAGACAATGCTAATGAAAGAAGTTGTGGTGGATTAGCTTTAGCACGTATCATGTAGAAACAACTTCTGGATGTAATTCTTCAACAGTTTTCTTACATGCTTAATGCTATATTGTGATTGATGGACCATAAGCCATCTTGAAATCCCATAACAAAGCTTTGGAATCTTTGCCTCCAGATGTACATTATGAACCATCAGGTAAAACAGTAACTGTATTTAAATATCCGCTATGTCCATGACGATTGTTCTTCAACTTGCAGTTAGCTAAATTCCATACTTTAACAGTACAATCCCAACCGCATGAAACAATAATTGGATTGGAATGATTTGGTGAGAAGCGATCACTAGAAAGCCAATCTGTATGCTTGAATTGTGTATTTACATTGAGCAAGAGTATTCCACAATTTAATTGTTTTGTCGCTAGATCTAGATACGATTTGACGATTGTCAGCAGAAAATGCAACTGACAGAACATCCTTTGTATGATCTTCAAAGTAACGTGTTGTCTTTACAGAAGTTAAATCCCATAAGCGAAGTGTTTTATCCCAATCATAGTTTCCATCAGATGAGAGGACCACATCACTAACGAAGTGGGAGTGACCATAAAAACGTTTTTGTGGGAAATCGTAGTTAGTTTCCTCACCGTGAGTGACACAATTAAAGTTTTATCTCTTGAAGAGGAAATAATATAGTTTGGATCATTAGGCTTTGAAGCAATTTGAGTTGCCCAGCCATTATGGCTCAAAAGTGTTCCTCTTAATTGTAAAGTTTCAGTCATTTTTGATATTTTTTAATAAAAGAACTTGCAGTGAATTATAATGCTACCACCTTCGTTTTTTGTCAAAAAATAAAAGCTCATATACCCATATTTTGAAAGAACTACACAAACAATGGTCTATATTTCACGAGTCATGCTCATGCCGACGACATTGTTATCATACTTTTCATATCCCTTTGCCAACAAACTAATTTTGTAGAGGGGAGTTTTTATCGTCTCCAAAGAGAGGAATAAGCAAACAAAATTTTATCAGTCATCACACACTAATCCATAGTTAATAACAAATAAAAGAAGTAGAAAAAAGATACAAACAAAATTTTATTGTACGCTTTACTTATTCTTTATTTTTATTACGCTTAAAAAGACGTTAGGTCGTAGTGGTCTGTGGAAACACAAAAGGGGCCTACTGCTTGATTAACGTGAAATATGGACCATTGTACAACAATAATTTTTGTGTTTTGAGACTGTTTATTGTCTAAAAAATTTTGCTTGAGACTGTATTGTAAGAATGTGTATAGGAGCATTAAAAAAAATACCGAAATTTTTATAACATAGAAATAATTCAAGGATATCAAAAAATAATAACAAAACTGATAAACATAACAATGACAAAAACAAAAAAAAGAAATACACATAATATACTGACATATGTATGTTTTTTTGTAAATGTAAATGTATACAGATATATACGCCATACAGTAATAATAATTAATTGGATAAAATTTTGTTGTCATAATTGAAATGAATTTCTCATACAAATCCTTCAACTTTATTTTAATCTAGATTTTATAAAGTTGAATTTTGTTTATTTTTTATAGAATTTCTGTATTATTTTTTTTTTTTTCAATTTTATTGATAGACATGATAAATCAAAAAAAATACTGATAATGATTTAATGTATAATCTAGTATGTATGTTGTTAAGAAATATATATACAAAAAAACTTGATAAAACAAAAAATGAAAAAATAAAATAAAATAAATTGGGCAAAAAACGAAAAAGGATATAAAAAATATTTTGAATAAATAATCCAAAAATAGAAAATCTATTGAAAATTTGATTATAATGAATAAATTATTTATTTCTTAATTAATAAGATATGGCATAATAATTATAATATTATACAAAATATTGAAAGGATCAATAAAGGATAATTATGTAGTATAATATTATTTTATTAAATAGATTTGTTATGTAGAAATTTCCTACTGGGCAAATCCCATAGGAATATTTTAGAATTCGTATAAATAAAAAATTCAACAACTGTTAGAAATACAAATTATGCCATTGAATTATATAGGAATGTTAAATAATTGAAACAATAAATTATTTTAGAAGTGTTATATCTAATCAAGTTTTGTTACAACTAGGAATGTTAAACTTATAAACTTTAATTTGAATAGAAATTCTTTATAATCCAATGGTGGTATAATTATAATTAACAAGCATTTAAGGTCCTGCGCCGTAGACACCTTTTTATTTTATTTCGATTCTCCTACTCCTTAATGAATTTCTAATATATATAATATATAATATTGTATATAAAACAAAAATGCGCACACAGTTGAAAATTTTGTACCCATATGATTTTATTATTCAGCAAATACATTATGCATAAGTGAGATCTTATGAAAATAATAAACAAAACAAATCAGTTATTATATTTCACATTATATACTTGCGAATGAATCTATGTACATATGCCAAAAAAAAAACAAAGAAACAAATTCATCTCAAATAAAAAATATAAAAAAGCAAAAACAAAAAAAATCAGTTGAATTGTTCATATGACTAGCAACATTTTTTTTTAAATAGTAGAGTTAGAATACTTCATTTTGATATAGTAGGTCACTTGAACTCTTCATTTTTATCTATTTAAGTAACTGTTTCTAAATTTTTGTTATTTGTAGTAATAATATAGTTTTTATTAAAATTATGTATTATGTAGGTATATATATACGTACCTCTTTAATAACAAAACTTTTTATTTTTAGTAATTTTATCACTAAATGCTTGAAAAGCACAATGTCAAATTAAAAATGTTTAATAACAAAATTTTGAAAACAAAATGTTGAATGCAAAAATGTCTGAAAAATATCGAATAAATAAAAATATACTCGTATGTTGATTTAAAAAAAATTTTGTTTTAATTTTATTTATCTACTTTCATACGACCCTAACCATTATTAATTTAGAAACTGCAATTTTAATAAAATATTTCATAAAAGTTTCAGAAATTATCCGAAGCTACTTTCCGTTATTACTGACAGAAATTATGAAATTGCTAGCTCTGCGTGAAAAGTCAAATTTTAAAATTCAACTTTTAAAATCCAAAAATTTCAATTTCCAAACTTCCAAAATGCAAACTTTTCCAACCCCCATGGGTCAAAATCCAAATTTTCAACATTGTTTTCAAGCTTGGCTCACGTTTTGGCCCAGAATTTGAGGTTGGGAACATTATTCGAGCTCAGAGTATCCCGGAAATTAGGTATATATTCTGGAAAAAGAAAAGTCCTCTTGTTTGAATCCAACAGCGGCTACTCAAAAAAACGTAAATATTCTGGATAAAAGAGAAATCCTCTGATTTGCATCCAACAGTGGCTCTACGCATAAAAGTAATTGAGCTAAATTTTCAGGAAAAATGATATTCCTGTTTTTGTATCCAACAGCGAAATGAGTTAGGCAAATATTGAGAATAAAGGAGAATTCCTTTTTCGTAGACTACAAAATACAAAAAACATTTAAATCTTTTAAAACTTAGCGTTTCAATCAATTTTATTTACAGAATGACCTAACTCCGCAAATTTACGTATCAGCATATATAAATATTAGGCTAATTAGTATAATATTTATAATAGAATATTTATATTCATTTAAATAATTAGGCTAATAACTCTAATTTTGTAACCAACAATAAAATCCCTCCTAGTTGACAATCTTGCATATACATATATCTACATTTTCTGGAACAAGAGAATATCCTTATTTTGAATCTAACTCTTAAGTCTCTCCTAGTTTACAATCTTGCATATATACTTGCATAAATATTCTGGAAAAAGGGAATACCCTGTAATATTTTGATTGGCTTATTTTGAATCCTACTCTTTAATTCTCTCTAATTATATTTATAATACACATACATTTCTACAAATCCCAAACCCATGCTAAATCTTATTATTGAATTTCTTATATTGTTTATGGCACATATTTCGTTAATGACAAAATCTGAGTTATTTAACTAGCTCTAAGATATACTCAACATTGAAATTGGAAATTTTTTTTTCTATAGAACCGGGTTTTCAACATTTTTTCCTATTCGACATTTTTTTTTTACCTTTGTTTTTCGACAAAAAGACCGTTTTCCATAATAAAAATTATTTTCTTATTAATCAAAAATGTGACATGACTCTCAGTTAGTTAAAAGTAAATAAAAATTAATGAGTTATAACTCCCTGAGAACTTAAAATTGTGGTTATAATGAGTTATAAGTCCCTATAAGTCCCTATAATGTAATGAGTTATAAGTCCCTAAGGACGTAAAAAGAGAGTTACAAGTATACCTAACGAAGTTATTATTCTGGAAGTTAGGACTCAGGATGGATCACAACTCTCTTTGGTGTATAATATAAAATATACATGATGTCAGATTAATTTGAAAGGAGTTTTAGAGTTGGGTTCAAAATCAAGGTTGCCCAAGAGTCTACAATTTTCAAAATAATAAAAAATATGTATTGTATCACGAAAGGGAAAGGGAAATTACATATACACGTACACATACTCTGGGAAAACGAATAAACCTGATTTTATAGCGAACTCTAACATCTGAATTTGACATTACTAAAAATAATATTATGTTAACGGAATTTATATCGAAAAAAATATAAATTTATAACGGAATCCGAGTGTTTTTCTTTTTCCAAAATGTTTTTCAAAATACTACATTTTAATATTCGATATTTTACTGTAATTCACTTTAGCCAAGTTATAGTTCAGTTTCAACCTTAAAACATAAAAGTACTATTATTATAATTTTTTTGCATTTGACAATTTGATCGAACCATGTCGCAGCGTAATAAATTTAAGATTGATTTAGTTTTGAAGACGTAAATATACAACAAGAAAAGAATGTATAAAAAATACAAAACAATTTTATGCAGATGAATGTTTCGATAAAGATAATGGCATTCAGAATTTTGCAGCGAATTTTGCACCGAATTAACAATATTTCTTTGATATGCCTGTATCAAAGGATTATGAGAATTATAAAATGGTACATACTACTCTTATAATTTTAGTTTTGTATAATGGTTTATAAATGAGTAAAAAATTCACCGGTTATGGGATGAGAATTACATTATTCTTACAAAAAGGCTGTAGCTCTCGTTGTGAAAGCATAAAAGTATACTAAAAATACTGCTATGTGTGTACTGAGTAACCCCGATAAAAGTGTTATATAAGTAAACGTACTCTTGTTATGAGTACTAAATTTCCCTAATAGCTATTAAATTAATTTTGTTGATTTTATTGTAGGATAATAATTGTGCAGAGTTGAATTAATATTAATAAAGCCCATATTATATTATATTCAATTTTATGTACCTGTGATCATAAAAATAAATGTAATGATAATTTTAAATTTATCAATATTAAAATAAAATTATAGGAAATTCAAATAATTTTTTCGTCAAAAATATAGGTGAGATAAGATATTACTGACATTAAGCTATTATTCATATTCAAAACCAATAAAAATTTAAGTAAAAATAAATATAAAAGTAAATTTAAATTTTGACAAAAACTATCATCAGAGACTGAGATGTGTACCGAATTTAAATAAAATTAGCCCAGTAGTTTTTAAAATACGAATTTGGTCTAACTAATGACTATGACGGGAACCAGGTTCATAAAAATCTAACAAAAAGTGTTTTCATCAGAAATCAAGATGTGAACAAAATTTGAACAAATTTTGAAAAAAAAATGTTTGCCCGGATCCAAGCAGGGTCCAAAAAATTTCAAAGTTTCCACTTCATCGGAGAGTTAGTTCAAAATCGATTTCAAAATCGAACAGACAACAAACGTCGGCTATAACGATAATTGAAATGAATACGTAAAATTTTTGTTTTCGATTTTACAACGCTGTAGACACAAAATTTTTGTAAAAAGTTATAGGAATACTAAAGAATGTTTTAACAAACAAATTCTGTTCAAAAACTTTTAAGTATACATATTAAGTCAAAATTTGAAAAAAAAAAGTTATTTTATCGATTTACAACTCAGAAAAAAAATACGGATTCGTAAAATGATGAAATAGCTTTTTTTTATAGCTAGACGCCTACAAGAGGTTCCTATGTACAATTTCCTAAAGGGAAAATTTCTAATATTTAGGCAAGAACACCTCACGTTAATAATCGTTTTTGTACTTTGAAAAACTTTAAATACAGTTTTAAATTAATTTATTTTAATTAATTTTAAAATTGAAATTTAAAATAATTTAGAATTATTATTTTCCATTTTTTGAAAATAAAAATTTAATGAATAAATTTTAATAACTTTTTATACCAATGAAATATTCTAAATTAAAGGAAGTTATGTAAACAAAATTAAGATTAATAATAACAACTTTTAATTATTCTCTTTAATATTATAAAATTTTTCTAAAAACTCTTATTAACAAATTATAAAAAAATATTAAGAAATAAATTATAATTTATCAATAAATCCTAAAAATAAATTTGTTTTTTAAGAAAATGTCAAAATTAAATTTATCAGAAGCATAACAAATTTATTTACATTAAAAATATTTATTTTAAAATTTTTATTATTTTGAATATTCTGCATAAATATCAGGTATGTATGTACATATGTATATTCTGATATTTATTTTATTAGTTTATTATAATATTTTAATTTATACATAATATAATATATTTGATTATAATCTTCTAAATAGTATTGAATCGTAAGCAATCATGAAGTTTTGATGGGAATAACAAAATAAATAAATTATAAAATGATATCAGAAATTTCTGTTAAAACAAAAATTTCAATTTCTGGTGTTTTTCCAAATGACATTTCAATTTTAATCTGCAAAAATATAATTAACCCTTGTGTGCACTCAAATCATTTAATTAAACTGTTATAAATATAAATTATGATAATGGTAATTCCAGAGAATAGAAGTCAATATTGAGAATATAATATCCTAAGTCCTATGAAGAATATTTTTAGACATTATAATTAGTTATTTGCATAGGTAATGATAAATTAGAGCAAGTAACAGAGTTTAAGTACTTAGGACTCTGGATCGATGCTCAACTGAAATAGCATACTCATACATCAATTCTTAGTACTAAATTATCTTCAATTACAGGAATGTTCAAAAAATTAGTGAATTAATATCGGAAACAACAAAAAAATCTATTTATTGTATAATGTGCCTATTACAGGTATCACTTTTTTTGTCGGATCCGAGTATTTTCAGGTGACAACACTAATTACTATCACTAATAACTATCACGCGCCGACTGAAAAATGCGACTCAATTGTCACTTGCAATTTATATGTGACAGGATTCCGTTTGCCTGTTATTTTGTAATTTTTTGTGTCTATATAAATTTAAATAATGGATTCTGAAAAGGAAGGGTATATAAATATTTACAAAATTTATTGAAATAATTTATATATATAATATATATTTGAATTTGAATTTATATTATATAATATATATTTGAATATATTAATTCAAAAATTGAATGATAAACATTTTGGTTTATTTTAGTTTAAAAAAAACAACAAAAACACAATTTAAAAAAAAACATAAATAAACACATCAACCAACTTTGTATTCTTATAAAAATATTTTTTTTAAATTCAAACGTCAAATGAGTTTTTCGGGTGATGTCCGATGAGCTGTCGGATGAGACTTGTAATACTAAAGTAAATTTCATTCGCGTGACTGGGAAAAATGACTGGAAAAGTGGTGTGACACCTGTAATAGGCACATAAAACTAGTTATGGTATGAAACTATGGGGAACAGCTTCCAAACAAAAGATAGATGAGATGCAGATGATTCAAAATAGAGTTATAAAAAATATAAATAGTTATAACTGGAGAGAAAGTACTGAACTTATCCATAGTGAAAAGGAGATACTGCTTATAAAAGACCTAATAAAACTATAACTAATTATCCACATTCACGAAGTTTCATCTCAAAAAAATAGATACAACCACTACATTCAATAAACGGCAAGATATTCATAAAATAAATACTAGAAGTCAAAACTTACTTCACCTAGATCGTAAAAAACCGCACAATTCGGCACATCTACAATTTTATAGACAGGCATTAAATTATATAATAATATAAATACTCAGTTTAAATCATTAAGTACAGTAAAATTAAAAAAAAAACTTACAGAATCATATTTGAACAATTATAGTCAATCTAATTTGCTTTAATTTTAAATCAACTTAAAACTAGTTTTTTATTTTTTCTTATTTTTTTTGTTATTCTTAGTTTATTCTTATTTTTTTTATTTTTATGATTCTTGATTATAAACTTTTATTTTTACTTTTGGTTCACTTGCTACTTAACTTTAATTTTTTTTTCTAAACAATAAATTTAAAACATTCTAATTTGTATATTATAGCCTTCTTATGAGAATTATCTCTTCAGGCATAAATCGTTAAAATAAATAAATAAATAAATAAATAGGTATTTATCTAAACAAACTTTATCTGTTATATAACTACTTCTAAACTTACAAACTATATCTGCAAGCTACAAGACTACAAGCTGACTATTTTTATAATTTAATATTATTGAATATGATTATGTTCATTGTTAAATGAAATTTTAACTGTTGTTAAATGAAGTTTAACTGTTTAGTTCTGTTTCAGAAAAATTAAATACAGACTTGGAACAGGCTGTTGAATTTGATATTAAATAGATTGTGTTCGTCTATATATAAAAATTATTAAAAAATTACCCACAAGGCATAAAAGAGTTAATTTTACTTTAGAACAGCACAAAATTAAGGATATTAATATACTTTTATGTAGAGATTGTTTTATTGCATGAAAAACATTTTAATTATATTTTATATTTTAAATAACCTTGGTATTTTATTTTTACAAAACGATTTATTAGTTTTGTGATTTTTTACCTATAAAGCAAAAAAAAAATTTTGTACTTACTTTTCTTTAGGTCGTATTCATATTTATTTATTTATGTATATAACCTTATTTTTGATTCGATTCATGAGCGAAATTGATGATTCGTTCGGGATTCAAGAGGTGAAATTTTGTAAAAAATATTATTTCTTCTTTATATCATAATTTACGTTGAACAGAAAAACAGAAGAGATAAAAAAGTGAACTCCATAAAATAGAAAAATATTTATATTCTGTAAAACTCTGGTATAGTCAAATCTCAAGGTCAGGAATATTCAAAAATATACACAAATAATCTGAAAACTTAAAAAAATATTCTTACAACAATTTCGCCAGTAATAGGAAAAAACAGTACAAAAAATAAAATATGTACAATATTGATAGTACATTTTGGACAACAGGAATGAAAAACAAGCTAAAAGGAATTTTAAAAAATAAGCAGTAATGAGCAGCACCTCAAAAATCGATCGATCTCTATTTTAATTTTCTAACAAAATAATGATGTTTTCAAACTAAAAAAAAAAATATAAATATAACAGATATACATAATTATATAATATATTTTATAATATAATATAATTATTATAATATCAGTTATTAAAATCTGTACATATTGTGCAAGTTGTGGCACTTTGATAAATTAAAATTTTCGCGTCTATTTTACTTTGGTTTTGCGTTTGTTATAACGCAATGTAAGAAATTAAATTTCTAATCAAAAAATTGCAAACTATTCGATTTTAACAATAATGAACACCAATCTTGAAAGGGGTCAGATATTAAATAATACTTTATGGTGCGGTACTGGAATTTTCGACGGCACACATTTTGAATTTTAGCACCTCTATTACACATCAATGTTCTCATCAACCTAATTGTCCATATTATACGGACAATTTAAATTGATGAGCAATATTAAGACGTGAATGTTGAATTAATCAATTTTGTATCCATTTTTTTAAATTTTGCAATGACAATGACACATTAAAAGTGTTCTGAATACATTAATAATTTTCAAACATAAATTGACATTCAAAATACAATTTGTGGGCAAATGTTTTTGATTTTAACTGTTTTAATACAACAATGACTATAATTATTAAAATTAATATGAAAATTACTATTTTTAGAACTACATTATAAATTAACATTTTAACATTATCTGAACATTCTCAAAAAAGAAAGGATTTTTTTTAAGTCAACAGATTTTGACTCTAGATTGATGAGAACATTGATGGAACATTTATAAGAATAGAACTATCATCAATTAATTTCTCGACCATTTCTAATCATACTTAGTAATAGTATTGATGAAAATATTGATGTTTAATAGTGGTGTAAGAGTATAATTTTGAATCACAAATTTGGAGTAACATAAAAATTTTAAACGTAAAAAAACTGTAATTATCCAATAAGTTGTTATCAAATTACACTATGAATAAATTTTAAAATATTAAATTATTACAACATATAAATCCTCTAGAGGAGAAAAAACCCTCGTAAATCAAATATCTATGATACGAATCATTATCAAGCACCCGTAGCATTCTGACCAACATTACATGATATTATTAATACCAACTTTCACCTACGATAATCAAAGTAAATATTTAATAACCGGAACACGTTTTTTTTATTTCTTACGGAGTTGGCCTTAATATGTCAGGGCCGGCATATAGGCTATAACCCTTTATTTCCTCCTCCACCCTTCACCTTAGTCGACCCGTTTGATTAAGTCCAAAAGGTTTGAGGGTTTTATCTTGCAGAAGTTTTCTGAGGTTACGTAGTTCGTTTGCAACAGCCTGGGACATGGTTACAATGCTTATAAAATATTTATAAAAATTATTAACATTCAACCCTGATTTAAATAATTTGGGTATTATTAAAAACTAATATTATTATTTATTTTCTTTTAAGCTTACTCATGAGGAAAAGCCAATTATTATTTTATGCAATTTTAGTGATTGCACTTTAAATTCTCATGTATAATAATTTTATAATAATTACATTTTAAAATAATTAAATTTAATTTTACCAAATCGTATTAGTGTAGGTATTTAAAATTAATTTTGAAAATTCTAATTTATTTCAAATTTAATTTCATACAATATTTAAAGTAACCTTGAACTCAAAATTAGAAAATTATTTTGCAATTTTTAATATTATAATTACATTTTCAAATACCTATTAAAACTCAATATTCATGTTTCCAAATACATCAAGTAACTAGCTACATTTAATATAAAAATTATTTATTTAAATTTTATAAGTAGAAATTTTCTTATGGGTATAAGAAAGAAAAGATTAAGATAAGACAAATTGCATATGACTGGGTATTAATATGATATTAGATTTACAATAATAATAGAAATACATTCAAAACAATATCCGTGCAATTTTACAATTTATAGCAATTCACATAAATCCTGTACATTCAATTCAATTATTTTTGATAAATATGTTAATTCAAATATAATTTAACTACTTACAATATTATTTTAGTCTATTATTTATAAACTCCTTATATATATATGTTTCTATAAGTATATAAACTCCTCTTCTAGTTCAACAGATTCTGAACCAAGTGAGCCAATCGACATATATATCAATCTGTTAGTAAGAAAAAGAAGGCTTAGTAAGCATATGAAGAATATTTAGGTTAATTTAAATCTTTATTCAACATTTACTCTATTTTGCAAATGGTCGTGTTAACTTTTTCGTCAAAAAATGTTTTGATATCAACTAGATATTATTTTATAAAATTTTAAAAATATTTATTTTTATACATATTTACGGCTATTAAAAACATTTTTTAATTCAACCCACCTACCCATACATGAAAATACTTATTAATTTTCCTTCCTGTTAAATCTTAAGTTTGCATTCTATCTAAACTTTCAAATTAATTGATGATTACAAAAAACATCATGACTTTCTATTTCTTTTGAAAAAAATTATTTCAAAAATAATTTTACACTCATATAACCCCATTTATGTGTAATTATTTACTCAAATATTTGTTACATTGCTAAAGAATATATTTATACAGAGTGAATCAATAAAAGACTTAAGTTTTATATTTCGACTTTGTTTACTTTTACAAGATTTCTTTTATCACATAGACGTTCAAGAAATTAATTGTCTATGTATTCTTTGAAACTACCCAAATTCAATACCTCTAATTTTATGTATGTGAAATAGATTATTTTTAATTTACAATGTTAAGATCTTATCAACGCAAACTATAAATTTCGTCGGTTGATCCCACTTGATAACTTCCTATTGAATCTATTCAACCTATCTATTTTGACGGTTCATCAGCAGAAAACAATTTACATTTCCTGTGAAGTTAGTTTAAAGTTTTTTGCTTAAAACAATAAAAATATGGGGCGAAATTTTGTATCGAAATCATATCCCATTATAATATGTTTGACCAAGCTACACAATTGGGTAACACTACAAAATTAAAATTCTCAAAAGCCACAAAATCAGAAAAATTTTATTTTCAGAAATTCATAAGACCCAAAAAGTACATAGTCCAAACATAGAATAAGTCAAATTAATAAGTCAATCTTAACTTACATAGAGCCAAATGTGAGACTGCGGTTTGGGCGTAATAGCCTCCACTATTTTGAATACACTATAATTGAAATATCAATTGACAAAGCTAATAAGGTTTATTAGTTTGGGAGGTTTTGGAAGGTTTTGTAGTTGGGTACAAAATCAGGATTTCAAAAATTTCCTTACTCTAGTTTTTAGATTGTGTTTGTAAGATAAATTAATAATTCGAAAGGATCTTAAGAGTTCCAAATCATGGTTTTTTTCAAAATATTTATATGTGCCCAGAGTTGTGTTGATTTTTAATAAAAAACAGTTTCACCACAAAACGTAGTCACACATTTCGATCTATATAAGTTAAGATTTTATCGTGTTTGGATTTATGGTTTTGGATTTTGTGAGATTTGGATTTTGTTTTTTTGAATTTTGAAATTTTGAATTTGGAGTCTTTGAATTATGTAATGGTCTATCTCAGACTCGATTTAAGGTATAACAACGTTAAAAGAAGGTGTAGCTAAATTTATTTCATAAAATTCACCTAATTAATATATTTTCATCATTTCTTTAGTACTAAGCTTTTTAAATGCTGTAATCGAAATAGTTCAAAATTTAAATGTGATATATATTTTATGTTATTGATATTTGTCTGAATGGTTGTACTGCGACCCTGAACTTTACAACTTGTTCAGATAAGTTAGTTCGAAGTATTTGGAGATGTGTTTGTATAGAAAAATATTCTAAATTTGATTTTATCTTATGCCAAAAATGATCTACAAATAGGAGGTAAAGACGGTCAAATTGAAAATTTCTAAACATATTAAACGCAATGGAAAAATTGTATATTTGGATTTTCAAGGTTGTACGAATTTCTGCAACTGTTATTGCTAGGAAAAATAGAATGTAAAAGAGATTTCTCTACTACACTTCCTGGGAGAACATTTCGTACTGGTTTACTTAACAAATATCGGTAATTTATTGTAGTTAGCAATATTAATCTATAACAATATTATAATTACACATTTTAACAGGTTTATAATGCAACAAAAATACAATGTATTAGATTTCATTTAGTAGTTGAAAAAATCAAAAAATGAAGAAACCACTTTAATAAGGCACTATCTTTTTTTTTGGTTGTTTATTTTTTTATAATTTATTATGTAAAAACTAAGTCCAAGAAACCAATAACGATATTTAATAATACTGGTTCTAAAAAATAAAAAAAATGGATGATAAATTTTACAACTACAACATCTACAGTGTTGAAACTTATTTTACGAAGTTTAAATACCATGTTTCAACTATTTCGTTAATTTTAATCATCTAATAATTTTTTTACTTAAAATGAAGCCGCACTATCTAGAGATATTTGTCTTTTTGATTGTTCTTCAACATCCTGCAATTTATTTGTATTTTTATATACATTTGTACACCAATTAACCAATTAAAGCCGACTCATAGACCCAGTCGTACAATCATTATGAAACTTTCTAAGGATGGTCAAAGACGTCACAGAAGTTGCCTGGAAAAAATTTAAGCCCCCATGCTTTTGCCACGTCTGAGATTTAGAATGGATATTTAAATACCCAATCGTCGTTAGCGCTACTACATTTTATATAAATTTTGAATCTATTATTTCATTCTCTATCTGATATCTATTGATGGATAGTGGATTATATGACAAAATATATAATTGTTCTGTATTGTAAGATTTAAAATGTTTTTTAACTTTTCCACATTATCTCATGGTTTGAAGTTTGAAAATTATGTTTTCAGGTTTTAGAAAATCAAAATTAATTAAGAGGCTAAAATTTATATAATTCTGTTTAAATTACTATGATGTCTAACTTTTTGAGACAAGGCCCAATGTTCTATACAAAGCGGTACGACCGAAAAAATCGTAATGATAACAATTGACCAGCCACTGCTCATTCATGAGTATAATAAACGGATCTGTTTGATATTGCTATGAACAATTATCGAATCAAAGTTGGTGGTAAAAAATGGTATTAGCCATTGCTCACAAATGAATTTTATGCCGAATGCATCGAGTTGCATGTTTTCTGTGCAAAGTTTAAAGTGTGACTTCTATGGCTATATTTGATTTCAGAGTAAATGCGGTGGAAGCAGTAGTAACACTACCACAAGTAGTCTTCCGTCCATTCTATCGGCATAAAATGCATTTGTGAGCAATGACTAATACCATTTTTTCTTAGCCTACTACGAACTTTGATAGGGTAAAGAAAGTTTGAGGCTAAGTGATCTTTGGGAATTTTCCCGACTTTTATATTTTACCGATATGGAAATTTTCGGTGTGTAAAAAATCCTTAGTTTTTGACTCCAACTAACAAAGACAATTACTAAGAATTTTGATTAGCTCACTGAGAACGAATTATGGTCCTGCCTAATATAGCTATTTTAATGCACTTACAAGGTTTTTGGGTATTTAAATACCCAATAGGCACTAATGGGTTAATGGTCTAAAAAAAACTAATAAAAATTTCATTTTCTATATACTTGGAACATTATAATTAGTATAGTGTTAATGTACCCACCACGATGGGGCTTAAAATACTTCCTTGATACACCCATGAATGTGTATCGTTTATTATATTCTATACGCAATATTAATCTGCCCTAACGTAGTTCAAATAAAAAACAATTTAAATTTATAAATATTAAGTTACACCAATTGAAATGCATCACCCTATGCAAAAAGCGTTTAAAAAAATTTATATGAAAACCACAATCATCACAACTCAATGTATTTTGGTACCTACCAAATTTCCTACATTCATCGTTTACACCGTTCGTTCTCTTAAAACTATGTGTTATTATTTAGAGTTTTTTCTTTTTTGAAACGTTATTATTTAGGTTAAAGTTAGCTGTTAATGAACAAACAGCAACAAAAAAAAAAAAACGAAAAGCAACGAAAAAAGTATTAACTGTTAAGTTACGGTATAAAAAGATATATTTTTTTTTCACAACAATAAGTTGAAAATGTAATGTAACTACTAACGTTATTTATGTTAAGGGTATAAAAAAATTCATTGTTAACATAAATGATTGTGCAAAATAAAAAAAAATAAACCAAAAAGGAAAATGAAAAAATAATGAAAAGTGGAAAATAAAAAAACAACAAAATATTTTAAAAAAAAAAAAATTCTACTCGTTGTTTTTAGAATTCTAGAAAATTTTAAATTAAATTTATTGGACATAAAAATTCATTTAAAGAAATTTTGGAACAAAAAATAAAAAATGTGAGTAGAAAATGTGATTTGAATACTAATAATAAGTAATGTGAATACTTTTCTTCCAGATATGCTTAATTGAAGGGGTTACTACAGAACATTGAGGAAGAAGAATGTGATCTTTTTTTTTTTAGAATATTATGAGTAATTTTCATCATTAATGAACCTAAATTTAAAAAAATATTGTAAGAATAAATAATTTAGGGTAAGCAGAATGAGAAATTGTAAGAGAATTCAAAACCGGAAAAAATTATTACACTTTTGTAAACCAAAGAGCATTATTATTCTCATCCGATTTGAGTTATGTTTGAATTTTTCAAAAAAATTTTTGTTTTGTATACGAAGTATATTATTCTAGCCTTTTTACTGCAACGAGAAGGATACGGTCGAGCAGATTTTGAATACAATTGAAAATTTCAAACATGAAATTCATTTTTATCAGAACTGTAAATTTAAAAATATAATAAAAATTAACTTTTAGTGGCAATTGGCTTAATTTAGAAAAAAATTTTTTGAGTCGATTACTGAAAACTATACTGAGTTAAGTTCAGGATTATTTTTTTTAATTTATTAAAAAAACAATTGAGAAAATCAATTTACATTTTCTTATATTTCTAAAGATTTCCTATTTAAAGTATATACAAATCTAAATGGTTGGGTTCGACGTATGTAACAAATGCGTGCATATTTACTAAGGACGGCAATAATGAAAAAAAAGTCGTGCTGAATTTCTACTCTGTCGAAGTTCGGAATTTGCTATAAATGGTGATGAAGTTTTAAGACAGAATAAAATGGTATATCTCCTAATAAGTAAGATATGAGTTGACCTATTGTACAAATTTTTCAGTAAATCATAGTTTTTTAAATTAATGATAATGCTTTGCGGTAAAGTATCAAATGATTTACTAAAATTGATATAAAATACGTCCGCTTAGTCTGTTCCAATTCAATAGTTTGATGTCGATTCTATAATTATGTTTGGTTAGTATAGATTAATTTTTTATAAAACCTTATTGATGTGTTGTTAAAAAGTAAGTGCAATGGTTGTAAATGGAATCAAAGATCATCAATTCAAAACTTTGCGCTATAATTGAACGTTTTCCGCTACGTTGTTGAATAATTATAAATTTATCATAAATAAAAGAAGTGAGAAGTCACTTTTATTAAACAACTTACAACTTATCACAACTTGCTTTAGGACCCTCTAACGATATATGTTTAAACAACAATATATATTTTTGAAAACCAGATTTTTGTTTAGTAATTTATAAATTTTGAAACCAAAAACCGAATATATCAGAAAGTTGTTTGGTTTTTTTGATGTTGCACGAGACCCGTGTAATCCATGTAAACAAAAATAAATAGAAATTTTAAATTTAGGGAAATAAATGTTACGGAATTAGAAAATATTATAAAAGAAATAAATACGAAGACAGCTTATAATTGTTTAAGTACAAGTATATTAGTTGATTGTAAGGAGGAAATTCTCCCCATACTATTAAAAATTATAAATCAATCATTGACGGAAGGTGTTTTTTCTAACTCATGGAAAGAATCGGAAGTAATGCCGATTGAAAAAGAAAAGGGTGCGAAAAATGCTGAACAATTTAGACCCTTTAGATATGCTTCCGATATATGAAAAAATTTTAGAAAAAGATGTACACATACAATTGGAAAAATTTTTATTTGAAATTTCATATTATGTGATTAAATTACAACAAGAGTATTCCCAACCAAAGCAGATAAACCTTGGTGTGCCACAAGGATCAATACTGAGAGTTGTGCTATTTTTAATATATATAAATGATATTAAAGATGGCTTACGATTTTTAAAAGTATCGATTTTCGCAGATGACATTTTAATATACATTGTTGGTGACGATGTAAAGGTATGTGAAAAAAAAATTAATAATGACATAGAAAATTTATACAATTAGCTGTGCAAAATCAAATTGAAATTAAACATAAGTAAAACCAAATCAACGTGGATAAACCATAAAAATGAAGTAGATATAGTAATAGAAGATAGCTTAATTGAATGTGTTAAGGAAATGAAGTATTTAGGAGTAGTTTTAGATAAGAGACTTAAATTTAACCAAAATGCTGATTAAATTTTTTCTAAAATGTCCAAAAAGATGGAATTTCAGGGCAGAATAAGAGACAACATATCAAAAAAATGTGCAATAATGATATACAATTCGATAGTATTACCACATATAAATTATTGTTCATCGGTCTTATATTCATGTAATGCGGCAAAAATTGGAAAATTCCAAATTTTTCAAAATCGGACAATGAGACTAATATTGAAATGCAGAAGGAGAACACACATAGCGGATATGAATGGAAGTTTAAACTGCCTGAATACTGAATTAAAACAAAAACTAAAGTTTAATGCATTGGTAATCATCTTTAAATTAAAGTATGATATCTTCCCCAAATATTTACGAAGAAATTTGAATTTATTACTTAAGTAATGCTGGAGACTTTAAACTACCATTGTATAGAAGATCGAGGACCCAAAATAACATAATGTACAAAGGTGTGTCTCTCTTAAACTCTCTCAAGGAGCAAATTAAAAATGAAATGAATTTATTTATCTTTAAAAAAAAATATTCCAGAATTCTTAAAATTAAATGTTTAAATTTAAATATTATATACCTTGAATTTTTATTATATGTAAAAAAATAAAAAACAACAGTTTTTTGAAATCTAATAAATGAATTAAACTAAAAAAAAAATAATCCTAAAGGTGTACAGGTACTTAGTATATAATGCCACCTTTCGTTAGAAGGCTATATACCAACTTCACAGGATCAAACACTTATACCCACACTGTTTTCACGACATTCTTTTACTCACACAAATTTGCAAATTTGTAATTTTAAATATTAATTCTGGATTTTTTTGCCTTAATTCATACATCTTTTTTAAGGGACATTTAATGCTACTGTTTACTAAATAAACATAAAATGACTCATTCTTCTTTTATTTTAATATTGTAATTGAAGTTACATGTAAATACATAAAATACCGTATAAAAATATGAAAATAAAAAAAAATTAAATAATGAATAAAAAAATACTGTAAGTTTGGTAATATCAGAATTTAATTTCAGAATTTAAATTTTATCAACACCATAAAAACCATTCTTTAGGAATCGAAAATTGAAATTTTCAAATCGATTTTATTTTTTATTTTCGTAACTTTTGCAAACTGAACTTAAAATGCTTAAAATAAAAAAAAAAAAACTAAATAATATTTTGTATTTAGTATTATATTATAATATTTTGTGTTTTATTTTGTTTTTGTCATTTTCAGATCCAATTTTAGAATTTTATTAGTTTTAGCATTTTAAAACAAAAAAAAAATTATAACGAAAAAGTTCTCCACTTCATTCGAATAAAATATTAAAAAAGAAAAAAAAACCTGAAAAAAAAACATAAAAATGAATATTCAAATTAAGTTTACTTCCAACATACTTGAAAAAGAAAACAGGACGACATCGACAATACAAAGGAAACAAACCTTGAACTTTTTTTTTTATTTTGATTTTTCCGACCTGAATATTGTTATTTTTCCACCTACATTCGAACAATATAAACTCTGATAGCATGCATAGCTTTAATTCCTATCTATGTACATATTGACAGTTGTCTTCAATAATGTTATATATTCTTCTATCGATGGTACTCCCCCTCTACCATCACTTCAATTCAGTAAAAGAAACAGAACAAATGTAGTTATCAAGTTATCATAAACATTGTTTTTTTTTGTCAAATGAATTTTATGTCTTTGTTGAGCCAAGTCATGTTTCTCATTAAATCTATCATTATAAATCGATTATTTACTTTTTTTTATAATAAGTTTATTATTTAATAGTTCGTAAATAGTGGGCAGTGATGAACATAAAAATCAATTTTTTTTATGTTAAAACAAATAACGAAATTAAATAAATAAGCAAGGTAAATAATTAGTGATCAAAAAGGTCAATAATTGATTCGAGGAAGACAATGAACTAAGCTGTATATAATATACTAATATTCAAAAATACCTGTGTGATCTAGACGTTAGTAATATTGCAGACAATATTATGAAACAAGGTAATAAATGCTGATGGATAACTGACCAAATTAGAATAAAAGAGATAGATATATTTTAACAATAATGTTGTCCTTTTTTCTCTTACTATAATTAAATTATAAATATATTAATGTATTATAATTTTATAAATATGAATTTATTATTGAAAATTATAATTATTGGAAATATTTTCACGAAAATTTTGCAATATATGACATCTTTTTGCAAACGAATAAAGATTTCCCCTTATTAAAATAATGAAAGCAATTTACCCTTATTAAAATTCCTTTATTAAAATAATGAAAGCAATTTACTCGTATTCAATTTGGGATTAGAAGCTAAAAAATATTTTTTTATTTTCTTATACAAAATATATTTTCAAATAATAATTTTCGCCATATTTATAATAAAGCTTCATATTTTATTGATTTTATGATGTTTTGGTTCTTGTATTAAATATATAATTTTCTTATACGGGTTTAGATCTTGGATATGTATAGAAAACTATAAATGATTTATTTCTTTTTTTTTCAAATGAGCTCCGTCGCTCATGTTTATCAAAAATTAGTACTTTTTAAAGTTTTAATTTTTTAATCGGTAATTTTTTGCGATAATATTTCAAAAAAGCTTTACATTTAAATTTTTGAGTTCCCGTTAATGCCTTTTGCTTTAATTTATTGAGGTTGAAAATCAAACTACTGCACTGAACTCCACCACACAGCGTGTTGTGTTTTACAATACACATTCTAAGAATAATAAATAAATAATATTTCATGTATTATATAAAAATTCCATAAATATTAACATAAGTGTAATTTTATCAATCTTCCATTTTTTAAGATTGGTTGATGATTTTTACAGTTTTGTTATGAATGTCAATATTTTAAATTGGATTCGATTCAGTTAATAAAATCAAATTCAAGTGAATAAGCTAACATTGATTACATTTCTGAACTAATTTTGTAGTCTCAAAATAACTTCCTAAATTATATGCTCTTTTTAATTCCAGAAGCTATCAGAATGACACAACTGAGGAAGAATGTTCGATTGCACTTTGCTAGATCTCACCATTACAGATTGTTATAGTGACCTACTGACAAGACCTTTGTTTTTGATTTTTAAAACAATAAATTTCAGAATACATAATTCTGGAAAAAAACTCAGAGATTATTATTAGTTAATGTATTATACTACTATAAAAAAAATATCAACGCTTTGTCTGGATCCAAATACATACTTTTTATTATTTAAAATACACATACCATGACTGCGGATCTGAAAGCGGTTTAGAATTGAAATGGGTTCAGCCACATAGTTGAAAATATAATTTTTCATTCTTGCATTCAATTCAGTCACTATAGTTTGCACAACATTAGAGATTTTCTAATGTTGGAGTGAGTGTAGTGGAGATCTAAAAGTCGAATAAAACTGGAATAAGAACTTTTCCACACTTCAAAAACGTGACATACTTAAAGTAAAATTAAATAGTATGTAAAAATGAAATGTTTAGCCTATACTCGAAACAAAATTAGCCCTCTAAAAACTACAAACAAAAATGGACGTGGTGGTCAATTTTAAGATTATAGGTCTATTATAAGATAAATAATTAAACTTTCTGGAATGTTGTAAATATAAATATGTAAGACCACAAAAGATTAGCATGGCTCCTTTAACGAACAAAAAATTAAATAAGTAAATCAATTAAAATAAATGAAACAGAAGCTGGTAAGTTAATATAAAAGTACATAATAACCATTCTTAAACTATTATTTTCAAGGTTCACAAATTTGTGTTTTTTTTTTATTATATCAGAAATTTATTATACAATTTTTAAAAGTTTGACTGACATCAGACTTCGTTGTCCACTGAATACTACAATTTACTATAAATTAATTAAAATTGTTACTAAATTTTTTCATAATAGGTATTATTACAAATTTAATAGATATCATATTATCTTTCTAATCATCGTTTTATTCTGATTAAATTTTATTAATACAATAATATAAAAATAATTATTAATAAATTATTCTAACTAATATTATCTATACATACTTATATACATATGTATATGCTATGCATATCGATAAAAAAATTCCTTAGTAATCAAAAATAATCAATAAAATACGTAAAGGTGAATGTCATTTAAAATTTCATATTTTTAGGTCCTTTCACAGTAAAAAAAAAATTAAAAAAAAAAAAATTCACCACACTTCGATGAGAATAGAATCGTACCTTCATATTCTGACTACTTTCAAATTTCGAATATAACTTTTATTTTATTGATTTTCACTTCTACTGATTATAGTCTCTACACGACGTAACTTAAAAATCATAAAATAAAATATCGAAATTTTGACTGACACTAAAATAAAAATCGATTATGACCTTTGCTTATATAAAAAAAAAAAAAAAATAATAATATAAAGTTGAATCTATAAAAAGAAGTGATTATATTCTATGTCACCTCCTATTATCCCTCACCATATAAGTCTCTCATTATATTTCTTCCAATAATATATTTTTTTCATTTCTCTTCCTTTGGCTTCGGGGGTTTTTTGCTTTTATTATCAAGAGAACGAAGAACGAAAACGCCATTTAAGTTGTGACAATTGAGTTTCTACTACAACTGTTCTCTTATTATTATCACATTTAATACTTATATAATATTATATAATTTTATATATATATATACATATATTTACAAATAGGTATTTAAGTTTTGTATGTATAGATTAGAGTGTCCTTTTTTTATGATCAACAAAAAATGCAACTGAGGATTACAAATAATTATTTTAGGTTGAAACCAATAACTTACATTTATAAGCTAAGAATACAGTTATACAATCAAATGAAATACATCCTTTGAATATATGACGTCTTATGAATCCATGGTCCGTTTTTGGCATAATAATAGAAATAAGTATCCCCCTATAAAATACACAACACACTCTAAGAATGATAAAAACTAAACTTGTACAAAAATCACTTAAAAACAAATAAAAAATAAATTGCAATATTGAGAAAATAATTTAAAATCTAGGTCACAGAAAGTTGAAGCAAGTCTCAAATACAATACGAAATTCATGTAATTAGAATATTATCAAGTAGATTAACAAACATATAGGAACCCAATATAGTAAAATGTACGATACGATAAAATCACCAAAAGGATAGTATTAAAAGTTCTAAGTCCGCCCCATATGAAAGAAAAGTCTATAGAAAAATAAAAGTTGAAGAAAGAGGTCGTAAATGTGATAGATAAAACAGTGATAGATCTAATGTGAGTAGAAAAAGGTAAAGTTAAAATGACTTAAGCAAATTTTTTTTTTTTGCAAAACTAAATAATTATCGGATTTACATATCCATAAGGTATATGTCCTTATTTTACTTTACGGTCAACAAGCTACAAACCTTGAAGGTCCTGAGCCTGACACAAAATGAGGTGAAGCTCTGCAGTATGTGATTTGAAGTTTGTTCATATCCGCCGATACTTTATCTCTCCAACGAAGGCGCGGCCTCCCTCGAAGACTCGTTTCCTGGAGTTTGGATTCGAACAGTTTCCTAGCCAGAATATTTTATCCATACGCTCTACATGTCCTAGCTAATGAAGACGTCTTATTCAAGTTTTTTTTTGGCTAAGTCCATGTCGTTGAACAGCTGGTATAGTTCGTCATTGTATCTTCTCCTCCATACCCGTCAGACACAAGACAATAAATGCGAAGAATAATTTTTCTATCAAAGATACCAAAAGCATGCCCGCTTGCTTTTGGTAATGTCCACGATTCTGAACCATATAACAGCACCGGAAGGATGATCATCAAGAACGTCCCCTCTTTTTTCGCGTTGGAATTGTTTAAGTGGCGGAATCAGCACTTTAATTTCTGCTGAGCAAGTGTCTATACCTACGAAGTATCTATAAAACAGAGAAAGTGCTTCGACTATACGTCAATGCCCAAGAGAAGTTAGGGATGAAGTTACATTTGCGTCGCCAATTAGACGAATGGTGCGATTTTCAAGGCCACCAGCCCAAATGTGTGAGTTATATTCCTTCTTGGGACGTATAAATGATTTATAGATATTAAGGAGTTGCAAAAGTGAAAGAACACTTTTACATCTACTTATATAGCCTAAACATTTGGCAGCTCCTTTCGCGATATAAAAAATATAGTCGTTCTAAATATAGTCGTTTTTTTGATTCACCGACATGCCTAAAATATTTAGAACATCCGTGTTTTGTACAGTAACACCTTGGAAGAAAAGATTAGGTTGAAATCCTGGAAGTTTGCGTGAAATAAGACAGTTTTGAGTTTTAGACGAGTTAAGCTGAACTCTGTTTTTTTCCCCTGTCAGAAATTTTAGTAATTTTAGCAAAACTGTGGATTGAAGCATCAGGAAAACTGATTGGATTTAAGGATATTTGGAGTAAATCGTTGATGAAAATCAAGAAGAGAGTGAGTGAAAGAACAGATCGTTGTCGAACACCTGCATTTATATTAAGATTTTCAGAAGTGGAGCCGTCTACTAAGACACGAATCGAACGATTCGAAAAGAAATCTTCAATGTAGACCAAAATACAGACCTTAGACCAATACCATACTCTATCAAAAGCTTTCCAGATAATTAAAGCAACAATATCAGCCTCACCAGAATTATGTAAGATGATTTTAAGCTTTTATTTTAGCAAAGGCAAGTCATCATGTCATCTGTGGACCGGTGCGATCTAAACCCATATTGTCTGCCTAAAATTATGCTTTTGCTTTCAAGATATTTGAAAAGTTTCTCATTAATTATACTTTCCATAACTTTGGAGAGAATCAAAACAATAACTATAGGTCTATAGTTTACACGATCGCTTTTGTCATTTTTTTTTGGAATTAGATGAACGTACGCAACTTTCTTTGTCTGGGATACTGACCAGTCGAAAAGGACAAATGGCATAAGTTCCGCAGTGGCTTATAAGTCAATTTTAGGAATTGTAGCAGCTTTCAATAAAGGCATGTAATATTCCTTGTAATGCCAAAATTTAAGCTAAATTGTTAAACACTACCACAGTGCTTATTTTTTCCCTTTTCACCCTTTCGTTCGAAAATAGTATTTTGTTTGCTAATAAAGTGCAATCTGCTAGCTGAGAAGTAAAATGATTATTGCGAATTGCATTAGAACAGCGTTTTGAGCTCTTTGTACAGCAAATTCAAGTTGGTTTTAGTAAATACTCATCCATAAACGGGCAAACTGTAAAACAAAATGCTTCGAAAAATGGTTTTAAATATTAATAATTTGTTTTCAATAGTTCTAGTTTAAATTTATTATTTACGACTAAATGCAACGTTTTTATATAGAGGTCTATTTTGTTGACGGTTTAACAAAAGCTAAACACCACGGCTTTTCAAGCTAAAGCACCACGGACTTTTCTTATACATTTTTAAACCGCCAACTTAAACTCTCCATATATCAAATTAAATATATTACCCATCAGATGGATAAACTGATACTAAATTTTTTTTAGGTCACAAAATACAGGGACACTCTAATACATACAACAATAATTATACATAGAGAAATATTTATATTTGAATTGATTTATCAGTTTTTATGATTTCATTTCGTGTACTTCTACTATTATTATTAGTCCTTTTTTCAGATTTTTCCTTTTATTTATTTTTATACATTTTATTTCTTTAGTTTCCGGTTCATTTTAATTTTTAATGGTTTCCTTGAGGAAAGTTTATAAGATCGAAAAGAGTTTTGTTGTTATTGTAGAGAAAATATTCGATTGTTTGTTTTACTTTAGTGACAATAAAACGATTAATCGGATTTTAATTTATTTTTTTTTCTTCCTTTTTGGTTTTTTAAAAGTTTGTCTTTAATAATAATTTGTGAAAAAAACAAACAAATTTAATGTCTTTTTAAAATGAAATAAAAGTCTTAAAATAAATATTGGGATTTTAATGAATAATAATTATTTAAAGTAATTTAGTAAAAAACTTTTTCAATAATTTTGCTATTTTAATTTTAATTTCGGTGAAAATTTGCGAACTAAATTAAGACATAAAAATAAATTAGAACAATTTTGATTTGATTCGATATTTTTTTTTTTGGAAATTGGGGAGTTCTAAGTAACCGCGACCTTTTAAGATCTATTGTACTTCCCCGTCCATTTCAGAATTGCAGGTCTATGTCATTGATAAACGCTATTATTGCTTTGATGTCAAATTCAGAATCAGGCGATTTGTATCCCTGGAAGTGTTTGTATCTTTTGCGAGCTTTGGCGTCGCTATCAAATAGAATATGGGAGGTGGAATCCTCCTCTTCTAAGCAGAATCTGCATCTGTCTGTGCTCAATCTAGGTAGATCGAACATGTGATAAACCATGTCAGCATTCTGACATTGAGTCTAGTCTCCCTGATTATCTGATTCAATCTATGAATACTTAGTATGAAAAATAATTTAGACTGCGTAAGTTCTTCGCAACTGTCCCATATGTTTTTGGGTTTCTGTGAATTCCCACCTGGAAACAATTCCTTGTAACTAGCCATCTGAACGACCAATACTTGGCTCTGGTCCCAAGAATTGACTCTTTTGCAAAGACATCTGCCTTTTTATTGCCTCGTATTCCTTCATGTCCAGGAGTCCACATAAGAGTAACACTGTTTCGTTCGGCAAGCTTTATTAAGTTTCTGTTACAGCTATAGATAAGCTTTGATTTAAAAATTGGGAAAGCAAGAGCTTTTAAAGCAGCTTGGCTATCTGAAATTATGTATATGTTGGCATTTCTGTGTCCCCTTTTACTGCACTGTAATGCCGATATCTCGATGGCATATGTTTCAGCTTGAAAGACAGTGGGATATGTGTCAAGTGCCGCGCTAAGCCTGAACCGGCAGGAATCCAATTGGTCCAAATACCCAGGCACCGGTTTTCTCCCTGATTTTTGAATCATCAGTATACTACACTGAAGCTCCTGAAGTTAAGGCTCTTATTAAACTTTTGACTTCTTCTCTTTTGGGTATTAGTACAGTGAAGTTCCTCTGAATTTTCTGAAGGCTATGTCCTGGTCTTTTGTGTTTGTAATTGTTTGTTAGATGCAGCCTTGTTGTTGTCATTCCTGCCGTCTTCATCGAGTATAGATTAATCGTTGAGAGTTCCAGAATTTTTTCCAGGGCTAAAGTATTTCTGAGTGCTCCAGTAGCCCCAATGTATGCTATTCTTTGTATTTTTGTAAGCTTAGCACATGCTTTCGTCTGTTCTATTTTTGGCCACCATACAAATGTCGCGTAAGATATTATACGTCTTATTATAGACTTGTAGAGTCATACAGTCATCTGTGAAAATAATCGCCATGTTTTTCAAACATATTTTGACATGCAAAAAACGCCCCGCTAGCTTTTTTGTTTATGTAATCTATGTGAGGATTCCATGACAGTTTACTGTCAAGTATTATTCCTAGGTGTTTTTTCCTTTACCATTGCGATATCAACTCCGTCCAATAAAGGCGGTTGGTAGTTTACTTGGTTCTATATTACAAAAATATGCGATTTCAACTGTAATTTCGTAAAACTTGCATTTTAATTTACAAAAAATTGTTTTAAAGAGTTAAGCTGAAACATGAAAACTAAAAAACAACACACAGCGAGTATAGGTGCTAAGTGAGGAGCAATGCAATTTAAAATCACTGCAAATCAAGCTTTGTGTCAATTTTTATTTTGCATTCAGCAATAATATTGTATGTTCAAAATATTGCGCTTTCTTTTTGAATTACTACAAAACTTAAATACAATTAATTTTGAATTCAAATAATAGATAATATTGCAGGCAATAAAGCATCACCTCACGTTCTGTTGTCATCATCCGCAATTGGAATATTTTTACCACGTGTAAAATATTATAAAAAGTATGGCCTGACTTGAGTTCGAACAATGGCCTTCAATAAGTTAAATTTTAATACCTTTATGAAGTAAAAAAAATCTTAAAAGAGTGCTTCATCATGAATTCGAACTTTTGTTTTGTTATTAATTTAGAATTCAGGAAACATCAAATGAGAATAATTAATCTTACAGTTACAGCCAGTTTTTACCTATATTAAAAAATATTGGTATTTCATCATTTGATTTCAACTGGTTTAGTTAATAATTCGAAATAATTAGAACCCCAAAAAATTGTGTTTTGTTGAGGTTCTAATGTATGGGTCTAATGTAAAACATTTCGTTATTGTTTGCGTCAATTGTAAAACATAATAATTATATACACCTTATACGAGCCATTAGGCTTTTTTAAGTTATTTGAATAAATAAATAAATAAAATAAAAATAAAATAAATAATTTTTTGTTTTTGTTTTTTTATAATTTTAAACATTATTGTAAATTTAAATTTTAAGGACTAAAATTAAATTTATGGTTTGTAAAATTCAAATTAAAACTATTTTGGACATTTTTCATCAAATAATTATTTAATTAACCGAAAATAATTTTAAAAAAATAAAACTGCTTGTTTTCCTCATCAGCCATTTTTTATTACTTTTTATATTTTCATTTAGAAAATAAAACATAAAAATTATGCCTTTTTTGGCACAATATATTTTAACTTTGTTTTGGGGATAATGATGATATTTTATAATCACATTAAGATGTAACCTTTTAGTACTTACGTACCACTTGGTTTGGATAGAGTAGGACAGAAAGAAGAGATTTATTTAATGAGTTAGCTGTAATTTGCAGAATCATTTCCAGTCCGTTATTTCACACACTGGGTGACGTAGTAAGTACGACCTGGTCCAGTACCCTTTGTCATTGGGACCAAATATATGACAAAAAATAATTGGGACTATAATCTGGTGACAACTTAAATAAAATGAGGCTATTTTATTTTAGAAGGCTTTATTGCTGACAATAGAAAAAGTGTTCAACATTTAATGAGTTAGCCAGTAATTTGATAAATAAAATGCTCGAAAGACATATTGTATAGATATTGTAGTACTTGTAGAACTTGCATTACCGTACTTAATTAATCACGAAAAGATAACACAAAAATAATTATAAAAATACCAAAAAATAGTGTAATAGTTTGTTTCAGATCACCATTAAAGCATAAAATGCAATACCGGTACAAGATACAAAATTAGACAGCTGAAAGATGAAAAAACCATACCCTCTTGTATTGAAAACCGATACAATGAGGATCCAGCTATCAAATTAAAATTATTTTAAATTTTGTATCTTGCATCTCTGTCTAAATCACATGTTTAACAGAATATATCACATGTATTTCTGTTTGCTAATTTGTTTTCTGCTCGAGTTCTTTCAAATTTGAATTAAAAATGTTTTCAAGTGGGAGATTATAATTGTAATGTTCTATGTTAAATGTATTCTATGTACTATACAATACTATACAGTACTGTGTACTATGTACTATACAGTAAATTCATGGCAGAATTTAACCAATCTTATGGATACGACAAGAGTGTAAGATTATTCGAAAAAAATGCAACTTACCACGAACACAGCTCTATCATCTATGATACGTACTCGAGGGGAAGAAATTTCTCAAAAAAATAATGTAACCGAGAGTAATATTGCTCTTCAATTGTGTATGATGGAATAAAAAGATTAAATAAGAATGCTTTATTTGTAATTAACAAACCCCATTAGCAGTGAAAAAACTGGACTTAATTGGACTTAATTATTATGCGCAAATATTGAAAGAAAATGATATTTTTATTATGGGTTTTTTTGGTAGTATTTAGGTATGTAGTAAATTATAACAATGTAAAGAAATATCTCTTTTTCCGTATATTTTCATATAGTTAATTAATATCTTTTATAGTCTTGAGAAATTCAAAATAATTAACCCTTTAGTGCAAATTAGATAATAAGCAAATATTGAAAGAATATTGAGTGATACATATTTTAATTGCGTTTATAATAACTTTGGCGCCTCCCAATAATAATAACAGAAGTAGCAATATGAATTCGCGTAATTGCAATAGTCGTTATCCAAACAACCATAATAACAGACACAATGTTAATAGAAACAAAAATAATCAGAATGTCAACGTCGTTCAAAGTGAAAACACTGGAGATCCGTAAAACTACCGAGACTCCCTCGTACTGGGGGATCAGGACTAAAATCCATTTATACTTTCAATTTAAATTTACCTTGCACTAAAATTTTATTTTTATGAATGACTGTAGTAAGTCATTCACCTAAAGAAAGGAGGTGTAGTGCAAATTAGATAATAAGCAAATATTGAAAGAATATTGAGTCATACATATTTTAATTGTTGTTAGAATAATTTTAGGTTGAATGGCTTAAGATTAAATATAACATTTATGACCTAATTATGTTTAACATAAATAACATATATTAGTAGTAATGTAAATTGTTGATATCATTGCATTATATATCATTATTTTGTAATATTGTAATGTTATATTTTAAAAATAAATTATTCGGTAATAAGACAACAAACAGAACAGTTATTATTCAAACATAACAGATACAAACCCTAATATAATATATCAACAAATATATTGTGTACAAATTCCGAACGCCAAGTAATCTTGGCACACTTGGCATAAAATATATGTACAAGAAATTATACAAGAAATTATATAAGTGTTGTTTCCTATTATTTTCAACAACTTTTATTCAATATTTTTAAAACTTCAATTCTGAGGTTTTTTTAATGCAAAAAAAAAATGACAAAATGTCAAAAAAATTTAATAAAAAAATTAAAATGTCAAAAAATGTTGTAAGACAGTTTTCAGGTCATATTTTCAACGTTAAAATTTCATTCCACTTTTTTTACGTTCTCTAAATTTTCTGAAATGAGCAAATCAGATTGTAATACAGATGTCAGAAACTAGAATGATAAATTAAAAGTTTGGAACGGGAGTGCAGCATTGATATCTAATCATATGGATCAAGAATAATGTTGTTAACAAACAATTCTAAATAAAACCACAACTGTGCAGTTGCACACTGGCCACCTAGTATTATATTATATTAATATCATAGATTAAGAAAATACTAAAAAATAAAAATATTGACTAAGGAAAAAAGTATAATATCACAAAGATTATATTCGCCAAAAAAAAGAGAAAATCTAGCTTCCTCCCTGCTTCCTACCTTGCTGAAATATAAAATAGATGAGTACCAAAAATGGATTTAAAAAAAAGACATAATTAGTAAACAGTGATTACACAATGAAAAAAAAATACATTTTTAAAAACAAAAGAAAATTATTTTGAATCAATGTAGGGAATAGCTCGGTAGAAAAGAAAATGTATAAGTATACCAATTTGAAAGGTTCTCATTAAAATACAAGTGTTTTTTGCTATATATTTTAAAAATTATATCAGTGTGTATACAAATCCCCAATATTTTTAAACCTTTGAAATTTTATCTTCACTTTATTAATTATAATTAACCAACAGGAATACCTATTTATCATTATCTTTTCGTGCTTTAATTTTCGTGCTTTAATTTATTTATTTATGTCGTTTAATTCAAACAAATTACAATAATTATTTTCTTTTTCTTTTAATATAAGATTGAAAATTAACAGAATCAAAATTTTAAAAACAATAAAAAGATTTTAAAAAACAATAAAAATTTACAAAAGTTACCTACCTAATGGTGAGAAGGGTTAGTTAGAAGGGTTCTGATTAGAGAGGTGTAGCCGATTCTTTAACACATCTTTTGAAAGTGATAAGTCAATCACGTTCTTATATTTGTTCCCTATTATCCTCATTCTGTGGATAGGCTCATTCATACCATAGTTGGTTCTATGAAATACAAGTGTGAAAATATTAGGTGATCGAAGTCGAGTGTTATTGGAAATTCGGGCAGAATTCAATATAAATGGGGATGTAATATTCCCCTTCACTACTTGGATGATGAAAAGAACATCAGAAACTTCTCGCCTAGTTTTTAATGTAGCTAAATGTAGAAAATTTAATCTGTGTTCATATGGAGACAGGACAAGTGGATTGGACCAAAAAAGGTGGCGAAGTGCATATCTTATGAAGTTCTTTTGAATAGCTTCTATTCTTTTAATATGAATTTCGTAATAGGGTGACCATACCTGACTGGCATATTCCAGTTGTGGCCTCACAAGACATGTATATAGGGATTTTAAGATATAAGGGTCATAAAATTATTTAGACCATCGCTTTATAAAACCTAATATTGAGTTAGCCTTACTAATAATATTATTATAATGGAATTTAAAAGACAGTTTTTCGTCGAAAGTGACACCTAAGTCTTTGATGGACCTAACTATTTCAAAAACATGTCTATTAAGTGAATAGATATTTGAAAAGAAACTGGTACGCCTATGATAACTCATCATAACACATTTATTCGTATTAAGCATAAGGTTATTGCTACGGCACCATGCAAAGAAATTATCGAGATCATTTTGAAGTAAACTTGAGTCTCGAAGTGATGTGATTTTCTTAAAAATTTTCATGTCATCAGCATAAATTTGAACTTCACGATTTTTTATTACTGAGACAACGTCATTAATAGAGATTATGAATAGAAGGGGACCTATGGCTTCCTTGAGGAACTCCAGAATTTGCTTCGAATGATGTTGACGTAGCTGCTCTGAATCGCACAGTATACTTTCGATTAGCCAAATAAGATTCAATCCATTTCACAAATGACGGTGGAAATCCAAGTTTAATTAATTTTAAGAGAATGACGCAATGTGGAAGAAGATCGAAGGCTTTACTAAAATCTGTATAGACGACATCAGTTTGAAAACCTTTTTCCATATTATTAACAAACTGAGAGGTACACTCAACCAGATTCGTGACTGTGGACTTGTTTTTGACAAACCCGTGCTGGTTTGGGATTAGAAAACAAGTGCAATGATGATATAGTTGATCAAAGAGAATTAATTCGAATAATTTAGGAATAGTGGACAATTTAGCGATTGGCCGATAGTTACTAACATCATTTTTTTTGTATTTTTTTATGCACTGGAGTTATATAGCATTTTTTCCAATAAGAGGGAAAACCCCCTTTAGAAAGTGATAAATTGAAAATTTTTGATAGTGGTGAAACCAAGGAATTCGAGCAATTTTTCAGAATAATTTCTGGGACACCATCTGGGCCAGGGGATGTGTTATTGCCAAGTTTGTTCAAATAGTCAATAACGGTAACTTCGCTTAAGCAAAAAGTTGAGAATGTTGTCTTCGGGTAATCATCAAGATAAGAAAATTCAGGTATTTTAGCATTAAAAAGAGAACTAGAATAGGAGTTTTCAAAAAAATCACTGAAAAATTGAGAAATAACCAACGGATTATTGCTACGGGAGTTTTTATATTGCATAAAACTATGGTATTGATCGGACTTACGTTTAGTATTAATTAATCTCCAAAAGCTTTTAGGATTAGTTAGCAACTTAGAATGTTAGATGATATATTCTGTATTATATTGATATATATATATATTGACAATTCAAACAACTTAAAAAGTTTGGATTACTTTTGTGATATTTACAACCTTAAAATATCAAAACAATCAACACCTAAGTATTTTACCATTAGAATAATTTGTTAACACCGTAGATAACAAATACGACTAGATACTCTAATAATCAGGCCCGTTCCTGGCGGGGGTGCAAAAGGCGCCCTTGCACGTGGGCGGCAAAGTCGAAGGGCGGCCGCTTACACTATTATTTAAGAATATTAAAATTTAAAAAAAAAATGATTTTAATTTTGACTACTAAACTGAAAAAAAAGCTTTGTCGAATTAAGTAGAAGCAAACGAAACGTTATTTGTTTTACCAGAAACACTGGGAAGATCCAAGTACATAAAAATTTAATGATTTTAATGTATTAAAAAAGACTGAATTCTGTTCTTCTTCAGACTTTATTATTCATATAAAAATTTGAAAGAATGTGTGTATGTACGATATTTCTTTAGAAATTTCTAATTGAATTTTTATTTTTTCAATAACGCACGCAGAATTTTATTTTTATTTTTAAATATAGCTATCGCTCTTCATATTAAAAAAAAGAAACTATCATCAAATAATAAATTACGTCATGCATAGAAATCCTTTCATATAAAAATATCAGCAGATCAAAATACAGAAAAAGGAAAAGAAAGTAAGATAAAAATAACATTTACGTGGTACTAGATGGTCAAGTCGTATTGACGCTATAAGACCCTTGCAGCAAAATATTAAAGAAATTTCTGAAAGTTTAATCAATTTAAGAGATGACCAAAGCAGAGATATAAGTACAAGGAATATGGCAAATTCGTTATCTGAGAAATTAAAGTCATTTAAATTTTTATGTTCATTAATTATTTGGCAAGATATACTTTAAAAAATTGATGTAGTTAGCAAAATGCTACAAAATTCTAACATTGGCATTAATGAATGTAGTAAAGCGTTGGGTAATTTAAAAAGATTTTTAAATGCGAAAAGAAACGATGCCAGTTTTATGAATATATAAGTCAAGCTACAAACCTTGCACGTGTTATTGATGTAGAAAACGAATTTCCACAGACCCGCATAAAAAAAAACCTCATCAATTTTTAAATGAATCAAGTGACGAGTTTGTACAAGATCCTAAACAAGACTTTAAACTTAATTTTTATTTTCGCCTTATAGATAGAGCGAATAATTCTGTAGAGGAAAGATTTACGTTGTTAGATCAATGTAATAATACCTATAGTTTTTTGTATTCCTTCTATTGAATAGATTTAGATACTTTAAAACAATGTTGCTTGGATTTGGAAGTTTTTCTACAAATAAATATTAAAATGCCAAAGACCTCAATGGATATGAACTATTTAACGAAATATTAAATTTTAGAGATTACATCATACAAAACGACTTAATATCATCATTTTCTAATTTTTGTATAGCGTTAAGAATTTTTTTAACACTTCCTGTAACTGTAGCATCTGAAGAAAGAAGTTTTTCAAAATTAAAATTGATAAAAAATTATCTAAGGTTGTCGATGTCGCAAGAAAGGCTAACCGATCTTGCCTTGTTATATCGATAGAAAAAGATATCTGTGAGAATTTAAACTTATCTCAAATAATTGATGATTTTGCTTCAACAAAAGCAAGAAAAGTAAAATTGTGAAATCTGTTTTTGTTTGTTAGTTACACTTACTTTGTTTTTTATGAAACTAATAGGTAATTTATTTTATGTTTATTGAAATGAAATGTTAAATCATTTTTGTTAATTTTTTTGTTTTTTTTGGAACTAATAATTAATTTTATGTTTATTGAAATTAAATATTAAACTATTATAAATTTTAGTTTTATTTAAAAACAAAAACCAAAATAAACAAAAATTCTCTTCTTAATATAGCATGGTGTCGTAAATAACTAAAAAAATTTTCTTCACTTAGTTTGATTACGTTTTCATATTCTATATTCAATTCTATAAGGGTTAAATTTTACATGAAAATTATCACTCCATCGTGTGATTCGCTTATCAGAGAATTGTAATTAACAAATTTAATTAATAAGGGCGGCAATATTGTTTTGCACCTGAGCGGCCAGCAACTCAGGAACGGCACTGCTAATAATAATAAGTAGTAGAAGAATAAAGTAGTAGCTTGAACGCTGAAACTGATAATATTAACGTAATACTGAAACGCTACTGACAAGAGATTATATTATGTAAGATCAAAATGTTTTAAATCCAATTGATACCCTTCCCCAGTTACTAAATAACTAAACTAGTTGGTCCGTTTCAGTTTTATTGAATATCCAAATTTTTTAAAGATAATAACAAATCTTATATACAATCACATAGCCAGCGACTTTCTGTACTTAAATTTTTATTAAATTTTTTTTGAAAATAATATCATTAATGTCACCATGACTGATCTTTGGAAGAAAACAAAATCCTACCATCATACTCTTCTGGAATTATTATTATTCATCTATGAAAAATAATCCTTAGCGAAAAAATTTACTTCATCCATCACACACTCTCAAACTAACAAAAATAATTCTTATAATCATAAAATATGATATTTTAGACCAAATATTCAAATTCCTTTTAAAATTGAAAGAATAATAAGAAGTAACATGAAAATTTGATAGCCGCTCGATTATTATTTGTCTCTTTCTTTATTATTATTGGACAGTCAATAAATTTGAATAGAATTGAAGAAAATGATACTACGTAATAGGCAATATACAAATGATGGTAATAAAAAAAAATAAAAAAAAAATCGATATTTCAAAAAAAGTAAAAAAGAAAACATGTTTGACTAGGAAATTACTTTGTTGGTGCCTGAGTGTGTCTGAGTAGTACGATAGTACTAAAAAGATGTAAATTACAATACTGTAGTAAATATGTAATAAAATCGATTATATTTGGTTGATATAAGAAATAATGTACATCTCAATCACCGCCCGCCTCCTTCCTTCTCCTACCCCAATTCACTACTCACTCAATATATTGGAATCCTTATAAATATTTCAATTTTAATTTTGAGTCAACCTTTAAAAATATTTTTTTTGTTTTTGTTTTCCATATTTAATTTTGATGACGGTATTATTTTATATAATTTTAATAGAAATAATATTATGACATATTTATGACGGGAGTGTCATGTATGACATATTTATTATTATTATTCCTTTTTTTTTTGTATTATAAAGAATTTCTATAAATATCAATTTGCGCGCTTGTGTGTGTATTTTTGTATTTTTTTTTATTCTTTTATTTATTTGTGTTAGTTGTTATGATTAAAATGTAAAACTCTTGTACATTTCAAAACACATTTCAAATTGGAATTGACATTTTTGAAAGTAAAATAAGGAGTCTTGATTTTGACAGTTACAAAATATTTAAATAAAAATTAAAGGAAATTTTAAGTTTTATCTGAAATTGAAGTAAAATTAATGAAATTTGAATAAATGAATTGAAAGTACATTTGCTTCGGCTGACATAAAAAATATTTTTCTCAATTACAGAACACATATAAAAAGAACAATAAATGCTAAAACTATAAATTTAAATCCAGTACATTTTGTAAAGATTTAAACTTTTTTTTACAAAATGATACACTTAGTATCTTACATAATATATAATCGTTATTTTTCACTATTTTTAGCTACGTAGCACAATATGGGGTCTTATCGTGGTTACCGTGTGATGCGGTGACCGCGGAGTAATAATTATTCACCTTACGTTTGCCTTCAATCGTAGTTACCGCGTGAATAATTTAAAATCGAAAATTTTCGAAATTGATTTGACAGTTGTCAAAAGTACATATGTTTTTAAGAAAAGTGAATTTTTAGACCTTTATAAAACAAGATAAATTCATTTAATTGTATTAGTTATTAGAACAATTAAATAAAAAATTGATACCATCATAATAAATTTATTAAACGAATTATTGGATGAAAATTCTGGTGAAAGACGGACAAGAAAAAAAAAGATACCGATAAAAATGAAATTTATTAATTATAAGTTAAATTAGAAGGCGAATTGCAGCTACTTTAAATGAAATTTAAAATTTGCATATTATTTTCTTGTTCCAAAAATAGAATATTTAAGTAAAACTTAATAATTTAATGTTCTTTTAATAAAAAAATAAGATACTTAAACATAAATAAAATAAGTCTTCATGATTAAAAAAAAAAAAAAAAAATCTTAAATGTCTTCATGGCTAATCAACTAATTAAAAATATTTTTATCACAAATCTGCTAAATTCTGTTGTATTTTAACAGTTGCAGTTCAACTATTTTTTTTAAAATTTTATCTAAAGTAGTCTTTTTTATTTCTAAATTATGCCGTTGCATTTCTTCTATCTTTTTTTTTTAATTGAATAATTAATAAATAAATGAATTAAAATACATAACAAATATTTACATTTTAGGAACTATAATTTTTCAAACGTTAAAAAATTAGTTTCGAAAAGTTGACATTTAACGTTTACAGTTTTTATGACTTGCTGTAATCACGATACCAAATTTAAACGTTTGCCGTTTTACTTACTTTTACGTTTACCACGATAGGGCCCATGAAAACAAGTTAAGTATATGGGGAAATCCGTATCATTATAGCAATAGTTTTAGTAGACAAGTAAAGTAAATAAGGATGCAAAGCACCTTGAACTTACTATTATTATATTAAGTATGAATCGTATGACATACTTAATATAAGATATCCTACATATTTCGAATATTCTCTGCAATTGTGCAGAATTGGTCAAAACTAGGTTTAACTGTTTAACGAAGTATTTTATGTTTGGATATATATGTAGAATGTCTGGATCGGATATATATTATGTATTTACTTTGGATTTGATTTTAATCGTGTATTATGTAACTCATTTTATTTTGTTTTGTAGATAATCACTATATGGTCCTATACTTGGCCTAATATTGTAACAGCTATGGATAACTGTGTAATGTTCTTTTAACTCAATAACTAACTAATGATAATGGTGATATTATGTTATGTTCTTAAAATTTTTAAAAAAGTGTGACACAGTTATTGTATTACCACTCTCCGGAAATACTTACCGCACACCAATCCTTTATCAATATATCGGTAGTTTGGAAAATTGGTACGTATTAATTGAACACAAAACGAGTATACGGGCATACAAAAGAGTGAACCGCTAATAAATATAGCTTATCGGAGTCTAAAAAAATAAAAATCGGTAAATGTCGACTCCTATATAGTTGATACTAAGTAATAAATTCAGCTTAATCAAAAAAGAAATGTCACTGAATATCGACTATTATAGGGTATTCCATTTGACAATATTCGGTCCTTTAGAAATATAATCCGAAGAAATTAATTTAAGTTAATGATTTAGTTTTAGTTGCAGTACACTCTAAAAAACGGTGTGGATTTAACTACAATCAATGTAGTTTTTTACAACGTTTTTTGTATAGAATTCCGATCAAGCGAGTGAAAACACGCTTTCGAAGTGTATTTTTTAAAATAACTCAAAAAAACGCGTGAAATCACTTCACTATAGTTACTTTAGACGATAATGTTTAATTTTCAACATGAAATGTGTTATTTCACTACAAAAATGTGTAATTTCACATTATTATTCTGATCACACATTTTATGTGTGAATTAGCACTACACGATTGAATAATATACCACATTTTACTGTTAGTATTTACGCATTTAATGTTGTATTCCACGCCATCTATTGAAAATGTTTTGTTTGCTGTAATTACGTCAAGTTATGGGTGGAAATACACAAAAGTAATGTAGTTTAAAATTTATTAGTATTACCATATCGTTTTTACAAAATCTTGAAACATCGAAATCAAAAATATATTATTTGAATAATAATTTTTATAATAAATTCAGAAAAGTTTTTTTAAATCTGTAAAAATCTTAAAGGACGTGGCATTTTTGGGAAGAAAACTGAAACTTTGATTATTGTCCAAAAATATGGTAATCAAATAAATCTGAAAATATGGGAAGGTTGTCCACTATACCATACTTGATACTTTACGTTGAATAACCGTCAGCATTCATATTTCATAAGTCAGTCAAATTTCAAACGTGGTGTTAATTATATGTATTGTTTGTAAAAAAATATAATTTTTTCGATTTTCTTAATTAAACATAAAATATAATTTTTCAATAAAATATTAAATTTAAAATCATTCTACAGTACCTACTAGTATTTCGTCCGCTCCAATTCGAGGAAGTTTGATAAAAAATTGTACCTACTCAATTTTATCATGAATTGCTTTAAATCATTTCAATTTTTTTTTTTTTTAATTTTTTATTTATATTTTACAACCAAAAAAAAAAAAATTTACAAAAATTGGTTTTTATTTAAACAATTCAAAATTAACCTAAAACTATTCATTTTCTTATTAATTTTATTTTTATATATACTTATAGTTATTTTATCTATAGGATTTCGTACTCCTTAGCACTTTCATATTTACATTTATTTTTTGGAAAATTTCAAAAACCAAAAAAATGTTTTTTCTTTTTTTTTTTTAATATTAAAAAAAACGCTACAACTAAACTTAAACTAACTTAAACTATCTAAACCTAGAGAGAAAGAGAAAGAAGCAAAACACCATATTTTGCCTCTTTCTACACGTATGCTTTCTCTAACAACCAATGTTTTCTTACAATACGCTTGTCATTGTTTGGAATAAACATATCGTATTTACAGATCGAGTTATCCAAAATATTAGGATTAAAATCAATGATTTTGCATGTGGCCCTCCTATTATAATGATATAATAGGGGCACATGTTCACGGTTTTGCATAAAATCATTTGCATCTATATATATGAAGTGCTCGGGAGCAATAAAGCCCGTTTTCATACTATACTGAATATATTCCTCGTTATGATAGTATATTTTAGATATTAATCCATTTTCCGAAGTTTTTAGCGAGCGATCAATGTGGTTTCGGATCAATTTTATTATAAAATTGTCAAACCTAACAATGTTAGCTTCTTTATATATATATTTATTGGAATAGAAGTGTTTGAAATCTGTTTCAGGTGTTCGATTTTTGTTGATGCAGGCTCTAATACATTTTCTCTCGAACCTTCTTATTTTTTCCATTAGGCTAGCACTTATATTAAACCATATAGGTGCTTCATATGCCAATATTGGTCTGGTAAGTGATTGATAAGCAATTATTTTTACTCTGGGGTTAATATTTTTGTTATAAAATAATTTTTTGGCCGCCATAAAGGGTTTATTTCCTTTTGTTAGAATATAACTTACATGATCAGTAAATTTAAATTTCGGTGTAAATATATACCTAAATACTTAACTACTTTTTTACTATTTAAAGTTTGACCATTAGTCGTTTTTATTTTAAATTTTCTCCAATTTTTTTTAATATTGTAGCTGGTTTTATCCACAGTATTGCGGAATAAAATTGTTTCGCACTTATGGGTATTAATTTTAAGTATCCAAACCCTACAAATAATCTACTATAAGGTTGAACATCTTCTGAACGCTATTTTGCATCGTTTGTACAGAATCGCTTGCAGAATAAAGTATGATATCATCTGCAAACGCTAACGTTGAATTTAAGCCTTTTAGTTTATTTAATTTTTTTAGTAAGTCTATAGTATAAATTGTAAACAGTATAGGAGAATTAACTGTTCCTTGTTGTAAACCGTTTTCCATTTTATATTTTTTTTGTGAGCTATGTTTTTGATTCATTATAACAAATTCGTTTTCCGAGACCATGTCTTGGATTAAGTTCACAAGATGGTTTGGAAATCTATACTGAATCAGTTTAAAAATTAAGCCGTCTAGCCATACTGTATTAAACGCTTTTTCTAGGTCGATTAGGCATGCCCCTATCCCAAATTTTTTATTTATATACCAGCATATATAAATTAACATCTGAAATTTGGTTATTGCATTAACTGAGGCTGCCGAAAGCCAAATTGATTTTCTGGTAATAGATTTTCATCTTTGACAAAAATCATTTCAATTTATATTTGATAATTGATACTATATTTCATTTTTTTATTCCTTTATCTTAGACAACAACCGCATATGTAATAATTTATTTAAAAAAATCCAAATTCTTGTATGCTAAAATTACTTATACATCGGGTGAAATTTTATATTTAAATTTCTAATTGAAAATTAAAAAATAATTTAAAAAATATTTGATTTCACCACGTCTCCTTTTCTGTATTTATCACTTAAATCAATAATAATGAAAATCGGTTGTGAAATGGATCAGATATTTGTACTGTACTTTTTTCAATTTATATATTGAATATAATGACAAATCAAGACTAGAAATACGAAAACCGAAATCAGTTCAACAGATCGCAAAAACATTCGAAATGTTTTCAGAGACTTGTTTTTTTACCATAAAATTATGAACCCAGAGATTGTGTAATAATTAAAATACATAAAATATACATTCTAGCAGCTAAGAAATCAGAGCTGCCACTAATAAACTCATAATCATTCTTTGAAAATTAGGTCTTCACCTCAAAAATGAGAACATTTTGAAATATTGTAGTATACACCAATCGAGCATACAACGGTTTTTAGTTATTAAGAAAATTTTTCGGCAAAATAAAACAAAAGCTACCAGCTGAGGCTCATCTACTTCTAAATTCTTATATAACCAATAGACGCTTTCAAGTTAGATTCAAATCCTATGTAACAGAAGAACATAAAATCAATGCTGGCGTCCCACAAGGTAGTGTACTGGGTCCAGTTTTATACCCAGTGTATACATCTGATCTACCGGAAAGCAGTTTAACATCCACCTTCGTAGACGATACTACAATCTTAAGTTGTCTCTCATATCCATATACAGCATCTACAAATTTACAAGAACACTTGCAGCAGATAGAGGAATGGCTTTAGAAGTGGAAAATGAAGGTCAATGAGAGTAAAAGTGTTCATATAACTTTCTCGTTAAAGAAAGGATTATGTTCTCCAGTTCTCCAGCATAAATGGAATAACTATTCCGGAAGCCAACGAGGTTTAATACTTGGGAGTTCACCTAGACAAAAGACTGACTTGGAAGAAGCACATTATTGCAAAAAAAGAGCAGCGAAAACGCAAGACGAACAGCATTTATTGGCTTATTGGGGGAAATTCCCCACTTGATCTGGAATATAAAGTGTTGCTGTACAAGCCATTCTGAAAGCAATCTGGTCATATGAGTGTCAGTTATGGAGAACTGCTTTTAATAATAAAATCGAAACAATTCAAAGGATGCCATCAAAAATTTTACGTACCATAACTCAGGCCCCTTGTTACATTCGAAATATCAATCTACATAATTATTTGAATATACCCTTGGTTAATGAAGAACTTGAAAAATGCAAAACCAGATATGCAACCAGAATAATTCAGCACCCTAACCCTTTGGCGAGAGATCTACAAAACATTCCAATTACCAGCAAGATAAAACAAGAGTCGCTAGCAGTAATGTAAGGCACAACATTGGAATGAACGAGCAATTATGAAAGTTCAAATCAATTGCCTAGACCTTCCAACATTTTTAGATTTTAAGAATTGAATAAACCATAAAGGTTACATTTGTTATAATTGTTTACTTGGTTGGAGGTTACAATGGTAAATATTCCGCCAACAGAATACAAAACCGTTTTTCGAATTAAAAATATCCCGTACAAACAACAGCAATCTATTGCATATTCTGCAATTAATTCTGTATAAATACGAATAACTTGCATAACATTAGTATACCTATTACATTAGTTAAATTAGTTAATTACAGCTGCAAACAAAACAATAAAAAAAAATCAAATCAATAACCAAACATGCCCAATATTGTTTATATAATTGTAGTAACACTCGCTAACAAAACGTTGATTCGACTGATAAAGGAGAGTATTTAGTGACAGAAAAAGAAGAAATAAATTAGAATACACAAAAAAAATGATAACATACAGCTTAATTAAATAAAGGAAAAAGATAACGAATTTTAATTAAACATACACTTTCCAATTCCGGAACATTCATAACACTTAAGGGAAACAATAAACTAATATAAATTATTATTAAATTTTCCATATTTTATAAATTATTAAAATAAAAAAAAAAACAGATGTTAAAATGTCCATAAATAATTAAATATAAATTTTATATAATTTATACTATAATATAATGCCATAATATTAATTTAAATTTTATTCTCTGTTATATGACTTGTATAACAATTTTGTAAATAAATTTTATTCGCATAATAAATTTACAGAATCTTTTTTTCTCTGTTAACTTTATTTTTTTCTTATACAATACAAAATTATTAGTATTTTCTAACAAATATCTCTTACTTCCCTCTTTATTATAGATTCAGGGTTAATTCTTAATATTAAAAATTATTTAGAGATTTAATCAACAAGTTTTTATGTTCGTTTTCATAAACAATTCTATATAATAAAAAAAAACGATATTTCAGAATAAATATACGTAATGTAATAAACATTTGTTACTACTGGACTGGACTGAGCTCATTAAAAGAAAATATTTATAAAGATATCCTAATATTATTCTTTAATTTATATGTTTAGATGATCCCTATGCTATACTTTAATATATGTTTAGGTGATCCCCATTCTTCTTTACAGTACATACTCTTCTTTATTAAAAACGTTTATGTGAAATATATATATACACGAGTATTATACTGTTATGATAAATTATATTATGTTAATTTCTTTTAATTTTTGTATATCTTTCTTTGTAATATTATCCAGATGAGTTTGATGTCTCGTTCAATATGCTTATATTAGTTATAATACATTTTCATCTTTTGAAATGCTGTCAATAATATCAGAACTTTAACAATAATTTACAAAACCAAAATACTAATGTTCAACTCAAGTTTATAACAACTTCCCTCAACAATACAAGTTTGGCAATTTAACAAAGTTTTTTAACTGATTAAAGGTATAGCTTTGTTAACAGTTATTGTCAAACAAAAAATCATTAACAGCTCAAACACCATCTCTAATTAGAAACATTTTTTCTTTATTAAAAATTTTAATTTTTTATTCAAAGCGACAATAAATTGGTCGATGAAATCGGGTCTTCTGAGGGAGATGTTGTATTGGCGTAAGACCTAATGACCATATCCTTAGGATAGCTAGAATTTTTAACTTTTCAAAAATATATGTCTTTAGTGACGCATCTAAAACTAGAAACTACAGCGAACGAAACGAAAGATTTTATTGGTTTAACCTGTAACTGGTGAGGTGAATTTAAGTGTCATAACTGGTGACGTGGATCCACTGGACATTTAATTTCAAAAATGGCTTTAAAAACATAAAAACAAACTTAAATTTGTTTTCAAAAATAATTTTTCTAATCCATGAAATATAAAAATAAAATACTAAAGTCCATTATGAAATAAAAACAAGTTTCATATTAATTAAAAAATTATATTTGACCAAGTCAAGCAAATCGGTAATTTGCACTTAACACACAAGTGAATTGTTTTTGCTCGTTTTCCAGGAATGCAAAACCAACATCTCTTTCTTTCATTACGGTCTAATTTCTCCACCAGTTCTGTTTTGGGGAACTTGAATTGAGTCTTTTAAGGCAACTGAAATACAATGACGTAATGCAGGAATTCTATCGTTCGTAATTCTTTCTCTCATAAAAGGCTCACAAAAAGATTTATTGCTTTTACATGACTTTGCTGAATTATAAAGGCATTTAATGCACTCATTTCCAAAATTCTATAGAAAACTGCCATAGGCCATCGCAAAGATCTTCTGTTGCAACAATAAACTGAGCATATTTAATTCTTGTTGTGTACAGGATCTCAATTCAGTTCTGTCTGGAGTTTTATATTTAAGTGACAGACGTGTACTTTAATATAATATCTATAATTTTTTTGTCAAAAATTATTTCAAATGCTCTAAGCGGATTATTCACTTCTACATTTCGAGCTACACCTTTCAAGCCAGGTAGTTTTAAAATATTATGGGCAGGCTTGCGAGTACTCTTTTTCGGTTCATTTTTAGGCCATTTAAATCTATTTTTTCCATAAAAATAATTTAAGCCGATTTCTATATTATCGCCTTGTTATGTAAAAACTAAATCTTTTTTGGGAGCCATTATCTTCTTCCGATTCTGATGATTGTTCTGAATTGGTATTATGATCTGAATGAATAAAATTATCATAATCTCCATTTGAGCATTCGTCATTAGAATGACAAGAATGACCCAAATGTGCCAACTTGAACACATGTTTTGTCATCCTCCTCAAGCCAATTTCTGATTAATAAAGCTTCATAATCAACATCTCCTTTCTTAAAAGAAGTCATATTCCCCAAGAAAACAGAAATAATATTTATATAAATACTGAAAATATAATTATAAAAAATTGCAAAACTGGTGATGTGGGACACTGGACCATTTAAATTTTTAAAAAGCTTTTATTTAAATCATTTTCTTACGTAAAAGACACGTCCTTCCGCAGGCAGATAAAAAATGATACTAAGTGAACGTACGTACTAATAATTTGAATGTGTTGCTATCAATAGAATGAGAGAAAATAACGAGAATAAATTCCTTGTGGGACCATTGGACCCATGTCACCTATTAAAGGTTAAATAAAATTCTAAAAAATTTATTGAAAATAAGATTTTCTGAAATTTCCATCAAATTTGATTTAACTAAAATGTTTTTGCCTCCACGAACTGTCATACTAAATAATATTGGTATTTTCGAAGAATAATATTGGTATTTCGAAGTTTATTACGAATAAACTGAATTAATTAACAAGACCAATACCTAAACAATATAAATTTAGATCTAAATTTTTAAATATGTACACTGCACTAATAGGTAGAAGTATCCATTCCAGTTGCTTCTGGAAAAACAATTAGCACTTAATTGTGGCCTTTTGATAAAACTGCAATATTACCCGATAATATTTTCTGAAAATATCTACGTATAGAACGGTACTAGTTGTTCACTTGTGATTTTCCTGCATTCGAAAATAATACAAATGTGTTTAGTTGATACAACAGTTTTAGGAGTTGAAGAAAATTATAAACAATCGTAAAAACTGTTGCTCACAGTTATAACAAAAATACAAATTCATACAAAAAAATGGATACTAAAATTGAATACCTAAAGGTATATCAGTTCGTGTGAGTTTCACTAATAAAAAAAATTATCATAACCCAGTATATGTATGTACATAAATAGCCAAGAATATCTCAGAGAAATATGATAAACTAATGTTTTGGCATAATTTTAGTATTACGCAAGATGCACAACTTCGAGGGAATGTTTACATCAAGAACAAGTAATCAGAACCCACAATTCACTCGATTTGGCAATACAAAATAAATTTCTGCAATAAATTTTTTATAATCAAATTTTGAAACCAAGTAGGTACATAAATATAATTTTTGGTTATATATTAAAGAACAGTTTCAGTTATGCAGAAAAAAAAACTAATACTAGTAAACAGGGTAAACGTACCCTTCTAAGTCATCACATATAATGATCTACATAGAAAATGTTAAGTACAAAAATTCAACGGTTTGCCAATAATCTGCCAAGTAGCAACTCACAGGTAATCCAACAAGTTTTAGTAAGTAGCAAAAAAAATAGGTTCTAATTGCTGGATGTAATTAAAAAAAATTTATTACGTATTTTTGAGCACAATCAGCTGATGTGTTGAATCTGTAGATATCGCGAAAAGGAAGCGTTGATATGTCTGTCAGGTTGTCAAACGTATACCCTCACAAGCAATTTATTTTTTTTAGGCAAACAATGCATTTAAAAAAAAATTTAGATACAAAAAATTCAAAATATACAAAAACAACAAAAGTTTTTCCCACTTTCTTAATGTCCGGATTAATTCAAGGTTCTTGTTTCGGTTCAGTTTTTAACGTTTCGTAGTTATTACATTTAGTTTCGGACAATACCCCTTCTAATATTGATTTTTACCTCAATGATGGTGCAAATTATACTTATAAGAGTATTTTTATAAAAAATTGAATTGTTTACAGTATAAGAATACCATACGTAATGTTGATCAGTCACGTATTAAAAATTAGAGTAACTCATATAGCAGGAGACTGTACCAATTGAAGCAAGTAAAAGTAAATTACTAGACTTGAATGAGTTACTAGACATTCTCAGTACTAAAAATAAAAACAAGTAACAGCTAACAATGTAAAAAAAATCTGCAATAACTTTAGACGAATTGGACCAAGTAAAGTAATATATACTTTATATGCAATTGCAACAACAACTTACAAACAAAAAAATATATTTTTCGGGTTGCATGTTAAACGAATTACCTTTATAATATACATCCGGGCTTGATTGAAATATGTCTATTATGTCTCTGTTAAACAAAAGTATTTTCTTCATTATCTTCTTGTGTTATGCGATTATTGCTTGCTTGTTCCTAAGTACTTGTGTCCGCTTAATTTTATGATAATAATATCGTGTATTTATATTATCATACTGTTAGGTGAATTTAAATAAAGAAAACCGTAAGAACTATTCGATTCTCTTGATTTATCAAATCAAGAATACATCATAATTTTAAACACTTGAATTGGCATTTACTCAAGTAAACTTATTGTTAGCAAATACCGTGATAAATTAATGAGAACTATATATGAATGTAACAATTGTTTTTTCCGTCAATTCAAATTTTAATTTAATCTAATGTAGTCACAACTATCTATCTACCTCCTTCTGGACATTTCTTTCACATTTATTCTCGTGGAATTCTTAGGATCGTGTATTTAGTTACCAACACCATAAAGGAAGTATAATAAGAGAAACTATGCGGAACAAATTTTGTGACGATTTTTTTTTGCTTAAAAAATTTTTGAAAATACCCCATACACAGTAGGACCTAGATAAACTCACTTTAAAAATTTGGAATAACTCATTTTAATGTCTTCGTTAACAGAAACTCATACAAAATATTGAACTAAAATTTTTTCTTTTATGCAGGTTCAACTGTATAGATTCTAGCTTTGAGAAAGAGAATCTTAAAATGATTTTAATTCTTGTTGTTTTTTTTTTGTTTTTGCTTTTATATAACATACATATAGTGTAGTAGCGGCAATGAGGTAATGTTGTGTATGTCGTATCAAATACACACTTGTTGGGTAGATGTAGAGTATACCATAATATGAAATGCATGGTGTCGGGACAAAATTTCAAAGACACAATTACATATTTAAAAAAATTAAATCCCAATTTAAGTTTTTATAAAAAATTTGAAATTATTTGGTTTTGTAATGAAGGTACTTTTTTTTCTTAAAAAAAAGTAAGAATACTAAGTGGTTATGTTGAAGTCCGAAGCGGAATATCCCCGAAAAAAATTTCCGACCGGAATACGAAAAATATCAGTATTCTGAAATCCATTCGACTGCCAAGTCTGTGCACAAATCAAATGTTTCGGAATTTTTTTTTTATTTCAAATAAAAAAGGCGTTGACAGTTTAAGTTTTTTTTTATTTATTTTGTAAAAAGTTATAAATTTTTTAATAATTACATAACGTAATATGTACATAAATTAAAAGTAAAACTTATACATTTTTAATTACATATGTAGGTATATACAAATTAAAATTTAATAGTAATTTTTTGTTACACATTAGATTTTGTTGAAAACGATAAAAGATATTATTCGTTTGAAGCGCTTTTTTAATTTGTAATTTCGACGGACTTCAGCATAACCACCTAATTCTTATATAAAACAATTCTTATAAAAATATAAAACAAAATCATATTTTGAAAGGAATTATTAATCAACTACAGATTTTGACAATTTCTTCCACATTTTATAATGATTAATAAAAATTTAAGCATTTAATTGTTTTAAATATGAAATTTTGTCTTTATGAAATTTTGTCCACATGTAATTTTGTCATGGAACCAAAATATTACATTTTTAATGCAAACACAAACAACTTACTTTAAATTGGAAATTCATAAAGAAAGGAGAATTAAAAAATTTTAATATAGAAATAGAATATTCAAAAATAATGTTCACGTTCATTGTTAATATATTATGATAAGTTAATCTTAATAACCTACACTCTACCTCTACTATGCACTATACACTAAGAAATCAAGGAATACATGCATATATATGAATACGATAGTGTGCAAAATCCTTACTTACTGCAGTATGGCACAAAAAAGATAAGCACATTGAAGTAATTGAAAACATAAATTAATAAATTATTTATTTTTTCTAATATTATAATATTGTTAATACTAGTAATATTATAATAAATTTAAGAAATTATTTTTGTTTATTTAATTTTTCATTTTCATTTTTATATTCAAGTTATTTATTTTTATTACATTCAAAGTGTTTATTATTTTATTACACTTCAATTCTGCCTTTTCTCTTTGTTTAAAATATATTTTACAACATAGGTAGGTACATATTATTTGTACATTTGTAAAATTTTATTTAAAGAATTTTAATTTTAGAGCCACATTTTCTAAAACAGGTACATTTTTTTTTTTCAAAACCTATCTAAGTGGTGCCTATGAAATGTTATTTTTCAACGCATAAAAAAGTAATTTAAATAGAATTTTACATTTTATTTGAAATTGAAACAAAACTCCAATTCAATCCAAGAACAAAATCAAAGAATTAGAAATTATAAAAACAGTTTAGACGCTTCCATTAGTGTTATTTTTTATTTTGATGAACAAAAGAAAAAACAACAAAACAAAGTTAAATATTTTATAAATTTTCATCTTTTGAAATGTTCAACATTATTGTACGATACTGTACGAGGTACAAAGGAAATAAAATATTTGTTATTTATATTATGCTTAGGCGAATCCTTTTCTTTTGCATTTGTTTAGTTATGATTATTCTTATTTATAAACAATCAGTTTTACTGTTCGCATAAAGAACTTCATTTACAGTTTCTAATGCTAATTCTACCAGATCGCTTTCGTCACTAATAAATATTGAAAATCCTGAATAGTCACATCCTCAAAACCTTCACCTTGTTGCATGTACATAAATAAAAATATGTAACCGTTTGGCTAGAGGTACGAAGCGTGTTATAAGAGGGTAATTCACAAATTTCTGGACGTGATGGAGGAGGATTACATGTGCATTTAAAATATTTATTAGTTTTTTATTAAACTTCAATCCCGCTTTTATTTAAAATATTCATATATATACCTATTGCAAAATATATATGTACATACACATTTGTGAAATTTTTATTTTAAGAATTTTAATTTTACAGCCACAAATTCAATTCATACCCATATATTTTTTTTTTTATTTTTCAAGACATATCTAAGTTACCTATGATACCTATGAAATGACCCTTCAACGAAATAGTACAAAAATAATTTTTCAATTTATTTTAAAATTTAAATTAATAAAGAATACAAATTCAGTCCAAAAACAAAATCAAAAAATTACAAATTACAAAAACAATTTACACACGGCATTGTTGCAGGTGTTCTTTTGTTTTGCCCAAACACATAAAAATAAAAATTAAATCATTGTATGTGTGAATATAAACGAAACATATTACATTTTTTCTATTGCTCCTTCCTTACTACTTATTTTCTTTTTTTTGCACACATATCACACGACACACATGTATAAATTATAATGAAGGATTAAAGAATTGCAATATTGTTATCAAGATCATTGAATCCGTATGCGATATACAAAATCAAGAGAAAGATTATAATTTATAAGAGATATTATAATTTACGCTCTGGGGTATTTTGGCATATAAAATATATTTTTTCTCTGGGGTTCTACGGTGAAGTAAAATTTAAGAAATATTGAAAAAAATTTTTTTGTTCCTGATAGTTTCTCTATATTATACTTCCTTTATGCCAACACATTCCTATCTAGCCTCACAATAGTAGAAAGAAATAAATTTATCGATGACAAATCGTTAATCATTTCAAGTTTTACATAATTTTGTGCGTTAGCTTGATACCGAGCTAATCTCAATAATAAAATCAAACAGTCTCTTCTCTTCTTCATGTATGGTCAAATATGAAGAACAGGACAATATAAATCTAAATAAAATAAATAAAATAATTTAAATCCAATTATCTATTGTCTCAATAATCATATGGTTGAGATTTGTATTTTCAGAAGAATGTCTTTATTTTTATTAAATTACATCTTTAAATAAATAAAAATAAAATTAATTTAAAAAAATGGCGTCATAGTGTCGGTTTTTCTCTATTTCTTCGGATTTTATCTTTTATAAACTAAACAATAAAATTTCCTCTACTTTACTGAAAAATAAACTTTTTGTTGTATTATTTGTAAAATATTTTATTTTAGTAAAATAAACTTTTAAATAGGGTTGCCATTCCATTTTGGATAAAACAAAATATTAACAAGAAATCGAAGTAAAAAATAACTATAAATCAGATACAAAAAAACAGAAATCGAAACAAACAAATTGAAAACTAAAATTTTAATTTAAGTTATTTATCTTAGTGTACAAGAGTTGTATTCTTAAAATTTATATTATGGACGTACCACTTGCACGTACCTTCATTCGACTCTAACAAGGTTTTTTTTTTCTAATTTTTTTTTAAGTTTACGTAATAATTTTTCTTTTGCTCTCTCAACTGTATTTATTGAGTCTTTCTAAATTTCCAACAATTGTGCGTAATAAATAAAACAAATTATATTTTTTCAACAAATTGTGATTGGTCTTTTGTATGAACTCCAAACATTCTTAATTTTTTTGAAGTAATACGTAAAACTTTTATTCAAAAAAGTTCTTATTTTTATTGTTCGAAAGGAGGGAAAGAATAAGAAGAGGGTAAGAGGTAATGAAAATACAAATGTACAGAGGCAAACTGGTAACTAAATCTTACAATGACCTGCACACAGTCACTTAAACGATAATAGCTTTGCAATTTGTTATACACGACAAAAAGCGTTTTCGTTTTTTAGTTCAGAGCCGAGCACGAACTGTCAAAAAACGATACGTATTTTTTTTTGGACAGAGCGTTCAGAGCTTGAAATCCGTATTTTTTTATGCGTTTATGAACACGCTCAGAGCGTATTCTATGTGCTTGATTTAAAATAACAGAGCACGTTGAGCTCTTGATTATTAAATGTCCAAAAATAAAAATAAACATTATTGAAAGTAAACCATTTTAAAATAAATATCAAAAAAGTGATTTTTAGAATTTAAGAATATCATCTTCCATTGATATTATAAGCTGTGATGGTAAATAATTAATATTTAATCAAAAATAAATATTTTTTAGTGTAAACTTTTTTGAAATAAATATTTTTTGATTATTAAATTTAAATTAAATTTGTTTAAGTAAGAACTCAAAGCTCCCCTTAATAGATTTGATGAAGAAAATTTTTTCTTGAATAGTATTATAGTATTTCGTTGCAAAGAATTTTGAAGACCTCGGTTTTTTATTCTAAAGTCCGATTTAAAAGTTTTATTGGAAAACCTTGCCACAATATTTTCGAATAATCTTGGTTTTTATTATTTGTACGTCATCATTACTATCAGTTATGTCGTCTTCTAAATAATTTTCATTGAAAAGCAAATTAAAAGCTTTTCTAATTACTATTAAAAACTCAAACATTTTGTTTGTAAGTCTTAAGCTTTTGTAAATTTCAAAAAAGTTTAAATTCGATTATTGGCAATTTGAAAACACAATAAAATAAAAATTGCAGTTTACTCAAATCGTTTTTTTATTAATCTGAGCGCTCGGAGGTTATCTGTACATGCTCTGCTCAGAGTGTGCTCATTTGAGTCAGAGCGTATTCAGATCTATGCTCTAATTTCATAAACGAAAACGCCTAAAATAGCAAATGTGACTGAAAATGTAAAAAATTCATAAGATAATAGTATATACATATAAACATTTTTTAATTACTAAAATTTATCATTAATAAATATCACAACTAATGAAACAATTTTGAATTTATTTTATATAAAAATTTGAGATAAGATGGGATGAGAATTTGAGATTGCGAATAGCAAATTTTTGAAATATTTACTTGCAAAAAAAAAATAATTTTAATTTGAACTAAAATTGAAAACAAAATAATTTATTAATTAATATTTTAAAAATTTATTAATTTAAATTAAAAACATAATCAAATTAGAATGCAAATAACCAAAGACAAAATAAATAACCAATTTTGGTTAAAAATATTCAAAAGTGGCAACTCTGCTTGTAATATTGTTTTTGTCACTCTTTTTTTTTTTTAATATTTAATGAGAAAAAAAATGAAAAAATTTTTGACATAAATAATAAATAAAGAAATAAAAAACATCATAATATCCTTAACCGTTATTATGAGTTATTTACAAGAAAAATACAGAAAAAAAAACAACTCAACCCAAAAAATAACATTCGGTCCTTTTAAAAAACAAAATAAATAAAAATAAAATAAAATCCAGTAAATTTAAAGAAAAAGGACAAAAAAATGCATTAATGGAATTTTATCACATTATCCTATTGTGAATTCCATAATAAATAAAATAAAATATTTAAAGTTAAAATTAAATGTTTCGAAATAAGAATTCATTTCAAATTTTCGAACACCTTCATTTTTATAAAATTCATATTTGATTTATAATGTCTAAAAATATTTGTGTCATGTGGTGATAAGTAACCAGTTTTAGTAAGCTGAGCGGATTTTTTGATGTATTGTTGTACATACACTATAATTATTCACTTAGATGAATATCAATTCTCCATAAATTCTGCATAATAGTATTCAAGTTTATACTATTACCTTAGCCAATTTCTATATCAATAATCAGAGGCAAGCCGTGTACGGTGATGGCAATAAAAACGACATGAATTGCAATGTACAAACTACTAAAATGCTCAAAGAGATTATCTGAGATTGTTATTAGTAACCTACTGCAACAGCAAATAACCCACTAGCAGTCACACAACATAATTGTGAATAAGCCAATGATAGTGAATAAAGCATATGAGGAAAAATAAGTGGTATAAACAATAATTATATTTGCCCTAAGGATAAGGATTAATGATTAATTTTACTGAAAAGGACACATACAAATAAACATATACAAAATATCGAACAAATTTACAAACATAAAATATTAGAAATGTGCAAGGACAGTATTTTACAATTTAAAACATCGATTTTGTAGATGAAATATAAAAAAACGTCACGACAGTAATTTGCATCATAGTATACCTCATAAGGCATTCAAACTCAGGTTAGCATAATAATTTTAGAAAATAAATCTTATTCAAATATTTTTCAATCCATATGAATGCACCATAAATTGGTGACAATTAATGATTTACATTGACAAAGAAGGATAATAAATTAAAAAAAAAATAAAAAACCATCAACATTTGATTTTTTAATTTCTTTTTGAATGACACATTTTAGAATGACGTATTTCAACATAAACCTGCTGATTTTAAAACATATTAAATGACAAGTGATTGACACTCATAAGTGATAATGTTTGCAAATATTTTATTCATCAGACAATCAAATCAACTATTTGTCCGAAATAAAAAATAATTTATGCAAAATTTTAATCGATGCAATTAAAAAGAGATATTTTATGAGAAAGATACAGCTTTGACCGCTCTTGTTGCTTATTTTTATACTTAAATTTTAACATTGGGATTTTAAATTTATCATGTTGCATTTTTATGTGAAACAATTTTAATAATGCAAAAAATTGTTCTAAATTTATCTTACTATTTGTTTTTAATATCTACATAATATATCGATTTCAATAAATAAATCGACATTTTTTAAGATCTTAATAGGTAAAATCGATTATAATTTTAAAAATAGGTAATTTGAAAAAAAAAAAGCATATATACCTAATTTTTGTGAAGAATTTGAACAGTTAAACCAATTTTTTCCTACATATTTTTATTACTTCAGATAAAAATACAACGTTGTCACTTGTCATATTTTCGCCAATCAAGCTTTATTACGGAATTATTGTCAATTTATTGGTATTTTTGTAATTATTTGAATCTGCGTTGAAAAATGTTTTTAATATCCAAAATTCATGTTCTTCAGAATTAAATAATACAGCATTGTGTCAAAAATTCAACTAATCAAAATAATTTTTCCACACCATATACTCGGTATGTATTTTAAAATAAAAGATGTTTTTATTGGTAGAAATTTTGACATCAACTACGTATTTAATTCTGAAGGAAGTAAATTTTTAATACTAAAAATATTTTTCTATAATAACAGAAATATATGTACTTACATATCGTATCTATTCTAGTAAATAGTTCAAAGTCAAGTTTTGAATGGTTCAAATTTGACAGTTCTGTATTTTCATTTAAAGAAAAAAAAACGATAATAAGCCAGCGTTGGACAACAATTTTTATTGTTGGGATAAAATTTTACTGAAAATATTGTTCAATTAATTGATTTGCCCAGCAAAATGTTATACCAATGACGATAGAATGCAAAATTGTTGTAGACTCAAAATTTTTGGAAACAATTTCACTCCAAATAAAAATAATTGATTCAAGTACTGGCAGCAAATAATAATGAGTTATCAAGTATAGTATTTATGGAAGAAATAACAATAAATTAATTTTAATTTTTAGATTTATTGCAAACACATACATAGCTATATGCATCTAGTATTATTGAATTAAAATTAAAAACAGCCTTAAAATAAATTAAACTACTATCTCATATATGTATATATATTTTTTTTTAAATAACTTTTTTCTTTTAATTCTCAGACATATTTTCTTCCCGACTATTATTCGAATATTTATTAAAAAAATATTGCAGTTTCGAATGTGAAAGATTTTAAAAAATTTGACTCAAGAAATTTCAAATGCGAATCAGATGTTCTTTCAATTGTTAAAATTTGACAAACACGGTATTTACGTATACCAATTTTATTGTGGATAAAATTGCTTGAATTGCAGATAAAAATGTTTGATTAATGTTGGACCAAAAAATGGAAATAGCGTGGCGCATGATTGTGGTGGCACATTACATGATGATTATTTGATCGTGGATATTGGTTCTTTGCATTAAAATGTAATAAATTTTGATAATCAAGTTTGTTTCTAGCGAAATTTAATAATAATTAAAAATCACAAATAAACTATTTTGAAAGAAATATACTTCTTTCATCAAGTAAGCAGACTGACTATGAATTGCAAAATAAAAATGAGCTAGTATTGAAATTCGATGAAGTTTGACAACAAATCGGACTAAATATTATTTCATTATGAATTGTTTTCCATCATTTCAATCAATTTTTTGTTCTATATATACATATATATATATTTTTTAAGCAATTTTTTTTTAACAACCGCTTACGTCATAATTTATTAAAAAGTAAAAAAAACATTTAAATTTAATTCTGACGAGGAAAAGATGAAAATTTGCACCTTAGTGAGTTGCTGCAATTTGATAAATTAAAATTTTTGTATATTAAAAAGTATGTGTATGCTAATATACATAGGTGGAATTTTAAATTGAAATTTCTGATTGAAAAATATTGAAAATATATTTAGTTTCACTATGTCTCCTTTTAAATACCTATCATTTAAACTAATGATAATGAATATCGATTGTAAAATGGTCCAGATATTTGTACCGTGATGATTTAGTAATGAAAGAAAATTCGGCTTTTAATTTCTAAAATAAAAATGCTAACTTTCACACTTTACAATTTAATGTACTTTTTTGTATGCCTTCATTATATCCAATATTTGACAACAGATTACAACATCCTGTATGGTATATTTTGTTTGCAACATTCAAAATTAACGCATAATATCGTTTTTAAACTTATTTATTTATTTATTTATTTATATTTATTCATTCAATCATTACTCTCTTAAGTTCATAATACAATTGAATTAATTGATATTAAACTAAAGCAAAATAACATAACCAAAAATTTAATAAAATTATTTTCGAATGGAAAAAACAAATTTATTCCTCATAGGCGGACTTCTCGGTAATGAAGAAAAAGTAGTTAACTAATGAAAATTTGCAGTTATTTTATACATTATCATGGCCTTAACATTCCTTAGTTTCAACTCAGAGATATATTTCTGTAGTATATTTCAATTTTAGTTACCCTTTAATAGACAAGAATGATTCCAAATATTTTTTTTTTCACATACATTACATCAACTCTTTGTAATCGATTATCACGTTTCCTAGTCTTATTCGCAAATCTGACATAAGAAAACCAAAGAAAAATACTTTTAGTACTCGTTTATGAAATATCATATTCAGTTATTTTTTTTGTTTTCTTTGTTTTTTTTTTTTTGTTCTTTTTGTCGTTTCTTGTCTAAATTATTTCTTTTTCTTTCTTTCTTTACTTTAAGAGTGATAATTTAAAAGAATAGAATAACTTTAAGAATTTAACAAACTGTGAGTTAAAATTCTGAAGAAAAAAAATTAAGAAGTGTAAAGTGTAAAATTTTTGAAAGTTAACTGAAGTTAGACACAATAAAAGAAAAGTTTTTTTATTTTTTTTTTCGGTTCAATACAATGAATTGCTTCCTTTAAGGATTTCTATTATACAAACACTTAGATTAAAATAGCTTCAAAACGGATATATTCATAATTATATACAAACCAGTGATTTTGAATTAAGACAAGGAAATTGAAATGATTCGAAAATGATTATTGAAATTACATTTTTGTTATTGAATTATTATTTTTGGGGTATTAGCATTTTGAGAGGAGACAATAATGGTTGTAATATAGAAATTTCAATTGAAGACAAATTCCGTTTTTGTTTTTTTTTATGTACCTCATTCCAGGGGTTTGTTTATTTTTATGGAGCATTTATATACCTACAAATTGCTAGATCTGTAACAGCTTTGATTCTAGAAATACTCCTTTATGGCAGCTACAGGAACAAATTCGTTCTTGGTGAATCAGTTAAAGACATGTTTGTTTATTTTTTTTGAGGGAGTACCCAATTTTTAAATTTTCAAATCTGTAACACTTTTGGTTTTCAAAATACTATAGTGCTAAGATTTTAGGGTTTATTTCACAACTATCTGAACCAGTCCGTTTTTCAGTTTATGTATCTCCCTTTCAATCTGGAGGTACCAGGTTCGATTCCTGATGAAAGCAAAATGTTTTATAGGTTTTTCGATCTGGTTCAATACACTGTTATTTTTATATTATAGCCAAAACTTAGGTTTTGAATCTTTAAGTACTTGCGTGCCTATTTGAAAAAGGAAAGGATAGTTAGAGGAAAGGAAAGAAAAAGGAAGAAGAAAAGTTTGTCATTGTGATAAAATAAATAATACAAAATAATTGAGAATATAATCTGCTGACAACTCAAATAAAATGGAACTATAGTTTAGTTAACATTAACCGGAACGAAATTTACCAGGGTATCACCAAGCATCTTTCAAATGTGAATATCTTTTTTGCGATTAGAAGTAAATTCTTGACTTTTCATGAATGTGTCAATCGGGTTAAAATTTATCATAATTTACAAGGGCGAAATTTAATACCCTTTTTCCAATTTTTTTCAATTGGCCGTACAGAATTGTCTCTATTTCTATTGTGTTATAATCTATGAAATTTTAAAATGTCAGCTCAATATTTTTATTTAGTATTCAATTTCAATAGCTATCATGTGAATGTGCCTGATAGAGCTTGTAGTTGCTTTGGCTCTCTTAATAAAAACCCTCGTGTGTATTTTAAAAATAATTTGATTATCGTTTATAATGTGACTCGTAACTAGTCTAATGTTCGCCTGACTTTTTTCTTAAAACTAATAATTATTCTTTATTTTACATACATTTATTATTTACAGTAATCTTATATTAAAATTTTATACTAGTTGCGGACCTGTTTTATATTATTCCATAGTAGTCGCGGAGCCCTATTATATATTTCATATTAATGTCGGATCCCACTATACTAATATTAAAATAGGAAATTGAAAAGGAAATAAAGTTATAGTACTATATATTGAAATAGACATAACGTCACAAGCTAAATGACTAGCATATTAAAATAGTTAATTTACAGTAAATGCGTATATATTTTTTTAATCCATAATTTAATTCAACCATAATAAAACAGAAATCTTATATAACAAAATAAAATATAACAAAAAAGTAGCAAAGTAAAATTAAACACCTAATTGGCGACTCCACTAGATACCTTATCTACGTTTAACATACGTCGAAACGTTAGAGCTCTGTTTCTCTTTTATAAGTAACTTTTTTTTTGTTAATTTCATTACAACTATCTTAATAATTTTATTATACATAAAATACTAGATATCAAGTATAAATTTTGATTTGAATGAATGCTTGTGAAAGAGAGAAAATCCAATGATTTCTTCTTCTAGAAACCTCATTTATTTGGCTAGTTGTTTGGAAATCTGCAACTTAGCTCCAGCGGCGTGAATCTTTTTAGTCTGTGTGTCTCCCGAGTAATTAAAAGCTGTGGAATCAGCGCATTTGGGTGATTTTGAAGTCTTGAGTGATATTATGTTGACTTGGAAGTAACTGTTTCTTTTACAGATTGAATTTTGAGATCTTCTCGTATTCTGTCGTTTCTTACAAACCAAGGGGCGTTTACAATGGATCGCAGTACTTTTGACTGAAAACGTTCAATTATATAAAAAATTATGTTTGAGTTACTTGTAGTATCCCATAGCTCTAGACCGTATGTTCATATTGGTTTTAATATTGATTTGTATATCATTAATTTGCTATGATTTGATAGCTTGGAATAACGCCCTAAAAACCAGTAGAGTTGGTTGAACTTTATTCTGAGTTGTTCGTTCTTTTGGTCAATGTGAGTTCTCCAAGTAATTCGGCGATCTAAATGCATACCCAAGTACTTTACTGAATTCACCTGTAATTTACTTGGCAATAGTTCTATTGAAAAACAATTAATAACGTTTCGCTTCAAACAATTCCAGCGTAACACTACGGATTCTTCAATTGCTCATTCCTACACCGTTGAAATACCCAGATGGAGTTCAAAACTACTTTGGAAAAATCATTTGTTATAAAAACTGCTAAAATAAGGAACATGTTTCCATCTCATGTATTCCTCTCCGTTACAAGCGCTTATACAATTTGCAATTTTTCACACAGAACCTCTTCAGGTTCGTCTCCAACTGTACTAAGTCTCCTCTATTATTTTATTTCGCTCCTAATCCTTTTACTCACACCCATACCCGAACCTATAATAATTTTGTATAAAAGAATTCTTTCCTAGGGTTTAGGTAGTGTGCAAAAGAAAAACAGGATTACAAAATTCAAAATATTATAAAACTAAAAATTAATTAACATTTTTCAAAATATTTTCCAACACCTTCTTTTTTATGTTTTAATTTTATAATTCGTTTTTAAAAATACAAATTCCTTTTCTCTTAATTCGTCCTCTTGCATTTCCATCTTCTTCGACAGTTGAAACAAATTGGTATTCAGATGTTTTTGTTTAACATTTTTAATAATTTGTTTCCAAGTATGCATTTAATTGCCAACCTGGTAAAAGCATGCTCCAGAATTCTGAGAAGAGCCGTTTTCTAATACGTTGTAAGCAAAGAACTATCAGAAAGTTGCTTCGAAAACCTTTTTCGACCTCTTCGTTTGGCTTGAAATCAGCTACTAAAGCTGCAACACCTAATAAATTACGTTTTTAAAAGTTTGATTTTGTAAAAAATTTGTTTTGTCTTTATTCTCCTTTCAAGCTTAATCCGTTTTGGAATATTTTAGTCCATTACTCTAAATAAATATAAAATTCGAAGCAGTTTTGTTTGTGACAGTGTAACTTTTAAACCACTAGGCGTATATTGGCCATATTTAAAGATGTGCCCCTTCAGTTCAATTAATAGCCTCACATACATTTTTGGCATTCCATCCAAAGCTGTGCTTTTTCAGTTCAATCAATAGTCCCCCATACATTTTTTGACATTTGTCCTAACCACCAATAATATAACAGAAACAAACAATGAACATATGCGAATTGGATCTAGAAAATCCGTGTTTACGAGTTGGACAACTATCTGTGTTCGTTCAAAATAACTTAAATTTTTAAAAAGTTAGAGTAACATAGTAAAAATAATGTAATTTCATAACATTTATATGAGGTGTACCCAGAAAGAGTCTTACTTCCTGACAATAGTAGCAGTTTTCGACATTTAATAAGCGAACTCGAATAAGATCGTAGTTCCCAAATGTAATAAAAAAAAATCCAAGTAAAAATAATTCTCGGTGAATTGAATCTGTACACTTGAACAAACACTTTACTTAAATAAAAGAACAGTAAAAATAAAAGTTCTAAACTAAATTTTTATTAAAACTATTTATTCCACTTTAGGTCAACTTACATTATACAGTCTTGTCCAATTGATTTTGAAATACACTGTATTATAACGGAATAAAATTTTTTTAAATTGTCATTGTCATCTGATGGCGCAAATGGTTTAAAAAAGAATCATTTTTGTTTTTTTTTTTTATTTATATGGATTTTAAAATGGTTTTAAAGGATCTGCATTAAAGGATTTAAAAACATCGAATTAAAAGAATTATTGTTATATTTTAATTTTTTTTTCTCTAAGAAAATGTAATTGAAAGAAACAAAATACAAAAGAAAAAACTAAAAACAAAACTTTTAATAAAATTATACTGTTATTTTATTTTATATGGATTGTATATTTTCAGAATAATCGGAAGTGATTTCATATTTTCAAAATTTAAATTTAACTTTAAGACCATTTGTTGGAAAAATATTCTGTTCAATTTCAATTGAAATAATAAAAGACCTTTAAAATTTGCAATGCTTTAAAAACTCTATATTCTCATGACATTTTCATTTTGAAAATCAACATTTTTCTAAAATTAATTCTAGTATTTCGAACGAATATGCGAGCTATAACTAAAATTAATTTGCCAATCAAGTAAACAAAGAAAAGCATTTTTTTGATTTGAATTATTATAATTTTTTATTTCTAAAAAAAAGTCAAGGATACTCGTTTTTGCCATCTTGAGAAATTTATGAATCGTTTAGAGAAAACTACAATACACATTATTCTTGTTTATATGAACTTATGTAGAAAATTTGAAAAGTTTCACGGTTCGCAGATCTCTTTATTCTTGCAGAATTGAAATTATTTGAGTATAAAAGAGTCTAAAAAACTAAAAGAAAAAAAAATTATATTGGGTTAAAAAGGATCAAATTAAAAATAGCGACATTATTTTAGAATAGATACATACATTATTATCCTTCTTCTTTAGATAAAAAAAAAACTTGAAATAAAAATAGATTCAAAGAAATTTAGGAAATTAGAAATGTTTTGTTCTGTGTAATATTTTTTTTTTATTCTATGAACATAATTTCAAATAATTTATTTTGATTAAATTTTCGACTTAAGTCACAGCTGGAAAGGCATTTAAATGATGTTTAAGTTCTGTACAAAATTAAATATACATCTATGTTTAAGGAAACTATATGCGTGTTAATGAAATAAGCGTTATTTTTAGTATTATTATTATTATTATTGTTATTGAGGAACTGAATTTCAAAAGACGTCATTTTCAATTTGACGTAAAATCCTGAATTACATTGAATTTTCACTTTATTTCTTGTCTAAATATATTATTTTATATGAAAATCGTCACTTAAATATATCATTTATCATCAAAATAAGTTATTTCCATGGATCAAAAAAGTATGAGATGTATTTATTTAAATTTCATTTCAAAGCAAACTATTTTTCGAACATTTTGTAGAAAATTTAATAATGTACAGGCAAAACGTATTATTTCCAGCTATACAATGTCTTGATTATTTTACATGCATCTGAAGGTGCTTTAGAAAAATAGAAAATAACAAAATGTAATATAAAGTCTAAAAACAAATTCTACGAATAGAACGAAAAAAAATATAGCTGTACTAGTGAATCCCATGTGCAATTGCACAGAAGTAGTTCTTTCAGACACAATTTTATGTAAAAAGAAATATTTGTTTTGGTATAACTGTGGTTGTTTTCTGAATCGCTTGATTATTGAATATATATATTTTATAATGAAATCAAAGTTTCACCTATACTTTATGACGAAATTATAAATTTCAATATAACTTAATACATTAAAATCCCATTACTCTGAACGTAGTAGATCGATGTATTTTAAGTCGTTTATAGTCAAAAACGTTTTTAGGCACAATTGCGTTACACCAATAGGTCAAAAGTGAATTATTTTATTAAAATTGTAATAGGAAGGATATTTTATTGAATTTGATTTTTTTTACTACGCCTATAATTACAAAACGGTTATAGCCAGCAATATTACTGAAATTTAGCGAATGGCTGTAACCGTGTTTTACTGTATATATATTTTTTTTAATAATAGCAGGAGCAAATGAACTAACATTTATTATATCATTTTTGAAAAGTATGATCTGATCTGGATTTTGTTTTTCTGTTTTGTTTTCAATTTTTGTTTGTGCTTTTGTTTTGGTACTTTTTTCTATAAGTTTGTGTGTTTATTTAAAATGACAGAATTTTTATGAAGCCTTTTTAATAATTGTCCGTGATTGAAATTTCTTTTCGAGTATAGATGTCGCTCAACTTGGAAATAACCGTCATTTATTTGGTGTAAATATTTGAAATGTTTTAAGTATTCAGCACCAAGAACTTGCTAAAATTTTAATATTTTTGTGGTGTAATTTACTATTCAATTATTCTTGCTTTTTTACTCACCACGTCGTTCATCTTGTGTATTATGTATAAAATATATTATGTATTTATTTTACATACTATATATATAGGACAGGTATATATAGGCCTATATAATTACTAAAAGAAACAGTAATTTTTTTTGAAATTTTCCAGTATTCTAGAAATCAATATTCTACTGGCTTATTTTAGTTTGAACAAATTATTTAAGCAGGTGGGCGCGTCTTTCAATAATCATTTTTTCAATTGATATAATATTAACTTTTAAAACACTAGCATAATGGATTTGCATAATGAAGTTAATATAATTAATAGTGGAATTAAAACAAAAAGAAAATTTTGCCAGACAAATACAAACTAGAACGAGCTGAAAAGTAAATATTATTATATTGATATAACCATAATTTTAATAACTTTTCATAGTTACTTATAATTTTGTTGATTTTAATATATATAAAGACAACAATTCAATATTGACTGATCTCCGTATGTAGCCAACATAAAAATAAATCCACAATTGAATGTTCTAAATTCCAAAACAATGATTGGATAAAAAACCGTAGAATGTCTTATTATAATGTAGGAAAAAATGAGCGAGATAGTTACATTACAAGATAAATTAACCCACACCAACCACAACGTACTGATAAAACATTATACAATCTGCAAAAAACAGAGAACAGCAATTTAGCTGTAATTATTTTTTTTTCAACAAAACAAAAAAAAGTTATAAAAATTTGTAAGAACTTGTTTGTAAAAGTATTTTCTTTGGGACAAACTAGACTTAAACATATTTGTAAGACTGTTCATGAAGATAATGTTATAAAATAAGCCAGGAGTAGTAAAAGAAAAGATGCAATGAAACCAGAAAGCGTTAAAAAATGTATAGGTAAACTACCAGCAAAAGAGAGGCAAATAATTTATTTAGCATGTGAAATTATCGTTATTTTTAATAATAACTTCATTTTTAATTACCATTTTTAATAATAACTTCAACATAGGATTTCGAAGTCCAGCTACTGACGCTTGTAGTTTATATGTGCCCTATTAATTAATCAAATTAAATTTTTAAAAAAATTTAGCAAGACGTAATAAAATAATGTTACAAAAATGTATACACACTTTAAGAGCAAATGGGTTTTATACATTAATAAAAGAATCTCCTGAAAGCAGCATTAGTTTTGTTTCGATTTGCAACAAATAACTCAACTGTAAAAAACTCCTATACAGGAATGTTTTTACGCAAGGCAAATAAACTTTTATAATTAATATATTGTAGGCGTGAATTCCAACAATCCAAATTTTTACTGCTAGACTAAAAATTAAAGTGGAAAAGGATGTGTTGAACTTAGATCTGCCTTACAGTGTTATCTTAATAATTTTTCTAATGCTTAAAACATTCCTTCTAATGTTACGTATTTTCATTTGTTTAACGTAACGTTTATGTTTTAGCGTAGTTTTCAGAATATTCTTGATGAAATAAACTAAAAAATATATAAAAATGTTGTTTTTGATAATCAGATTTGTTTTTAGCGATATTTTTAGATTTATGGAATAAAAGTCGAGTTTCCTTTCACTAATCATTTGTATTTATTTTGCAAATATCGATATTTCGGAAGCAACTTACTTCCTTCATCAGTGCTTTGCGACTAATTAATATTTACACTAATCCTTACATATAATTATATAATTTGAACCCTCAATAATATGCTCATTTTGTTAACAATAGTAATTCCTTAATAGTGCTACCTAATCTATAGTGTTTTATTTATTAAATTTTTTTTTTTTTTTTTTTTTTTTTTTTTTGTATAATTATTATTTATTGCATTTAAACTAGTCTTACACAATAACCCTTATTCTAGTATTTATGATCTTAATTCTACCTGAACCTGATTTTTAATTTTAAAGTAATCTAAATAATGGCGAGAATCCACTACCTATATCATTATTAAGTCTGTTGTTAACAGGTTCTCTAGATATTGCCAGGCTTTCATACATATCTAGTTTATTATTTTTGTTTACCTCTTTTATTAATTTTAAACTATTCTTATTTATATGATGTTCTTCTTCAACTATATGTTGCGCTACAGCTGACCTAAAATTCGTGTAGTTTCTTTTCCTCGCCAATTGTGCTTCCCTCATATGTTCCTGGAATCTAACTGTAATTAACCTCTTGGATTGTCCTATGTAAGTTTTTGTGCAATCTTGGCATGATATTTTGTATATACCACTTACTTCTTCTATGCTTTTCTTATCTTTAGCAGATCCTAACAGATTACATAATTTGAGATTTCTGCTAGTAGTGACTACATTTAAGTTGTATTTCTTAAATATATTGCTAAATTTTTTTGTGTATGCGGAATGTGCTACACAGATTCGTTTTGGCTTCTCCATATTTTTGTTTTGTTCGAATAAAGTTGAGAGATTTTCCATTTCAGTTCTATGGATCTTCTTCTTTATTATTTTCTCAACATTTTCTTTCATAAATCCATTTACTTCTGCTGTGTCCTCAATATATAATTTTTCCTTTTTGAAGTTTTCTTCTGATAAAGGTGTGGTCAGTAGTCTGTTAATCATTGTATGATATGCTGCCATCTTGCATGCATCCATAAATAAAAATGTTATTGGGGCACAATAGTTTTTTATTTTCATTAGGTTTATTTTTATATAAAAAACGAATATTTCCAAGTTGTTTATTATCAATATGTATTATTTCCAAAATAGTTTTGAAATTTTTATGGAAAATATAGGTTTTATTTTTTCGAGATTAGATGTGATCGCTAAGGGTTTTGAAACTCTTGCATATTATGACAAAAAAATATTATTAAATAAATTGGAGATTTTATCTTCTTTTCAGTTTTTTTCATTTTCTGAAAAATTGCAAAAACTGGAAATAATGTATTTTGAAATTCAGCTCCCCTAGTATTATTATTGGAACCGTGTTTTTGCCGACTGGCCCGACTAGGTGATAATAACATCGTACTATCGTTGGGTACATGATTACTGTACAGCCCCATGGCGTTGAAATAACTTTAAGATAACGTTATCATTATTACGTTATTTGGGAATAATTATTGAGTTGTACCGCAGTTTAAATAACTATTGTCCGACTAGTAACGGCTAATTAAATGGTCGTTTTATGGTTGGCTAACATAATATTACCATTTAATTAGAAGAAGGCAGATAATATATTCAGATATAATAAATAAAATAATTATTTTTTAACGTAAAAAAACTTTTATTTCTAAAATGTATTAAAAATTAGTTTGTCCTTTTTTTCTCTATTTGTAATTAGATTATAAATACTTGTAACTCAAGCAATAGACATCATAAATTTATTTTTGTAAATCATATTTATTGGAAATATTTTTCACGAAAATTCTGCAATATAATATTATGACATATTTTTGCAAACGAATACAGATTTTTCGTAAAAATTAACATTTTACTAAACTAAAAATCTATCAACGTTCAAAATTATTTAAATTTAAAAAAATTTACATGTAAAAATTTTTTTTTAATATTATTTACATATTTCTTACTCAGATTGATTTAGAAATTAGTCAAAATACTCCATTTATTAAAATGTTGAAAACAGTTTACTAACATTAATACTAAGTTCAGGAATAGAACCTGAAAAAAAATAGTTTATAATCTATAATTATAATTGACAAGCATTTAAGGTCCTACGCAGTAGACACCTTTTTATTTTATTTCCATTCTCCTACTCCATAATGAACTTGTAATATATGTAATGTATAAGATTGTATATAAAACAATAATGCGCACATAGTTGAAATTTTTTTAATCGTGTGGTTTTATTATTCACCTAATACTATTCGTGAGTTCTTATTAAAATAAAAAGCAAAAACAAACTAAAATATAAAAAAACAAAAACAAAAAAAAATACAAAAACAAAAAAAAATTAGTTGAATTCTTCATGTGATGGGCAATTTCATCTTTATATAATAGAGTCAAAGTAGCTATCTATAACTATAATTGACAAGCATTTAAGGACCAGCGCAGTAGAGACCTTTTCATTTTAACTCTCTTCTCCATAATGAACTCTTAATATATAATAAGTAAGTTGTAAATAAAACAATAATGCGCACACAGTTGAATTTTTTTTAATCATATGGTTTTATTATTCGCCAAATACATTAAGAAATAGGTAGAAACGAAACAGAAAATGAGAAGTAAGGTATTTATGTTTTTTAACGAAAACTTACTTATTCCAAAGCTATTCATTAAAACATGAGTGTTTTGTGCTTGTAATGAGAAGTCTATGTCAGTACGTAAATTACTGTTTTTTAAAAAACTTTAAATTTGACTTCAACTTGAAATATAATTACTCAACAGGGGCCCCTAGTAGAAAGTATAGTTTGCAATATTAGTTTTCGCCATATTTAAAATGGTGAAAGAACTAAAAAGTAAAGTAAACGAAATTAACTATAAGGTATATACTTTTATACAAAACAATGTTAAAACTAATCTGGTCATATGGCTGTGAACTATCGAAAACCACCTATGAAAGCAATGTGGAAATTATACAAAGATTACAATCCAAAATATTGAAAATAATTAGCAAAGCGGATAAAAAGTTGCAACATACACAAGGATCTGAATATGATTTTGGTCTAGGATTCAACAACTAAGAAGAGTAAAAAGGAATTATGCTGGCCGATTAGTAAATATATACCTAACCGTCTTACAGAAAATCTTTAAACATACCTTAAGTAAGAAAATTAGATCTTAGTGAACATCTTAGCAGTTCAGATATGAGGACTTAATATATAGTTACTGAATTATACGTCATAACTTTAATTCATAGAATTTGAATATAGTTTCTCTTTTCGAATAAGTCGAAATTGCAAAAGTTAGCTGTTGTCAATCCCTTATGAAAAGATTCAATAAATAAAAAAAATTGTTTCAACTTAAATCATTTTTCAAACTTAAATCAATCAAACTGCAAAACCAATGCTAAAAATAAGGAATATATTAAATGGAATTGGTCTCCATCCAATTTATTTATTTATTATTTATTTATTTTATTTATTTTTCCAATTTTTCTACATATGCTCATGTATAGTATATTTATTTATATACTACTTGTATTGTAAATTTGCAGTAACCAGTGGAAGTTGAAATGTGTATGAATTACATTTTAAGGATATTATTCTAGCAAAATAGACGAATTCTAATATTATGAGACAATATAACTAAGTTTATATTGTTTTTTTCTGGTAACACCCCAATCTAGTAAAAGCACGACATTTCGACTGTTTCTTTGAAAAGATTTTTTATGTAAGCTCAGCTGTTGAACTAACCTTCAGTTCAGTTACAACTTTCAATTTTCCTCGTCAAGATTTGTATTTCACCCATATTAAATAAAAATTTTATTCCGCTTTAACCAGTATTACCAAAAATATTGTTAATCATGTGTACAGTAATTTTGAAAGGATTTTTAAATTCGAAATTTGTTTGAAGGATTATCAGTTCAAGTAAGAAAAAAACTATTTGTTATTTATTGTTGTTATTATTTTTATTTTATGTTATTATGTAATTTATTAATTTATTCAATTTCAAATTCAGATTTTTCAAAATCATCACAATTAATTTGAAAATCATTCACGCATTTCAATCTCAGACCGAAAATTAATAAATAATTTAGTTTTTGCGAAACATAAATTCGTAGTTGTCCTAATCAATACTAACGCCAATAAAAATGTGTAATTTCAGTGGTGATTCAACAACTTACTCAAATTTATAGTACAGAAATACAAAATTGTTAATACGCTTGTAATACTGGTATACAAATTTTGGATACCAATTTCAAATAATTATGTAAAATAATGTCGGCCTATAGCAAAAAAAAGCTTATCATTGTTTATCATTAGAAATGTTTACAGCGAAATTTTATTGTACGATTTTGTTATGAATGAAATACCGATTAGAATAACTGTACATAAAAATGAATGTGTATTAAGCATAGAAATCATAATGCATAAGACTGAAAAAACCATAAATATCTTTTTAAAAGAGAGAAGTTTTTTTGTTCATTTTTAATAATTACATTATTATGTGTTTGTGTGTGTTTAAGCTTATTAAATTACCACAATATTTAAATCACAAAATCTAAATAGATATGGAAATATTTCAATGGAAATCATGTTATGGTATAATTTACTACTGCAAATGAAACTTTGAACTACCTACTGGAATTTCTAAATTCGTTGCATTTTCTTACGTTTTTGATATTTTTCTCTCAACAGCGAGGACTAAAATTAAAAGCTACATGAAGTCAAAAATATGGTATCAAATTAATATCAAATTATTATCATGTTATAGAGGCACAAATCCAAACCTACTACTTTTTATTTTGGACCAAGCATGTCTTTGAATATCTGTTATTCAACTTCTAAAATATTTTTGAGGAACTATTTTTTTTAATGCGGTTCGGTTCGTAAATAAAACTTAATTCAAGTAAATTCTATATATTTTGTGTTAGATCCGGTTAACGTGTTAGTTTACTTTGATTCTTTGATAGGAATATGTTTATAAAAGAGCGTACTTGTAAATTTATATAATTTCTAAAAAATCGTTTTGATTACAGAAATAGTGTAAATTTCAGATTGATAACCTATAATTTCTGCCAAAATAAAATAAGAACGTGTTGAAGTGTTGACCTTTTAATATAAGTTTATTTTGCAAAATCGATTATACTTAAATGATCGTCAACCATTGTATATCAATATAAATTTTAATAAATGAAGTGTTTTTTTTTATCTATTTTATCTTTTATCCATATTATATCAAATTTTATGGCAATATTTTAGTTTCAGTGTTGTATTTTTTTCTTTTGCAAACCCTCGATTTTTAAAACAATTATAATAATTGAAATCCTAACAATGTTCTTAAAAAGTTAGTAATGATGCTTGAAGCTTACAAGATACTAGATGACTGATCTCTACTGATACTAGATGACTAAAAAGTTAATTCTACAATTACTTACATTACTTTCACGAGAGGACTTACAGAAATTACATTTTAAAGCAGGTACAATTGTTATCTCCCAAATTGAAGGTTAGCCTATAACTCATAAAAACCTAAGACAAGTTTCGATTACGGACGCATTAGCTGAAAAAAATTAATACTTCTGTACGATATAAAAACAAAATTACAACAATATAAGTAGACAGTAACGATTGGCAATCCGCCACAGAATCAAAAATCACTGCATAGACCTATATAACTTAAACGAAAAGTCAAATTTATAATACCTTTCAAAATATTTTCATTCCGAACCGAATATTAAAATAACGTATATATACAATTAATATAAACGTCAACTAAACATCATTCCTTACAATGAATAATTCCAAATAAAAATACACAATATTGGTGTAGAGTAGAATTTTTTTTTATTAATATAAATTGTAGAGCGAATGTCAATGGGAAAAAGAAAAGAAAAGAGAAAAAATGTGGGACAGAAAATTTAATAAAAATTATATTAAAAAAATTGCCTCTATACCAGAATGTCCATGTTCAAAATGAATGTAGAGCATTGTTATATGTGTTGATATGAATTACAAGACAAAATGTTTGTATAATTTCACTAGTGGATATGCAATCTAATATAATATAAACTATTACGTCATAGGATCATGTATAATTTGAAGAATGTAACTATTTTGTTGATATTTAAATAATGTATAACATATATTGAATTATTTGTATAAGATTTTCTATTTTAGCGTATATAAATAGTTCTTTGAAAGCATCTACACCTATACAAAATAATATCATAAACGCTTCAGTGTATCTGTTTTTTTTTTGTTTTTAAATGCGTTTTATTCTTCACTAGCAAAAAGGCCCGTCATATGACGGTGGTAAATAAAAAAAAATGTTTTAAGACACTGCAAAAAAAATGGTACTAATAAACGTTCTTAAATAATATTATTTAAGTGTTTTTGTGTAGTGCAAAACTTTACAACAAATTAAAAAAAAACCATACATTTCCCAAAAACCGCAAACTGAAAATTGTAACAAAAAATTGATTTTTGATTATTTATCGTGTAAATTTTATAAGTCAAAATAAATAAAAAAATAAAAAATTCTTTGAATATTTTTATTATTTATTTATTTAGAGTGCGCAACTTAATTCCAAAAAGAACAATATTTGTTAAACTATAATGTTTTATCCATATATATTAGTAATTGGATATTGCCATTTCTTTATATCCAATGCTGCTAAATCTTATACTTATAAATTTGGTTGGTATACACGTATTTTTTCAACACATTCAACAAATTTATTTGACTAAAAAACCAAAAATTTTTAAGGTATAGTTACAAAAACTATACAGTTGTTTTCTTTCTCAACTCCTACTTTTTCCAATGTCTAACCTTGTGTCATATTTATGATAATAAAAAAGGCGAATTTAAGGGGGAATAGTCAAAGTCTGAGAATAAATGACAATTCTGTGGTAGTTAGAGATAAATATATTCTGGGAATAAATTGTTTCCCTTATAGCTGTATCGATTAGGACTTCTGCGATTATTAAGTTTGATTTTAAATTTTTGACTGCTAACCGGCTTCGATTGCAGAGACCACGTTTGGTATTTATGTTACTAAGTAATATTATTATAACTTCAACTTTCAAATTAACTTTATGTGGAAGCACTCCACTTGGACAGCAGCCATTTAAAAATCCCACGGGTTAATTGTTGAATCTTATTATAGTTTTTCTAAAATGTTTAATACTTGTTCGTTAATTGTATTCGATATCAGAATTTTTAAAGCAAGGTATCTACTTTTTTGAATAGGCAGCAAAACTATCTACATTCAAACTATTTCCAAAAATTTCTGGTATAATTACGCTCGTGTTTTTCTTTTTTTTCTTTTCTACATATTATTATCATCATATTATACACATATCCATGAACTGAATACCTATTTCTTAAATCAAACAGCACAAAAAAATTTGATGCAAAACAATAGTTTTTTGTTATTTCCTCTCGACATTATTCGCCGTTCTCTTGGAAACAATTTTAAAATACAAAAAAAGGAAAACAAAAAAAAAACATGAAATTTCAAAAGAGAGAGATTATTTTATGTATACAATTTTTTCCAAATGCATGTGATGGGAGTGATTCTTTTTGTGTTATGAATTCTGCTAAATAATTTCTGTTTGTTGTTATTGTAATACTAATAAAATGCCAAACTAATGCAGCAGCAGCAGCAACAGCAACAGCAGGACATTGCCTTTTATTATAAGATTAGTTATATTTTAATTCTTTTTTGACAAAAACACTTAAACAAAATTAAAATTATTTCAGCTCGTATCTTACTGACCCTTCATTAGGGCGCTCTAAGTTATTTAATTTATTTAGCATATTTTGCACCTTTTTCTTAGTTTTTAACTTATTTTTTTTTACCTGTTATTTGATTATGTTTAATCATTTACTTTTATTCTTATATTAATTAGAAAAATTTTAGCTCTAAAAAAACCAATTTTCCTTTACACTTTTGTATTTTAAAAACCCTAATCCTACTTAACACTAATACCAAAACTACTTAATCTAACTTACAAACTACATTTCTTGATACTATCACTATTTAATTTTGTTCTTGCCACCAATATTTTTTGTATATTTTGAGTCTATTTTTGTTATGTACCTATCGTATCTAAATATTTCTGGATCATTTTCGTATTTTTTGTTTGATTCATATTCTATTTTTTTGTTAGTTGATCTCTTAAATACATGGTAGGTATATTATGGGTACCGTTTCTAAAAATTAATTTTTGTCTAGGTATATCCATCTTTCAGGTGATATATAACCCGAGTTGTTGTTTTTATTATGTATCTATTATCTGGGTAAATTGTGTGAGCAATCAAACTATTTTCTGTAACTAAATCTACTCTAGAGTAATTTGTTTTGTTAATTTTACTATAAATTGACCTATTTTGCTTATTTTGCTGCATTCAGGGATTTGTTAGATATAGGTATAGTGTTTATATTCTGTTTCAGATTTTCTAAATTTGCTTGTACAATACCTTATGTATTTCCTTTCATATTTTCTTAATAATTCCATACATGATGGACTAATATTGTACCATATTGGACAGGCATATGTAAGAATTGGTCTTATCAATTCCTGATACCAGCTTCAGCGTATCTACCACTAGTTTCTGGACCGGCTTAAAAAGCTAAAATTCTCCAGGAAATTGTTCTACTCGAAACGATTAAGTGAACTGAATGTACTTGAATTTATTTTCAGTCTTTATAATATCACCGAATTCACCATTCTTCTATACAGATCTAATTAACCCATTTTCGGCAGCTGTTCGATTTTTCGATTGTTATAACTGTATATTTTTTACTAAAATTAATTACATCAATAAACTTTGGACTCTTAGCTTTCGAATAAGTGTTTTAGATTTAAAATTGACTCACTCGTTCTCAAGATAGTGGGGGTGTGAAAAAACTCCTAATTTTAACAATTTTTTTTAACAAATTTAAGTTTTAATTCAAAAAACCAAAGATGAGGTTTTCTTGTCAAAGAGTCATGTATTCAATATTCTTACATTTTTGGTCTATTTTACACTGGTGTCATATACGTTTAAATATAGCTGCTCGGAAAATCGAACTTCATACTATTTGATGCTTGGTTGGTGAAAAACGCTTCCTTGCCACTGGAACAGTACGAAAAAATCGAAAAACAATCGCAACGCATTATTTAAATACTAAAAAATACTAAATCAGAAAATTAAAACCTATACGGTCTATATGGTATGGCAATATATATTTTAATAAATACAATCGTCATGGTTTTCCTATAGATTATTCTATCATCTATTGTCTTTTGCAAAACTTCAGAATTTAAGACGACATTTTTTTTATTAGATAAAACAAAAAAAAAGATTCGAGTTCTAATTTCGAAATTGTTGATTCATTAATTTTGAAGATTTCTGTGTCATACTCAAAAAAAAAAAAAGATAAATCATTAAAAGAAAATTTTATGATGGAACGATGTAACTATTATAACAATGCATCTGTACTTTGAAAGGACCTAAAAAATAATTTTTGTTCTTGTTTATAATAACATTAAATACCGCCTACGTACTATCTTTCGATCGTATCAAACATAAATTTTCCACTTAAAAAAAACAAAGTATGAAAACATATTACTCTATTGTCTTGCATTTATCATAAATATGCAAGTTAATAAATTTTATATATATATATATATATAATATATATGTATATAATATAGTATAAGTATGTCCTTCAGAAACAATTCTGTTTTATACAACTTGGTTAAAAATTTTCATAGACATAAATCATAACGATCAACTTAAAAATAACAGTCTATATCTACTATATATATATACGTATATTACTACACTATACCCACACATACTTGAAATTAATAACAGTTATTATCTTCATATCAAATATAATATATTTAAAAAGAGACACACATTTCCATGATCATATTATTCTTATTTTTCTAAAACAAAACATTTTTAGATTTAAACGATGCCGTTTTCCCAAGTGGCGAATGTAATAAACCATTTTTAACCGTTATTTTGTTTTTCATAATTTTCAAAATGTCGTCTTCATGACAGCTTATGATTTTAACTTTTTTTTTTTTGTTAACTTCATTTTTGTAATTTATTTATTTATATTTTCCACTCTTTTTTGGTATATATTTGTTTCTGGTTTTTGCTCTTTATTTTTATTTCAATTTAATAACGGTTTTTAAATATGTTTTACGATAGATTTTTCTGAACAATTTTGTAGGTTTTAAATTACGATAATTTTATCTTTTAAAAAAAATACTGATTTCTGTAAAAACACATTTCTTAATAACAAATTTTTGTATATGCATACAGGGTATATACATATATATATATCTCTTTTCCAAACGTCACAGTTATGTCATTTTAAAAAATTTACGGTCTGGTTTGCAAATTAAAATTATATGAATCTTGGGACTACAGCTGATAACTTATATAGGTTCAGCAAAGATAAGGAAAAATTAAAAGGGGCTGTGCAAATTCATAATGCAAGTTAATGTTAATAACTAAATTTAATTTTAAGATTGTTTCCTGTTGTTACACTATCATCACAAGACTGCTCATCATCCAACCTAGATTTTTTGATTTTAAATTTTTTTCACTCAGAACACAATCATTGAAAATTTGTTAAAATATAATATTATAATGATTCGTGCATAACAATTGACATCTCGCCTGTGTGTAGGACTTCAGTTTTGAAAAACGTTATTACTAAACCAGAGGAGTTGTATCCAGAGGAGTTGTATCCAGAGGAGTTGTATCACATATTGAAAAGGAGATTGGGTAGATCGTATATAAAATTACTAAAATTTATCTTCTCCTTCATTGTACTGCAAACTCTTTAATGTGGATCGAAAGCATATCCTTTTCTTCTTACTTTCACTTTGTGTCTGACGAAACATATAAGAGTAACACTGTTCCAGAAATACTGTACGGTCACGAGTAAGGGGGAGAGAACTGGTGGCATTTAGCAATTAAAGCCGCGTGCCATACTCGATCGAAAGCTTTGGAAATATCTTAAGAAACAATGTCAGATTCCCCAGAATTGTGTAGACTTATATTGAGTTTTTCATAAAGGCATGTCATCATATCACCGGTAGATCGGTACAATTTTAAAAAAATGCATTAAATATGAGAGCAGCATCATGTATATTTTCATTTTTAACGTAATTTTTTTTTTAACGTTACGATTTTTCAGTGGTACGATTCTTCAGATAGAGTAATAACACCATTATAATAAATTTAATGGAATTTGAATGTGTCTCAGAGTGCTTATACCTAAATTTCTTTTATTACAAATAAAATATGCTAATCCTAAGCTTCATTCTTTTCACAAAATTATTTTTGAAATTTTTTCAATATGTCTTATTGACAGTCAACAAAACACACAGTTAGCCCAAAAAGGGAAATTTGATCCATTTTAATTGATTTTCAAATAATATTCTTTTATTTAATTTTTTTTTATCCTTTTTCATATTTACTTCTTTGAGGTTAGAATATACTCTTAAATTTTGTACAATGGCTTGAAAGTAGTTACGAAAAGAAAATGATCACAGTTGACCTGAAAAATAGAAAAAAACGAAAGAAAACATACATAAATAAATCTAAACATACAAGATGAAGAGGTATAGAAAATCTTCATTAGAAATATGAAATTGGTTCGTGTCCGCAGATGTAAAACAAATTCGGATCTCCAACTGAATATAAATTAACTGCGATCACAAGGGAATGAAGACCAGAAATATAGATGTGTAATGACTATCAATTAATGAAATAAGTATTCACTGTGGCCATTTTATGCCCGCAATTTTGTTTAAATTAATTTGACTTTTGATAAGATAACTTGAACTTGATTCATATGTTTGAAATACTATATTAATTCTCATATTATTGAGTTACCTGAAGCGAACTTTCCAGCTTAAAAATTAAATCCTACTTAGATCGATCAAATAATGATTCTTTTCCCGGGCCAGATAATGTGCCTGAAATCGTGTTAAAAAATTGTTCTGAATCACTTGCGGCTCTGCCATTGTCAATTCTTTTCACTCGTTCTTTTGCATCTGGTATATTCCCAAAATACTGGAAAAAGTCGTTTTTCAGACCAGTGCACAAAAAAGAGTCCAGAAACATGATTACAAATTACATGCCTATTGCTAAATTATCTTGTATCCCAAAAGTTTTTGAAAAGATAGTTTATGATTCTATATATGAAGCCTGTTCAAACTTTTTATCTTCTTGCCAACATGGTTTTATGAAAAATAGGTTAACAATTACTAACTTAGTAGAATGTTGCTCTTCTTTTTTTAAAGTGATGTAACATACATTGATATGAGTAAAGCGTTTGATATTCTACCACACAATGTTATTACTAAGAAGCTTTCTAACCTTAATTTTCCCCCAACATTCATAAATTGGATTCAATCATACCTAGTTGACCGAACGTATAATGTACTTTTTAGATCAATTATTTCTGATCCATACAATGCCAATTCTGGAGTTCCGCAGGGCAGTCACTTAGGACCGTTACTGTTCATTTTATCTATTAATGACGTAACAACAATTTTGAGAAATAGCAGCGGATCCATATATGCTGATGATGTCAAAATCTTTAAGGCAATTAAGTCACCTAATGAAGTTACTTTACTTCAAGAAGATCTTAATTTCTTCTTAAACTGGTGTGACGTCAATGGATTAAAATTGAATGTGGAAAAATGTGATCAAATCAGTTACACTCGTCGTATTTCTCCGATAGTTTCGAACTATACCCTTGATAACAAGTTAATCAAGAGAGATAGTTGTTTTAATGATCTCGGGGTCATGTTTGATGATAAATTATCATTTAAACAACATTTCAACATTATCGTCAATAAAGCAAATTCAATACTAGGCTTTATTAAAAGATGGTCAAAAGAATTTAATGACTCTTATGTAATTAAATCTCTATTTACTTCTTTAGTTCGCTCAAATCTAAAATATGCTAGATCAGTATGGTCACCTAACTATGTCGATCATATCGATAGGATTGAAGCTATTCAAAAGTAGTTCCTTTAGATTCGCTTTAAGAAACCTTCCTTGGTCTGATCCTATACGTTTACCACCTTACAGAGACAGACTAAAACTTTTACACTTAAACACGTGAAATTGATTCAGTAATTATCAAAGATGAGATCAATCATCATCGTAATATTAGTACACGTTTTCGTGCTGAAAATATATTCAATGTTGTTCATGACCGTACAAATTATGGTAAGTTCGAACCTATTAAACATTCTGTTAACAGATATAGAGACAACATTAATCTTTCTATGAATAAGGAACAACTTAAAATTAACTTGTTTTCTTTGTTACCATAACCTCTTATTTTCGTCATAAATAAGTAAAAGTTATTGAATATATATTAAAAAATTATGATAGTATTACCTTCTTTTTTCTTTTTTTATATTTAAATTAAAAGTTATGTTTGCTGTTTTAATATTAATTTTTATTCTAATTTTAAGAAATATATTTTGTAATGCTTGTGTTAAGTATAATAAAATGAAATAAAAAAATAAAAATAACAGGTGAGAAAAAACGAATATAATGGCATTCCAAATCGCGGGGCCTAACCGCGAAAAAATTCAAATATGCATTGCATATACGAATATGAAATGTATCCGTAAGCTAATTCTAATTATTCAATATTATATTAAATCTACGAATTTATCTAAACTTTAAAATTACAAATTATATCAATTTATATACAACAGTGTAAGGTCTACTTAATATTACACATAATGATATCGAGATGCATCAGGATATAATTTTAGGAGAATATACATAGCATAATGGAACAACTCGATGGTGTACAGGAAAATTTAAATCAAATTATTTAGATACTATTTTATTCTAATACTTCTGACCATGGCCTAACAGAATATTTAATTTTTTATGTAACTGTGATTTGCTTTTTGTTTTTGTTGTGATATTCCTTACTTTGCAAATATGTTTATTCTATTTTATTATTCTATGTTAATATTTGATTTTATGTAAAGCTTTTTATCATTTATTTACTCAGCACTGTAAAATTTTTCTAACCATTATATTTTTTGTTTACTCTACTATTTATGGTAATAATACGGTGCTTTCGTATTTTATTTCCGCTTTCTTTATTACGCCTTTGTTTTTGAAAAAAAAAACAAAAAGATTTTTTATGAAATATTTAAATTGTATAGTTCAAATTTAAATTTGATGTTGCAACAGCACTAGTCCACATTTTTGTTTTTAGCAATATCATACCAGAAAAACTGAGTTATTATGACATTCATAATATCTACACAATAATGTTCAAAATGTGGAGTGCAGTGTGACAGTGTTTTAGAATAGGATAATTTTGATCGATATCATTTTTATGTTTAATTATTTCGATAAATTAATTTAGGAGTAATACTTGATAATCCCATTATTATTGGCCAAGAGTGATAAATGTAACAGATGCAAATAAAATCAAATAATGAAACCAAGAAAAAAATTTATAAAATGACTATGTAAGGTAGCTATAAAAGGCCATATCTGTAAAGTTGATTAGTATTGAACTGGCGAGTGCGTATGGGAAATTAATAAATTTATGGACATGATAATTTCTAAAGCTTATAATATTAATTAAGAATTTTTGAAGGTTAAATGAAAATCTTTTAGAAAATTTATTAATACTATCCCGGTAGGGAATATAGCAGTCTCTCATAACAAATTTTTCTAGGTTTTATAGAATTCACCCCATCAGATTGATTATTGTATCAAATTCAACTACATTTGAAAGAAATTTTTTTTACTCGAAGTAAATAACTACAGGGAGTTGATAGTCCTTAATTGTAAGAAAATTATTTACTACCAAAATTTTACAGAACAAGACTGTGCGAGTCATCTTTAGTGTTGGCATTTCACGCGTAAATTAACGTTTTTATGATTATTTACATACTATTTGACGTAAAGAAGTATAAAGTACAAATAAACAACTGTAAACAACTATAAACAGTTGTAAACAACTGTAAGCAATGGTAAGCAACTGTTAATTACCGCAAAATTATTTGTTCTTGACAGTTCGACAAAAGTTTTGGAAGTGTTTTGTTCTAACCAATTATAAAAAATTATAATCTAGTTCTGATGGATTATGTACCTACATTGATTTATAAACGCCAATCAGTCAAACTATCGTCCAATTTCTGTTCTAAGTTCTATGTCAAAATTTTTTAAAACAACAGACAAAACAAAGGTTCTATTGTTTGGTGGTAAAGATTATTTAAACCCTTACTTTATATTTAACAACACTCCAATTGAGACGGTGAAGAAATTTAACTACCGTGGTTTGTTAATAGACAATAAATTGAAATGGGTCGAACACTTTGAACAGCTTAGAAAAAAAATTATTCCATATATGTATTCATATTTCGACGAATTCGACTTTATCTGCCAAAAAAGTGCTGAACATAATTTTCAATTCACATATCATACTATCTGGAGTAGGGCTGCTCGTTCAGTCATGAATAAATTGCATACAATACATAAAAAAGCTATAACGTTTATAAATTTTTATCCGGCTACTTATCCTACTGCCTTATTATACTCACAAGATTATTTAAGTTTAGAAAATATTTGTAGGAAAGAGATCTTCATGACTGCATTTAAAATAACAAATAACTTAATAAAACATAATTTTACTAGTGGCCCCTGTTGAGTAATTATATTTCAAGTTGAAGTCAAATTTAAAGATTTTAAAAAAACAATAATTTACGTACTCACATATACTTCGCACGATATAGCAGGAACCACTCGTGTTTAATAAAAAGATTTGTGGTTAGTAAGTTTTATTTAGGACACATAAATACACGTCCCTCATATACTGCTTCGTTTCCGATATATTCCCTATAGTAATTGGCATTTAGTGGATAAAATTACTAAAAATAAAAAATTTTGTCATTAAAGATGAAAAGGTGTCTACTGCGCAGGACCTTAAATGCTTGACAATTATAATTATAGATAGCTACTTTGACTCTATTATGTAAAGATGAAATTGCCCGTCATATGAATTTTTTTTGTTTTGTATTTTTTTTGTTTTTGTTTTTTTTATATTTTTGTTTGTTTTTGTTTTTTATTTTAATAAGAACTCACGAATAATGTATTTGGTGAATAATAAAACCATATGATTAAAAAATTTCCAACTGTGTGAGCATTATTGTTTTATATACAACTATTATATTAGAAGTTCAATAAGGATAATTATATATACTCCAACTATACTATATAAAAATAAATTTGCTCGTCAAATGAACAATTCAACTGATTTTTTTTGTTTTTGCTTTTTTATATTTTTTATTTGAGATGAATTTGTTTTTTTGTTTTTTTTTTGCATATGTACATAAATTCATTTGCAAGTACATATTAATATAAAATATAATAACTGACTTGTTTACTTTTGTTTATTATTTTCATAATATCTCACTTATGCATAATGTATTTGCTGAATAATAAAATCATATGAGTACAAAATGTTCAACTGTGTGCGCATTTTTGTTTTATATATAATCTTATATATTATGTATATTAGAAGTTCATTAAGGAGTAGGAGAATCGAAATAAAATGAAAAGGTATCTACTGCGCAGGACCTTAAATGCTTGTCAATTATAATTATAGATTCTAAATAGAGACATAAACATTCACACATATAACACAAGAAATAAAGCAAATTTCTATGTGACTCTTTTCAAAACTAATAACCAAAAAAACAATTGCCTTTATACTTGTCCAAAAATGTTTAATGAATTACCGCACAACATGGAAGAGATAACTTGCATATCTCACCTTAAAAGAGATATAAACAAGTTCCTTATAACCAGAGTATAAACAAATTTTAATACTTTATTATTATTACCAATTGATTAAAATTAGTATAACAATATCAATGAATAAATACTAAACAAGCTTTTAATTAGAAAAAAAAAAAAGAAAAAAAGAATAAAAAGAAAACAAAAAACTGTATTGATGGTCCCAGAAGCATTTTATGTATTTGCATGCAGAGCATTTTTTGAATATACAAATACAGCTGCAGCGGCAATATTTAGTGTGTTTTATATATGTTGTGTTGATGTTCTTTGTTCCAGTCCATATATGTTTTTTATTGCTTTGTTTTGAATTATTTGTAATTCTTGTAATTTGGTTTTGTTCATATTTCCCCATCCCACAATGGCATATACAAATGAACTATGGAACAGAGTTCTCTTCCATTGAAATGGTATTCTGTGTGCTATTCTTCTAAATATACCTGCTATTTTTCTACCTTTTTCAATTTGATTATTTATTTGTGTTTTCCAGCTCAATTCAGCATCTATTACGACTCCTAGATATTTATATTCGTCAGTTTTTTGAATTTTCATGTTGTTATATAGTAGATTTAAGGACTCAGAGTGTTTAGACTTAAAATATATATACTTTGTTTGTTTAATGTTTATCGTCAATTTGTGTTTGCATATACATTTATATATTGTGGTTAGGTCAAAATTCATGTTTATCTCTAAATTCATATTACTATTAGCGTTATATATAACTACAAGACCTTCAGCATATAGAAACGGTTGGCCCTGTAGATTTAGTTCAGCAAAATTGTTTATGTAGCAATTAAAAAGTGTAGGACCTAGCGAACTAGCCTGTATTATGTCCGTTTATTACACAGTCCGTTTTTTCGATTGTACTTCTGATGTGTTCTGTACATGCATATTGTTTCCTTTCAGTTAGATAGCTCCTAAACCATTTTTGTTCAACACCACTTATTCCATATTCATATAATTTACGTAAGAGAATTTTCCTATCTACCATATCGAATGCTTTTGTTTAAGGCTTTTTCATATTATCCAACTCTAATTGTTTTTTACGTTTTAAACTTGTGAATCTATTTAACCAGTAATGATATTTTCTCTTAAAGTAAAGATTTGTATATTCAGTTGCATGCTTTTTATGCCAGTAATTTCTTATTCTTAATGCTTTCAAGCATTCTTTATCAAAACATTCAGCTGAATGTTTGAATTTAGATTTATTTTTTATTTTTATAGCTTTTTCTTTACAATATTTCATAACAGATGTCAGACTTTCACAAATTTGATTTGTATTGCTACCAATATAACCAAAATTTTCTTTACCTAATTGTTGTTTAAATACATGCTTATCTATTATTTCACATTGGTTATTTGGTATGTTATTATTGTTATTGTTTACATTTTGATAAGAAGTAATATATTCAATATATACAATGTTATGATCGCTAAAGGAACATGGCTTATTAAATAAATTAAAATTAGAGGAAAAATCATTTGTGAAGACATGATCAATGCAGGAATTAGATATAGGACGAGTAGTTGAATTATCGCAAAAACGGTTATCATTTGACTCTATAAGTGTCTTGTATTTTTTTTTTTTTTTTTTGTAGTATCATTTACATTCTTTAGATCGAAGTTAAAATCACCTACAACAATTGTATTGTTTTTTGATGTTTCGAGTTTTTTTTTCGAGTAGTTGGAAGAATTTATCAACAAGATAAATATTCTTATCTGGAGGTCTGTACATTGCTATAATATTAAATTGTTTTTTATTGTTTTTTAGGGTAATGTTAACAACGCTATGAAAGTCATCACAGTACATATATTGTGTTTGGTATAACAGATCTTGATAAATAAATATACCCACACCGCCGCCTACACGAAAAGATTTTTGAATATTTTTTCAATGTAACATTTTCAACTTCATTATTTGTGATCCAAGTTTCGGTGAATATTAGTAAGTCAATATTATTAACCTCCCTTCCGAGCACTCTTTTTTCTTAATGGACATAAATACAAATATTTAGATTTATGGGAATATAAATACCAAAAATCATTGATTTTGTTAAGTAGTTTGTTTGAAAACTCACTTGTCATATTATCGACTCAGTATTCGAATTCAAGTATTTATATAAATTTTATCAGAAACGACTACAAACTGAGGATTAAAATCCTAATTAAAATCTTCAATTTAATGCAATATACAAAACAAAGTGCTACAAAATATTTAACTATAGTTTGAGATTATCAAAACCAGTTAACAGATAAGGAAAAAAAAAACAAAATTTCTAATCAAAGATATCACAAAAAACTTTCAAAATGGACTCACGCCTACAATAATTTAAAGTTTTTTATTATTTTTTTTTCAAGTAGAGATGAGATCTGGTATTAATAAAATTTATGCCTTAGAAAAAATATAATTTTGCTATTTTTATTGACAGGCGTAAGTTACAATGAATTTTCCTTGAACTTGGAATTTTCTTAAACAACAACAGTAAAAAAATCTAAGCTCTACATAGAATAATTGTTTTTTTTTTTGTTTATTTTTGTTAAGGTTTATTTTAAGGTTTTTTATTTTGCAGATAAGAAAGTTTTAACGGACTACAGGAAATCTTTAGAGGATCATTCAGTGAATATTTTATTTTTCGTGAAAAAAAATAATAAAAATAAAAAAAAATAAAAAAGCAATATCAGCAAAATGACAGTGAAAGAATAAAAAAAGAAAAGCTTTTAATAAAAACTTTTCTTTTTACCGCATAAATTTTTTTTTTACGTCCTTAGAAATCTTTTAACAACATTTTTTTAGTTACATTAGAAATTTATTACAATGACTAGAACAAGTAAAAAAAAAAAAAAACTTAGTCCACTTACTTATTGTCGCAGTAGTGATTGTTAAAAATAAAATTCAGATTTATCTAATCCCAATTGGAAAATATTTAAAAAAAACTTTTTATATTTCCCTACAAAAAATAAAATAAATTTCTTTCACTTTGGATGTGTTTTAGCTCTATGTGTTCTGCGAAATTATCGATTTGGGAAGAAAATTGTGATTAAAAAAGTTTCACAAACGTGCAATTACAGGCAAGCGGATTGTTTTTTTGAGAGAAATGACAAAGAATATTTTTGTGGTTAGGGTTGAATGATAATTTTGATTTCCTATATTGAAATTTTCAAAACAAATATAATTTTTTATTAGTTTTTTTTTGGTTTTGAATCCTGATGGGGTTTTAGTAATTCCGGTATTTTATAATTCAATTTTTTTTATTTACAAATTTAATTTTTATTCCCGGTATTTTGAAATTTACGATATTGTTATTCGGGATTTTTGAATCTATGATTTGTAAATTCCAAATTTATTTTGACACCAACCATAAATCGACAAATACTATAATTCATGCTACACATCGACACACACCATAATGAGGAACGTAGTGTGGTCCCAAAAGACTTGGTCCAAAAACAAAAAAAGTTTTAAAGATATGAAAATAAAGTTCTGCTCTGATTTGATTTAAATTAAAGTTAAATAATTATTAATAAAAAGCTTAAAACTTAGGTTAGGTTAGGCTATGAATAATATTTAATTTTGATGGTAAGATACAAAAAAAACTGGACGAATATTGTGAAGAAAACTTAAGTTCACCAAGGTTTTTAATATTATATCTTGATATTTGTTTTGCACTTATTAGGATATATGTAGAATACTTTCATATTGCTTTAATTTTTAAATTGAGGTGTCTATTATGTATTTCGATAACGATTACGATTTGATCGAACGAAATGTCAAAATGCAAAATTGCCATTATGTATTTCGATATCGTTCAGAAATTGTCGACGAAATCGATAAAGTTTCTCGATGTAAAATTTTATCACGAAAGAGACATCGAAAGAGAGATTTTGTAAAAATTATTTTAATTTTGAATTGAACGGATAAAATAAAAGAGTGACACTTGGGCACTTGTTGTTTTGTTTTATATTTATGATATTTTTTGGAATAAAAATAAATTTAAAAGTTGAAATGTTAGTAGGTATTTTACTTTATTCTTCATAACTATTTTGTATTGAAATAAATTTTAATAGGAATGAAAGGCCAGTTACAAATAAACTGCAATATGAAAGTTAGTGTATATAAACTATTTCAGTAATTCTACTTTAATCATAAAAATAATGTTTGTCTGACTTTTTTCTTCTAGTGCGTAATGGAATTTGATCCATTTTGGACATAAGTATAAAGTGCAAATTTCATAAGAAACTTCCATAAGCACAACAGAAAAAATTAGCTCTGCCAGTCCGACATGAAAATCATTTCCTACGCTGCAAATTATTTCCTCTTGGTACAAACCCACAGAATCTTAATACGTTTTCCAATTTAATTATATTTGGAATCGACGTGTTACTTGTTGGCTATTTTAATTTTTATCCTAATTTTTCTAATAAATCCATAAAAGCAATGTTGTTTAACAGGAAATTTTTGTCAAAACTGTTAATAAAATTAACAATGAACGATTCGATGAAATTCGATCGAAATACATAATAGGCATCTGACATTTCTAATTGAAAATTGAAAATTCTTCATCCGTCCCTCGGGTTTATTTCGACCCAAAGGAAAATGTACTCTCAAATATCTCGTTAAATATAATAGTTACAAATATATAATTCAATGACTTTAACAAATATGTTATATATAAATATTACACAAAATATGAATAAATTACGATTAACCGTTATACCATTTTTTTTAATAAGTAACACTAAAGCTCCTTGGGTCTTAAATGACCTATAGTAATTCCTAGTACTAGATATGCATTTATTCATAGCATTGTGGATGTAAAATATTTGTATACAAGCATAATTAGGGAAATAACAGAAATATTGTAATTTTTGTTTTCAATTCGTCGTATAATCTTAGTAATCATAAAGTAAATATCTATACATATAAATACACATATAAGAGTATTGAAAAAATTATAGTTGACAATACAAATTTTGAAGGACAACGAGTATATCAAGAAAACTGGAAACCTTTAGATATCATAGAACTGGAAACCTTCATTGGTCTTTTGATATTAGCTGGTGTGTTCAAATCACACAATGAAGCACTTGAAAACTTTTGGGACAAAAAAAAGGTCGATATACCACTATGTCCCTTAAGAGATTCAAAGTTATTTCAAGAATCATAAGATTTGATGATCGCAGCATACGAGCTGCTCGCAGAAATACCAATTCGGGATTTGTGTGATAAATGGGTGGAAATATTGCCAAAAATATTCAATCCAGGTGAAAATGTAACGATTGACGAGCAATTGGTTGGGTTTCGAGGTAGATGTCCGTTTCGCCAATATATGCCGAATAAACCGGAAAAATACGGAATTAAATTTTGGATACTTTGGGATAGAATAAATACATACATACAGTTTAGAATATTCAAGTGTATACAGAAAAAGCAGCTGGCGCAGTAGCTGAGAAAAAGCAAGGCTTAGGCGTAGTACTTGATTTATGTCAAAAAGAGCTAAATGCCAAAATGATACATTTGATAATTTTTTCACATCATATGAACTTGCACAAATGTTATTGAAGCGCAAAATGATTATGATTTGAGCCGTAAGGAAAAATAAGACATCAATGCCACTTGTGCTTTTGGACGTGAAAAGTAAGTCTGTATTTTCGTCAACGTTTGCGTTTACCCGGGATACTACTATGGTGTCTTATATACCAAAAAAAGACAAGTGTGTTATTCTTCAAAGCACTTTACACAAAAGTATACAAGTTGCAAACGACACAAAAAAAAACCACAGATAATTTAGACTATAATCGGACCAAAGGCGGCGTAGACACAGTAGATAAACAGATAGCTAGTTATATTTGTGAAAGGAGAACAAACAGGTGGCCACTTGTTATTTTCACCAACATATTAGACGTGTCAGTAGACAATGCATTTGCGCTTTTCATTAGCGTTTTTCCAGATTGGAACAACAGAAAACATCATAGACGACGACTCGTAAATACATATTATTATGCACATACAGTTTATCAAGAATAATAATTAACGTAAATCAGTTTTTAAAAAAAACTTAAATTTCAATATATATAATAATTGTGTAATAATAATAAACATTGTAGTACTTATATGCTAAATTGTAGATGGCATTATGATTACTGAATCTGACTTTTGACGAAATTATCCTGATATATTTTATTATACACTGTTCTAATATTATAGTTGTAGTAATCATGAATTGGTTGTGGTGTGATGATCATGTTAATGTTTTTTTAATTATCAAGTGTGCCCGGGTTGCCAGCTTACATTTAACAAGAATGTTAATTTGTAGCAGTGTATGGTTGCAGTGTATAGCTTTAGTAGACATAGTCACTTCCATTGTATTATAATACTTTGTATTGGATGTAAAAAAAAAAATCTCGAATTGAAAATGTTGAAAAAAAAAATATATCGAATGCAAAAATGTTGAAAAAAAAAATGTCGCCCCTTGATCCCCAACGGTTAACTTAATTAAATTTCAAATTGTTAATTATAAAAATTGGCAAAAATTTTATTTGACTCAACCAAACTAATTTTCCATTGAAATTTAAACAAATTTTTCTAAACTAGTATTTTTTTAATTTTGAATATTTACTAAATTATTACAGACCAGGCAAAATTGTTTTACTATAGAATTTTAAATTATTCAACTTCTAATTTTTAGAGAATTTTTTTTTTGTGTAGTCGCATATAAACTTGAATTTTTCATAAATTATTTCTTAGAAATTAAACAAAAATTCCTTATTTCAAAAGTTTTCTTTCATATACTTTATTATTATGTATATGTATAATACATAATGTATACTCCTTACATTAAATTTATTTCAAGGATTCCTTACATTATTTTTAATAATACGCATCCATATCCATTCATATTGTAATATATAATAATAAATATGTATGCGTATTGGTGATCGAGACAAAAATTATTATACCTTAACCTAGACCCAAACATTTTTACAAAAAAAAAAGAAAAAAAAAATAACATTAAACAAGGAGAAAAAAAATGTTAACCTTCAATTCGAGGTCCTTAAAACAAAAACCAACATCCTTATTTCCTTATGTCTATGCAATAGTCATTATAGGTATTTCATACATTACAATATATTTTATTATACAAAATAACGAATAGCGAATCCTTTGGCAGTAATTTTTATTTTAAATAATTTACAGTCCAATGGGCATAAACCAACATAAGCTTTGTACAACAAAATTAAATTTCCTTTTCTTTTCTGTTGTTGTGTTTTTATTCTGTTTTGTATACTCAGCTTTTTGACCTAAATTGAAAAAAAAAAAAACAAAAATAATAATACAAAAAAAAATAATCATTTTTATAAAATTTTAATTTTGTTTTATTTTTTGTTTTTTTTTTTGTCCTCCTCGGAAAATATGCGTACATTTTTCAAACAAAGATATTCCTTCAGGAATTAGAAGTGTAAAATATAAACATTAAAATTCATTTAATATATTGGAAGAGGATGAGAAAATAAAAAAAAAGAACAAAAAATGGAAATAATATCATAGACAGATGAAAAACCTTTTTGGTTTTCCTTTACTACTGATGATACCTAAATCGAAATCTCTAATGTACTTTTAAAATAATTGCTGGGGAAATTATTTGATAGAATGCCAAAAAAAAAAAATTTGTTTTTTTCTGTTCAAATAAAAGAGCACAGAAAATATTTTTAGTTTATAATAAAATTTGAAATAAATCTAAAACATCAGCACAAGTTTCTGTATTTAATATACAACGGTTCTTTAATATTTTGCCGTTACTATTTATTATTTTAGTTTTCAAATTAATTATATGGGAGTGGACAATATGACGGATTGTTGTGAATTATCAAAAATTTTTAATTCTTCTGTTTTAACATAATCATTGGGTTTTATTTTGGGCTAGAACCAAATAGTGACAAAATTGTTACAAAGCTTAACAATCACGTGATACTTTCTAGAAATTGACAATGGGTGGTGTGAATAAAAAATAAGTTAAAACTTGTAGTTTTTAGTTTAAGCACTAGCTTACGCTATATAGTTTAAGTGAAAACTATTAGCTTTCGCCTAAAAAAGCTGAATAATCTTTTCCTGAAACTGATTACTTAGAGCTTGAAAATTTTAAGCGATTACTAATAAATTCCATTAATAAACATATGGAACAGAGAAAATGAATTAACATGTTTTTTTTTTGTTTTTAATGCTTACTCGCGTTTGTTTTTTTATAGTTTTTTGTTTTTTGTTGTTGTTGTCAGCGTAAAATGGCGTCATGCACATCATCATATTAATTAATATTATAGTAAATTTCGTTTGCGTCGCATGTTGCTTGAGCATTTATACTACAAAATCCCTTACGGTTACGATAACATATTCATCACCATGATGTGACGGTTTTCTTATTGCAACATCGGCAATCTATGGTTCCTATACCACAGGGAAAACTAAACCGTTCGAACCACTGATTTTGAGCTTCTATTATTTCCTCGGCACTACTAGGGAATTTAATCCAAATATGCGCTTTGAATAAAATTTTTTTAATTACTGCACGTATAATCTTACAAATCGTTGTCCGATGCATAACTTCTTCCTTGGCTACACCAATTTGAAAGCTAGGGTTGCTTATAAAATGAAGAAATATTTTTTCATTGCTGCGGCATTGCTCTTTTCTCATTGCTACAACCAAGAAAATGATTTGCTAACCACATCACATGATTTTCATTAAATCTATAAAATTCAAAATAATCTTCTTCTACACAACCTAATCTTCTTCGTTTTCGAGCACGAATATGCATTAATGCAGCCATATTTCGCGACAGTTAGCAAACGAATTTTTATTTTATGTTCACTCAAAAGGTATCTTGAAATATTACATGCTATTGCTTAATATTTTCAGTCTACACTACTTTTTATTCACTTTTTTTAGGTGCTAGTTTTAAGTTTTAAATTTTACTAAAATCAAAAAACTAATCTTTTCAGCTTTAACTTTAGCTTAATTTTTATTCGCTATATACACAGCATTCATTGTAAAAATACCAGTTTTAGCATGCTACTTTTTTATGCACACCATTCAATAGAGTGGAAAATCAAACTTAATAAGATAAACAATGTAAGACTTTAAAAAATTATATTTATTTAGAAATTAATAAATTAATAATTCTTAATTGATAAGGGTTTTATTAGTTAAAGACTGAATCGAAACATTGATATAGAGATATCGTAGAACATTTTTATGAGCTGCAACAGACAAGGTAAAAATAGAGATTATGGTAGATATCTTCCGTAACGAATAAAATATCCACAGAACATGAAGAATGATAAGTAGTGCTAAATATCCAGGTATAGCATAGAACACTAATTTTATATGAAGAAATAATTTGAACTGAAATATTATAGCAAAACGTATTGGTGCATGAATGATGTTGAAGCTATCAAAATACAAGAAATTTTTTATTTATAGCCACATATACTAAAACCTATGTTTTAAGCTGGGTGGCGCAGTAGGTAGAGCGCCTGCCTTTCAACCGAAAGGTCCGATTTTCGACCTGGATTTTCGACCTGGTCCAGTACCCTTTATCATTGGGTAGTTGAGAGTAGGTTATCAATAAAAATAAAATGGAACTATGTCAAGGCGAAGTACTCTATGCAATAGATATAGTTTTCCACATTTAAATTAGTAGATATAACCACAAAAACAAAAAATCTATAGAAAAGCTATTGCATGTGATTGTGTATTCCAAATCTCTGTGTAAAAGCAGTTAGGGTGTTTATCCCATAGACTTGGAATGATATAAATAAAAATGTAAAAAGAGTCAAAATATAATTAATTTCTGAGTTCAGAGAGTAAATTAAGTTGGCACTATATTTTTCAAATCTTTCCAACTACTAATGCTTGCCGACGACATTGACAATCATCGTTAGATCATCTTTGATTTAACCAAGTCGATTACTTTGCCAGATTAAAGTGAAGACAGAACAAATGGGTCTCAAATCTAACTCAAAGTAAATGAAGAAAAAATAAAATGTTGTCGACAAGTAGAAAGACCTCCCAACATCATATTGGTCCAAACAATACTGTTAGCACATATAATTTCAAGGTAGCTCAGCAGTTTATCTACCTTGGAACCAGCGTTAATTCCACAAATATATCAATGTGAAGATACACCGAAGAATAACCCCTTTACTCCGTTGCTACTTTGATTTGTCAAAACAGTTCGTATCAAAAAATTCTTTGCTGAAGCACCAAACCTCACATTTACAAAACTCTCCTACTGCAGATGCAGAATAAGTAAATAAGCATGCACTCGATGTCTTAAAGAAGAAAATTCTTCGCCGAATATATGGTACTAAAAACAACGATCGGAAGTATATAATGACAAACTCTGTATTAAAGACTTTCGTTTAAAGCAGATTTCAAAGAATAAGCTGTATATGAAGAAAAATTCCACAGCCAAAGGAATCTTTGAATCCAGGCTTGAAGATACAAGACGTCCGGCAAGACTCGCAGACCAGAGCGGCAACTGAATAGAAGCCGCCCGTGACCATAAAAAATGGAAGACGTTGATGAGTCAAGCCCAGGACCTACATAAACTGTTGGTCACCTACGTAAGTGAGTATTAGTTCTATGGTATGTTCCAAATGGTTATTTACATTATATACAATTCGCGGAATATTGGAATACCATATCGGGAGAAGCGAAAATGTCATTTAAAAGCCAAGGTTGCCTATTGACAATTTTCTTAAAAACAACTAGTATTAGTCCGCTTCTAGTAATTCTAAAAACGTTTTATAAAAAATGCTACTTATTCTTGAAGTAGGTTAGTAAAAAATTTTTACTTTTATTATTAAAATAATTTTTTTTACTTGATTTGAAACCTGTGATCAGATTGTAAAACAGAAAAAGTAGTTAGAGATTTTAAATATTTACTTTACCTTTTTCACACCATAAAGTTAATTAAGTTTTATCTTTTAATTAAGTTAGCTCTGAAGAAAAATTAAAAACTGAATAAAATGAACATCGTAGTGATAATTGGCCAAAATGTAATAATAAGAAGTTTCATTCAGAGCAGATTTAGATCATTTAAGGTAACATTTGAATTCATGTTGCTTCTAAGTTTTGACAATTCATAGCAACACTTGAGTATTGACTATTGTTATTATGTGCACCATTGTCTCCACTCTTGGGTTGAGCTTTTTAGAAGCCGATGAACAGACATTTTTAGTTTGCTCAAATATTTGAAAAGGAGATATTTCTCACAATTTAACTATCCTTTTAGTGTTCCAAGAGTTGGCTTGAAAGTAAAGAGATTTCTCTGACTTAAGCTTTGGCTAACAATATCTATATGAAATATATATATTAATATAGTTATTATGTTCTTATTTTTGTACTTTATCCGTTTCGAACGTTTGCTTTTATGACCACAACTTTAACTTAAGATTTAACTTCTTCTTCCGGTGCCTCGGTTTCATTGAATTTCGCCTTTGAAAACAATGTTCGTTAGTTCGTATTGCTCTGGATAACTAAATGTTTGAAATATTCAAATTATTTGGAATTGATAGTGTTTCTGATTACTTTATTTTTCATTATTCGCGACAGCACTTCTTCTTTAGATATTTTCTATGTCCAATTTTCAGAATCATTCTGCAACACAATATTTCAAAGGACTCTAAATGCATTTCAGGGAAGCTTTCAAGAGTGTACAGGTTTCTAAGCACTCAAGAACTCAAATTGGTAGTTTTAAATTTAAAAGTGAATGTAGAGCACTGTTTTCTTTTTATGAATTGCGATCTATATTTTCTAATTATCTGTGTTAATCTGTGTTAATTGTGTACATCTTAAACATATGCTTGTAGAGACAATTGTAGAGACTAATCGTTTCATTATTGAAATTTAATAAATTGAAATTGAATTAATAATACCTATAATTATAAATAACTTAATTTGTCCCTTTCTCTTTTCACAAAATATACTGTTTTTCAACATTAACATGGATTTATTGTTCAAGACTATACAACCGGATATGTAATTTCTTTTTATTACTTTATCAAAGACAAAAACCAAATAACTAGATATATATATTTTTTTTTAAACAAAAAACGAAATTAAATTCAAGTGTGAAGACATAATTTAATAAAATAAAATGGCGTATTATATTTTACCTTTGTTTTGAATTTTTTAAGATATATGTATACCTACACACTTTTATATGGCTTAAAATTTTAAGTTGAAATATATTTAGTTTCGCAACATCTCCTTTTAAACATTTACAAAACCAATAATGCCAAATGGTAGTGGAATGGACTAGATACTTATTCTACCGTACTTTTCACGATTTACAAGTGGTATTAATTTCAAAGCGTATCTACTGATTGCCAACGGAGGTTAATTGATAAAACTGCTAAACTATAGCTCTAGCAGCTGGGTGCTATATTAATTTAAAAATAATATCCTGTTTCCTATATTATTATTAACGAATCATCATTATTGAATTTTTTATACAGATTGTTTATACAGACAGTTCAGACCAGGGGAGAGATAATATTAAGGTAATACTACAAATGCAGATTTGTCTTGAATTTATGTGGGCCATTTATTATGGAACTCATAAGATGATAATAATTTACTTCACTTATATTTTGTCTGTATAGTATATAATATACCGAACTGGTTTTTCCGATATAGGGATTATCTTTCCAATTTTAGGTTCATATCTATTTTATTGTTTTTTTTTTTGTTTAATACAAATAAAATAAATTTGACTTAAGAGAAATGACTTAAATTCTGAATTTTTTCCAATAAAACTTCTTATCTAAGCACAAATAAAAAATAAATATTATATAGACGAATATAAACGATTATATTCAGAATAGATAATATTAATTATTCATAACCCATGTAAAGTAGAGTTACAACAAAAATAAAAATTAAAAACCCTGAATCCAAATTTGACAGAAATCTTCAGTGTTTTTTAAAAAACAATGAATTCGTCAAAAAAAAAAAATATTTTTTTTTTTTAATTTAATATTGTTATTAAAATATTCGAAATATATTTCAATATCCTTTTAAGGATATTTTAAAAATTATATAAATGTACGGTTGTATGTACTTATATATATATGCTTACGTATATGTGTTTTTTTTATGAATAATTTTCGTCTTAGATTGTTTTCTTTTAAAAATATAAAGAATCGTGCCATATATAGAATTCAAAATAATGATTTAGTCAGACAGATAGTCAAAAGAAAAATAAAAATAAAAACAAAAATTAAAAAAAAAAACAAGTAAAATAAAACAAAAAAAAACAATAAAAGAATTTTTCTTTTCTGATATTCTGTATTATCTGGCAGGATATTAACATTATGAATAGAAATGAATGTGTTGTACGTGTATGAATGTGAATTTTGTTTTTTTTTGTTTTTTTTTGTATTATATTTATATGTCTTAAAAAACATACAAAAAATTCATTTTTTTTTTATTATATTTTTATGTAAATTTTCAAAATGACATGAAATATGAAATTAAATATATAAAAACATTATGTTTTAGGGAATCATTATGAACTCTAAATTAATATGGTATTGTGTTGTTCAACATATGGTCGTAACTATCACTGTCCTTTTTGAACAATCAACTTACCATTACCCGTACATTTTAATTATTTAAAATTATTACTCCAAATTGTAATCCTAATACTTTACAGAAGTAATACAGATTCTGATATCGAATTTAAATAATAATATTTCTCATTGTATCTGAAAAGCTGCCCATAATTTTCACTTGTAGAACTTTTTATTAATGAGACTAGTAGCTAACGAACACAAGCTAAATTAATTAAATCATGGTTAAAAAAAAAGTAACGTAAATGGGTCTATCAAGATACTTACTTCTAAGTTTTTTGCATGTTAATGTCAATGAAACAAAACCAACCAATATAATACCCGACTTTGGTTAATTGGATATGACATATAACAAAGAAGATATAAGGTAAACAGTATAAGGTTTAAAACTATTTTTAAGATTAATAACTCTTATAATTGTTTTATTAAAATAATTTACTAATTTGATTTCAATCTAGATAAGAGAAATGAAAATTGTATAGAGACGAGTATTATTTAAACATCGATCCAGTTTCCGTCCAATGCCCCACGGATGTGATTACAGGGAAAAGATAAAGATTGCAAGATTGCAGAAAATAATATTCTCTTAAATCTTAATCTACAACAATGTACATCTTATATATAATACATAAGATGAACGACGTGGTGAGTAAAAAAGCAACAATAATTGAATACTAAATTACACCACAAAAATATTAAAATTTTAGCAAGTTCTTGGTGCTGAATATTTAAAATATTTCAAATATTTACACCAAATACATGACGGTTATTTCCAAATTGAGCGACATCTATACTTTAAAAGAAATTTCAATTACGCCCAATTTTTAAAAAAGCTTCATGAAAATTATTTCATTTTAAATAAACACACAAACTTATAGAAAAAAGTACAAAAACAAAAACACAAACAAAAATTGAAAACAAAACAGAAAAACAAAAATCTGATCAGATCATGCTCTTCAAAAATAATACAAAAAATGTTAATTCATTTGCTATTTAAAAAAAATATATACAGTAAAACACGGTTATAGTCATTTACTAAATTTCAGTAATATTTCTGACTATAACGGTTTTGTGACTATAGGCGTGGTCAAAAATAAATTGCATCTTTCCAATTCAAATAAAATATGTTTCGTATAACAATTTTAAACTTTACTTTATTCATAAATAGCAATTCTGTTATGTAATCACAAAATAAACATATTCATAATAAAGAACAAAAAAAAGACAATATAAAGATTAATTTTTTAATAAAAAAAATTGCGGTTATATTTTAATGTTGGTTATAAACGACATCGATTGTATGAACTTATGAAGTTTATTACTCTCTTTCAAATAAATTTTTGACTATTGCTATAACAGAATTCGTATTAATTTCTTCATAAAGTATTAGGTATTATACTTTAATTTCATTGAGTCAATCATTCATTCAAGAATCAAGCGATTCAGAAAACAACTACAATTACACCAAAACAAATATTTCTTTTTATATAAAATCGTACCTGAAAGAACTGCTTTTGTGCAATTGCACAGGGGATTCACTAGTACAACTTGAAAAATTAATTACTCTCTTCTATTTTTTTTTCATGTGCCTAAAACAAAGTTATTATATTGTGAATTATTGTTACAATTATTTCCAAAGTATGATCTCCCAACTTTTTTTTTTAATATAAACTTAAAACTATCTTAGCCTAGAAAAAATTTAAGAAAAACGGCCTTACTATAACTAATTACTATTAACCTTATTTTAAATTTTTATGTTAATTTTATTTTCTTACTATTTATTTTGGTTCGCTTGTAATTATTACTGTATGTTAACATCTTTATTCTTATATACATTGTAAAAATAAGGCTTAAAAATCAATCTTAAATTTCTTTTTTGTTAAATAAACCCTAGACTAAGCTAACCTAACTCAACCTTATTATTAAGACTACTTAATCTAACTTAACCTAATTGTTAAACCTAATATGTATTTAGTACCTAATTCTGATTGAATTTGTTTTCTAACCACCAATATTCTCTTTTAATTTTTTTGTCTCTTTCTTGTACAGACATGTTGTATTTTAAGTTATCTTCATTTATGTGGCCTGGATTGTAATCAATGATTTTACATGTCTACTATAGTTATAGGGACATGACTGTGGTCTTGAATATAACCATTTTGATCAAGGAATATTAAATGCTCGGGCGCAATAAATCCCGTGAGCATTATTTTTTTTATGTACTCCTCATTGTGGTAAAGTATATGTGATATTTAACAATTTTCTGGAGTGTTTAGAACTCTATTTTATTAGAAAATTGTCAATGCTGATTATGTTTGCTTCCTTACACAAATATTTATTGGAGTAATAATATTTGTATTTGGACTCGGGCGTTCTGGATATATTAGTACAAACTCTTATTCATTTTCTTTCGGACTTACGTAATTTTTCCATTAGACTTGCGCTGATGTTGTACCATATGGGCACAGCATATGCAAGTGCTAAATCATCTTCCAACTACTTTTTCAAATTGATAAAACTACAAATTTTAAAGTTTAAATAAATTTTTTGAAATTTTTAAATTCATAATCACCAAAGTTATCTAAAAATTTAAATTCTAATTTTATATATATGTAGCTATGCAATATAAATTTTTATATATAAAATTGTAATTATCTAAAAAAAAACGCCCACATCTACATAATAGTTTATTGTAACAATGTTTCAAATTTATATTACAGTTACCTATAGACATTATTAAAATAATTTAATTTTTTATTTAAAAACTGAAATTAGTTTTTTTACCTACATTTTTTGTGCAAATTTCAATTCAGTTTTTCTTTCAATTTTATGTAATTGCAACAGGTTGTTATACCTTTATTAAAATTAGATCCTTTTTAAATTGAATTTCATATCCAGGTTTTAAAATTACATAACTACTATATTCTAAAAAAATAAACAAAAATAAAAATATTTTTAATTTTATCTTCATAGAAATTACAATAAATTCTATGAAAGAGATAGGAAGCATTATAATAATTTGAAATTTAAAAAACCAACGTACATAATATTATTATACATAATATAATATTATTTATATAAAAACACACGTCATAATCCTTTTTGGTTATAAGGTCTACTTAATGAATAAAAAATCTCTAATTATTAATTTATTTTTTAAATTAAAACTTTAAATTTAATTTTTGTTAAAAGAATTAAAATTTTTAATTGAATTTTTTTTGCTAAAATTATCTGTTCTAAATAAAGATGGTCGATAATACAAGTTGGGGGATTTAAACTATTTGTAAAGGAACCAGTTGGTGGTTATTTTTTAAAATCATAATATTTAATCTGTAAATGGAAAAAATTCGGAACTATTTCCAGAGCCATTTCTCAACCAATTTTTATTATATTTTTTTAAAATGATAACTATTTAATAGGAATTGTAGCAAAATAAAATATTTTTTAAAATTTTTGAAATTTTCAGTTTGAAATTTCAATTTACCCATATAAAAATATACACACACATTTTCACAAATGCAAAACAAAAGTAAAGCCATGAAGCAGCCACTTTTAAATTTTCATGATGCAAATAAGTCCACGATTTATTTGTATCATGATGTCGCTAAATGTTGCTCATTCATGATGTTGTTCAATCATGATGCTAAATGTCGCTAAATTATGCTAAATGTCGCTCAATCATGATGTCGCTAAATGTAAATGTCTCACTATATATTATTTAAGTCATTGTAACATACAAAAATTTTAATTTATCAAATTGCCGCAACCCACACATGGCCAAAATTAAATTTAAATTTAATTTTTTTTTTTAAAATAAATTATTGCGTATGCGGTTTTTGTCTAAAATAAATCAGTAAACAAATAAAATGTTGTAACTAATAAAAGTATGATCCACAAATTTTACTCTAATTCTGTTGCGGCTAAAGGGTACAGATGAAATTTTATTTCCATATCATCATATGGTTCAACGTATGCGGTTGTTGTCTAAGATAAATCAATAAAAGTATCATTTTTTTTTTAAATTGAAAAACAATAAACTCATAATTAAATTCAATACAATTTTTTTTTAAAACTTCCTCGAATTTCCAAAACAAAAACGTTTTTTTTTAATTTATTTCTCGCACTTCGAAGAATTAGTTATTTTACATGTTATACTAAAACCCAAGCATTATTAATTAACGTCTGACGGTGGATTACTATTTAAATTTGAGGTAACATACAAAATAACTAAATAATAACAGTGCTAACTAAGAGAATATGTACTTCTTAAAGGATCATAAAAATTACAGTCAGAATTATAGCCATAATTAAAGAATCCTATAAATAAGATGGTCCACATCCTCAAAGTTTGTACTGCTTTTGGAATGCTCTCAAAAATATGGCAGGCAAACAGTATATCACTGCGCAAATAAGAATCGCCAATGCAAGTGTAAAATCTGTTTTCTTGTGCGCCTGCGAAACATGGAAAGTTTCAGTAAACATCAACAGGAAACTACAAGCGTACATAATAGAGACCTCCGGCGCTTCTTAATTATTCGTTGGCCACACCATTTTCCAACGCTGAGGCAAAAAACGAACTAAAATCAAATAAACGTAGAAATCCAACAGAGGAAATGCCGTTGGTCTGTTGTCAACTCTTGGAAAGTTGACAACAACACGGCAAAATAATTTTTCGAATGGGGTCCTCAGGATACACGTCGCGTCAGAAGACTAAGAAAAACATGGTCAAACATGGAACATGGCTACAATTGAAGAGGTTAGATGCAGGTAAGAGTCAATGGAAAGATTTTATTTCCGCCCAATGCCGGACGGATGGGCTTACATAATAATATTGATGATGATTTACTTTTTAAACCAAAGCCAACTAAAATGCTGAACAACTGCGTGGATATTATTTTTAAAAAGCATTAAGCCCAAAGTCACATGTAAGTACTTATAACGACTAATACTGTAGTATAAACTTTGTTCGCATAAAAATAGGCTAACCATCTAATCTATATATAAAAATTAGGAACGGCGAGCAGTATAAAAGTAAAGAAATCCCAAAACAGTTAGGAATTGACAAAATAATTGAAGAAAATTTTAATCAAATACAGGAGCAGGAGGACAGTCTCTTCACTGAACTAAGTTTGATTAGTTTAATAAACATTTTAATAATGTGTCGTGAATATCAATCAATGATGACAACAATCTAATATGGCGCATATTTTTTTTTATATCCAAATCTTTAAAAGAACTTTACAACTGATACACAGTGTATATCATAAGATTTAGTTTTTAAGCAGTTAACGCAGAATAATAATAACTAGTACATAATAACTAGAATATCTAGTAATAAATAGAATATGGACTTATAAACGATAAAGTTATTGTGACAAGTGACAATTTTACATAAATTTACATTATGTTCTTTGTTTTTTTTTAGATATGAAAAATATTTATTAAAGTATTCTCAAAATTAGTCTTTAATGTTAGAAAGTGATTTTTTATAACCGATTTTATTGTTTTTGTTCCACAAGTTTTTATATCACAAGGAATACTATTGTATGTGTTAACTGAAGAATTAAGAATGCTATCCTTGACCATTAAATTTGTTTCTCAGGTTTCTTACATGTAGTAGCTTTACGTTTTTAGTGTTGTTTTCGTGTATTTGGTTATTATGAATTCATTTTGTAATTTTGTGTTATAAACTATTTCACTATTTTCAATTTTATCTATATGTAAGAAATGCACGATTTTTAAATGTAATTCAAGAGACAACATTTTATTTCATTTTGAATTAAAGCAGTTGATGGTTTTATTTTAAATCTTAATTTTTAATTGGTCTGTTTTCTAATATCTTTTCCTGTCTATTCTTTACGTCTCGGAAGTTTGAGAATAACTTAACGTAGCGGGTCAAGTTAAAAAAAAAATAAAAAGCATCAGCACTAGATTTTCAAAGTACATTTCAAATAATATAAAATAATGTTAAATAAATGTATATAATAATTAAATAAATAAAAATATTTAATAATTAAATAAGTAAAAATTCAACTACAACAGTAAGGTTTTAAGCCTTTTTCATATTCTATTACTATCAGAGTTTTCAAATTTGGAAATAATTAAAATTTTAATTTTAAACAAAAATAGAGGCTCCTTAATTAATGAAATTGCAACAATTATAAAAACAGTAAGTAATTTTAGCGAACTAAAATACTCATTATTATATACAGGAAAAGCATGTACATGCACAGCTTCTTACTTGTACACCAATCTTAATACCGAAACAAATAACTAAAAGGAATATAAAATTCACTTTCTACAGTCAAGAAATAAAGCAGAATTTATTTACTATTGAAAACGGGTAAAATTGTTACTTGAAGTGAGTTGTAGTGAATTCCTCCAATAATTTGAATTACTCTCAAATGCAATTTAAAAAACAAAAAATAAAAAAAAAAGCTTTTCAAATTTCAAATAATTCGATAAATAAGTAACAGACTATTAAAATCAAAATTCAAGGTTTGCACTTTATAAAAACATTCCTCACGGTTACAAAACAAATTTCTTAGAAATTTTTATGCTTCTCAATCTTATTCAATTGAATTTAGTTTACTTTAAGATTCAATACTCATCTTTTTCCACAGCTGCACCTACAACCGAACGTTATTATATTTTCCACTTCAAAGCTGTTTTATTATTTATTACACATATATATATATATATGGATACACATATATATATATATATATTACACATATATATATATGGATAATAAACAATATTTTTTGTTATCTTGTATAGGTACCTCTATTATAAATCATTATACCACATACTCAAATCCATCATTTCTTGACAAATCTAAGAAATAACCTTGAAACCTGTTCTTATTTTGTAATACACGAGATATCCTTTCAAAAATAAAAATAAAAAAAAAATTTTTTTGAGAAAATAATTTTTAATAAATTAGATACACTTCCGATTTTACTTCTTTTTTTTTTGTTCTGTTTTGAATTATGTCCCCATAACAAAATATGAATGCTGAGGATAAAAAATAACATTAAACATTTCATTCTGTATTCTGACTAACAACAACGAAAATATTATGTATAGATATTATCCAAATTTTATCGGAAAAATGTGATAAGAAATTTATTCAAATTTAAAGCACAAAGTGAACATCTATTTTAATCAGAAGCGACGTGTAAAGTTTTTTTTATGGTGAAAATAGAAGCGCTATTTATAGAGTTGATATTTTAAATTGACTAAAATTGATTTTATTTCGAAAATTCAACTTCATAATAATATAATTAATAGAATCTTAGAAAGTGTTATAATTAGAGGTAATTTGCCAAAATTCAGTCTAACAAACTCAAGCAAAAAAAACAAGCAGAAATCTTAATATGCAAGATAAACGACGTGCGGAGTAAAAAAGCAAGAATAGCTAAATAGTAAATTACACCACAAAAAATATTAAAATTTCAGCAAGTTCTTGGTGGTGAATACTTTAAACATTTAAAATAGTTACACCAATATAAATAACGGTGTAAATTAATTCTAAAATAAATTTCAATCACAGGCAATTTTTAAAAAGGCTTCATAAAAATTCTTTCATATTAAATAAACACACAAACTTATAGAAAAAAGTACAAAAACGAAAATACAAACAAAAATTGAAAACAAAACAGAAAAACAGAACCCAGATCGTACTCTTCAAAAATGATATAATAAATGTTAGTTCATTTGCTTCTGCAATAAATATACAGTAAAAACCGATTGTAGTCATTCGCGAAATTTCAGAAATATTTCTGAATATAACCGTTTCGTGACTATAGACATTGTTTATAAAGATGCAATTTTACTCCAAAAGAAATTTCAATCCCAGATAATTTTTAAAAAGGTTTCATAAAAATTCTTTCATTTTAAAAGGCTTCATAAAAATTCTTTCATATTAAATAAACATACAAACTTATAGAAAATAGTACAAAAACAAAAACACAAACAAAAATTGAAAACAAAACAGAAGAACAAATTCAGATCATATCACTTTTCAAAAATTATATAATAAATGTTAGTTCATTTGTTTCTGCTATCATTAAAAAAAATATATGCAGTAAGACATGGTTATAGTCATTCGCTAAATTTCAGTAATATTTCTGACTATAACCGTTTTGTTACTGTAGGCGTAGTAAAAAAAAAATTGCATCTTTATAAACAAAATCAAATTTAATAAAATATCTTTCGTGTAACAATTTTAAGCTTTATTATATTTGCCTTAATTAACTTGCCTTGGACTTTATATGTTTGTTTCAATTTGCTTCAATTCAACAAAATACCCATTTCAATAACCATTTAACCAAAGTATATCCATAAAAAGAGTATGAACTCATGTATGTATTCATTTGTTTGCACACAAATTCATATGAAAATTTGATAAACATTGTCAGAAATAGACGATAATAAGAATTTTACGTGTAAGAAAAAGAAAAATATAGTAAACAATAAAGAGTAACAAAAAAAGTTGTCTGAAATTAAATAAATAAAGTTTATAATTTTGAAAAATATTTTCGACAAAAATTTTCGTTGAAATATTTAACAATATTATTTTCTAAATTGTATCAACTATGCATAAGATTTTTAGGAGACCTAACTAAAACAGCGTTATCATATTCTTTAAATTCTGTGATTTTTAAATAGATATTGTCCTCAGTATTATTTTATAATCGTATACCAATATAATAAATATTTAGGTTTACTAATATAATTAATAAAAAATAATAATGTTTGTAACTCCAAATTATTACTGACAAAAATATTAATAATATTTTATATTATTGCAATGTAATTATAATTTAATATTTTTAATAGGTATATAAGAAAATAATGTTTAAAATGCAAATATTGAAATAATAAAAGATCAGAATTAATCATCGTATAAGGGAACAAACTAAATTATAACATATAAATAATGGGAGGGAACGTAAACAAATCCAAAGGAGAATAATGAGAACGCAAAATTATTTTACAGTATAAAGCAAAAGGCAAACATCTGTTTTGTACCTTTTCTCTCTCATAATAAATTTGGTATACGATAAGTAAATGTAAATTTTACCTCTTTTACTTAATGATATTTTGCTCGGTTTGGTATTTCTTAAAAATTAGGTTTACGTAAAATGGGAGTGTATATTCTTGTTAATATAGATTATAGATATTCTTTGCATTCAACTAAGGTGAAATTTACATATGTGTGTGTACTAATAATGAAATATGGATATTTGATAAAGTTAAAATTTGGTATCTCTTTAAATTAACTATATTTATTGACATTTCTATGGTGTAAAGATGCAACAAAAAAAAACAAAAAAGGAATACAAAATAAATGTGTGCAATACAAATCATTATCATTATATTTCAATCATTTTCTATTATTATTCAATTTCAATTATTTTCAATCATCATTTTCATTATATTTTTTTTGTGTTTATAATTTGGTTTCTTTTATTAATCTCTTTCTTTTATTATTTCTCTTTCTCTCACTAAGTATATGTAAATGTACGTACATGTGTCATATAGGGCTTGCATTTATTACATACATAATCATATGGCTTAGTTTAATTGAAAATAGAATGCAAACATTATTTATGGAAGAAAACAAAATTTGAACCTATCTGTTATCAATCACTCAGTTAGAAATTACTCTTCTCGCATGTAAAAAAAGTTCAATTTCGATTTATGTATGTATATATATATTATACTTTTATATGCCAATTTATGCTTAGGCAGCGTTTACACGTCGGACAAAATCGAATTTTATCGCAGATGAGTGTTTACATTTCAGACTTTTTCTCAGATTTTATCTACGATTTTACGTCAAATATTTTTTGTATTTAACAGGGTTTCTTTTTATAAAGTGCGTCATTTTTTATTGGTGAAAATTTTTTAATACGTAAATTAAAAAATTCAAAGGTATCTAATCAAAAATCTCCAAAAAATTTTTAAAAATATACATAGTTTTATAAAATTTGTTACAGTAATATAAAATATAATTACACATTTGAAGTATGAGCAATAATAACCAAATTGCGTTAGAGTGAATTTTAGTGCCAATATGTGTTGTTCTTTGAAAATATATTATTTTTCATTAAAAAAATATTTTCACTAAAAAGTCGAAAATAAAATAAGGAAAAAAAATTTTTTTTTAGAAATATTTGCCTTCAATTTAAGCGTACTAAAACTACAAAAATAAACTTTAGAATCGCAGCTTGATATAACGTTTTCATAGCAAGTTATGATTGTAATTACGGAAAAAGCAAATTAGCCGAAATTCTAGGAAATCTTGAGATGAGATTAAGAGATTTGGTAAAAAGTTCGGCTAATTTGCTTTTTCCGTAATTACAATCATAACTTGCTATGAAAACGTTATATCAAGCTGCGATTCTAAAGTTTATTTTTATAGTTTTAGTACGCTTAAATTGAAGGCAAATATTTCTAAAAAAAAATTTTTTTTCCTTATTTTTTTGATTCATAAATAGCAATTCCGTTATGTAATCACAATATATATATATATATATATATATTTGTAATAAAGGACAGAAAAAGACAATATATAAGTTATCAGTTTTTTAATAAAATAATTCACTTTTGAGTTATTTTTTTGTGTTATAGAAAAAAGTGGCGTTTTATTTTAATGTGACTATATAAACGACATCGATTGTATGAACTTAATTAGTTTATTACTTTCTTTCAAACAAATTGTGACTACAAACGTTTTTGACTATAAAATACATAAAAAAAATATTAAAACAGATGATGACGGTAAAATTGTTGATTAAAAGCGAATTGTGCCTATAACCAGAAGTGACTAAAGCCGATTTTTACTGTAATTGATGTCAAATTAATGATGATGTCATTGTACATATTAAGTTTAAGGAGATATAAGGACAGGTCAATAGCTGATAAAAGTAAAGCAATTCCAATACTACGATAAAATACTAAAAATAGAAAAATAGATTAATTTTTTACTTTTATATTTTCTTTCATTTTTAAATATTTTAAAGCTTTTAATTAATTTTAATTTAAATTTACTTTAATATTTTATAAAAAAAAAATTTAATGAATAATACAGAAACCTAACCACAATTAAAATTATGTAAAAAAACATAATTTATTTTTTTTTTTTTTTTATGAAAAGCAAAAAAGAGGTGTTTTTAGTGGGTTTAAGGTCCTCACTATCATTGTTGATTGACTGAAGCCACTATGTTCTTCGAGGATTCTCCCCTACCTACAGAAAAAAAAAAAAATAAAATTCATATAAATTCATATGAATCAATAATGATGTTGATATCCAAGATTTTTCAATTCAATTCAATTGCACAGGGTTCACTAGTATTTTTTTTTAAAAACACGCTAAAGATCGAAATGTTTTCGAAAAAGATGTTGAGGAAAGCATATTATTTTTTTTGACCTGTCAACAAAATATGTTAAACTTTAAATAGAAATCTACTATTATTCGCCAGCTCTTCGAAATTAAAGGAAGTTCGATAATAAAAAACCGTATTCAATTTCATTATGAATTGCTTTCCATCATTTTAATTTATAATTGGTACTATAATTTATTATTTTATTGATTTATCTTAAACAACAACCTAATATTTTATTTAAAAAAAATTAAATTTAAATTTATATCTGGCGATAGTTGCAGAGCTGCGGCAAATTGAAAAATTAAAACTTTTGTTTGTTAATGACTTATACATGAAGTGAAACTTTAAATTGAAAATTCTGATTAAAACTTTTAAAGAATTGAAAAATACTTTGAAAAAAAAATAATGTAAATCGGTTGTGAAATGACTCAGATATTTGTACCTTACTTTTGATTTACAGATTAAATTAATATAATGATTGTACTCCAAAACAAATTAGTGCTGCATAAAATAACATTAACTTAATTTGGAAATTCGGCATCCAATTTTGGGATTCATCATCATTGTCAAATACTAAACAAATTTAATGTTTCTATACAACTAACCTTTTTGATAGTGATTTCAATACGTGGTATGTCATTTGTAACCAAGTCATTCATTACGACTACAATTTAACAAAAAATCCATAGTTTTAATTATAAAAATATGCAATAGTCTCCCAAAATTCTTGACAAAAGTTTTTTAAATACAAATCAAATAGAATAGATTTCCAACAAAGAGAATAGATTATTTCCCTAAATTATTTTAGATAAAATGAGGTAAAAAAAAATTCAGATTATTGTTAATGTATGATATTTTATGGTATAGAAATTAAATACTGTCCTGTTTTTTTTTCGTACTTGGGTAAGGGACATCAGTCAATTTTTCCACCACAATTATATAAATCATAGTCATGTCAATTTTTTTTTTTATGTTCTTGACAGTAACTTAGATAGATAACCTTGTCCTGCATAATTAAGCACAATGTTTTTCGAACATTTATTTATCAAACTGGATGGCTTCTCATATACATTATCACAGTTCTCATAACTCATCAAATGTGGAAAGCTACTGCTTTTGTCAAGAACTAAGCCTTCTTCAATAGAATAGCTCCATTTTATTTAAGTTGTTACCAGATCATACTCTCAATTATTTTTTTTTTATTGTCATTTATTTTATCCCAAGTACGAAGGGTACTGGACTAGGTCGAAAAACCCTTAAAGCATTGTTTTTGCTTAATTGGGAATCGAACCTGGGGCAGAAAGTTAAAGTAAAATTTGTATACAACACAAAAATGTAGTAATATTTGGGAAAGCGAGAAATATATGGGACTCGTCTTAAATAAAAGAAAATTAACATTGCCTGTTAGGCCGAACACTATGTTTTAGTTGTTGTTTTAATAAAAACGAAGAAATGCCAACCGTTACGTTCACAGATTATTGTTAAATATTAAACTTCTAATGAGTGCACTGGCAAACAGGAAATAGGCTTAAATAAAATTGTATAATTAAACTTTGCGCAGAAATGTTAAGTACTGCAACGCAAATGAAAAATTATAATATTTTTATAATAATTAATTAAAATTTATTATAAAATAAAATGCTGAAAACATATTCAAAACTATTAAAAAAAATAAAACTCAGAATAACTATTTTTGTCTTATGTGAATTCAATCTGAAAAATTCAGTGATGCTTTGCTAATACCCCACTAGCTTCAACCAAAATTTGTCAACATTTTTTATAATAATAATTTGAATATCTGGTCAAGGACAAAAAGAAATTAATAATTTTATATATTAACTGGAAAGGAACCGATGTAGAATGAAATCAGAAAAATAAAATGAAAATGAGAAGGGGGTATGAACTCATAAAAAAAAGCTTAAAACTCTCTATATGAGCACACAAGAGAAACTAACAAAATAATGAATTTCGATTTAAAATTTCCGGCAATCTAATAGGAATCAGAGTTAACTCAGAAGCAACGAAATCATACCACGGATATGACAAGTTATCTAATGTACTTTTCATTAATGTCGCATGACCACATCACAAAATGATTAAATTATTTTCTCTAGCCAAAAGCTTTAATAAGACAAAAAAGCTTTATTAACAAAATCATAAAAAAAATAAGAATAGTAGACGTGAAGAACCTTAGTATGGTACAGATAGTGGTACAAACAATAAATTATATATGTATATATAAATAATATTGTGCCACAAATAAATAACATATAAATTTGTGGTTATTCTTTGTAACTTTCTTTCTTTGATTATTACTTTATGATACGATCACGAACAAGAACAAATATGATTGAAGCGCTTTCTTCGTGCTGTATTTGTTATTTTGGGTACCTTAACATTAAATATGTATAAGTTGTTGTCACTCCAATATCTCTATATCTTCTAGCCAAGTCACACGATGATTTTTCCGAAATACTTATATCGAATTACGATTTTTTTTTTAAATATATTTGTTTTGATAAAAAATAAAATTTGACAAAAACACAACTATTCTAAACAAGAATATTCTAAAAAAATTTAATACCAAAAATTAAATACAAACCCCATCAAATGATATTTGCTCAGATAAAAAATAATAAACAATAATTTACTTGCGATTTTAAATTCGTCTTAAAAATTTTACAGTACCCACCAGTTTTATTTTCAGTGTTCATTAGAACTTGATTGAACAATTGCACGTCGGATAATAAAATTTTTTTTTTTAAATTGAAAATTAATTAATGAAAATGTTATTGTATTTTTTGTAAATTTTTATTTTAGCTTATATAAAAAATATTGAATATTTTTTTAAAAACAACACTATGTCTTAATAACAGGTTATTAATATATAGCAAAATAAGATCCCCATACAAAAGACAAAATTATGTTTTTATTCTTTTGTGAGCTTTACTCATAGATCATCATTTTCTGATATGGTATAGGACATCTGTATATATAGTTATTTATTTGTGCTATAACCTTCCTTTACATAAAATATAATTCACAATTTTTTTTTGAAATTTTATCACCTGCTGGTAACTCTAAATTTAATAGGCTTTTTCCTTTAAACTTAATTACCAGGTTAATTTTGATAATTACTTTTACAATAACTGTTAAAAAAATATAACGATAACAGAATACCATAAAAGTAACAGTAATATTTATACTTTACAGTAATATGAAAGTAAATTAATTGTATAACTTTTTATTCTTTATTTTCACTCTCCCTCCCTTCCTTACCAATTATTTTCAGAGTGACAAAATAAATGAATAAGAAAAAATTTTGTTTGTTCTCGTTTTATTAAAAACAAAAAAACAAATAAAATAAAATAAAATAATATAATATGAGAGTAGTATGTTTTTTGAATCACAACGGATATTATAATAAATTAATATAAAAAGAAAAAAGAAAAATTCTAAAAAAAAAACAAAAACTTATTAAAATGCGACAACCTTTAAGCCTTGAACTAAATGTATTCTTAAATAATGTATTCTTCTTATATGGCATATTTGTTTCAATATCGTATTGTTATAATGACGTAAAGGTTGAATTCAAAAATAGTAAAAATAATAACCAATCCCATAATCTTTCAATTTTGTCAAAAAAAAGAAAAACTAGCTAAAGAGGATATTTATAATTTTACTATATTAGATAATACACATATATCCTTGTGTTGAGTACATAATAATAATTTTGATAGAAAAAATTATAAGAATTCAAAATAATCGTTAAAAGTAAATCGATTTAACGGTAATGAACAATATTTGTAACAGTTTCAGTGGCACTGGGAATTTCCTGAATAAAGTGTTCTATCAAGTGTTGGGTAACAACATTCCATTCCAAAAATTTCAATCCCAAAATCTACAAGGCAAAACGCCGAAGACAAAATGTACAAAGACGTAATCCCTAATTAAGATATTGACTGTTTCTGTATCCAACAGAGGCAAAACCAAACTTTAGCGTTTCGTTTTAGGAATTTTGTTTTTTGGGACTTTTTTGATGGAAAATCCCATACTTTGGAGATTTTGTCTAATTTGATTTTGTTTTTTTTTAGCTTTTGTCTTTAGGTATTTTATTCCTGGGGATTTTGTCTTTGAGAGTTGTGTCTTTACAAATTTTTTCTTTTTGCGAATTCTGTAGTACTGGAGCTTGCGTAGTTGCGAATTTTTTCTTTCGGACCTTTTATTCGTCATCCCTTTATCTCGTAATTATTACGCGCTAGCGAAGACTTTAATGATATATGTTGATGTATTAGGAACTTAACATTATTGTTAAAACAAAGTACAGCATCGAAAAGGCTTTACTTAGAGCCTTTACCAAAGCTTTTTCCAAAAAAAAGTGGTACTAGTAGGAGCTTAAATTGAAGTGAGCTTTCAGATTTTATAAAATCAGATTTATTGTGAAAATTAATTTTTATTTGTTGATAACCATACTGGTTTTTGATCCCCTATTGGGTTCATTATTTGTATGAAATATTTGGCTGGTAAAAAATATCGAACTATTTTTGTGCTTATTGAATTAACATTGTTTTTCTACAGTTAAACTCTTAGTGTTCATCAAGATATTTACTTGTGGTGGTTTGCTGTGCTGTTGACTGTGACGTCAAGAAACTCTTTTAATTATAATCAAAACTATAATTGTAGTGGTAAATTTATTTTTTGTTTCGTTAAAAAAATATCTTTATCCGTCCTTTATCACTCTTTTTGAGGGCTCCGATATATATTTATATATATAGCGAATCAATTGTTATTCTGGCGCTATCCTGTTTTTTCTTAATATCCGCGAAGTAATTGATTTACCCACTGTTTGTATTTCAAATAATATCGCATACCGTATTATCTACCGTATTTTATACACCACGTGATTTAAGTTTGAGCTTGCAAGCCGATTATAGAGAGAGATAATTGTCCTATTCTCAAAATGACCTTTATAACCTTGAAGCAAAACAGAATGAATTATTTTCGCTTATCATGAATCAAAATTCATATAGCACTTTTCACACTTTAATACCTCCTATTAATTTCTCATCTTACCAAGTCCAAAAAAAAATTCCTGTATAAAAGTTCTCATGTAATATTTAATTACTTCATTTACAAAAAATGAAAAAAAAAAAAACAACTTAACTCTGATTAAAATATACACCACAACCCCTGCATAGTTTAAATTCACTCAATAACAAACCTTTGTAAATATGAACGTGTGCAAGAGGTTATACAAAATTTCTGTAGAAGGTTAGATAATCTCTAATTTCTATTTTCGTGCATTGATTTTTTTTTTTTTTTTTTATTTTTGTCATTATTACACTTTCGTAGTTTTCTACTTTTAAATGACATACGGTTTCAAGGTAAACATTTTTTGTATGTCCTTTTATAATTTTTTGCAGATACAAAATTTATACAGAATGTTTAGAATATACAGGGTGTGATATGTTTTAAGTGTAATGTTCCTTTAAGTGATGATTTATTGCAGTGCTTTAGAAGGAAAGTTGTTCTAGACTTCCAGTGGACCAGGTTAAATTTAAAAATATATTTTTTCGTAAAATACTCCAAGGGGTCACTACTCACTAGGTAGAAGCTTTTACATTTAAAGGGACCCACATTGTATAATATTATGTTTCTGATACTGACATGTTGGATCGAAATGGGAACAATATAGAAGAGTGGTAGAAATTACTGTATTCTTACGTCTAAATTTTTAAACGATAGCAAGAACGTACTTATTGGTACAAAAAAACAAATCTATTTTGTAAACTCAGTTTCGTTAGTTTATATTAAGATGTTGGGCTCTTCTGAGAGAGATGTTGTATCGGTGTAGGACCCTAATGACCATATATCAAGGATAACTAGAGTTGCTGGTTTTCCAAAAATATATTTATTTAGTGGCACATCTTATCGTTTAAGGACGAAAAGGACATTTGAAGGTATCCTTGTTGTTTTAATATGTTTGTATAAAAACCGTTATATCGGTTGATCTGTTAGTTATATATTCTCGAAGATAACGGTCTGGAGTATTTTAACATTTATTTGATGATGATCCTACGCCGATACAACATTGTCCTCAGAATCCTTAAATATTGTATCGTACGAAAACTGCAAAGCCATTATAGAAAAAAGATTTTAAATTTTATTTTAAACCCTTATAATTTGTTAAATATTATTTTGCGGAAAGTCTAAATAATTTTGTTAAATATTTTAATTATTTGTTTGCTGTAATTTGGAATAACATTATTGTCAGTGTAACTTTTATTTTAATTCCTTAGCGATACAGTTTCAATAGTTTAGTGATTCGGTAGATGAACGGATAAGAAATTTCATATTTCCCAGTTCTGGCTCGATGCGGCTCCACTACAAATATGTGGAAAAAGGCTGCTCTGCGAGTATTACGCTAGAATGGTTGTATTTTGGGCAAAATACTTTTTATTTTGGCAGAGCAATTACCCAACAGATATTTATAAAAAAGGGTAACTGTTTTTACATTACGGCGATGACTTAATGATGATAGGTGTTTTGTAAGATCTCCATCATTGATTATTTTGATGGCTCTCTTTTGTACCTTATCTAAGTACTGTAGCCTGGTACTGGGTGGACCACCCCCAATATGTGAGTTGTATTCAAGTCGCGGTATAAAGTTAGGCTTAGGGATAAGTAACACTAAATAAAACAAAGTCTATAATTTTCAACTTATCCTAATTAGCTCATCACTTACCCCACACGATGCCATATATTGCTCTCCAAAACAATAATTAAGCATTGTTATGTTATAAAGTAGCAATACTTGACGACCATTTGACCCATATGAAGTTAGCTTTTATCATGTATTATTAATATTGCCTTCCCGATGATAGTAGTCTTCACAGCACGGCAGAGGCGGGATAAATTTAGTACCATTCTAAATAATTAATTTTGAGAAATTTGCAATTTAGCTGTGTAGCATATAGTCCAACTTATTCACACTGGGAATGCCTAAGTTCTGGTAATTTTAAAAATGATAGCAAATTAAAATAAAAGCATTTACAATGTAATATTCTATTTCAATAATACCATAACAAATTAAATCAATCATTTTGCAGCAAAATTATACCAAGGCGGTGTAAATTAAATTTTACCACAAGAAATACTAGATTCAGATTTTTATTTTAATTGAATTGTTTTGTTCATTCAATAGAACAACACGACAACAATCTGATCCAACAAAATAATATTGTATGCACGAAACACTCTGTATCATTCAAAATATTATTTTTTAATGTTCATAGGTCTACATAAAAGAAATTAATAAACACCCTGTGCATACCCATTGTTATTTTCGCACTTATGTCGTATTAAGTTCGTTGACGAATTATTAAAATCAAACTTAAATTAAAAAGAAACATTAAATATAGGTAGGTAAGTAGATACCTATGAGTTACAGAAACTTTTGCTTTGAATTTTCAATCAAGGATTTTTTACGTTGTTAAATTTTTTTTTTAGTTTTACAAAATTTCCCAAAGAGTATTCTGTTACCTTTCTAGAAGTGATCAATCACTAGTTTCAATTTGTTTAAAAAACAATTAATTGAATTACAAAAAATAGAAGGCTAGCTTGTTGCTGGACTACGTCTGCTATATACCCAACATATCTATTCGAATTCATCGATGACCTTAATTAAATAATTATATTTTTTCAACCAACTTTATAAAGGTTATTTTAAATTTTTTTTCTTATGTATGCATGTAGATATCAGATTTATGTATTTTGTGATAGCAAGTGTAGTTTAAATCTGTTTTGATGAATAGTTTTCAAAAAGCTAACAACTTAAATTATAGATAAGTGAGCTTGGCGGCAATAATTCAAATAAACATGTTTCTCTAATATGAAGATGAAAATCTTTACTCATCTACCAATGATAGAGTTTAATATTAGAGTTATTAAAATTAGTCCAACTAATAAAACAAACCGCAAACGACCTATTATTGCAACTCACCAATCGTAGTAATAATTTTATTTTCATTGCATTAGAACAACTATAACCCACTGGAATTTCGAAGCTGTGCTTCAGTTTAACTTTTTCACAAAGTTTGTATTTTAACTACGACTTTTGGCGAAAATTATCGCTTACAAAAATAGACGAAATTTTTAATTACAGCGAATTTAAGTCCGTCTTTGCCACTTCGTTTCATTGTTATATTTATTTACGTTTTTATAGATTCGAATATACCGAAGTTAAATATATTAAACAAATATTTAATCCTAAAAATTTAATAAAAATTAATTATAAACAGTGCTCAGTTAAATATTTTCTTCTTCATTAGAATATAATCAAATACAGCAGTACAATGTAATGGGTATAATTAAATTTTCGTGAATGGCTAAACATTCAATTTTCTCATTCTCTTGTTTTAATATATTGCTTACATATAAAAATAAACCTACGTTACTGAATGTCGCCTTTACAGACAAATTGTACAGTTTTATAGTTTTATAGCGAAATATTTTTTTGTCTTTTGTGCCATTAGGCATATCGTACTTCCAGAAATATGATTTGATTAGTATTTTTTTAAATCACTGAAATAATTGGGAAGAATCAAAGCTGCTTGCGCAGTATATTAACGTGATTAATGTGACTTTCTATCACTTTCACTTGATTTATATCTTTGGAAATTTTGTCACTTTTCTGAAATATTTTGAATGCAAAAGTAAATAAAAACACTTCTAAAATGGTGTAATAATATTTCTTTATAAGCTTAATAAGTAGGATAGTGAAAATTAAAACCTCATTGGGAATTAAAACCTCATTGATGATGATAACGTAATTTACTTAAACTACTTAATCTATTTATTAGCAATCATTGTTACAGAGATATATTTTTAATTAACGCGTTTTCGGAATGCACGAGCTTTTCTCTAAATTTATCTGTAATGTACTCTATTTTTTCTTATATAACGTTGATGTTTGCTATATGATGTAGTTTTCTAGTTGAAAAATAGAACGGCTTATTTAAAATAATTTTTAATATTTTGTTTTGGCAGATTTGAACTTTTTAATATGTGTTCTAGCACTGTCATACCAAACAGGTGAGGCATATAACATTATGGAAAAAAGAGTAGATTGTGTTAAAATTTAATAACTAGAATTCAATGAAGGTCCTATTATCTAATGAAAATTTTTAAATAATCATAAGCTATACATTTCAATGGTTTTTTAAGCGATTGCAGATGCTACCTAGAGCTTTATTCCGTGTTGAAGTACTTAGACGCTCTACGACAAAATTTTGGAGTAATATTTAGATCGCTCATTTTATATTGATATTTAGAAAATAATAAATTTAATGTACCAAAAACTGGTTTACTAAACAGAAGATCTGTAATATCAAAACAAAATAAAACTTTGATTTTTAAATCAATATTCCAAAGCTTATACTGATATGGATTCCCAATATAGGGAGATTGTGCCAATTGCCACAAAAAAAAATTACAAATTGCGCAAAACAAGCTTTTAAAAATGATCTTAAATCTCCCAGGGTATCACAGCACAACGGATATATATTTGAAATCAAAAAGTTTGCCGATAGCTAACCAAATTACAAACAGGCAAACAAAATTCAACAATAAGTGCGAATACTCAAGTAATTGCTTAGTTCGGAGTCTGGTGAATTATTGATCATTGACAGGATGCGCTTGTCTAGTTTTACTGTTTGTACCATTCGCTTTTAAGCTATAGTTATAGTTATAGTGATAGTTATAGTAGTTATAATTATATTTATAGTTTCCTAAGTTTTTTTAGTTTTAGTTCTAAGTTTGTTTTTAAATAAAAATAAAAATAATCGAAAAGGTTTTTTTTCTATAATTTTCGTTTTGTCCAAGTAAAAGTATTTTGTAATCCATAATTAAGCAGGCAATGTAGTAATATGTAAAAAAAAATGTAAATTGTAGTTGATAAGATGATTTAATTTAATCTCTAAATTAATATAAGTCGATAATGTCAGTAGTTATATGTTAACTATATTTTGGAAGGAATAAACAAAAATTAAAGTAAAAAATTAATGTACCAATTCGAGCGTGATTACCTGAAAAAGACATTATTACGTCACTGTTAGAGTTGGTAGTTATTCTTTAAAAAAATATTTACTGAAATCCTACTGTGCGAAAAATCTTGATTAAAAATTGTTCAATGAAATGGGTAGCAAAACAAGAAAAGTTATTGAAGTTATTGTTAAATAACGTGGATAACAAAAAAAAATGTTATATGATAATATTATGTACTTATTAGAATTAATAATTTATAAAAATATAATAATTCAATAAGTTATTGAGAGTATAATCTGGTAACAAGTTAAATAAAATAAAGCTATTCTATTTACGAAGGTTTAGTTCTTGACAATAGTAGTAGTTTTCCACATTTAATGAGTTGATAAGCCAGTAATTTGATAAATAAATGCTCGAAAATTAAGTTACTGTCAAGAACAAAAAAAAAATAAAAAAAATAAATTTTTCAAAGTTTTAAATTGTTTTTAGAATTTTATAAAATTTTAAGATAAAATAAGTTTTTTTTCTCGTTTTTGATCTTAAGTCATGATACCTGTATCGGTCTTGTAATATTTCAATAATTAATTACACCAAAGTTTATATACATAAGCAGTAAATTAAAAAATAGTTTTATAAACGATAATGATATAAAATTAATTACTCCATCTTAAAATTTTTATATAAATTAAAAATATAGTTAAACTACTAAAATGGTGTTAATAATATTTCTTTATAAGCTTAATAAGTTAAAATATTAAATATTGAACCTAGCTATTTCATTAAAATACTAGGCTAAGAAATCTGAAATCAAATTAAACATAATAAAGCAAAAATTATTTAAAATGTATTCGAAGTTAACTATGATACTTATGTTTATTATATTTCAATCTACTGGGGTAGTCCCTTACAGATTTGAAATAAAATAAAAATAATTGTTCGTCTTGGTTTATTTTTTATTTTTATATTAATCTTATATGTATTAATTTTATATATTTTTAATTTTAGTGTTCTTAGTAAATACTCGTTAGCTTATTTAAAATAAATTAAATTATATACAAAAAAAAAACAATAATATCAGACAGCTTAAACCTAAGCTATGACCAATAAAACTAAATTTAATATTATCTATTACATAATTTGATATGCATCAATTATAAAACAAAATGCATTATTTAAAACAAAATAAAGAAAAAAAGAAAAAAAAAATACAGAGATTAAAAAAAAAGAGAAAACAAAATTTGTAAATATATAAAATAATTTCAAAACCAAACTGTCGCGATGTAAATAAAATCGCTAAAAATTTGCTGTAAGTTCAGAATAATCATAGTTCATTCTAAGACCACCCTAAGTTGTGCAGACGCGCAGTAGGTAGAGATAGTCAGTGATTAACCAAGTGATTTTACATGTGATCAGGCATTTAAACTTACGAATAGCGCATCAAATTTCCAAAATTAATGAAATATTTCGAAACAAGATTGACAACAAATTTGATCAAATATTTTATGTCAATAGGTAATGAATAGACAAAGTATGATAATTTGATAATAACATATTTTTATATATAATTTTCTATTTAAAAAATTACCGCAACAACACTCAAACTTTTTGTTGCATATTTATCTTTATTACTTGATGAAGTAATCCATAATAATTTCAGCTTAAGATCTTTACTAATTTTTATTATCTAAAAATTTCATTATTCATTTTCGCAATATTTTTTAAATGAAAAGAATTTTACGAAAAACAAACAATCACTCACTTTGAAATATGAATTTATACTGAACAAGCTCTTATTTGCTAGATACAAAATATGCTAATTATAAACACCACAACATAATATCAATTTATTCATTTATTTATTGAAAAGTTATTAAATGGGCACAATTGCTCGTTGAGAGTGTACATATAACATAATCTAATATAATCAGTACTAGTGGATCCCCTGTGCAATTGCACGGAAGTAGTTCTTTCAAACACAATTTTATGTAAAAATAAATATTTGTTTTGGTATAATTGTAGTTGTTTTCTGAATCGCTTGATTATTGAATATTTATACTTTATAATGAAGTCAAAGTATAATACCTAATACTTTATGACGAAATTAATACTAATTTCAATATAACTTAACACAATAAAATCTCATTACTCTCAACGTAGTAGATCGATATATTTTAATTCGTTTATTATACGAATTGCTATTTATGAATAAACTAAAGTTTAAAATTGTTATACGAAAGATATTTTATTGAATTTGATTTTGTTTATAAAGATGATATTTTACGATAACTATCAGAAATAAAACGATAATAGTCGATAACTATCAGATTAAAAACGATAATAGTCAGAAATATTACTGAAATTTAGCGAATGACTATAACCGTGTTTTACTGCATATATTGTTTTTAATTATAACAGAACCAAATGAGCTAACATTTATTTTATAATTTTTGAAGAGTATGATCAGATCTGATTTTTGTTTTTCTGTTTTGTTTTCAATTTTTGTTTATGTACTTCGTTTCGTTTTTGTACTTTTTTCTATAAGTTTGTGTATTTATTTAAAATGACATAATTTTTATGAAGCCTTTTTAAAAATTTTCCGTGATTGAAATTTCTTTTAAAGTATAGATGTCGCTCAATTTGGAAATAACTGTCATTTATTTGGTGTAAATATTTGAAATGTTTTAAGTATTCGGCACCAAGATCTTGCTTAAATTTTAATATTTTTGTGGTGTAAATAATTTTCTATTCAATTATTCTTGCTTTCTTACTCATCACGTCTTTAACGTCACGTCTTGTGTATTACAATATAAGATATTCCCCACATGGCCTTCCTTGTGTAATATATATATAAGATAAATTCAAATTTAAAATATACGTAACTAAACACATGTGGTGCAACATGTAGCGAGACATTTGATAACAAAATATTATATTCATATAAAATATATTGCAAACCTGATATGTTAACTGCTGATCGAACACATATTTTTTTTAAAATTTTAAACAGAAATGTTAACTCAGCAACTCTTCTTTATCACAATAATTTCATTTCAAATGTTAGATCCGTTTTGATATAAGTTATGGTATAACATTGCAACTAAACTTATAAGACAAGCTCTCTCATTTTGCACATAAATTATTTCAATACCAAATTCAATTACCATAATATTCTGTAAGTTTTCTCATATAATATTCTATATATCTAAAGAAAATTTTTATTTTATTTATTTTAAAAATTGTTTGTTTTTATCATAATATTAAATTCCCTCTTAAAATATCCTTATTTTGTCATATGAATTTAGAAAAATTAAAAAAAAAAAAATCAAAAAAATTGAAATAAATTCTAAATAAATTCTAAATTATTCCTTCCTTATTCAATACATTCCAAATACATGAATACATAATTTAAATTTTAAATTCACATCGACATTCTCTTAAAACTAAGAAAACAAAAATATAAAAATAACAACCAGGATTTAAAATTTTTTTTTTACAAATTTTAAATTTTCTATTTCCGCTCAATTTTATGTTTTTGTTTTTTAGAATCTATAATTTTTCATTTTTTATGAAATTCTATTTATTAGAAATTCAAAATGACTTAAATTGATTTCCTTTTACACAAAAAAAAAAATAATAATAAAACAAAAATAATGCAAAAAATAACAAAAATACTTCAAAAACAATTCTTCAATGTCATTAAAATGCTATCAAAAGAAATGAAAATAATATATTTTTTTATTTTTTTAAGCTCATACACACACACACACACACTTCAACAAAATAATTACAGTAAAAATGTTCCTTTAAAAAAATATTTTTCAATATTTTTTTCTCTCTTAATTTTCTCGTTTTTTTTTTTTGGTTCCTATATCAAAGAAAATAAAAATTATGAAGTTGTCAAATTACCACAGAGTTTTAAAGTTCGATTCTTTTTTCTTCTAGGATAGTATAGATTTTATTTTTTTTTATTTTTTAGTTTTTTGTTATCGTCCTTTTTACTGTATTCTTTTTTTTATTACAATAAAATGTCCCTCAGAATGACCAAATAAAATATAATGACGGTAATAAAGTCCCTTTTTCCTTACAATACAGTAAGTACATTGTAACAACAGTTGTAATAGTATATTATAGTATTAGAAGTAGAATTAGTGTTGTTGTATTAGTGTTAGTAATGATATGAAATAACGGTATGGTATAATATAGTTATTAATAACAGGTGACACAGCATATTATAGTGTTCCTAGTTTTAATATATTTAAAAATATACGACTATCTTATGAATTTTTATGTATATAAATTTGGGTATAATACAAGGTATGAACATTCCTAGTGTAATTACCATTTTCGTATACATTATCTGTATCTCAATTCATTGTAATGTCTGAAAAAGTCTTTACTAACGAGTTATTGACAGCAATGACTATAGAAAATATTAATTGTGGTAGGGCAGTTAAATGTAATTTATTTACTTTGAAATGTTTAATAATTGCTAAAAATAGAACCCATGGAGAAGGGACTTTCTCAAAATTTAAACTTACGGTGTTGCTATGATTCACAAAAGCTTTAAGTTGAGGTATGCACTAAATGAAAAATACACACAATCCAATGATTTTGTCATAACCTATATAAAATTTTGTTTTGTATAAAATTGTACATAAACAGTTATCTTTTAATTTATTAAATATGTATTTGTTTTGTATTAAATATTAAATTTGCTTTTTTTCATCTAGCAAGCCGTTAAGAATATATATTTTGGAAAAGCTGTGAGCACCAGGTATCCTTAATATATAATCACTTGGTATTACGTGGGTACAACGTTTACTTCAAAAGCCCCAACTTTATTTTAGGTTGTGTTGTGAATCATGATAGTATCCTTATTCTATGTCAAAAATTTGTTATAGTTTGATTAATAAGTTAATCAAACTCATTAAATCTGAAAAGCATGAATTAAGGTGTTTGAAAATTGGATTTATAAAGATATTTTCTCAACGATTATAATTTCAAACCAAGAAATATTAAGGAGGAAAAAAATAATTGACTTTATTAGTAGCAATATGAACAACTAATGTTATTTTAGGTTATATTTTGAACATCGCCGAGGGTACTCACTGCTACCTTTGCTGACGACACAGCGGTCATAGTGTCTCATACTAATCCGAGATTAGCTTCAGAAGTTCTTCAGAACTACTTATTGGATATACAAAACTGGCTGAAAAAGTGGAGAATAAAGGCCGAATCGAAATCCCTTCATATCACCTTTACTAATCGCAAGGGAAATTGCCCCGTTGTTCACCTTAACGACATGGAATTGACTCACCAAGACTCGGTTAAGTACTTAGGTATGCACTTGGATAGACGCCTCACTTGGAAAAGTCACATCATCAGCAAAAATAAACAACTACGATTAAAATTCAACCAATTAATTTGGCTAATAGGTCGTTTCTCCAATTTATCCCTAGAATGTAAAGTTGCAGTGTACAAAGCTATCATCAGGCCAATCTGGAGCTACGGGTTGGAACTATGGGGAACAACTAGTAACTCCAACATCGAAATAATAGAACGCTTCCAGTCCAAAGTATTAAGGTCTATAGTCAACGCGCCTTGGTATGTCCGAAATGACACAATTAGATCAGATTTAAATATCCCATCTGTTAAGAAATTCATTAAAAATAAAGCTGAAAATACTATGTTCGACTGGAAAACCATCCAAATTTACTTGCTCCTCAACTCATCAATAATGAACGAACAAGCGAGCGCAGATTAAGACGTTTCAGACCGCTGGATTTATCTACTAGATTCACTTTACCTGAGACTCCATAAATATAAATTTGAATATTAAGTCAAGAATCAATGGATTTTTGACTTAGATTACATGTCAGTTACATCACGTCAATTTTAATTCCAACATTATACTCAATATCTTTTATATTTTATGTAGATAGTTGTATAGAATAAAGACAAAAAAAAAAAAAAATATTTTGAAAAATTCGAAAAATAAAATACAACAACTAAGTTATTCTACAATAAAAAAATAAAATTAAAATACCACACAAGTTAACAACATTCGGCATTGAGAAAAGAGCATTGGTGATGAAACAATCAGTGTGGTACAAGAGAGAAACAGCTACATTCACATGCATTAGTTATAACATTAACTTTAAAACAAACACATCGGCAGCAAATATTTTAATCAGGTTACAGTAGAAGAAAAATAACGATAAATTAATTAATTTTTTTGAATACTACTAAAAATATTTAATTCAGAAACAGGTTTTTAATACAATTGGCAAATTTTTTAAAATGTTGATTCAATACAAATATTTGTTTTTATATAACTTTACTAATACTGCCAACGTATACTAATAATGTTTTGCTTTTTAAGATATATAATTACTAAACATATTAACATTGTTTCACATGTATACAAGATACATGGGTTTTTATGAAGTATCCTGTTTTCATAATATAAGTCAGTTACAAAGATATTCTATTTCAACAAATATAACTCACTTATATAACTGACTAAAATATAAATTATTAGTTTTCCAAATGAAAATATCAAGTGGTTAGATCTAGAATTTTCGAGTAAATACAACAGAGTAGAAGTAAAATTTTGCAAATAGGCAACCTTTTATCAAACTCCTCTCGTCATAACGTTATCAGCTTTAAATTTCTTAATTATATGCTATACTGTGTTAAATCTTATAATAATACTGACTATCCACCTTTCATAATTTTGACTATTAAAGCATTGACAATGCTTTATGATTTATTAATTGGGACCTGCTGTTAACTCAACAGGACATTAAGTTATTAATCTTTATTATTTACTGCAAAAATTTTAAATAGCTGGTCAACTGGCAATAAAGATTAAAAATAGATATTTTTCCAAGATCTTCAGATTTTTTACAGTCTAGAGCATGCCTTTCAACTGAAAGATCCCGAGTATTTCCGACCAAGGCAGCTTCATGGATTTTTTGATTTTGTTCAATACCTATTACCTTTGGGATAAAAAATAATTGATAGTTGAGAGTTTTGATTATCACTTAAAATAAAATGAAACTATTCTATTACGGAGTTTACTCTACAATAGATTTAGTGTTTCACATTTAACCCTTCTGTCTATACCTACATACCCAGTTATCTTTACCTATTTTCGTCTTGAATAATTCCACCTTTATCAGTTCAAATGAATTCAAGTTTCATGATAACTCAATTGGGACTGTTATTAATTAGTTTTTTGAAAAATAAGTCAGAAAGTGTATAACTAGGTCCTACTTTGGGAGTTATATGAATTATTATAATATTAAAATACTAATTAATTATTATAAAAACTAAGTATATTTTCACTATTTTGTAATTCATAATATTTATAAACATAAACCAGATAAAATAACAAAAATAAAAAAAATTTATGAGTGAAATTTTTCTATTTTGCACGATAATAATATTGTTTTATTCAAAAGGAACATTTGGAATTGAAATTTGATTATTTTTTCATATAAAGCAGGCTTTACACGGCACAATATTGTATCAATTTCGATTGAATCAATATTGTTGCAGATTCAACTTTTTATTCAATGAGATTTTCATGAACAGGTCTGTTTAGTTTAGTTTATTTAATTTTATTAGTTCAATAAAAAACTATTATAACATCTATATTTAAAACAAAATTTACAAATTTAAAGGAATATTGAAAGTTTTACTTTAAACATACGTATTCAAAACTTTAATTTTTAACTATTTAAAATTTCAAAAGTAAATAAAATTTAAATGCTTTATATCTCATTGTTTTTTATAATATCAATTAATTTTCTTTTAAATCTTGAAATATCCATATCATTTTTAACTGCATTGGGTAACAAATTAAAAGATTGTGTACCCTTATAGAGTAGACTATTTTGTGTTCTGGTTCTCCTGTATAATGGAAGTCTGAAATCACTCCTATTTCTTAGAAAGTAATAACCACTTGCATATCTAATATTCTTTTGTAAATATTAGATTCTCTGATTTAGTTGAGCAGAAAAAATTTATATTATTATGTAGTGCGTTGCAGTAATGACAGAAATTAATTCAATATTTATGTATGCGTCTACATGAATCAATATTGATACAATATTGTGAAATTTACAATCAAGACAATTCAATCATGCAATATTGGTTCAATATTAAATGAAAGCATTTACACACAACAATTGCCATTCAATATTGATTCAATATTGATACAATATTGTACCGTGTAAAGCCTGTTTAATATGTATTGCATACCGGGGTATGCTAAGTGTTGATGGAACGTATATTTTTTAGGTATAGACAGAAGGGTTAAATTAGTAGATAAGTATGCCAGAAAATACAATTATAATATTTAATCTGTAAATGGAAAAAATTCGGACTAATTTCCGAAGCCATTTCTCAACCGATTTTCATTATTTTTTTTTAAAATGATAAATATTTAACAGAAATCGGAATTAGCAATTTCATAAAACAATATTGAAGAAATTAAATATTTCAATTGTTGCCCATCAAGAATAAAATGGTAAGAAGTAAATAGAAATGATTATTTCAATAATTGTTGCAGAAAAATAAATACTGATCCGTAAAATAATGGTTGAAATGCTCGCTTTTTTTGGCAGCTGATAATTTCTTACAAAATTATACCATATAGATATAGTACTTATAATATGTAATATGTACATATTATGTTCCATTAATCATATGGTACAGGTTTATTATTACGTTTTTCACTGTGCTGTGTAAGCTGAATTACATTTGATTGATTTATTTTTCCTATAATAATCTTCACTTTTTTCACATGTTGTATTTTTTTAATGCTTTTTCAAGCATAAAAATTAGAGCTTTTCTATTTTTTCATGCTGAACCTGTTGACCTAATGTATCATAAATCAGCTAAAGTGAATTTTAGCTAGACCGATTTGTATTTGAATCACAGTTTTAGAGGGAGATAATATGAAAAGACATATATAAAAAAATTGGGGATATTTTTTGAAAAAATTGAGAATATTTTTTAAAAAATCGAAGACTTCGATGAAGTATAATTTATAAAAATCGGTCTTATTTCCTTTATAACGGCAATACTTTTTTAGTTTAAAACTATTAAAGTGCTACCATTATCAATTTTGTTTTTTCAAATGGCAAGTGAAAAAGATAGTGAAGAAAGTAAAAAAAAGTCAAAATAATATAAAAATAGAAGTGATGAACAAATAGTGTCTTCTTTCGTTTTTTAAATTTCGAAATAACTAATTTTAACGTAACAAATAAATGTTATCGTATGCATTTGAACAGGGAATTTTCTGAAAAGTTATTTGTAGTTGTATATTTTTCTCTTTCAGTAAAAACTCAATATACTATCTCTTTCTAAAAAGCTAAGTAAAAAAAAAATCGGGTTAGTGAAAATCTGCCTGTTAAAAAATCAGATAATTTTGTTTTGGTTTGCTTGATTTTAATTTTATACATTTTTTAAAGTTTAATTTTATAATAATCTAATTTAGTGATATATTAAAATAAAAAAAAAATTATTAAAATTTATGAAAATTATTTTGATTTATGAATGTATAGTGTGGTAAGTCAATTTTTCATTTTAATGTTATTTTTAAAAATAAAAGTATACTAGAATTCGCTCGCTCCCTGAAGTTTGAGGAAGCTTGATAAAAATCGTGCAAAATAAAAACAACAAACAAGTGAATTCTAATATAATATTATTTTTTTAACAGGTATCAGAATCTTCCCTCGGAATTCGAAACACAAACTCAATTATTAAAAAATAATATATTTCCGAAAGAGATATATTTGAAGTGTAATCAATTGCTCTAATATTCAAAAATAGTATGGGATCCAACTTAATCGTACCTTTATTTTTATATAACTGCTTTTTACAATTAATTGAACTGGTCATAAGAAAAAATAAACTTTCCTATGTAAATACTTCTGGTAAAGTCAATAGAATAAATTAAAAAAACTTTACTCCTCAAGATTTTTTCCAGAAATAAATACCACTTCGTTAGTGATGTGTACATGAACCCTAACCCACAAAAATTAAATTTTATATGTAGAAAAAAACCATTTTTTCTTTTTATATCTTTAAAATAATAAAATTAAAACAGCAATTTAGTATTTAAATAATAAAAAATAATAATTATAAAATTATACAAATATACCTGATATTTCGAATTAATTATGTGGGATAGGACTATAAGGCCTATTACAAGGTGTATAATTTTATTAATGCTGATAAGACTAATTCACATTTTAATTTTTTTTGCATTTTTAATTTTTTTTTAATTTTTCAATATTGTTAAGATGGGGTAATTAAGTAGATTTATCATATTCACATTATAAAAATGCAAAATGGAAATTGTGATTTATTTTTTTAAATTAATTTGTGTGATTGATAGATTAAACTCTGAAAACTGAAGCTAACGAAGTCGTTACAACTATTAAAAGATATTTATATTTTAAGATTAGAATGAACTTGTGGTAAGTTTCTAATAATTAGCTTTAGGTGGAAGAAGATAGATAGATGGATATATAATGAAAAGTATTATTATGAAAAACAGCACACTTAAATCACAGGTCCATTTTATAAAACTAAGGAAAAATTCTTTCTTAAATCACCTTTTTAGAGGCTCTTAGCAAATACATTATTATAGGGGAACCCAAGCCTAATGACACTTTTAGAAATAAGATAGTCCTTGTTATAATTCACATCACTATAAGCTAATTTCAAATCTTTTTAATGATTTTGAGTTAGTACACATATAATTTAAAGTGGCTCCAGTCACTCGAAAACTCTATTTTGATGTTAGACAATTTGCAAATCAGCCTAAAGAACCAATTATAAAATAATCGTATGCATGTAAAGTTTACGATTTTTTTAGTATATAATTCTAAGTCTATGTGATGACCACTCTAACTGTTTTTACACAAACGTTTGGAATACACGATAAGTTCATACAATAAGTAGCTTTTCTTTTTAGAATTCTTATAACATTTATCTACTAATTGAAATTTGGAAAACTATATCTATTGTAGAGTACTTCGCCTTCATAGTTCCATTTTATTTTTAGTGATAACCAAAACTCTTAACTAATTTTTATAATTTTTTGCTTATCTACAAACCAGGTCTACAAAGGGTTCTGAACCAGGTCGAAAAATCCAGAAAGCATTTTTTGCCTTCGTCCCGAAACGGACCTGGAACTTTTCGGTTCAAAGGTATGCGCTCTCCCTACTGCCCCACCCATCAATTTTATTAGAAAAGTTAGACTGGTTTGAACAATATTTTTAAAAGATTAAATGGATTGACAATGTATTGTCGTCTTTAGAAATAAGTGTACTACAATGATCAGTACTGTTTTACTAATTATAAATGATATAAAATCGGTTATAAAATATTATAATCTTCTACAGTTATATCTACTGTTATAATACTTTAACATATATAAAAGCAAATCCATAAATAATATTAAAAAAAACCATAAATGAATTGGTAAGAGGTGGTCTGTTGTGCAAACATATTATGCTGTAGAGCGTGTATAATAGAGAAATTGAATATTTGACAGAAATTAAATATTTATTTAGAGAAACATATCGAAAATAAATTAAAGTTTAATTTACATTTACTTTCATATTAGAGTTAAGGTATATTTTAGAGTGCAGTAAGATTGAACACTTATATTCATCATCATTATTGTAACCCCATCAGTGGAGCATAGAGTGGAAACTTATATTATACATCGATATTATTCATATGTGTGACGCTGGAAATATTTAAAGATTAGAAGTAGTAACGAACAAAGCAATAAATATGATTCTTAAATTTAACCTATTAATTAACATAAAAAATGTCACGGCCTGTTTAAATTATATAAAATGAAGGTAAGTGAAGGTATGAAATTTAATGCAGTAATTTTTATTTTTGGAACTATCAGACGTCCATAACTGATGGGTGACAATGTACAATGTTAGGAATGCAAAAATTTGAGATTGCTACTATACAAAGGACACAAACACAAACAAACAAAATAGTATACAGTTTACAGAGCATAGCGATATTTAATAATCAACCAAATGAATCGAAAAATTAAAATACTTCAGAAATAAAGTTATCTAAAATTTAACTTTATCAGAAATAATAATAAAAAGTTTTATTGAAATTTAAAGCAGAATTATATAAATATAGTTCTAACTAATAAATAAATGAGTGTTTCAGAACCATAATGGCCTAATCCACATAAACATTTTATTGATAAAAATACATTTTAAAATTTACGTTATTTTAAAATGCTTTTAAAATGTCAATTTTTAGGGTACCTAGTTTTTTAGTATGTATTTTAATTAACTTAATACTATATTACGCCATAGGAAAATTAGAAAAGAAAGGCAGTATATTCAATATGACAACACAAATAGTGGCATATGCGGATGACATAGTAATCATGGCAAAAAATTACAGATATATGGCAGAAGTATTTCTACAACTAGAAGCGGAGACACAAAAAGTAGGCTTACGAAGACAAGACAAAATATCTAAAAATGTCAAGAAATGAACAAATAAGAAATACTCAGAATATAACAATTGGAGAGTACAACTTTGAAGGAGTTACAACCTTTACATACCTCGGATCAACAATAAGAAGTGATAGTAGTATGCAATGCTGTATTCATAATAGAATTCAGGCCGGAAATAGATGCTACTATGCAAACAGAAAGTTGCTTCAATCAAAATTAATATCAAGAAAGGCCAAAATGACAATATATAAAACTCTTATACGACCCATAGTGACGTATGGATGTGAGGTATGGACTATGAACGTGGCCGAGGAGAATAGCCTGCGCATATTTGAAAGAAAAATTCTCCGAAAAATACTCGGCCCAAATATATTACAGAATGGAGAATATGTAATCAGAAGCAACAGCGAGCTCAATAATATGATTGATAGTGAGGACATTGTACGGTTTGTAAAGGCCCAAAGACTTAGGTGGGCTGGCCACGTAAGTCGAATGAGCGAAAGCCGAAAGCAAGCAGTGGTACTGAATAGAAAGCCCGATAGCAGCCGTGGTAGAGGAAGTCCAAGAAGCAGATGGGCAGACAACGTGAAAAACGATGCTCAAATCCTACAAATCCCAAATTGGAGACAAGCGGCACAAGATCGACCTTTTGGAGGAGCACAGTGATGAAGGCCAAAGCTCACCCAGAGCTGTAGCGCTATAAGATGATGACGATTTTAATAAACAAATTGTTATTTGGCCATAGCTTTAAAAAAAAAAATCCAATTTTTATGGGTTAGGAAACTATGGCATTGTACATATAAATGAAAAATACAAAACAAAGTTGTGGCTTAGGCCAATATATTTTTAGTAATGTTCATTTTAAATAGATTCATACAATAATTCAAAATAGACATACAAATAGATAAATTTTTGATTTGTTACTCCTCTTCCCACTCCATAAAAATCATGACTTCAAAAGTACTTGGAGTTTGCATACTTTTGTAAAACTCATGATGAATTGGTGGAAAAATTTTTCTCTCTTTAAAACTTTCAAAATCTTTTGATTTTGCAACAGAAATTTTCCTCCCGTTTGGATATGCCTACATTTCTGACTCACAATCAGGAATGGCCATTATCGTTTAAAATGTCTATGTTTAAAACGGAAAATTCTTCTTCCGGATCATTGGAATGCTTAAATTTATCTTTTTTATGGAAATCTCTTTTTATATTGTAATAATACCAGTTTGAATCAATTAACAGTATTTTTGTAGCTATCTTTGGTTCTGTGTATTATTGAATAAATCATTTGTTGCGATGAAATTAAATCTTGTGCTTTCATTTCAATAACTTCAAATGGCATTTTTTTATTTGCAGTTTTTATTATCTTAATCAAGTCATTGAGTACGTAAATGTGTTTATAAAGCTTTTTGTTACTTTCAATTAATCCAAAATCTTGGTCACATCGCAAATATGAAGGAAATTAAGTAAGTGTCATTTGAAACCATTTTAAGGCTAAATAAAGAATCTTGTTTTGATGTCCGCCACATTGAGTACATAATTAAATTCGATGATGTGATATGGTTCTTTATGTAGTGTAAAAGACAACTTGCCACTTTATCAGCACCTCTGGAAGCGATAGTTTCATTCCACACATAGACACGCAATTATTGCTGAAGGAAATAATTACGGAAAACTCTTATTAAAACTGTTAAGTATATTATAAAATTACTTTAAATTTTTCAAAATCAAATTAAAGAAATATACCGCATATAAATTTAAGTTGTTAGCTCATTTACCTAAATTATGTACACCTAGGCAGTAAGTCCATAGTTGACGCTTATAATAAGAACACAATCCGTAACAATTGATGTCAGAAGCGTTTTCATCAAATAAAAAACAATGACGAAAAGATCATCAGGAATTTGTCTGACCGTTTCAACTTCAACACAATGAAGAAGTGATGATAATTTACTGAATTAGTTGAATAGGTACAACAAATTTATTGATAATTTATAATAACGGTATTATTTTAATCGTAAAGTTTAGTACACATTATTTAGTATTTCTAAATAATATCGAAGTTATAGAGTTAAGTGCACTTACTATCAAGTATTTATTAATTTACTTGATATAAGTATTTTATCTTAAATATTAACGTATGTGGAACAAAACATAGAATATCTACTGTTAAGAGGATAGGTACCTGAGTACCCTGAATATTAATAAAATACAAATAACATTTCCAGTTGACGTTGCCATATTATTTAACGGATTCATTTAATTTGCAAATTTATGAACAAACATTCGCATTTTTTCTTCAATACTACTTATACTTATAGTTACTTGAATACTAAGGTTAAGTATAGGGTATTCTGGTTGACTTATGCGTTAGCAATACCCACACAAATGTTTAATAAAATTACAAAATTAAAAATGGATAGAAAAACTGTAAAAAATTCGTTTAACCCGAAAATATAATTTCTTCATTATGCACTTTATAAAACATTTGTAAATGTTTTTAAAAACCATAGTGGTCTAAACTCTAAACCACATTAATGTGGCTTAAGCCAAAACAATTTTCCAAAAAGCCAAAAAGCCATACGTAAATTCCAAAAAGCCAAAACAATTTTTGTGATAATTAACTAAGAAAAAACTATTTCCGATACTGGAAATTAAAATCAGTGATTCTAGGCGAGACTAGGAAAAAAGTTTTTTTGTATGTGGATTAGGTCACTATAGTACATAATATAATTAAAAAAAACCCCAAAGTTTTCTAAATAACTTTAAAAAAATGTATGAAATTTAGTTCTACAATTTTTTTCCTAACTGTCGAAATTTTCTATTAAAAATGATTATAAAAACAAAATTTTATTTATAAAATTTATGGAATGAATATTCAGGGATAATTTAAAGGTATTGAATGAGTATTTTGTTCATTCAACAATGCTGAACTCATCAAATTTCCCTAAAAAAAAAATTTAATAAAAAAATTGGATACTAATCTTTGATGAAATTTATAATTTATAATTTTTGTTTTCTTTTCTAAATTCTATTTAGAAATATTCGAAAACACTTTAAAATTTTCAAGGTTTGTTGATAACAAAATACAAAAAAAAAAAAAAACAATATTCAAAATAAATAAAGTTATTTTGACTGGGCTAAAAAAAAATGTAAACATCCATTGAAGAAGAACCAACAAATTAGATGCATCATTATCATGGGATTTCCACAAAATTAAATCATAAACAAAAATATCAACAAAAAATTATATAGTCAAAAAAACTGTTTGCTTTTAAATCATTAAAAAAAATGTTTTTTAAGATAAACAAAACAAAAACCAAAATTCGAAGAATTTTTTTTATAAAAAGGACAAATTTTCTTTAATATGAGGATAATTTAACAAAGGATAATAGAAAAATTTAATTAATGAATTTAAGATTGTAATTATTGGATTATAATATATTATTAAATCAAACCACAACACAGAAAGGCAATCTTATCTTTTTACAATACATCATTAGGAGGCAACCATTTTCTTAACACTTTAATAATATTTTATGGGTGACGTCAATCGTTAAAATACTTCCTTACTTTATCTTATCTTACAATAATTTTAAAATTTATGATAAGTAATGTGTTTTTTTGTATATTTTGTATAAAATAGGTATATAAGAATAGGATTCAGCATGTCAACTGCTTCTATTCAAAATCTTTATAATAAGTCTGCTGGGATTTATATTACTTTGTGGAAAATTAATGGTGTTGCTTTGCTACTTTGTTTTAGATATTTTGTTTTTATTTGTTTCGGAAATTGTTAAAAATTCAAGTGAAAGAAAAACTTATTGTATGATTGTTAGTTTAAGACTTGGCATAAAAATACACTTAATTGACAAATAACTAAAATTCTCATCTCATATGGTTGGCAAAAAAAAGTTACAGTTGAAGAAAATAAAAAAAAAACAAATTTGGAACAAGTAAAAATTAGACAAAATAAGTTGTACACAAATAAAATCAAATAATATAGAATATATTGTGAATATTGTTAGAAATCGTATAGTTCCGCGTATAAGACAATATAAATTATTATTAACTGTTTGCAAAGCCCGTCTCAAGACGCTGTTCTAATTAGAAAAAAAATAACTTCTTGTGAAACAGCACAAAAAAGTGAATTCTATATTGAAATGTTATCAAATATTTGGGGTATTACGCTAAGTCAGGCGCAAAAATATTTTTTTTTTGATAAAAAGATCGAAATAATTCGACAAATTGAACAATATATTTTTTTCAAAAACTAATTGAGTTAAACAACAACAAATTGGTTATTGAAAATTTATTTTCTTTTTTCCGCATATTACCCAGGAGGTAAAGGAAAAGGTGCGCTTTTATTTGTGGTTTCGCAATAGGCCTACTCAACACTCTGATGCAGAACACCCTTGACAAAGGCAGCATTTTACCATTTTTTGTCTAATGATTAGATGTCAAAACCTTTTTATAAACAAAATTTTTTGTATATAGTTTATTGGAATGTCGAATTAATTTGCCTTGCTCTTTTCCCCAGTAAGTTTTATTTGAATATCACCAGACCACCCTACTGTTGAAATACAGTTGCCAATTGCTAAATACTGTTTCAGGCAAATAAACTCCTTCTTTTTCCAATGTTTGACCTTGCGAATAATTTATGGTCATAGAAAATGCCAATTTATCAGGAAATTATCAACGTCTAAGAATAAATGGCAATTCTGTGGTCATTGTAGTTAAATCTATTCTAGGAGTACAGTTTGACCTATAGATTATGGCAAGAAATTCCGCGGTTATTAAGTTTAATTTTAGAATTTTTACAGCTAATCGAGTCCCATTGCAGAGATCGCGTTTATACATAATTCTCAAATATATCTATCTACAAAAATCAATTCTACATTAATATCTATCTACATATAGCACAATTAGAAATCTTTTCATTATGCATGCACACTAAATACAAATACGATTTGAAGCAGCTGAGAAGAAAAAATGTTGGTTTACATTGTTTTTTTTTGCATTTTTTTATAATAAACGCAGCAAAGAAAGAAATTTGGTTATAGATTTTGTTTTTTTTTTTTATTTTATTTTGTTGTAGCAACCTAGCAACGGTTGCTACGGCACGTTGGCAGCAGGATTGTTACGTTTTATTGTATAAGATTGGGATTTCAATATGCAAAAATATTGTATTGTACAATTTAAAGAAATTTTCTTCAAAACAACCTTCTACATGGCCGTTGTAAGTATATAAGAAGTTCGACATATAATCATTTTTTATTTAATTTTAATTTTTTTGTTTATTAATATGAATTTTATTTTTTCCAACTATTTTTACGTTCTGACACTACTTTAGTCTACAAAAATTTACAAAAACAGATATTTATTTCTAATTTTATTAACATCTAAGCAATTTTTTCATTTTTATGTTAATTTTAAGCACAATTTTAGGGATTTCTTATACTGTGTACAAGCTTTACAAAGTTTTTTTGTCTTCGAATTATTGGAAAAGTACGAAGTAAAAAACAATAGTTATTTATTTAAAACATAGCCTAACTTAATCTATCTTAATCTAACTAAAGCTGCTTAATCTAATTAAAAAAAGTAGTGTATTATACTTTGTGATAATTATAATTACAGTTTTCCAACCACCAATAGTTTACTTTAATTAATTTGTTCTTATCTGGTATGGACATTTCAAATTTTAAATTTTCTCCGTTAATATTGCTATAAGTTATAAACAATTGCTTTACAAGTAGCCCGTCTATTATAATGGTATAATAGAGGGACATTATTACGGTTTTGAATATAACCGTTTTTATCTAAATAGATAAAATGCTCAGGACCTATGAAGTTCGCTAGCAAGGCCTTTATAATGCACTTTTGATGATATTTTTTTTTTAAGTCGATTTCTAATTATGTTTGCTTCCTTGTAAAAATATTTATAAGAGTACTAATGCTTGTATTCTGAATTGGCACTATAGGTTAAATTAATATTACGTTATAGTTATTACTTTGGTTAGGTTAAATAAAATCTAATATGTACTTCAATTATAAGAAGCAATCAAATACATGATTATAAAACCGCCGCTCAATCATTCAACACGTTCGGTACTCGATGGTAACACACTTGAATGGATTAGAAGCAATCAAGAGCACTGGAATTCAAAAAAGGGTGCAAGAAAACACTAATTTCAAAACATTAACAAAATAGCACTTAAACTTAAATTGAACTGAATTTTTATTTTTGGTGTTTTTGTTTTTTATTCTTTTTTTATTATAGTCAAGTTATTGAATTAGAAATTGAATTTTTAATTATTATAGTAGGTAGTTTTTATTTTTTTTTCTTGAACTTTTATCGCTACTGTCTAAACTGTTTATGTTATCTCGACATTACTTTGATTTTTTTTAGATATATAAACTTATAATAAATTGTATGAAATACTCAACACAACCCATAATAGCTCTTATGAGATCAAGAATAAATAAATATTGGTATAAGTTTTACAAAAAAAAAAAAAACAAATACATATAAGATTTCTGAAAACTTTCCTTATAAATGCATAATAATATTAGACAACAAAAAACTAACAAGATACTATAAAACTTAACAATATTTCAATTGTGTAGATACAAGTAAATCTGAACTCTGTATGTAAAAGAATAATACCCAAATGAAATGTTATGTTATGATGATCAAAATAAATAAATAAATTAATTAAATTATATTTGTCTACAATAATTAATATGTATCATAACCTCTTTAATAAAATAATATCTATTTCAACACAATTTAATCTCAAATGTCATGAAAACTCGGCGCTACCGTTTTATTAAGATGGGGTTTTGTTTGTTATCAAAATATGCCCATGCCCCACTTTTATAAATATTTATCTAAGTAGCTTACCATTCTTATGTGCCTCTTTTTTTATTTTTTAATTATTTTTGTCTATACATATATTTTGTTGTTCAACTATATGTTGCGATACCGCTTACATTAGATTATGATAATTTTCTTATTTCTTTTTATATGTTTCTATGAATCTAACTATATTTTAATCCCTTAGTTTGTCCCATATAAATTTGTGTCCAATCTTGGCCTGATATTTCATATATGTTTTTTTTAGATTTGGCCTAATTTAACTAATTAAACCATTTGAGATATTTCCCTACTAATTCTACCCATATTTCTTTATCAAATCAACTGTTCTCCAATTTCTGACTTCCATTAATTGAGCGTCACTTTTGACGTTATCTAGCCTTCGTTTTGCGGGAATTCCTCTAGCTTTTCCTATACCTTGTGACACTTTAACCATTTTTTAATGTATTTTTTTATTTATTTTATTTATTTATTTCGCTTTTATTATAATATGTTTTTTTTGTTTTACAGAGCTTAATTTTAGTTAGAGCTTATACTATGTATTTACACCTATGATTCTTTTTATTTAGCTTATTGCGATACTTTTAATTAATTTTTTGTTTTTAAATTAATCTACTCTATTCCATATCCATATATTTATTCAAATAAATTTGAGAGATTTTCCTTTCCACCTCAATCTATCTTCATCTTCATTATTTTTATTATGCTTTCTTTTGGAAATCCGTTTTTTGCTTCTGTAACCTCAATGTATCGAGATTATTTCTTTTTTGAAGTTGTCTTCGAACAAAGGTGTGGTCAGATATCTATTAATCATTATTATGATAATATGATGCTATTTATTCTTTTGATGGGGTGGCTTGAATCGAATAAGATAGTATTTTTCTATTAATTTTTGATAAAGATTATAACATAATTATTTTTAGCCTAGTTTAATTTAAAAATTCTAAAATTTTTAGATAGGATAATAATTAGGGATTCATAGTTGTATGTCAAATTCACTAGAATGAAATTATAAATATAAGAAATAATGTAAATATTTTAATTAGTTGGAAGCCCTGATCAAAAAAATATGTTACCAACGAAATATGATATTTACAAAATAAAATTAACAAGTATTCGCCTCGGCTCCTTCAAATTCGACATTTGATAATAAATCGTACTCAATTTTATTATATTATGAATTTTTTTTCATCATTTCAATTTATATTTGATACTATATTTTATTTTTTTATTGATTTATCTTAGACAACAACTGCATACTTAGTAATTTATTTAAAAAAAATTCTATTTAAACTTTAATTCTGTAGATGAATGAGTTGCGTCAATTTGATAAATTAAAATATTTGTATGTTAAAATGATTTATTCATGGAGTGAAATTTTAAATTCAAATTTATAATTAAAAATTTACAAAAAACTTCAAAATATTTGAATTCGCTACGTCTCCTTTAAAATATCTATGATTTAGAACAACAATAATAAACATCGGTCGAGAAATGGTTCAGATACTTGTACTTTTTTCAATTTACAGATTAAATATAATGATTTATTAGTGTAAGGATAGTCGAATTCTACTTGCTAAATATTTTATTGATGTGATAAGTGAATAAACAGTTCTGAAAAGGATAAGTCAATCATTAACAACATATACACGCTATGTGATAAAGCAGAGCAAAGAGATAAAAAAAAATTTGTGTGAATGAACACATGTGTGACAAAAAAAATTAATTCTCGTTGAAATTATTAAACCAGGAGAACTTCAATTCAACTAGCAGATGAGTAATTATTTGGTTAGATTAACGAAAACACTCCTTTAATAATTATTGGTATAAAAAATTTGTGTTAAGTATGTAATAATTATTTACCTTGTTATTAAACAAATAGAACTTTTCCTTTTTATAAAATTGTAAAATTGTAAAACCAGTAAGAAATTTTAATAATTTTTTTATTTATATTTAGTCACTTAAAATTATTCCTAAATTCATTTAAAGCTCAAGAATTAAATAGATTAGGTCTATATGGAGAGAAACTACAATAGATCGAACACCCGTACTGCGACTTAACAGCTCTCTTATTGTAGAAGTCTTATCTAATCTAAATGACCTATCGCCTCATGCTACACGGATGGGGTTAGAGGACAATGATAATGATCTACTAAATGGTTAATTACGCTGTGGTTGCAGAAATATTGAATAGAAACTGAGAGAGCAAAAATAAAAGAACACAATGAATACATAACAGAAATCACATAACTTTTATGGGTCTGTTAAAAAGAACAACATGGAGTTGACAAAATCAATTTTGTATCAATTAAAAAGGTTCAAATAAATTGGGTACGTACAAAATTTTTGTAGTTTATATCGTAGTTCTGCTTTCGTTAAACAATTTTTTAAGATTTATCTAACATAAAAGATTTATTACAACTATCATTTTTATTACAAACATCGTACGTTAACATATTATATTTGTCCATACACTGTTCTTTATTTGGTCATTGTATTTCAAATTTGAAAACGAGATGATAGGTCAATTTCTTGCAGTATTAGAGCTCCATGTAAAACATGTAAAATATATTGAAAAATTGTGTGATTTAGAGATAGGATTTAAATTAATTTAAATTTAATTTGTGAGTTCAAATAAAATAGGACTAACAAAATTTGTTGAAATACTCATACATTATAAGAAATGGTTAATATTGTGAATTTTTTTATGTGGAATTAAATATCAAGGATTTCTTATATGTATGGGCAAAAAATATTTCAACACATTTTGTTAGACTTATTTATTCAGTAGCGCTGATAATCGTAAATGCCATACTAAATATCATAATTTGCAATTAAATAAATCTTTGGTTATTATGAAAAATCTGAGTTTTACAAAAATATTAGATCTAAATTTTACTTAAAACATTCCAGATTAATAAATAATAAATATTTCAAAATATATATTTTTAAAACTTCTCTTTCTAGTTTAGAAAATTATTCCATTTGTTTTTTTTTTTTTTTTTTTTTTTTGATAATGATTGATTCACTTTGATGACATGAAAATGTATCCAATTAGAATGATTATTTGAATGAACATAAATTTAAAAATGTTTAATTTTTTTATATTTATTATTATAATTTTTTTTATTTCTTTTCAGTAAGTTATAAAATAATATTTATTACTTACATTTTAAAATTTAAATTTTTTATTTACTTTTATATTTCTTCTCTTTCTTGTTTTAAAATTTTATAAATATTACTTTGAAAAGTTACTTTGATTTTTCTTTTGATTTAACTTTTAATTTTGATTTCAATTTAATTTTTATTATTTGAATTTTATTCGAATATTAAGAACTCACGAAAAATTATCAATAAAAACTAGATTTAACTATATAGGTAACTAGGTACGTAATAAGATTATTTTACACAAAAACAAAATAATTATTTTTAGATTTTTTTTTTCAATATTAAAGCTTAAACTCTCATCAAAAATATAATATTAGACTTTATTAATAATTATATTTACAGCACTGATATTGATATATATCTATATAGCTATTATAATTAATTTTTTTGTAATTACTATTAAATATTTTAATTTTTTTGTTTTATTTTCTATATATTCATCTATTCTATTTCATTTTTCTAACACTTAAATTCTATGAATTTAAAATATAATTATTATACGATATTCTGGAGAGTATTAACACCTTCTTTCTCTTTATTTTATTAAAATTTTATTTCAAAATTTATTCACTTAATAATTTTTTTGTTATTTCTTTTGTTAGAATTTAAAATATGCATATAGATACAAAATTATTTTTAATTATTTTATAAAAAAAAATTGTATAATAATTAAAATAAAATTAAAAGTAAAAAATTTTAAATAATGTATTTTTTAATTTTTTATTTATTTATTTTATTTGTTTTTTTTTTTTTATTTTATTTTGTTTTGTTGTTGATTTTTTTTATCTTTTTATTTTATGTTTTTTATAATAATTTCATTTTCTTTACGCGGAAAATTCGTATTTTTTACGCGTCATTTCGTTTCGAATAATTCACGAAAACTGAAACGGTACTTTTTTTCATATTTCATTATTCATATTAGCTTACTGTAAGTTAATATTATTTAGTGAGAAGGTTGTGTTAGGTTCTGTGTTTATTCCCTTTATACAGAAATAATATAGACCAGTCAGTACAATACAGACTTATTGTTTAAAACAAAAATAAAAGGGATTTTTTTTTCAATATAATAAATAACGGAATATTTTCTTTACAGATGTATGTAGATATACAGTGTTAGAGTACATACTGTTATGCGGAAATTAAATTTTTTTAATTTTTATAATTTTTATTTAAAAATATTTTGTTTGGTTTTGCTCAAATACATGTGTACTACTAATAATAATTATTGCTAGATAGATTTTCTAAATAGAGAAAAAAATATAAATAATATATTCAAAAGTTTTTTTATTTTGTTTTGATATTTTTTTTTTTGATAAAATGCAGATTTTACAGAAAAGCTTTAAATCCCGTTTGAATATTATAAAAGTTTAGTTTTCATTGTAAGTTTGTGTGTATATATAAAAAGTGAAGTTTGTTTAATATTTTTTGTAACAGATTTTTTTGGGAAATTTTTATTTTTCTTGGGGTAATTTTAGGTATTTTTGTTTGTACTGTTGTTTGTATTGGTGGCTGTTTATATTTGATCTTATATTTTTTTCTATATTTGAATGTTTTCTTATTAAGAAAAAAATTCGTTTTTTTGTTTTCCTACAAATAATTGGTGTCTTTTTTCAAATTCAGTTAATAAGGGATCACTTAATGGGCTATTTTATTTTCCTTTTTTTTGTCATTTTTTATTGTGCAGGGAAATTTCAAAGGGAATAAAGAAAAAAAACGGTTATACGTAGCTCCAATTGCTCAGAGGACCTCAGAATGTTTTTAGTATTCGTTTTTCATTGTTAAGTATTGCTGTTGTTATTATTCTTGTTCTATTTTATTATTATTATTGTAAAACAATGAATCCTTTTTGAAAGTAAGTCTTCTTAAATAAATTTTAATGAGATTACCTACTTTGAAAATACTTTCTTATTAATTAGAAATGTTCACATGTGTGTACATGCAATGTAATTCAAATTCCTTTGGTTACTTTTTAAGGATAAAAAAAGAACCGCTTTGAATATTTTACAAAAATAGAAAAAATTTTGATTGTACCAAATTCTTAAGCTGAATGTATATTCGTTGAAGTGTCGTCGTTACATATTTCTTTGATCTGGTTTTAATTACTTTTTTTTCAACGCTAAAATTTCTACATTAATAAAATACATCAATAAATCTTGTATGGTGTATATATATATCTGAAAAATTTATTTTCAAGGACAAAAAAATTTAAAGAAAATATTGATAATACTAAACAAAAAAAAAACACTTATCCTTAAATTTTAATTAATCAAAAATTAAATTAACTTTCGAAAAGTGAACATCGATTTAGACTTTGAAAAATGGAGTAGGAAACCGACGAATTAATTTTTTATTTCTTACTTACTTCTCACTCTTTCTTCTTTATTTGGTTTAAACCCAAAAAGATCCCGAATCAAACTGTATCCTTTTTGTTTTTACCCTATTAACAAGCATGTTAGTCTTAGCTGATAACACTATATAATATGAAAAGTTACAGGGTGTCAAATCAATAATGTGTATCAAGGAAAGCAGGAAAGTAAGTTCAGATACTCAGGATATTTGATAGAAACGAAATGGTGTTACGGAGCTGAAAATTTGTACACAGGTACTCTCACAAAAATAAACAAATAATGCCTTTCACATATTTCCAAAATTTTGATTCGTTGGGGTAACTGTCATACAACTCTGAGCCCCCAGAAAAAATATTTTAAAAACCAAAGATGTTCCAGAGATGAAAATTTGCATTCAGAGCTTTAAATGATTGCAATTTCCAGTAAGAATTGCTTTCTCCCTTACGATCAACAAAATCCAGGGATAGTGTATTAAGTACTGTGGAATGGATTTAAGATCGCCATGTTTCCCCCATGGACAACTTTATGTTTCTTGCTCAAGGGTGGGTTTACCCAATAATTTATTTGTTCTTGCTCCTAGGTGAAACCAAAGATGTTGTTTATACAAATAAAAAAAACATTATTTTATCGTCCGTTAATTTAATTGGTTTATTGTTTTGTCTGGTTCGTTTTTCTGCTTTTTGTCGACTGAGTTCTGAAAGGCTCCATAAGCCATCAACTCGGTTTAGAGTAAAAGCGATTTGAAATTTAAATTTACTTAAAAAAAACTGTACGATACAACTTTTTGTAACTTTCACAATAAGTTAAAACTTATTTTGTTATTTTACTAATAAAACTTCAAGTACCAACGCCCTTTAGTTTATAAGTTATAGGTATTTTTTTTTTGAAAATCGATTCCCAAACGAGCCATATGCACTTTTTTGAACAAGTTGATTTTAGCGCATGCACGTGGGTCAAATTTACCTGGATATGGGTCGTTTTATCACTAAACTTTACAAATCAATGTATGGTCTGCTACATACTAAAAAATATTTATGGTATTACAAAATTTCAAAATTAAAAAACAGTTTATTTCATTGAGATCAAATTTTCTTATAACAACATTATAATCTAAAACAAAAACAATATAACATAAAACAATAATTCAATTACTAAAAAGAAAAGAACTTAAAATTATTTATTATATACCTTACCCAGGTATACCTTAACTTATAACTATTAAAGAAGTATGGTTCTATTATGGCGAGAATTACCATACGTTTTTGACATCAATGGTTATACCCCCCATAATAAACGCTTACGATTTCAATCACAATTATTTTATTTTTAATAATGCTGTTATATAGTTTTGATCATTTGTTGGGCATATGTGTCAGGCATATGGATATGGGGCATTTCAGAAATAAGTCAATCTTGACGTCAAACTTCATATAAATATAATCCATATCAAAAAAATTGACGTACGGGTAATTATATAATTAAATTATTTTAAAATTAAGCGGTAAAAGATAGTGAAAAACGGTTCAGGCCAACAGAAAGAGCGTGTTGCGAAACATAAGAATCTGTTCCTAAGTCAAAAAAAAAATGAAAATGGCTTATGGAGCTTATGGAGAACTGAGCCGACGATTTGTTGTTGCTTTCAATAACATTTTCTACTTGTCTTTTTTTAACAATGAAAAATTTCATTGAAATAAACTCAACCTTCGTTAAAATAATGAAGTGGTTTGCATGAAAATACATACTTAGTACTACTTTGATGAAACTTTTAGTGTAGAGGTGTTTTGAAATAGCTTCACAATTAGAAAATAATTTTTATTTTTAATCGAAAAAAATAAAAATTGCTTTGTAATTTTTATCGGTAATAAAAAAAATAAAAATTATTTCATAACTATTAAAAATAAGAGAAAAAGATAAAAATTGAAAATTAACTATTTTATATGATCAAAAATTTTTTTGATTAAGAATAATTGTTATTTTTATTTTTTTTTTATATAAATTGGAAATTTATGGATCTCTTGTGAGATCGATAAAAGACCTCTTACCGATCACATACATATACTTTATTCGATGTTACGATAACTCCTTATGAATGATTTTTTTCATTAAAAAATTGATCGATAATAATTATTTGCAATCACTGCTAGAATCATTAATTCGCTTGTCATTTTTTAGTATAAATTTAATTACCGTAATTCAAGGAATATGTAATGAAATGTTCTATTGACTATAGATGGTACCGGTGGAAACATTTATATTTTGAAATTAAAATTTTCAATTTATATAACACTCTTTTTTATTATGTATCTCCTGTCCTAGTGAAAATAGTTTATTTATTAATATGATCATCATTATACTATCATAACTCATCAAATAAATAATAAAAAAAAAATCTATCTAATTTAAAAACATTGTTCTATTCAGATATTTCAGATAACTATTATTAATTAAAATTGATTTCTCTCATCTATGTGTTAATTTTTTGGAGCAAAAGTTCTCCAGTTTTGATACATAATTTTTTAACACCCCTATAGATAAACGAAAAGTGTATGATAATTTATATAAAATTTAAAAAAAATCTTAAAATTTCAAATTAAATTCAAATAGTATGAAAAATTAAAAAGAAATATGAATCAGTTTTTAAAATAAATTAAAAGAAAATATGTACTGTTATGGTTAGAATTAATATTGTAATTGAAATATTGATAACTAAATAATCTAAATTTAAAAAAAAAATTATGATAAAATAAAATAAAATACCCTATATAAAATAAAAATAAACATGGTTTCAAAGAATAAACAAAATTGAAAGACAAAGTATTTAGTCGAATCTAAGTATTCTGAAACATAAACGCAACTGAAGACACCGCCGTAGCTACGACTCGACGAAAGCAGTAGTTTAATTGAGCTCAAGACCACCTTTCAGAATATTTCAGGAAATTTATGATGATTATAAAGTTTTGTTATACTGTCACCCTGTTAAAATAAAATGAAACATACCAACACCCTAGCTATATATGAAAAAAAAAACAGAAATTAAAAACACAGAAAATCTGACAAGGTAAGATAAAAATGAATCCCAAAAATAATAAACAAAAATAATAAAAAAAAAAAGCGAAAACAAAGTCAAACCTCTTACTACATGCCTTTAAAAACGAAATGGCAATAGCAATAACAGTAAAACTACAAAAACAAAAAATAAAACTAAAAGCATTCAAGTGAAATTTTAACTAAAAAGAAACTTTATTAATCAAAAAACATACCAAATGTAGGTAAAAAAAGTCGATCTTAACAAAATAAAATAATAAAAATAAAAACAAAAAAAAAAAAAATTAAAAACAAAATTGAGCCGAAGAAAATGAAAAAAAAAAACGTCTTTTCCCTACCACATCTTTTTTCATGTAAATCTTAAAATGAACATAAATATAAAAACTAAAAACAAAAAAAAAAACAAAAAAAACGAAAACCAACCCCTATACACTCAGCAGTAAATTTTGAACAAAGAAATATTATAATTCTAAAAAAATTATCGGTTAGGTCCTGAAGACACCACAGATTTAAAGCAATATAACAACAACAAAAAACCCCCAAAACAATTTTTCACCTGCAAAAAAATAAAGAATAGTAACCCTACATGTATTAGGAAGGAAACTAACAACATAAGAGAAAAAAAAGCAACACAAACAAATACAATAAAAAACAGAAAAATTAAAGGATGTTTTCTTTATAATAACCCAACTAACTATATTCAATAATATAAAAAAAAAATTAAGGATGTAAATATTTAGATTTCTATTCAAACACATACAAATATATTAGATATTAATAGAATTTTAATGTATTAGTTCTATGAACTATAAACCAAAAAAAAAAAATAAATAAAAAACTTCTAGACTTCAAGGTCTGCCCATCAAATTAAATTCGGTATTACAAAGACACAAAAAAAGCACAAAAAACAACAAAAATAAGAACCTTTCATTATTTATTATAATATTCAACCTTTCAAGGATATTATTCAGAAATATAAAGTATCAAGGATATTCACATTTTTTTTATTCAAAATTTAGTAAATAAATCGTTAATTTTCAAGTAAAAATATTAATTTCTAAAAATAATTTCCTTTGAAAATGATTAGAAATTTCCAGAAAATTTTGAACCGTTTTATAACTTCATACTACCATACTGCGTAGTGTATAGATAGGGTATACTTAGAAATGTAAATTAGTAACAAAGGTGAATTAATTTCAATTCTTTTTTTAAGTTAGCATCAAAGTATTTTTGCCTCACTATAAGAACTATTAAATTATTTATGAGTTGTTCAAAGTTCTTACTTACTTACTAAGTTAGATGACGTATTAAAGTCCTGGGCCTGATTCATCAGTGACCTCTATGTTCATAGGATACGGGTAATTTCTCTTAAGTTGTCGATATTTCATCTCTTCAACAAAAGCTTGGTCTGCTGAAAATACATCTTGTAGTTTTAGGTACTCAATCAAACGCGTTGCCATATGGAGAGCATTAAGGGACAAAGGAACACCAGAAAAAATAGTCCGCCTAATCCAAGACTTGCCAAACATGCTGAACTAGAAATCAAACTGGAAAAAACCAAAGCTATGAAAATAAACAACACCACCATGGAACATCTAAGGTTGAAAAAAGAAGAAATAGAATTTGTGAACAATTTCTGCTAATTGGGAAGCATAATAGCAACTAGTAAAAGCAAGAACAGCATTTGGAAGATTACAACCGATATGGAGGAACAGCCAAACATCCAGAGCAACTAAAACTTATAATATTCCGGTCTTGTGTAAAATCAATCCTGACATACGGCAGTGAAACTTGGTTAACATCAAATATTATCAATCAGAAGTTACAAGTCTTCATTAATAAATGTCTAAGGATAATATGCCGAATATTCTGTCTAAACACATTAAGGACCTGTGGATACTAACCGGTGAAGAACCCATAGCGAAACAAATTAGAAGAAGGAAATGGAATGGATAGGCCACACTCTCAGAAAGCCATCAAACAACATTCCGCGGATGAGCTTAGAATGGAACACACAAGGCACAAGAAGACCCGGTCGCCCAGAGAACACCTGGCGCAGTACCATAAGACAATAGCTTTAAAAAACAAACATAACGTGGGAACAAGCAAAAACAGGAGCTAGAAATCGAGTACGATGGAAATGTCAAGTGGAAGCTCTATGCTTCCAAAGAGGAGTAAGGAAAAAAAAACTTTTAGGTTTTGATTAGTCGATTCCCTTGGCTGAATCATTTTAATCCATCCGCTCTAGGTATAACAGCCACGGTAGCTCTTCATCTTCATTTCCGTAACTGCATCCACTTCAATATACAGCTCATAGAATTTGGCATAATATTTTGTCTTCTTCAGACCCCATCGTCCTTTTCAGGACCATATATCCAATATATATCGGATAATTTTCTTATCGTACACACCGAGTGCATATTAACTTTTTTGGGGGAGCGTCCATGATTCTGATTCGTATAACAGAACGAACAAACGAAAAAAATAGGAGTATATCCATTTTTCAAATTTGATATTTGGTGTTTCGGTATTTTCACCCGAGTTATTTTAACAAACCGAAGCAACAACGTTTTGCAAGGGTCTTTTTTTACCGAACCACCATACTGGTGTCATTTCTTTAATTAAATTTTAAATAAAAATTTAACGCTTGAACTATCTGAAAATTATATAAGACGACAATGATTATTTTTTAAACCGCTAAGATATAAACTGTTTTTATTAATCCGGCCCGGCTTCCGCGTTCTGGGTTTGATTATTAAATAAATACATACTATTTTAAATATTATTATACATATGTTTTACCCCCATATTATGATGTCGACAACTATATTTCTTGTTTTACTCATTTACTTTGAGACCCATTTGTTCCTGGTTCTTTTTTCCAATCAAGCGAATTGAAAAAAAAAATGTCTATCCTAATACTATGCAATCGTTTTTGTTATACAATTTTAGAATATTTTTTTTTTTTGTTAAATCTATTTGCTCTCCTGCCATATTTTATTATATCTTATTTATTCAATATATATTTTTGCATCCCTTTTTGTTTTTGTATTTTTTGTATCCAATATTTATCTATAGATTTAATTTTTATTAATGACTAACACTAAAAATACAAATATTATGTATTTAATTATTTAAGATGATGGTTAATCATTATTTTTTTAATTGATCCCATCCGTCCCCATTAAATATTTTGTTTCCAAAATGGAGTAAAATTTCAATAAGTTAATTGTTCGTCATTCAACCTGTGTAAAAGAGAAATTATTGAGAAAATTTTGTTATCCTTAAAAATGTTAATGCAAAGATTCAAAAGTTTTGATTTTTTTTTTTGCTTCGCTTTTCAGTAGATTAAGTATTGCGAATTCTTAAGAGAAAAGAGTACTTCCACACAAACATATTATAATCAAGAATTGTTTTTTATAAACAGTCTAAGCGTTAGGGAAATACCTTTAGTACTCACAATTACGTACCGGTTGGTTGGGATAGGATAGGATAGAATAAACAAAGAAGAGAGATAGATTAGTATTAGGTACTTGAAGAATAAAGGTATTAATTTTTTTCTTAAATTTTTGCAAATTATAAGTTAAACACAAATTAGAAGGAATTAGATTCCACATTCTTGAAGAGCGAACTATAAACGAATTTATATAATAAGCTTTATGTCATCTTGAGATTTCCATGTAGGGGTGAGCCTTTGGAACTTCTCTTATTTTGGGTTCGTATTGTTTAAGAGAAGGAAGCAGAGCTTTGATTTCTGCGGAGCATGTGTTCACAATTCCGAAGAATCTAAAAAACAGTAAAAATGTTCTGAGTATACACGTCGGTGTCCAAGAGAAAATAGCGATGAAGTTAAATTAAGGTTGCCAATTAAGCAAATAGTGCGGTTTTAAATGCGATCAAGGTAGCCTAAACCTGTAAGAGAAAATGCCAGCACAAATATGTGAATTATATGAGCCGTTATAATTATTTATAGATACTTAAGAAGAGTTCGAAAGGTGAAATGGCAGTTTTAAAACGCCTTAGATAGACTAAACGATTGCAGCTCCTTTTGCAATATTAAAAATATTATCATTCCAAACAATTTTTTTGATTCATGCGCATAGCTAAAATATTTAGACTATTCGTGTTTTTTATAATAACACCTTCGAAAGAGAGATTAGGTTCAACTCCTGGTAATTTTCGTGAGTGATTATAGTACAGTTTCGAGTTTTGGAAAAGTTAAACTCAGCTTTTTATTGCCCCAGTCACTAATTTTAGTCAAATCATGGCTAATCATATTAACCAGTATTTGTTTTCTATTGCCAACTTCGGCAGTTGTAGCATAAGATTTTTGGAGAATGTCGAAGGATGCCACCTGAATACTGCCAGCAGCAAAACTGTGGATTGGACTGAAGGTTGTTGAAAGTAAATCATTGATGGAAATTTTAAAAGAAAGTGGGGGAAAAAGCAGATTCTTGTGAAACACGAGCATATACATTTTGACGCGAATCGACCGATTCGAAAAAAAACCTTCAACCAATTTGGAAAAGAGGCCAATAGCTCAGCATTTGACGGATTTTAAATCGTTTTCATACGTGAAACAAAGTTAACCTTACGGTTAGTGAATTTTGTAAAGAAGAATTTTGGTGAAGTGTATCGATATTCACATAAATTTTTTCTAACCGGTTTGTTGGAAGACATGTACATTATCAACATAATTATTATTCTGTTCAACTGTGCAGTTGGGCATAAGACACTACATAATATGCAATTTTAATGAGGTTGGTTATGCATTTGATTATTGTTATATCGAATTTTTTCCACCGAGATTTTGCATTTCTTATTTTCCTAGTATCATCTTCATTTGCTGACTCAAGTTAATCTTACAAACAGTGGTAGGTAGGATTTTGTACTGTAGTTTTGCTAAGATTTTTAAATGTAGTGTTGCTTGACTTTATACTGGAGTTAACTTTTAATTTCAAAGTTTGTGTGTTTATTTATTTGCTTATTTAAGAATCGCCTCTGAAAGACAATGAATAACCCGAAGACGACAACTTTGCTTTGTTGTTTTCAGTTCCGGTAATCTATTTTTGTTTCGAGCTAATCAAAATTTTTCCGTTTTTGCATTGTACAGTCGCGAAAGATACTAGGAACAAAGCACATTAATTTTATAAAAATGTTATTACTTAGTTTAGGACTTTACAGTTATAAAATTTTTTTTACAGTTATAAAATTACCATACACTTTTTTCTTTTAATAAATTTCTTTAACCCAGTTTCTCACATCGTCCAAACACATTTTTCATTATTTTAGTGTCCTGTCTAAACGCCCTGATCGATTGACTTAAGAGAAATATTCTTATGTACAAAAACTTATATTTTTTTTTTTATCCTCTTGACAATAACTAAGGTAGAATCACCTTTTCGTGCTTAATTAAGTACGGTACGGCAAGTTTACACTACAATATCTACAAATATTTCGAGTATTTATTTAACAAATTACTGGCTTATCTACTCATTAAATGTTGAAAACTATTACTATTGTCAGGAGCTTAGCCTTCTGAAATAGAATAGCTTTATTTTATTTAACTTGTTACCAGATTATACTCTCAATTATTTTTTGTCATTTATTTTATCCCAATGACAAAGGGTACTTGACCAGGTCTAAAAACCCATAAAGCATTTTTTTACTTCATCGGAAATCGAACCTGGGTTCCTTCCGATTAACCTTCGGTTAAAAGGCAAGCGCTCTACCTACTGCGCCACCCAGCGTGTTCACATATATGCCAAAACAACGAATGTGCTTTTTCATCAGTTTTGAGTTGAGAACGTTATGAAATTAAAATTTTGTCAAAGAACAATTTGCTAAAACCCCCAATTCTCTACCTACTCCCTCGAGATTTCTTGTTTCTGAATGTGCATAATTGTGAAATTTTGTTTAACAACAAATCGTCACATTCATGTTTTTGCCCATCGTATAAATTTACTTTTCAAATAAAATGAAAAGAATAACATAATCAAGCATAACAAACCAATTTCGGTATCTTCTATTTATTTCGATTTATTTCAAATTTGCGAATACCGTTGTTTAAACATGTTATTATAACATCATTTTCGGCTGTATTACTGCCGTAAATTAACAAATAAAAAGTATTTGGACTCATCAATTAACGTCAAAATAATGTACGATTTGTACGTTGGAGATTGCAAAAAAAATAATATAAGGTCTAGTCGGTATTTGTAAATACAGAGAGAAATTTAAAAATTTCAATTTAGGGTTTTTTAAACCGAAAAAAAGATCAGTGCAAACGTTGCACAATTTTTGAATCCTTAAGTCATGAAGAAAAATAACATGAAAAAAAGTATAATAATAGCCATTTGGAAAATAAGGAGTTAGGTCGACAAAGCAGAAACACAGATAAAGAACAGATAAAAAAATGATAATGTTCCAGCATTCAATTTCGATTTACAGGCTGTACTAACAACTCCTAAAGGTCCTGCTGGTCAAATATTTTATTTACGAAAACTTGCTGTCTACAATTTAACTGTATACAACCTCGGGAATCAAAAAGTATTATATTACCTATGGGATGAAACGCAGAGTAAAAGAGGCTCTAATGAAATTTAATCTTGCATATTGCTGTGGTGGCCAATAAAAAATTTCGATATTTGCAATAATGTTTTTGAAACTTTTGTACGTTTATCCAACTTTGGAAGAAATTGATCACAAATTTTTTGGTAAACTGGACACACAGCAATGAAATGTGATTCTATAAATTAAAAAATAGAGAAAAAATCCAAGCATGTTCTAGTATATACTCCAATTTATTGGGAACAAATAATACGGTTAGCTCGAATAAATCCGCATTCGTTTGACGTAAACAGTCTTACTTATGAAGATTTTTTTGATTTTAAGTTAATGGCGACAAAATTTATGCTTAGTAAGTTTCCTTTACAAATTGTTTATTGGCTACTCAGTACAGAAAAACTGATCCAAACTTTTTTTTTTATAAAAAACATTTTAGTGACAAATTTTCAATTTTTCCACGACTTCTTCAAGTCTAAAAGTGATATAAATGAAAGAGACTGCTCACTTGAGCCAGATAACGATGAAGTATCGGAATATTAGAATGAGTAAAGTTTTTCTTTTTTTTTAAATTTGTTGAAGTTAGTTTTTTTTAAATTCTTTATTACATTTGTTTTGAATTTGTTATTTTTTTTTATAAAACGGGAGAAATGGACTAATTTGATTAATGTTTAGTTTATGTAGAAATAATTTATTCCTTAATAAATAATTAAAATGTGAATTTAGATTACACTTATATAAAAGCATTACTTAAGTTCAAAATAAAAAAAAAATTCGTTTTATTCAAAAATCTAAAAAAAGTAAATGCCAAAACCATGAATGTGCTAAAACTCTGTTATAAAAAAACATACACCTGACTAACACTGAAAATTCCAAGAATTAGTAGAATAAAAATAATATTTAAATGACTTACAACCTAAATTTTAAATTTGAAAGTCGATTTATAGCACTCAAAGAAACATTAAAATGCATTTTTTTCAAAACATCAATTTTGTACATTCATTATTTTGGCAAATACGTGAAGTATTGACCATGCAAATTGACTCTAGGATGAAAATTATTTCATTTTCAAAATGTTGCTATTTTTTTTCTTATTCTTCTTCCCATATTCATAAAATATTAATAATTAATGGAATAAAAGAATCTTAGTTGAAAGTCATTATCTCTTTTTTTGAAAAATATTTCTAGACAACACGCTATATACACACATATTCACATAATACATACTCCTAATGAGCATTTTTTTTTTAATACAAAATATCCCCATAAATATAATTACTCAATATCAGGTTCAGGGTATCTCATTGAATTTTAAAATAGTAATTTAAATTTAATAATATTATACATATAATAATATATAATGTAAGTATAATGTAATTTAAATAATATATTGTATGTATACAGTATTCATGTATGTATATTATAATGTAATAATTATTATTATAACAAAATAATCTGTTGATTGGTATATTGATGACATGCCATTAAATGAAAATTCAAATTAAATATTTGAAGTTTTGTTATTTTTGTGTTGTAATTATTATGACGTGTTGTATTGTATTAGAGTTGAGGTTTTGGGTTATTTTAATTGATTTATTTTTAATGTTACTTTATTGTGGTTTTAATTTAATTAGTTAGAATAGACATTTAATGATAATTTTTATTTATATAAAAAATTAATATGCAATTTTATTTGAAGTAAAATAGATAAAACAAAAAATCATATAATTAATAGTATGTTTACTTAATTAAATTAATTATAACATGATTAGTACTTTTAAATTACAATTCTAAAGAAAATAACCTGAATAACAGTCGCTTTTTAATTATTGATACAGTAGATTTATTATCAATCAAAATTGATATGAATGGAAAATATGAGTACCAATACGCAATGAATGCCAAGCATCAATTTTGTAAATGCAAACAAGAAGCTATATAGAAAAATATTGTGACTTTAAATACAATTGTAAAGTTTGACAACCGCATATTTTGAGTATTCATCACTAAAACAATTTTCGAAATGCTTTTGAATACCTTCCTTAACGCGTGAAATGACTCCTGAAATATATCTAAAATACAGACTATTTCAAAGAGCTGTAAGAAATATAATGACTATTATTATATATAATATTAGAAATAATTAATGACCCAAAAAGTTAAGATTTACATTGTATTTATATGCAAAGTATAAGCAAAGCGTATCGGTGACACCGAAAATGTATCCAAAAAATTTCAACCGATACAATGTACATACAAATACAATATGTAAAATTTTCTGAACTGACAATATTGTGTTGGCGACACAATGTACTTTACTTACGATTCCGATCACTCTAACAGCATTATCTTTGAAATAAACATCAAATCAAATGTCAAAGTATTGTACTGTTGTGGATACCTATTTTGTGGATAAATTTTTAAAATATTTGAATTAAATATACTTATTTGTGAAAGATTATATATGGAGATTTAATATGGACAATTTCGTAAAAAATTTTTTTTTTGTTTTTTTTTTTAAAGAAAAATTATTTTTTTTGCTTTAGCCTTAAAGTTAATAAAAGAATCTTTCTTTCGTGAGTCCATTTCCTATTAAAATTTAAGTAAATTAAAATAAACAAAAGCATTTTTAAATTTATACTTATTTTTCTTTAATTTCTAAACTTATTGCTTGATTAATCAAAAAACCTCAACATAACATGTACCAAACTATATACTGTGTTTTAACAAATTTTCGGATACATAATTTAACAACCAGTGTCGTGAAAATGAGTCGCGGATACACTTTAAAATTAATTACGAATCATGAGACAATGTAAAAAATTTTTTTTTGACATTTAAGAACATACTAAGTCAATATGTCGGCGACGTTGTCGATACATTTACGATGTCACGGTATGTGATTATCAACAGTCCTAATAAACTTTTTTTAATTCAATTCTGATATCACGGTAATATATTATCAATCATGGGTTCTAAAATTAATTTTCATATTTTAAAAACTTTAAATAGATTGGCCAAATATTAAGAATGTCGAATAACTTTGTTACAAAATATCCGTAAATTGAAATTTTAAAATGAATATATTTTATTTACTTATTTGTTTAACATAAACAATTTACAAATAATCTATAAAGAACTAGGGAGTGCAATACCGGAGCGAAAAATTAATACCGGTATTTCGGTATTGAAAAATTGAATACAGGAATGCCGGTATTGAATACCGGGACTACTACATAAGAAAAAAAATCAATATTAAGAAAAAACCCATTTGGTTTATTTTAAACTAAAACAGTAATAAAAACAATTCATTCTTTAACATATAAAATATAATAAAAACATAAGACAGTTATTAAATAAAAAAAAGGTTACAGAGTTAAGTAGAAAAATTTAGTAAAAGTACATTATCAAGTATAAAAATTTAATTATTTGTTTTAATGATTGGAAGTATGCTCTTAAAAAACACAATGTATCAAGGCTTTCATAATTTAAGTTGGAGCGAATTTTCGTGCATATTTGTCCAGCAGCAGAAAATGTTCGCTCCGATTCTGCGCTTGTTGGACGTATTGTAAGAAGTATTGTAGGAAGAATATAAATTTTCTGGGTATACATTCCACTATGACGATTACGTCTTCAAATAATGTCATTTTCTTGAATTGTATTCAATTTTTTTCCGACCGACTGACCAATGCTTATTAACCCATTCAGTAGAAATGAACGGATCACTGAAATGAACGACATTTCCCATCACTACTATGAAAGCGGAATGAATATGAAATTTAGTATATCGTTATTCGTTATTATCCAACCAGAAAAACTAGTTACTACGATTATTATTTTGAATTTTTGTTAGTTATCTTAAATTTATGCCTGAGTTCTACAAAACTACTTAATTTTAGAAACTGGATACTTGGGTTATTTCAAAATTACTGAATTCACTATTATAGAAACCCTACTGTTTTAAATGAAAATATTTTTTTGTGTTCTGACAAGTAAAAATTAATACCGAAATATCGCGGTATTAATGCTTTAATACCGGCATCGAATACCGGAAAATATTCTCCCGGGATCCCGGTTTTCGAGATCCCGGGATACCGGTATTGCAGTCATTATAAAGAACCTAGTAGATATTATGTATTACAATAACAAGCAAATAACAATTGGGCTTATATATTTCAAAATTACATAGTTATAGTTTATAAGTAAAGCGATGCTAAAATTTTAATTTTTATTTCTAGGAATGTATGTGACATCATAAAGACAATATTTGAATTTTTTTTTGTTCTTTTTTGTATACATTAGCTTGTGGCGTATCGCAATAACATCGGAATTGAAATTTTAGGCATAGGCTCCTTTACTATACTGTAAGTAAGCTTTCAACAGATTTTCTCTGCACGACTTTAACAGTAATAGTTATTATTTTAAGATTAACTTAGAATAAAGAATTATAATATATAGGATTAGTCTTAAGCCGTACATCAAGATAAGTAGATGTAAAATAAATGAAGGAAAACAAATAACTGTCCTTTATTTCATATCATATATAAAAATAAAATAACACAGTTAAAAGCTAAAAAAAACGTTAAATAATTATTATTTTTAAAATAGTACTTTACATTTCACAATATATTATTGCCAGTTACTATGTGACAATTCACTCTGGAGTTCTACAAAGCAGTGTCCTTGGAACTATGTAATATACACAACTGATCTGTCTTATACTAATGCAGTTAAAGTAACAACTTCCGCAGATAACACTGCGATTATGATTTACCCCAATGATCCATATGTAACCACTCACATAATATTACAGCAACATTCAAATTTACTACAAGCATCGCTTGACAAATGAAAGCTTAAAATAAACGAATTCAAATACACACAAATAACTTTCACGTTAAGAAGAAGCACTTGTCCGCCAGTTTCATTCAATAATAACAATATTCCTCAAAAAATTACGATTTCACTTAAATAAAGGATTAAACTGGCGAAAACACATTGACTACAATTGAAATAGCTGACTATATTATGTGGAAAACCATGTATTAACTCATACGGAGGAAATCAAAACTTTCCTTAGAAAACAAAATATTGTTGTACCATTCCATACGCAAAGCAATCTGGACTTATTTCATTCAACTATGGGGAGTTGCAGCCAAAAGCAACCTACAAAATCATCCAACGATTTCAAAATAAAGTTATAAGATTATTATTTATATTGATTGGCTATTAATAGTATTAAGAAAATAAATATAGAAATACCTTTTTAAAATTGTGAAGACAAAATAATACCTATACAAAATGAATTTAAATTTAGGCTAATAAATTATAATGAAATGGAGGAAGTTATTAAGAATATGTGTCAAAGGAATTATTGGAATGGATTAAATAATAAAAAAGTTTCCAAGTAAGTGGAAGATAGCTACCATAATTCCTGTAGAAAAAGTAGTGAATACCAAATCAGCAGAAAACTTTAGACCGATAAAATACGTTACCACTATATGAAAATTAGAAAAAGTGGTTTGTCTACAATTAGAAGATTATTTAATGAAAAATAATATTGTCAATGAAATGCAATCTGGCTTTAGGAATGGATATTCAACGGAGACGGCATTAAATTGGATATTACATGAATGGAAAAGACACACAGAAAAAGGAAAAAAAATATTATAGCAACATTTCTGGATTTTAAAAGAGCATTTGAAACGCTAGATCGAAATATACTGTTAAATAAGTTAAAAAAGTATGGGATTAGAAATGTTGAATTGGAAGGGTTTAAAAACTTTTTAACAGAAAGAATTCAGTGTTCAAAGACAAATGACACTGTCTCAAAACCTAAATCAGTATATTTGGGTGTTCCACATGGCTCTAGGTGTATTTTTGTTTCTTGTGTATATTAATGATATAAGCACATCGTTGAAATTTTTAAAGTTTCACTGTTTGCAGATTACACTTTGGTATACGTGGTTAAGGATGAGATAGCTAAATGTGAAAGAAAAATGAATGAAGATCTAAAAAATTTATATAGCTATTTGGTTTAATATGAATAAACTTAAGCTTAATATAATGAAAACAAAATGTTTAACAATAGGTACGATACAAAAACCAAAAAAAGAAATAAGTGGAGAACAAATTGGGAATGCTGATGAAATAAATAAAATACTTAGTAGTAATTATAGACGAAATCCGAACTTTAATATGCACTGTAATGTAAAAAGATAACAAAGAAAATAGCTTTTTTAGGTAAAATAAGATCAAAAATTTCCAAAGATTGTGCAATGAATATATATAATAAGCTGATACTGCCGCATTTCAACTACTGCTCTTCAATTTTGTTCCTAAGTATTGAAACACAATTGAACAGACTTCAAATTGCACAAGATCGAGCGATGAGAATTATTTTAAAATGCGGCATTAGAAACTATCAAAGATATGCTTAGTACATTGAAATAGATGGATGTTAGAAGTGAATTGAAGTACAACGTACTGATTCTGATGTTTAAACTTAAGTATAATTTACTACCCAATTATATGCAGTAACACATTGAGTATGTTGGTGGATATTATTATATACGAAACAGGGGAGATTTTAGAATACCGTTATACAAAAAAAAATAGCGCACAAAACTCACTCATATACAGAGTTGTACAAATTTTCAACGAATTACCAAATAACATAAAAAATTAATTAGAATTAGTATATTTAAAAAATTGATACGAGAACATATATGTAGATAATTTTAAAAATAATTGTAAAAATTATAAAGTTTCTTAGAGACAATTAAAATAAATCTAAATTTAAATCTAACAACCCGTGTCGTGAAAATGAGCCGCGGATACACTGTAAAATAAATTACCGATCATGAGACAATGTAAACAATTTTTTTTGACATTTAAGATCAAACGTTGTCGATACATTTACGATGTAACGGAGAGTTAATAAATTTTTAAGAATAATTTCCGAGACACAATAATTTGATCAAGCAAAAATATTATTACCAATTTTATTTGAATAATGAATACAATACTCACATCAATAATAGTTTTAGATTCTGAAATTTTGAGTAATCATCGGGAAAAACAAATCTAGTACTCTGATATGAGATATGAACTTCGAAGAAGAAATCCGAAACATATTCTGAAATTACATTATGCTACTGACAGACATGTAATATCGATTTTGTAATATTGCTGATATCGTGATATTCCTATATGTGTGTCACCGAATATCATGATATTATTGCAATATAAATGTAGTATTCATATTACCAAACAAAGGCATAATATTACGAACCTACGCGGCAATGATGTACATCAGCGTAGTCTAACGTAAAATAAATAATTAAATTGGTACTAAAAAATAGTTGATTCGACACATTTTAAAAATTAAACAAAATTTTTCATTGTCAAGTCAAAATGCAAAATAAATAAAATTAAAAAAAATGGAGGCAAATTTTAATTTTATTTAAGCAAAAGGTAAATTTTAAATACAATTTAAAAAAAATAATAATTTAAAAAAAAAAAGTTTTATCCAATCCAATTTTCTCCAATTTACACGTCATAATGAATACTACGTTAATACTACGTTTATGTCTGTCAAGGGGTAATATTTCGAATATTACTATATTGATATTATAGTATTGATATTACATGTCTGTCAAAGGCATTAGAAACAGTACTAGTTTTCTCATCAATTTACAAAATATTAGGTCATTAAACAAGGTTTCATATTAATATAATTACTTAATTATTGTCATGTCGTTAAAGTCAACATTAAAATATAATATAGAAAAATTCCTAATGAAAAAATCAAATATTTTCAAAAAGTTGACTTTGCTAAAATCGTAACTAAAAAATATATAACGCACAAATTTACAAAGAACAGAAGGGAACGAAAGTAATCAGCAAAACATGGGAGTAATAAAAATACAGGTCAAAATAGAGATTCATGAAAATCATTTGATGCTCACAACTGACGAAAAAAAATACGATAAATTAAATAAATCCATTATGTACAGCGATCCTAAGAAAACCAATACATTAAACAAAAATAATGAAAAGCTTATTTTCTCTCTAAATGGAAAAATTTAATTTAATTTAATAATTCAAAAGAAAAAAAAAACTCACAATCATAAAAATCATATTTATTTCCATCGCCTTCGTCTGCACTGCTTTCACCACCAGACATTTTACTCCAAACTGAAATCATAAAAAAAAACAAAAACAAAAAAACAAAAATAAAAAATTGAAAACGCAAATTTGTAGGGTTGGGTCATCTTAATTTTACAACTTACATCTTTGAAAATAATTTCTTATTCTAGCTGAACACGAACACCAATTATTCTGTTTTTTACTTATTGTTTCATTTTCATTTGTTTCATCAGTTTTTATATTTTTATCTATAGCCTCATTCGATGTTATACTAGTAGTTGTAGTAGCAGTAGTGTGCTCCGGTGTAATTTTATTTATTTCCTCATTCGATGATATCTTTACAGTTTTCCGTCGAGTCTGTTGTATATTATTTTTATTGCGACGATTTTTATATGATTTTGATGATCCCAATATTGATATTTGAATTGAAGTATGATCACCTAAAAATAGAAACCATAAAAGAAAATAAAAGGAAATTGTTAAATATTTGGTTGTAATCATAAAATATTTTATGAAAATGTCTGTAGTGTGTGCACACTAATATACGTAAATCACATAATTTAGCATTCAAATATTGGAAAAAAAATTCAAAATGTGGTCTTGAAATGTGTAGCGCCATATTAAAATTAATTAAAATGATATGTTAATAGGTGTCAAACCTATTAACGTAACAAGGATTCACTTCTAAAAAAAACTATTCCACAACAAAAGCATAATATATATATATATACTTAAATATGCAACCCAGATCTGGTACAATATAAGTGATAATTGTAAAATAATGTAGAGTTAGAAACTAGATATATTCATTATTTAAATAGATAGGATCGGCTTTATTATAAGATTAAACAATTCAAATAGGGTTCAAAAATCAGAAAAAATGGTCTTATGTCACATCTGTTTTACAATAAAGGAGAAATCATAGAAAGAATATTATATAAAAAATGAGTTTCGCTGCGTCTGAACATTTTATAGAACCCATGGCTAAGTAGTATAAACCTATATATATATGAGAGTCAAGGAAAGATAAGATTCTCTTTAAAAAAATATTAACAAAACGGTAATAACAGATAAAAATTTCATAGTTTTTCAAAAGACAAAATCTAGTAAATAGTTTTGTAGGTTAAGTTAGGCTTAGCTAAGTCAAGTTCTTTTCGGTGTACAGCTTATCTCTATTTTTAATGGTCGTGATTCTTTCGGTGTGTTTTTGTCCAAGTTTTTGAAATGTTTTCGTTATCTTTTCCATTGGTAAAGTTCACGTAAGCTTCTCCCTCAGCGTCTCTTTTATTTTTCTTCTTAAGAATGTATTTGATTTTGAGTACCCACGTAACAACTTTGTTGCTATAAGATTCTTGCACACTCTTATAACAGTATTATAAACACTCTTATAGAAGTATTGCTGTTAGTTTGTGTGCTCCATAATTGCTGCGAAACGTTATAAATACGTTATACCACTAAAATGAAGAATCCTATAAGGTACCGGAGAAATTACTGTGATATTGTTATAAGCGTAGATTAAGATTAGCTAGCCCTCATCTTGTATTTAATATGATTGAATTGTAATTTAAAAGTTTTGAATTTTCTCTTTGCACTCCATATGCATTTGCATCCTATAGATAGTGTGAGATCTGACTAAAATTGTAAGCAAATGATCATTATGGAGGGCGTGGCCATCACTCTTGAATTTTTCTTTATTACATTTTAAAATTTCAATTGTATTTTAAAAAATTAATAATTATAGTATATATTTTTATGTCTTAAATTTTTTAAAAATAATATAAATGGACTTCAAAGATAATATTCTTAACAAATAAAATTATAAAAAATAATCTAAATTCCTGTTAGTATCGAAGAGCTACATAATCCACAAACAATCAAAAAGTAAGGTCGAAATTCAAACCACTACATGTCTTTTGCCAAGTAAATCTAAATTGGCAATAAACAACCAACTACTACCTTGCAAAACAATTTATTATAAAAACAAATCGGACATATGAAGCAGAAGTGGGACCAACATTGATTTAATACAACAGAACAGAACAATAAATATTGGTTAGAACATTAACGAAAGGCGAACGGTACATGAGATATGCAGATCTACACCGCGACTTAAAGGTATTAACAGCAAATGAAGAAATTAAAGAAACTTATTTAAAATGTCACAAAATATCTCTAGCCAGGCTAACAATAAAATAGCACTCTGTCAGAGTACAAAATATAGGCTACATGATTCAATAAATAGATATTAAATTTCCAAATAACAGAAAAACGGACATGAATGAATTAAAGAAAAAAAATACTGTAGAATAATTATTGTATAGCTATAGTCTACCCAAACGTAACAAAAACTATTTCTATACTATATTCTTAAAAAAACCAATAATCTAAGTGCTTACAATTTAAACTGAAAAAATTGAAACAAATTACACAACAGTACCATAAATAATTTCAAATATGAAATTGAATCTGCTGGTTTCTCAGTGATCTCAAAATATCAAAACTATTTTCAAGCAAAAATATAAAAAAACACAAAAATATTAATTATTGTTATGCAGTTCAAAACGTGTATTTGAGAATAGGGAGTATGACTGAGAATGTATTCTTAGATTATCAGAGGGAGTTATAGAGTATTGTGTTTATACAGTACCCTGTAGGCCACATAGTTTAATCGATTAAATTGATGTTTTGATTTTTTTTTTTATTTATAAATATTATTTCAGTTAACCATTAAAATGATTAATCGATGATTAAAGTATTTTTGGTTTATTTGATGTTTCCCTTTAATAATATTTTTTCTATTAATCAATAAAGAAAAATAAAAAAGTAATAAACAAAAAAATTAAAAAAATTTTATTATGTTAATTGGGAGACTACTGACTAAAAAAAATTTAATAGAAAAAATAGCATCACTGTAACAAAAATTATGCGTTGTTGTACTTTTTTAATTAATAAAATATTGAGATCTGAGATCTTAGAGACCAATTTTAAATGTGCTGATATACCACAAATTTGGCTGACCATCATTAAATTTTATTCTGAAGAGCGTAATATTGCACAAAACACTCATACCACTTTAGTTTACTTAGTTTGATTGATACGCTGGGTTGCGCAGTAGGTAGAGCCAAATAATGCTTTCTGGATTTTCGACCTGGTCCAGTACTCTTTATCATTGAGACAAAATAAATGATAAATAGTGGAAAGTTTTGGTTATCACTAAAAATAAAATATGCTATTATGCTATTATATATTATAATATTATATATTATTATACTATGCTATTTCTATAGAAAAACTATTGTATGTGTTTGTGTATTCCAAATCAAGGTGTGTAAAAGCAGTTAGGGTGTCTCATAGACTTGGAATTATATAAAAAAAAAATATAAAAATATAGAAACTGGTAGAAAACAATTTCAAACAAATTATGATGTAGGCAAATTTTCTTCACTTCAGATTAAACTCTCATATAGAACCATCAGTGTATTGCCTATATACTTACTAAATTATTTAAAAAAATTATAGTACATAAAATGATGCCGCAAATAAATAACCATGGATTCTCCCACACCAATTTGTTTTTCACGCTGAACATAGAACGGTCGAACAGATACATAGAATAACTGACCAAATACAACAAGAATTTGAAGAAAAAAGTTCTGTTCAGCTTTGTTTTCGGATGTCAGCCAGGCATTTAATAAAGTGTGGCCTTAGGCGTGAATTAATCTATAACGTACAACAAAAGCTACCAGTTGAGTCTCATTACTAAATTCTTATTTTATTTTATTTTTTATTTATTATGCTCCATAAATTGTACAAATAATTCATTTAAAACTATTGACTTAGGTATAGATATATAACTATCTTTTCTACAGTTAATTTGTATTTTTTTTATTTTTTATTTAAAAATTTAGTTTAGAGACGAGTACAAATTTAAAGAAAAATTGGAAAAGAAAAAAACTTTTTGAATTTTTGTTTTGTAACTAACCTTAACCGTAAAACCTACGAAGTAAACAAACCTAAATTTTTTTAACTTAATTTAAGTTTCTGATCAGAGGATTTTCTGACATGAGCATTTCCAAGTGGAACCTTGTTAAATAACTTATTTTTTCTAACATTGTATTCATAATGGCCTTATCATACAACTTTTTGGTTGGATACCATCTGGGAAGATTGAATACAGTTTTCAAAAGTTTATTTTGCGCAATTTGCAATTTTTTAATATGACAAGCTGCACAATCTCCCCAGACTGGTGCCGCATATAATATTATTGGCTGAAAAATTATCTTAATAAGTATCAATTTGTTTTCTGTGGATAAGCTACCAGTTGAGTCTCATCTATTACTAAAGGTTTGTATAATCAATAGACGCTTTAGAGTTATATTCAAATCATATTTAAGAGAAGAGTATGAAATCAATGCTAGCGTCGCACGAGATAGCAACAAGAACATTTGCAGCAGATACAGTAATGGCGTTATCAGTGGAAGATCAACGAGAGTAAAAGTGTACATGTAATTTTCTCGTTAAGAGATTATGCTGGCCAGTTAGTATAAATGAAGTAATTATGCCGCAAGGTAACGAGGTTAAATACCTGTAAATACACCTAGAAGAAGACTAACTTCGAAGATGTACATCACCAGAGAGCATTTAAAGCTCAAGAAGAAATGCATTTATTGGCATAAGATCAACATTACAATGTACTGCTATACAAAACCATTATGGAGAACTGCTTCTAATGTAACATCGAAACAATTAAGAACATGCAATCAAAAAATTTACTTATCATAACTCAGGCCCCCTGGTACCATAGAAATATTAATCTACATGTACGTTATAAAGCTGTCTTGAAATCGATATGGAATTACGGAATTAAACTGTGAGGAGTAGACAGCAAATCAAATATTGCAATATTACATCGTTTCTTGGTTTGTCAAAAATGATGTCATACATCGTGATTTGCAGGTGAGAACCATTAGGGAGGAGATTAGAAGCGGAAAGTACAAAATAAAATTAGCTGCACATCCAAAAAGACTGGCAAGCAGCTTTTTGGCTACAAGTGATTTAAGTCGCATTAAGCGACCTATCATCTTTTATTTTATTTTATTTTATTTATTTACTATTTAATTCAAACAGTTTACAAAATATAATACAATTTAATTATTAAAATTCTCAATTAACACAATGTGTCAAATAAGATTTATGATTTAAATAACAGTGAAAATAGTCAAATATTTTCCTTTTAATTTTACTGATATGCTTACCATACAGATACGCGTATTTCGTCTACTACTTGCAAAATTCTTCAATGTTTTGTACTCGACTTTAAATCTCGAGTTTAAATTACTTTTGAAATTTAAAACAACATAGTTTTTACAAAAAAAAAAAGAAATAAAATTAAATAAAATAAATTTCATCAGAAAGAAAAGAGAAGATGAAAAGTTATTAAAAGTAAGTGAGGTGACCAGACAGGACTTGCGTACTTAAGGTGGGGGCGAACAAGAGTAATGAATAAAGATTTAGTAATGTATGGATCATCAAATTCCTTGTACTATCTTTTAATAAAACCTAACCTACCCACTATTGCAGCTACCCAGTAGGCAATAGGAACAATCAAATGGATGTCAACAAACATAATAGAGTATAATGTTGGGATCATGAATGGTTGACCACTGTGTTATCTCATCCGCTAGTCAGTGCTATTTACCTGCATAAAAAATATCATACAAACTACTGAATGTCTCCTTCAGAGACAGATTGTAATTTTTCATTGGGAAATAATTAAAAAAAATGTAGAACTAGAAAAATATAAATACAGATATGCAATCAGACTGGTCGGACACCCTAACCTTTTGATGAGAGATTTACAAAACATTCCTATAACCAGCAGGTTAAAAAAAAAGTCGCTAGAAGCCATTTAAGATAGAACATTTGTTATGAACTTCCAACTTTATAGATTGTGAGGATTCGAATAAACCATAAAGGTTACAATCGGTATAGATTATTGTCATTTTCGTTTAGTAAGATTCAACAAATACACAGGTAGGAAAGAAAAAAACTTCAGTTTAGGAGGAGATAATAAAGTCAATTAACGAAAATTAGGTCACCTCGGTATAATATGGGATTAATTTTGTTTTAGATATTATAGTTAGCTTTATTTTTACTGACTTTCGTCAAAATTTTTTAGATATTTAATGTAACGACTTTCTTTAACTGTTTTTTATCCTATACAGTCAACAAGGCACGCTGCGCTGCATAAACATTTTCAACTTTCATTAAAAGAAAAATCTGACAAAGTAGTAATTCTACAAAATATTTTCGAAACCTAAAATATATGTAATTAAAATTGTTAGAAGACTGACACATAAAAATAATATTAATAAATTACTATCAGAAACCAATTAAGTAATAACTAAAATATAGGTTAGAAATTGACGAGATGTGTGATGGTAATACCAAGAATTTATATATCGTTAATTTCCGTAATAGCTTGTTACATTTTTCATTTCATTTTGTTATTTCCGGTTTTAAAATTCTGAAAATACAATTTAAATTTAATTGCTTTGTATATTTTCGATTTTATCGATTTACTTAAGTATAGTAAATTCGATTTACGAGAAACATTTTTAAATTAAAATTGTAATTCTCCTTTACAAATTATTTCATTTCAAACAGTTTCTGTTCAATTCGAAAATCATACAAAAAACATTAAAAAAAAAATTTTATTTTATTTTTACAACATAATTATCGATTCTTTGTTTTGTAAACAATCGAATGAACGCAGATAATAATAATATTTTTTATTTTTTTAAAGAAAATAAAAATTTCAAAAGTTATCATGACAACAAGTGTAAATATCACACCTTTATACAGTTTGAACGAATTTTCATCAAATAATTTCCATCATAAAAAATTTAAAAAAAATTTATGTTTTTTTTTTTTAAATTCCATTAAAGATTTAAAAATCTCAGAAAAATATTTGTAAAAAAGATAATATTATGATGACGTATAAAAAAATATAGTTAACCCATTCAACTTTAGTGTATTCGAAAGGGTACAAACACACAAAAATTTTCAATGGATAATGGACCTTTTTTGATAAAGCTATATAATAATAGTTAAGGTTAAAGGCAATTATTATAACATATAACAATTATAGAATTTCGACCAATAAATATGATTCTCACTGAAGCTAAAATTAATGAGAAATCAGTCAACAAACAGCTAGAAGATATTTGGAAAAAAATAATCTAATATCAGAAAATCAATCTGGTTTTCGGAAAAAACATAGTTGTGAGTCATCGTTAAATTTAGTCACATATCAAACTGGAAATAAGCAAAAAATTATAAAAAAGTAGTATTTGTGGCATTTCTTGACCTAAGACGAGCATTTGAAACAGGCGATCACCAAATTTTATAACATAAAAATGGAAAGTTAAGAGGAAATGAAAGTAAGTGGTTTCAATCATATTTGCTCAACAGATATCAAAGAATTAAGTCAACAATCAGTTCCCAAACTATAAAGATATTTCAATTGGGGTACCACAAGGTTCAGTGCTGGGTGTTTTAATTTTTTTGTTGTACATAAATGGTATTGAGTAGGTTGTAGACTTTGTGCAAATTTCCTTGTTTGCAGATGATACGTTGATCTTTATAATGGATGATTTTGTAGAAGAATGCGTTCGGAAAATCAACTCGGACCTTAAAAAATTAGCTGAATGGTTCAACACAAGAAACAAACTGAGCCTTAACATTACCAAAACTAAAGCCATAGTTATAAATGGTGAATTCAATTATGATATTATAATTGATCAAAATATTATTTAAATAGTTGTTTATTAGTAGCATATCAAATATTTGGGTCTAGTAATAGACAATAAATTAAATTTCAAAGAACACGGCGAAATTTCAAAAAAACTTGGGTTGTTAAGTCGAATAAGAAATAAGTTGTCTATTATAAGTACTATAAGGATCTTGAACATCGAATTTTCTTAATTAAATTTTCAAATTCATTTCCATTTTTTTTTTTTTTTTACTGAATTTAAGCTTAAGCGTTAATTTAATATTTGTAAATTATAGTTAAATAGTATTTATTACTAAATAACGGAATATTACAAAAAAAAAAAAAAACTCTAAGCCGTGTGATTATTTGCAAAATAGACCAAACGGACTCAACTTTACGATTTGAAGGAACAAGCCTATAAGAGTCCAAAAATCTAAATATTTTGGCATACAGCTAAACTAGCAGAACTAGCATATTTTTGATATAGCTAAGAACGCTTCCAAATGTTTATGTGGTGTAAAAACTACGCTCGTCCAAGAAATCTGTCCAAAATTCTATTTTTAAATAATTATGTCCGACCTAAAATTGAGTATAATGCTAACATATGGATTGGAATACCCCGAACTCTACTAGGTTATCTAGAAAAAATCCAAGACTTCGTCAAACGACTAATTAGAGACCCCATCGTCCAAGTAACCTTTACTGCTCTTAGCATAACGTCGAAATGTTTTAGCGCTCTCTCTCTCTCTCTTTTATCGCCTTCAAACAATTGAAGTGTAACACTAGAGAGATTTCAACTTTTTTTTTTATAATTCCAAGTTTATAGGATGATTACCCTAACTGATTTGTACCCAAAGATTTGGAATACACAATTTCGACAATAGTTTTTTCTTTTAGAATTTACGATAATATAATCTAGAAATTTAAATGTGGAAAGCTATATCTACTGTTGAACAACGTTCGCCTTCATAGTAGCATAGTTAAATTTTATTTTATTATTTCGTCGAATGATCTTTTGCAACTTCCACCTTATTCTCACCGTCTTAAACTTATTGACTTACAGTCGTTGTATGATCGTCGGGTAATTGCAGATATCTCTTTGATTCACCAGATCCTTTCGAGTAAGATGCTAGCCCCTGAAATTTCAAATTATTTGGTTGAAAGGTCCAATCGGTAAAATCTCAGAACCGTTGCGTTGTTCCACATTCCTTTCCACCCTACTAAATATGGTAGGTTCGAGTCAATCACTATAATGCTCCGTGAAGTAAATTCTAACTCTAGTTCTTTTGATCGACAACTAAGTTTTTTAACTTGTTAAAAAACGATTACGTTTTAATGTAGGTACAACTGAGAGTAACTAACAACTGTTATTGCTTTGATACTTTCGGCCTAACTTTTGGAAGTATTTTTGATAAATGTATAGCTATTAACATAGGTATTAAGTTCTACTCGTACAAACAGTATGTATTTGGTTTAGTTTATTTTTAGATTTTTCTAATCAAAGTTGGCGGTGTTTTACTAACCCTATTGGATGATAAGATATTGCAGAATTATATGAAGCAAACGTTCGTCTAGTAATAGACGCCTGATGTGCTTGCTCTAAGCATTAACTTGACAGTAATAATCAAAGTTGCATTGTATTCAATTATTGAAAAAAATGTTTGCAACATTCATTCCCTTAGCGGGACTCGAACCTGGGACTTTCTGATTATTAGTTGGATGGCATAACCACTACACCATATCGGTCGGTTAAAGTACTAAATTCGACTTTAAAACTGCTCATTTTTACACTGTTGAAATGTATAGGTTATCCTCAAAACTGTATACCAAAAAATTTAGAATTCAAATACTTGTTGCCAAAAATTTTTAATATATAAAAGGTATTCTACCTAAGTAACTGGCAGTAGAAATGTATTTATTATAATTTTGTAAAAGTAACAACAACATCAAAATAGGTAAAAACAAAGTACATAGATACTTGTAGAAATTATTTAGTAATCATATATTTGATTTATCCATCCACTTCGATATCCACCGTTTGATAAAATAAAAAGAAATAGAGGTATTTGTTTTCCACGTTATAAATAAACCTCCAGTCCTCTACGGAAGTTATTGTGGAAGTTTAGAAATATGTCAGTGGTTTTGGAAAATAATTTATTGTAAGCAACACTAAAATGTGGAAAATGTCTTCCCAAAATTTTTTAGACTTTCCGACCGTTATAGATTTTTTCCTTGAAATCGCAAAGTTTGAATGTGTTGCTTTCTTCTACAATACATCAAACACATTTGAGTGTTAGATTTGGCATAAAAAGCAGCATACAACTAAATATACAAATCTTTACTTTAAGGGAAAATATCATTACTGGTTAAATAGATTCACAAGTTTAAAACGTAAAAAACAATTAGAGTTGGATAATATGAAAAAGCATGAAACAATCCAAAGAAGACATGGAATGTTATGAAAAACATATTAATGAATAAAAACTTAATGAATTTACTAAAGGAGTAAATAAGGTAGAAACGAAAAATAAATTAAACGAATTAAATGAACTTTATAGCACAATAGGAAATAAAATGACGAACAGTTTTGATATAATTTATATTTCCAAAAAAAAAAACAAAATACTTTTTACGTTTAAACCAATAGACAAATACCAAACAGAAAAGCTAATAGATAAATTATCTAACTCTAAATCAACCGGGATAGATGAAATTAGTTCTGACATTGTGAAATTTTGTAAGACAGAGCTATGTATACCGTTAACTAGATTAATTAATACAACATTGAAAGAAGGTGAATTACCAAGTATACTTAAAATAAACAAAGTAGCACCAATATATAAAAATATTGGAGAAACTCGAGATATAAATAATTTTAGACCAATATCAATATGTACAACCTTTAGTAAGCTAATTGAAATGTATGTAAATATGCTGTTTACGGAGCATTTTGTAAAAATAACAAGTAAAATACAATATGGGTTTAAGAAAAATTCCAACACAAATGCAGCTATTTTTAATGTCCCAACCAATATTCAAAATAGACTAGGGAATAACAAAAATATGGCAGTGATGTTTTTTGATCTCACGAAAGCATTCGATATGGTAGATAGGAAAAACTAACTAACTAAACTAACTAAACTAAACTAAACTAACTATCTAACTGAAAGGAAACAATATGCATGTACAGAACACATCATAAGTACAATCGAAAAAACGGACTGTGGCATAATATAGGGTACTTTGCTAGGTCCTACACTTTTTAATTGCTACATAAACAGTTTTGCTGAACTAAATCTACAGGGGCAACCGTTCCTATATGCTGATGATCTTGTAGTTATATATGACGCTAATAGTAATATGAATTTAGAGATAAACATGAATTTTGACCTAACCACAATATATAAATGTATATGCAAACACAAATTGACGATAAACATTAAACAAACAAAGTATATATATTTTAAGTCTAAACACTCTGAGTCCTTAAATCTACTATATCACTACGTAAATTTTAGTTTAAAATGACTTTAAAGTTAAAGATTAAAATTTTGCACATCGATTAGTTATTATTTTTACCACTTGCGTACAAATTTTCATGAATATTATGCTAAAACTTTATGAGTTATTAAAGTTTTTCTAAAGCATTAATTTTTGAATTTGGTCCATATCCACACTTTTTGTAACACTTTGTTTTCATTATAGGAGATGGACCAAAACAAAAGGGATATAGAACAATCTAATTGGTAGAAAGGGCTTAAATTGTAATGAATAAACATAAAATTAAATTTGTCGAATTAGAAAAGTTAGAAAAAGCATAATCAATTCTTCTCTTTAATATATGTAAAGTATTTAGGAAGAATGTTCTGCAAACACGTACAATGTTATCACGGCATTGCAAATAAAATTTGAATGAAAAGTTTTTGTATTCTGATTTTATTACGCGCCGGCATTTAACGATGTCTTTTTTAATGAATTTGAAATAAAATATAAGCTTTTCATTATCTGAACTTCTCCAAAACATTTTTACACTGTTCTGTATATATAACTTTTAAAAATGGACATACTACGCCTATAGATATGGAACAAATTTTGTATACAAAATTTATTTTCATATTGTTCCATATCCGTAAAAATATTCAATACAAACATTTTTTAATGCACATGGAACAAACTAGATACTGGGTATCTCAGGAACTAGTTTAGATATTGAAAAACGGATAAAAGATTTTGAAAGAGCATGTCTAAAAACCCTAGAATCAACTATTAAGTCAAAAAACACGAAAATGGCGTGTGGACCAAACTAACATTCAGGTAGCGATATAACAACATGCAAATTCAAAAAACTGACGAATATAAATATTTAGGAGTCGTAATAGATGCTCAATTGAGCTGGAAAACACAAATAATTATTCAAATTGAAAAAGGTAGGAAAATAGCAGGTATATTTAGAAGAATAGCACACAGGGTACCATTTCAATGGAAGAGAACTCTGTTTTTTAGCGTATTCCATAGTTCATTTGTATATGCCATTGTGAGATGGGGAAATATGAACAAAACCAAATTACAAGAATTACAAATAATTCAAAACAAAGCTATAAAAAACATGTATGGACTAAAACAAAGAACATCAACACAACAAATACATAAAACACACAAAATATTCCCGCTGCAGCTGTATATACAGAAAATGCTTTGCACACAAATAAATAAAATGCTTACTGGGACCATCAATACAAATACAATTTTAAGAACAATAAACGAAGTACACCAGCACAATACTAGAACATCGCATCTGCTTCGAGTAAATAGAGTTGCTGGTGGTATCAGAAATGATTCGATTTACAATAATGCTGTCCAAAGAATACAACAAGCTGCCGATGAATTTGAAAAACATGAACAACACTCAATTTAAAACGGAATTAAACAAGTATTTTATTGAACTAATACATTAATAAAAAAAAAACAAAAAAAAAAAGCAAAAAAAAAAAAGCAAAAAAAAAAAAAATATATTATATTGTAACTATCGTATTTTCTCTCGCTTCTATACTTTTTTTTCTGTAAATGTACTTAGCTTTTTATTCTTTTTATTTTAAATTCTTAAACTCACTTATTAATCTTAAAACACTGAATTGTAAATTACAACGAAGAACAATATATATATACTCTATATGAGCAAATTGCTCTTTTTGAGATAAAATAAATAAATAAATTTAAATACAAATTAGACAAACCGCACAAAACTTTAAGTAGAAGAATTAACAGACATATTATGTCTTTGTTTATTAAAATTATGTTATTGAAATTACTGAGATCATTATTCCATTTGAATAACAATCAAGGGCCTATCAAATATGAAATTAGTATATTAAATATCTTGACTTGATATCTAGTCGATTAATTTCTACTGTGATCCCTATTCCGACGTCCGCAACCAATTCCTTGATTATTGTATGACGCTCTGAACTATTTTTTCGAATAAACCTCAATCTCAAATCAGCCCTACTCGGCTCGGCTCACTGATATTGTTTTTTCAAAATCATTACCGAACGTTCTACAATAGAAAAATTCATTTCAATTTAAATAATAATAAAGGTTGCAAACATTGGTGTTCCTTCCGAAAGATCGATATTTGCAAAATTAAATAATTAGTAAAAGAAAATTCGGATTTAAATTGGAAAATTTGATCACTAAAAAACAACTCTGATTATTAAAAATAATAATAATAAATTTGTTGTCACTCACATCAAAACTATTAATATAAATACACATAAGTCCAGTTTGACTATAGTATGACATGTATTTAATTTATCAAAAACTGTTCAGAATTCGTAGTTTATGAAACCCAATAAATGAACATCGATTGTAATATTCAATGAATAATGATCACGTAGTCTCTTAAGCATCGCATAATATAGGGTATAGTATGAATATATTTTATTTATTTTCAACTTATTTCAACTAACTTTAAAGCCGTTATACAAATTTAACCTATATTAATACCAAACCAATTCAACTGATCAACAATTGAAACTTTGACCAAAACGAAATCGTTTTAAAATTAAAATGAATTGTGAATTAAAGGCTAAGTTAAAGTTCTAAGCCAAAGTAGTAAACCAAGCAAGTTAGTCTTGAATCGCGGAAAATATCTTCAATGGCGTGAAGCTGATGTTACAAATCCATATGAGAAAATTCCTTCTAAATGATTTTAAAAAACTACACTGACCTACGTAAAAGTAAAGAAAAAAAAATTAAAAACATTATAAATGGAAATTTGAATCGAGAACCTCCCAAAATAATATATAAGAATCTAAAAGACATCATTCAAATCCAAATATACGCATGCATACGCGATATCGTGGCAGTTCACCTTCATAAAAACAATTCAATTTTATTACAGATTTTTTTTCTTTTTGCCGTATTCCGATTTTAAATGCAAAACAATAAAACCCAAAGCATTTTTCTTCATTTCTCATTCTTTTAATGTGTACATCTCTGTACATATTTTAATGAATCCATGGGTTGTACTGTAAGTCAATTAATTTCCCGTACAATTTTATTTGATACAATATAAAATCACATCACAATCATATTGTGCTATCGAACCAGCAGCAAATAAAGAGTATGCAGATTTTATTGAGACCAAAACTAAATTCAGTATGCAGGAAACACACATTAATTACAATATTTTTATCCGAATACAAAAACGATAATCAAAATTTTGTTGCCAATTTTATACTACAATGCTGATCAACCCAAATGATGAATAATCAAAGAATTCTTATTTTGTCAATAATATTAAAGAATATTTTTGGCTGGAGGAGTAGAGGAATAGGAAGTGAAAAAAAAAAGTTTAAAAACATTACGTTTTGTATAACAGGAACAAAAAAATAAAGAAAAAAATTATTTATAATATTTTTGTTATTGTTTTTTGTTGTTGTTATTTTCTTATATTATGAATTTTTGAATTTAATGATGGAAATATAAATTTTTTTTAATTTTTCAGTTTGTTTATTGTTTTTTATGTTTTTTGTTTTGTTTTTCTTTTTATATTTGGTTTCTTACAACACCATTTAAGATATTTGTATTTTGTATTCGGAATGATTGAATTTTTGTGATATTAGATTTTCCGCGTTAAAAATTTCTCAAAAAGAGAAAATAAAAATAAAAAAAAATGAAAAAAAATGGGAAAAATTTAAAATTGGAAAAATGCCAATAAAACTTTTCTTTATTGGTAATTTTTGAAATTTTTATTAAGATTGTATCGTACCATGTTATTAAGTTGCAATCATTTTAATGAAATGGAATGGAATTTATCGCTGGACTAAAATTTCAAATTTAAGTTTATGATATGTTTTTGTAAATTTATTTACTATAGAGTAATTTGAAAAATATTTTAAGAGAGATTTGTTTTTAATAATAAAGAAAATAATTTACGAATAATAATCACACAACATAATCGGTGTGATTAGAGTATTTAAATTATGTTCAAACACATTTTCACGTCACCTCTAGTAACCCGGTTTAGGTATTGAGTAACGCATTCATTTTAAACTAGCTACACATTTTAATTTAATTGATACAATAGAAATTTTAACCTTCTTTAATTACACATGGTTATATGATACGCAGTTATATTTATTTTAAACTACAATTTTTATTTTGAAAATTGGGGAACCATTAATGTAAATTCAGTTCGTAAAAGTTTGTATGTGTTTCTTATGCCCAAGTGTAAGGTTTTCGTAAGTTCCTATGAGTTCTAACCAAAAAATATGACATATAAAGAGTCAGATATTTTAAATTATTTGGTATTTTAAGGTATTGGATCCAATAATATTAATTGTTATGGAAAAGCTGTTTTATAATAACTTAATACCCTTATCATGATTCTCGAATCGAATATGAGTCGAAGCGAATATGATAGTGGAACGTTCGCGTAAATGTGATCCCGATTCCTGAATAAATTTTTTCGCTGTGGAAAAATCGTTGCTAACCTAACATTTAAATTAAATATTTTGACAAGTATTTTTAGATTAATAAATAACTTTGTTTGAATAAAGATGCTTACTTTATTTTCTAAATTCAATAAAACATAAATAGAAACCTTAAATTACAATAAATGGAATTTATTACCAATAGTAACTCTGTGCAGTACGATTTTTCGATGAAAGAAATTATCACTGGCAATAACTCTGGTCTCAATTATTTGGGATATATACAGGGCGTTCCAGACCATGCGTACCAGCTTTTTAAGAGGGGAAGGAGCCGTTATTTTAAAATTGAATAAAAATTTTATAAACTAAATCAAGGATGCTTTATCGATTGGTAATATTTTCAAATTCCTAGAAGGAAGGGAAATCGGTTTTTTCAGACCAAAAATCGCCGAAATTGGCTGTAATCGAGATTTTCAAATGAGAAGGGGTACTTTTTTATGCAAATTCGGATTCTACATCAAAAAATAAGTATATTTTGTAAAGTAAATTTTTTTTTTTGTTTTTTTTCTTTCTAAATTTTGTAGGAACCCAAAACTGAGATAAAAAATATGATAACATGAAAAACAAATTTATCTATAAAATTAACATAATTGTCTTATTTTTTATCGTAGAATATGAATTTGCATTAAAAAGTACCCCTTCCCATTTGAAAATCTCGCTTTCGACAAATGCATTTAATTCGGTTACAAATCGATTTTTTTATCTTTGTTTTACGACAAATTTTCGAACGTATTACCTTCGCTTCGCTAATCATGGACGCATCACAGCGAATTCGCCTACTTATACGTTCGATTCGAGAATCATGATAACGCTATAAATTAAAATATTTTGGATATTACTAAGCTAAGGAAGCAGGCCAATATAATTATGACAATGTTATTTTTTTTTGTGAATGTACATATACCTGATGTTTGATTTTTATTTTTTGTTAACTATTTATATAATTACATTATAAATTATTTTAAAGTATTTTTTTGAAAAGAATGTTAAATAAATAAAAAATATTAAAAATAAATCATTTAACTATGAAACCACAATTCTTTAATGTCCCATTTTTTCCGTTTGTTTGTTCTTTATTAAAAGAAAAACAAACCCATTATTTTAGTGTTATAATTATAAATCACCAAATTCGTTAGAAAAATGCAGCTACTTTTAACTGTTTTTGTGGTACACCCATATGTCAGGATTGTATAACGATCACCTCGAATATAACTCAACCATTAACTACATTAACTATTCTAAAATTCTGCACAAAAATTACTATGCTTATCCCGTTATTCTTATAACACAAACTAATTATTAAATGTGTAACAAATTATTTACTCTCTAGAATCGTAATCCCATAATTTTAGTCTAATATAACGTATTACAAAGTTATGTTTACTTAGTATGAAAATATGAATAACAGTAATTCTAATCTTATACCAATATTATAATATAACTTAAAACAAAAATAAATTTTTAGAAGAGAAATAGCTAATATTGACTTCGACTTGACAAAAGTGTCCGGATAAATTATGAGATTAAAATTTGGAAAATGAATCTAGAAATGGAAATATTAAGAATTTAATAAAAGCTCACTATTGTCTATCGATTATATCGGCTATGATCAGTTAGGTTTAAATCAATAGAGTTTGTACGTGCATGTTATTTGACATTAAGGCTGTTTAGCTATATACAAAAAGATTTCCAAAAAATTGCAAAAGTAGAAAGTTAGTTGTCTGTAATAGCTGAAACCTATTAAATTACAACATATTAAGTTCTTTTTTGTTGAAATAAATTGTATTTTCATAATTCCGAGGTATTCGAATTTGCATAAGAGTAATTAATTACTAGTAGCTCTCTTAATTAACTACAACATAAATTCTGGTAGAAATTAAATCAGAAACAATAATCGGAATGATTTTTAAAGCCACATTGTTTGTAATTATACTATAATTACGTGACCTCCCTCGAATACCCTCTTATGGTTATCAAGCAGTACAACGATTATCAAAAAATGCTACATACAAAATCCAACACAAATTATTATTATTGTAACACATTAAAAAAATTTAATATTAAAATATATTAATATTAAAATATAGGAATGAATACTATATGGAAACAAATCGATTCTATTAATCAATATCTGTACTGATTGAAGAATTAAAAGATGAGCAACCATTAAAAAAAAATTTATTTTTGGATTTAAATAATTTTATAGGATACTGATGTCAAACCACAAAAATAAAAATAAACCCGACATAGAATTATTTATGTTCAGTATTCACAGTATTTTTAAAATTAATTTTAATTAATTATTACCATTTTAATAAATTGAAAAATTATTTAATATTAAAATTTATGTGCTGAAAAAATAAATTTTAGTTGAAATAAAAATGTTGGGTACATCCACGATTTTTAATAAATTCAAATATTTTTAGAATAATTTAAATTCGGATATAAAAATTGGGTGAGTGCGTATTTCTGCGTATTTGACATAAAAAATAATTTGACATATAAATAACAGATTTCTAATAAAAATAATTTCACTTATTTTGTATTAAACTAAGTCATAAAAATTTAATAATTTATGCAACAGTGTATTTTAGCTCTAAAGAGAATTATTGTATAATAAAAATGGAATTTACCAGAATTAAGCAGAATTGAGATTTCTATATATTGATTTTTCTATATATCTATTATAAGTAGATTAATAGAAATATAGCAAAATATGAACCAACGATTTCATAGCAAGTGCAGTTGAAATAAAGTAGAAGATCTTAAGTTCATCTCTTCTACTGGGCGATGATTGTCCTTGCAAAACCACATTATTTCTTTTTTTTTTATTTTATTTTTAGAAAAGATATAGACTGTACAAAACTGGTATAAACTTCTTTTAAAACTAACTTATAATCTAATGAAATACAATATAATATTGTTTATTAAACACATTATACATTATTAAATTCTTATCTTATTTTTTAAGGATAATTACAATTTATTTCTAATATACATATTCATATTCTTTTTTAACTAATTATTTAATTGTGGCAATGCATTCAATCGTTTTTTAAACACTCTTACATTGTTGGGAAGACCATTGAAAATTTTTAGACAGTTGAACATAATGTCTCTTTTAACCTTTTCATTTCTAGGAGCTCCCAGTCGAAAGTGGTCTGCAGTCCTTGTGTTGTAGTTGTGTATTGAATCATTGTGTGAGTCCAAATTGTGATTAAATACCTTATTTTGGACTGGATGTGAGAGTGAAATACTAACTTTGCAATGTGCTCACTTAGTCTAGGACATCTTCCTATTGCACCAATTATTGACATTATAGTTTTTTTTAATTTTTTAGTGTGTATTTTCCAAGACAGGTCTTCATCAATGTGTAAGCCTAAATATTTAGCTGATTTGACTCTTTTTATCGGTTGTTGATTGATGTCAATTGATAAATTATTATTTTCTTTATTTTTTGTTTGAAGAATATGAAATCAGTTTTTTAAACATTAATTGTTAATCTGCTATGGTTTAACCACTCGCTGACTTTGTGTAAGTCGTTATTAATGTTTTCATCAAGGTGATTAACGTTTTTACTTTTATATAGAGTTGCCTTTAATACCCATGTTAGACAGACTGTTTAGTAATATATTATGATTCATGGTGTCGAATGTTTTTTTTTTTAGATCTAAAAGAACAGCTACAGCATAATTATTATTCTTATCTAATTCCATGTTTATAAAATTCACGACTTCGAGAGCAGCCGACTTTGTACTACTTCCATTTAAAAAACCAAATTGGAGGTCATCAATTTGATTTGAATAAGACAGGAACGTAATTAGCCGACGTTTGGTAACTTTTTCAATAATTTTTGATAGGCAATTAGTTAAATATATTGGTCTATAATTGTTACAATCTGTATTATTTCCTGATTTATAAATCGGAGTGATAATACATTCTTTAGCCACATCTGGAAATGTACCAGTATATAAAATGTTGTTCGTTATGTCAGCAAGTTTGTTTGTAATTTGTTGATTTGATGTGCTTCAATACTAATGAAAGAAAAATATTGCAATTATACAATACATTGAAATCAAAGAATTGAATTTCATGATAATGATAAAAATATTGCATTACATTGTTTTAATGTATTGCTTTTTAATTCATTGTGTTTTTTAATTGCATTCAATTTCTTACTTTCAATTATTATAATACTGAAATCAATGCAATATTATAAAATATTATTTTGAACAGAGAGTTCAAAATGATACCAATAATGAAAAATGTTGCATTGATCTTAGCATTCATTATCAATGAAAATAAGAAATTCAATGCATTAAAAAAATTGTGTGCATTCTTTTTATGGCTATCATGAAAAATAAAAAATTCAAAACAATATTTTTTAATTAGAATTAAAAGTTTAAAATCAGTACAAAATCTTGCTCATTAACAATTCATTTTTCCACACCAATAGAATAATTCAATGCATTGTAAAAAAAATGCATTACGCCTATAACTGATACTGACATTGTAAATGAAATAGGTATACAATACTATTATGGTATTATATATACCTATTACAATTTCATAAATAGAAACACTTAAAGACCACTTTTTTTCAATGAGCATGCCAAACTTTTACAATTATTGTAAATTTATATAAGATCGTATGTGGGACCACACGTCATGTTCTGTAATGTTTTTTCAGCGACAATAAGTTACTAATTAAGTTTTTTTTTTCTGGGAGGAAGGTGAATAGTTGAAGAAAAATTAGGAGGAAGGAGAAAACAAGGCTATAACTATCTTTTTTCTATCTTCATCTATTATACTGAAAACGTAAGAAAGAAAAATATAATTTAATCGACACTAACATAAATTTCAACAATCTCTACCGCCCATATGCTACGCTGTATATTAAATTTATATAATTTACAGATAAATACCGTTGTATACATTACATGTGCAATGCAAATATTGAATTGTACTTAAGACGAAACCCTTGTATTAAGTACAATTATATTAAGTACAAATATCTGCATTACACACGTAAAAAAAGTGGGATCATACGAACAATACCGTTAATATTTAACAATACCGTTAACTTTTTATAAATCAAACAAATACAAAACTTTAGAACAAATTTTAGTTTTTTTTTTGAAAATGACTGTAATTAAACGTTTTTGACATTACGTCTGTCTGAATATTGAAAATGATAAATAGGTAGGTAAGTTGAAGTCCATTAATGTTATATAAAATTAATAAAATAAAAAAATAGAATTTATTGTGAATGAAGTTGCAGCAAAACAATTTTATGCGTTACATTATCGTAAAAGACAATGGAGCCGATTTATGTATTAATATTTTAAATTTACTCATTTCTCAATAGATTCTTCAAATTTATTTACAAAATAATATTATTTATTCCGTATTATGATCTCTATTAAATATTTCCTTATAATAAACTTTTTAGATTAACTACTTGGTGTACTCTCATAACAATTTTAGAAAAAAAATGTCTATTTAGCTGCAAAAAAACAACCCACAATTATAATTTTTATTCGATCAATGCTGTCAATGGTAATAAAAAATAAAATCTACAAAGAAAGTCTATAAATATTTTTTTAATGTTATAATAATTTAAAAATAAAATTTTTTTTTTAGAAAATATAAAAATTTAATATAAAAAAACACAAAAAATAAAAAAACCAACAATTTGAATCATCCTTGAGTATTAAAAAATATTTATTACCCATTATTGATCTGGGAATAAAAACAATTTAATCACAAAAATCTTTGATTTTATTTTTAAAAAATAAATAGATAAATAATGTTATTTAAATAGAAATTAAAAAAAATAAATAATAATTTAGATATAAGTAAATTATAAGACTAAAATTTGTATAAACAAGTTTTGTAATTGTAAAATTATCAAAAAATAGTACTTTATTATTAGTATCTTATTAATTAATTTTATAAATATTATATTAATATTATTTTGATTGATTTTTTTTACTCACGGATATTATGTATATTGAAAATATAACTTGAATTAGGTTATAGAATCAATTATAATTAAAAATTAGCAGTTGTATATGTATAGTATAAGAGTAAAATCAATTCAAGTAGTGTGTTAGAGAACACAAAATATTCATTTAATAATAAATAAAAAAAAATTTTTAATAAATAAAGCTCTATATTTGTGTCGGTAGTGACAAGGTTACAAAGAACTTAGTGCAATTTGGGTACCCTTTCAGTAAATTTGTGTGTAATACACAAAAATTTCGCTGCTATTTTTTTCACTGACGAAAAACAGTAACATATGCATTTTTGAATTTAATTTTATCCACTTTACCTTTATCTTTCACTTTAAAGATAAATTAAAAGCTTTTTGTATTTAGGTTCGTTGTAGCACAATTTAAAAAAAAGGATTGTTGGACAGGATTGCTATAAAAAAAATAACTTAAATTGTTAAAAATTAATATAGATAACAATTATTAGTAAGTGATTTTTCAATTGTTAAAAATACAAATTATTGCTTTAGCTTTTGAAAAATTATAAGCAAAAATGAATGTACACTGAAAAAATTAAAATTCGAAAAAAAATTTTAACTTGTAAAAAATTTAATAATAAATCTGTTTATCTGGCATCCAATTAAATCGGCAAAAGTTTAGAAGAAAATGTTAAGCTTTTTAGGAAGATAACAAAAACTAAAATAATCATCATTAAATAGGTAGGCCAAAAATTGTTTACCAAACAATCAGTCAATGGGTGGAGTTGACAAATTTGATCAATCACTTACTAAATTTTGCGATCACAGCTGCTTGGCTTGAGTAGGTACCGTAAAAAATGTGCTAAAAGCAATGGTATCTGCTAAGCAAATAAAAGACCTATTGGAATTGAGGTTCAACTTAGATAAATTTTAATTCACTGCAACTAAGGCAAAAAAAAAGAGGAACAGGTCTTTTAGATGATTGTCCTGAGCAGATTGAAAGAAAGCAGTATAAACATTTACCGAAAAAAGAAATAAGTTATGGTGGCGTAGAGCTTGGCCGATACAAGATTAAAACTACTTAAAATTGAAGTACCAGTTAGAAGTAAGCATGAAAATCGCAAATCGAAATCTAAAACTCGCTGCTGTAAGTTCAATCTGCATTTATGTTTCACAGCAGATAAAAATTTCGTCTTAGCTTTTCACTTAAAAAGCTTATAGCTATTTCATATGTTTATAAAATATTATATTTTATATTGTTTTGTAAGAAATTGTTAAATTTATCTCTATATTCTTTTATAATTACTCTTACTAATTACTTTTTTTTTTTTTAACTTTTCATTTTTCTTTTTACTTCATTTTTGTGTTACAATTAGAAAACAAGTCTTACAAAATCTAATATTTATTCTAAGTTTGACAATAACTAAACCTTAAAACTGCGTTAAATTTATTTAATTTACATCATTGTTATAATTGTGGGTTAGTCTTTTTTTCCAAATTTTCCGAAAGAAATATTTTTATTTTGAAAAACATAAAAAAAACCAAAACTTGTTTAAATTTATTTTTTAAAAACTGTAGAACTAACCTAAATTACTTAAGCTACAATCTATAATCTAACTAAACCTATGCTAACCTAACTTATCCTAAGCCTGTATCTATTTATGTTATTGGTTTAACCACCAAAGATAAGGACGAAAAAATGGTAAAGTAGGTCTATATCCAGCTAATTATGTAGAAGCAATAGCAACGTAAAAAATATAATAAAATTGAAGAAAAAGTAAACAAAAATAAATAAAATTTATTTTGTATTTAAAAACATTTTTAATTTTAAAAAATTCGAAAACATTCAGAAAATAATGAAATATTTATCTAAACATTTATTTACATAAATATTTCATTATTTTCTGAATGTTTTCGAATTTTTTAAAATTAAAGTTTTTTTTATCCTTTTCTTGGATATTCATGTCCTATTTCAGTGAATTTGTCTATGTAATTGCATGTAGCCCGTCTGTTATAGTGATATAATAGAGAAACATGCTCGGGGTTTTGAATATACCCTTTAGCATCAAGATAAATAAAATGTTCGGGTGCTCGTACTATAAATCCCGTTTTCATGCTGTTTTTAATGTTATCTTCATTATGGTAATATATATGAGATATTAGACCATTTTCTGTTGTGGTAAGGGATCTATTACGATACTAGCGTTTTGGTACAAACACTTATTGGAATAAAAATGTTTGTAGCTCGTTTCAGGTTTTCTGTGTAGATTTACGCAGTATAAACACTCTGTTTTCAAAATGAATTGTTTTTTAACAAATTTTATCAATAGCACACAAATTGTTTAATGTTCTCCCTATGTTCTTAAGATCATGTAGGATACTTTCCATTTTTCTAAGAGGTATTAAAACATGGGTTTTAAATCATAATTATGATTTTATAGAAAGGTTTATTTAATTTTATCTCTTTTTCTAACCAGTCAATATCTATTTTTGAGTTTATTAGGCACATAAAAAAAAATTAAATAAAACCAAAATACAGAAAATTATGAACATAATATAGAAATAAAAAAACACTTTAAGGTCAATTACAATACAAGAGCAATTCAATGATAGATATTTTTAACCATATTTTGAATTGACAATAAACAGAATCTATAACCAATGAAACAATCGATCGAATATCAATGAATGAATCGATTTTTGAAAAGGTTATTGATCACATAAAAAATAATATTGTCAAAGTAAACGGATTTTACAATAAAAATATCCGATATTCTGGCTATAGTGTAATTAATTAATAGTTTGGAAAATCTTTTTACGACTGGCAAAATATCAAAAAAAATATTAATATAATTTTTAGGATTGAATGAAATGTAATTGTAACATGCAGAAGTAAATTATGGTACCTCGTAATAAAGTATATCACGAAAACGATCTCGAAATTTACCTATACAATGACAATCGCTAGTTTCTATAAAAGTTTTCCAATTGTGACTGATTTCAATCTAGAAGAATTTCTTCTTCATATTCGTAATGCTGAACGTCCATACAATTTTTTTAATTAATTTACATTTTATTATTTTACAACCACATTAACAAGTCATGTTTCTTATTTAATTTTTTTTTAACTTTGTCTGAACTTTGTCTTTGTCTTTGAACAACAGAATAGATATAATTTACTCGCAAAGACACCTGACGTTTCCAACACAAATTGTATAAACCTTAATTCAATAAAATTTTACATAGCTATGAATTATGAACCGATCGAATTTAGCAAAATAATTTCTCAAAAATATTATAGATTTTTCATAACACAATAACAAATTTAGAACCTCCGTCCGGGTAGCTTCTGAGCTTCTTTTGTGACTGTTCCATCACTATTTCAATCTTACCATTTAAGTCTTCATAAGTTTTTTTTTTTACTAATCTTTAGTAACTTCCGAACTAATGTACATAATATAATAATAATTAACAAAAACATCTACAAAATTCTTCCGAGCCCGAAATATTCAGAGTTCAGAATTTTCGGAAACTGTAAAAGATGCTTTTGTTTATCTTTTAGAGACAGTACCAATTTCAGAGCTGAAACATTATTGAGTTAAAATGTTTTTAGCGGGTGCTAGCAGTTGTATGGCCGCTATCTAACCAGCCTATATTATATTGCAAAATAATAAAAACTGTCTTGGCTCATTTTTGAAAGAGTACACAACAATCAATTGTCAGGCTCGTAACACCTTTGGTTTTTGAAACATTCCTGATGGATGCCAGGAATTATATAGAACAGCTACTCGAACCAGTACGAATTTTTGGAAATCACTAAAAGACTTGTTTGTATATTTGTGAGCAAGTACTTAATTACTAATTTGCAGGTTTGTAATTTCTTTGGTATTTTACACATCCTTGTCGAGTGATCGGAACACCCGAAACAGTTCAAATTTGGTTCCAGTTGGAAAACAATGAAATATAGCTATCGTTATTTATTTTTCATAAAGAATCAATTTTCAGGTTCGTAACCCCTTTAATTTTTGGATTTTTCTTGATGGGTACCAGGAGTTTAGTTGTACGGCAGCTATGAAACTGTCGTGAGTAATCTTTGTAAATTACCATGTTATTTCTCTATTTTCATCATGAATAACAATTCAAGCTTTAAAGCTATCGATATGTATAGCAACTAATCAAGCACCAAACTGATTATTAAATTTTGATAATTTTTTAAGGCATAGGTGAAGGACCCTGGATCTCTCCTATTAGTTTTTCTTTATATTTTAAGCATTTTTTATTATGTTAACATCAAATTGCAATATTTTGCCAATATAATTTGCATTATACCGGGTGTGCCAGAACATGCGTATCAGCTTTTTACTAGGAGAAGGAGCGGTTATTTTTAAATTTTAAAAAATTGTATTATCTAAATCGAGGGCGCTCTATCGATTGGTAATATTTTCAACTTCCGGAAAAGACTGGAAAAAGGTTTTTTAAGCTCGAAAATCGCCGAAATTGGACGAAATAGAGATTTTTAAATATGAAGGGGTGTTTTGCAAATTCGGATTCTTAAACATAAAATAAGAAGCTTATGCAAAAGTAATTTTTTTTTTGGTTTTCACAGTATTTCTCCTGACAATTAATAAAAATAAAACAAAAATACACCATATTTTCCTTTGGTAAACTAAAATTAATAATAATCGTTTTTATAAATAAATTTTTTTTTTCATATTACTTATCATTATTTTTTATTTCAGTTTTGGGTTGCTACAAAGTTTAATATAAAAAAATAAAAAAAAAAATGTACATTATAAGTTTCTTATTTTTTGACTTAGAGTCCGAATTTGCGTAAAAAAGTACCCCTTCCCATTGGAAAATCTCGATTTCGGCCAATTTCACCAATTTTTGAGCTTAAAAAACCCTTTTCCGGTCTTTCCCGGAAGTTAAAAATACAACCAATCGATAGAGCACCCACGATTTAGTTAAAAACATTTTTTTTAATTCTTAAATAACGGCTCCTTCGTCTCTTAAAAAACTGATATGCATGCTCTGACACACCCGGTATATTTATTGTCTGTTATTGGCTCTTCTGCATAACATGTTCTGCTAACTCTCATTTTGAATACAATGCTTCATATAATGCATAAAAATGCTTCTGGTGGTACAAAACCACTTTGGACCGAAAAAGCTATATAATTGTCATTCTTGTAGTAAATGTAATTAATTAAGATATTATTGTTTATTTTCGAAATTCTATAAAAATATTTTCTATTTCATATTATTGCATATTTACATTAATTTCTGTTGACATTGGCTAAGCTAAATAATATGAATCTATTTGAGTAATAATGATCTTAAATTTTTAATGTTTTCCCCTTTTTTTGTATCGTATGCACACATAAAAATTTAAAATATCAAATTTAAGAAAAACACGTCATGAAGTGTAAATTTTAGTTTTTTTTTATTTTTTGTAAATTTTTTTATAGTAATAAAAATTACGGAAATAAAAACTAAAATATAAATCAGTTCCTCGCACATTTCTGTTCTTTAATAAAAAAAAAAACAGGGTCAATGGTTTAAAAACAATTAAAAAACAATAATAAGAAAATATCAAAACAACGCAATTAGTAAAATAAATAATCGTTCAAATTAGCGATTATTTTTACATTTTAGTTTACAGTTAAACCTACTTTTTAAATTAAATTTCTTTTTAAAATGACAAAAAACGACAATTTCTTTTACTCGTCAAGAAAATATAAATTAAAGTCATAACTTAAGAAAAAATATTAACCAGGTGGCATTCATCATTCAATTGGTATTCAAAATGATCAGGATTGACAATAATGTCTAAGTGTGATAATAATTATCGAATGTCGGCAAAATATAGTAATAATACCTATATTATAATACACAATAGCACGATTAGTGAAGGCATACTTTTCGTGGTTTTTCGTATGCCTTCGTTTTTTTCTTTATTCAATCAATGATGTAGGCCGTGGGGGATCAAAATAAATTTTTCTTTTAGCTCAGTTGGATGAAGCGTCATGTTGTTTTTGGATTATCGCATTTGGTTTTTTGCACTTTTACCAGGAAAAAAAATTAATTAGTAGGATAGCATTAATATAGGTTTTAAAGCAAAATTTATAAAATATAAGTATTTCATTTTCAGATACACGAAATTTGTAGGAATTTATATAATTTTACAGATTAATATATTTTAAAGAAACATATATTCACCAATACAAAAAAGAGATAACTGAAGTAATGGGATATATTATTATGTTTATCGAACCTATATTAAAGTTCTATTGTTCAAATTTATTTCACAGATTGTATACAAGTCAATTTTAGTCAAAAGGAATAGCGGATATTTGATTTGATGATTATATGTATATACACACTAGAAAACCCCCTGGTGAATCACCGGTCAGCCAAAAAAAAAAGGAATTTTGCTGTGGCACAATAAAATGATTTTTAATAAATGTAAACAGATTTTAAATTATCTGAAAACAATGTATAGAATAGTAATATTAATAGCAAACCAGAGCTGGATCGTATTCGAGTAAAAGTGTTTAATATACTACATAAAATATTTGTTTTGAGTAAAGCATGTGACTTGATTTTTCAAATACAGGTAAAGTATTTAAACAGAGTATTTCAAATACTTGAAATCAAATACTTTTACTCAATGCGTAGTATAGTATTTGTATTTTACCCAGCTCTATAGCAAAGTACAAAAAAATAAAAATTGTTTAATTTTTTAAGTTAATCTTTATAAAATTAACTCTTTTATTTGGAAAATAAAAAAAAAATATCAGATAGAATGAAACTTTTTTTAAAAGATTTTATTAGAAATCAATTTTCAGTCATTTTGAGTAGTCTTCCATATGCAATATCAATCAATAAATCACAAAGTCAAATATTTCACACATGGTCAGCTCTAAACAGCAATGTCGAGAGCAACAAAATCCATTGCTCTAAAAATTAAAATTCTAGCAGAACCAAGACAGGGAAAAACTACTGACAGAGACAACTGACAATGGTGCATACCAGGAGGTTTGCCAGAATATTCCATTTTATTAAATATTTTCTATTTGACAAAATTTAAAACTCGCTCATAATAATTGGGAAACGGTAATGAATGGTACTAAGCCATAGTTATGATTAACGGTTTAATAAGATTTTCGGAAACTATTTTTTAATAAAATTCCAACACACTACATTTTCCCAATTAACGCGAAAAATCAATTAATTGGTCAATAATATCAATCATGGTAAAGGGTTTCAGCGGCTTTAGTGGGTTAGAGTCCTTAAGTGCCTACGTACATGGTCTGCTTAGTATTTTTCGAGGCTTTCACCTTCCTTCGAAAAATAAACAAATAATAAAAACAAATTAAATCCTATAAAAAAAGTTTAAGTATAACTGATAGTTTTGATATTTTATTTTTGAAATAAAAGAGTTTATTTTATAAAGATTAACTTAAAACTTTGAACATTTTTATTTTTTTATGGCTTGTTATTAATATTACTATTCTATACATTGTTGTCAGATACTTTCAACATGTCAAATATTTAATTTTATGAAAAATCATTTTATTGTTCCGTTTCACAGAAAAATTTCTTTCTTTTGCTTGGTATGTACCCCAGGGTTTCTTCTAGTAAGTGTACATTATATAAGTTTTAATGTGGATTCGGATGTCGAGAAACACCTATAATAATTTAAACTTTTTGAGCGTATATTTAAATGTACCTACTATACTAAGAATTATAAATAATAAATAATAACAAAAACAAATATTTATGGAATAAATATCTGAATTAAACGCCAAAAACATAAATAAGAATACAGAAGAATAAACGTTTGAATTTTAGCATCATATGGACCAACGAATTAGAACAAAATGATTTGATGCTGTAACAAGCTGATGAGGGTTATCCATCAAACTTTAATCTAATTGGATGTGAACAAATTAGTTTTTTATTTCATTCCATATGCAAAACACTTAAACTTAATTTAAATTCTAGCAAATACAACAATCAAATAAAAATTCTAAATTTCAAAATTACATAGTATAAAAACAAAATAATTCAAATTAATAAATACCTCCACCAATATAATGTTTTTCCTCGATGAATCTGCATAACTAAAAGGTCATTGACATTTTATATGCTAATATTTTTTTCTGTTGTTAATTTTAATGAAACAATGAAATATTTTATTGATCCTACTGCCAAAAATTAGATTGAAAAAAAAAACCATGTGGCGCCAAAATTCTTACTAATTATAATGAAACCGAAGACAGCAAACAATTATTTTATAAAATGAAAACATTAAAAAGGGATTTTGTTTAATGGCTTCTTACAACAATTAATTAATAATATTTTAATTTGAAAAATTAGGTTTAATTTTTTTATTTTTGTTTATTTTCTTCAAAGTGTGAATGCTATCTACATATAAAAATAGGTATTGCAAAGCACAATTTTATGTTGCTCTGTTGTAGTTAGTGAACTCATTACTTCCAAGATTGTCAATTATAAAATTTAATAGTATTTTGAGTACTATGTTAATCGTTGCTTTCATATTCAACAAAGTAGTTTGAAAAGAATGAGTTTTGAAATATATTGACAACAGTGATATCAGACAAAATGGTTTTAGACCCCACATAGATTTTCAAGAAGATCAATCTAAGCTAAAACTATAATACCAGTGAAACTATATCTTGTTATTGTAAGTACATTGAAAACTTTTGATCGAGTATGTCACGCATCTTTAAGGGACAAATATCTTAAAGGCTTAGTAATAAAAAGTCTTATTAGACGGCTTCTTGGAAAGGTAAATTACCAGACAAATATCGGTGTTCATCCAACATCTGTTCGTTGCACCACTCTCTTCTGGATCAATGTATTACTTCAAAAAACCTTCAATACAATCAATACAAAAGATGGATAACATGCCAATATGATTAACTATAATTTGACTTAAACAACCTTGTTTTAACCTTCGCAAAACTCAAGATGTTTTTAATTGAGGTTTTGAATTAATGTAATCTTCTACAATTTGAACTTTATCTCTCTTTTCAAGGTACTACTTTACAAATCACACAGTTGAAAAAATGTCCGTGTTAATTAAAAAATTATTTGGAGCCATCATATTTGTAATGATGATTGCTCTTTTTTTACCTTTGGAACTCCTTAATACCAATATGCAATTTATATATTTCCCATGAAGAAATGTAATTCACACATTTGGGCTGTCGCTTCTCATAGAACCTTGTTTTTACTTGTCTCATTTCCCATTTTTTTTTATTTCCTTACTCCTCTTGGGAGCATAGGACTTTCACTTAAAATTTCCATCGTCCTCGATTTCTAGCTGCTAAATTTCCGAGGTAATGTCTAATTTAATCTTTAATCTGTTTATACTTACTGTCTAAGTAGGGGATTGGCCTATTGTAGAAGACCACTTTGAAAATTCTATCTGCGCCTACGTGGTAAGACGACGTCATATTTTCTGCAAGTTGTTTTTATATGCTGCGATTTTATCCATCTATGACGTTACTAGAGGTCTGACGTTACTATGTTTACTGGGTACGTCATGTCACATACTTTTGTCAGTTGTTGACAATAATTGTGTAGTTATTATTATGTGTTTTGTGCTATTTGGTTATTGTGTTGTATGAGATATATGAGTATTGATATAGATATTGAAATAGGTAATATTTTTAGCTATAAAGTATTAATTATATTAATTATTTTCATGGATTATAAATTTTATATTTAATAATACCCCCCAAGGGAATCGAACCCGTGACTACCACTCGTAATTGAAACACATTTCTGATTTCCAACCGATTAGGCCACGGAAGAGATTCATTTCACATTTAAAACTATTCATTTAATTGTATAAATACTTCGTAGGTATGAACCAATGCTCAGCAGAAATCATTGCTTCCTCCTCTTAAACAATTCCATCGCACCGCTCTACAGTTTAGATCAGAAATTCATTCAGAGTTCGAATTTAAATAATTTTGCAATCATATTCCTTCGATGTGTTTCCACATTCGTCAGAAATTTAAGGAATATTATAATACTTTCAATAGCTTCGATTTCCTACTATTCTATTTCTTGTTGAGAATTGCCAAGCAAGCCAAGCCAAAATTTGTAAATTTATATAGACACATACAAAGTTTAGCAATTTGATAATAGTTTAGAACAGAGTTAGATAATAGTTATATAATAGTTTGAACAAGTTTTTAGGGAATTGATACTCACTCCTGTTTACATTTAATATAAAATAGCATCAACAAAGAAAAATATATGATTATTTGTTTATTTACACAATAAACATAAATGATAAGTGAAAAGAGATTCGACTTGTAATTAATAAATTAAATTGAAAACAATTTCACCGCACTTTGAAACATTTCGCCGATATTTCTTTCGAAAATATTCTAACTTGCCTGATTAGTATATCGAACACTTAAGTATCCGCACTTCATAAAAAACATTTTAAATGTTATATAAAAAAATAAATTTCAAATGGGGAGTATTTTTAATTTAAAATAAAATAATGGAAAAGACGGATAATTACGTCTTTTCCCACAAGTTAATCGTATAGCATGTATTTGAGACACAATTAATTGACTAATATTATTAAAATAACCTCCACCCCAACAAGTTATATACCATATTGGATTTTTGAATTAAAAAGAGCATAGTCAGCTGAGCATAATATTTTTTCCGCACAGTATAAACTAAGATGATAAATGTGTCTTATAATATTACGGAGGTATTTCTTTAAATAACTAACATGTTCATTCCAATCCAGTCTGGAGTCAACCTAAAAGCCAAAATATTTAAATGAGTTTACAAATTCAACTAGAAAACAATCACTATCACTTTGAATATTACTAGATAAACAGGTATTAGCGTCAATTAAAAATTTGGCACAATTAGAAGCATGATAATAAATATCCATGTCATCACATGAATAGTCATATATATATATATATACCACAATTGGTATGTTTAGTTTTGCAGCATTTATGCCTAATTAAATCCAAATCAAAATTAATGCTCTAGCTATCCCAAAATTGTTCTTACAAGCATACATATGTAAACGCAGTGTCATCTGCAAATTCGACTATATCTCCTTTGAAATGTTGCAAAAAAGCGAGTTAATAAAAATTAAGAACAAGACAGGTCCAAGTACAGAACCCTGCGAAACATCGCAGGAAACATTAAGTAAGGAACTAGAAACATTTCCAATTCTAACTCTTTGAATCCTATTTGACAGATATAACTTAAACATTTTGTGAATAAAACCTCTAAAACCGGCATTATATAGTTTATTTAATAGAATATTGTGATCCACAAGATCAAAAGTCTTAGTTATATCAACAAACAATGCTGATGACACTTTACCAACATTTATAGTACCAAAGAGTTTGAAGAAGTGAGTTATGTTGAACAAATTAGAAAATCAATCTCTAAAATTTTCTAAAATTTTAATCTAATTTTTATCTATTTTGGCGCAAGGTGCGAGATAAAAAATAATGCAATTGAAGCATTAAATTTTTAATTCCAATCTATCTACTTTTAAATAACATAAGTTATCTTTCAACATTTTATAATTATAATATTGTTAACAAGGATATAATATTAACAAAATATATATATATAATATATCTATTTTTTTTTAGAATAAAGTAAGTTTTAAATTATTTAAATGAAAAAACGCTTAAAGATTTAACTTAGAGCAAATCTTCGCACATATAGTAGTGTTCCCTATACTAACACTGGCGCAAGACTTGAGTTGTTTGGTAAATTAAAATTCATAAAACTATACTTTACATTAAATTTTCTTTACAACATTTTTCATTTAATGATTAACCAATTATGGTGACAAGTAACAATTTTCAACAAAATAATGAAATAACGAATAAAAATTGTCATTAAAACGTTTTATATGGTAAGCTAAATTAAAATTCACTATCTTCTCCTTAGTAAACCAAATGTCATAACTATTTATTTGTGTACTTCATAATAGGAATAGATAAAGGATCCGAATGCTGTAAAATAATCATAACTAAGTTACATTCGTCAGAGTTTTCGAGTAGTAACTAGTTTCTGGTGGAAAAAGATGTTGTTACTCTTTTAGTTCAATTTCGAATTTGTCATTCATTTGGGTTTTTATCTTGGATAGAAAAAACAAAACAAATTTATAAGTTATAAAATTAAAAAAAAAAATACAAAAAAAAAATGTAAATACCTGTAGATTCATCTGCAGGTCCACTGTTTAATAAATAAATAAATAAATAAATAAAATGTAAATTCAACTAAAAACTATTTATCAATAATTTTTTTTTAAATATTAGTTAATAAAGCATTTAACATTTTACTTTTTTTATTTTATTTTTTAGGATTAATTTAACAACTAAATCTTTCCCTTTACCAACTAATCGTCATAACTGTTTCTAACAATAACTACCTACTGCTTATACCGGAAGTTGATATAGGGAAAGCAAGAACATTGTTTTGAAAAATGATTAGGACAATAATCGCTAGGTATATTGACAGATCCATGTTTGCTTAACAAACACGCAATGCGATTAGAACTTTTCAATAATGAAAACTGTTGAATCGGCGATGGTCTTGACAATCAGGATATAATCAAGCACATTATTTGTCTTTAGTAAAATCTTGTTCAATATCTAGTAATTGAGAGGTACATGTTTGATAATTTAACAGAGGTTATCTCAAAAGTTCCTTTCCAGGATATCAACAGATTTGTTATAGCTACTAAGTAATTAACTATTCAAAGGAATGCAGCTAGTTATTAACATTCTGATTAATGTTAACCCATTTTAAAAACACAATTCTTCCAATTGATAGACTCTTAAAAATATTTTAAAATTATTTTACAAAAATAATAAATTTTTTTTCCATTTTTATTTTTAGATATCTTTAAAATTTCAACTCACTTGTATTCATTACAAGGCCACTAGTTGATGCCATGGTTCCAAATTTTTAAATTTTGTTTTATTTTTATTACACAATTTCACTTTTATTCTTATAATATTTTCTATAATTTCTTTAATTTTACCGATTTTTTTTATTTATGATCTTCTTTTTTTATTTATCTAAAACTAAATAACTTAAATGCTCTATTTGCAATATAAAAAACAAAAACAAAATTTAAAGGTAACAAAAAAAGAAAAACACAAGATAATCTGCGAACAGCGATGAAAAATATTATGACACACGATCATTTTTTGATTAACGCACTCAAACGGTAATAAAAAAAAAAAACAAACGAATAATAAAAAATTAAATTTATATAAAATAATAATAATAGAAAATCAACAATCAAATAACGACTAATTTTTTTTTTAATATTCCCTAAAAAAAATTATTTACACTAAAAAAAGGAAATCTTCACTACATTTTAATTAACTTTAAATTAAATTTAATAAATTTCAAAATATTTTTATTTTATTTTTTTTTTAAGAATGATAAATTAATAATGCATAGATTTATTTTCTTTTATCTAATAATATAAATAATAAATAAATATATTATTATTTTAATTTATCTTATTTTAAATAATTTTCACAATTTAACACATCTAAAATTTATGTAGGTACACGAGTATATACCGATACGAAAACAAAAAAAAACCGAAATAATACGATTTATTATTTTTGTTTTTTTTTTTTTGTGAAAAATTCCCGTTTTTCATGAATTTTACTACAATTGCCACCGCTCGAACAAACTGTCGCGGTAATTATTTCTTAACTGAACCGCGTACAGAACTTTATCTGTCCGTTCGGTTGATGATATTTTTATTTATTTTTCTAATATTTTTGTTTTTGTATTTTAGTTTTTCTCCTTATTTTTTTTTTTAGAATATTTTTGGCGACAGATCATCATTATTATCCCAAATTTTCTATTAAAATTTTTATGTTTTTTTTTTCGAAAACCCAGAGGAGGGAGCAAATTTCGATACCTATGTATATATTTCAATTATGTATTTAATTTTCGAAATCCAGATCAGCTGCTGTTGTTTCTTTTATTTTAAATGGTTGACAAAATTTTACTTAAAAATAAAAAAAAAAAAAAATATTAAACAAAAAAATATTTTTTCAGGAGGTTGAAACAAAAATTTCTAAATGTAACAAAAACAATAATTTAAAATGAAAACAAAAAACAATTAAAACAGATCTATTAACTGATGACATATCATTTCGTCTACAAAATTCGTTGCCGTAGAACGTGAATTTTTTTGTGTGCGAAGGTGTTTTGAACTCGTCAATAAGAATTATTTTTTTTCGGTTTTTCCTTAATCTTTTATTTTTGTTATTTTGGAAAAATAACATGGAATTTTAGTTGAATTTGTTGTTGTTGTTTTTTTTTAATTAATAATGTTATAATGCAATGAATATGTTTATAATAGATGTGGATTTTTATTTCTATATTTTGTCTGTGAGAAATTTTCATAATAAAAACAATAATAATAGATTTTTATGCTAAATCGCAAAATTTATACACAAATTTTTGCAAATTCTTATATTACTTTTTTTTTTGCATGTTCTTAAATAATTGTGAAGTTCACTGAATTTAGTGCCATAACTATGTAACTCAAATTCAATAAAAAATCAACGAAATTACTTAATTCTTCTCCAAAAGTCGATTATACTGAGTTGTATTCCAAATGCATTCAATAGAATCGTATAGGCTCTCTTAAGTCACTTTGAACTGATTCTGCCATTGGGGTAGTATGTTTAGTACTTACGTACGATTTCGTTAGACTAAAATAAGAAGCAATATATTGATTAGGTTAGTAGAAAGTTGAAAAATAAAGATTTTAGTATTTTCTTAAATTACTTCAATTTAAATGTTGGCTATACAAACACATCATAGATTGTTTTTGATAATCTTTTAATAATTAGTCGCAAGCACTGATGAAGACATTGATTTGCTAAACCTTAATTACTTGTTAAAATAATACACAGTACTCCATCTACTCAATGAGAATTTTCTTTAAATTACGATTTTAACCTTTTGAGTGAACACATGTACCAATGTTGTACAGCAAAAATTTAAAAATACACGTACTAAAACAAAAAAAAAATTTAAAAAAAAAAATCAAATGTAAATTCAGTATTCAGCATTACTCGAGTTATGAAGAAATAAACATTTAAAAAACAAAAACAGAGAAAGGTCGACTGAAAGTATTTTAATTTTTTTGAGGACAAAAATGGTGCATGTACGCATTGAATGGAACTATTTCGTAGTTTTTGAAATTCGTATAATTTGTTGTTTGTTTCGTTTTTGTTATTTTTTTTCATTTCCTTTTACGGTTTATTTTTTTTTAATTTAATTTATTTTCGTTTTTGAATGTAAAATGAAACGGGATGACAAATTAAACACGAACCAAATTACAGTTACAGTACCCCTTGATAATTTAATTGATAATGATATTCTTGCTTTTGGAGTTGATTCTAACCATATATTATCAAAAGATGACTAAGAAAGTGACTATGTCAAGTGAAGAAGATGACTATCATGTTAATATTTTTTAATTTTTTTTTATTTTTATTATTAATATGAAGCGTACTTTAAAGACAAAACCAAATTAATCACGGTTTAATTAAATTTTTATTATTATATTTTTGTTATTTTTGTAATACCATTATTGATCGGTGTGGCTAAGCTAGACTTTTTTTTTTGTGCATTATTTTTATAGATTTATGTTTGAAAAAATAAAAAAAGCACAAGACTAGTTTTGTTTATGAAAAACTGTTATTTTGGTAATGAAGTATAAATTTGTAAGATGAAATAAAACAAATATTAAAAAAAAAAAAAAAAACAAATAAAAATATTTTTCATTTATTTTTATTTTTTTTTAGGCACCGTTTACACATCAATATTCTTCAATATTTATTGATTTTAGATTGAACAGAGACACATTTGTGTTTACACATCAGTTTTTAAACAATCAAACTATTTGTCAGTTTTTTCTTATATATTCACCAAAATTAATGTAATATATAAAAACTTTTTTAATCAATTACACTGTGAATATATAGCAATAATGTCGTCAAATCAAAAATTATAATAAAAATAAACATATGAATGTTGCTAAGTTTTTCATTATTCGCCATATTTAATTTTGTCTCTCTCAATAAATATTGAAAATAAATAGGATAAGTTCTATTTTTTTCTTTAATATACAAATATATAGGACAGAAATGGTACATGTGTGCACTTAACGTTATAAAAAATAAGTGTGCATTCAGAGGGTTAAGCTTTATTTTGTCCACATGCATGCAAAATTCAAATGTGCGAATTTTTGAGAACAACCAATGAAGTTCGCTAATGCTACTATTGTTTTATTTTATCCATTTTTTATTAGCTTTTTTAAAGGATTAGCACTAAAAATATTTTTGTTCAACATTCAAAGTATTAAGCTGTTTATAATAAAAGCAAAAATTGATTTAATTTTCTATTTTTTCAAAATTTCAACATTTAATTTTAAGCTAAAATTTATTTTGGTTCTTCTTTATTTTGTATGAGAACAGAAATTTCAAGTAAAGTGAAATAAAACCGCTAAAACAATATTTAGCGGTTATTACATAATGCATGTCAGGTCATTTAAGATCAATTGAACTGTAGCTATTAGGTTTTTTTAAATAACTTCTGTAAAAATAAGGGTAAAGGCACGAAAATTTTAGAATAAATTAATTTCAATGCGTATAAATTTATTTCAAAATATTTTTCAATTTTTTTCCTGAAATCAAACAGAACCTGGCGAAAGAGTGGTTCCTATTTCTTCTTTTAGTCACTTTTCACGAAAAAAAAATGTTGGGTTCATCAATACTTTATTATAATTAAATTTTATTCCCAATTGTAGCCATCTTTTTCCATATAAAAGATATTAATTCATTACGATACTTTAACATCAATCTCAAAACAATCTTCTAGTTAACAAGAATTTATTACAGTTAGTTATTAATACATCAGAATTTTTATATGTGTTTATTATTATTTTAAAATAATTTATTTATTTTGTTTATCACACCATTTTATAAATATTTTCTATTAATTTCAAATAAACAACAGTTTTGTCGAATTACATACATACATACGAATATAATAGAAATATTGCAATATTTAAGTTGAACAGATTAAAAATAACCGATTCACATAAATAGCACAGAGCATAGCGTAACTATATTACAATATGAGAAATAACTAAATGAAAAATAAATTTTTTTAATTATCTTAAATTTTTACATCAGAATTCTTTTATGATTGGTGAAATATTAAATAAATTTTATTAGATAATTTTAGTTTTTAGGTTAGATATTATCTTTTATATTTATATTGTCTTTTATATTTTGTTATTAGCTTATTTAAAATCAATGATTTAAAAATACAGAGTACCTAAAATGTCTAGAGATGAAATTATGAAAATATCGCAGTAGCAGACTATCATTTCGATGCAGTAAACGAATGTAAGTATTGTAATATGTAACGATAATAAGTAGTAATGCTATATTGAATACTGTATACTGTAGGAAGGTTGCAATTTTAACTAGCTTATTGCTAGTTTATTCCATACGCCACTTTTGTCATTTTTGACTTAGGTGTGCTTTCCATGGCTTTTTAATGTGATCTTACTTACCGTTTTACTATATCTCTTTTAGTTAGTAAGATAATTACTTGTTAATTTGTTCCATGTCCAGTTTTTTAGTAATTTACTTGTTTGTCACATATGCCAAAAAGTTGGATATGGGCCAGTATTTACATGTCTTTTCGAAAAAAATTTTGTACGTGCTTATTTGTTCCAAAACATATGACAATAAACGTGGAGCAAATAGTTACAATAATGCAGTTAGAACTGAAGTGTACCACGTGGATAGAAATTTGTTGTGATATAACTGAATTCAAATTGATGTGGAACAAACATATTTTCTAACTCACAACTTAATAACTAAATATTCTACAACTTTAAACGATATCCATCTTTAGTTTTTTTTTATATTACATTTCAAACTTCAACTTTAATTTACTCTAAAATTACATTTTGGGATATGGAACAAACCAGCAATAAGCTATTATGTTATGTAATCAAAATTATAAAGTAGACAGCTATAGAACACCGTATATAAAACACCAGTTATTGGACAGGTATATTTTATACGAAAGTGAAACATAATGTCTCATTCAATCAGATGTAAGAACCTTTAAAATAGTTTGAGATAACAATTTTAGGAAAAATATTCGAACTAAGACAACTAGGTTACAATTTTTGAGATGTGATACACTTAATACCCATCAAACAATGAAGAAGCAGATGTCCAAAACCAGGAATTGTTTCCAAGTGGAATATGGGATAATTGCCAAGGACTAGTCTAAAGACTGTTTCAAACAAAATATCCAACGATTAAGTCAGATAATCAGGGAGACTATATCCAATGTCAGAATGCTGACATGATTTATTGCAGGTCGTAGCCCATTTAAAAAGCATCAAAATTTGGTATATTAAGCATAGACAGAATGATGCAGATCATTAATCTTTCCCTCTTATTCTAGTTGTTTGCGACGCCATTGCCCGCATAAGACATAAGTATTTCCATCAGGAATACACATCGTCTGATTCTGAAATTGACATCAATACAATAATATCGTTCATCAAGGACATTTACCTACAATTCTCAGATAATAAACGGGGAAGTAAAATAGATTTTAAGAGGTCGCGCACCTCCTCTCCCACACCACCCCCACCCATCAATAATGTGAAAATTTGTTAAGACATGAAGATTAAAATACGTCACCCACTTAGCAATAATGAATAATAATAGATTTCAAACAAATATATTCTTGATTGCAAAATTCACTATTAAATAGAGCAAGAAGAAGACGGTAAACAAGGTGGACTGATCAAAGTGGCCTGCCTATTATTTTTTTAGATAAAAGCATAATCATTGAATTTTTGTTTAGAGACTTCTGATACTGGCGAAACAGTTTGAATATCATGTTCTGTTATATCAACCTACTAGAGCTAATACTAGGAGTACGGATGTTACAAGAAAGCTAACGACGGCTAATTTTTCTTGCTTCACCCCTTGGGAGCAGCATATGGCTTCCACAAAACTCTTCAAAAGTTGCTGTTCACAGTTGCACATTCCGCTGTTAAAAAGATAACTGATAAACCACTTAAGTTCTATAACTGTAAATCCACACTCATAAAGTATTTTCATCAATATCTTTCTATCGACAGAATCAAATGCTTTTTTAAAATCAAAGAAAACTCCGACAACTTTTTTATGTTTATCAATTCCAGCCTGAACATCTGATATTTGATCGAATAATGCAGCTTGAATGTTTGAGTTTTTTTTAAATCCATATTGCTCGCAGTATTCAAATAATCGGTTAGTTGAATATTTACAAAGGTTTCAATTAATTTGTTAAACGTAGAAGAAATTGATATCTGTCTGAAGTTATTAAGGTTTTTCACATCACCACTATTATATATTGGAATTATTTATTGGATTTTAATACTTTAGGCATTTTACCTTGTGTTAGTAACTTATTAATTATTTTTGTTATATTTGCTGCAAGTTGCTTTTTACATTTTTTCACCATAGTATTAGTCACTAGATCTGCTCTCACAGTGTTTGAATTCGACAAATTATCGATCAATTTGAAAATTTCTGACTTTTAACTGCTAGCTCAAATTTGAATTCCTTTGTAGTCCTAATTCTAGGGAAAATAGATTATATTAAATTTTGTTGCCATTTCTTCACCCACACTCCAGAAAAACTTATTAAATTGTTTGATTCTATCAGTTTTTCTCCTTTTTATTTAAATTAGAATTAGAAAAAAATCAATTTTTTTTACATATTACAAGTTTTATACGGGTCACCTGCCGCTTTTTCAAATTGTTTTTTTGTCATATTCTTCCATTTTTTTCCTTTTAAACGTTGTTAATGTATTTGACCAATATGAATATTTTGTTTTAACGTATTCAGAATCCCTATTTTGTATACAATTTTTTATACCAATAATTTTTCCTTTCTATTAATTCGATGTATTTATTATCTATCCGTAGTATATTTAGTGAATTTATTTTGTAATTTTGCAATAACGGTAGCACTATTTATTATATTTTTCACGGTAGATGTCAGCTCGTTAGCCATGTCATTTATGTCAAACGTGTCTATTTGAATGTCTATTTATTCTTGTTTTGGCCATTTCCGTTGGTAAACATACACCTTTCTATGATTTTTGGAATATAGTCGGCATAATATACTACCCTCAGCATAATCACATAGCCGCATAATATCCTAAAACCGAGAATTGTGTATAATAAGATTTGGAGGAAATTGTTACGATATCTTAAAAGGCCTATAGTACCTAACCTAAACTGTATAGGTAGATGGTTAGAAAATAAAATTAACTAGTAATCGTAAGAGGACAATGAAATGTAGACAATTCACGTAATTTTATGAATATTCAAAATATTTTTTGATTGATTGATTATATTCGAAATTATTGCAAAAACTGATTTAAATCAAATTTGATCTTTAACATCCGGTATTTTGTATCTCAACAAATCCCTGTCGTAAATATTCAAATAGAATTTATTTAAAACACCATTTTATAAACTATTTTATTCATTATATTCATCAATTATTTAAAATTATTTATTCCAGCACTTCATTTCAAAATATTTTTTAAATTAACCGGATTTAATTCCATTTGTTATTTTTGTTTTTGTTTTGAGTGCTTGCACTAATTCATTAAGTTTTTGATTGATTTAATTAAAAACATTAAAGAAAACAAAAACAAAACTTTAAATTAAAATGTTTATTTTAAATTTGAATTTAAAAAAAAAAATGTTAGGTAAACTTTTATACATAAATACATATTATCATCATAAACATACATTCAACTATAATTTCCTGTCCAATAAATAAACAAACCAAAAAAAGTAAATTTTTATAGACATAAAAATTTAAATTTCAGAAAAAAACTTTAAAATATTTTCCAAAATTTAATGTACATAATTTAGATTACTCAGAGATACATTTTGTATATTTAAATTTCTTAATTTAACAGCGTGTACATTATGAGCAATTTTAACCTAATTATGAATATTAAAAAAAAAAAACAAAAAAAATGTTTGTACATTCACTAACGCCAGCTGGTTGCCTCTGCTGTTGTAGGATATTTTAGTGCAATATTTGGAATAAAAAAATAGAATGCCATCTGTTAAACTTTGACTTTTTTTAGTCATCTAGATTTTTAGAAGAATATTTTTCTACATAATAACGTTTGGGAGCATAGGGCATCCACAAAGCTATTATATCTGACTATGTTCTGTGCTAGGTGTTTTATTTCATATTATGTTCTATTGTAATTTTTTATTTCTTTATGGACTGATCTCCGCCACGTTGGAATAATGTAGTTACTGTATTTTTTTAGGGGTTTCTAATTGTTCTAGGCCAGAATATTTTACATATTATGCGAAAGCACTTGTTAGTGAAGACCTGCATTATCCTTGCATTATTTTTGTTTATTAGCCATGTCTCAGTACTATACAAAAAGGTCGATTTCACTCAGGCATCATGCTTTCTAAGTTTCGTGGTCCTGACGATGTGAGGTTGTTTCTACACAGCGTGACTATTTTTAATCGATTTTTAATGTTTTCTTAATGCCTCCACATATAGTAATTATACTACCGCGGTAACAGAATTCAGTGGCATCTTCTATTATTTTGTTGTTGATTGTACTGAGGGGCGGCTATTTATTCTCTATTGGAGGGGCTTTATTTCTTAGATATTTTGTTTTGTTATTGCTGATTTTGAGACCAACTTCTAACGCATTTTTTCTTAACTTCTCATTTTCTCCTGCATATGAGCAAGAACTCAATATGATCCGTGTATTTTAAATTTTCCCGTTTTCCTGTGAGAGTCCATTTTATTCCTTTGGCTGTGGTTTTTGCTTTCTTAATAACCTCATCAAATATTGTGGTGAACAGGAGGGTTGAGAGTGGGCAGCTTTGTTCAACTCCTGTTCTAAATTTTAATTTGTTACTCATGTAACCATTGTAGATTATTATGGTTTCTGCCTCTTCATACATGGCCCTCATTATGCTATTTATCTTATCTTAACAAATTTGCTTGATTTCTAATTATGCTATCGAAGCAGTTTTATATCCTCAAAATGTTTTTTACCCTTATACCAATATTTTGTTATCTCCTGGGGACTGTTATTGTAATTAACTCTTATAATATTACTCTTGTCGATTTGAAAATCGTTTCAACTTGTATTTAAATGTAGTTTTTCTGAAGCGTCTCTGCAATTTCTTACTGTAAATAAACTACAGCTTTTGCATTTATTCCTGAACACCGTAAATATTCGGAATACATGTTGAAATAATGTTCAATCCTATTAAAACTAGTTAAATAATAGAATTTATTCGGAGTAACAGAATTTATTCAGTTATTCTACCGAGTATATTGGCCTGCACTTAATGAACAATTGAATTTAAAATTTCATGTTTTTGTGCCTTCATTATTTTGTAATTTCAATTTTTATCATTAAAATCATCATGAACTTCCGTGTTGCTACAGATAGACCTTAGTGATGGATTTTTTGACAATGATCCAATATTTTGCTAGTTATTCCGAGTTGTCAATTTTTGTTATTTTATTAGTCCTATTTTGTTCTGCATAGTTACTCTGACCAGTTATTTTATGTATGAATCATTGCTCATCTTATATTTAACATATTATTTTTTCATTTAATTTTTTTGGACTCCTATATTCAAATCCGTTACACAAAATTGGAAGATTTATAACCAAAAATATGTTCCGTGTCAGTCAATATTAACTTAGATTTCAATGTAATTGTACGGAACTAAAGTGTACAAAAATGTCTTAAACAGTGTATATTCAATTTTATTATTAAGTTAATTAAGTTAACGTTAATTACATTTTAGTAAAAAGTCATAAGACAGAAAGAGTTGGATCCGGTATTATTCGATTGATCTTAAATATTCCATAGCAGCGGATAGCTAACATTTATACAACAACTTAGAATTAAGAATATCAATTAAATAGTTTTTGTTTAATATTTACGAAATTGTGGTATAGTAAAACTTCACTTTAGGTTTACCAAATTACAATTTTTGAATATTTTGTGAATTTAGCATTCGCCATTTTAATTCCGAACATTTTTCTTTGAGATAATAGAATTTTTTCAGTCAACGAGTAAAATATTTAATTTGCATTCCCTTTATAAACAAAATTGATAAAATTGATTACAACCTAATATGAGCAATAAATTGAAAATTATTCTAAAAATATAAAATCTTAGAGGATGAGAAACGTTTAGCTCATATATTTGTGTAGCTTAGAAGCAAACCGAGGTCTTTTCCACTTTTACAAAAAAAAAGTCTAAAGATGAGGTTTTGTTTTTATTCTAAGTTAAGATTGATTTACTTTCTAATATTTCAACAAAACATGTTAATTCCCATATATAATCGAGATCAAAATTCATACTTAGGCGCAAAATGTTTCTATTCCATGCTTATGAGTGTAGCAAAATGTGTCTATTACATACTTTATGTCAAAATATGCCTATTCCTTAGCAATTCGATTCTAGAAAATAAAAAGAAACAAAAAAAGTAACAAAGAAAGTCTATTTCTATTTTGGCGTGAAATTAAACAAATGTCATGATTAGATCGCAATGAAATGTTGCTTACTTACTTACTTGTTGTGCGCTACAGACCTTTAAGGTCCTGAGCCTGAAGCAAAATTATCGTCCTTTGGAGCTTGGACTCAGAAAGTTTCCTAGTTGAGTATTATTTTCATCCATACGCTCTTCAGCCGTCTTATTCTGACTTTTTTTTTAACTAGGTCGTTGAACAGCTGGTATAGTCCGGCATTGTATCTTCTTTTCCAAACCCCTTCATCAGAGACAGGACAATAAATGCGACGAAGAATTTTTCTCTCAAAAATACCAAGTGCATCGATTGCTTTTGGTAATATTCACGATTCAGAACCATATAGCAACACCGGAAGGATGAGCGTTTTGTATAATTGTGCCTTGGTATTTTGGGATAGGAGTTTTGAACCCAGTTGTTATGACGAACCGAAGTAGGTACGGTTTGCAAGGGTAATTCTTCGCCTTGTTTCAACATCGATGTTATTGGTGAAGTTGATGTTGGTTCCGAGGTAGATAAACTCCTGAACTACCTCAAAATTATATGAGCCGACAGTGATGTTGTGTCCTATATGGTGTTGTGAGGACATTTTATTTGTCGACAGTATATATTTTGTTTTATTCTCATTTATGACAAGACCCGCTTTACCTGCTTCCTCTTCAATCTATGTAATGGCTTCGATGACTGCTCGTCGTGATGTTCCGATAATATCGACTTTATCAGCAAAGCCCAGGAGCTGCACCGATTTGTAAAATATAGTGCCCTGTGTGTTCACACTGGAACGTCGCACAATATACTCCAACACCTTAAAATTCGATTAAAAAAAATGAACTAAAATAATAAATTCCCTCTGAAGGATTTTCATGGATTATATTGCAAATATATAATCCCGGTATTCCAATCTCAACAGTGTAAAAAAACACTGGGATGGTCGCAGATTGGTTATATAAATTTGTTAATTTTTAAAATATCTAGAATATTTAATTAGTCGGGAAAAGCGAATATTAAGAACATTTTATACGAACTAAACTCCTTCTGCCTCGTCCTTTTTTTTATCCATGTGTTCTTTTAATAATAAATACAAATAAATCGGGCGGCTCAACGCGGTTTTTTCAATAATTAAAGAACAAATTGATGTACTAAGAAGGGTAACAAAACACAACATATCATCATAATATGACTTAAACCATAATATAGTTATCTCTAGTCTACTTGCATTTATTTCTTAAGTAAAAGCATTGTGAATGCTGGTTCAGGATTCCGTTGAATGCTTTTACAGTGCAGCACTATTATATGATGTGCACTATATTGTCTGCAGATCAATCATTTTTTTTTCTTTTTTTATATAATTCGAAGTCTATGGAATGAACACCGTAACTGCTTTTTACACAGAAATTTGAAATACACAATCACATACAATAGCTTTTTTGTAGAACTTTCTTTTGTGATATATCTACTAGTTTAAATGTGGAAAACTATATTTACTGTAGAGTACTTCGTCTTTATAATAGCATAGTTCCACTTTATCATTAGTATACTAAAACTCTCACCTATTTATCATTTATTTTATCCCAATGATAAAGGGTACTGAACCAGGTCGAAAAATCCAGAAAGCATTTTTTGCATTCGTCGGGACTCGAACTAGGACCTTGGTTGAAAGGCAAGCGCTCTACCTACTGCACCATCCAACGTGTTAAACAGAAACTCTGCATAATGAAAATGGCCACATTTGATTATTATTATTATTACGAATGTATTTTATTCGTATCTTCATAAACTTATAATCAACAATAAAGGTTGACTTATTGTATTATGAGAAGATAGTAAATTTGTTATATTTCCGTGATCTAAAATTGAGAATTGATTTGTTTTTTATCCGTTATCTGAAATTATATTACAGCACCATTCCATTGCACAGAAAGTCTATTCAACAATCGTGACAACGTTTGATTCTATTTAATTTGACCCACGAATGTCTTGTAAAATTTTTCCTCCGAACTTATTCATTTAGATCGGCTATCTCGTCTATTTTATATATATAGATTTGTAGTATTGTTTATTTTATATAGATTTAAAAATGCATACTTTTTAACCTAATTTTTTAAAGAATAATTTTTTTTTAAACATCTATACCACCTTGCTCTGATTCATGTCTCACCTTTTTTATTATTCTATATTCTTTGAAAACTAAACATACATGCACACGTAGGTTTAAAGACGTCATAAGAATTTCATAATTTTAGAAATGGAATATTTTTAAATATAAAACTTTTCACAATCATAATCCAAAAATAAACATTAAAAATTTATAATTAACTTTAAATCGATAAACAAAAAAAAAAAACAAAATAAAACAACAATAACACTAATTATTAATAATAATAATAATAATAATAAAAGAATATACATATTTATCTAGTGAGTTACATTAAGCCAATTTAATAATAATAATTAATGAAACAACAGTAAATAACAACAACAAAAACTTACATAGAAAATTCCGATTAAAGTTGAAAGCGAAAAAATTGTGTTTACTATTTTTGTTTTTTTTTTATGTTATTTATTTTTTTTTTTTTAATTATCTTTATAATTAAATTAAATATTCACTTTATAATTTAAATAATAGTTTTTTTTTTTTTGACGAAAATATATAAACTAAATTTTCATTCACAAACTAAATACACATAAACAATAGAAACAAAAAAAAAAAAAACAACAACAAAAAAAAATAAATCGTTATATTTGAGATTTAAAATTAGAAATCAAATGAAACTGACAACAAAAAATGTTTTGTTTTTCTATTGTTTGCCACAAAATTAAAAATTCCAAAATAAAAAATATATTCACACAATTTAGAAAAATAAAAATTTTAATATTTTTTTTTTGCTTTTTTAAATAATTATTTAATTTATTTTTTAACACAATAAACTGTTTATTTAAACAAAAAAAAATTATATTTTCGTTAAATTTCTTTTTTTAAAGAAAATTCTTTCGTTGAAATTTAACGCCACGCGCGATTGAATAGCTTTAATAATATCTACTACCTGGAGTAAGTGTATATAGTCTGTAGTCTATGACCACAATGGATTTGACAATATTGGTTCTTCTAATTTTTTAGTTTTTCGTATTTTATTTTATTTATTTTTTTTTTTGTTTTAAATTCCAAAAATTTTTAATATTTTCTTTATTAATTTTTAATTTTTTATTCTATTTGTTATTCGGAACTCAGACTGAAAGCTACGAAAACAAAAGTTTATGAAAAAAGAAATGAAAACAAAACAATATTCGAAATAGAAAAAGTTTTGTTTTTTTTTTTGTTTTTCATTTATTTTGAAAATGTTTTGTTCATTCTTATTTTTCCTTTTTTTTTTTTATAAACTTTTCCAACCATGAGCAATACTAAACTAACCTTAATCAAATCAAGTCTATGGACTATGGTTTTTAATATTATTTATTTTTTGTTTGTTTTATTTTTTTAATAATATTTTTATGGTTCTTCTCTTTTTGTATTTTTAATTTTCTAAATTTATTTTAAGTGGTATTTACACGATCGTAAAATCCGATATAACTTAATATGATAGATAAAATTAACTTGATAATATATAACGACGAGATTATTAATTGTAGTGCACTAGCTTATTATACTTAGTAAATATTAACTTGTATCTATACTAATCCATAAATAAATGATTTAATTCAACTAATAGAACTTGGATTGTTATTAAATAGCAGAAGTAATAGAATTTGAATGTTAATTGAAATTTTATGATATACTTAATTATTGATTGTTACATTTAATTTTGAATACTGTTCTACAGTAATTGCATTTTCAACAAATAAAATGATAAATATGTTCTCCAAAACTGGGGAATGAAAGTTAATTCTATGTTGAATACATTACAATGGCTAAATATCAAATCAAGGCTAAAATTAAATGTACTATTATTATTGTTTATAAAATGAAACATAATAATATTATGATACCTAATTATCTAAGTAGTCAATTGATATTATAATGTAGAAGATACTCATTATTCTTTGCTGAGAAATATTTTCAACTTTAGAAGAAGTTTATTCTTTAGAAAATAAATTACAAAAAAATTATAATGTATAATGGTTTGAAGATGTTTTTTTTTTCTTATGATCTTGACAGTAACTTAGGTAGAATCACCCTTTCGTGCTTAATTAAGTACGGTACTGCAGTTTTACACTACAATATCTACAATAATTCGAGCATTTTATTTTAACAAATTACTGGCTTATCTACTCATTAAATGTGGAAAACTACTACTATTGTCAGGAACTAAACCTTCTTAAATAGAATATGTACCCAATGACAAAGGGTACTAGACCAGCTCGAAAAACCAAGTAAGCATTTTTTTTTCTTTGCTTCATCGGGAATCGAACTCGCAACCTTTCGGTTGAAAGGCAGGCGCTTTACATACTGCGCCACCCAGCGTGTGCTGGGGCGTGGGATAAAGATGATGTTTAACTTTTAAGGTTAAAAAATGAATTTTACAAAATTAAAATGTTATATAGTGCAGTATATAAAGTTAAAATTTAGATAAGTATATTAGGTATACAAGTAACGTTCCATTATGCTGTGTAAACTAGCCCCTTTTACACATTTTTGATCACAGGAACACTACCTCTTGTTGTTGTGTAGAAAATGGTTAGTAACGATTTATTTTCCGCTAGGTGCTTAATAAAATTTTTTGTGCTGAATAATTATTAAGTGTCATATTATTTATAATTTGAAATTTAATAGAGACATATATGATAAGTAACCATTCTATTTTAAAAATAATTACATATAAAACTAAATTGAAATGAATAAAACTAGACAACATCAAGAAAAGAATAGAATTTTTTGATAAATTATTTTTGGTAAATAAATTTCCAAAACAAAGCAAACTAACATCAACGTTTTGCTCATGACCATAAAATTAGCCTTCCTTTAATAATCTACTCATGAGTAGTTTACACAGCTTAATGAAATGCTATTATTACAATGATAATATTGTTATAAATGAAATAGCTATTGGCTTTTTCGGAAATGCATACTACACTGAAATTTTTTATTTAAAACTGCCAAAAAATTGTATACTTTCCAATATGCGCAGACTGCTTAATTAACTTATAAAGTTTAAGAAAAGTACTGCACCATGCAAAAACTAAATGATCAGTTCAAAAATGAACTGATCAACATTATTTTTTAAAAATAATCAATTTTATGTATTTTTATTAAAAACTAGTGAAAAAAAAAATAGATAATTTTATAATGAAATTTTTACAAATGCTGTCATTAATGTCTTTAAATGATGAAGTTGATTCTCGAAAGTCGAAGTTTAAAATATTATTTAAAAAATAAAGAAATCGGAAGATGTTGTTGTTAATTTTTGACAGAATTAAAAAACCTGTTGTACCTAAAGTACGGATATATATAGAGACTCTAAACTTAACTTAAAACTAATAAGCCAAATCATATCCTCTTTTTCTCATTTTTCTCCCAAATACAAACTAACTATTAATTTATTGTTATTCATTAATGTAGATACTATTACATATGTATATTAAAAATTAGGTAAATAATTTTTCAATATCAAATATTTTGTTTTAAAATCATCTGATATTAATTTTAAGCTTGCAAGCAAAATTTTAATACTTCATAATTGAGTCAAAAATTCTGCGTAATTTGCCAAAAGTTGATATCCATCAATTTGCAATTCAGGAACGCGATTTAAAGATTTTTAAAATAAATTGTTTTTACAAATATAATTTAATTAGAAATTAGTACTAGTTTAATGTTTTTTGTTATATTTCAATAAAAGTATAATTATAAAAAGTAGTTTTAATAATATTGGTAAATCAAGTTATGATAAATTACGAGGCAAAGAGGAGATAGCTATTATAATTAGGTTTTGGCAAAATTAATTAAAATTGTCCATAAGTAACTTGCCAAAACTCGATAAGTAATTAAATAATAAGACTTTGGTTATATAACAAAAAATTGGATTAATATTATTTAATTTTAAATAGAAAACCAAATAATACGCAAACATTTCTTAATTTTAATATTTTTCAACTATTATTTTCATCTTCTTAATCTGATAAATAGTTGAGATTTATCCAGTATCACCTTTAGTTTTTAAATTTTTATAAAAGCTGTGGCGGATTTATTAAATTGGCATCACTGCTTGAATTCGGTACTTAAAAAATGTTCTAAATCAATATCCTCTACTTTTTCTCATAAATTAATATATTCGAAACTCTAGCTCGTCCTCTAAATTATTTCATTTGTATATTTCCCAAAGATTTTGTAATTCTTATTCATTGTATATTTAACAGTATATAAGAGTATCCTTCTGGGTCTTTCTTTCGTCTTAGAAAAACATTTTTAAAAAGGTGTGAACATTTTGAAACTTTCAGTCTTTCCCCGAACAATTCTTACCAAGTTAACCTACTTCCTAGGAACCATTATGTTCATTTCTGTGTTTTTCTTGTACCGTTCAATTCGAGCGTGATCTGAATCCGAAAGGAACGAAAATTTTTTGATCTATACATTCAATTCAATATGATTTGATTTAATATGTATTGCCCAACTTAGCATTGCTCTCCATATTCATATTTCGATTTTGTGCACCACAAGTATCTAAACATGTAATTATATGTTTCAATGTATCTGGTATAGCGACATAAATTATTTGTAAAGACAAGAAGCTATTTAGTATGGTTCAAATTGATTGTTTGATGGAATATTATCTTCTTCTGCTGTTTCGGACGTTAAATTCGATTCGATACGATTCTTGGCATGTCTGTCTGATTCTGAGGATGTGAAATCATTTTTAAATTCTATTTTATATAAATCATTTACCCTCTCATTTGCATCTTTAATTTTGTATTTTCCTAAAAACAATATTGTAATAATATTTTTTGTATCTGCTTAAGCTTCTGTGGCAAGCTAGCCTGCATCAGTTTTGGCCTTTCATAATTTATTAATATTTATGTTATTTAATAAAGCTTTTTATAATAATAATTAAAAATAAAGAACATAATAATTTTATTTTAAACATGAATGAACAAATAGTTAGTACAAATACTGATAACTGATGAATTCCGTTGTTTTCATTTTTGCCAAAACATGATATCTGCTAATAACATCAGAAAGTAGACTTATCGGCTTTGGACATTCATTGTCTTTATGCTTTATAATAAGTATATAGAGTTGTGGGATTTAGTCAAAGAAAAGATTTGATGATTTTCTAATAAAATTGAAATTTATCTCAAAACATCAAAAATAAGGGTTATCACGTTTTGGCAAATCGCCACAGAATTGTAGTTTTACTTAACGAAACATCGCTTTGGCAGTTTTCGCTTTTATGAACATTATGGTTTTGTAGTTTTGTATTTAAAAAAAAAAAAATCTACACGTTAAAACTAACTTAAAAATGAATATTCGAAAATGCCATATTTTAAAGCGAAAATATATAAAATAACAAACTCAAAAGATAAAAAATTTAAATTAATCAAACATATTATCTTTCAAGATTAAATAATTAATGTATTACTACGACTAATAATTATAATCTTCAAAATATTATCTTTTGTAGACATTTCTATTACAAGCCCAACATTTTCTCAATCTTTAAATATTTTGTTGGAAAAATTCAACAGATTAAATTTTTCTAATTTAATTTTTTTTTATTATATAAAATGGAAATGGTTGTTCCACCAGTTTTATTATTATAAACGTATTCACAATTTATAACTTTATTTTAACTAACAAATAATAAGGTGTTTATGTTGTAGGTCTTGAAAGCATAAAATCTCCAGTTTCAGTTAAAGTACTTCGTCAGTTACTTTAGTTAAACGGCGTGACCAACTCACTGCTTCCTTATCATGATTTTGAAGAACCTCGAACTAAAATATTATAAGACACTAAGGGAAGCTCACTTCTTAACTGTCATGGAGAATTTACATAGTAAATATCTCCCCCTTTTGTTATTTTCCAATGTATGTGAATTGTTTATACTTTGAATATTCGAAAGAAAAGAGTTTGGCAAGAAATTTTGTTCAATGATTGGGAAAGACATTTGTTTGATTTCTTACTCAAACATTGCATTATGTCATCATTCCTGATGTTGTTCAAAGGGTTCCATAACTACGTTTGCAATTTTAATTGATTTACTTTTATATTGTTATATTTATATTGTTTTTATTTTTATGCATTTTTATTAAGTTTTTAGAAGAACAATAAATATTTTGATACTGTACATAAACTAAAAACTCTGTGCAAGACGTTAATATGTGTTTGGTTAAAAATACATAATACTATGATATGAGATATTCAGAAACTGTTTCCATCCATAGCCAATAGATTATTATTAAATTGCATGTGTTTATTTGCATTTACAGATAATGCTAAATTAAATATTGTTTATTTCATCTACTTCGATGTTGTCCTACAAATTGGTGCACTACAGCTATCATAGGAATACAGGCTTGCTTTTTATGTTCTTGACAGTTATTCCCAAATTTTTTGGGTATTGATTTATTAAGTATATCTACCATCAATTCATTTTTAATGGAAATGTACTACTTGTGTCAGGAACTAAGTTTTCGCCAACCACAGTGTATTAGGTATATAACTTTCCAGATGAAAATTAAGTTAGAAGAAACAAAATGAATATTGGACAGGATGAAAGATGTAATATGAACAGCACATCTGATGAGAGTGAACAGAAGAAGTATAATGAACTAAATATTATTAGCCAGTGTTTTATAACGCTAGAGAAACAGAAGAACCACGATCAAGTTAGTTGAATGAAATCAAGAACAACTGTCGAAAATAAAGAATTAATGGATATAGGACAGTTCAAAGCACATTAGACTGGACTGATGAATAAAAATTAAAAGAAATAAACTTAATGTCAAATAAAAAACTATAAATTGGATATTAGGGTGTGAATCTGAGATGTCAATGTAAAAATGTATCATGTCAAAATATTATAACAAGGCGTATATAACCAAAAAAATATAATCAGTATTTTACCTGATCAGGCCTGAATTTTTGTGACAAAGATTCTTTCTATATATAATAAAATATTTTGGTATGATCCTTGACGCAAAGCTTAGATGGAAAGAACATGTTCTTGAAAAAAAAACTAAAACTTTATTTAAAATACAAACACTTGTATTGACTAATAAGTCGCATCAAGTCGGCAGAATTATAAAGACGTGTAAAGGCGCTCACAGCTACAAGAAAAAAAACAACGCTATTTGATATCGAGAAACTCCAATTCACCAAACTGTCCCAAGCTGCAGCTAATTTAATATTAGTTAAAACAGAACTGAAGAGGAATAAAAAATAAGCAAAGTTGTTATCAGAATTATGTCCAAAATGGGCAGAGTAGTTCCAAATAAGATTAATGAAACAACAGTTAGATTGTTACCGGAACATTAGTCAAAACAGAACCGAAAAGCATTAAAAAATAATATGATACTATTCAAATTAGCCAAAAATTCAATATTAATAAAAAAACACAAATTAAAAATCGAATGAACGACGTTCACTAAAAAGTCTCTCAATTTATTATCAATAAATATTTTATTTTTGTATGTATTTAATTTAAAATAAAGTATACTTTTGAATTTTTATAATACTAGTCAATTTGACATAGATACCTACTCGTTTTATTTTCACACTTGATACTTTGATAATCATTTTCTATAGGTTCTTATATAAAAAGATGTTGAAGCCTGTTCTTACAAGCAATATCAAATTACTTTTATCAAAAACAGAATATAATTTATCTGACAATCCAATGTTGAAAAGAAAATGTATATTGAAAATCTACAAACTACAAATCGTTCTCCAAATGCTTACAAAAAGTTATTAGCCGATCTAGCACCTAAATATCAGAATAAACATTAAAAGTGAATTCGCCTCCGCTTATGGTTAAATTTAAAACCAGTTTTTTGATTTAGTAATACTTCAAGGCATTGATTGCGCCAAGGATTATCACCTATATTTCGAAAAAAAAATTAGTAATTTATTGATTTATATTTTATATTTTATAAATATATAATTTTTCAAATCAAGCTTCAAAATTTGCACCAACGCTTACTAATTCTTTAACAACTACTACATAAGCAATTAACAATTTTTAAATGTTCAAATTACTCATCACCTGGATCGTACCACCACAAAATCATTAATTTATTTAATACCTATAATAAAAACAAAAAAAATCACTTACGCTCTTATATTGAAGTTAGAAAACATGACCGTGTAAACGTAAGCACATAAAAAATTAAAATTATATTTTAAATTTTTCAAAGAAAACGAAGAATCAAAAAATAAACACGGTGTCTATTCTCCAAATAAAATATACATTTTTTTTTTCTATTTTTAAAGAATCGATTGATCCTCATTGAGTGGTTGTCTTAATTGAGAAGCAGACAGGGGTAACAGCAGTGGCTTTTCTAATGCTAATTGGAATATAAAAACATTGAAATTAAATACAAAACTTTTAAATTCAAACAAAACAAAAAAAAAAAAATTAAATAAATAAATAAAATAAACTAAAAAAAAAGCATAACATTAAAAAGATACATTTGGAGGCAATACACAAAAAAAACCATAACTATAAAATTTTTTATAATAACTCAAATAACAACGATAATAACGCAAAACAGAAAACCTATCGAAATTATTGCATGCCATAATTTATTATCCGATACTTTGTTCTCTATATTCTTATTCTAATTTTGGTAAATGAAAATGAACCATAAAAAATACAGGGTTGTTTATATGGTATTGTTTATATTAATGTTTATAAAGGTGGCGTTTACAATAAAAATATCATAACACATTCACTTTGTTTCGTAGAATTTCATTTTGAAAAGTTTTAATAATTTTAATCTAGAGAGACTAAAATAGCATGACAACTAACTAATATACTTACTACTCCATAAGGTGGTTATTAACTTTTAAAATTGTTTATTATTATAAATTTAGCAATTAAAGTCAAATTTTTCCTTCACTAACAAATCAAAATATTAATTCTGTAAACTAAAAAAAACGGCTCAAATATCTGAACCATTTTACAACTGATTTTCATTATTTTTCTTTTAAATGCTAGATTTTTAAAAGGAGAAGTGTTGAATTAAAAACATAAGATAATCAATAAAAATTATAGAAAACAATACATAACGAAATATCGAATACCATTTTTTATCAAACTTCGTTAAATTTCGAGGTGCGAGTGAATACTATTTAATTTTATTTTTCAAATATTGATATTTCGGCAGCAATTTACTTCCTTCATCAGGGCTGACGTATCACTAAAAACAATTTAGTAAAATACAAATTAGAAGTAGCTTTGAAAGTAAATATGAGATAGTAAGTAGATTAAAGTGAAGTAATTATATATATATTATTCTGCATTTATCTGGATGTTTGTAAGTTCGACGGAACGCTCCAACACATATACAAATTGCATATGTATACAAATCCATATATATACAAATTGCTTTGGTGCTTTTTTTTAACCCCTGTCTACCATGCTGAACCTTTGCAGGAAAAATTGATTGCATGAACTATATTTTTTTAATTTAATGTTAGTCTTCTTCGCAAATAATAAGGAAAAATAAAAAATAATAATAATAATATAAATAAAACAAACAATTTTTTTGATTTATAATAATAAGGACTAATAGAAATTTAATCAATAGTTTAATATGGTATAATAACCAAAAGGCTAACAGCATTTAACACAAAAAAAAAACATAATTCACTCAAAGGTTATTCTTATTACTTAAAATTATACATAAAAATACACATGTGTATCAGCATATTTGTATTGTATAATATTATACATTATACTACTTTATTGCTTTTACCTTTTATTTTTGGCATTATTGTGTGCGTAACTCACTTCTCTCAAAAAAAATTATTTTTGTTTTTTTTGTTTTTTTTTTATTATTTGCTGTATCTGTATTCTGTATGTTCTATATGCTCCATTCCAAAAATATTATTTTATTTTCAGTGTTAAGTGTTCACTTTTCACTTCACTGTTCAGGTTCACTGTTCAATCAATAGAACTTGACAGAAGTAGAGTAGGATAATTAACTCTACTTCTACGCCGGATAATAAAACATTGTTTTTTTTAATTGAAAATTATTGATGAAAATGTTTTTGAATTTTTTGTAAATTTTACCAATTTAGATACAAAATTTTTTGAAATTTTTTTAAAAATAACACAATACCATAATAACAGTTTATTCATATAGCAAAATAAGATCCCTATACATTATACAAAAGACAAAATTTATATGAAAATAAGATCCCATTTTTAAATTTGTTCTCCCAGAGGCCACAATAACGCTAATACGGTATAATTTATACTAAATGGAACCCAACTAACGAATTATAACTAAATGGAAGTGAGTACGAGTATACCATACAAAAATACAAACATTTTATACAAATTTGTTGGTATGGTACTTCTTTTTCTGTTATATAATGTTAGGCCAATATAGTTTTTTTAAATAGAAAATTAGTAAAATCTTTGTGTATGAATAAAATAAAAGGAATCAAAATCAATCTTAATAAAAATAACAATGTTTTTTCAATTTAAACTTTCTTTTACTTTATTACCGTATTCTATTATTGCACAGAAAAGTATTGTTGTTAAATTATTTGAAAAAAAAACAATAATTATTCATGTTTCTGAAATATTGAAAATGTAGCAGTAGTTTGTAATATATGATTATATGAAATTTTCAAAAAGTACTAACACTAGCAATCAAAATAATTTCCATTAAAAAGAGAGAAAATATATTGAACGAATATGTTCATCTATTAATAATATACATGTGTATCAGCATATTTGAATTGTATAATATTATACATTATACTACTTTATTGCTTCTACCTTTTATTTTTGTCATTATTGTGTGCGTAATTCACTTCACTCAAAAAAAATTATTTTTGTTTTTTTTTTGTTTTTTTTTTGTTTTTTTTTATTATTTGCTGTATCTGTATTCTGTATGTTCTATATGCTCCATTCCAAAAATATTATTTTATTTTCAGTGTTAAGTGTTCACTTTTCACTTCACTGTTCAGGTTCACTGTTCAATCAATAGAACTTGATAGAAGTAGAGTAGGATAATTAACTCTACTTCTACGCCGGATAATAAAACATTGTTTTTTTTAAATTGAAAATTATTGATGAAAATGTTTTTGTATTTTTGTAAATTTTACCAATTTAGATACAAAATTTTGAATATATAAATTATGAATATTTTTTAAAAATAACACAATACCATAATAACAGTTTATTCATATAGCAAAATAAGATCCCCATACATTATACAAAAGACAAAATTTATATGAAAATAAGATCCCATTTTTAAATTTGCTCTCCCGGAGGACTCAATAACGCTAATACGGTATAATTTATACTAAATGGAACCCAACTAACGAATTATAACTAAATGGAAGTGAGTACGAGTATACCATACAAAAATACAAACATTTTATACAAATTTGTTGGTATGGTACTTCTTTTTCTGTTATATAAAAAAAAAAAGATTAGTGTTAGGCCAATATGAACATAAATAAAAATAAATAAAAAGTGATATAAACATAAGTACTGTAATTTCGGAATAAAGGATCTAATGAAAGAAAAAAAGAAACTAAGATTTATTTTGCTTCCGTCATTTATGACGGGTTACAAAGCTAATACCAATAATATAATTCGATCAAGATCAAAAATGTATCATTTGCAATGTAAATAAGTTGAGAAATATTAGAAGCAGTTAATTCTTTCATAAGATGAGTCATAAAAATATAGGATATTAATCTAAGACCAAAAGCCCTTTTGATTGATAGAAAAGAAGGTTAGCAAGATAGAAGGCATCCAATAAATTTATTTTAGCGGAACTAATACGGAAGTTATACGCTTAATTGTTTGTCAATTTAATTTACAATTCTTTTAAATTTAAATAATCAAAACAAAGTCCTACATTTTGTCTACTGAGCTCAGTTTTGACAATTTACGTATTATTTAATATAAAATCTATTTGACTATTTTTGATTCCATTTGACTCTCTTCTTATACAATTATAATGAATTTTGTCTGAAATTCTTAACTTATAACTTATAATGATACTCATTTATTGGAACCCTGTTTCTGCCGACAAAAGGTAAACGCCAACGGCAAGGTTTTAGTAATATATAGCAATAAAACAATATAAAAATTATAGCTTGTAATAATTACTGGGACACAGGATCTATTGTCTCCATCACATTTAAAGAACATTGTAACGATGACAAAAAAAAATTAGGGTTTTCGGTCCCGACATTTAGGATGCGACCAAGACCTAATTTTGCTAGAGGCTGCTCAATTTCTTGAACTTGCCACTTTCCACCAGTCCTACATCCTAGAAGATGTAGTTCTGATACCCGTTGATTGATAAAAACTTGCTCCATAAAATTTTTATTATGAATATCCAGTCAAATGAAAAGCAGGCAAATTGCAAAAAACAGGCATATGACACGCTCCCAAAATAAAATTATGTCACTTTAATTATTTTTTGTTGGACATTGGAGAAACATTTTAAACTTAAAACTAGAAGAAAATTTAATTTCGATTTAGTGTTGTTGTTATTTTTGTAAATATCTTTCAACTGCAAGTTGGATAAGGTAAGTAAAATTAACGAAAACGATTTCCAGAACACCATGTTTTCTATGATAATAAATTAAAAATTAAGCTTTCAATAATTGAAAGTTTTAATTATTTATATCAATTTAATTAATTAATTTATTGTTATTTTTGATTTTTTTTTTTTGAAGAAATCTATTTTTAAATTGCTTTCTTTATACTTTGGAAAAAAAATTAAGGCTCCAAATTTCCAGCCAATAAAATTACAAGAAACATGTACAATGCATGTGAAATGGAATTTCATTCTAATTTTGGAATTTTTTCCTTGTTTATTAGTTTTTTCTGCTACCATGAAAGCGGAAAGATCTGTCAGCAATAAAATTTTAACGGTATTTATTTATGACAATCATTGGTAGTATTTTGCTTGCGTGCGGTCGTATTTTAATTGATTTGAGCATTATTATAGTGTGGATAATAGAAAAATATTCAACTCAAGAGATATATGAAATCCAGCCTGAAGACTAGTAGATATTCTACGATCTTTTAGTTGTTATTTATTTGTGTAAGTTAAGAAATTCGTATTTAATTTAAAGAGAAGTTATAACTACATTTAAGCTGGATTTTGACATGTGCCGATTAACCGTCGCGGTCGCTTTTTTCTGTCAAAACGATTTCCCCATCTGACTAATATTTGTAAACAAAAATAAAACCAAAAAAACAAAATTAATCTTAGTTATTTTTATGCTTGTCTTCAATGTTTCTAGCAATGGCATCTGCCCATACATTGAAATATTTCATAAATTAAAAGTGTTTAAAATAAAAACAATTTTTATAACATTGTAAATATTCAAATAAAATATATTAAAAAACATATTATAAATTTTTTGATTTATTTTAATTTATGAGAAACTAGAGTACAATAATAGGGTAACTCTAGTTAACGGGTAGCTGTACAATACAATAATATACTTTTACGTCTTTGTATTAAAATGGAATTTTCTACAGAAAGAATTGACATTTTCCTGAAAATGAAGTGCAAAAAAACATCAATGTTTTAAGGTCAGAACATCGAAAAAAAAAAGTTGTAGTACTTGGAGGTACAAGACAACACTATTTCACATTGTCATTTAGCAAAAAATTAATAAAGACGACGACTTTCCAACACGTGAACATGCAGCCGTGTGACATATGTTGACCGTGTGAACTTCTAAATGAACAGGAACTTCTAAATTTAAGCCGCAAACTTGCAACAACTGTATAATCATTGCAAAAGCCAAACAAACGGGAAGCTGTAATTGTTGAAATTCAAATGACATATCAGTGGGAATCATTGGAATCCTTGGTATTAAAACATCTTCGCATAATTCATAAATTTTTTGATCGCAAGTCTTGTTCCGTTGTATAACTTTGGTGGATATATATTACGAAAATAAAACACTGGAGATACGATTTTCAATTGTAAATTATGCGGTGGTATTCCAGGAAAATCAAGATAGTTCAAAAGTTCATTTGGATAATGTACTACGTTCCCTTTATTCTTCACAGTATCAACAGATTTATATGCGATCAATTCGTCATCTATGTCGCATTGCATTTATCACAAACTTTATCCATTTTACCGATTTGAGCATCATTTTATCAATGTTATGAGCATAATTAAAACCGGCACGATGTGAATTTGCAATTCGTTCTTCTCTTTGTTCTTGATTTTGATTATATCTTGACAGTGCCATTCGTTGCTTTGCTAATTGATTACTTTCTAATCGCTCTTGTTCATTTGATTAGATCTATCCAAACGTATTTGACTACTGTTGCGTCATCATCGTCCAATTTGTGAACGTCTTCGTCGCGACATTGTTGAATAATTTTATTCTGTTAACATTCGAAATTGTTTTTTATTTGATTTTAACTGAATATGATTATACTATTCCTCTATGTTTAGTACTGCTTCCTTAATATTGTCCCAGGTATAATTGTTGATTCTTAATTCTTGATCAATTATGCGTCTCCATGTGTTGTATGGTCTGCCGGGTCTCCTTTGTCCTTGTGGATTACACTCTAGAGCTCTTCTTGCTATATCACTTTCTGATTTCCTTAGTGTTTGACCTATCCATTTCTATTTTTCCTATTTATCTGTCTGTTGATCAATTCTTCTCCAGTTATCATCCATAAATCCTCGTTGGTAATTCTTGCCAGCCAGAATATTCTGCATATAATTCTCAAGCACTTGTGGATGAATACTTGTAGCTTCTGTTTGATTCTGACCGAAGTGAGCCATATTTCACTGCCATATTAATGTTGACTTAACACATGCTCTGAATATTGTTAGCTTTGTTGCTCTCGATATTTGGTTGCTCCGCCATATGTTCATTAGACTCCCAAATGTTCTTCTTGCCTTATTTATACGGCTGTTGACATCTTCTGTTGCACCTCCTCTTGATGTTATAATGCTCCCCAGGTAGTTGAATTCTTCGATGTTATCTATTTGTTGCCACTCATTGTTATTGGCTCACTATCACTGTTGTTTGTCCTCATTGCTTTGGTTTTCTCGATATTTAATTCCAGTCCCGAATTATTTGCTTCTTCCTGTAATCAGTTGACTTTGTTCTGTAGGTCCCTTTGATTTCTTGATATGAGGCATACATCATCTGCATAATCTAAGTCTTCTAAGTTGCCGAAGAGATCCCATTCTATTTCGTTTATTCCAAGCCAACTTTTCTTAGAATGTCGTCTAGTATTGTGTTGAAGAGAAGTGGTGATAGTGGACATCCTTGTCTAATTCCTATATTGGTGTAGAATGGATCACTGATGTTATATCTGTGTCGAACTGTTGTCTCTGCATCTTTATACATCGCTTTGATGATGTTGATGATTTTTTCAGGAACTCCCTTCTCTGTAAGTGTTCTCCATATTGCGTATCTCTTGACTGTGTCGAATGCTTTCTTAAAATCTATGAATAGTAGATATAGTGGGGCATTCCATTCTACTGATTGTTCAACTATGACTCGTAAAGTATTTGACTGGTCAACACAGCTTCGGTTTGATCTGAAACCTGCTTGCTCTTTCCATAGTATTGGTTCTAGTACTTCTTCTAATCTTTTCCTTATAATAATTGCTATTATCTTATGAATAGTTTTTAGAACCGTGATTCCTCTCTAGTTGCTGCAATTTGCCAAGTCGCCTTTCTTTGGTATCTTGACAATCATTCCTTTCTTCCATGATGTTGGTATATTCTCTCCTATCCATGCTTTTCTGATGTGGCATAAATGCAATACCAAAGTTATCGTACAGTTCAACAAACTTATTACCAATTATTCTCTCTAAGCTGTTTGAGAAATTTTTGCTTTACAAGTTAATGCCTAAACAACTAATACCTTGAAATCAATTTGGTTTCAGAGAGAGACAAAGACATAGCACTTCAGAACAAGTACACTGAATAGTAACCTGCAAAAGAAAACCAATACTGTTCAGCCGTATTCATAGACCAAATCCAAGCATTTCACAAGGTATGACGCATGAGGGTCTAATTTTCCAGATATAATTATTTCTACATATAAACATCCATGAATTGTTAATACAGAATTATGATTTATAACGTAACCGGATTTAAGCTTAACCCATTGATCTTTAGCACAAAAAGCAGCAGCATCAAGATCATCATTAGTTTTCGCAAGATATATTGTATGGATTTCATTCACTGGTCCAATATTACTTACAATGGGCCTCATATAATCATCAAACGAGAGTGTTGATGAACAAACTGAACAGTAATGCTAGATATAAAGATATATATATTCCTGAAGTACCTCATATTTATTTATTTATTTCAAGCTTAAATCAAGCAGTTACAAATTACTTACATCTATAAATATTAACATTTGAGAGAAAAAAATTAAAAGTAATACAAAATACAATTACATTTTTTTATATAGTTATAAATTTAACGTTTATATAATTTAATAATACTATACTAAATACTAATTGATGTTATTAGTAGGTGTGTATTTAGTTTAATTGGTGTAGCTGTTTTTTTAAAATAGACCTTGAAAGGGAGAAATCAATTAAGGCCTTATATTTATTCCCTAATATTAACATTCTGTTAATGGGTAGATTATGTTAGTTGTAGATGTAGTTAGCTCTATGGTGTGCCCCAATAAAAGATTAACCGATCGAGAATTGGTGATTGAACGTTAACAATCAGATTTGACTTAATTCAAGTTCCCTAAGTTCTTTCAGAAAGATAACTACGCAACAATTTTGTGGTAAATTTGAAAATTATGAAAACCTTTAAGCTTGTTGCATAATATATCGTGATTAACACAGACTAAAGCTTTGGTAAAATCTAAGGGACAATAAGATTACAGCATTTCTTTTATTATTCTTTTATTATTTAGTTTTATTTGGGATTTCATAGATAGCTGAAGACGTGTTATACTGCTTAAGAAATCCAGACTGAAAGTTATAGAGAAGACTATTAATATTAATGCACATATATAGGGCATATTATACTATACTCGGACTACTATACTTTGCAAAGTAATTATATAAATAATAATACCATACGAAACGTTTAGACTCTTATACAGTCTATGACTCATTCGAGAAATGAAAGTTGTAAAACTCAAATCTAAAGAAATCTTCATATATGTAATTTACAATTATAACTATTTTGTAAAATAAATTTGAAAAAAATTTCACTTGAATCTTTTCTGAATCTACAAGCCTAAAACCAACTGAACATTTAAAGGATATTATTGCTTCACAATGATAATTTATACAATATGGCGCCAACTTTGTGGTTTCCTTATTTATGGACAATATACATTTTTATATCTGGAATGTTAACAAGTTCAAAGTTATCTTATATACTGTAACAGCTCTCAAAATATACGTCATTATTTCCATATAAACCGAATGATGGCAACAATTCTTGTGTACCGCAAAGGATGAGAAATTTTTAATGGGATCTCTTAATTGTTTCATAAAATATACGTTAGAAAATTAGTATTAAATTAATAGAAAATATTTAAGAGATTATTTAAGAGCTCGTTTAAGAGAGATGTTGTTTTTTTTTTTTTTTTTTTTTTTTTTTTTTTTTTTTTTTTTTTTTTTTTGTTAGTCCTCGATAACAGTTCTTTTAGATATCTAAATCGTTCTTTTAATTGGATCCTTTTATAAATCCTAATTACAATAATATACAGATGCTTAAGAATATTGGGTCACTTGTAATAGAGAAAAAGGATTCAGAAAAAGTGGAAAATGAATTTTGAATTTTTTAAATATTTCTTTTCTTTTTAATGTTTTAATTTATAAAAATAACAAATTATAGATTAGAGAAATTTAAAGCATATAAGACAAGTATTCACTGTTTATTAAGTTTGGAGAACTTCAATTTCGATTTTAGGACCGAGTCTTTTTTTAATTTATATGACTCTATTTCAGATAAAAGTTTATGGGGCAACGTACTGCTTTTCCTGGTGATATTTTAGTCGTTCTTATACTTCAGTTGGTCTTCTAAACATGGTTGTTGATAATAATTAATTAATATATTAATTAAGGGCTTAAATTTGTTAAGAAGTGCCTTTGCAGAACATAGGCTAGTTAATGTTACTGACACAACTAAAGTTAAGTCTTCCAGCGTAACTTATTTCCAGAGTGATTCTGGTAATATATATTTTTCCATGCACCTGAGTGCAAAACATATAAACTAATTAACGGTTACTATCACATGTCTGTATTTCATTTGCCTGTATGTCATTTGTCTGTATTTTTGCTAATTTTGTGGGTTGGCCAAGAATTAACAAATACAATATCATAAAATACCAAAATCTCAAAATTCTAAAATCCGACTTTAATTCACTTAATGTTTACAAATTAAATAATTTTGTTTGTAGCGGCTACGTATTATATTGCTTCCATAAGCTCTCGCTACTGATTTATTGAAACCTTTAATTAATAATACTCCACATGACAATATACCACATACTTTTATATTAAAAGCTTAAAAATTCCGCTGCACCCAAGAAGAGTGACCTAGTACCATGGCCCCCAAAAAAAATTATAGGGTTTGTAAACGATACACCACAATATGAAATTCGGAATGAAAATACAATTTTTTTTTACAGTTCATGTTGTGCTCTAAACAAAAAAAAAGTACAAAGAAATCCAAAAACCATGTTTTAAAATAATCAAGAATCAATTTTACTTTAGAATATAAACAAAACCTCATCTTTAGAGTTTTTTTTTTTACAAGTGGAAAAGACATCGGTTTGCTTCTAAGCTACATAGTTATAGTCCCTAAAAATTTAACTAACCACAACGAATAAAAAAAATGCTTAAGGTCGTAAAATAGCTATAACTCAGGTTATATTTTGAGATTACTAAATAACTTAATTCTTGAGTGCAAACGAATTTTATATAAAGATATTAATAAGTAATATATTTTTGAAGAACAAGTAGGTAGAAGTGTTATTATTTCATTCTTTTGTATTTCAATCAGATTTCATTTTAAAGTAGTCAACTATATAACTCTATACTGTATTTTTTTGTAACCATTTAATTTTTCAATGTAAATTTTAAATTAAAAAATTACCAAGGATATTTCCGCTTTCAGAATTTAATGTCAAAATTTACTGAATTTAATTTAATCAAAATAGTTTAGTTATGGTAACAAAAATTCATTATTAAAACAATAATAATGATGATAATATTCCAAAGAGAGTCCTCATGCATGCATCTTCTTTCACATAACCATTATTATAAAATATAAAATTTTTGTAAAGAAAATAATATCCTCTCATCCTTCATATCAAAAAAACACAAAAATCCTTGAGAACTCTAAGCATTCAAAATGTATTTCAACAACAATAATAATGACATAATAATAGAAAATAATACTTAATAATAATATTATAATAATGGTAAAATATATAACCAAGATGGAGGATATTAGAAGAGTACCTACTACCTACTCAAAACATAATATTATATTCTACTAGCTACTAGTTAACAATGAATGTAAAGAAAGATGAAATTTAGAGTAAAAAAAAAAATTTTTTAAATCATATAATAACAAATTCGATTTAGATATAAGTTTTATATTGTAACCTTGTATATACATATAACATAGAAATAATAATAACAAGATAGATCTACAGAATGCATCAAAAGTATTTAGACTTAAAAGTAATATAAAAAAAAAACGATAACAGCTGAAAAAAATTATTACAAATTAACATTTTCATCGTAGATCATGTAAACTGCCTTACTTACTCAGGAGGCGCAACGAGTCTCATGAATCTCTGGCAGATTGATAAAATCTTCTGTATTTAAGAAGATACGAAACAATTTAATTACAGTGAAAAACTTTGAACCAATCGTCACTTTAGTACTTGAGTGTCGTATACGCTTTTTGGCACTTTCTGACTTAAGACTTGATTCACAATATATACAGAACTTCGCTACCTATCTTCATTCCAAGGACACCAGTTGCAAGTTTGTCGTATATTCAAAATCGCAACTACTGGTTTAAACCTTATTTGTCGTACATGCCATAACATTTATTTTTGCTCCATGAACGACAAATTTTCATGTTAGTCAATTAATTTAATTTAATTCTTTTTATTCCACAAGAAATAATTTATTTTATTTTTTAAATGAACCTTAACTACGACCTTTCAAACGATAATTCTATTTTCAATTTAGATATGAATATTAATAGTAATAATTGTGATAATATTTTCAAATATGATTCTAATTCTTTTTTTGTTGCACATCAGAATATTAGAAGCTTAAGACAGAATTTCGATTTACTTGTTTCAAACCTTGAAGCCTTTGTCAATTTTCCTGATTTTATTTTTGTTTCTGAAATCTGGATTTATGTTTATGAGAAAAATGACTTTAAAATACCCGGTTATCATTTTTATGCTACTACAAATGATTCTTTTTCGGCTGGTGGAGTTGGAGTATTTGTTGAAAGTAATTATAACTGTGAAACTTTTAGCTTTAATCTTAAAACTGCTGATATTATAAAAATTACTTGCGATATTAACAGCTACAAATTTACGTTCTTATGTATTGACAGGTTACATAGTTTTAATGTTAAAATGTTTCTCGATGAGTTTTCAAATTTTTTAGCTAAAGAAAAATCAGGTAACCTTATTATATTAGGTGATTTTAACTTAGATATAATAATAACTAGATGTTGATTCTTATCTTACTATGTTGTCTGAATTTGGCTTATTTTCTTTTATTAACGCACCAACCACGCCAACTTCCGGAACATGTTTAGATCACGTTTTCGCTCGTTTTACTCATATTTCAATTAATTCTTGTGAATTTCGTCTTTCAAAAATTAAGACCAATGCATGACTGGCCTTCTTGTAAAGGATTTGGTAAAAAATATTGCAAATAAATCCTTTACTTTATCAACTATTGTCAATATAGATTACGTTAAGTTAAATGAAAGTCTCAGATTTGAATTTTGTGAAAAGGTACATCCAGAAAATAATGCTTCCATTGTGTATGACAAATTTTTAAAAATATTAGAACTACATATGAGACCATGTAATAGGAAAGTTTAATGAAAAAAGATTGAAACCTTGGATGAGTCTGAGTCTACTCCGGATTAAATGGAATACCTATTTAAACAGCGTGACTTCCTATCTGTGGCCATTGATCCGTACTGATGGCTACTACTCTTGATACATCAGTAGGGAACCTGGCTTAAAGTTGTTTGCTTTTGTTGATGTTATACGAGCTCCATATTTTCCTAGACGTCACAGATGTATCTAGTCTATATCACCTTTCATTTGCTGTGTCCATATATCATGAAAAAATGCGCTCCTTGACAACTCCAATTGGAGAGTTAGCGTCGTTTTCAATGGGCCTGTCAAGATTGGAACCTTGTTTGACCAGTACATTTTATTAATTAAGTGTAATAATTTCATAAAATATAAATTTAATTAAAAAAGTAGAGATTATTAAACCAAAAAAAAACAAAACAAAAGTATTTCCTACCATCAATCTGTTTTATTATAGTCTCCTATTACATAAGACACGATATATTAAGTTTCCATTGAAATTTAGTATTTTTATAATTATTTTATTAAATTTTTTCTTTGAATCTTCAAATTTTAATTTTTTCGATTTTAGCTCAATTAAATTATTGAATATTTTTATTTTTAAATGGAATAGCAATTAACTTATTTTTTCAATATAATACCGCAGCAAACATTCCTGTATCCAAGAAACCATTTTTTCCCGAAATTGACTTTTCAATGTACTAAACCATTTTCGACTATTCTCTAATTTGCAGTAAAAAAAACGATAGTTTTCGAAATATTGTTTTGTGATTTATCCAAACAACCTTTATTTTACTGCTTTTTATGCCTTCAAGTTGTGCCTACTTATTCAAACTACAGTTTTGGTACTGATAAGTCATAAAAGTTTTAAAAAGATTGCGTATGATTGGGTATTCCTAACTATCTAGCAGAAAAAGTTGTCCAAGAAATGAAAAACAAAAATAAAAGAAAAAACAAAAATAAAAAAAAAATTCAAATAAAAATTCAATACACGGTAAACCTACATAATGAAAAACTGGGTTGGGGTCTAAATACCCAAACATAAGATGCCCAAATAAAAATTTAAAAATTCCTAATTTTATTTTTAAAGTCAGGAACTGCCGCCCCCAAACTCCAAGTACTCATTTATTGGAACCCTGTTTTTGCCGATGGCAGGTAAACGCATACGGTACAGTTTTAGTAAAAAATATACAAAAAATATTATTTTTTTTTAGTAATTTCGCCGTAATAAATTAATACATTTTTTTTGGGGACTTTTTTGTAAATTGTTTTTGGGGATTTCGTGTTTGGGTTTTTTTTCGGATTTTGTGCTTGCGAGTTTTGGTTTTGGGGCTTTTAAAAAGTCTGTGGATTTTGTGTTTTGGAGGTTTTTGGGATTTGATCAGACTCCCGAGAAACTTCAAAATGAATTCGATATACCTTACAAGTATACAATGTAACTAGAATTATAAATTTGGATGTTGTGGAAAGAATTAGTTGCAGAGTGCCCTAAATAACTATACTATTTCTGAAATGTTCATATTGCTAAATTGTAATTTTTTTAAGGTAAGAAATTATGCCAAGCAACATTATGGGAAATAGGACTTCACGATTTGTATTGTTTGATTTTGGATTTTTGTCATTTTGTTTTTTAAGCACACCTTTCTTTATTTAATTTCTTCATATTAAGTAATTATAACTTTTTATCGAACTGACTAGAAAATATTCCCCTACCGTTTATTTTGTTTTTAACGAAAATTTATCTAAAGGTGTGATTGTATTTGAATCTGTAAACAAAAATGAAAATAAGATACTAAATAGATTACCAAAAATTTTAGATTCTATTCAAATGAATCATACTAATTTTTTCATCTGTCACTGTATTTGCAGCATCACCTGCATTTTTAGAATTTCATTAGAAAAGGCAAAAAAATCTATAAACTCTGGATATCTCCATTATAAATCAAATCAAAATATTTAATTTTATTTTTTATTTATTTATTTGTCTTTTCATTTTAAAATTTATAACAAAAAAAAAAAACAAATCTGTTATACAAGGATTCAGGGAATTGATAACAATCTTATTATGGAAAAAATACATTTATATAAAATTATTGTTGAAACGAGTTGTATATGTATATGAAGAGTGTTGAAAGGAAGTTGATTTTACATTTTTGCACCATTTCAAAACTTCCATTTTCGAAAAAATATTATTATAATGCATACCCACCTATATATTTCTAAAGAGAATTCTAACTCTTGAATATTCAACTGGGATCTGATAAAATAATATTATTATTATTGTAGGTACGATTAAATTACATTCTGAATTTTAAAAATAATATTTATTTTTTGTGAATATTGTAAACAAACAACTCTGATAAATAAATAACTTTTTAATTGAAGAATGTCCTTGAAATAGGCAATGAGAAAATATATTTGAAAAATTATGGTAATGCATTTCAGAATTAATTACCGCAATATCTTAATATGTTTTTTTTTTTTTTTAATTTATGCAGAAAATATTGATGCAAAAAAATATGATGGTAATATTTCAACCGAAAAGGATATTCGTTTGAATTCTTCAAAAAGATTCATTTCGGAATAGTATTTCAAAAATAAGATTCTCAGAAAATCATTTTGCATTTCACCCCAATTTTTCCAACCATATGCAATTTCAGCTTAGTGCAATAAAATATTATACTATACAATGTATAAAATAAGCCTTTTATAGATGAAATGGAGATGGTATGATTTACATGGAACAGTGATTTTGCCACTGTTATTTTTAAATAACAGGAGTAACCTAATAGTAAAGAATAAAAACAGAAACGATTGTTACTTCCCAAATAACATTTACTTTATTTGTTATTATTTTTCAAGGAATAATTTAAGGATTTTTTTATAAAATTTAAAAATCATGAAAAATATAAATATTGAATAATGAATTTATTTATGTTTTTGTTATGCACAAAGGCACACATGTACTCAGAAAATAAAATTTACATTTTACTTTTAGAAAAAACTCGTGCACACCAGTTACCATAAATAAGAAAGTAATTCAACATCATCAAAATATTAAACAACTGGGAATTCACCTCAATCTGAGACTAACGTGGAAAAGCTACATAGAGATGAAATGCAAGCAGGTCAAACTAAAATTTTGAAATATGTACTGGCTAATGGGCCAGAAATCGGTTCTCAAACTAGACAATAAAATTGACGTAATCTAACTAAAGAAATATAAATCTTCACAGACTTATTCAAATTAAAACCGTAAAAGAAAAAATTAAAGAAATTAGCACCAAATATGTCCAGAAACTGTCTTTACATCCAAATGAACTGGGAAGAAACATTCTAAATCAACCGTTATATCATAGATTAAAAAGAATCGATACGCTAATGATTTAGGAATCTTTACTTCGTTCTGGTCAAGGTCAATTGGCATCTTGGCATTGACAATTGGCATCCATATCAATATTCGAAACATATTTTTTTGTCATATTATTATACTCTGCAAAAATATAAAGTTTGCCATTGTTCCACTTCAATTAGTTACACATGCGTAGAGTCACAATTGTGCATAATATGGTGGTACACAGCAATTGTACACAAATATGTACATTTTCTCCACATAACTAATTATATTTTATACATTCCATATTTCAAATCAATTTACCAGAAAATTAACAACTTGAACAACAAGTATTAGTTTCATAATTTATTTTCAATAGTTAACTTTTATTTTTATAATTTTAAAATAGTGGTCATAAACATGCACTTCATTTTTAGTACCACTACTCTTTTAAATATTTAAACATTTTCCAAAATAAAACGGTTAATTGTTCAAAGATAGGCATTTTTAGAGGCAGTATTCTCAAAAAAATATAATTTTTTTATATAAATGTCTCCTTAAGCCCACGGTTACAATTTGTGGTTAGTACTAGTCAAACGGTAAAATTAAAAAGTAATGACATGTCTCCGACAGAAATGAATCATTGAATTTCTTGCTCATATTTATAATTTATTTCTTATCCACAAAGAAAAAAAATACCATCAAGAGTTTGTAAGTTGTAATACCGCAGGATGATGAAACAGCTTAAAAAATATTTCAACGAAGTTTATATGGCTGAAATTTATTTATGAACTACGGTGAACTACGGTGAATAACGGTGAAAAACGGTGGATGAAGAAGATGTCATAAATCATCTCGTGAACACAAAGTAGATGTCTGCTATTATACAAGGACGTGATGACGGTTTTCAGTTAATGAATTTTTGACGCTGAGAATATACAGTACTACTCACTTCACTTCATATAATTAAAGATTTGATTTGAAGTTAGATTTGGGAATATTAAACTTAATTTTTCTGCTTCCGATACTAAATTCGCTTTTCTATTTCGGTAAAGGAAAGTAATATTATATTGAGCTTATATTGAGTTCTCCGGAAACCACAATAATTTAATTTAATTTCTTTCCAAATTTTCCTGTAACAATCAATCGACCATATCCTCATTAATTGTTATTCCAAATTTTTTAATTGAAAATTTTACCTTAGTTTGGTTAACGTCTTTTTAATTTATATTATCCTTATCCTTTTAATTGAAAATTCCATTGTCAAAATTCAATAAAATTTTCATTATAATAAAAAAAACATTACAAACCTGAGTGATATACAAAGAACACAGATTTTTGTGAATATATCAACGAACATCACATTTTAGCTACCAACCCACCTTATTTGCTTATATTAAAAAAAAAAAAACAATACTAGCACTGTTAAGGATAATTTTCAGTTTATACTTTTTTACCGTTATATGTTATATTGTGAGCACGAATGTGACTTTTAAGCCTCACTTAATCAACAAGATAAATAATGGCGAAAGAAAAACAGTAATAATATAAAAAAGGATAACATAGGTAACGTAAAATAAATAAAATAAAAGGATAATATAAATACAATGAAAGAATCAGGACTAAACTAATTTAAATTTGTTCCTCACTACCTCTTATCTACATATTAGAAAAAAGTTTTATACTTTGAATATTTATTTATTTTTGTTTTTATATTTTGTTTTTTTTTTTTTTTTTTTTTTTTTACTTAAGCATACATAAAGAATGCAAAGGATAAAAGATAATTTAATTAGATTTTCTATATGACAGATGGCTCTGAATTAATAGTGGGATCAACCTAAAAGCTTTATTTGACTATAAAACTGAAAATTAATATGATTTATAGGATATAATGTGTTTAGATATCAAAATATGAGTTCAAGGGCAACACTGAATTTATAATAATAAAAAAAATATGCTTTCCTCTTTTAGGACAATAATTTGTATTAAATGTGAAAAGTTTTGATTAATAAAAATGTTATAAAATTTAAACTATTTTAAAACAACAGTTATCCACACTGAACATAGCTATTTTCAATTAAAACTACTTTTAATATAAAATTTATTTACAGGGTTACCAGAAATATTTATGTATAAAAATATATATGTATATGTATATGTATGAAATAATTTATATGTATAACAGAATAATGTATGTATGTATTAAATAAAACCATTATGATACTAAACAAATTTGTATGGGGTGAAATGACTTGCAAATAAACGTAGAAATTATTCACATCGTCGAGAACAGTTTTGTATTGTATTGTAACTGTATGTTTTGTAACGGTAACACTATATGAAAAGGAAAAGCTATACTGTTACACGCAAAATCCATGGTATTCGAGCAATATATGCGATTACTATTGTACCTGTCAAATATTACCATAAACAAGAATGACGTACTGGACGTACCGATATTTATGTTTTTTTTTATCTTCGTCTTCTTTGTCGTACTACTTATATGATAATAGGATATAGGGTAAAAATTCGACTGATTTCACATTAAAATTTTCATTAATATCTAATTTTTTAGCTGTAATCGGAAATATAGATCAACATTTATTTATAACAGCATCATGTAGCTTGACAATGTAGACAAAAATCGCAATTCCAATTTGTATGTTATTGTTGTAATTATTTTAATTTTTGTATTTGATATTTTTGGCACTATTTTAACAAATTATTTATATTTCAAGCTTTACTTTATATTGAAATACCTTAATACCTATTTAGCATGATTCAGAATTGTTGAAATTTTCTGACAATTGACATATCCGAGAATTAAAAATTGGCACTTATCAGAGGCATTTTTTTAAGACAAAATTCATTAGTCATTGACAAATTTATAAACTTGTAATTTGTCAACTTGTCCGATTTCATAAAATACACCAATAACCACTCATTTTCAAATTTTAACATACAACTGCATCTTTAATGCATCTTAAGGAATGCATGATTAACTTATTGCATCCCATCCCTTTTCTGTTTAATTTATCTCTTCAATCGGGCATTTTCCCCTGTTTATGGAAAAAGTCTTTCATTATTCCAGTTCATAAAAAAGACTCCAGAAATGAATGCACCAATTATAGGCTCATCGCCAAGCTCTCGTGTATTCTTAAACGGTTTGAGCGTAAACGTAACGTTGTAAACGTTTTATTTGTGTTGAGCAACACAGTTTCCAAAGAGGTAGGTCAACAACTACCAATATTGTTGACTTTGTCTGCAAGACAATGACCTCAATTGAGAATGGTTTTCAAATTGACACGATCTTTACTGACATAAGAAAAGCGTTTGACAAAATTCGTCATAGCATCATATTACTGTAGCACAAGATTATAGGTTTACTCACCACATAGCCTTAATTGGCTTGAGTCTTATCTCTCTTCTCGGAAATACTCAGTTTTATTTACAACTTCGATTCATGACCAATACTCAGCGTTTTCTAGTGTTCCTCAAGGTATAGGAACCCCTTAGTTTCATAGTTTCAACAAATGATGCTCCTAAAGTGATAACTTTTTCTAAACTTCTTAGTTTCGCTGATGACTCAAAGCTTTTTACTCCTATATCTTCTTCATCGGATTGCTTAACGTTACAAAACGATATTAACAATTTCGCTTCTTGGTGTTCAAAAAGTGGACTTGAATTGAACACTTCTAAATGCCAAGTCATTACCTTTTCAAAGGATAGTTAGGTTCAATTACCAACTAAATGGTTGTTTGCTTTCAAGAGCGAATTCTATTATAGACCTCGGGTTAACACTTGACTCTACACTGAGTTTTAAGCTACATTATGATAAAATAGTGAGCAAAGCAAATTCTTCTTTAGGTTTCATTAAACGTTGGTGTAAAGAATTTTCTGACCCCTACCTCACGAAACATCTTTATGTTACTTATGTAAGGCCTACCCTTGAATATGCCAGTCAAGTGTGGTCTCCACATTACTTGATTGACGTTAATCGAATTGAAGCGCTTCAACGAAAGTTTTTACGTTTTGCTTTGAGTAACTTTTCGAGGAATAATCCATTGCGACTGCCACCTTATTCCCAGCGTCTTAAACTCGTTGACTTACAGTCCTCGACGAATAATTGCAGATGTCTCTTTTATTCACCAGATCCTTTCGGATACGACGCTAGTCCTGAAATTTCAAGTTATTTGGTTGAAAGATCCAATAGGAATAATCTCAGATCCGTTGAGTTGTTCCACATTCCTTTCCACCCTACTGAATATGGTAGATTCGAGCCAATCCCTAGAACGCTCCGTGAAGTAAATTCTAACTTTAGTTCTTTTGATTGTCGATTGTAAGTGTTTTAACTGTTAAAAAACGATGACGTTTTAATGTACGAATAACTGAGAGTAACTAACAGCTTTTGTTCTTTTTAGCTTTGATACTTTCGGCCTAACTTTTGGAAGTATTTTTAATAAATGTATAGCTATTAACATATAGGTATTAACTTTACCCTTCTACTAACAGCATGTATCTGGTTTAGTTTATTTTTAGATTTTTCTAATCAAAGGTGGCGGTGTTTTACTAACCCTATTGGATGATATGTCTTATTGCACAATTAAATGAAGCAAGCCTTCGTCTAGTAATAGACGTCTGTTCTAAGCGAGAATCTGACAGTATATAAACAATTTTTTGATTTAAGTTTCAAACAGTAAATTAATTTGCAGATGACATTTTCAATTAGGTAATTTTTGTCTCATTACTTTTGCAGTCTAGTCGATTATTTAGAAAAGCAGTCTTTTAAAATTGACAATAAAATTGCATAACTTAAATATTAAAATATGCACTATTGATCGAATATACTAAATATTCATTATTGATCTCAGTTTGACATTCCCCATTACACTATTAAAGCCCATAAAATATTTCGAGGCTCGAGTAATTTTTTTAATTAATTTTCCTAACAACTATTTAAAGACTCGTCGTCACGACCATTTAATTCAAATGGAATATTTTGGTAATTTAATTGTCACTTAACAATTAATTAAAGAACAGACTAAATTTTTAAAATTATTCATTAACGGTTGGTAAAGGGGTTGGTAAAATTATTTATTGATCAGTGACAAAAAAAATCTATTCTTTAACATCTTGTTTTTTTTTTAATTTGATAAAAAAAAATCATTAACAGTCGCAACAATTAAAAATTTCATAAAAAGATTTTTCACTGATTATTTAAATTATAGGTTTATTCCTTTTTAGTTCTCATCATCTTCTTTGCACTTTCTGTTGTATACGTTTTCTTTAATAATATCAAAATTCCTTTATTATTTAAAAAACAAAAATTGAAAGGATAAAAATGTCTTCATCGGTCTAAAAATGATCCTTTGTATATTCTATCATAACCAACTCAATTAAAAACTGCAAACTAATACTGGAAAATATACATTTTCAATTTTATCCTAACAACAGCTAAATTTAACAAGCAGTTCAACCTATATAATATAACCATTAAAAATAAATTTTCTTAATAGAATTGGTATCATCTGGAAAATCTTCGAAACTCTCTATTATGTTTATAGAATTTGGGTGTCCTTTTTGTGTTTTTGATTTTAGACAAAAAATTATATAAAATTATATCTGTATACTATCGCGCCTATTAAATATATTTATATATATTTTTTTACAAATAATTAAAACAAATCTGTAAAGAATGTTTTAAAAGAATACAAATTGGGTATATATATATATATATATATATATATATATATTGTATTTGTATACATATACCAGATTAAAGGATTAAAAAATTTGTAGAATGGAATTGATTAATACAAAAACAACAAAAAAGAAATTTAAAATAATTAGAGAAACAATTTTCGCTTCTGAAATTGTGATAACAAAATTTTAAATAAAAATAATACAAATTTTATACAAATATCTTTGTGAGTTAAGTTTAACGAAAAAAGGTTTTGGAAAAATCGTGTTCATTAAAATATTGAAAAAGATGCTAAAATAAAATACCCTTTTTAATTTAATTGCAATTTGTGTAGAGTGTATTTTGAGCGAAATCGTCAATAACTTGATTTAAAAATCTAATATAATAATATGATGATGTAAAGAACTAAGTAACTCTATGGGTAATATGGAATAGGTTAGATTTTTATTAGAGTTGCATTTCAGTAGCATTTCATGAATCGCCTCTGGAACCGCGTCTGATAATATGGATTAAGTCCAGAACATTTTAAATAATATATCGACGACCCCTATTGTTCGGTAAATGCTGTTTTCACATTCACAAATGAAGTCTTTGAATTTTACAGAACTATATAGAAAAAAGAAGCTTGTAAAAGACTTATTGCTGCGTCATCAACTTTTAGTAAAATTATAGAAAGCCATGTAAATAAACAATTATCCGAATATTTTCATAATTTGTAATCGACAGTATGAATTTAGCAAAAACTCTGCATAGTTTTAAATTTGGCCAAGCTGAAATGCTATGTAGATTTCTATCGAATGAGTATTAGCCTACACTAGGATACGCACATGGTTTCTGATAAAAAACCTGCAAGTATTTGTGTGTTCAATATGATATGCTCATTACAAAAATCTATATCAGGTAATGCTCTTTTTATTTTAAAAATCGAAGCTTTAATTATTGTTAGAACTGAAAAAGCTGCTATGCGCATTATACGATGTGTTACTGGTAATCAAATGAAATCAGTGGCGCGTAACATGGCCTAAATAAGTCGTTTCAGTGTGATTTTTCTGTAGTTGGTATTATTGAAATCGCACGTTCCGAAAATGAATCGTTAAATCTTATTGATATTTTTGAAAATGTTGTCGAAACGAGCTTAATACAAATATTGCATTTCCGTTATTGTTTCAGCGCGTAATAAATATCGAATACCTGTTTGTTTCTATTTAAAGTCAAAATTGTCATTCTTATTTTGGTAAAAAATTTGTTAAAATTTTTCATTCTTATTTTTTCATATGTAATGCGAAGCAATCGAAACCATTTTTTAATATATAACAAACTTTCAACACCTGATTAACACCAAAAAAATATTTACCGTTGACATATAAATTTTACAGATTACTTGAGTAATCCTCGTACAATACAAAAATACCGTTCGAACGAGTCGAAAGCGTTTTAATTCAATTTGATCCGCTATTGAAACTTATAATATTTGACTGAGCACAAGCAGAGTATATCAACACCCTAAAAGTTAAGACTTCATTTACGCTATTTTCCACTTATATAAATATACTCTTTTTCATCTCCAAAATGTAGGAATATTCCCAAATATTTCCTTCTTTAAATGTCTCATATGTGTAAATAATGAAATGTATGGTAAGTAAAATATTAACAACAAAATTTTATCTCATATTAATTCTGAATTTAATTCCTCTAATCTGAGGATGGCTATTAACAAGTTTACACAAAACTTTGTGGTCAGTCGAAAAGGAAGGTCATCACAGTGACCAAAAACAATTAAAACAAAAAACTATCATCAACGTATCATCACACATCTGTTACAGCCTAGGATTTGAACCACATATAAACAAAAAAGGAAAATTCTAAATCTTTTGTAATAATTTTATTTTTAGGTTCTGCTTCGACATAATCTTTTTTTTGTATTATTTTTTTTTATTATCATTTTTGGTTACCTTTACCCATATTTTCTTTATATTATTATCCTGGATAATATTTTCATTTTAATTAAAAAATGGGTTTTACTTTTATTTAGACTATTTTATCCTTCCATCAATATCAGAAGAATTGGGAAATCTGTACATTACAATAACAAAAATTAATATAAAGATAATTACGAGTCCCTTTTTTATACTACCTATTAAATCTTCCATAATGCCATTATATTGATACAAATAATGCTGGTCAGACCGAGTGAAACCAAAATGGAATTTAGTTGTTTAGTATGTCTTTGGTAAAGGCTCAGTACGCAATTTCCTAAAAAAAAAATAAGTATTTTATCTCTTACAAAATTTAAAAATTTTTAATAGGGTATTTTTTTTAACCTGATTAAATGGGTATTATAAATCTTCAGTTTCCTTAAATTTTTGAAAAAACAAAATTTCTAGCAAATTGAAAAAGAAAATCTTAATTATTGTATTTTACCCATTACATCAAAAATCTAGAAATAAGTTTAAAGACGAATCATCAATTTGAATTTAAATTACTCCACAAATTCAAGTGCATCGGATCACACAATTATTAACAAGCGCTTGAAAATAAAAAAATCTTCTCAGAAATTTTCTTCATGATGCACAGACATTTGTTAAATTATGGCACAAAAGAGTTGAATTTTAAAAAAAAATTTTTCTTTCCAGATACAAAAAAAATCATCAAAAAAGCCTTCTACTTATGTGACGGGGAAGAACTGTGGCGACTTTAACGCACTAAACACTCCCATCCTTTTGTTAAAATTAAAACTATTGTCTTTAAGACTAAACATTATTACATTTTTGGTTCCATTACTTCAGCTTTCTTTGATCAAACAAAATTCCATTCGGAATTCTTCAACGATATTGAGATACCTACGTGAAGCTTGTTATAAAAAGTAATTACGATGGTGCTAAAGATCGATATCGAATTTAGTTCCTGTACTTAAAGAAAACGTACCTGAACATAAATAACTCTATAAAGTTATCTGAGGGTATTCTTTATAGAATAACTATAGGATTCTTTATAGATATTCCTTAACGAAGCCTGCACAAATCGTTAACGAAAGCTATAAAAATTCGATAACGAGTTTTAATAATTTTTTTTACAAAAATAAAAAAAAATAAATTTTTTGAACTATTTTTTGTTAAGCATTTTTTTTTTGTATTAACTTTTTTATTTCTAATTATTATTTGATTCACAAATTTCAATTTCAATATGTTATAATCATGAATGCCTTATTTAAATGAATTAATTTATTTTTCATACAAATAAACTTACTTGATTTTGGCGGGATTGGGACTCGAACCATCGACCTTACACTTACTAGTTCTGTTTACAATGACCTGGGCTATAGGACTTGTATAACTTCTATCACATAATTACATATCTTAAACTACTAATTTTTTTAACAATAGCGTTATTAATCGTTGCTCTTCTAATATTGATTGTTAAAGAAATTTAAAACAAAAAATGTTGAATATCTTTATCTCGATACAGCTATATTGATAGTCAGATAGCTATATACAGCATTATTTGTCGTTTTTTGTAGTTAAAACATTCTAACGAAATATGTTTATAAAAAAGATTAATCTGTAACTCTATGACGAACGTGAAGTTTCTCGATTAAGCTTTATTTATCGTGAAAAGGTGTTATATTTCTATATAGATTCATAAGAGCCCCCGGCGTTAACTGAAATTCTAAAGATTAGAGAAACCAAATGGCTGCCATGACGAACGCTAGTTTAAAATATAAGAATTTATCCCATTTTTTTTTTTTTTTTTTATTTTGTTATAAATAGTACATTTTGTTTTATAATTCATTTAAACTGTCTGATCTTATAGTTATGCGTTAAATAAAATTCAATTTATTTTAAATAAGCTAACAAGATTTTATTACGGCGAAGAATAAAAAGGTATGGCGAAATTTTGCGGACTTAATATGGAGAAACCTAGTTTGCGAAGCTTCAGCAAAATGATACTATGGGGTAAAAGATTAAATGCCTTTACTTTATATAAGTAATTAATTTTGGGACTGAGCAAAGAAAACAAGCATCGAAATACTGCAAAAATTCAAAAGTAAAAATACAGTGCTTCTTCGGTATATAGTTAATGCCTCATTTGGTACATGCGACGTAATAAATTATAGCACTTTTTGATGTAAACACAAATGTTCATCGACTTAAAAGAAAGAAATCCTGCCAGCTGGTTAATACTTAAAATAGAAAATTCTATGATAGTAGTTTCCTTCACGAAAACCGTTAATTTTCCTTTTCGAAAAATAAATTTAAATAAACTTCCAACATGGAAACTATTTATTTTCTTTCACGCTGTGTATTATTATGTTAAATTGAGAACAAGTCTTCCCGGAAACTGTTGCGATAACAAATTTCTACCAATGTGATCACAAAATTTGTGAGAAAAGTTATTTCAAGTAGATTTGGTTAGGTAGGTTAGACAGCCTTAATGGATTTGACTTTTACAATATCCGGAAACGCGCGCTGTTGATTTTTTGAAATTCACTTCCTATTTTTTTTTTTTATATTATATCCAAAACTTAGGATATGAATCTTGCGTACCACGTTCGTTCTTTGCCAAAGGAAAACACAGTTAAAGGAAAGAAAACAAAAAGGAAGAAGAAAAGCTTTGTGGGAAAGAGCGAACAATGTTGTTATTATTCATCTTCAATCTCTGCAAATCATAAATAAATAATATGTCTCTCATTGGGAATGATTCGACTGGACGTTATTCTATATTCAAGATTTTCTAACTATAAAAAAATTTCCATAACCATACTCAACCCATTTCGGAATTCCAACTGTGTTATGCGATGAAATTGCTTGACAAGAAAAAGCAATGAATTTAGTCACTCGGAACAAGTGACAACATCAAGTAGATATCCATAAAATGGAGTGAGTGCTCCAACAATACGACAGTGACGAAGTGACATAAGGGATGAAGGCGCATTTATGTCTTTTATAAGACGAATGTCGGTTTTGGACTTTCTTCAAAAAACTTAAAGCCGTTTTTGGCACATAAATGTTAGTTGGGTTATATAATGCTTATTATGAGCATGGGTCGTATAATATGCATTATAAATTTTTTTTATAGGTCTCGAGAAGCTTAAGCTTTGCAGTGACTCAAAAAGACCAAACATTTGACGGCCCTTTTTTTCAATATCCGAAATATGCTGATTCCAGTGCATAATTTAATTCACTCGCATTCCGAGAATGTTGAGCTATTTGAGTCGTTGAATATCTTCATATTAAAACTGAAGAATTGGTTCTAATGCGGTTAGCTTATTACTAACAAAACCGCTTTAATTTTTTGAAGTGTTAAACTGGACTCTGTTTGCTTTACCCCAGTCTACAATTTTGACTTGGTCGTGAATGGGGGCGGCTATCATTATTCTTTTGGAGCTGACTACGAAAACATAACGTTACTTGTTTTTTAGAGAATCATATTATGCTAGAGGATCGAAAGTTAATTTGAGAGGGTTATTAATGAAAATAAAGAATAGGGTGGGTGAAAGGACAAAGCCTTGTGCAATATCAGCATTGATTTGAAGTTCCTCGTGAAAGAAAATCCACATGAAATTTACTAGTACAGACAGTAAAACTTCATAATAAAATTTAATTATGCCAAGGTAAAGGGGATCATAACTTGAACGGATCCTAATTTATTTTTCAAACAAGTTAACATGGAAAACTTCCGATTTCTTTTCTTCAAAGAGTTTCCAATTGTTTATTGATCTTTCCCAGAACAAAAATCATATAATAAGATAAACTAAATTACTTGATACCTATTCCTAATTTTATTAACTTCAATCATCAATCAAAACTTCTTTAAAGCTTATTCTTATTAATTTTCGTTAATTTTTGTTTAAAAAAAATATTTCTAAAAAATATCTTTAAACAGCTTCCACCTCAAATGGACATTTCTTGTTTTACAATTATTATTTTCATTCTATTTATTTCATTATATTATATTATTATAATAAATGAATACCAGTGAAAATTTAATTCATTGTCCTCGATACAATTTTTGTTTATTTTTGTGTTTTCCCTAAAATTTAACACAAACAAAAAAAAATGTTTTTTTTGTTATGGTATTTTTTTATTTTATTTGTTTACTTAATTTTTTCATGGAGGGTATCTAATCTGTTGATTAATTACAAGTACTTAATTGTATTTTACTACAAACATGCTTACTTATATACATTACATTAACTATAAAGAAAAGACAACCATTTAAAAAATAAACGACATAATATTGAAATAAATAAATATATATAAAAAATATATACAGGTTGGTTGGTATTTCGTTGCTTCGTACAAAAAAAAATGTTATAAGTTCAAGTTCAAGTGTAGAACGTTATTAAAATGTAGTGAATTTATTTTTATTTTTGCCAAAATCAAACTTTAATTTCAAGGTTATGTAAACAAATATTCTGAAAGGAGAGAAGAGATATACGAAACTTATATTTTATTTAATTTTTTAAATAAATGGAGAATATATTTAGTATTTTTTTAATATTACTTAATAAATTTAGTTATAACAGTAAAATTTTATATAACATTTTGTAATTAATCGTTAAATCTTAAAGAGCCCGCTAGGTGACCTTATGATAGTATTTTCTATTAAAAAAAAAACAGGTATAAATTTTAAGTATAGGGTGGTGCATAAAAACAAATTTGAATATAATAATAAAGCGAAAAAAAATTAATAATGAGCTTGGCAGCTTCAATTGGGAGCTAACAAAATATCTATAAAACATGTTCAAATATTTCAAAATATTATTCACAAAATTAAGTAAAAAATTGAAGATCGGCTGTTCTGAGGAAACTTCATTCATTTCGAAATTTTTGACGCTTTAAATTTATTTATTATTTTATTATTTAATTAATTGAATATATAGTATAGAACTTATAAACTTATATTCTTATATATAGACTTATGTATAGACTTCTGGCAGCTAATAATTTACAATTCAGCTGTGAGCCAATTTAAGCACGGCAAATAATGATGACCTGATTGCATACCGGAAAAATTTTTAGTAAGTGTTCTAACATTCATACTAAACCTTTAACATTACTTTTTAAATTTACACAAAATTCCTCCTATTTGGAAAAATTCCTATATTATAGACCATTTTGTAAAAAGAATGCCAAAAATGAAATCACAAATTATCGCCGGAGAGAAAAATTATCTTCTATTCCAAAATTAGTATTCTTTGACTAAAAGTAGTCAAATCTCATAATAGATACTCAACACGGTTTTGTAAAACAAAAATCTATATTGACAAACTTAGTTGAAACAACATCACTACTTTTGAAAAATATGGAAGAAGGATTCCAAACTGATATTGTACGTGCGATATACTCTTTACCTGAATGAACGCTTATATAATGACTTGTAAATTTAAAAATGCTTTTGCAGAACCTTACAAAGCCAATTCTGTGGTCTGTGGGCCTTTACCTTTATTTTATCTGTAAATGATGATAATTCAACCTATTTTAATTGTAACGTTTAATAAAAATTTTAATATAAGTTTTCATTACCCAAAAATGTGATTAAGTGACTTGTGTTCCGAGTTCAAAAATAAATCAAATCTCACAACACCTGAAAGAAAAAAAATAAACGATCATAACATGATGAAAATATCAGTAAGACTAGTAAAAAGCTTAGATAAGAAAAATACCAACACCTCTACTTTAATTTTAACTTATGATCTTCAAAATGTCTTTCAATTACCTAAGACCGAAATGTCTAATTTCAATTATATAAGAAAATATTCAGTTTTTAATTTAACAGGCCGCTGCAATTTAAATAAGAAAACATATTGTGCTATTTGGACTCAGTGTCTCAAAGGTAGATGAGGCAATGACATTGCTAGTGCGTAAAATTTTAAACAAAATTCTACCACATATCCCAAATGTCAAAAACATAATTTTGTAGTCTGGCAATTGTGTAGCTCAAAATAAAAATCAAATTAATTCATCAATGTTACTCAATTTCTTGTAAAATAATTGTGCAGTAAAAGTCATATATCCAACAAAAATATTCTGAAGTGGGATCACTCGAATATGCAAGAAGTAGACGCAGTTCATAACGTAATTGAATGGCATTTGAAAGGATTAACTATTTAGAGTCCAGAGTAAGACTAGATATATTACAAATGCAACAAAATGATTTTTACGATTATGCTGCAGCTACAAAGCTTATTAATAGTACATTGCCATTTCTCAAAGCTAGATATATTAAATATGAACTGGAAGAAGCTTTCAAAATTTGTTATAAAAGCAGTCACTATAATGATGGACCGTTAACGCTGGCAACTCAAAATTACAGAGAAACCATTACTAGAAGAACCTCTATTGCAGATGAGTTCGAAAATTTTCCTGAAATTTTGCCACAAAATAATTACCCTTTGATTTGTGATGCTAAATCTGATATAAAATCTATGTTAAAATACATGGATCCAATGATGTAGCATATTATGAAGCTCCCCTAAATTTAAAATGTATTGAAGTCACTAATAAAGAATTTAGATAAAATTAATGCAGGAAAGAAAATTAAAAAGGAAACAAATTAAAAATTAAAATTATTTAAAAAAACAAAACAATATTTCAAAACTTTTATAAATATGTATGTAATTGTTTTTTATATATGTAACAAATTTTATACCATACTCTTTTTAAGTCAATGTTTATGTTTTTTTTTATAATTTACTTTTATTTGATTTTGTTTAATAATATGATTTTATTTATTTAATTTTAATTTCACTCAACATTTTGTTATTTTATTATAATTTTATTTAATCTTATTTCGACATGAAGTTTTTTTTAGTTAATTTAATTATAATGTTATTGAATTTTGTTAAGTTTTTATTTTATTATTTCATTTTTTTATTTATTTTCTTCATATTATAAAGAATATGACATTAAAAGTTTCAAATAAACAAATTAGAAATAAAGAAAAATATGAAATAAAATGTCTTAATTTTTAAATTTACCAAAATTCAAATTCTATGAATGATTACTTCAAATAATATTACATAGCCTTCATAATCCATTTCCAAGCAATTTTGTAGTGTTACATAGGTTGTTGCATACAAACAATTAAAAAATACAAATCTTTTTCGAACAATTTTTTGTTACATAGGAAATTTTAAATTTAATTTTCTGAGAAGCACCTCGATATTTTCACTAAAAAATTTCAGTGATTAAGGACGCATTTACACTTAAAATTCAACACAGTAAAAAAGGAATATCACGTAAAATAACGAATCGCCTCCAGTTTTACTAAAATTCCTTTTTCTCGGAATAAATATTTTTTCTATGAAACAATTAAGTATTGCGCCGGCGATATGGACAAAATTACATAGAGACAAAATTACATATTTAAAAAAATTTAAAATTGTTTGGCTTTGTAATGAAGGTACTTGTAATTTTAAATTTATTAAAGTCAAATGAGCTATAATTTGTATATTGTTTTTTGCTATATATTTTGTACTTAAACGTTTGGGGGCAGCTGTCCTTCGGTCCCGACTTCTGAACCGCGGACCTATCTGAAAATTTTTTAAAAATTATTTATAACAATTATTAACCCTAATTAACATACGACGTGCCTTTGAGGCAAATATCATTTAATTTAAGTTTAATTTCATTAAAATATTATTCTTAACGTTTATATGGTATTTTGTATTATATTATTTGTTCATTACTTCTTTACAAGTTTCAAAAGAAAAAGATGAACAAGATCTCCGTGATAACAATAACGAGTTTGCCACAGATCTTGAACAGCAGAAGTTTGTTTGTATAGGTAAAGAACGGAATGGAAAAAATTTGCCATATAATGAAGGCAGAACTAGAGTCCTTAATATTATAAGAGGAGGGTTAAGAAAAATAATATTACCACCAGGAAAATTATATAGAAGAACATATAAATTTCTGAGGATACTTCTATAATTTAATTTTGAATCCTACAAATCTAGAAGCTATACGAGATCAGAATAATATATGAAAATTTGTAGATTGTGAGACTCATGATATCACTCTTGTAAGCTATGTTCCCAAAAAAAATAAATTTGTTGTTAAATCTGTAAAAGAACCTTTTATAATAAAATATCATAATTCAACAAAGGGTAAGGTAGATACTTAAGACCAAATGACACGTCATATCATTTCGGTACCACGTAAGACTAATGGATGGCTTGTAGCAATATTTTGCAATTTAATTGATATATCATCGTTCACCCAGAAGAACATTGACGTAAGTAATTGGTTCGTCAGAAATCGCGATTGAAATTTTATAACTTTTGATAATTACATTAACTTCATTGAACTATCTAGGATATAATAACGGGATTATATTTTATTATAAGTAAATTTACTCTAGTTTTAGGTTTTTCGAAAAAATTTGATATCTAAGGTCCGTTGACGTGGAAGACCTTACAGTTATGTGATTGTGCTTCTAAAAAGTTGCATTTATGACACAATTTATTAACGCAACAATGACTCAATATACATTTATGTCGTTGTTCCACTAATTAATAAACTACTAACTAATATATTTTATGTTGCAAAATGACACAAAAAACAATAATGTCATTGTTTCTCTGTATATCGATAGAAAAAAACCATTCTTCAAACACTACTGTACTTTATGTCAGTGTTGTTTTGAACATTTGATTAAAAACTAACTTTGTCAAAAGTGACACAACTGCAATTTAGCGGCATTTATATTATACATATACTACAGGTATGTTAATGTTGCACTAGAAAATTTACTACTTTTGAGGACGTTTGACAGAAATAACTATAAATTGGAAAATTTGCACTAACGTTACTGTTCTTCCAGGTGAGTTATATGTTGTGTAGCTCCGAATATATTTTGTTGAATATAATTATTTTATACATATTAATTAATTAATTAATTTTTTACTATTAATTAGTGTCTTTTTCATAATTCTACAAGAAATTTCATATAATATGTGCCTTAGAGGTACTTCGCATTACCTCATGTTCGCTTATACACGCAGGTTAATTAGGGTTAATAACCCTTTTCAGAAAAAAAACAATTTAAACACGTGATACAGCTCCAATTTCTTGGACTCCAGAACAATTGTCTTCATCAAATTTAAGGACTGATTTAATTGTACTGATAACAAAAAAAAAATGTTGTCTCTATGCAACTTTGTCTTATGTAATTTTGTTCCGACACCATCTTATACACGTCTTTCAAGTCCGATTTCCTTTGCCTTATACGACGTTAGTGTACCTAAAGTTTGCTCAATAAAAGATTTAGGAGTGTATTTTGATTCGCATCTTAGCTTTAAAACTCACTATAATAATAGTATAAATGAAGCTAATTCTATATTGGGTTTAATTTCTCCTCACCGTAGACTATTGTAAAGTATGGTTACTGAAAATGAACATACACAAATGTGAAACGATATTATTCCACAACACAGTAGACGAAGTTAATAATAATATTAAAAGACACTGGAAAGAATTTTAAATTAAGAGTCCAAATAATATTAATATCAATAAAAGCAAAATAGTTAAATACTTAGGCATATACCCTCATTAAATTCTAAATTTTACTTTCCATGTTGACAAAGCAGTGGAAAAAGGCACGAAATCTTTCATGGCTTGTAAAAAAATATTTTACAATAAAACCATAAATAGTAGAGTGACAATCTTAGCATATCAGGGCCTTATTAGGCCAACTATGTCATTTGCTGGACCAATTTTTTACACGCTGGGTGGCGCAGTAGGTAGAGCGCCTGCCCTTGAACCGAAAGGTCCCGGGTTCGATTCCCGATGAAGCAAAAAAAAATGCTTCATTGGTTTTTCGAGCTGGTCTAGTACCCTTTGTCATTGGGATATAATAAATGACAAAAAATAATAGAGTATATATAATCTGGTAACAAATTAAATAAAATGAAACTATTCTATTTAAGAAGGCTTAGTTCCTGACAATAGTAGTAGTTTTCCACATTTAATGAGTAGATAAGCCAGTAATTTGTTAAAATAAATACTCGAATTATTGTAGTATAAAATTGAAGTACCGTACTTAATTAAGCACGAAAAGGTGATTCTACCTAAGTTACTGACAAGATCATAAAAAAAAAAAATAAAAAAATTTGGTTCAATATTAATGCAAGCCAAATGGAAAAAATCAGAAAATTTTAAAGGAAATGCATAAGAGCCTGCGTAAATCTACATAGAAAAATAGAAATATCCGTACATACTCCAATAATATTCGATAATTTTTTAATAAAAACTATTCGCAATCACTTTGAGAGATCTGCTAACACATTAGAAAATGGTTTAATATCCAATATATATTACCATAATGAAAAATACATTAAAAATATGTTAAAAACAGGGTTCATTGCGCCTGAACATTTTATTTATTTTGACTCTAAAGAGTATATTCAAAACCACGAGCATGTCTCTCTATTATAGCAATATAATTGAAGGGCTACATGGAAGTGTATAGAATATAACCCTCAGAAAATTTAGGCTAATGTACTAAAATATGATACGTTTATTCCTTAAAAGGATAAACAATTATCAACAAGCTGTTGGTGGTTGAATAGTTCATGAATGTATCAATAGAATAGGTTTAGATTAAGTTAGTTAGGGTTTTAGGTATAGTTTTAATTTAGTTTTAAGGTCGTATAAGTTTTATTTAATACAAAAAAAGTACAATTTTTTTTGGTTTTTATAAAAAATTTCCAAAATAATAAAAAATTATAATAAATATTTTTGATATTAAAAATAATAAATAGGTATATTAATAGTGTTTCAAAATATTTTAGACAAAACTAAGCAATTTAAATAACTGTTAAGGTTTTAGTTCTAAGTAAATTAAGAAATAATATTAGTTTTATAAAACTTTTTTGGAACTGTATACAAAGTGAAATAAGAAAATAAAAATAAAAGATAAAAAAAAAAAGTTAATACATAACAACTTTCTTAGATTCGATTTACGCCACTTTGAATGGTCTAATTCTATTTTTTTACCACCATATGAGAAAAGACTAAAATTAATTGATCTGTGTACATTGAAGTTTTGGCGTGATGTTTCTGATGATAGTTTCATTACAGAGATTACAAAGACCGATATAAAATCAACTTTACACTATCAAATTATTTCCAAAACCAATTTTTATACAATCCTTATTCTTAGGATATTGCTATTCTTTTATTTTATTTTGTTGTTTTATTAAGGTGTATGTAATTGTTTATTCAATTTTAATTTTAGATTCAATTTTTAATTTTAATTTGATTTGAAGCATGTATATAATACGTTTATTTTATTTACTGTTTATGCCAAGCAGTATAAATAAATAAGAAGAATTTGAAACAGCTGAATTAGCTAGATATGGACGAACTCGGGAAGAAAACATGATCACTGCCCAAAACAGATAACAGTAGAGGAATCAAATTGATTCTCTATGCTCCCATGAGGACTAAAAGGAGAAAAAAATATAGAAATAAAATGGTATCTCCAAGACTAAAAGCTTTCTAGTTAAGCAAGACCTTACACTGTTTGAGTATTTTCTCAGATTTCATGATCTGGAATGCGAGTAAATCAAAATGTGTGCCACCCATTTGGTGTGTTGAGTTGAGTTCTTAAACCAATGTTAAGCATATTTTTGTTCTAAAGACAACCTTATTGTCGACAAAAAATCTACGACCCACGATTGAGTTTTATTCTATGGCCGGTCTTCCAAAGACTGTTTTTTTTTTACTTCTTCACAGTAACTTAGGTAGAATTATCTTTTTGTGTTTATTAAACACGTTTTAAAAAACACTTTTATGAACTGTCAATTAACAATATTATGTTATTAAATGATTTTTTAAATTGTCATAGAAAATTTGTATGTCTGACGAAATGTCTAACATTTTATTACTAAAAATAATTCAATTTGGCAACATTATTTTATATACATCAGAAATAAAATGAAAACTAACATAAAATTGTGAAAATTGTTTACAAACAAAAAGAATAAAAAAGCTGGAGGGAAAGAAAATATTTCCCTATAAAAAATGATTCAAGGATTATTATCCGAAGTAATATACATGAAAAAAAAAATATACTGCCAATCTTTGTTGGGCATCTTTTTCACCCTCGCATATATATTTTTATCGTGTTAATTTTTTTAATCTTTTTTCATGTTTTGCTTCTTTTTTTTTTGTATTGTACTGTAAATATAACAATACTGTTAACTTAATTTTTATATTTTTTTTTTTATTCATTTATTCATTCAGTCCATTCCTTAAGACACAAAAATCTTTTTAACTATCATTAATCAGGAGATTATGAGCTTTGAAAATAACAATACGATAACTACAATAACATTAAAAGTACCAAGACAAAAAATTGTTAATTATTTCTAGGAACAATCCGGTTGTATACGTTATTTTCATGTCCATGTATGACATCCATGACTCGCACCTCACAACATTTGATTCACTATGAAGAATTACACTAATCGAAAATGAAAATAAATCTTCAGGTGTCTACACACCATCTGTTTAATTACCTGGACAGTATCATCTCATCAAATAAATGTGCTTTTGAAACTGGGTAATAGCAAAAGGGGAATACTGTTTTCAAATGCTCTAAACAAAATTACGGCTCGAAAATATCTTTCAGCTTTGAGCTCAACAATAAAGCGTCTATGATTGGGAAGCACAGAAAGTTCCAAAAAACATCACTAGAAAAAATTCAAGCGTATATCAACAGAAAACTAAAACGTATTAAAAACGTTCATGGGCCACAAACCATTTCCAACATGTAGGGTTGTAGCAAAAAATGAGCAAAAATGAAAAAAATGTTGGTTGAATGGGAAAAAGACCTAATCAACAACACTGTTAACGTAGGTTCAGATGGCCAACCAAAATTAGTTTTTATTATGAACTGGATATAAGAGTAGGTATATAAGTAGAGGAAATATTACTAAGTTCAATTTTATGCTAAGTTATAAGGTTTTCAATAAATTTAAGGCTAAGTGAATAAGGTAATCAATAATCTTTAAAGAGGACATTGAATCGTACTCTCCAATGTGGCTTTGTTCAGAAATTTTAAGAGAGTGCCCATAGTAACAAAATTCGATATAGAGAACTGTTAAGCGGTAACTGGAATTTCGTAATTTAATCTGTTTAAAAAGACCATAGAGAGACAAGAACTTGACATTACGTAGGATTGCAAATACTCGTTAATTAAATTTCCAATGACAGCAAAAAGCTGAATGAAAATTTATTAATTTTAATAATTTCATCTAGATTAAAATCTAAAAAAATCAATTTCAAAATACTTAAGAGATATGACATCGTTATATTAATCCGACATCGTTAGATAAAAAAAATAAAATGCAAGCTGTTAGTAGATTATAAAAACTTAAAATGTATTTTGAAAGATTAACTTAGTACCAATTACAAAAATTTAAGAATAAAAGCGAAAACAAACCAAATAAGAAATGGAGAAGAAAATGAAAAATAAAAAAAAAAGAATTAGCTAGTTAGCATTAGATTCATCATTACGCATTCTACACTTACGTTCTTTTTTTTACGTTCTTGACAGTAACTTAGGTAGAATCACCTTTTTATGCCTTATTAAGTACGGTACTGCAATTTGACGCTACAATATCTACAACATTTCGAGTATTTATTTAACAAATTACTGGCAAATTAAATGTGGAAAACTACTGCTATTGTCAGGAACTAAGCCTTCCTAAATAGAATAATATAATTTTTACACTTACGTAGCGGTTGAAAAAGCTTGAATTAGAATATACTTTTTTTATTCTTTACAGACCTCCGGTCCTATTATTTCAGGGCCAGCATGTAGGCTTTTATCCCTTTATGTCCCCCTTCACTCCTCAATTTAGTTGACCATTTTGATAAAGGCCCATAGGTTTGATGGTTTTATTCAGACAGAACTTTTTTGACGTTAAGTATGACCATCATCTTCCTACAGTCTGCTTTATAGAGTGTTAGCAGGAAGTTGGTTATTTTGGTGTTTGTTACATATTTTCTAGAGAATCTCCGGCCTTCAATGCGGTACCAAGAAATGTTTGTCTCCCTCTTCAGGGTATATCGATAGTTTAATATTACCAATAGATACACCAACTGGCGATTCCGGTCCATAAATGTTGCGGCGGATGATCTGGTTAGTTCGTCAGCCTTTTCATTTCCATTCAAGCCACTAGAACCCAGTATCCAGATCAGTTGTACCTTATTTTGGAGCCCTATGAGGTTTATGGCTTCTGACTACTCCCTTACTAATCTAAATTTGATGAGGTTAGTTTCAAGAGCTTTTAAGGTACCGTGAATGTCACTAAAGATTTTTATCACTCTGTTAGACCATCTATCCTCTTTTATTATATTCATTGCTGCGTTCATAGCAAAGGCTTTGTGACCGGAAAGACTGTGCAGTGTTTACCAATCTACTTTACGAAGCATTCTAGTAATTGACTCAAATCTGCCATATTCTGTAAAAATGGGTGCAATTAAATGCGTAACATCATGGCATTATTATTCCGATTGGTTTGATAACATTAATAATATACAGAAATATTTACAAAAATTTTTGGTAGTACACAAATATTTTACCAAATTGTTTTACGAAATTTACAAATCGATTTAAAATATTTTCAAAATTCGAATCACCAATCACGAACGTATACCATGTGATATTCCTTCAAAACAACTTTTTTTTTGCTCACCCCCTATCTATTAAGATAAACCCGGATGTTTCATAGTATGAGTTTTTTCTTAATAGATAAAATAAATTTTCAATCTAGGAAATTATTTGTTAAAGCTTTTTAGTTTTCTCTTTCTTTCGCTCTTCCTCTCTTTCACTCTTTCACACTCTTTCGATTCCTTTATGTCTCTCTCACTCATCCTCATCAAATTTATATTATTTTCAAATTGTTTCTTATTCTCTTTACACTATATTCGTATTTCACAATTCAGGTCACCTATAAAATCAGAGTTTCTTCTTTATAAAGTCACAACTATTATTTAAATACACTCGTAAAATGTGGGAGGACCAGCTTTATTCAAAAGTATTATAAAAAATGTTCATAAAAGCGAATATTTTTTATTTGTCCTAATTAATGTTTATCGGATACTCTCTTTTTCTTCTTCTTCTTTCTTGTAAAGTACATCGTGTTTCGTTTTTAAAAATTTAAAATTTTCTTAAAACACTTGGGACCGTTGTGAAGATTTGTATATGTTTTAGTAATTGAAAATATTTAAATTAAACTTTTTTTTATTTTAAAAATTTTGCTATTTCCCTAGGATGTATTCTTTGAAAATGAAACGTTCTTAGTACATAATGAACGAACACTAAAGATTGTTTTCTTAAAAGAATGTAGAAAAATGAAAGTGGTCAGTGCGATTTAAGGATTATTTGTTGAGATTTTCTTTACAGTGTTTTTTTTTTTAATTTTTTCAAATAAAAACATATAAATTTTGGAGAGTCATAAAAATGAGTAGAAAAAATTAGAAAGAAGAAAAAAAAATAAAATAACAACAAAATAAGAGTTGTAAATTGTTTTGGTGTCTTTTGAATATTCATTTTAGATACAGATTTACTAGAGGCTCTCTATAGGGTTTTAGGACTAATGTTTATGTTTATATTTTAGGCGAATTTGTTATATTTTGCTATTAATTTCCTTTTATTTTATTTTTTTTTTATTTTTGTTTTGTTTGATTTCCTTTGGTAGTATGGAATTTGTAAAATTTTTGATCTAGAACAATGTTAGAAGCTTTTAATTTTAATAATGATCTCCATTTTTATTGTTAGGGAATTATAAGATGCGTAAATGAATTTCATGTATTTACTGTTTGGAAATTTATACTATAATAATAAGGATCAAAAAGAAATAATCAATTTGAACTTAGAAAATTGTCGCACTAAAACACAAGTGATTTTAATCTTATTTTACTCAAAATTGGTTCGACAAAGTTTTTTATTTTTGTATATTATATTTTGGATTTGGCTATGGTCTCTTACAATATACGGCAAAATAATTGGAATTAATTGTTTGAAACAAAATATTTTCATAAGAAATATAACTATGTATTTTTGAATATAAAATAATTTGGATAAACATATGTATTAGTTAACAAAATATTTAAAAATAAGACAGCCATAAATAAAATAAAGCAGTTACTAAACTAAATGAGTCATTAAAAAAAAAGATTTATTACAATCAAATAATAAAAATCAAAACATATCAAATAAAATGAATAAAACAAACATAACATAACTATCCCGAAATCATATAAAAATTTAAATACCGTATCAAAACATTTACGTGTGAGTTGAAGTCATCAATTAATAAACAGCAGTTAAATTAGATGCTAATCTGGATAGATCATTTGATACTTTTAGATACACTCAAATATATCTAACCCAAAATTCAAAAAAATTGCGAGACTCAAATGGAAGAACCATTTAACTACAGCTCTTTTTAAAAAATCTTTTCATATATTCAATCCAGTTACATCTAAAGTGGTTGGATATTCAACAAAATTGACTCAGAATGCTTTTACATCTTTAGATTACACAAAATAGTTGCGTTTTTTTAACTTGCAGAAGTGCAAACATAACCTTAGAATTTATACTGGTTTGACGTTTAATTGTTTATGTGTAAAATTCTTAAATGTAATGTTTAGAAAATTAAAATTTAATTAAAAGTAATAAAAATAGTGGCCTCGATAGGCGAGTGGTAAAGCATTCGAGTATAGTAATGTAACAACCGAAGGAGCACGGGTTCAAATCCCGTGAAAACCGAAAATTTTTTCAAATAGTGAAAATTACTGAAAATGTAATTTACGTTATAAATGTTTATTACGGTTCAAATATAATTTAACAATTAAGAAAGATATAACATAACTAATAAAAAAAAATAATATAAATATATAATATACAAAAACTTTACAAAAGTTTCTTATTTTTTGATGTAGAATTTGCATTAAGAAATACCCCTTCCCATTTAAAAATCTCGATTTCGGCCAATTTCGGCGATTTTTGATCTTAAAAAACCGATTTGCGGTCCTTTCCGAAAGTTGAAAATACCACCAATCGATAGAGCACCCTCGACTTAGCTAACAAACTTTTTTATAAATTTTAAAATAACGGCTCTTAAAAAGCTGATACGCATGGTCTGGTCCCCTTTTAAAAAGCTGATACGCATGGTCTGGAACACCCGGTATATACCAAATAAATAATATAATTTAATAAAAAGGCCCACATTTCGAAAGGGAAAAGGACCTATAAAGTTGGCATTCAGATTTATCTGTAGGATCAACTGTTAAAATAAATAAATAAATAAATAAGTAATAAAAATAAACTGAGCGGTAATTAAAAATATTTACAAAATTTAATTCTTCTGTTGTTTAACGAAAAAAAATATTATATAATATAATTAAGGAGGGTTACGATGTAAGTAAATTATGAAACTTATTTCTGTGATATTTATACAGAATTTATGATATGAAAGCAGCTTTGATGAATGTTCACTACTAAATTCTTCTTTATTTTCCTCATCATCTTCGTCTGTTTCATCTATCGAAGAACGATGTAACAAAATACCAAAAATTTGAATTTATATAGAAGTTATTGAGAAGTACTCAAATAATCAGTTGAAACAATATTTTCGTTTGGCAAGAAATGTAGTTAATAACCTGGTATGTATAAAAATATTATAATTATTTAAAATATTCATTATAATTTGAATAATATTTTAGAATTTTATTAGCAACAAACAAATAAACATAACCTTCAAAACTGACTTCAGTGAGTTTTTAAAAAATAATTTTAAAATAAACCGTTTAGTCAATATTACGGGAGTCATTCCAAATCCTCAATATCAAAATCGGATTGGTGACTAAATCCACAAAAAAATATTATTTAACTAAGACAGGATTTCCAAACTGTACTGAAAAAAATATATATTGCACTTCTCCGAAAATAAATATAAAAATTGAAATAAATTGATTCCATTATTATTTATTGATGTTCTGGAAAAGGGTAATATAATTTTTTTTCAGACTATTTCGGCGCTTTTTGTGTTTTTCGATCGTTCTTTGTGTTTTTTTTTTTTGGCAAAAGTCATTATGTATTTTGTTTTTTTGTGGATTTATTCACCAATCCTCAAAATGGGAGACTTTGTGTTTGGAGATTTTGATTTGGGGATTTTGATTTCGGGCTTTTGTTTTTAGGGGCTTAGACCCCAACCCCAATATTACAACAATATTGTAATAATTTTAAATTTAAACCTAAGACCTAAGTATAAATATTTCCAAGTTATGGTACCTAAATCAAAAATGTGTGAAATAATTAATTACAAAAATGGAAAAGAAGTACTATAATAAAAAAATTTATTGACACTTCCATCTTCTTTAACACTACTTGTAAAACTCCAAAAAATAATGTTTCTACTCTAACTAAGTCACTTACTTTGGAACACTAAATACTGATTACAGACCAAACAAAATTTTTTCATGGATTTGATCAATATTATTACAATCTATCTGTCTAACAAGTAAGATATGCTTTAGTTTAATTTTTGTGAGTTCCACATTCAAAATCATATGTTAAGGGCTTGTATTTTTTGGATTTGCGAATTCTACATAACTGTTACAATGACCTTTCCGTTGTTCCTGAAAGGACATATTATATTCTAGGTTAAAAATATTTCGATAGCATAGTGTATTAACTGGGTTAGACACTGTTGTTTTTTAATTTGCTACACTTTTGATAAGGAAAGATTTTGTAGATGCATTGTTAACGTTTAAATTTCTTCTACAATAATTGGAATTTGTTAGGAACTTGAAAAACTTTTATTTGAACTTCATTTAATTTTTCATCATCATTTTTGTTTTTGTATGTTTACATTTACGTTTTGTGTGTCTTTCATTTACTATTGGTATACAATTAATACACTATCTACCATTTGATTATGAAGGTTCTTAAAATAGTTTAATTAGTCGCAACTATAATTTCTTTATTGTAAGAACACTTATTTATATAGTTTATTTATACACCCAGTGTATTCTGTGTAACCCAACACAAAAATTAAAATAACATATTTTGACATAATTATTGCATAAGTAATGATAACTTACAAATGGCAAAATAATTACTAAGTAATTGTAATCATGAGTGAAATTAGGCAAACCAACAGAATGTTTTGTTTTGAACTTATATGAACTTTTTTGTCGTGGTTCTTCAGTTTTTTTAAATTTCTTGGACTGAATTCTTGCTGTGCTATACAACTATAATTACTTTTTAAATAGGTTACATATATGGTGAAATTTATATTGCATATCTTAAAAACTATAAATGATGGAACAAACAACTGATAAGTTATAATATAGTAAACAATCGATTCTTAATATTTTAAAACCAAAATGAATTTAGTCCGTAGGTCCGTTTTGAATATAACCGCCACTACAGAAGTTCAATGTAGTGAACAGTATTTTATAATGACGCATGACCCGGAGTAGCCCACAGAAATTTTAGATAAACTACAAAATAAACATCTGCTCTGTACCATTTTTCTCTCATAATAAATTTGGGTACCTGGGAAATCAGTGCTGTCGTTTTATGCTTTGGAGTTGCCACGAAAACAGTCTCCAAATTGCGTCAAATCTAGTAAAATTGCCTTAAATTAAAGTAAAAAAAAACATTTTTTTATGAAATACATTTTTATTTTTATACGATTTCGATAAAATATAACAAAAAGTGCATATAAGTACTTTAAAAACCTCAAAATTGAGTAAAAAAATGCAGTAATTATAACAATACGACAACACTAATGATCGTACGCAGTAAATTTCACCTCTTTTAATTAATCAGACTTTTTTGTTATAGTATTTGTGAAAAAATATTCCGGTTTGAGTAAAATGAGTATAATTACATACAAATACATTTAAAAGTTATTACATATCATATATTATATTCTTTGGACCAGATCTTATATAATCATTATAAATTTTGAATTTTAAGTTCAAATAGGAATTTTTGTGTACATTTTGTATAACAAATTTTAGGAATAGTAGACCAGTTTCTGACTCCGCTTTTTGAATAGAAATAACAAAATTTCTGATTTATAATTTTTGTGTGCTCATATGAGTATATTTGCTGTCCTTGGTTAACCACCACCACATTAAAAAATGGCTGGGAGTTAAAAATTTTAATTTAAAAAAAAAAAATTATTTCAATGTGTTGCAGAAAACATTTTTTAAGCCCAAATTCTAAAAATGAAAATAGTTTTTTAATAGTACATTCCTTAAGTCCTTAAAAAGATAAATAATTTTAGAAATTTATTTTAAATTCACTTTTAAAAAATTTATTCTATTAAAATAATAATTTTATTTAATGAATTCCAGATTTGAATTTATCGTAAGAAATCATGTCATAATTTTAAAACCAAAAACAAATAAATTTAATATAAATTTCATATTATTAAAAAATAATTAAATAAAATATTTTGAAAATGCATTTGGAAAATCTCAAATATTTTAAAATTTATTGTAAATCTTTTTAACAATTTTTCCTCGCTCCTGACAAACGAAAATGAATTAATAAAAAAATAAAAATGAATTATGTTCTTAAAAGTGCAGAGTTGAGTCCAAATCTCATAGCCTTTTTAATTTCATTTTTTTTATTCTCTCATTTTATTTGAAATCCTTAAAGGTTTTTGTTAAATGCATTATGTTTAAACAAAAAATAACTGGAAAGAGCGTTCAATTTGATAAAGAGTTAAGGGAATTTTATCATATTTTTCGAACAGATTATTTACTTTATTAATACTTCTATTGTATTCTATTGCTATCCTACCGGAAAGGTTAACTATATTAGAATAAAGTAATTAATTTGTTGAAATTAGCTCACGATAAAACACGATAGATTTTGAAGTTTAATACAATAAAGCAAAAACTTTCAATTCATTGGATAACCAGTAAAGAGCCAGATAACAAAATGATTTGCTAGAGAACTGAACTCCACCACATCATGATATAATCCACTACATGAAATATTTTCAGAGAGCTGTATTCATAAAAGAAGTCAACGAACAGAAGAAATATTCACTTAGAAATTATTATGTAGCTTTAATATCACTAGTGTTAGCGGTCTATACATATTTTTTTTATTCTTCGAATGTGTTCTGCTCACTGAGTTTTGGAATATTTTGCATAATTAGCTGAAAAAATCTTCGTCAATACAATAAAATATTCTTATAATTCAAAATGGAGACATTATGAAAAGTAAAACTGTTGATATCATCAGACCTTGATTTAAGTATACAATCAAGATTAGTCAAGATTCAACAAAAGGTTATCCAGCTACCTAATCCTAAAGGTAATTAATAATTTTTTTTAATTTACTGATGCATGTAGTGTTATATATTTCTAGAAATGCATGTTGAAATTAATTTATTTTAATCTCGTAAAAATTATAAAAATTTCAAAAAACTAATTTTGAACTTTAAAACTTTCGCCATATGTGCTCAGAAAGCTCTTATAATAATAAAGTCATTATGATATCAAATGAATTTTATTTTCTATGCAAGAAATCTTTTGATACATTTGAAATATTCACTCATACGTTAACCCCTTATTGCCTTGTATATCTTGTTATATACTCTGATTCTTATTTTTGTTACTGAAAAATGAAGATTATTTATCTAAAGATTTTTTCGTCCTGTAATACAAAATAAATAATAAAAATATTTTTCGATAAATTAGCGTATCCTAATTGAATTGAAGAGGTACAATAAACATGGAAAAATCAAAAATAAAGCAAGGTTCAGAAATCCAAATAGTAAATGCCGCATTCATCTATGCTTAGGTTAAAGAGTGTGATGTGAGTAAAAAACCTAAATTAACTAACAAAAAATAATATCAACATCGCTACAGGCAACAATAGAGTAAATCACATCACCTTGACAGAAAATTCGATAGTTAGAAGATTGATACCTGTGTAGTTGTACTATTGGAAAGATGTTTGATACAGTTTATTTTTTAGAAGCCGATAAACAGTAAAGAAAAGGCATAAACTCGCTATATTTTCATAATCATACAAAACTATTAATGATAGAAATTTTCGAAAACAGATGGTAAATAACTAAGAAATACTACTTGATTTTGATTTGATTGATTATAAACGTAACGGAAGAAAACCAAGCGATAATTCTTCAAGAAGTTAGACCGACAAACTTCAGCTCCTAAGTCACCACAAAAGGCATAAGAGAAATAGCGAAAACGAAAAAAAAAACACTTATTATTACTACGCCCAGGAGAGGGTAAGTAGATATAATTAATTAACCACTATATACAAACATACAAAAAAAAATTAAAAATTAAATTATTCCGATAAGTATAGTTATAAAAAGACCTGATGATATTCCTAATTATGCAGCGAAACTTGTGTATAATGGACATATGTTGTCAAGAATCAGGTCAGCTGTTGTTCAAATTTTCATGTAAAACAGATTGGAACAGTAATGAATAAAGCACTAAAAAGTTTATTTAAACTAAAGAAAATACAAATAAACTAATGTACTGGATATAACCCAACTAATTTACTTCGAAAAATGCAAATACATAATATACAATATTCTAAATAATAAGTTTAAATTAAAATTAATTCTTAAAAATAGGGAAAATATACATAACTACTTTACTAGAAATAGAAAAGATATTGAAATACCTAAAGCTAACATCTACACTCAACCGTTCTTAAAAAAAAAAATAGTAAAAACTAGGAGGTATTTAAAAGCTATTAGAAATTATAGTATTTTTGGAAATGTTTATAATAATTATGTAGGCTACAAATTAATGTTTAAGCTAATATTTATTTTAATTAAGGTAACTCATGAATAGTATCCAAAGCAAAATAAAATTATTTAAAATACAATTTTCTGGGTCTGACCAAAGGAAATTTAGGAAAGTACTTAACAATTGTACCCTAAAAAAGACAAATGAGTCTAACAAGGCCTTTAAGGAAATAAATAGTAATGGCATTAGAATATATGATAGTCTTGAAATTTCAAACTGCTTTAATATGTACTTTAGTGAAATTGGAAACAAATTAGCAGACAAAATTCAGTATGCTGCCAAGTATACAGTAAAAAATGGATTGACTAGTCGAACTATTTTTCTGCAACCAGCGGATGGAAAGCAAGTATTTGAAATCATCATGCGGTTAAAAAATAGTACACCAGGGATTGATAATATAACAGCTGTAGATCTAAAGTATATTGCAACAGTAATATCACCTGCAATTGCCTGCTTGGTGAATAGATGTTTTTCTACTGATATATATCCTGCCTGAATGTTTTAAATCAAGTATTGTGGTACCTATATTTAAATCTGGGTCAACACTGGATGTATCAAATTACAGACCAATTACACTCACAAGCTGCGTAGGAAAAGTGTTTGAAAAAATTATAAATGCCAAAACTCAATATTTTGTACAAGAGGTAGTAGGTTTTGATGTGAATCAATTTGGATTTCAAAAGAGAATTGGAACTGATTAAGCAGTTGTGGAATCTACTAACTCAATTATAAGTAAATTGGATGAAGCAAACTATGTATGTTCTGTATTTGTTGATCTAAAAAAGGCTTTTGATACGGTTAAAAATAGGAAAACTATTACAAGAATAAATGGAGTACTAAACAATCAAGTTTCAATAAATATTGGTGTTCCTCAAGGGTCTGTGTTAGGTTCTACGTTATATTTGCTATATATTCATAATATACAATTTGCGAATTTAGTAGCTGAATATAAGATATTTGCTGATAATACTCTACTTATATACAGTGCCAAAAATTGCGAAGAATTAGAAAGAGTAATAAATGCAGATTTGAGAAAATACAACAATTGGCTTAAAGGTAATAAATTAACTATAACTGCTGAAAAAACCAAATACATTATGTATAAAATAAGAAATAAAGTCGATATAAATCCAAAACTGTTAGTAAATAATACCGAAATTGAAAGAGTTGATACATATAAATACCTTGGTGTTGTAATTAATGAAGAGTTGAAATGGGATTATCATATCATATAAGCTGGAGAAAAAACTATGTCTTTATTAGGTGCTATCAAAAGAAGTGGAATCATACTCAGTAGACAAATCGGTGAGAGTCTATATTATTCTCATATTATTTCACATATTAGATATAATTTATGTAATTGGTCTAGTTGTTCCTCTTGGCTAAAATATAATATTGGTATCATAATTAACAAGGCTATAAAAGGCTTGCATACATTTAATTGGCTTACTCCTACAAATGAAATTTTTAAGAGAACGGGTTACTGTTCTGTGATATTTTATACCAAAACTAATGTTTTATCTATATCACGGTTAAAGAAAATTAAATTTTTTTAGAGTAGTAAAATATAAAAAAAAATATTTACTTGTGTGAATTTTATAAAATGTTAAATATTTTTTCATTCGCATATAATTTTGTCAATAATTTTTTATACATAATTTTGTATTTATTGTAAAGTTATCAGAAATTTGAAAAATTAAGAATAATAATAAATGAATGTTTTTAAAAAAAAATCTTAAACAGGCTTAAAACAGGTTATGTGAATTCAGCATCCAATATCTTAAATATCAGTTTCAGAAACAATTTCATTTAACCGCGACATTGATAATAATTCTTTTCGAAGCAATTGTTAATATACAAAATCAAGAACTCTTAAAATATTTATTTGAATGTAAATGAATACATTATACCTTAAAGGGTTAAAACAATTAATAAAAAACATTTGAAAACTTCCTACACTGATTTTATTTCTTATAAAATTATTTGGTGTTTCAATTTATACAACTGGAGCTGCCTATCTATGAAAGTTTCAGTCTACTAAAATTCTAAGCCAAAAACAATGAACTTAAGACATAGCAAAAAAAGCATTGAATAATAAAAATTTCCCAAAAAATTATTTTTCAAAACACGTTTTCCACACGTGTTACTTATTATCCTTGTTATCCTTACAAAAATACATTAAAAGTATGTTAATGTAATTTTGTGATTTTGTGTCTGGCTTCTAATTTCATGAAACCTGAAAACAAAATATAAAAGAAAGAAGGAAAATAACCTTAAATTATAGTAAAAAAAAAACAAAAAAAAATAAAATATAAAAAAATTAAATTCAACAAAGAAATGAAATTTAACAAAGCAAAATAAAAATTAATAAATTTTAAATTAATTTTAACAATGAATAAATAATTTTGCTCTTAAATTTTAAACAATTATTTTTAACTTTAATATTATTAATTAGGAACTTCATTATATAATTTTAGTCCATTATACATTATAATATTTTTATTATTTTCATTTCTGAAAATTTCAGCGTTAATCTGGTTATAAATAAATCTGGCGGTCCTGATGTCATTCCTGCCATTGGCCTGAGACATATTACCATCGTCATTTCTAATCCTTTATGCAACCTATTAAATTTTTCCTTTTCTAATAGTGCTGGACAGATTGTTGAGCTGTGGACATAGAAATTTCAAAGGATTTTGATTAAGTATAACATGGCATATGAATATCAAAATGAAATTCTACAGGTACTAGTCCAACTTTCACTAAATGATTTTTTTTCTTTCGAAGTGGGCTATTCAAGCTTCTGTTTATGGCCCTGTCTATCGCATACATACTAATTTTCTCAATAATCTCATTCCCATATCCACATTCCGTAGTTTATTCAAACAACACATAGTTCAATTTACTTTAAATTTACATAATAGTTTTTCAAATGACAGTACTCTGGTTCTATACAATGTCCTTAAAAATTACAAATGTCCTCAGCTAACGCCAGAAGAGCTATAATGGGCACAATGATAAACCAAACATACCAAAAATCTCTGTCTAAGGAAGGGCAAACAGGATCGAGTTATACACTTCCCAGAAAGTTACGCAAAAACTTACGCTATTTGAACTTATTCTCAGATTTTAAAATTGAGGACTTTGCAAGTAAGTTAAAATATGCTCTGGACTACTATTACTACTATTATTCATATTCAGGTTTTTCTACACCAATCAAAAATATTCTGACAAAAATGATCAAAATTTTCAAATTGCTTTTGTGAATTCGGAAAAAGTTGCAAAAATCGAGTTTAGAGGTTTTGTTTTATTACCATTGCATTCTTAGCTTTTTCTTATATATTTTTGCTATTCACTTTCGTTATTACGCCATATTCAAATTCTAAATGAGTAGTTCCACTAAACGATTCCTAGAAAACCAGTGCATTTGTTTGCACTTTTAGTTTTGATTAAAAAATCGGGTATACAGTGTCCACGAAGTGAATAATTTAAATATTCATAACTAGTCCCCCCGGCGGGTTGGGGTACGAAATATCCGCAGTAAGGCATGCTTGTGGTAAAAGTCCACTAAAATCCTAGAAAAATCCAGAAGCGACTGACACAGAATGGGCGGCTTTCTGGTCTGCGACTGATCCCAGAGGGACGGCAGGAATAAAAGGTACCGCCTTGTACAAGGGAAATATTATCCTTAGGCTAGGAGATGGAACTCCGAATTAAAACAAAAAAAAAAAAAAGTATGCAATGAATAAAACTCAAAGATTGTATACCCCAGGTGGTAATCCAGATCTTCTGGAAAATCCACCCTCTTTCGAGGCAGGTCTCACGGATTCTGGGGGTGACCACTTATTGCAAAACCACGAAAGCAGAGCTGCTTTAATTGACCCATTGAGAAGAGAATCTGGGGTCCAGAGAACACCTCCAGCAGGGTCTCAAAATATCTACGAAAACATGTCCCAAAAAGACAGATATAGAAACCCCGACGAGGGTAATAATAACGAAAAGGCACTTGAGGCAAAAAATAATCAACTTAATGCCAGAGTTACAGAATTAGAAATCTTATGCAGGGAATTGAAAAATGAACTCTGCATAATTAAAGAAGAAAATGTGAAACTAAAAAGATCACAAAACATGTCTACTAAAAGAGTAGTACTAAAAACTGCTGAAGAATTTCATACAGATGATGAAGAACTAGCTCGAGAAACCGACTGGATCTTTAAAACAAAAAGAATCTGTAAAAAAAGAAAAGCAGAAAAATCACCTACTTTAAGCCCAGAAAATGTTGCGGACAAAGTAGAGAAAAATGTGCAAATAAATGAAGTTGCGAAATGTAAAAGTAAAAGAAAAGGTAAACCTCCTCCAGTTATACTTAGTAATGTAGTGGAATACCCTCAAATAAACAAAAAATTAAAAGAAAGCAATATTAAATATAAAGTTAATATGCTTAACAATAAACAACTAAAAATTAATGTTTAAGAAGAAAAAGAATATAGAGAGTTGACTAAGGCAATAAATGAAGCCAATATTGAATGGCGCACTTATGAAAATAAGAGCACCAGGCCTATTAAAGTAATGGTTAGGTATTTACATCCGTCATGCCAACCTGAAGATATAAAAAATGAATTGAAAGATAGAGGCTTCAAAATTTTAGAAGTCACAAATAAAATAATAAAGAAAAAGGAAAATAACAAAGAATCTACGGTACGTCTTCCTCTGTTTATGCTAACATTCGAAAACTCCGAAGATATAAACAAAATATTCAAAATTGAATTTATCCAGCACCTGAGGGTTAAAATGGAGGCTATTCGTAAAACGACTACCATTCCTCAATGTAAGAGATGCCAAAGATTTGGCCATACACAAAAGTTTTGCCAGCGTCTAGCTCAGTGTGTTAAATGTGCTGGTCCCCACTTAACAATTTCTTGTAAAGAAAAAAAAAATATTAAGCCTAAATGTGCTAATTGCCTTGAGGCACACCCAGCGAGTTATCGTGGTTGCCAGGTGGCTAGAGAGTTGCAAAAAAGAAAGAAGCTACAAAAAAATGCCCCAAAACAAATGCTACATAGACAAGAAAAACAAAAGACAAAACCTAGGCAACCTATTGCACAGAAACAGAATTGCATTGAAACTTCAGAGAAACCTAAAACTTTTACGTCGAAAAAAGTCGTAGAAGGCTTATCATATTCACAGGTAACACAAAATAACCTAAGTCAAAAAAGAAACCCGAAAGAACAAAATAAAGTTTCTACACAAAAGTTGACTGAAAGTACCATTACGCAGATGATGCAAAATATGATAAAAACAATAAATGAAATCTCAACAAGACTATGCACATTAGAAAACAAACATAATGAAATATATATGTATACACCAAAAAATAAATCCGCAAGGCATGGTTAAGAACGCACTTCGTATAGTCACGTGGAATGCCAATGGTATTCTGAACAAGAAAAATAATTTGGAAATTCTATTGAGAACACAAAATATTGATGTATGTCTCTTGACAGAAACACATATGACAGATAAGTCATCGCTTAAAATAAATGACTATACATGCTACAGCGCAAACCATCCGAGTAATACACCCAGAGGTGGTAGCTCAATTTTAATAAAGAAAGATATTAAGCACCACGAGGAACTTAGTCTAGAAATAGATGAATTCCAACTAATCGTGCTACGAATTATGTCTGTTAAACAAAGCCTTTGTGTCGGTGCATTATACTGTCCACCCAAATACAACATAAAGAATAACATGTTTGAAGAAATTCTTAAACTACTTGGCGATAGATTTATCCTGGGAGGTGACTACAACGCCAAGCACATAGATTGGGGGTCTAGAGTAACCTCTACGAGAGGAAGAGAGCTAAGAAAAGCTATAAAAGAAAAAGGCTGCATTTACCAATCTACCGGTAAGCCAACCTATTGGCCAACTGATAGAAATAAAACTCCTGATCTGCTTGATTTTTATATAACAAAAAAAATTTCACCCAATTATATTAAGCTAGAAGATAACCATGATTTGGACTCAGATCACTCTGCAGTCATACTAAATCTATATGAAAAGGTTATTAAGAAACAGTCGAAACCTCTGCTAACGAACAAGACAACTGACTGGGCTAGCTTTAAACAAGAAATAGAAAACAAAATAAACATAAAAACAAAACTAAGATCCAAATGTGATATAGATTCTGAAGTAGAAAATTTTATTAAAATTATTCAAAATGCTGGATGGAATAATACAAAAAATTGTGAATATAAATCGGTAGGATTCAACTACCCTAGAGAAATATTAAATATGATAAAAATAAAAAGAAGAGCTAGACGCAGATGGCAACAATCGCGTGATCCGGCAGACAAAACTGTGCTAAATAGATTAACTCAGAATCTTAAAAGAAAAATTAAAGATCTTAAAAATGAAAATTTTGAAAAATATATAAAAAATTTATCAGCTAAAAGAGAAAATAACTACTCGTTGTGGAAAGCAACAAAGAGTACAAAAACCTCGATCTCTCAAATCCCGCCAATCAGAATGAAAAGCGGTGAATGGGCGAGAGATAATAAAAATAAAGCTGAAACATTCGCAGATCATCTTGAAGAAATTTTTTGTCCAGACGAGACAGAGTCGGATGATCTCACTGAAGAAAATAATAATTGGCAAGAAAATGTTATATCACCATTTTCAGAGAGTGAAATAGTGGAACAAATTAAAAAACTCAGAGATAAAAAAGCTCCAGGTTTTGATCTAATTACATCGGAAGTCCTGAAAGAACTTCCGAAAAAAGCTATAACAATGCTAACACGCATTATAAACGCTGCTATAAGAATAAGGTATGTGCCGAATATGTGGAAAATAGCAGAGATAATTATGATACCAAAGCCAGGTAAGCCCATAAATGAGGTCAAATCCTACAGACCAATATCATTACTACCAATAGTATCAAAATTATTTGAAAAACTATTATTGATTCGAATGAGACCGATCATAGAAAACAGTAATCTGATTCCAAATTATCAATTTGGCTTTAGATCTAAGCACTCGACAATCGATCAAATTCATAGAATAACAGACATAATAGAAAAAGCTTTAGAGGAAAAGAAAGTATGCTCTACCATATTTCTAGATGTAGCCCAAGCTTTTGATAAAGTATGGCATCGAGGCTTAATAAATAAACTAAACAATATGTTACCTAAGCAATACGTAGATATACTCTCATCATATCTAGAAAACAGACTATTCAGAATAAAACAAGACGAAGAGTATTCTACTATTAGAGATATTAAAACGGGTGTGCCTCAAGGTAGTATTCTGGGTCCCATACTGTATTTGCTCTACACCAATGATTTACCAGAAATGGAAAATATAACTGTAGCTACATTCGCTGACGATACTGCGTTGATGGCAGTAGGATCAAATATTGACGAGGCTACAATTAAATTGCAAAGAGCAAGCGACAAGATATACCTCTGGACAAAGAAATGGAAAATTAAACTCAATGAGTTAAAATCAGTACATGTAAATTTTACAAATAAAAAATTAGAAAATCAACCACCATTGGTAAATCTGAATGGGGTCAATATACCCCAAGAAAAAAATGCTAAATACCTAGGAATGACATTAGATGTCAAACTTAGATGGAAAGAGCACGTTAAAAAGAAAAAATTTGAGCTTGAAAATAAGTATAGAGAAATGTACTGGCTCTTAGGTCGTAATGCTAAATTACCTATACATAACAAGATTTTGTTATATAATCAGATACTCAAACCGATATGGTTGTACGGCATACAAATATGGGGATGTGCCAAACAAACAGATGTACTTTGTATACAAAAATTCCAAAATAAAGTCTTGCGCAACATGGTAAATGCCCCCTGGTATGTTCGCAACAGTGATTTGCACAGAGATCTAAAAATTCCTTGCATAGAAAATGAAATAAAAAGATATGCAACAAAGCATATAGCTCGTCTGGAGGGACATGTTAACGTTGAGGCCACTCAATTGCTAGATAATCAAAATGATGTCAGAAGGCTTAAAAGAACTAAGCCACTAGATTTAATACGATAGAATTTGGTAAAATTTTTCTTTAAGAAAATCAAAATAGCAATAAATTAATGGTTATTCCGTTGGACTAGTATTAATGGGAGGGGTGTGGTTTAGTCAGTAAAAATCTGGCACACAATGGAAGCTACGGGGCTCATTGTGTCTATGAAGATTCCCACCAATCCACGCAAAAAAAAAAAAAAAAAAAAAATTCATAACTAGTAGAACAAGATGTATACTGAATCCATCGCTGTTCACAAAATAAAAACAGAATGTTGAAGGTAAGTTACTATATTGATGTCAAAAGTAGTTTTACTGTAGCTTATTCGGTTGGACTAGAAAGAAAATTTAATTCAATCATATGGCAACCATAAAATTAACTCAAAATGGGGCTAAGATTCGTCCCGTCTAATAAACGATAGATAGCGCGGATGATTTCTAAGTGAAACAGTACCTAAACGGTATAATAGCAATAATTGTAAAAATTGAACAATTCAGCAACTGCAAAAGCTAAGTTCACAAAAACATGCACATATAAATACTAAGTCATAACAGTCTACTTAATGCATTTTTATTAATTTTAAGTGTAATATAATTAAGCCAAAACTCAAAAAAATTGCAATTAGTCAATCTGACGTTGAAACCAAAAATGTATTTCTCCTAATCAAATACAACCAAAATCATTTCTCATATAGGATAAAATATTGCAAAAGTGTTCTTAAAATTGATGAAAAAACAACAATAAAAAAAGTTTTTGGTTTTTTTAAATATAACTTTTAATTTGAAAAGGGCAGTCTAAAGGGTTCTTCCAAAAAAATCTACAGTTTTATTTACATCCATTACCTTCCATTTTCATAACCCATCCCCTCGTTCAATTCAAATAAATTTCTTGTTTTGTACATTTAATATTAATTTTGGATTTGTTCCAAAAAAAAATATTTGAACTGAAGGACATAATTCCCTAAAGTCCTTTAAAGTTTTCGAATTCGAAAAAAAACGAAAATAGAATAAAAAATAAAACAACAGAACTATAAATGGAAATCAGATTTATCATTTAATTTGGGGTGTACACTGTACACCCTTCGCATGTCTATAACAAATTCAAAAAAATAAAACAAAAACATGAAGTTTTTGAAAAAAAATTAAAAACAACCAAAAAAGAATAATAATTTATTTTGAAAAGAACAGAGTGTTATTAGATAATTTATTTTTATTTTGTTTTTCCAATCAAATTGCATATTGTAGGAAATGAAAAGTTAAATTAATTTTTTAAAATTTTAAATTGTTTTTGAAAAGTAAATTCTTAAACCACCAACTATATTGATTTTAACCAAGGAAAATAACTGTTTAGTTTTTATCATCGAAGGATCTATATTTAAAATAAATTGAGATTGACTTTTGATGAGTTAAAGTAAATTTTATACTTAAGTGAAATTTTAATTTTGAAATTGAAGATTTTTAATTTTAATGTTCTAAATCTGTCAAAAAAGAGTGCCCGAACAATCTTGTGATGGTATATTTTTGTAGTATACATATACTTTAATTTTTGTATAAATTAATTGATCTGTAAAACGCAAGTACCTCACCGCAAAGTATAGCTCTATCCAAAATGCATAGCATCTTAAGTCGACTTAAGCAAAAAATTAAATAAAATGATTTTTGACTCCCTAAAAGTATATGTCTATTTGATATCTGGGTCCGGTCCCCATATCTCTTTTGTAACAAATTTTGAAGGGGGTCATGTTTCATCTAATGATCATTCTTAAGTCAAATGCAAAAGCTTTATGATCTTAAGTATATTTAAGATGTTCTTCTAAATTAATTTTATATTGTTTTTGTAGAATTTTTCAAAACGTCATCGAATCTGAAGTACACATTTGATATTTTACCCCGTGCAAAGCTATTTATTTGTCACACTTATGTGTACTTAAGATAAAATTATGCAAGCTATCACCAAAATTCCATAAAAGGCATATCATCTTATATAGTTTTAAGAAATTTTGCAAAAATACAATTTTGAAATGACCTATTTTTAAGCACACATAAGAGCATTTGGCCCGTGCAAATTGTTATAATTTAACTATAATGCCCTTTACATAAGATGATAATACATTGACATAAGATGATTTGCTCTTGATTTAAATCAGTCAGTGTATTAATCTATTCATTTGATCTAAATTCTAAGCTCTACATAAATATTGTAAAGTTTTTAATATGGTAATAATAATTAATAAATAAATGCTAAAAATGTAGCTACCTAAAATTTTGTTTACATAGAGTAAATAGGTACTAGAAATATCTTAACTGCAGTTACATGAGACTTTACACAATGAAAACACTAACTTTTGTCGACATGATGTTTTGCTTTAAGACTTATTATCAATTATATAAGACTTTACACAATGTAAACTAACTTATGTAGACATAAGATCTTTTGTTGCAAAACATATAAGCACACAAATTTGTGTCAAATGATCTTATTTTGACATAAGGTGTCCAATATTATAATACCGAAAAAAGAATTAACATCTTATGTTGTAAATGTCACGTTTATATACATATATTATATAGACGTTAAATATATACAGATATTTTCCTAATTTTATGGTAACTTATTCATTTGGTTAGTATTAACCATAATTTTACTCAAAACTATCTTTGATTTCGAAAATAAGTCTTATACCTAAAATGTTCGACTAAAATGCTTCTTCTGAACAATTCACTTTTTTGACTTAACCTTCACTTGGGCAGGATTAACGTATGTTAATATTTTTTTTATTCATACAAAATTTATGGTACTCTATAAAATTTTTGTAATTATTTCGATAAAAGTTGAAAAATAAGATTAAAGATTCTGAAATATTTTAAATTGAAATGGAAATATACTAAACTTAATATATGAAAACATAAAGTAAATAAAGCACCAAAGGTTTTTTGAAGAAAAAAATTTGTATTGAATTTTATTTTTGGTATGTTAGAAAAAAGGAAATTTTCTTACGAAGTTAAATTAAAAATTTATGTCAACCATTGATGTATTGAAAATTGCAAGGAATGTTTCACAATCAGTTAAAATTTTTGTTAATAGATAGCGGACCTATCAATTTTTGTCGGAAAATATTTAGTTGTCTAGCCCTTTGATATGTTGATGAAATTTTATTCCACTTTGTGCCATCCTTTCCAATAAAATATTGATTTGAATCAACAATGTGATTATTTTCTTCTTGTACTTTTGATTCATCATCTAGTGATTCATCCTAAGAATCATGACCATCACTTACGTGTAAGATGCATTTTTTTAAGCATCTGTTTCATCGTTTTCGTAACAGTAATGCACATACAAAAATAATCATAAAAACATAAAAAACACTTATTTTTATCAAAAACTTCTCCATACAAAATATATGGAAAAACCTAAAAATTTTAACATATGTTAATCTCGCCCGCTTACGTATATTTCATTTGCCGCCCAAGCGAAGGTTAAGATGTTAGCCTTTTATGTAAAGAGTCATATATCTCAAAACAAAGTTTTAAACAGTTTTAAAGCAGAACAATTAGATACTATATCAACTTATATAATATGATAAAATAATGCATGTTGCTAATTCATCATAATTTTATTTTTTTTTTTGTAGAAAAAAGAAGTAGGGTAAAATACCCAATTATTGGTACTTTGAAAACTTTCTTTGAATTAATATTTGCCTGAATGGAAACTACCTGAAAAACAAATAATCAGTAATGATTCGTTTTTTCTTTGAAGACTTGTTTTAATTTAAAAAAATATATATACATAGAAAGGTCTATTTGTGAGTAAATAATACCCATTAAATTGAAAAATAAACAAAAATATTTTAACCAGTTAGTGATTCCGTTTTTCCAACCATTGGCATTAGGTAGGTAGGTATGTAGTAGTGGCTTCCGATAGTACGCCGATACATTTAAACCGGTAAGGTCCATTGTGATACCACTTTCCTCGCGTAAGACTCTACTCGTTTAACCAATTTGAGCTTGAGGAACATGTTTACCAATCAGACAACGACCCGTAATGACCCCTACCATAATGCTGATGTCACACCATTTCAGAGTTAGTAGGTTAAGGAATCGCTTCAGATTCACCATAGGCCAGATTTGCTTGGTGATGTTGCAATCTGTTCTGCCTGACCATCTGAAGTTTAAAGCTTTTATTACATCTTTGCGAAGAAATAAATTGCAGATAGCTAGAAAGCCACCCATATTGCTCCTTTCCGGAAGAATTTCTAATATAATACCAGCAATGAAGTTACCCGGAATATAACTGTGTCCTGGCACCCACCAAAACAATTACGCCGTATTTTTTTTTAATAAAAAGACTTGAAATTATTCACGATGTTTCTATTCGAAAAATTCATTTTGAATAGAAACATCGATATCCACAGCCACAATACGATAAACAGGTCTAACTTCTACTTAAGCTTATTCAGAACCGAAAACAAAAACAATATTTGCCTGTATAACTGCTTAAAGATTTATGATGAATTGCCAACGAAAATAAAATAAACTAATAATATTGGTGTATTTAAAAGGAAAATAAGAGAAATGTTGATTCTATAATGTAAATAAATTCTCACATTTAAAAAAAAACAAAAAAAAACTTTTTTTTTTGGATTAATATTACTTGGAATGAATAAAGTAATTTTAAATTAAGTATAAAAATATTTAAATGGAACTATGTGTATAATTTACTAGGTTTATAATTTAATAAGCAAAAAAAAAATATGTACATGTATAAAAAGTATTTGGTAACGAATCAGTAATAAAATTTATTAATCTAGGAAATTAGAAAATATATTATATAAAAACATGTCTAACAGTCAAAAAATTATAAGACCGGACAGCTTATGCTACGGTCACTAAAAAATTAATATTTAAATTTAAAATCTCATCATTTTAAATGAAAAGATTAAATGTGGAGGTTTTAACATAAGAAGTTTATTCAATATTATTGAGACTTCATATTCATTTTGTGATTTAATATTGAAATCTTCTGCTTAGTTTTGTTTTCAATATTTTGAACAGTTTCAGTGAAAACTTTTTGTTATATTTAATTAAGTTTGTTTTTATATTTTTCTTGTTCTTTTTTGATTGATAGATTTCTACAGGGCATTTTAACCATTTCAGGCTTCATGTTTATCGTACTCAGGATCCAAGTTTTACAAAATATTTTTTGGCAGGTCACATCAAACCAATACAGAGAAATCTGGAAATAAAATTTAATACGGTTCTAACGAAAGAATATTCCTTTACACTGATGGTTCAAAAATTAATTACATTATAAGAGGTGGGACCTTCTCAGAAAATGTACATCAGCTTTTATCAAAACTTTCTTCATCCTACTACAGTGTGTTTCAGAATGTTCTTAATAAAATAAAAGCTCTCCTAACGTATCAGCTCTTAAAAGACGTGGTATAATCGGAACAACGGTAGGAGTTAAAATGGATTAAATCTCATTGGCAAACATGGCAAATAGCTTGGACTCTCTTCAAAAAACTTTTGAGGCAAAGCAAATAATGAAACTGTTCTCCATCCTCTCAATTCCTGTTCTGCTCTAAATAATAAAAGCAAAATCGCTCCAGAAAAATAAAATCTAGAATCTTCTCCATGTTATTAAAAACTGTTATTGGTTTATGTGAGGAGAAATCCCGCATTACCATAATACCTCTACGGACTAAATGTTTTGATAAATACTGGCAGCCAATACTACTTACCTACCCAACTACGTATTTTCAATTAATTATAACTAAGCTTTAAAAATTTCTGCCGAATACCTATAAATTTTATTATGGCGTCAATGGTATTATAATATTTTCAAAATGAATTTAGGTAAAGAATCTTATTTTACTTTATATAAACTTTCTCTGACAAACAGTGCAGAGCAATTTTAGAACAATTAGCGGGTTATAGATCTATTTGAGTATCGTTAAAACCAATATAACTGTAATTAAGACGACGAACAAGAAAATAATTATATTAAAACTACTTAGTAAAAAGTGTCTCTAGTCGATTAAAAACAATAATTTCGGAAAATAAATTAATGATAACCGTCATGGAAATGAATACCGAACACTAAAAATACACTGTACAGACCATATCTGGAACACTCAGATAACTACTCAGACAACTACTTACAACAATTAATCAAAGATTAACATCTTACTTTGAACATTATGATATTAACTATTTATGGTAAATTCCAAGGTAGACGTAGTATCGCCAGAATCAAAAGGTCTTGTGTGACTTCAAATTTCAAGTGGTGGAAAAGTATCAGAGAGCATAAAAGTTGTTTTAATTAGATATGGGATCAAAATTTGATTTATAAGATTCTTTCATAACAACTATGTTCTCGTAGGTATTGATTCCGTTCAAAGTCTGGGTTTAGTTTTTTTTTCAATTTAAATAATTTCTGACAACAGCATTAAATACCTACTTGTCAGATATTACAAATTATACATGGTCGCACTATTTGATTTCGATTAAATTTTATTATTTACAATTAAAATTTTAAAAATCAAAAACCATTAAAACAATATTAACTTATACTTTTCTATTTCGTTATACTTTTCTATTTCCAAATATATCTAAATGAGTACATTTCATGTTCCAATTTGTTAACCATAAAAATTTTAATTTGGAATCATATAACATAGCCAAAAAAAGCTAATACAGTCTTTTTTTCTTTCTGTGTGCAAACAATGCCTGCTATTAGTTGGGAAGTTGAACCCGTACTCATTAAAAATCATTCCATTGACTTTATAGTAGATTTGATTTGAACAGTTTTTTACACATTAAAAAATCTAAAGATTTTTTGGTTGGCACTTGGTGAAACATAATTTTTAGAAATTAATACAAAATTTTTTTTATTTATTAATATTTAATTAAATTAAATAAAACACTTGTTATTGTTTCACTGAATAAGAAATTATTAAAATTTTCTTATATCCTTTATTTTAACATTTTCATAAAAATAAAATTTGAGTCGACATGTTTCGTCCTTCTAAGACATTATCAAGACTAAAGAAATACAATAAAATTTAAATTTAAAAGATGAAAAATACATATTCAATTTAACGCTAATATACTATTTTATAATAGTAGGTAAACAATAATCAATTTATATTTTTTATTTTTAGAGAAAAATTATATATACCAGTATAAAAATAGTAACTGTAAATTACTAATAAAATTATTCATTTATTACAAAACACACATATGATTTTTATATTAACAAAGATTGACATATTGCAAGCGACAAAATTTACAAAATACAGAATTTGATTTAAGATGTAAAAGATTTACTATTAAGTAGCGGGCTCTCATTAGTTAAGTCTAACTGGTTATTTAATAAGTTGGATTTTTTTAATTTTAATTTAATAATATGAAAAATTTCACATTTATCCAAAACTCTGCTACCTGTTAATTCCTTTACCAATTCTAATTTGTCTATTTCGGTAAAATGGACTGAAGATTTTAAATGTTGAGCTAAGCCTGATAAGGAGAAGATACCCATTTTATATGTTCGGTAAATCTAGTTCGTTTTGTTTTGCCAACATATACTCCATCACATCCTCCCCATTGAATTTTATAAATTCCCCTTTTTTAAAAAATTAAAGTTAAAGTTAAAATATTTTCTGGCTTCGGTTGTCTTATTTTGTTATTAACAAAAATATTTTTTAGAGTGTGGTTATTAAAAAATACCGGTTGTATATTAGCAGCCCTAAATGGTTTCATTAAATATTCGGAAATGTTTTTGATATACGGTATTTTTCTACAATTAATTATTTCCTTATCATCGTAAATTTTTGGAGATATCAAATTAAAAATGTATTTTCTAGATTTAGATTTTAAAATTTTGTAAACCAAGTCTTTTTTATATCCATTATTTCTTGCAATGCCAATTATAATACTAAGCTCCTTCCTAAATTTATCGTCAGTTAATGGTATGCTATTTAATCGGAATATAAAATTATGGGAAGATGACATTTTTGTTGACCAAGGATGATTTGATGACAGAGGAATAACGGCATCGCAAAAATTCTCTTTTCGATAAATGTCAAAAAACAACTTGTCGTTAGAAATATTTATTGTCAATTCCAGGAAATTAATTTTTTGCCCTTCATATTCCACAGTAAATTTAATGTTTTTATCCAATTTGTTCAGACATTTTTCAACAAAAACATGTAATTCTCTTTCCGTGCCTATCCATAGTCATAACACATCATATACATATCTTATCTAAAATATAATATTCTTCATCAAGTAATGTTGAAGATTAAATAAAAAGTTTTTTAATATTCATTCAATAATTTTCCCATTAAATTTAGGCTTTTTCAGATCGTATTTATTTAATACAATGTATCCTATTACTGCTTTAATAAGATATACTATTAATACAATTATTCATATAATATTATTTATACAACTATTCATATAATACTATTTATTTAAAATATTTATAGCATTATACTATTATTGTCATACTACAAAATCATTAATTATTATCTACAACAAAAAATATATACCTACTCTTGAATTAATTAGAGATGTCCCGTTAATTTTATAGGATTTAAAATTACAATTATAGAAAATTTGTATATATTTGATGCTGAACCTGAAAATCGGTCATTTCATTTCGTATTCTGAATAATAATTTTTCTAATTAAAATTTACTTAGCTTAAATTAGAATTTATTTTGAAAATTAATTTTCTTTAAAGGATAATATTATGAATAACTATTGTTTAGAATGTTGTGTGTGCTATTCTGATAAAATATTAAAAAATTATAGAAACAGTACAAAACCAAAAACTGTTTGTGTAAAATATAAAAAAAAAAAAAAAAAAATATATAATATATAAAAATAACATGAAAAAAAAACTGAAATAATTCTGTAGAAAGTTGTTTTCCACCTCTTTGTTTTAAAAATGGCGACGCGACGTATGTCAAACAAAAATGTGAATCACAAATAAATAGTTTCCAATCAGAAAGAATACAATAATATCCAACCAATATTTTGGAACACCTTTTGGGATACATTTGTAAACCACTTTTTGTAAAAACGTAAGAAGAAATTAAAATAATTGTAAAATAAATAGATTAAAAAAATTAAGATGAATACAGTGCTGACCATTAAAATAATGCCACTTGAAATTTTTGAGAAAAACTTAAAACAATTATGTTGATATTCAAATTATATTCTATAGAAATAAATATTCATTTAACAATTTTGCTATTTAAAATAATTATAATGTATAGTTTTAAATATGTACTATCTAAAATTATTTACATAAACCACCCTTTACATTATAATAAAGTTGGATGTATGTTTGTTTGTTTATATGTATAAAGTACTTCTCACATTTTTTTTATGTTCTTGACAGTGACTTAGGTGGAATTATCTTTCCTGCTTAATTAAGTACGATAATGCAAGTTTATACTACAATATCCACAATATCTCGAGCATTTATTTACCAAATTACTGGAACTCATTAAATGTGCATAACTACTGCTATTGTCAGGAATTAAGCCTTCTTAAATAGAATAGCCATTTTATTTAAGTTGCTACCAGATTATGCTTTCAATTATTTTTAGTCATTTATTTTATCCTAAAGACAAAGGGTACTCGACCAGGTTGAAAAACCCATGAAGTATTTCGAAGCTTAATCGGAAAGCGAATCTGGGACCTTTCGGTTGACAGGCAGGCGCTCTACCTAATGCGGCAACACAACTTATAACTTACTTTCAGTTCATGAAAAATTCATCAAAATAGATAAGAGGAGAGACAATAATCTCAATTTTTCAAAACGACATTATTGTATGTTTATTTTTGTGGGTATCCCTTCAAATTTTGTATGCAGGGCTTCGGATTTATATAACAAAGAAGGAAATAAATGAACTTGCTGAGACTAAAAGTAAGGTGTAAAAATTAGCACTCTACACTTTTCAAATACTGGCACTGATTAAATTAAAGATCAAATACTTGACATGCTACCAACAACAGTACATCAGTACAAGTCAATCGTTATAGTGTCACTCAGTACGATATAGTTGATGTCACCGAAGTCACCATTTTTTTTCACTACAATTCTTAAACTCACTTGATCCGGTTGGATTATATTTATTACTAATACCCAATACAACTTTCATACTAACGTATAAACAAACAAGTATGTATAGTGGCCAAAAATACTTCTTATTACAATTCCAACACAAAAGCAATTTTTAACTTGAGCGGTATCAATTCGTATTCGCTAGGTTTGTGTCTTTATCGCAAAAAAACTTATTACCTAATATTAAAACATTTAAAAGAAATTTTGAAAAAATTATGATAAATCGAATTTCAATTGAATACGATTTGAAAGAATTTATATGAAGTTTACTTAATATATGGGTCAGTTTCTTTGTTCACTATATGTGTTCACAGCTTTAGAGATAGCGTTGTCAAATTTTGTATAGTGGTTTATAACCTAAATATTTATTATAATAGCTATATATTTATAGCTAACGCGATACTCAATATGACCACAATACTATCAAATGATAGGTTCGCGTAACTGCCGTACAGCTCCTAATACTTTTCAAGAACATTTCAGAAACAAATTGAGTTCCAGTCATCAAAATTGGTCCTCTTTCAAAAATTAACAAACACTTCTTTTACCGTTTAGCAAAATTCATTCAAACTGGTTCAAGTAGATGCCATAAAACACGTAGCACCAGGCAATAATATTTCAAAAACTAAAAGTTCTTAATAATAAACTAATTTATATAGGATAGGACTAATTGTTATAAATAAACCAATTTTAATAGGATAAAAGTATTGAACCATTAACTTTATAAGATTTTGCATTAAAACTTGGTGTATTCAAAAAATCTGGATGCATTAAAACTGACCTATCTGTTTCTGTTCGAATAGATCGACTAATGGCATTACAAATTATAATCCTAACAAAGTAACTTTCGTCTTCAGAGAGGTGTGCTATCAACACTATAATTTCCACTTTACCTTAGAAGAAAATAGTCATGTTTCGCTATGTTTCCGCGGAGGAATATTATTTATCAAATTTATTTAGAAAATATTGGTGGTGAATACTTAATAATTTAAAATTAAATATCAATAAACCAAAAACAAAAAATATAAGTAATAACTCATATACAATTGTATATTTTACGGCATTGAATCATGGGGTTGTCAAATATTTAGGTAATACAAAAGTACAAAAAATATTTGCTCACTAAAGAAGTAAAAAAATTTGGAATAAATAAAATCATCATCATCATCTTATAGCGCTACAGCTCTGGATGAGATTTGGCCTTCATCACTATGCTCCTCCAAAAAGTTCGATCTTGTGCCGCTTGTCTCCAATTTGGGATTTGTAGGATTTGAGCATCGTTTTTCACGTTGTCTGCCCATCTGCTTCTCGGTTTTCCTCTACCACGGCTGCTATCGGGCTTTCTATTCAGTACCTCTGCTTGCTTTCGGCTTTCGCTCATTCGACTTACGTGGCCAGCCCACCTTAGTCTTTGGGCCTTTACAAACCGTACAATGTCCTCACTATCAATCATATTATTGAGCTCGCTGTTGCTTCTGATTACATATTCTCCATTCTGTAATATATTTGGGCCGAGTATTTTTCGCAGAATTTTTCTTTCAAATATGCGCAGGCTATTCTCCTCGGCCACGTTCATAGTCCATACCTCACATCCATACTATATTCGTCGCTATGGGTCGTATAAGAGTTTTATATATTGTCATTTTGGCCTTTCTTGATATTAATTTTGATTGAAGCAACTTTCTGTTTGCATAGTAGCATCTATTTCCAGCCTGAATTCTATTATGAATGTAGCCTGAATTATGCAATGCTGTATACTATTATCACTTCTTATTGTTGCTCCGAGGTATGTAAAGGTTGTAACTCCTTCAAAGTTATACTCTCCAATTGTTATATTCTGAGTATTTCTTTATTTTTTGACATTTTTAGATATTTTGTCTTGTCTTCGTTGATTTTTAAGCCTACTTTCTCCGCTTCTAGTTGTACAAATACTTTTGCCATATATCTGTAGTTTTTTTCCATGATTACTATGTCATCCGCATATGCCACTATTTGTGTTGTCATATTGAATATACTGCCTTTCTTTTCTAATTTTCCTATGGCGTAATGTAGTATTAAGTTAAATAATAGTGCGGATAAGGCATGTCCTTGACGTACTCCCGTTTCTATTTTAAATTCACGGGTTATTTGGTTTTGTATTATAATTTTAGCTTTTGATTCATGCATTGTCATTATGATGAGGTTTGATAATTTCTGAGGTATTCCCAAATGTCTTAGAGCTGTTAAAATTATGTTTCTATTTATGCTGTCAAATGCTTGCTTGAAATCTATAAAAAGCATGTGAAGATCTATGTCGTGTTCATAACATTTCTCCATGCTTTGTTTCATGACGAATATCTGGTCAATCGTTGATCTTTGGCTTCGGAATCCGCATTGGTACTCTCCCAGAATTTCTTCAGTAAAGTAAGCTAATCTGGAGTATATGACATTGGATAATATTTTGTAAGCACAGCTTAATAACGTTATCCCCCTGTTGTTGCTGCATGTCATTTTGTCTACTTTTTTGTGAATTGGACAGATTAGCCCCACCTTCCACTTCTCCGGAATATTTTCCTGCACCCATATTGTACATATTAAGCTATGTATTTTTTTATGCAGAAATTCTCCACCTTTTTTTAGCAACTCAGCTGTTAGCTTATCTTCTCCAGGAACTCTTCCATTCTTTAATTTATATATAGCTTGTTTAACTTCTTCGTATGAAGGTGTCATAATTAATGGCTCTGCTGTATGTATTGTAATCTGCTGCTGTTGTTGTTCCTCGTTTCTTATATTTAATAGTTCATTGAAATATTCATACCATCTATTCATAATGTCGTCATTTTCTGAGAGCGTATTACCTTGTCTATCTTTGCATGCATTTACTCTTGGTTGGAAGCCTGTTGTCTGTTTTTTGATACTATTTTTTCATGTCACCTTGATAATGTTCGTTTTGTATTTGTTCTATTTTTGTTTTTAACATTTGTTTTTTTTTAGTTCTACATATTTTATTTGCACATTTTCTTTTTTCTCTATAATTTTCTGTATTTGTTCTTGTATTTCTTTGTAGCATTTTTAGTCTAGCATTGTTTTTAATATTTATCGCTGTTTCGCATTCGCTGTCAAACCATTATGTTTCTTTGCTGAGGTATAACACCTACAGTATTTCTGGCCGCTGAACTTATAGCTTCTTCAATTTTTCCCCATTCGTTTTGGAATAAATAAAATGCAGGTTATAAAAAGCTTTGAAACTTTTTTCGATGCGTGCTCTGCTTGTTTTTGCTCGCTTATATTAAACTTTTATAAAACAATATGGAATAGACTAAATTGTAAAATTTCTTTTGTGTGCAAAATGGAATATGATGCGCTTTAGAAAAAACGTTTTTTTTTTTTGCATATGGAAGTCAAGGTATACATTTCGACATTCAAACTAATAGTTGAAATATCAGGAGTTGATTTAATAATGAACGAAATATTTACTAGAATATTATTAGTCAATGTACTTAAAAATACTATAATATCCGCTCTTTGTAGTTAATCGATTCGTAAAAAATGTTTATTGTACATATACTATATAAAATGTTAGTCATATAACTCGATTATAACCTATGGCAAAACATTTTTAAGCATATATTGGGTCTGAATTAATACTCCACATTATATTATGTAGAAACATAAAATAAAATGCATGATACTCACGCAATTTTCTCCGACTTAAAACATTGAATAACACACTTCAGAGTTTCGCAATTTAAAAAAATTGACAAATAAAATGTCAATTTTAATAAAAAATAATTAAATTAAAAAAAATCACCACATTTAAAAAAAAAAAATCAATTTTTTTTACAGATTGTTATAATTTTCACCACACTTTAAATTCACTACGTAACCCATAATGTTTATTTACATTAACTACGCTGTTTTCACTGTTCTCACTGTTGTTGTTATTCTCGTTTTTATTTTTTTATGTTAATATTAAAACAAAAAGTTAATTTTTTTTATGTTATTTTAATGTTATCTTCTCGTACCTATATCGTTAATATAACAGTAAATAATTTTAATGGATTTATTATTATAATATGGTATTTAGAATACAAATCGTGCTAATTTAAATCTTAGATAGGTAGATACCATTCTACAGTGGGTTTTCAATATATAGGTAGATACATTATATTTTATTTTTCTTAGATTTTTATTAAAGATTGCTTTAAAGGAAATAATTTAAATAATTTATTGGTGTGGTATAACGGCTATAACAATTTAAAGAATAGTAATTGATAATACAATGTCGCAGATGAGAGAATTCTATACTCAAAACAACTTTAAGTTTCCAAAAAATAAATTTAAATTTTTGGGGGCAAAACAAATATATCTACTTGGGGCATCAGCATCTGCAATGAATTTAAATAAAATGAATTAACCATAACAGTAATATTTTATTTCCTTATTTATGATATCTTAATTGTTATGAATTGAAGCTTCACTTTTTTCATTATTACAATAATAGAATTTTTAATAAGTGAATTCTAAGTTTTTAATTTTTCAAAATACAGGTTTTCTTTTGTTTTTAATTAAATTCAAATTAACCTAATTCTTCTTAATCAGTATCCGATTTCTAAAACTTACATTTATGGTTTAAATTGCTTTAAAATAATTTTCAAAACAAAAATTTTAAAGTCTTTGAATAAATTTTTATGACAAAACTTCCTTTGTTTTCACTACGCCTCTGTAGAATTAAATTTAATGTTTTCAATTTTTATGTCAAGGATAACAAAATAAAACACGCACTAAAAAAGCAAAATATATAATATATATATGTATAAATAATTATATATACTTGTGTATAATATGTATATATTATATTTCAAAAATGTCATTTTATGTAAATTAAAATAAATTTTTTTATTTCTTATTGTAGTCAGATATTGGCTTATTTTAGAGAGGTATTACAAATCTGATATTTCTACTGGCAATCGATAATGGCACTGTATATGATGTAAAATTATTTTGTTTCGTTCAAAATGCATGTACAATGGTCCTAACAACGATGATAGGGTATCGAAGAGAAGAAATAATGCAAAACTCTATAAGCTTTAATTAAAAAAAATCAAAATGAAGAGACTACAGTGGCTCGGAAACCTAGATCGTATAGATGAAAATGCTCCAGTCAAGAGAATATTCGAACAAAGACCTAAAGGAACAGACCAAATTTTCATCGGGGCAAATCAAAGCTTCATTAGAGAGACGAAATATTGGCAGACATGAAGCAATTTTGTATCTTCAACTGGAGAGCAGTGCCCGTGTCCCAGGACCAAGTAAGTATTTACAATAGATAAAATTGTAAAACAGTAACTATTCTAATTTTTAATTTATTAATAAAATTTAAAAGTTTTTATTTTTAGTGATATTTTTAATTAAATAAATTATTTTTTGTCAAATTTCCTTTCGCTAATAATTTGTATGTACTATGGTTGTAAATAACGATATTTTGGAAGCAACATACTTCTTTCATCAATGCTTGTGACTAACTAAGTTTAATTTATATTTTAACCTATAAAAATTATATATTTTAACTGTACTAAATGCCAGTGAGTGTCCATCATTTCCTAAATCATTGTGCAATCCATTATCTATACATGGAATTACTAAATACCTCGAAATTACTTAAATCAAATTAATTTGATAGTTTTTGTATACATACTTTATTGATGATAAATTGGTTTTACATATTTTAAGATATTTTTCTATTGATTATAAGTATTCCGATACTTGGTAGTTTTTAAAATTACTAATCACGAACATTTTATACTGAATAGAATAGTCCTCGGATTGAATATTTTTACTAATTGTCAATACTTTATCAGAAAAATATAATATTCTATATTTTGTAAAGATATATGATATTCCTCGTGACATTTAGATCCATGTTAAGCGGTAAACACAATTGCGACTATCGTCGAAAAATTCGCGACGAAAAAATTAAAATACATACGCTCTTATGTATATGCTCACAATTCCAACTACAACCGCTCAACCACATTTTCGTTGTCGTCGAAATAAGGCCATTTTCTATTTTTTTCGCTGGTAGTTGGATTTGACATTTCTGACAGCCTTTTTAAACATCAAAAAATAAAAACAAAACATTTATTCTGAAATCTGATATTATAATACAATTGTTTTGGTTTTTTAAAAGTTTTATATGTTCTACAATTTATAATTATTTATTTTTTTATTTAGATACATACATAAATTTAGATTTTTTAGCGATGTATTTGGATCTGATACAAATAAATTAATAAATTATTCAAAATTTTTTTAAAAATATTTTAATAAAATATTTTTTTATTTTGAAATTCCGCCATCTGCTTTTCTGTTTTGTTTGTTTATTTTTATTTTTCGTTTCGCTGCAATTGTGTTTCATTTGACAAAAAATAGTTAAGCGAAGCGAATTTCGTTGGTAGTCAGTGGTCGGTGGTCGCAATTGTGTTTACCGCTTTATCTGTTGTATAGAAATTATTTTTCCAGTTTAATGCACAATAAATAAGATGATAACTTATGATATTTTTTAGTCTTTAAATTTACCCATAAAAAACTATTTTTGTTAATAGAATAATCAATTCGGAATAGTTTGCAGTTTAACTATTGTTCAGTTTCTTAACAAATGAAGAACACTAGATTTGAAATAGAAGATTGAATGCTAATTAAAAGAATAAAACAAAAAGCCTGAAAAAAGAGTCATGGAAAAGTAATTTTAACATTAATATTAACAAAAGAGTAGCAGTATACAGCATATGCACATTCTAGGCTATATAGAAAATATAACTTAGAATGTGCATATGCAACTCAAAATTTCTTCATTCTTTCTCAAAATTTATTTTTAAATTTGATTTTCATGTTTTCTTTGTTTTTATTATTTACATTCTACTCTGATACTTGCGTTGGTTATATTTAAACATTAAATTTAATATTAAAATTAACAATATGATTTTGACTCCTTCATAACATGCATTGTTATGTCCTAGTTATTCTCAACAATTTATGACTTAAATAATGCAAATTTTAAAATTTATATTTTATTTTTTTTTGCTTTTCAAATACTTTAGAAATTAAATTTAATTTTATTAATAAAAACTTAAAGTTGACTTTGAAATAAAAAGTGTGTGTTAGTATAATAATATCGCCACTCCTTTAGTCTAATATTAATTGAAAATATTATTCCCATTTGTTTTAAGAATAATTATAAAATTAAATTTATAAAATTATCAAATGATTCACCATCCATTATAAACATCACCATAATTACCATCACTCATTAGAATAAATTTTAAAAATAATTCTATGAATAATATTATTTAAAGTTCTTTTGTAAACTAAATAACTTCATAACTATTAAAAAATATTTTGTAAAAACTTTACATTTTAGAAATTGCATCATAAACAGATTTTGTCATATAATTAATGAGTAGTGGAGATGCGTTAATTTTATACCCTTCCTTCTTCTGTCAGTCATTTTTTTTTTTTGAATGTGGTAATTAGAAAAATTTAGAACGTGCGAGTTGAGTAGGCTATCAAGTGAACTGACTAGTGACTACATATCTTAGAAGAATTTTACCTAATTAATTTTTGCCATATGAATAAGTAAAGATGGTATGGTATATATGGAACAGTACGATATATTTCTAAATAACAGTAGTTCTTATTAAAGAACAATAAGAACAGTGACTGTTATTTCTCAATAATATTTATTTTATTTGTTATTTTTCAAGAAATAATTTGAGAAGTTATTTGCAAAAAAAAAACATAAAAAATAGAAATAGAGAAAAAAAAATTGAATTGAACCATTAATTTGCTTTTTTTCGAAAGAAGAATTTTTCTTTTCTTTTTGGGAATAGCGGTCATTTTAAATTACCTGTTCTTTTTACGAATTGTGATTTAATATTCTTTATTATTATTAAAATATTGCAAAATTTTACTTAATAATTAATATCGAATTCAATAGGTATATTGAATAGAAAAAATTGCTAAACCTTGCTTTGCACTTTTCTTGTGCCTGCAAAATAATTTTGACATAAAAATGCTAAAAAATATGCTTTAAGGTAATACTGATTCTAATCCTAAAAATATAGTACTGTCATAAATTTTTACTTTTTTTTTAATTTAATACAAAATACAGTGCGATAAATTAGTATTTTCGGAAATTGAAAGTGCAAGTGCCCTAATGATTCGAAATTATATTTTTTGAACAGGTTTTCGATTGACTACACATTTGCTGAACATTTTGATTGATTAATAGAAATTTAATTTTAATTTTTAATTAAGGAAACTTAAAACAAAACCAAATCAATTTTAGTTAATTTTCTATTTGTGATACTTAATACTGGCGTCTATTTAATTTAAGTCTTACCTAAATGAAGTTTTAGTATATTGAAAGCAAAGTTATTGTAAAATTTTAAATCCACCTTATTTGTTTTCTGTGTTATTATTCTAATCAATCAAATCAGTAAATATTCTTGATTTATTCACATATAATGCAAAATAAGCAACTAGCTCTTAGCATGTCTTTTATTAAAATACTAGCGAAGTTACCCGGCGTTGCCCGAGATATTTTTGGAAATTCTTAGTGGCTTTCTTTGTTTTTAATTTGGACCGGAAAATATTATTTGATGTTTCTTTTTTAGCAAGCGAACCATTAGTTGGCTGTTTTAGGTAGTTGCGTGAATTGAACTGATTAAATAACAAAGTATGGCCTAATATTTCATTTCATTTAAATGTTTTAATATTATGTAATTTTTTTTGCGATTAAGATACATATCGAGGGAATACGAATTGATATCGCTGAAAATAAAAATTGCTTTTTGGGTTGGAATTGTATTAAGAAATATTTTTGGCAACTACATAATTGCTTATTTCTATGTTAGCATGAAGTTTGTTTTAGGTATTATTAATAAACAATTATATTTCTATAATATTCAAACATTAAATTCTTAACTTTAACTTAGTATAAAACTTAGGCAAGATGTAAGTAGTAAGATTTTCATTTGTAGTACTTTAAATTATTTAATTAATCAATTCTTATGAACATGTTCTGAACTATTATAAAACGTTTTTGATTGTTCAAAATAATCAGTACAAAATTTTATTGAAAGCAACAACAAATTTAGTAAGAAAATTGAACTCTGGGGAAAAAATGGGGACTTCGATGACATTTACTGTATCATACTGACTGATAATATATCGATTGACTTGTATTCATGTACTCTTGCTGGTAGCATGGTAAGTATTTGTGTGTGTGCGTGGAGTGTAGATTCGCACCTAGCTTTTAGTCGTAGCAATTTTCATTTATTTCCTTTTTGCTATAAAACCCATTTCTTCTTTAACTAACATTCTTTCTTGATGCTTAGGGTCAGATGTTATAACCATATAGAATTTTCTAAGGGAGCTTAAATTTAGCTTATCCGTAAACGAATTTCTACCGTGTTTGAAAAACATCGATCAAGGCATTGAGACAGCGCACTAAAAAACGAAAAAAAAACTTATTAGACCGGCAAGACGAAAAGGGTTAACGGAATTAAATAAAAATTGATTTTTCGTCTTTTTTAAGACCATATCTTTTAAGACCATCTTCTATGCCAAGAAGCAATGTTTCAACAAAATTTCCAGTCAATCGGTCTCAGTTAGACGGTACAACGAAACGAAAAACCCGTAGATCGACGTGTCGATACCAAATTTAACAAAAAAAAGTGGTATAATATATACTCCGTGTATGACTAATTAATAAGTTATTCGTATCAATAAATTAGATCAAAATAAATATCTGTCTTTACTCCCGTTTAAAATATATATGAAGTGGATTAGGAGTTGTATCACACTATGACAGCTACCCGAACCAGTCAGAATTTTTAAAATGGTAAAAGACGTATATGTTATTTTTGAAAGAGTACTTGAGAATAAATGTTTGGCTCAGTAACACCTTTGGAGTTGCATATGACAGCTACCCAAATCAGTTAAAACTTTGAAAAAAAAGTAAAAAGCTAATTTTATTTATTTTTGAAAAGTTCTGTAACACCTTTGGTTTTTGAAATATTTTTGGCGGGTCCTCGGAGTTGTATAATAGCTATTCGAATCAGTCAAAATTTCGAAAAAACGTGAAACGCATATTTGTTTATTTTTGAGAGAGTACCTACCTGTGTACAAATTTTCAGCTCTATATAGCACCTTTGGTTTTTAAAATATGCTCGATTAATGCTAGCAGTTGTATGGCAGGTACCGAAACCACTTAGAATTTTGGAAAACAACATATTACGGGTTCGATTCCAAGTAATAAAAAACCATCCTATAAAATTTGGTTGAAATTGGTCTATGCGTCTCGGAGCACTTCTGACACAAACAAACATATAAACATCTTTCTTTATATATAAGAAAATGAAGTACTGAAAAGTAATAACTGTTATTTTAGTAACAGTAACAGTTTTTTGTAAATACTTAGGGTAAGATATTTTGTTTTTGACACTCTAAAAACACTAGGAAAGGATTCCTAGTTTACAAAATTATTGTAGTTTTGGGTAAGAGGATACGATTGGGAGGCAAATATATTATTAAATGAGAATGAGAAGGTAAGTGGGAGGCAAACCTCTTACAGCATTTTCGTATCAGATGGAATCATGTTTCACATTTTATTGTTTCTCAAAATGAAAGAGTTTCCAAAACTTGTTTTCGATCATCAGGGTATTTTCATTGGGTAGAAATGAGCATATGAAGCGTATATAACGTCGTTAACTGAACTCCCATATTTAATTCAGTTTTCAATTCGCTAAAATTTTATTTTATTTCTAAGGCGGTTAATTTGTTCTTATAACGAAAGCCTTTGTTTGGTGGCATATTACAAAATGATTTACCCTTCCCAGAGATTATGCTTAAATATTTACAATATCTAACTTATCATTAGAATATAGACTGAACTTGTAGATGATAAAAATAATCTGTTGTTGAAAGCATTGGTATTTCTATTGCTGGTTCAATTTTTCAAAGAACTCATAAAAACCGTTGTCGGAAGTAGAAGAAGGATATTTTCGTACATTAACCACGATACTTAAATTTCCTTCATAAAGTGGAACTCTTCGAGTATTTATTTTTTTATTAATTTTCTGGTATATCTGGTGCCTACTGTCAAAAACCAAATTTGCTTACATTTTATTTACACTCTTTAAATAAAATAAAATTTGTTTTTTTTTTAATGAATGGGGAAAGCGAAATTTAAGAACAGGACTTGAACCCAGGATGTTCTGATTAGTAGCAGGATGACACTACATTATGTTTTCTACTCTTTTTGACACTCTGTAATATTAAAATGATGTTTGGAAGACTCAATTTGAAAAGTTTTAGTATTTTTTAATAAACTACAACTCTCTACATTTAGAAAATTTAAAATAATAATAAAAACTTACAAAAATACATAAAAAAAAAATAAATAACCATTACCCTAGTTTTAACTGATGACCAGACTAGTTTTTGTAATAAAAATAAATATTTAACCATAATCAAATTAAAATTCTAAAAGCAAACACCACAGAAACATTCATCTAAAACATGCAAGATTAGCATTTATTCATCCTCTTGATCTCCACTATTTTTTGTTTATATCATTTTCTGTTTTAATTCTTTTTTCTGCAGAATCATTTCCGGCAATTATTGTATGACACTTAAAATTTTGTTGTTTTCCATTTTTTCTTTTTATTTCTTTTAAAATATTTCATAGTATTTTGGCTAATTTCGGATCTTGATTAATGTTACAGCTCATTATGTTTAAGCTGTTTCACACATCATTGTAATACACTTAGATAAATTTGTTTTGAATATTAATGAGTTAAGTATGTGTGTTACGTTACTATACAGGGTGGTTCAGATTCCCTTTTGAAATTTTTGGAAGTGGTGATTTTTTAAAATATGTATGAAAAAAATTGTTTTACCCAGTGGAGGGTGTCTATTGTTAAATTTATGCTGGACTATAGGGAGAACTAAAAACAAACAGATAAGAAAATAATGTATAACAAATTTATACTACAACACTCTGACTACAACAGAAATGTTTTCTTCTGAAATTTTTTTTTGAAATGAGTGTCCCTAATTAAAGCTATTCTTTGGGCGGTATCAATTTTACGATGTTGAGTAATAGCTGTCAAAACTTGAACGTCTACCATGTAAAACTTAAAATTACATATGTGAAAAACTTTGGAAAAGTTAGATTTTGTTAATTTTTTTTAATATAGTTGTTTATTGCACTTTCCTTTTAAGTAGAAGCTAACCATTCGTTTTCAAATCTTATAATCTAATTTTATTTTACGATACCTGTCATTGGTCATTAGTTCTGTTTTTCATTAGAATTCCTATAATCTTACGATTCTTTATAGTTCAATATTTTTTTTGATTTAATTGATGATTTTTTTGTTGGTGGCAACACGTCCTATAGAGTAAGTTGGGGTGGTTTTGAAATTTGTATTTTGATAATTATATTGATATACCATGTGGTGAAGCCATTAAAATTCTTAATATTTTAAATATATTATTTGTAATTTTGCATTGTTTCAATGCATTTCCGTTCCCCATAAGTGTATTCTGTAAGTCCGAATTGGCTGAATTATACTTTGTGTATAAAAGTACTCATTTTAATTTTAGTTTAAGCCGAAAGCCTCTGCAGCTAGCGCTTACAAAATTGGCCATAATTTAAATTATGGTCAATTCAATAATAATAATAATAATAATAATTTTAGTTTAGAACTTCAATTCATAAGCCAACTCATTTTGTTTGCTTTTAATTTCATTTGAATTATTTAACGTTCGATGTACTTTCTCCATCTGAGTCTTCGACCCAAATACATCCGGAGATATTTTATATTATGGTGTTATGGTATAATTTAATTAATTAATATATTAAATATTAATTTAAATAATTTAATTCAATAATTATTCAAACATTATGTGTCAAGTCTTCGTTTCGTCAACTTTGATTCTCTTTAGCCATTGGTCTATTTATTCTAACGATTTGAAACATATTTTGAAGCTATTTTAGAACACGCATTAAAATTTAACATTGCTGTATCATCATCAAAAATTTAAATGAACATTTGATTTTTGAAAGGCATATCTGAATCATACAATAAAAAAAGAAGTGGACCTAATAAGTCACTACCTTGGGACATGCCGCCCTGAATTGAATGTATAATTGAAGGGTAGCTTTTGTGTTTGACTTTAAATTTTTTCTCTGTAATGACATTTTTCAATAGTTCGTGTATATTTGATAGCATGTCATACTTTGGCGAAGACTTGAGATATATCAAGAAATATGGCACAGCGGTTTTGTTTTCGTTAATTTGCTTGACAATTGGATTTAGTTGTTTTGAAATACTATGATTATAAATTTCTATGCTTATTATTATTATTATTTTGTTATTATTACTATTTTTCAGTATTATTACTATTATTATTATTATTATTATTATTATTATGATAATCATTATTATTCTGTTATGATTAGCGCTTATTAGTACTAATTATGAAGTCAAGGTGTACATGTACAATTAATGTAAATATAAATTTTATTAATTTTAAAATAAAAACATGTAATTACATTATTTTATGGTTTAAAGTCCTAAAAGGATATTATTGTAACGCAATATTATATCTAATTATGATGTAATTAAAATTAAATATGTTATTTAAATTAAGTTAGGTTTTAATTTAGGATAATGAGATTTTAATTTTAAAAATATAATTTATGATAATTATTTTGAGAATTTAAAAAAAAACAAACAAAATTTAATGCACACAATGAATTATCAAAAATAATTTTGCATTTCAATTGATATCAATTAAAATTTAAATTAAATATTTTACAGGGATAATATTGTAGTTCATGATCCTATATATAAGTATGTGTAGTTTCTATGCTATTATATACTTTTGCCACCTTAGTATTTCTATAGAAATGTTTTTTTCAGTTAGTGTTTGGGAAACATAGAAGGACACTATGGAGCTGTAGTACCTTCGCTCGAACCATAATGAGATCCTTAAACTTACTAAAAACATCTGCGTTTCACACCTAATCTATAATAGTTCGACTAATGGCATTTTCTGGTTTATCGTGTACAGATTTATTTTTTTACCGTTCATTTATTTTAATAGTTCATTTAAATGAAGAAAATATTATCTTGATATTTTTTAGCGATTGGAAATTACTATCTTAATAATATCAGTGAAAAGTAATTTTTCCGTTATCAAACTGCATCCGGTTCATGGAGTATCTTTCTTTTCAGAAAACATAGAATGTTATTTAACCATAAGAAAATGTGCATCTTAGTATTTTCCTGTATTTGAAGTGTGGGTTGAGCTTTGTTACATTTTTTGTAGTTTTAATATGATGTAAACTTCCTGTTTTTGACATATCAAGGAACATTGACGGAACATGATATTTTATAAAACTTGAATAACTTCCACTTTGCTATATTAGTGTTAATCCTTGGCTGGATATCATATTCAAACCGGCCTAAGAATTTAATAGACTTCAGCAGTATGTCTGCAATAGAAGTTTCTTTTTGCATTGACAAATTCAACTAACAATCAAGTAAGCAGTATAGATTTCTGTATTCGAAGTTGAACTCCTTTTCTTTTTGATGTCCTCTTTTCATTTAGGTAAAACATTCAGTTACAACATATTTGTCGTTTTTTTCTAATACAATTTTCTTTAGCACAATGTGGAATTATCAAATCAATGAGTTCACAAAACTGGATTCTGGTCTTTTTATTGTATGATTCAGTATACTTTTAGCATTCTTACCACCAAATATATCAAAAAGTAATCAATTTATCAATTTAAACAATGTAACGAATTGTAACAATGTAACGAAAACACAATAATGCGCATTTAATGTCAAATAAAACTAAAATTGCTATTCCAAAGAGAGATTATGTATAATTGTTACGACGAGACCAACTTTATCATTGAAATAATCTGCACATAGCTGTTTACATTCTTCGGCTTATCATAGATACGTCATTCTACTGTTATATGCAGGGGAAATCACTGCAGTAGTATTTATTTTTTGATTTCACAATGGTACTAATAATTTTTTATATAATTTTCCTAATCAATTCAAATTTTCTTATTTCGATTTCAAAAATTTAGTCCTACATTTGTTTTTTAAACTGATGCAGTAAACATCAAAATATGGTCTGGTATAAAAACAATATTTTTCAGATAGCTATTTTTTTTTCTTTCTTGCTTAAATATTATAATAGAAAACTTATTCATTTGTTAGTATTCTATATACAAATTTTAATCCCTTCAGTGGCCTACTTCCACCGCACAAAAATATGTTTCAATGGGTTCATTTGCCGCGGGGGGTATAAAATATAACAAAGAAATATTAGGAATATATTATATAACTGCTATAAAATTTAAATCAATACTTTAAACCAAAATAAGAAACACATTATTAACAATTAACATTCAAATAAAATTATCAATATGAATATTCATATGCCTCATACGACACAATAATCAATAATGGAATAACTTAATACTGACAAATCTCTAATAATAATTACGTAAATGTCAACAATATCAAAAATACTGCAAAAAAAGATTGACATGACGTACCCACTAAACATAGTAACGTCAGGCATCTTAACATCAGGGATGGACAATATCGCAGAAGCATCTTACGGAATTATGACGTCGTTTTACCACGTGTAAGCGTATATAGAGTTATCAAAGTGCTTTTCTACAGTAGGCCAATCCCCTACTTAAACAGTATAAACAGATTAAAAGTAAAATTAGACATTGTATTGAAAACAGCAGCTAAGAATTGGGTACGTTGAAAATTTCAATGCTCACAACAGGAGTCAGGAAAAAATTTCTTCGACCTGTAACTTGAACTGTTATTTTTCCTATATATGTAAACTATATTTTGGAATGAATAAAAAAATTAAATTAAATTTGGAATTAAATTATTTTTTTTTCCTAGAATCTATATAAAAGCCTTCCAAGATCAAAATTAATTACTACATTGCTTCCTGCCTCCTTTTTTCGGGAGATTATTCGCACAATTATTTCGCAAAAAAATATTTCTCACAAAATTAATATGATATAACGATTATTGGAAATAATTTTGTTTTTTTAATTTATAAACCAACTAGAAAATCATCCGACGTTATCTGGGTGCACCACAAAAACCACAAAATGTATATATTTTTACTTCAATAAAGTTTAATTTGAAATGAATCGAATTGAACAAATGGTTTCTGGAAAATATTCTGGTAGTCGTTTAACATTTTCGAACGCATGCTGAATCCAATTCCATAGGTTTCAATTAGTTTAAATTTGTACTTCAATATTGTACCCGGATAGTCACGAAATCTTTTTTTTTTAAATTTTCTGACAATTTTATTTCTGAAAATCTTATTTTATAATAAGATTTTCAAAAATAAGATTTCGACCCCAACCCTAATGTACCCATATTTATTTATTAATAAGGTATTGTATATTTTTGACTGACTAAAATTTTTTGGAAGTATATTTGGAGTTCCTACTTTTAATTTTAGCTCTTGAAGAAGAAATCTCAAAAATCTTGTCAAATCGAACCAACTTACAAATTTTATTGGTTAGCTAACAGGTTTATTCTCATTTGTGACTAAATCGTTGCTAATTTTATAAAATCATTTACTATTTTATGTCTCCACAAATCTTGCGTTCACTGAGATATAGAAGTTCATTAATAAACATCTTTACAAAAATTACTTTCATTAAAAATTCTTCCAGCCAACCAGTCAGAATTTTGGAACCCAGTAAAAGACATATTTGTTTATTTTCAAGGGTAACAAATTAGAAATTTTCAGGTATGGAACACCTTAGTTTTTGAAATATTCTTGACGAATGTTAGGTGTTGTATCACACCTACCCTTCGAATTTTTTAAAACTGTGCAAGACATATTTTGGATAGAGTACCTACCCAAGTAGTATCAATTTTCAGGTTTGCAACACAATTTAAAAGGATTCCTAATAGGTGCTAATTGTTCACTTATATGGCAGCTATCGGTATTTGTTATTTAATAACATTGAATAATACCGCACATTGAATAATACCGCTTGCAATATTTCAGACCTCTATACTTAGAATTGTGGACGTGTATACAAAGAAACAAACAAATTTTCACTTCGATATGGTTTATAAATTTTAATTTATTCCCAAAACTTTTAAAAGTAGTTTATTTAAAGCTGTAACATTTCTTAGAGCTAAAATTTTATTACAATGAATCTAAGTTAATTTTAAAAATCCAGTCTCATCTGATTTTTATTAAATGAGATGACAATTTTTAATTTCCATTTTCTATTTTCTTTTTCATTCTACTATGATTTTAAGAACAAATTTCCATTAGCATTAAAATAAAGAAAAACATTTAAGAAAAACTAAAATAAAGTAAAAAAACATGTCCTTAATACTTACTTACTTCCAAGTCTAATATCATTTAAAACATCATTACTCTTACTATATATATAGTCTTTTAACAATCATTAAATTTCTCCTTCGTTTTAATACAAATAACACAATAAAAAAAAAACAAAAACAAAACGTACTAATACATTCTAAGTTATCCTGTCTGCCTGTTTTGAAATGTTTTTCTAATCCTTTGAAATTATTATACATATACAATTAGATATATACAGTTTAGTCTACGGTATAGAAAGGGGCTTATTTATATTTCAATTTTACTTTTCAAAAGAGATCTACTTCGAAAGTGTAAAATGAAAAATTTTAGAATTTGTTGGAGTTTATATTAAAAAGGCGCCATACATCCTTTTTATAATTATTTTATTTTTATTTATTTTTCTATTTTTTCTTTGTTTTGTTTTTATTGTTTTATGTTGTCATCTCTTATCCTTTAAGTCAATAAATTAAATAACTCTAAAATAGGGAAATTGAAATATGGCATATCAACAATTAAACATAAAAGAAATAAGAGAGAAAGAGTCTAGAAAACAAGAAGTATAGAAGAATAAGATTTAAAAAAAAAATATAAATAGAAAATAAAAATTAAAAATTAAAAAAAAGAACAAAAAACAGATATTATCACAAGGTTATTCGTATATATAGCTTTAAAATAATTATTTTATTTACAACACTATGTAAAAGGATGTGGTATTTTATTTAACCAGAATCTTTTATAACAACACATTAAGCAGGATGGGCATATAGTCTAAATCGTTGTGGTAAAATGAAACCGTAAATTTTTTAAAAATTACGATAGAATAATTATATTAGACTTTAGATTTGAATATGTAAACATATTATAATTAATTTCAATAGTAATGATAGTAAACCAGATAGGGCTTGAAAATCTTAGTTATGAGAATATTTATTTAGAAAACGTAAAAAAAAAAATCTGGCCAAATAACTTTCTAGGACCAGGCAAATAATTTGTTTTCCAGTTTAGATTAACAACAATACTTTACGAGTATCCACCAAAGGCGGATTCGGTCAAAAAATTGCTGAGCCAACCAAAAACTTATCATAGAAGATTAAGGTAATTCTAAATGGCAGACCTTACGTCAAGCCTCACCACTTAGTGTTGCCAAATAGTATGTAAGTTGTAGGAGCATATTTTCTAAAATTAACCTTCGCAAGCCAATATGTCTAAATGAAGTTTTTTTTTGTTAAAATTTCTAAATTATTGAAATAGGTTGTAAATGAACAACACGCTCTGGCGCAATAGGTAAAGCGCATGCCTTTCAACCGATAGGTCCCAGATTGTATTCCGACACAGCAAAATAATGCTTTATGGGTATTTTGATCTGGTCCAATCATTGGGATATTATTGGAATAAAATAAATGAAAAAAAGAACAATTCAGAGTGTCAACAATCACCTAATCTGACAACAACTTAAATAAAAAGGAGTTGCTATTCTATTTAAGAAGGCTTAGTTTCAGACAATAACAGTTGTTTTTCACATTAAATCAGTTGATAAGCCAGAAATTTGATAAATAAATCACATTTACAGTATTTTTAAATTAAAACTTGTACCGCACTTAATTTAAACACGAAAAGCTAATTCTACCTAAGTTAGTATCAAGAACATAAAATAAAAATAATAATAAAAGTTTTCTGAATAATTATACTTACCATACAGTTAAATATGTCCAACAACCGATTTATCAGCATTATATACGATAAATTCTATTATAATGTTTTAAGTTTGCTTTTACAAGAGTTTTAACGCGTTACGTTTGGCTTCAAATATTTGGTGACATCATTATTATAAGTCCATATTCAAAAATGTTTATGTGAGAAAATCCTTTTGTCCAAATTGAGCCTCCGATTAAAGATTTTCTAAAATAACATTCAATTTGCTTCTTTTTCTAATATTTATCAATATAGATTAAAACCTTATTGACAGAGACCTTCTATTGAAAAACCACTCCTGTTGAAAAGAAAATCAAAAAATAAAAGTATATTATATACCTTTTTGATAAATATATACATATATATATATATATAATATAGGGAAATATTTACAATTACTTGCATTAACAAAAATAAACAAATAGCCACTTCCAATCAATAGCACACAATATAATTATATCATCAATAAAGTTTAAGTAGTATGCAATTAATGGTTTAAAAGCACGGTGTCGTACATTATTATTTACAAAATTTAATTTTTTGTTCATTTTTATATTTTATTTGTTGCTTTGAAATCAGAAAATATGAGTCTTTTGATAATCATTACCATTTGATGAACCTTATCAATTTGATGATCATATGGAACTGATTAAAATTGACAACCTCTGTGTAGTTGATTTTTGCATTGAATGCTTTCAAATCAGCGATATTTTTAAACAGAAAATTTTGCATAAAACATTAAAAAAATAAAATTACAAAGCAAAAACAAAAAATGGAAGAGATGGAGATATTTTAATGAAAATAAATAAGAAATAATTATCAACATCAATGTCCTGTCAACCAATCCGTCGGACATAGAGCGGAACATAGTGTTCGGATAACAGAATCGAGAATAAATTATCGAAATCATCTCGTATGCGCGGAAAATACCTTCGGTTATAAGAACAATTTTCAATTCAAGATCCCTGTACGATTCAGGTCGAGACGAGCAAGTTGAACGTGAAATAGAAAAATAACGGATAAAATTATATAAAAAATGTATTTGAACAAGTAGTAACAATATATAATATATTACGCGACATTTGTATGGTGGCCAAAAATAGAACAGACGAAAACATGTGCTAAAAACACGCATTGGGCTACTGGAGCACTCAAAACGTGCGCTATTTTAGCCTTGGAAAAAATTCTGGAACTCCCACCGATTCATCTATACTTGATGAAGACGGCAGGAATGACAGCACAAAATGACACAAAATCCCAAAAAATTTAACACAAAAGACCAGGACATAGCATGGTCCTGCAGGAAATTAAACTAGGAATCGAAGCAATTGCAATTTCAGACTATATGACAAAAGCAATTGATTGTCGCAGGAACTTAACTGTACTAATACCTAAAAGAGAAGAAGTCGAAGGTTTAATAAGAGCCTTATCTCCAGGAGCTTCAGTATGGTATAATGATGGTTCAAAAATTGGGGAGAAAATCGGTGCCGGGGTATTTAGACACAGGTTCAAATTTAACGCGGCACTTGGAATATATCCCAGTCTCTTTCAAGCTGAAACCTATGCCAGGTATCAACATTACAGGTCGAGGTAAAAACCGGCACAAAGGTATATATATATATCTAATTTCAGATAGCCAAATTGCTTTAAAAGCTCTGACTTCCCCAATTTTTAAATCAAAGCTAATTCATAGCTGTTACAGCTCATCCTGGACATTAAGGATGAAAACAAAAAAAAAAAAGTAGTAACAAAATGTCAAAACAAATCAAAATAGTTCAAAACACAAATGAGTTTCTAATTATAAAACAAAAATTGACAATCGATGATGTTTAAGGAAAATGTTTATAGTTATTACTAACATTTTATGTTTCAAATCTGTTCTTCATACGTTCTCGTACCTAAAATTTAAGATTTTCTAATGCCAACATCTATTTATTCTTTAAAATATATCAGTCTGTGGCCTAATTTTGTAATTGATAAACTCTCAATTAATTTTATTGATTGACAATGATAATCCAAAACTTCTTTAAATAATCAGATAGTGCAATATACTGAAGTTTCAGTAACTAGGCGAGATTAGAGACAATGGGAAAATCGTCCGTATAATTGAAAACCTGATTAAATTTATCACAAAATGCACAATCACAGCAAAAAATCAATGTTGAAGAAAATTAAAGTGATGTGATATATCTTCCAGGTATTGAATGAGCAGTTGAAAAAGCAAATTAAAAATAGTACTAGATCCTACAACTGACTCAATCAATTATAAAATGAGTAAAATATCTGAGCCCCTCATTTAGTGATTGAATATCGAAGACATGAATACAGTTTTCAAATTAAAATTAATATTTTTTTTTATTTAGAATTTTGAATCCAATAAATTCAGAAAATGGCCCACCATTGAATGACTTACCTTATATTATTTCGATGTACATAATATACACAAAACTTATAATTTATTTAAATGAAAGTAGAACATTAAAAAGAGTAATTAAAAAAAGAAATTGTAAAAATATTATCTTCTACTACACTCATGGTAAAATAAAAAAAAAATAATAATAAAAATAAATAAAAAAAGGATTCAGTCCTTTTCTAGTAAACATTTATTAATCAAATATAATAATACAATATATATACATATATATACAAATATATTACATCAAATATACACAAGTATTATAATATATTATATTATAAATATACAAAAATATAACCTATATAAATATAAAATAAAATTCTAAACTGAGACATATTAGATTTCCTTAAGTGCTATTAAGTGTGTCGAACAGTTATTAAAACGTTTTTCTTGTGTACAAGATGCCAGAATTAATTGTTTAATTAAATAACATTTATATATATAAAGAAAAAAGAAAAACAGAATTCAACACAAAAATTTCTCTGAAAAATAGAAGACAACATATTAAATTAAATTCAAAATTTAAAAAAAGAATAACTCTTTCTGTCTTACTACTGGTATCGCAAGGTAGAATTTACTTGATTCTCTCTTTTTCATTCTCTTGTTTTATCTACTTTTACACAACTGTTGTTTTATCTTACACTGCTACATTTTAAATTAAAAGTAATAAAAGTGTTGCAAGAACTAGTCTGTCAAGTGGTGGATATTATAAATGTAAAGAATATTGAATTCATCCTTTATTAACACTGAATTGTTGTTGGGAAAATATATTCGATGAAAAAATAAAATTAAAGAAGTTATTAATGAAATTTTATTGAATATAATATTTAAGAGTACCTACGCGAAATATATTTCCGGATATTATTTATTTCATTCTGGGTCATATATATTCCAGACGGGTTCGGCCATCGATTACGGTTACTTATTTCAATAAAGCTTCTATTTCACACCCTGTACCCGGCCAACGGTTACCAATTTTAATTAAAGTATTCGCAAACAATCAAAAATGTTTAGAAAAAAGGTTCATCGTCCCTACATACTGGATCAGGCCATCATATTAATATGCATATAATATATATACACACATCTCAAAAAAACAAAAACAAAAGTTTTCTTATCCTGTTTCTCGCTTTGTGCTACATTCGTACTTTGTATGCAAAATAAATTTCGTAAGAAGAAAAAAAGGAGGAAAACAGAAGCTCATATTTCGTCAAAAAATCGATTGAAAGATGCAATTAAATTATATGTGTAGTAAATATCTAGAAATTTTAAAGGATTATTCTATTCAACTTACAACTTACATGTTTGATTATTAGTTAATCTTGTTATAAGATTTAGGGTTAATTTAAAATTAAAACATATAAATAAATAATATAAGGAAAAATTTAAAAATAAAATTACTTCGTCGGCTGAAAACTCTTTTGCTCCATACGCCATTTTTGGATATTTTGACTTAAGAGCACTTTCATATGTTTTAAATCAAGTTCTTTCGAATGCTGCATTCAAAATGTTTCTATCCGTTGTGGTTTAAAAAATACAGAGTTGTCATTTTACTATTTTACTATATTGTGCTATTCTGCTCCAAGCGCCAATTTTCTGTCAATGAAGTAACTTTTATATAAAAATTTGCGTAATCAATAGTTAATCTCTTATTTGCTCTATTTGCATAGGCCTTCTACATAGAGCAACAAAAAAAAAAAAAAAGCTTTTCGATTATACTTATACGTGGTTGACAATGAGTATGTATTAGCTTAAGCAGAGTGAGATACGTCTTGAAACAAAAATTAGCTCCAGTAAAATGATAACATAGCTTTTTTATGAAATTATTAACTTAAAATGTTAAAATTTTGAATACAATTGGTTTGTTAGAACATTATTTAGCATTCATATTACTTTTTACTGAAATTTTGTGCCTACTGCGGTTCGAAAATAAAAATTTACATATTCATTTCACTGATGCTATAACCGACGCCTAACTCAAATAATTCAAAAATATTCCGAGCTGAAAAAGAAAAAACATAATATTTTAGAAGTTTGATTCATTTTTTGCCTAATATTGATTAGGATTACTTTAAAGGAATTCTGTTGTACCTAATTATAAATTTTTAAGTATTTAATTTTTTTTTTATATAATTCCAAGTCTGTGGTATAAACACCCTAACTGATTTTACACAGAGGTTTGGAACACACAATCGCATACTAAGCTTTTGAGTATAGAATTTTAATGGCATATATCAAATAGTTTTAATTAATATAATTTAATAAAAAGGCATACATTTCGAAAAGGGAAAGGACCTATAAAGATTTTTCAGTAGGTTCAACTGTTAAAATAAATAATATGTGGTACAAATACATAAATTTCTAACTCAAGTGGTGTGCAAATACATAATATTCAAAACAGATTTATAAAATTCAATACAACAACTAGAAAAAATAATGAAATACACCAATATGAAACTAGATCAGCTCATCATATAAGATATTCAGCTAGGTTCCATCTACAAGGATTAGAATCTATACTCAACACTGGAGTTCGACTTTTTGATGAACTGGCGGATGATGTGAAAAACTTGCCAGCAAAACAATTTAAAAAAGCATTTAAAACAATACTAAACTCTAAATATTATAATAACTAGTTAAATACCCGTTACTACGTAGCTTTTTCCTACCGTTATATATAGTGAAAAATCAAAATTAGAGCATTCTAGGTTGTGCTACATTATAAATTATCAAAGTCCAAAATTCCCCTATCAACAATATTTTAGTAATAATACTTTAGTTGAATTAGTAGATTAGCAAACAGACTATATAATTGGATTGATAGACTGAAATCAACTAATATTTCATTAAAAACTATATTTCTAACAGTTCTATTCTCTTCGGTTACAATTTTCAAATGATTTCTATTCCCAGTGCGCGATATCCCGACATGTATCAAGTAAAAGACCAACCTTATTGAGAGTTTGACCTTGCGCTTTGTTGATGGTCATCGTAAAGGCAGCTCGGACGGGAAACTGGTGTCTCTTAATTGCGCATGGTTAAAAAATAAAACTGCTACAACATCAAGCAGTAAAGATATAGAATAAATAATAAGTAAGTGTATTTTATTACATATATAAGTGTTATTTGAAAATATATTTATTAACTACTGTTTATTTTTTTTAGAAATTAGGAGAACCAAAAAATTAAAAAGTATTGTTTTTCTATTTTAAAATACAAAAGACTACAATATCAAATATTGATAGATATACGATATATTCATATATTGCATAGGTGCATACATTTATTATTATTATCTCTAATATTGCACTAATAGTATTAATAACTACTGTTTATTTTTTTTAAATTATAAAACACTAAAATATTAAAACTAAAGCTATTGTTTTTTGTTTACAAATAAAAAAACCGCTAAAATTATGTTAGATATTATACGGTACATATAATACCTTATGTAGGTAGATGCATGTTTTTAGTTAATATATTAATATTATAAATCCCAATAATTTTAGAATATAGTTTATAAAGTAATTTTTAAATAGCAAAAATTGTCAAAATATAAACAACATCAACACATTTACACATGTGATATATAAGAAAAGAAATTCTTATTAAATGATGTTGTTTGGGAATCAAATCAACTCACGATTAGGTACCGTTTAAACATCAAGATTTCGTTTGTACTATTGAAAGTTTGACTGTCCTTTACCTAAACGTTATTCCACAAATTTTGATATCCGACTTTGTTTAATGAAAAAATAGAATATTATCCTATTATAATCAAATATTTTTGAAACAAAAAATGCTGGAAACTTCGAACGACTTTTTTTGTTTCAAAGACATATTGTTGTATATATTCTTAGTTATTAAAATTTACAAATGTGTTACACTTAAAAATGCATAGCAATAAAAAATATTATTTATTCAAATTTGAAATATTCACATTATTAATATTTAAATTTCCTTCCTATTTATAAATTCTAATATTATTAATAATTAATAAATTATCATTGATTATTAAATGGCAAAATTTCATTTTTAAGGAAATAAAAATGCATCGAGTCATTCATAAAAAAAAAAACGATTGGTTCTTGATATTCCTTCTAACTATTTCAATACCTGAAAAAATTTGTATATTTAAAATACATCAATTATAATCTATTTGAAATTAAAAAAAAAATTTACTTTCCTTATAAGACAATAAAAAAATAATATGATGATTAAAAAATAACATAATATGTTTTAACATATGTATGGAATGTTGACTTCCCCAGTGCATATCTTCTTATAAAAGAATATTCTTTGCTACTATGATGTATTAAGAAGAAAAACAGTAAAAAAAAATAACAAAAAATGTATACAGTATGTCAGATTTCATTTAAATCAATTTGAGTAAAGTTTGATGAGGTGTAGAGAAAAGAAGAAAAAAATCTCTTCCAATTTGATTGCAAATTCTTTTATTCATTTATGTTAAAAACAAAATTTATGCATAAAACAGAAACTCTTTAAAAGATTTCTCTTTAAAGCAAAAAATTATAACGGTACATGCTGACACCGTCGAAGAATTATATATAGATTTAACTCTACAACGAATTGCATATTTTTTGGAGTATTAATATAAATTTTTATTTCTATTTTCGTAAATTAATTTTTACATAATTTTTATTTCTACTTTTATTGTCTTTTTTTTTTTTTTTTTTTTTTTTTTGTATATTATAGCCAAAACTTAGGTTTTGAACCTTTAAGTACTTGCGTACCGTTGACTATTTGAAAAAGGAAAGGATAGTTAGAGGAAAGGAAAGAAAAAGGAAGAAGAAAAGTTTTGTGGGAAAGAGCGAACAATGTTGTTAATATTCGTCTTAAACCTCTGTAAGTCATAAATAAAAAATCCTTCTCTCATTGGGAATGCTTCGATATGGACGCGGTTCCACAATCGGGATGTTCTTACTATAAAAGAATTTCCATAGCCGGACTTAAACCATCTCGGAATTTCCACTGTGAAAGGGTGGGCACTTGATGCCTCTCGTGTTGTGCGATTGAATTGCTTAAGAGGAGGAAGAAGTGATTTTAATTCCTCGGAACAAGTGCCAATACAGTATATTAAATGTATAGAGTATTTCGCCTTTATTGTAACATAGTTTCATTTTATTTATTTTTTAGTGATAACCAAAACTCTTCTATATAGGGTAGTAGACCAGGTCGAAAAATCCAAAAAGCATTCTTTTACCTTCATCAGGAACCGAACCTGAGACCTTTGGGTTGAAAGACAGGTGCTCTACCTACTACGCCACCCAGCGTGTTACTTGAACTGTAACTTGTGGTATTTTGATCTTTACATTATTAAACATTAAGAACTTAAATTTTAGTTAATAACACAATAAAAAATTTAATTTTAAGTAAATTACTGGAAAAATCATAATGAACTTAAACAAAATGAAATGGAACAAACTGGCAATTGTGACTATTGTGATAAGAACTGCTGTATTTCACCAACATTATACGTGAAAATGTCTAGTGATTGCAAATATAAGTTGAAAATTCAGCAATAAACATTGCAAAGTATAAAAAAGTAAGAAAACAACTTTCGAGCGTTTGGAGCAAAATAGCCGACGCAATATTGTTGGAAAATAATTTTTAGAATAGATAAAAAATAGAAAAAAGTATGAAAACGGCAATCACAGATTTTTCGTAGAAAAAGTAAAAATAATAAATTAAATTAACAAAGTTCAAAAAATGGTCAAAAAATTTGACATCAAGAACCAAGAAAGAATGGTACAAAAAATGTTTATACAAGAAAAGGATTCTAATTAACTTGCTAGCATTAAATACAAGCAACGCGAATTAAAACTCTACGTTAATATTTTAAATTTCAATCAGAACTGGCACTTCTTGCTTTTAGTCTTTCAGGAAATTCATTTATTTGCTTCTTTCGTATAATATAACTCCTAGTACACGCCAACAATATTTCAAAATCCAAAAGGGTTTCAGACCTTAGACTTTCTACTCTGTTACTCTATTAAAAAATAAACAAACATGTCTAATACCGTTTCCAAAAATTTAGGATAACTTTACTGTCACACAACTGTTCATATCCGTCAAAAACAATTCAAAAATTAAAGGCGTTCCAAAATTTGTACCCTGGTAGTGTAACACAAATAAACAACTTCACATCTGATGCCAAATTCACCTTTAATAGCATATCTAGTACACTCTGACACATTCGAATATTAAATTATGAAAATTGTCATACACATTTAATAATTTATAATATTATAATACACGTGCAAAAACCTCTAAAAACTTTTTTTAGAAGTTTTCAGAAATATATTTGTAAAAAAAACTTATTCAAAATTTAACGCAATAATAAACCACATGAGACCTAATCGCCTAGCACACACCAAGAACAATTTAAAAATCAAAAGAGTTTAAACCATTTTTTGTAAATACCTCTGTGCGGTGAATACTACTTATCTTCCAGATCTTCCAATTACTGCTGAAAAAATCTACAATTCCGGATTTAGAAAATTTATATTTAAATGGTTTAAGTATAATCTTAGTGATAGGCAAACAAAGAGGCAAACTGAATGAAATTTTTGGTGAAACTGTGAGTATAAAAGTAGGTGTCACTCAGGGTCTTGTTTTAGGATCAATCTTGTTCCCAATTTTCATTAATTCTCTATTTAATATTATAATTTATAGGAACCTTTCTGAAGGTATAGGTACAGCTTTTTCTGATGACACTGCATTCTAGTACAATAAAAATAATAACTTAGATCTTTTTTGTGATATAAATTATCACCTGAACCTCATAATGAAATGGTTTTATGTACATAGCCTAGTTATTAGTTATAAAGCTAGGATAATGCTTTGGTGAAGTTATCATCACAGTGAAAATTCAACAGTTAATTATCATTCTTCTGTCTGTAAAAAACTTACATTGATTCCGTCGCTGTGTGGCAACACTTTTGTCTCAAGTTCTTCCTGTAGTAAATCATGTTTTAAGATTGATAGTGTTGTATCTTTTAGGTATCTTAACCTTTAGGTATATTCGTGTCGCGAGTTTTACGCGATTCCTAGTTTCTAATCGTTAAAATCGCCTAGCTTTATGCGATTTAAAAAGCTTGGTATACTATCTATTAGATAGCTGCTATATTTATTCAAAACACTAAAAATTTATTTTATTAGATTAGGTTATCTTGCCCACCGACTTAGTTCTCATCTGAGAGTCAATAACCTATTTTTAATAAATATTCCTAGAGCATATACATCACATTTTCACCACTTTTATGACTATTTAGATTCCAAAATTTTCAATACGTTACCTTTCTCTTTAAGATCGGATAGAACTTCTATTACTTTTTAAAAATCTATTAAATATGATTAAAAATATTAGATCTCACTTATTGAATCTTGATCATTCTCAAATTGGGTTGTTGTTAACTTAACCTAATTCAATTATATCTTTTAAGTTTTTGTTTCTCGCAGGCTTCTATTATTTTGTTGTACATATCGTTTATCTCGAATGTTCATTTTTCTCTTCTTTCCTATTTTATTTTTCTTTCCTTGTTTAATTAAATTTTATTATTTGTATTCTTGTTATTTCATTAATCACATATCCTCAGGAATATCAGAATGATCTTACATTTATCTAATTTTACCATTAGAGTTTGCACATTTTTTAATTTAATTGTGATGGTATTGTAACATTAAACATGGTACAATAAATAACGTTTGCATGCCGAAATCAATCGAATACAAACCGCAAGAAACGGTTGCTATCCGAAAACAAACGAAGTGAAAGGCCCTTGCACAAAATCGAATTGGGTAGAAGAGATTTGTTGAGAAGCTAGGAAAATGACAAGGGTAATGATGACAAGTCCACAAAAAGAAATAAAAAAAAATATAATTTAATTTTAAACATTGGCATTGACATAAACAATTAACTTTTTAAGTGTATTTGGAATAAAAATGAATTTTCGCAATTAAGACATAGAGGCTTCATATGCATGAAATAATTAAAATTTCTTTTTACAAAATTAATCTCTTCATTCTTGTTTCGCTGGAATAATTAAGATAGTTCACCAGCAAAAGCAATATCTGTCCTTTCAGATTATATTTTGTATTTTTCATTTTTTTTAAAAAATATTTTCATAATAACTTTCTTTATTATAAAAAAGAATTTCCAAGAATTGCATTAAAAAAAATAACTAGGTTTCACAAACATTTTTTATGTTAAATATCCTTTCTTTCAACTCTTTCAAACATCACTCGCCAAGAACTATTTTCAAATACTTTATTTGTTTTTATAATACCTTGCTTATAAATAAACTTTAAAATAATTTCCCAACTGGTAAAAAATTTTCTAAAATACCAAGAAAAAAAAGAAGAATTTCGCAAAACGCCTTAAGGAAAATATTTATTTACATATTTTTCGTATGAAATAAAAACTAGTACCGATAAGTTTTTGATTTTAGAACTTTTGCAAATTTGAAAGTCCATTATCCAAAAAAATACACTCAAAATATAATTTGTTTAGTCAAATTTATAATTTGTGGTTTTAATTATTGCTAAAATTCTCCACTAAAATGGAACCTCAATGGCGTTGGTATGGCGTTTCTAAAATTATTCTGTTGAAAGTGACCTCAAATTATTGTGGCTTTACCTGTGTTCAGTCGTGACTGCAATAGTATCCTAAAATGTAAATTAAGATATTAAAAAAATAGAATTTGCAAAATAAACAAAACTTAAAAATGTTCCAGTGGCCTTCAAAGTATATACCAAATATTAGGACATATATACATATCAGGACCGTTGAGTAAAACTTCCACCTTAGAATAGCAGGACGTAAAGAATAAAATGTAAATCAAATACATAGGTAGAAGTGGCCATTCCAGATACTTCTGGAAAGCCAATTAGCACTTAATTGTGCCTTTTTGATACCATGACTTGAGTGACCTATTTCTTATTGTTGGTTGTTATGGGTTGACGACCACCTGTCAACATCATCTTATGTATTATTGCATATGATAATATATTTCAATATATCTGACTGCCTTGATATAATATTACAAAATTTAATTATTTCTATTGTCAGTTTAAAAAAAAAATACACAACAACATACGGTTCGATCAGTTCTAATTAGAAAAGAAAAGTATATAATTAACGATAAAATATAACATTTCATGAAGAAAGCTTTTCCTTACATAGAATAAATTAAGCTTTAACTGCTAATAATATAAAAAAACATCCAATGTTAACTCTACAACAAACACATTTAAATATAAAATCTAGGCTGGATGATGGAGTCTGGTGATGACCAGAAGTGAAACCGTTGAGAGGTGTACAACCCGACTCGATTCGACGACCCGACCTACTAAAGTGTGAAGAACAGAAGACTTTTTTTTTGTATGCAATATGAAATATGATACAATTTAAATAATCTGCTGTTTTTACAATATGGAAGTCAAGGCTTCTCTTTCAAAGGTACAAAAAAACTTAGCAAAGTACAGATTTCTGCTTAGAACAGCAACATTTCTAACCCTTGTTCTTTCTCGATGTTATACACTCTCACACTTTACAACCTTGATGCACTGATTTTTCAATTGGTGACTTCTTATTCGGAACAGGTGAGCAACTTCCAATTATCGTTATAATTTAATCATATTTAATTTCTTACGGTTGTTTAGATAAAGCACGTATAGGTCATTATAGATAGGCTTAGCATTAACTTTTATTTATGCTAGAAAACGTTTTGTTTGTGTTTCTTTATTTTAATTTCTTTTATGACGATTAATAATGGCAACGAAGTGCTTTTCTGAGGGAGATGTTGTATCGGTGTAGGACCTAATGACCATATCCGAAGGATGTCTGGAATCACTAGATTTTTAAAAACATATATCTTTAGTGGCGCGTCTTCTCCTTTGCGGACGAAAAGGACATTTGAAAGTATCCTTGTTGTTTTGATTTTTTGTATAAAAACCGTTGCATCTGTTGATCTTTTAAATATGTTTATATTCAGTTATATGTTCTAGAAATACTTTTCTAGAAATACTACTTTCAACTACATTATCTTCATCACCAATCCTTATAAAATACGGCATCACCAATCCTCATCAAATAAAGGTTAAAATATGCTCCAGACCGTTATCTTTCTAGAATATATATAGATATAACGGTTTTAATACAAAAACATCAAAACAACAAGAATACTTTCAAATGTCCTTTTCGTTCTTAAATGATGAGATACACCACTAAAAATATATATCTTTGGAAAACTAGCAATTCCAGCTATCCTTGGGATTAGATAATTAGGTCCTACGTCATTTCCCTCAGAATTCCCAAAAGTTTGGATATTTTAAAACAAAATAGAAATTTTTTCAACCCGTATGCGCATTTCTCTTGTATATACAACTTTATTTACATATTATGAGTTCATTAAGGAGAAGCGAGATAAAATAAAAAGGTGTCTACTGCGCAAGTCCTTAAATGCTTGTTTATTAGAATTATAGATATTTCAGTACGGGTTTCCAATCAATTCGGAGGACAATATAAAAATTAACATTTTTCAAATAAATTTAAATAGCATAGCAATAAAAAAAATATAGTCCTGAAAACCACGATAAATAAAATAGTATACACCTACTTGCGATTGAATTTAATCTTATTTAACCTGAACTTTTAAACACCAAATCCAAAAAAAAAAACACTATATTTAATCTTAAATTTAAAAAAAATACAACAAAGAAATCAAACCAGTTGTGCCATGGAATAGCATCCTTGGAAGTTGCAAATATTAAACTGATTACATCAAGTAAGAAAAATCTGAAATTTGAGTAAAAAAAAATTGTTTACAAGAAACATAGAAAATATTTTCGTTTTTAAATTACAATAAGTATTCATACAGGAAGATATCTACCTATCTCTACCTTAACAATATTTTTTTTCCAAAGGATAAAGTAATAAATCTTTCTGATAATAACATACATATACTTTATTTTTTTTTTAAATATCTATATAATAGTTTTATAAAATGGTTGCCAAAATAAACTTTAATTTTTAGGTTAATGATGTGATGATAACAGAAACAAAAAACAAACAAATTAATTATTTCTATGTAAAATAATAAGTTTTTAAATTCTTAAATCGTAACCTAAAGCTAATTTAACTTTAGATAATTTCAGTACAGTTGGGTATTAAAATATTTTTTCAATAGTTTTATTCCTTTACTGTGAAAATGGAAAGCATATTTGTTGAAAATACATAATTTAAACTGAATATAGTATTGATGTTCAGATTTTTTGTTTATTTATTATAGTTTTATAACTATAGTTAGTGATATTAATTTAATATTTTTGACTTTTATATACATAAATATCGAGATATATTTTCTGCGAATGTCAAACTCTGATGATAACTATACACTCAGAATAATAGAAGAAATATCTTTTGAAGCCAGCACTACATCAATTGTTGTCTCAATTTCCGCAAATGCAACAGTGGCTTATATTATAACCGTCAGATGTATCCAACGTTGTCGGATAGATTGAAATAGATTTTTAGAATATTTTCTTTGTTTTGAACTTGGAAAAGAAAATGTTATTTGATGCTTGTTTTTCATTAAGTTAAATATGAATCACGATACAAATTTTTCAATGACGTTTAAATAATTCAGAACTAATTAGCGTATTAGAATTGCTGAAACCTGTCCTAAATACTGATGTGGACAACCACACCTAATTCATGTTAATTTAATAAAATAGTATTTTGATATTGAGACTAATAACAATGAATACTAATAATAATAAGAAAGTGCAAGTAGAAGAAACAAAATTAAAATTTTGTATTGACTTAACAAAAAATAAAAACGTAAAATCAAAAGAAAAAAAAAACTCTTTTCACATTCTTATTATTATATAGTATTCGTTGCTAATAATTTTCGTGAACCTGTTAGTACTCCGAAATTATATTTAATAAATGTTGAAATTCACCTTTCATTAATTTTCGATTTTTCTTACAAATCAAGAGTTTTTCTTTCTATTAGGAAACATTATCCATTTATTGAATCAGTTCATAACAGGATCGGCCCAATAGAAAAATCACTAATTAATGAACGATTGATAAACTTTCCTCTATTCCTAAAGCAATAGAATAAAATTAAAAGTAAAACAATTCAGCATTAATTTATTTTAAACAAGGAAAATAAAACTATAATTCACGTTTAAGCCTTGTTCCAGCCAATTTTTATTAATTTTGAAACAAGACCGAATTTCTTTCACGTAATCTTTTTAATCTTATAAATTCAATATATAATATATTTTATTAAAAAAACACTTTTAATAATTGAATGTAATTTTTATTCAACAAAAACCGTTAACCCTTGACACTCAGTCGCCAACAATATTCTTGTACTAGATTTCATATGTGCATTACTGATATATACTATAGTGTTAAATACATTACCTACTTCTATATTACCTTGTAATGTATGTTTGCAATACTTCCATAACCTGCAGATTCTAAGATAATGCATGGAAATTTCAGCATTTTATATTGAAGAAATATTCGGTGAAAATTCCCAACTTGTTAAATATAAATATGAGTATTATAATATGTGTTTTTAAATGGACCACAATATGTATTATTGTTTCAGGACTAAAAAAAAACACATTTTATGAGAAACTGACGTGTTTTTCGATAATTCTTAGCTTTCCAATGCATACATGGAGTTGAATTTAATGTATAAATTGGTAGATTAATTTTGTTAGCTGGCGTCATTTTAACTCGACCATAATTTAGTGATAGAATTTTATTTCATAACTAGTAGAGCTGCACTTCTAAAAATTTAACTAAGCAAAAATAACCATCTAACAGAAAGAAGAGAAAGATGAATTTATTTTTGACATAGTTTCATTAAACGTAGGTACCTGAAGTGGAATTTTGTAATGTGATAGTGACAAACTCCGCCACATTTTTAGATAGTGCTGGTTACAAAAATGTTCATCTTACAAAATACCGAAAATTTTTAGCAACATTTCTGATCGCTTTTACTTTTCGTCACAATAACTATCAATATCACCTTACAAAATTCCACTCCTCGTTATAGTGAGCGTACAATAACTGATTTGTTGTTTTGTTATTTTGTGTTTTATTCATCTTTTTTTTGTATTAACCTAATTCTACATTTATTCAAAGTCGTGACATTCCCTTACAGAGACTGGATGCGTAAAAAAAGAGACAAAAATAAGATAATATTCGTTAGTATATAACAATTCTTACAAATAAATGAGAATCAAAAATCATATTTGCCTAAGATTTTCACTATCACTATCAATTTGTACTTTAATTATATAAAAAAATATTACATAAGATATATTTTAAAATTTAAAAAATAGTTGGTTAAAGAAAAATAGTGAAACAAAATTGTGCTGATTAGCAATAATTTGTTATGTGTTTTGATGTAAAGTACATGTACACTGCATGTCAATATTTTGGCATCCAATTTTTAAAAAAAATTATATTAAAAACAGATACAATATTTATTTCCAGTAGTGTAGTAAATTTTTAGTCTCTTTTGAAAGGCGTAAATATTTATTTTTTTAAATGGCAAGAGCGTTTTTAAAGTGGGAAATACATATGCAGAATTCTTATGCGACGCTGCCATGCATAACACATGTGCATAATTGATCTGTCAAAAATTTATTTGTTTTGAAATAATGTAGATAATTGTCGCCAATTAGATATACACATACAATTTGCTTGTATAGTAATAAAATACAAAATAAAATAATTTTTGAAAAATTTTGAAGTTAAAAGTTATTTAAAGTGTTTAATAAAAGTTTTAATTTAATATTTTTTGAAAAAATTTTAATCACATATTTTGTTATCTGTCATGATTGTAACAAAATATAATTATATGAATAAATTAATGCTAGTTTGTTGTGCATATATTTTGTTATATCTAAATATTTTAAATATTTATGATGAATATTGCAACAAAAAAGAAAAAAAAATCTAGACTATGGACTAGGGAAATTTTCGTTCATTTCAAATTAACTAGTTTTTCTTCCATTAACTAATTTAAAATAAATTTTTACAAAATTGGTTATAACCTTAACCACAAAAAACAAGAATAAATATATAAATATTAAATAACTTTTATGACATTTGTCATTATTTTTTTATTGGTATGAGTAAAATAACAATTTTTACAATCTTTCGTGTTGGTAATTTTGCCGCTGCGCAGCGATCTGCGCGATCTTGCATCAAAACGCACTGCGTGCAGAATTACATGTAATTGTTTCCGTATAAAACCATACGTTCTAAATGTAAATATAGTATATTGATAAATTAGTAAATAACTTTTAACGAACTGTTCGACGGATAATCGACCTTCTATATTAGACTTTGTTATAGAAAATGAAATTGTCTTTAAGCATGTTTAAAAAAAAAGTTTAAAAAAAACATATGTCGGTTACCCCGGGGTTGTGGTTGCAGTACAGTTATCAGATGATATGTCAAAATAATAATTACGTTATATGACGCAAAACGGACAAATTTCATAATAATAATCAAAGAAAATAGAAAAGTGTCAAACCCATAGACGCATTACGATTTTACATAACTTATGTACGAATTTTGTGTTTATCTAAGACAGGAGAAAAATTAGAAGTTGTTTACTGCTTCTCAATTGTAATTAAAGATAATATTTTTAATTCAAGACACCCGCGTTCACTTAAACCTGTTATTTTTGCATAATAATTAAAAATAATTATTATAATAAAAAAACAAAATTTATTTTTTTGATATTACTGTTTAATTTACTCAATGTCAAGTTGAATAATTTGGCTGTTGATATTTATTTTTCTAATTTATTAACAATTTCACTTTCATTATATTTCGCTACTATTATAGTTCGGATATATTTTTTCGTTCCTTGTTAATAAAATAAAATCAATAAATTGTTTATTTTCTCATTATATTTTTATAACAAAAAATATTGTAATTAATTACATACCATATTAAATGTATACTCCTTGTTACTTATGTAGCTATGTATTAGTGAGTGTCTATAGAACTATGTGAATTACAAAAGGATAAGAAAGAGATTAACTAGAATTATTTTGTTTTCTTTTTTACAGTTATTTTCTTAATGAAACAGAAAATTATTATAATTCAAAACGACCATTCTGTTAAAGATTTGTTGAATTGTGGTATTATTATAACTGTAGATTTTAATCAACTGTCATGTGGTGGCTATTTAAGTTAATTATAGTATTATGACATCGATATTTATTTTATTTTGGAGAAATTTCTGAACATTAACAAAATTTGGACAATATGTGAATTTTATCTTCATAAATATAAAATCGAACTTAACCTTTATGTGAAACGTAATTATAATTGGAATAAATTTTAGTTTCTATTTTTAATTATAATAAGTACTTTAATTAATTTAATATCAGCTAAGAAGCTGATATTTTAAATCATAATACATCCAGAGCCAAATTAAAAAATTTAAACAATTCTGGAAATTCCTATAGCCTCTTATGTTTTGAAGATTTTGTTTTGTAGTTTAGAGAGCAGGGTGCCACTGTATGTTAGAATCTGTATATTGCTTCAATTTTAGTTTTTGAAACTACAAAGTGGATATTTTTCTAAATTACATTTCCTTGTTGTTAACTTCGTTTATTTGCCGTTCTTTAGCGTTTTTCTCTTCAGTTGAAGACCCACAATTGTTTTTGTGCGACATCTATGAGATTGGAAAACAAGCTAAATTAATAAATAAAAAGGCTGAAAATAGACTTCTTTCTTGGCTAATGCGTTGACTAAAAAGTTCTGAAATTTCTAGTCATACGCAGTGCAAGTGCAAAAATCTTTTATTCTAAAAACAGAACTTCGCGACACAGAAAGGACGTCGAAACTATTTACTCACAACGACGAGCAAACAAAATGGATTTCGTGCTTTACTTCGATAGAGCTATACTCTTGGTTTTCAATGCCAGGGCAATACCTCTAAATATCATCTAAGAGTATGTTCCAAATACAGATATGCAAAACATTCAATAGAATCAAAATTAAACTTAAATGAAGTTACGAAATCAACATCATAGTGAGCGATTTTAATGTCAAATTTTTTCAAGGTGAGGTTGGTAAAAATGTGGGATGACAAACTAAGGTAGAAAATGACACTGGATTAGTACAATTGTAACAAATAACAGAATTATAAAGTTATCAGCATATGGTTCTATTTACATAATATACGATTATATACATATAGGCTTCAACTCAAGGTATTAGTGGTCATAATATGTGGCAAAATTGTTACCTACTTACGAAAACTCCGAAATGAAAAATGTGAGTAATACAATAGTTTGCAATGACTATTTTCAACCAAAAATTCGACAAACAAAAACAAACCGGCTTAATAGCAGATGTTCAGAGATTGAGAGACTATAAAAATTTCACGATGATTTTAATGTTCATAAACATCTGGAGGTTATCGAAAAATTACACCATCTATTTTGGGGCAGCCAACCATATTAAAATATTCTCAAACAGTAGAAGATCCTACTACCTTGTCATTCAAACTGCAATAGTACAGTTATCAGGTCAATTTTTAACAAGAGCTGAAAGCAGCCAAATTATTAATTGATAATAAGGCTGTAGGACCTGATAAACTGCCACACTTTTGGTTGACGAAATGAACCGGAACCGGTAGCTCCATCGTCTAAAAATTAAAACCAAACAAACAAAAACTATAGTAGTGAGAAAAAAAACTTTTACTAATTTCGCCGATGGATAACTTATTTTATTTATTCTTTTCTTCAGGAACTTACCCGTCCTATTGGAAAGTTACCCAAATTGATACTATTCCTAAAAAAGGTGACAAAAGTAATCCTTCGAACTACAGGCTCATAGCTATTACTTCCATTATTTCAAAAACGATGGAAATCTTAAGCAATCAAAAGTTGAAGAAATATCTTGATAGTAGAGGTAGAATTCATCATAGTCAATACGGCTTTCGAGTCTCCACCAATCTGCTGTTGTAGCTCTGGATATATCTCAGGCTTTTGATCTGCTCTTATAGCAAAATAAAAAGCTGTAGGCCTTGGACCATCCTTTCCTTTAAATCGATCTACCATAGTTTCAGTTAACGGTTATTTTTCCGATCAACTACCAATAGTTGGTGTTCCACAAGGCTCCATCCTTTCATCCACCCTATTTCTTATTTTCATTAATGATCTTCTCAGATTAACTTTCAATCCAATCCATAGTTTTGCTGATGACAGCACTCTAGTAGCATCATATAATTTTCTTAAAAAAACTAATGCTACAGCTTGTGTCATCAACTCCAAAAAAACAATGATGGCTGGTGCACTCAACCACGACCTAGTCAAAATTGTCGACTGGGGTAGAGCAAACAGAATTGAGTTTAATACTTCAAAAACCTAAAGCTGTCTTGTTAGTAACAAGGTAACACTGTTTGAACCAACTTTCCGGTTTCAAAATGAAGTTATTCAGCGATTCAAAGACTTGAACATTCTCGGAATGCGAGTGAATCAAATTATGCCTTGGAATGAACATATTTTCGATATTGCGAAAAAGCGCCGCCAAATGTTTAGGTTTTTTGCGTCGCTGCAAAGCTTATTTTTCATCTCGAGACCTTTTAAAAATCTATAAAGCATATATACGACCCAAGCTGGAGTATAACTCATATTTATGGACAGATGCACCAAAAAATGCTTTAATTTTTTTGGACAAAGTTCAAATTCGTCTTATAGGCGACTTAAATGTGACCTTATTTCTTATACCACTTGGTCATCGTGGTACTGTTGGAGCACTTTCTCTATTTTATAGATATCTACTTGGTGTTGGCACTTGTTTCGAAGAATTAAAGTCACTTCTTCCTCTTTTCAAGCAATTCCATCGCATAACGCGCGAGGTTTCAAATACCCACTCTTTCACAGTGGAAATTCTGAGATGGTTTAAGTTCAGTTTTGGAAATTCTTTTATAGTAAAAACATCTCGATTGTGGAATCGCGTCCCAATCGAAGCATGCCAAATTAGAGAAGGATTTTTTGTTTATGTTTTACAGAGATTTAAGACGAATATTAACAACATTGTTCGCTCTTTCCCACAAAACTCTTCTTCTTCCTTTTTCTTTCTTTTTCTTTAACTAACCTTTCCTTTTTCAAATAGTCAACGGTACGCAAGTACTCAAAGGTTCATAACCTAAGTTTTGGTTATAATATAAAAAAAAAAATATGATCTAGTATGTAGCTTTGAATATTTGGGTTGTTTGCTTGAGGAGAATTGAAATTCGGATAAGGGGATAACAGTTGTAGAATAGGCAAGATTTTCTCATTTTCAAAAATAAAAATTAGTCGTGATACAAAAATCAAACTCCAGTTACGTTTGATTTACGTGTAGAAGCTTGAATTTTAAAAATGAAAACATTACAAGATGATAACAAAAACCTAAATTCACGGCGTGTTGAAAAACCATTCCAAGTAATTGATTAGTTTCCAGAAGTCAAAAATGGATTATAAGAAAATTTTGGTCTTGCAATATAAGTTTTGATTTCATTCAAATTTTGGTCTTGGATTCTGATAACAAGGTTAAATTTGTATAAATTGGTATCTCTTAATATTGCATAAAAGAAAATATTCCATTTTACAGCCGAAACTAATTAAGATTAGCACTTCAAAGTATATGACGAATCCTAATTAATATAATAATAATAAAGAAGTGTTTACGCATGACATATTTTCTGTTGAAAATTTTACTGGGTGTTAATTATAATTTCTGTCGTATTTATTCCATCCTTATTGAATTAAATTTAAACAAAATTATATAGATTTATCTAAATCATGGGGTCTAAAGGTAATCTTGTCTTGTTAAATTAAATTCAAAAGTGTTTTTTATATAGAAAATCAAGGATGTACTTTGAAAGTGAAAAAAAAACAATAAACAATACCATTGGATTCTTTTTGATAAATTTTAAATAAAGCCATTAAGAATAAAATAAAAATTTAAGAAAATATTTTTTCTCTCTTTCTTTCACTGTTATAAATGTCAGAATATTTCAAAAATCAGATTGAATTTATTGATTTTTTTTTAAACTGATTATAAGAGATTTGTCGCAATTTAGATGTCTAAAAATATTCTAATAATGTTTTTATTTGAGATTTTCTTCTTGTTCACAAAATAAACAAACAATGAACAATAAAAAATTAATGGAGAAAAACGAGAAAAAAAATAACGAAAAATTCCATTAGTGATCCTGTCAAAAAACTGATAAATTTTTCAATTAAGTAATTTGATGAATTGATAATTACAATTTTTTATTTTAAAAGAGTACCAGACTTGGACCCAAACAACATCAACATGTAAAAATAAAACAAATTATATTAGGTTGGCAAAATGTTGCTACTTCGGTTCTCTAAGCAATGAGCTCATATCTCGGAAAGAACAAACCGTCTCTATACATCACCCATTACCCCATAGTTCTATATGGTTTTGAATCATGAGTATTACAAAAAGCAAACAAAACTAGACTTGAAATGAAATGCATCAAATTAAAAAAATTAAACAGTGTTTCAGCATAGAAGACTGCAGGGAAAGATATAACGCCGAAGTATATGGGATGTATAAAAACGTGTATTTACTTAAATCAAAAAATTTAAGCTAAGACATCTTCATTGACTAGGCCAGATAGAACGGATAAAAGATAATTCTTCGGCTAAGAACATATTAACGTTTTGATTCGACCACACCATCGTTGAAAAGACCAACATATAAAAAAATACATATCTCCCAACGTTGTGTAACAATAATTATACGTAAGTGTATAACAATATTACAACCAATTTAGAACCTCTAAAGCCTGTAGTATAAAAGTTTTTATCCAATTTGTGATTTAAAAATTGCAATAAGGTGTAACGCTTCGTTAAATCAGTGAAGCACCATTAGTGTAGTAGTAGCTATAACGGATAAAATACATATAACATCCAACCTATAACTAAATGTGAACATATAACATTTATAATAATATATAATATTATTGTATATATTTACTTTCCAACAAAGTTGATGAAGTCATTGAACCTAGTTTTTTCATTTAAATTAATTGCTTAGATGGTTGGTAACCCTAACCTGAAAATGTTTTAATACAATATTCTTGTTTATTTATTTATTTATTTTTTTGTTTTCCTACTTAAAAATTTATAATATATATTTATTTTATCAGAAATAAAAAAAATGTTTTATAAAATAATGTCCCTTGTATATTAATTTAAGAATATAAATGAATAAAAAGTTAATATTAAGAAAGCAGTGACAGCTTTAGCAAAAATTTCTTTATGAATTGCGCAAGCTAATAAACACAACAAATGCATATAAATAACGTTAACAAATTAAAAAAAGTAGAGTTAATTTAGTATAAATTGTTCTTAAAAAATATCAAAGTATACTTAAGATATTTTCTTGGCTGTTCGTAGACCTATCTAAATCAGTTAATCAGCTCAAAAATATTTTCACAAATACCTCTTTGATTTCGCAGCTACCATTTTCCAGATATAACCATACATTTTTTCCCAGAGAACTACCATTTTTCAATACGATGCTGATAATGTTATTGTTTCTTTCATTCTTTTTTTGATTGCTTAAAAATGATTCAGGTTATCTTTTTTTTGGTATTTTAACAATAAACTCCATGATTCCATTCGTTTGGATATTTTTCTTGTTCCCATATTATAATCTGTAACAAACGTAACAAAATATCTGCTGATATATCATGATCAGCTTTAAGGAATTTGGCGGGTATCTCCTGCTGCTTTGTTTTTGTTTTTGTAAAGAAGAATTGCTGACTTTATCTCGTTTTACTTGGGGCTACCACATCGATACCACGAATTATTTATTTAAGAATATTTATATACGTCCAAGATTGTTTGATGCTCTTTAATATTACGTTTCGCAAATTGGTTTGTAATCTTGCAAAATAGTTTGACCTCTACTTTATGAGCAGCACTCTCTACTTCCTCTGCAAGATCATCTATTTTTTCTTGTCACGTTTTACACTCCGCTCTGCAGACTTATATGCTAATCTATAATGCAAACGTTATTTTCAGTAATTCTTCTTTCTAATGCTGATTAGATTCGGCATTAAATTTCCTCTTTAACGAACTATGTACAGCAATTTTACCTCATAAGGTTTGCAATATCCATGGATCTCTTTGGGTAGATAGTGAAGCTAATGTTTTGGACCCGTATTCTATAAATGTTTTTTTGATACTATATAACACATAATATCTATAGATACATCTGGCTCATTTTCAACCATCTATTTTGTTATTTGGTCGATGATGCTAGATTACGACATTATAGACTCATAATAAGTTCTTCTTTTCAGTCCTATTATATACCGATTGATACCTTACGTCCACAACTGCATACACGCTGAGACTAAATGGTGGTCTCTATAGTATATATATATATATATATATCTCCAAATATTTTCCTCAATTTCCCCAACAACCGAACGGTAATTTCCGCAGCTCATATAAGCATTCTCAATATAGCGATAGCAATAATTATTACTGCTTTATGAATTTCTTATGGGAATCATTAAATTTATATGCACTTTGTATCGTAAGAATCGTGCTTCACGATATAGCGACCATTTTAAAAACAGGCTAAGAGAGCAAAAAGAGCTACGTAGCTCGTACAGAGTTTATAATTTATAAAATAGTTTTAACTATGAAAATGAACAAGGAATAATTTGAATGTCAGTGAGAAAAAAAAAATTATAAATAAAAACAAAGCAAATGTAAGCAGTTACAAAATCAAAAATCAGTGTAAAGTATTTAAGATATAACTATAAAGCTGACAATGACAATTAATTAACAATATAAATATAAAAGATAAAATAAAGTGAATGAAAAAATTTTTTTTAGTCATCTGAGTTATACCAATACTTAGATAACATTAACTTTTTAAGCTCCTTCTTAAAATTTTGTCTAGAAATATTCAGGAACTTCGCAGGGAGGTTGTTTAAAATCATGTTTCATGTATTCTAATCCATTTAAGTGTGCCCCAGCACGATATCGCAGTTGATTTGCTGGTCTCGTAATGTGCCGCTGTATTTGATAATTAATGACTAATTTAGGGTTTGTTTTTTTATTTATTAGTTTGTTTGTTTAATTATTCTTAATATTATATAATTGGGATGCTTGGCTTAAACTTCTAAAGTCTTTTATTTTTAAAATTGTATTTTTGAAATGTATATAATTTGTTAAAGTTCTGCCAGACAACCCAAACAGATTTTTTTAATGTTTTATTTAGCTTAGGTTTCTTTCATATGTGTTTCCCCAAATTCCTATACCATAGTTTATCGTACTATGAAATAGACTATAATATGGAGATAGCATAACCATGTCTGGTAGTCGTTTTTCGATTTTTTTAAATAAAGCCGCGATTCTTCTGGACGTTTTTATCACCTCATGACAACTCCCAAGATATAAAAGAAAGATATCCCAGAAATCCCAAGATATTTGTAGCTAATATTCTTATCTATTTTAATTCCATTATATGTTAACATGATTTGCTAATTTTTGGCTTTAATCATCATAGAACAACGCTGGGTGGCGCAGTATGTAGAGCGCCTACCTTTCAACCGAAAGGTCCCAGGTTCGATTCCCGATAAGGCAAAAAAAAAAAGAATTATTTATCGGTTTTTCGACCTGTACCCTTTGTCATTGGGATAAAATAAATAAAAAAAAAAAATTAATTGAGGTCGAAAAAAGGCAATTTTATGTTATTAAAGCTACTTATATAACATGAAAACAGGGGGCTGGTTCTAACGAGCTTCCTTGTATCACACCATATTCACTATTTTCTACTTGACTTTTTATATCGTCGCATTCTGAGTATTTCTGGAGGTTCTTATATTTGGTTTATAAAATTTTGGTTGAAATTTTTGGCCATATTCTCTCCTACAGAACAGTATAAAATGTTAAATTCATCAATTTTTATTAATTGAAAAATTCATTTACTTTTACATTGCTTAACCCATCAGTTGCCATTTCTTTAACTAAATTTCAGGTTTTTCGTTGATTATTTGATTATTCTTGAAATTTTCTGGTATATTTTCTATATTTAATTTTCCTCTATTGTATAATTTTTAAATTCAGTCCAAAAAAACCCGTGTCTGTATATTAACTATGTAAAATATATTAACAAACAAAATCTTAATATATACAAGCATATACAAACAATAACAAAGCAATAAAAAAATCAGGATACCTTTGTAAATTTCTGAAAAGGAGTCTATCGATAGAATTAATAAATCAATGATTTTAACTTAAATTTATTTTAGATTATGTCTCGTATATTAAGTAAATATAAACAGACCTATAATAATTGCTATTATTTTTGTTGTCATGTTTCCATTATGTTATATAAATTTTTCAAAATTCACAAAAATAACTTTACGATAAAAAAAAAAATAAACAAACTAAGACAACTTTTAAGAATTATTGTAAGAAAATCAATACAAGTGGGAATTGGAATGATGGTACACTACACACTATACATCTTAGCAACATGTTTCTATGTTTCACTTTCTAGTTTTGGATCATAGAAAATAATTTTTTGTTTTTTTTTTATTTCGAATTAAAAATTTACTAAAATTATTTTGTTGCCAAAAACAAGAAAACAAAAAATCAAAAAAATGAAAAATAAGGGAATTTTTTTTTATATTTACTAAATTCAATCAAATTGAAAGGAATGAAGGTAGAACCCAACCAACAAGATAGAAAAAAAAAATTTTAGATTTACGATCACTCTTTATTAATTCTTAAGGGATCTAATTTGAGTTGTTTATAATAGATGAGGCAAAGTGATTATAATTGATTCGATCTATGTTGATTATAAGGATTTTTTTTAAATTTGAAATTTTAGACTCAAAAATATTTTAGATGCTTAAACATACTATTTGTATTGTGTACAACATATTAATACAATTTTAACACTCACGATTTGATGAAAAGTATTTATTATTGATGCAGTTCCGTTGTAATAACGGATAAATATTTTAAAATGTCTACGTAACATTAAATTGATGAATAAATGTTGAATTACATTTAATCGAACTGCAATTGATTTGAATTTTCTACTATTTGAAATAATTGTTAAAACTGAAACAAGCGCGATAATATAGAAATACGAGTTACATAGATATATTATTAATCAAAATGATGTGATTTAACAAAGCGTTAGCAGCAACGAATTTGTATTCCTATGGACACCTGGGCATGTAGGTATCCTTGGGAATGAAAAAGTGGACAAATTGGCAAAAGAAGCAACACTCGAAGAACATAATAACAAGAAGCAGTTAATAAAGTTTTATGGATCAAACATAACTAAAACTGGCAAAATATCAAACAAGTTGAAGAGGATTAAATTGTCCACTAGTAAATGGAACAATATAGAAAAAATCAGCAGGAAAACGTCAATAGTTCTTTCGAGACTCAGAATTGGGCATACTAGGCTTACGCACAACTATCTGTTTGAAATACCTCAAAATGGTTCTCCAATATGCAATTGTGACCACAATTCCCCGATCACAATTGAGCATGTATTTGAAGACTGCAATCTGTACAGAAATGAAAGAAAGGAATTTGCTATAAGTGGACTTCAAGTTCTCAAAGAAGATAATCTGCAAACCACCGAGAATGTTATTAAATTTATAGAAAAAATAGAATTAGTAAACAAAATTTCAAACTATTTTGTATTAGGTACATACTACATATTATATAAATTTAAATAAAACAAAAAAAAAAAACACAACAATAATTCCAGAATTACTCTTACGTTAAAATTTTTATAATAATTTTTTTTTTGTATTATATAGTTTTGTAAGTAACTTTGTAGTTATATAAATTCGGGCCTGATAAACCATAATGTGGTGATAAGCCCTATATAAATAAATTTATAAATAAATAAAACAAAGCGTTACAGACAGTTTATTACACTTTTTATATTACAAAAGTGGTTTAATATTGTCTTGATAAATTTAGTAACTTACCACCCAGGGTCTAACATCACATTAATTTCCATAGGATAGCAATCCAAAATTGATTTTCTTGATTGATTGACTGAAAAAAGCATAGTTAAGCATTATGACTTTTTATCCTACAGTGGTCAATACGAAATAAAAAACCCCAATGTCAATTTAATGTATCTGTAATCTGTTACGTATCATAACGAGAAGCTACAAACATAACATGTAAAGGTTAAAAAGTGTATCCTAATAATGTTAAAGCCAAAAGATAGCCACAAGTCACATGAAAAAATTTAATTATAAAATTTAAAGAAATTAATTACTGTAAGGCCGCTCGTGACCGAAGTCAATGCAGGACAATTTTGCGTCAGGCCCTGCAAGGTCTGTAGCGCCCAACAAGTAGCGCCAACAAGTAGCGAACTGAATGTAGAAATTGGCGTGATATCACAATACTGAACTCAGTTATAAAAATATTAACACTCGACATCCATTCAAGAATAGAAAACATAATAGAGGAGGACCTGAAAGAAGAACAACAGCCGGGTTCAGAAGAAGACGAAGATGAATACTGACCAATCTAATACATTAAGAACGATTATAGAGCAATCTCTTAAAAGAACACATCCCTATACATCACTGTCGTTTGTTTCGAAAGAGCATTCGATACAATTAATCGAAAAACAATATGACAGTCTTTAGCATGCAAGGGAATACCAAACAAAATAATTACCATAATAAGGGCAATGTACGAAAACGAAAAACAACAACCTTCCACAATGGTTACATAAGTAACACAATAAAACTTAGAATAGGAGTTAAAGAAGACTACCACTAATCCTTCCACCTGTTTAATATACTTGATGAGGTTGTTCAGATAACAAACACAGATAGAGGACAAAAAGGAACTCTCATAAGAAGACTAGAAGACTTAGAATACGATGATGGCATTGCCCTTCTCGACCTTACACATAATGACATGCCGGAAAGAATAAAAAGAATGTCAGCTGTGTGACGAAAACTTCACATCGCCAGGGGCACGAAATTTAGAATATATGATGCCTGCGTGAAATCAACTCTATTATATGATAGCAAGACATGACTGAAAAACCAAAATTATACAAGGACAATTCAGCTCTTCTCTAACAAATGTTTGCGCATAATGATATTCTGGTATGCAAAATATTCTGGCCCACAACAACTAGAAACAATGAACTCTGGGAAATGGCCAAACAAGAACCAATAACGACACAAATAAAGCAGAGAAAATGGACGTGGATAGGCCACACCCTTAGAGGACCTCAGAGCAATATAGACATTGGATTGGCATAGGATTGGATCTGCAGGATTAAAGAGGATGAGGTAAACTGCGGGAAACATGGCGTTGGTCAGTCCAGAAAGAAATAGGGAATTAACATAGAACATGGAGCGAAATTAAACACTTATATTTTGTATTTGACAATTTTTAAGAATTTCTGATAGCATAAGGTGAGATGGTGTTCAGTAAGAAACCAAGTATTTTACTTTTTTTGCTCTGTAATACTGTTTCTACATATCGTACATGGTGATTGGTTTGCCTTACTCACCAAATTGTGATTTTAAGTAAAACACAAGTGAGTGTTACTTAAAAATGGCTTAATAATTTTCTTTTATTTTTAAATATTATGAATTCATTACAAAATTTTTAAATATATATACATATATTTTTTTTTATACAATTTACTAAATTTAATTTTAATATTTCAATTTTAAATATAAAGTTAGATAATTCATTCCAAATAATTTTAATTCAAAACAAAAAAATGTTTTTCTGTTCTATTTTTTTTTATCTTTCCATATTTAAAATATGAGAATTTAACTATACATTATTTAATCATCATTTCTCTTATTTTTCTTTTAAATACAGACAACAATATTATTAAAATCTTTTATTTCCATTGGTAATTCATTATAAAGCTTTAAGCGTTTATTCAGGCAAATATTGTTTTGGTTTTCGGTTCGCAATAAGCTTAAATAGAAGTTAGACTTCTTTCTTGTATTGTGCCTGTGGAGATCGATGCTTCTACTCAAAATGAAATTGTGTTTGATCAAATTATTGATCATTTCAAAAGTCATCGTATATACAGCTCTTGTTTACTAATGTTCGATAGACTTACACCCCTATTATACATCAATGTAGGTTATTATAGGTATGCATGGAATACATACAACTTCATATCAATCAAAAGCGAATAGGTAAGTGAAACGATTCCACCGAACTCTCAAAACCGTGATAGTCGCCTGTGGTTGCAGAAAATGGTGCGACCTAGGTTACCAAAAAACAAGACCTACGTTACACACCAGCCGAGATGGTGTACGGGCAGAATCTTCCAGGCGATTTTATAACCGATATCCCCGACAGATCGATTACGTCCACACAATTCATTGATCGACTTTGGAGCAATTTTCGTCACCTACGTCCTAGATCTACGAGTGTGGAACAAAGAAACACGTACGTACCAAAAAACCTTGCGACGTGTGAGCTCGTTTTCGTTCGAGTGGATAAAGTAAAAGCTAAATATAGATAAAGTAAAGCAAAACTTGTTGAGTATAATCTTTGGTAGAAATTTAATTTATTCAATTGCATTTTCAGTCTATACAGCATCAAGTCTATATAGATATATCTTATAAAATATCTTAAATAATAAATTAAGAGTAGGTATGTGGCAAATAAGGCATTTTTTTAGATAGTTTAAAATTTGTTTATTAAAAAAAATATATGGTGAAACTTTTTTTTGAACTCTATATGGTTACTCCATTTGGTTACCAATGTTATCGATAATAAAACCCAAGCAATTAAAATTTTTCATTACCACAATTGAATCCCCATTTATAATAAAGTTATTGGATTTTACAATTTTATTTTTTTCGCGTTTTAGTCATTCTTGAAGAGTTTGAGTGTCACATTTAATTGCACTTTTGAAGTCCAACTCCGAATTTCAGCATATTTTAATACTGCATCATCTGCGTACAGTTGGATAGACCCTTTTGAATTAAACTATACGCTATTGTTTTATACATTTAATAAACTTTTATATCTATAAAGAAAGGTTTGTAAACAAAAACTTAACATCTAAATTACTTCTACAGTGATTGGAATCCATCACTTGAAATCTATCGATATTTTGTTGAACTTCATTTATTTTTTTATCACAATATTTGTGTTTTTGTGTTTCTACATTCAATATTAATATATACACTTGGTTCAGTTATTTATATTTCTTAAAATAGAGATATGTTCGCAACTAATTTCTTTATTTATTCTAAGAGCACTTTTTATATATTTCATTTAAATACCGAATATATTTTTAAATGCATGCGGTATCCCAGCACAAAAATTATGGCTATAGATTTTGATGTACGTATACAATACTAAAACTTTTAGATTTTAATTAAAACAGAAACAGCGAAATAATTTTAAACAATTTCTATCATGATTAAGCATTCGGAAAAAGAACATAATCTTTTTTTTTTGTTCTAAATAAATTTTGTATGCTTCAGTTTTTTTCATTTTTTAAGCGTACCGTCAAATCAACTCTAATCATTTCTAAAATATCTGGAATATAATACGGCAAAGTTGACATTGAATGTCATAAAAACTATAGAAGATAGAACAAAATTGATAAGTAGCATTATATATTGAAAATTGAAAGCCTAAACGACAAACCAATCATTATGCGATAAATTTGCTGATCTGTTTAGATTAATAATGAGATTATTGAACCTGTTACGAGTATTAAGTATTTAGGTGTTGTAATAGATAATAAACTGAATTTTCGTGAACACTTAGACTATGTATGCGGAAAAACTAACAAAAAAAAATGACGTTCTACGTCGAATTCGAAGCATCTTTGCAACACTGAAAATGGTGTATATAATGCGATTATTGTGCAACAGTCATGTTTTCCAGGTCATCAAAGCACTTGAACAGGATGCAAAAGCTGCAAAACAAGGGGTTTTAATCTTGCTAAAATGTAGTAATAGAACAAGAATTGAATATATGTTTCAAACACTAAATTGGAGGAGCATAAAGCAAAGAATAATTTTTAAGGTTTTAATTTTTATTTTTAAGTTAAAGTACAACTTACTTCCACTATATCTCACAAGTATTTCTCACATATGTATATAATCTCTCATATATAATCTCGCAAATATTTTGTTTTTATTTTGCTGATATGATTTTGAGGATGATTTTAATTGCTGATTATTTTTTTGTTGATTTTTGGAAATTATATTATTTGATTATTTGATTTTTTGATGTATTGAATTAATTGAATTGAATTTACTTAAATTAGTATTAAATTATTGTTAATGTTAATTATATAAAATTTTATACAAAACTAATAATAATAAAAAAATATATATATATATTACGTTATGAATTAGCTAAATTTCATTCAATAAATCATGCATCTTCTATATTAAATGTCCAGTTTTAATTCTCATTTTAGTCAGAAAAACACCATAACTAAAACAATTAAAGATGTTAAATAAAAAATAGTCTAAATCCATATTTATTCCATCAAATAATTTTACCTACATTTACATCCAAGCTAGTAGATATTTATTATTTAATTAATATTCAAAATTTACGATATTCGAAGTAGATTTCTTATTATTCTTTATATTATTTTCTAATTAAATATAATTTCAATTTCCTTCATTACTCTATACACATTTCAGTCCTTAAATCTTCTAATTTATATACAAAATTTATATTTGATGCCACGATTTATAATACCAGAGGTAATAAAATAATAAAAAAAAAACAAAACAAAAAACTTCCTTTTAATCACCCATAACCAAAAATAATTTTTACTACGCATATGTCATAACTTGCACAACTTGGACTTGAACACTATGTCAGAAATTAGCAACGTTGAAAAATAAAAACAAATAGAAACAAAAAAAAACTAAATTTCTGTTTTTTGAAAGTATAATAAAATTAAAAAAGGACATTTTTGTTTGTTATCCTTTTGCAGAAAATTGCTCAATTTTTGTCTTTTAAATAAAAACATACCCCTAAATTAAACAATCCCGAAAAGGGAAATATCAAATTAAATAAAAAAGCTTTTTACATTAATGACACTGTGAGAAAATATGTAAACAGAAGCCTGTTGCTATTGGGAAATTTTATAGTACCAAAATAAGAGGGGAATTAAAATCAAATTTCCTTATTTTATGAAAAATCTCCATGTTAGGGGAAATTATTATTTTCCTCCTTATTTTTACAGTAATTTATTTTTTTATTAGTTATTCGTAGCAGAAAAAAATAAATTCTGTACGTGTGTGTGCTTATTATTGTGTATTTTATTTTCGGAAAATACTCCTCTGTCGAAGTTCTTGTCGTGATGTATTCAATTTTTTTTGTTTATTATTTTTTACATTTTTGTTTTTTATTTTATTTTTCTTTAAAAATTTAAATTATCAGACTTTGTGAACCATACACCATTCAAACTGGTTTATAAAATGATGAATTGATGTAACTTGTAATGGATGGCAGATGGAAGGAGGGCATGTGGTTTAATAATAATGAATAAATAAAAAAATATACGGATATAATGTGTATAGAATGCATTGTGTGTTATCAAGGTGAAATTTGAGGAGGAATAATGTATAAAAATGGAAAACAATTTTTTTTATTATTAGGTAAATAAATCTTTTTTTCTAAAGATTACTGTAGCCAATTGGGATATTTATTATGTTTATTGATTGGAGGAGATGAAATAAGTTTTGTCTTTCTTTACTACTTTAGTAGATTTAAAGAATGCTACATCGAATATTTAGTAATAAACGAATTTTATTTAGACAAATTTTATATTAACAATAATAAAAGTCGCTACAAATTCATCAGCAGTAAATTCACTTTTCTTCATGTACTAATTTATTTTCATTTTACAAGGTGCAGACACTTTTCATATTACACCATCAATTTGTTTCTTCATCAAATTCTTCGCTAGACTTAAATTTAATTATGGTTGTCTTAAATGTTGAAGATGTTGTAAAAGTGTGTGAGTCATCGTCTTCTTTAACTAAATAAACTGTACCCCATTACCAATTGTGCGTAAAACCATGCCAACACCAGTGGTTTCATGTAATCATGTAAACATAATTTTCAGACTTGCCTATAATTTATATTTTTTTCCCGCCCATGAAGACATTTTTCTTTTTTAAATTATTTTATAATCTGACTATTTGAACCGGCAAATAAAAACCAAATTCACTACACTACTCTAGAATAATTTTTACAAATAAACTTATTAAAAAACTCTTTCAATCGAACTTTTTTATGATTAATTTGATTTTATTGAATTGCAAGGAAAATAACAATAATTTTACATGCAGTTTCTTTTTGTCTATTTTTTTTTTAGTTTATGATGATAGATTTTCGTTACTAAGCTGTGCTTACAAAATATTATCCAATGTCATATACTCCAGATTAGCCTACTTTGCTGAAGAAATACTGGGGGAGTACCAATGCGGATTCCGAAGCCAAAGATCAACGATTGACCAGATATTCGTCATGAGACAAAGCATGCAGAAATGTTATGCACACGACATAGATCTTCACATGCTTTTCATAAATTTCACAAGCAAGCATTTGACAGCATAAATAGATACATAATTTTAACATCTCTTAGACATTTGGGAATACCTCAGAAATTATCAAACCTAGAAATAATGACAATGCATGAATCAAAAGCTAAAATTGTAATACAAAACCAAATAACCCGTGAATTTAAAATAGAAACGGGAGTACGACAAGGAGATACCTTATCCGCATTATTATTCAACTTAATACTACATTATGCCATAGGAAAATTAGAAAAGAAAGGCAGTATATTCAATATGACAACCCAAATAATAGGATATGCGGATGACATAGCAAAAAATGGCAAAAAATTACAGATATATGGCAGAAGCATTTGTACAACTAGAAGAGGAGACACAAAAAGTAGGCTTAAAAATCAACGAAGACAAAATAAAATATCTAAAAATGTCAAGAAATGAGCAAATAAGAAATAATCAGAATATGACAATTGGAGAGCACAACTTTGAAAGAGTTACAAGCTTTACATACCTCGGAGCAACAATATGAAGTGATAATAGTATGCAATGCTGTATTCATAATAGAATTCAGGTCGGAAATAGATGCTACTATGCAAACACAAAGTTGCTTCAATCAAAATTAATATCAAGAAAGGCCAAAATGACGATATATAAAACTCTCATACGACCCATAGTGACGTATGGATGTGAGGTATGGACTATGAACGTGGGGAGAAGAATAGCCTGCGCATATTTGAGATAAAAATTCTCCGAAAAATACTCGGCCCAAAAAGATTACAGAATGGAGAATATATAATCAGAAGCAACAGCGAGCTCAGTAGTATGATTGATAGTGAGGACATTGTACGGTTTGCAAAGACCCAAAGACTAAGATAGTAGATGGACAAACAACGTGAAAAACGATGCTCAAACCCTACAAATTAAGCTACGGCTTTCGGTAGTAATATTACCATTCTAATTCTTAGTAGCTACAAAATATTTCTTATCTCTCATATATTCATAGACATCTCACATTCCTGTACATAACAGACGAAATTATAATATGTTCTGCCCGACATATGATTGGTCAACTTCTATCTGTTAAAAATGTGCATTCAGTTGACATACAATAACATTAGAACTCTAAATTTGTTTGACAATCAATTTACGCTGGGTGGCGCAGTAGGTAGAGCGCCTGCCTTTCAACCGAAAGGTCACAGGTTCGATTCCCGATGAAGCAAAAAAAAAAAAAATGTTTTATGGATTTTCGACTTGGTCCAGTACCCTTTGTCATTGGGATATAATAAATGGCAAAAAATAATTGAGAGTACAATCTGGTAACAAATTAAATAAAAATGAAAGTATTCTATTTAAGAAGGCTTGGTTCCTGACAATAGCAGTAGTTTTCCACATTTAATGAGTTCATAAGCCAGTAATTTGTTAAAATAAATACTCGAAATATTGTAAATTGTAGCGTAAAATTGCAGTACCGTACTTAATTAAGCACGAAAAGGTGATTCTACCTAAGTTACTGTAGAGTGTAAAAAAAAAAAAGAAAAAACCTTAGGCATTAAACTTTTGATCGTTGAAATAAGCTTTTTTAGCTTTTTTTTTTAGTAAAAAATTTCTTGATATAGTTTAGAATATAATTCGGATTGCATTATGACCCAAGTCACCCCAGCCGCAAATCACCTTATTGTGATTAAAATAATCTTGATAAAAGAATATCGGGTGGGGTACAGAAGTTTCCGTAGTATCATGGATATTAAATAGTAATTTGTTGATTAAATTGCTGTGTCGACAAATCAATGTAAAGGTTGGTCATGGAATCAAAACCCTTGCTTATTCTATTCTTTAAATTTATAATTCAATTTTATCTTTCTTAGAATTTTATCTCAAATTTGCTTGATCTTTTATCATTATCCTGAGTGTTAAGCTATATAGGCATTTATAATTAATATTACGTATATTAATTTCTAAATTAGTGCTGGTAAATGTAGCTGCGTGGTACAACATGGGTAATGCTAGCATAAGCATAATACTAAGCGCTCAACAATAAAATTTTCGAACTAAAAAACAACTATAAAAATAATTGTATTACAAAATTTATACGTTACATATATGGGCTATCAAGAACAAAACAAAACAAAATTAGCTATCGTAATTACTTGGTTCACAGCGTAGAACATTGAATTAGAACCTACAAAAATTACAAAAAATATTGATATTGTTATTATAGAAAAAAGTAGTTTCCAAAAGTATTAAAGAAGTAACCAAAACCAATAAGAGTTAAAAATTAATGGGTATACATTAATTACAAAGCCGCCGAGACAGACACATAGCATTGTTACATAAGTTTAAAAAAAATAACAATAACAATAATGTTAGTGTGATTAAATGCAAATTCGACACCGATTTTTCATATTCATTACTATTATGATCAGCTGACCGGAAAGCACTGAAGAAATCATATCAATATAACATATACAGAAGTTTCCATAGCATATCCGGGTAACCTCTCTGGGGAAACAGCATAGAATTTAGAAACAAATATTTTATTTTCCTTGTTTTTGCCATTATGTTACATGTATAAACGGGTGTAATTCAGCTATAAACTATATTAATAAAAAATACATTATTAGATAAAAAAAGATACAAACTAACTGAATTACTCTTACCATTTGACAACGTGCTTTTCATTTTCACTTTTTCAAATTTAATTTCATAATCACGTGTTAACACCAGACTAAAAATATCCAATTTCGAAAAAAGGTTGACCCTTGATATATAAATAAATTTTATTAAATGACCTTGATTCCTTTAGTACCTATAACTTTATAATGATAATTAAGAACCAAAGAAGAGATTATCATCAGATATTATGTAAGTAGGTATGTCTGATTTGTCCCTTTTAAAATCTCTTGTAATTTTTATCCCTCAATTAATTCATTAAGATTAAGGTTTATTTCTGTTTAATTCAAAATAAATATTTGACCTCTGTGTCATTATTTAATTACAATTTTTAGTAGTCTGTGGAATTTTATACTTTATTTATAATTTGGATTTATATATTTGTATATGGGTTTGTATTCATCATCATGTAACAAGCATTCCTTAATCTTTAATGAATTTTTGTTACTATGATGACGTGTAGGTGGTGGGAGACCGTTCTTGCTATTTTGTTTTGTAAAAATATCTTATATGTATTCTCATCTGGAAATTAGTTGAAATTTTCTTTACAACACTTTTCTTAAAAATAAAAGACTTTTATTAGCACAGCCAATATACATGTATTGGTTATTAAAATCTTTTACATTATAAATATAGAAAATTATTAAAGTCCCAGACTAGGTAATAGAGCACTTTAGACATCGCTATATCTTTCAAGATAATATAAATTCGCTAGCTACCTAAACCTGGAAAAGATCTAAACAAGGTAGATTCATATAGACCTATAAGTTTATTTCGATACTTTCAAAGTTGTTTGAAAAATTAGTCATGAAAAAACTAAGGCGATTCTCACAAGTAAGCAGTTGATACCAAATCATCAATTTGGGGTTGAGAATCAACATGTAGCAACAGAACAAGCGCACAGAGTGGTTGAAAAAATAACAAATGATGTTGAACATAAAAAATATTGCTCAGCGGCATTCTTAGAAATTACTCAAGCATTCGATAAAGTTCAGAACGAAGGACTACTATATAACCTGAAAGAAAAATTGCCTTATCAATATTATCAATTTATAAAAGCATATCTAAGCATATCTAACAGGAAATTTATGTTAAAATTTAACAATCAATTTTCTCAATTAATGAGCATCTCAGCCGCTGTACCACAAGGGAGCGTATTAGAACCTGTATTATGTTTATTATTTACTGCTGATTTACCAATAAGACAAGACAGCATGGTTGCAGCATTTGCAGACAATACCGACCGAAGTTCTAGCTTCAAGTATTTGCCTACAAATGGCATCTTTTAAGCTTAAGAAAAACCTAGATGACATAAATAACTGGCTAAAAATGGAGAATTAAAGCAAACGAAATCAAATCTTCAAAGAAATCTGTCCTCCAGTTAAAATCAATAATAATACGTTACCAATGGCGGATTATTTGGGAAATATTTGGGGATTCACCTTGACCAAAAATTAACGTGGAGACAGCATACTGAAGCAAAAAATAAACAACTACGTCTAAAATTTTCCAACTGGCTAATGGACAGAAATTCACAATTCTCTCTAGAAAGTAGGTTTCTAGTCTATAAAAGTATACTGAAACCAATATGGACTTACGGTATCGAACTGTGGAGTACGACAAGCAATTCAAATATAGAAATTATAGAACATTTTCAAGCAAAGGTACTCAGGCGCAATTATGAATGCGCCTTGGTATGTTTGAAACTCAGTCATAAGTAAGGACTTACAAGTAAGAACTGTAAAAGAGGAAAAAACTGACACAACCATAAGATATTGGACCTAATTAGGAAACCACTTAAATCCACTGGTGGAAAAATTGCGGAGACAACCAGGTAGATAACACAGAAGATTAAGGCGCTTCTCAATAGCGGACCTCCCGTCTAGGTTTACCACCTAATGCTGTCAAATATAATGTAAAACTTAAGAGTATATTTGTTGATGTTGATTTGTTGATAAGCCATTTGTGTACATTTGTCATAAAAATTTGCCGAATATCTATTAGAAGTTTTTGTCAAAATTTTTAAAATATTAAGATAGATTGTAAACGTAGAAGTAATAAAAACAAAAAAATAAAAATTGTTCGCTAGCGAAAAACATATAGATACATCTGACTACAGTGGTGTTCGCCGAGTTAGCAAATTTCACTTAGCAATTTCCGCTTAATAAATAAAACCTTTTGTAAAAAGATATTTTTAGGTAGAATAACCTATTCGTGCCTAATTAAGTTTATATACAACAATCTTGCTACAATGTTTTTGGAGTATTTATTACTGGCCTATCAAATAATTAAATGTGGAAATATACTGCTAATGTCAGGAGCAAACCTCTTAACTTCTCAATTACTTTTTGTCATTTATTTTATCCTAATGTCAAAGAGTACTGAATCAGCTTGAAAAACTCATTAAACATTTTTTTTTGCTTCGTGGAGAATCGAATCTGAGACCTTTTTTTTGAAAGAAATGTACTCTACCTACAGTGCAACCTAGCTTGCTTAGCAAAATAAACTCTTATACAGAGTTAGGTACAAATTCCAGGTTGCTCTATTTTCCACAATATTCAAATAAAGTAATATTTTAATAAAATAATTCTTTATTTAAATAAAGTAAAGAAATTAAGAACAAACTGCTAGTGATAGAAGTACTATAAATAAAGGAATGTGTAGCAGCCTCAGTTAGTACTGAGTTAGTTCTTAAGAACTGCGCAGAGCTGACTAGTGCATGAGCAAGTCTTTGGAACTAATTCAGGGACGACATCTGATCCAGGAAAAGACTATGATTAACAACACCTGTAATTTTTGGGTAGGCATAGGACGTGAAAGAACTTTGTTCGATCAGCCGTGAAAACTTAACTAGAATAAGTAGTTTTCTTAACTAGAATAAGGTAAAATGAATTCACAAAAGAATTTTTATAAAACTGGATATTCATTTCTAGTATATATGAATTTCCAGAAAACCTTAGAATTATTTATAACCAAAGAACAAACATTGGGAACATATAGTTAGCATAGCTTTGTTTTACCAATCGTTTGAACTGAACAGAAAAAATACTGAATGGGTTGTAGTCTTTTAGATACTTTGTTTCACGTATCGCTACCATGCCTTAGTTTTTTTAATTCTTAACTTCCTAATTCCCTTAGTGGATGATGGTGGGCTCGAATTAGAACATTTAGTTTTGATTATTGGAATATAGAGTCGAAATGCCTCACTGTCCAACTTATATAATAGAGCATACGGCATAGGACGTGTGTAAGAATTAGCTCATGGTAATATATTTTATATGAAATACGTGTGTCTGAAATACGCTACGGTACAATTCGCTGTATATTAGAATTTTCAATTTGAGAAGCGTATTTTTCTTTTCATGACATGGTTTTGTTTATTTATCTTTAAGTGATATACAAAAAGGTACTTCTAATTTTACACGTCACTCTAATTTTGATCGGGTATTCAAATTTCTCTAATTTCAATATTTTAAAATAATGAAATGAAATCAACATTGAAAATAAGTTATTCCGATCATTAAAATTAGTTCTATTAAAGCCAAAACGAAAATAGTGTGCTTCCTCGAGGTTAAAGACCATTAATTGAGAGAGAGAAATATAGAGGAAGATTATAAGAATCATAATGTTAATAAATGGGAAATCCAATTAGCTGAAGATCTAAACGAATTGCCTTTCTTGAAAGCTACGCAGAGGAAAAACTATAGCATTAAGGACATCATTAAGAGTAAATTCAATTTCATTATAACTAGATTGCTTGAAATCTCAAATGATTATTCGTCATGAGATTTTCTCCCATTTAGTGTGATATCTAAATTTTATCATACTATTTCTGACATAAAATTTTTCCGTGACTGTATTCTCCTTCCAAAGTTGTTATATCACTAAAAGTGTAATAATACAACTTATTCGTCCCTCAGGTTATCACATTAAAGCAGTTTAACCACATTTGATCACCAGTTCCTAAGAAGAACACCAAAAATGAAATCACTAATTAAAGACCAATCACAAAACTTTCCTCCATTCCTAAACTTTTTGAGTTAAAATTGTATAATTCCTCTTATTATCACTGTAGCTGCACAACAAGCCCAACAAGCTTAACTTTAAATCACATTTTGTAATATTATCAATAAAGCTACTTCTATGCTAGGTTTTGTTTAACGTTGGTCAAAGGAATTTAACGATCCATATGTTCTCAAATCTTTGTATTCTAGTCTCGTTAGACCAAATTTAGAGTATGCTAGTCAAGTTTGGTCACCTTTCTATGATGTTCATATTAACAGGATTGAAGCAGTGCAAATAATTTTTTTAAGAATTGCTTTGCGTAACTTCCAATGTTCAAATCTATTAATTTTACCTCCATATGAACATAGGTTGCACTTAATTCATTTGAAAACTTTGAAATTAAGACAAGAAGTGGCGCATGCTATTTTTTTTACTGAAATTATTAAAGGAAACATTACTTCTCCACAGATATTAAATAACATCAACATGAATTCAAATAATCGCCAACGAAATACAAAATTTTTTACATTAAGTTTCCATAGGATCAATTATGAGCCAATTCATAGAATGTTATTAATCGGTAAAAAACACATAAACTATATTGACTTCACACTTTCGAAACAGACTCAAAAACTTAAATTTTATAAGTAATCTGTAGTAATTAAAATACGTGTGCAATTTATTTCAATGTATTTTAACTAGTTCTAAGTTAGCTATAATTTTAATTTTTAGTTTGAAATGGTTTATGTTGGATTGTAAAACAAAAAAAAAATTATAATAATAATTGTAATGAAGTTTGAGTTAAACTAAATAAATAAATACTTAAATTTAAATTTTTTATCTAACGATTGAGTGATACGGTATCACTGATACCCCATAACCCCATGCAAAATATGTACGCTTGAATAGAGAAAACATCTTACGTATATTAATTTATGAAATAAAATTCACAAAAAAATACAAACATCCCCGCGTCTGTTCAACCAAGAAACAATATAAAAATAATGAGTTATCTAAAACGAACGTTATATCAAGTCTAAGAAATGTATACCAAATGTTTTCTTTAAACCTGTAACAATTAACAACACTCTCTTTTTAAAATTCTGCTACTCATGTAAAATTTATCTCTTTTTATGGTTCTTGCATCTCACCTCCTAATAATATCTAAAATTATGGAAACAATAACAACAAAATAATTGTAAAAAAATAATGTCACTCCCGCGATTTCTCATTTTCTTCGGATAGTTGAAAAATTCAACAACTCAATTTAATTTAGAATCAAAATACTTTAATTATTTTTAAGAAGCTATAGATAGATCAAATTCGATGTGGGGTGTAGCCCTATGCAAAAACAACGAAAATGGCTCATTAAAATTAATTAAAAGGTTAATGTGCCTGATATGATGTGAATTTTGTGTATTTATTGCGCTAAGAAGTTTTTCACGTAAAAACGAAAGCTGATGTTTACAAAATGTTTTTATAATATTATCCTTTTTGATAATAGCCATATAATTTTATCTTATTTTTGATTTTTATAATAGAATAATGCCATTTTTAACATTTATTATTCATTGGTGTCACAATTATAACAATTTTTTCTCCAAATTTTTATGGTGGGAGTAAAAAAGAAACTTACCTAGCTATCCTTTTGTTTTAATTTAAAAGTATTTACATTTTTATGTCTTAATATTAAAGAACCTGCTAACCAATTTTAAACAAATTGTAAATTTTGAAAACGTTTACTTAAAGGAACATCAGAAAATTAGTGAAAATTTTTATGACCAAGTATGGCTTGGTAAAAAGTATTACAGATTTCAATTATTTATTGTCAAATTAAATGATATAAGTTATTATACCAGTTCTGCTTCAAATGGGAATCCGTTAAAATAAAAGATATTAAAAATATTTAAAAGTAACTCCAATAATCAAAGAAAATTTGTTCTAAATTTTAACACTGTAGTCGGGTACTCGGGTACTCGGGTACAGTTTCCTTGACAGAAAAGCAGGGTTATAAATTTGGATCGATTCAAAAATTATCACGACATACTTTAGACGTTGGCTCACAAATCCTTATTATAAGTTTAATACATTGGATTACGCTGGAATTCAAGGCATCAAGACATCAGAATATAATTGGTAGAGCAAATGAATAGAAACTTTAATAAAATTTTTAATTTACTTATTTTAGCTTACTATCAATTATACCATATTTTCATAATTTAATTAACAGAATTTATGAAGCAATATCAAAATAGCAGAATTTATACAATGTCTGAATTTAGGCACAAATAATGGTAAAGGGTTGGGTCTAATCAAATTAGTAGATTGACTTTTCTTGAAGTTTTCTTGCAGTTGATAGCCCAATAAATTTATCCAACAAGATTATAGAGTTAGTTAAAGATGATATTATAAGGAGTTCTATAAAGGAAAACGCGCCGCGACCGCAACGTTTATAAATACGAGATACAAGAAAATAAAATGACCTTCAACAAACTATACTCAAACAAAATACTCAACAATCTAGATTTTGAAATTAAGAAGAACAGGTAAGATGTACAGCCTCTACACTAAGAGAAATAATATGTTTATCCAATGGTTGCGAGAAATATATTATGGTTACTTTAAGCTTATTATGTTAGATATAGTTGGAACAAACATTTGATATGTTAATGAGTAATATAACTATGGTTGAAACATATTATTATATTTGTGTTAAAAATATTATAGTTAATCGAAATATATACCTGTGTTTTAAAATATGGTTGTCGATATTATATTATTGTTGTGGATATCATAATATGGTTAAGAAGCTTATAATCCAGTAGGTGTAACAAACATATTTTGGTTAAAGAAATGATATTATAGTTATTTTACAAATATTTGTACTAATACTAATCATATTGTGATCGATGCAATCATGTTGTAGTTGCCTTATGATTGAAGTAATCATCTCATATGATTGCAGTAATCATATTATGATTAAAGTAATTATATTATAGTTAAAGTAATCATATTATAGTTGAAGTAATCACATTATGGTTGAAATAATCATATTATGATTAAAGTAACTGTAATAATATGATTGAAGTAATAATATTACGGTTAAAATAATCATATTATAGTTGCAGTTAAAATAAAATGCATAAAAAATAAAAGTCACTTTAGTATTCAGTCTTCTGTTGTTCTTTGCCAAGTTAACGTGTTTTCAAATATAAGCGTAATATAAAAACTCTTATAGCTGACGAATGTAAATTGGTAAGTGTTTGCATACATTTCGTCACAACATTTTATAAACTAGTCACAATTTTTTTTATCTAGATGTTGATAGACAATGAAGTGTACTTTATGAGAAACTGGACAACATTGTCAGAGGAAATATTTCAATATATTAAGTTGAACTAATTTATTAAAATAACTAGCAAAGTTACCCAACGTTGTCCGGGTCGACAACAAAATATATCGAATTTATTTCAATGAAGCTTGATTTATGAATCGAATTAAAAAAAATTGGTTTATCAAAAATATTGTAATTTTTTTTTCACTACGATAACAAAATATCAACAATACTACAACTTAAAGTATACTTATATTAAAATTATTTCTTTGTAAACAATATTTCGGTGGTCTTTTCTGATGAAGTATAAGCAAATACGTTCCTTGCTGTTGAGGTATTCTTGAAATAAAGATATGTTCGCCTTTTCCACAATCAATTGGAATTTGTACTTAAATGAAAAGAGGATGCCAAATTCTTATTCTTAATCTACTACCGTAGTTTTGGCTTCTTCAAGTTTCGTAGAGTCAATATTGAAGCTACTACTTTTAATTCCAATTGATGAGGAAGAACAACTTCATTTTCATCGATAACTGTATCTATCGATTTGTACACATGGACCCCCTGGAACAATCTGCAGTATTTTCTGATTAATAAAATGAATCGTCACATTTTTGTGGCTAATTCACATAGCCATGTCATGTAAAAATTTTATACTGATTCCTAAATTCGAAAATACTTTTTCAGGACAATACATGTTTTTTTATTTTTCATAGAGTACCTATGAATAAACTTCCAAGTCTGTAACACAATTTTTTTTTTAAACATTTCTGATAGAGTATGTAAGTGTAAATTTTCATGCCTGTAACACTATTGGTTTTTTAAATACTCCTGACACGTGTTAGCAGTTGTACGTCAGCAATCCGAACCAAACTAAATTTTCGAAATCGATCACAGTCAGGATTCTTTATTTGTGAAAGAGTATTTCAGCGTAAATTTTCATGCCTGTAACAGTATTGGTTTTTGGAATATTACTGAGATGTAAGTACTAGGAGTTGTACGGCAGCAACCCGAATCAGTCCAAATTTTCGAAATCGGTAACAGTCGTATTTCTTTATTTGTGAAAGAGAATCTAAATGTAAATTTTCACACCAGTTACACACATGTTTTTTAAAATATTCCCGAGTCTTGCTAAGAGTTGTACGGCAGCAACCCAAACCTGTCATCTGATGACATTGTAAAGTACCGCGTCCGGTACCTTATTTTACCATGAATAGCTGTCAGAAAGAAAGAAAAACTTTCAGAACTCTATCTTTAAAACTGTGGGCATGTATAGCGAACAAACAAACAAACTTTCCCTTTTATAGGTATAGAAAGAAGATAACAAAAAAGAATAAACAAGTTAAGACGAGCTATTGATAAACTAAGAAAAGGAAACTATACAGGTTAGTTAAATTATAATTATTTAATAATCTGTTCAGTCCAACAGTTTCTTAATTTTATGGCAATATATTACGAAAGTTGAGGCTTTCTTTAGAATCTCTTGTCAGATGCTATAATATAAGTACTTTTTAATTTTCAGGTAATCTTAACTATTACAATATACTTATGCTTTTATTTTTAATTTTTTACAGTTATCAACAGCTGAAGATGTTAAATTTAAAAGTTATGTTGTCAAGTCTGATGTAGAAACCACCAATTTAATCAAATTTAATATTTATTGGGCATTTATTTATTTTAATTGACAGAAAAATTATTATATATTATTGACTCTAGAAATTAACCGTACTGTGCTTTTATTTTAAATATAATATATTTAGATTTACCTCAATCTTATTAATTTTTGTTTCAATTATAAATAGTATAAGAGCAAACATAATTATGCTTGTGAATATAATAATATTGTTGTGTGGACTATAAATTATTTTTATTTCAACCATATTATATTTCATTCAACCTATATACGAAACTTTTTAGCTTCATATAAAAGCCAACCTACTGGCCCTCAGACCCCAATAAATTACCAGACTTTTGAGTGACAAGGGGTATTACATCAAGTCACTTGCATGCAAAATCAAGTACTCCAATTATTATCACAATTTCAACCAGGCTTATTTATATACCAAAAAGCAAATCTTACACACAAAGAATACAAATTGGGATAAATTTCTAAGTATAACCGACACAAAAATATCTTTAAGGACTCGTCTAAAAAATGCTGATGATATTAATGTTGCAGTTGGACACATCAACAAAATCCTGATAGAAGCTGTGAAAGAGTCAACACCCAAACAAGTTAAACTCTAAACTAGAAAAAAGAACATTGAGGAAAGTAGAAAAAAGAACATTGAGGAAAGTAGAAAAAAGAACATTGAGGAAACTATGGCCAAAAACTGTCAGTAACCTTTTAAAAACTGCCAAAGAGAAGCACTTCAATCGTATTTAGAAAACTTATCACCATTTGCGCACACTGACTACTCTCTTTGGAAAGCAACAAAAAACTTAAACGTCTACCACAACATGTTCCTCCACTAAGAAATAATCATGGAAGTTGGGATATGGAAAAAACGAATCTATTTGCTTTACACTTGCAAAATACTTTCGAGAGATATCCCTCGATAGTCTCAGATGCTGAAGATAACAACATCATCCAGTTCCTGGCCATATCAACTAGGTCTACCTATTAAAAAATTAATATTATTGAAGTTCAGAATACAATTGGAACACAGCCAGCAGTCAAAAAATCACCAGGCCACGACAAGTTAACAACAAGGATGATAAAAGAAGTCAATGAAGCATTTCACGCACTTATTTAATGCAATATTAAGACTGTGTTATTTCCCAGAAAAATAGAAAATAGCCCAAATAATAATGCTGCCCACACAAGGTAAAAAGCCAACAGATGTTAAATCATATATACCGACTAGCTTACTGCCAATTATGTCGAAAATTTTTGAAATATTGTTTGTCAGAAGACTGAATGGTACAATAGCCGAACTAAATATCATATCAAGCTATCAATTCCGGTTCCGCCAAAAGCATTCGGCTATAGAACATATTCACAGAGTAGTGCCAGTATATAAATGAAACATTTGAATGTAAAAAATATTGTTCTGCAGCATTTCTCGACATCACACAGGCCTTCGATAAAGTCTGCCACGAAGGGCTATTATTTAAATTGAAAAAGCTGCTGCCTCACCATTATCATCAATTTTTTAAATCATACCTTAGTAATCGAAAATCTGTAGTAAAGTACAACAGCAATATTACAGATATTGGACAAATACAATCAGGTGTACCACAGGGAAGTGTTTTAGGACCAGTGCTTTATGTCATCTACTCAGCCGATCTCCCAATATCACAAAAAATATTGCAGCTACTTTTGCTGATGATACTGCTATTTTGGCATCCCATACATATCCTATGATAGCGTATAAAATATTGTAAGAGAACCTTTTGGAAAAATTGAAAATTGGCTTATGAAATGGAGAATAAAAGCTAACACAGTAACACATCAAAATCTTTGCACATTATGTTTATATCGTAAAGGTATCTGTCCTACAGTAAAATTAAACGATTCACTACTGCTACAGGTGAATTCAGTAAAGTACTTAGACCTCCAATTTACTTGGAGAACTCACATTGTCCAAAAGAACAGACAATTCAGAATAAAGTTCAACCAACTCGACTGGCTTTTAGGGCGTTATTCCAAGCTATCAAACTATAGCAAATTAATGATATACAAATCAATACTGAAACCAATATGGACATACGGTCTAGAGCTATGGGGTACTACAATTAACTCAAACATTGAAATAATTGAACTTTTTGAGTTAAAAGTACTGCGATCCATTGTAAACGCCCCTTTGATTTGTAAGAAACCACAGAATACTAGGAGATCTCAAGATTCCATCTGTAAAAGAAACAGTTACTTCGAAGTCAACATCATATCACTCAAGACTTCAAAATCACGTAAATGCGCTGATTCCACAGCTTTTAGATACTCGGATTCTACGACAAAGAATTTGCATAAAAAAGTACCCCTTCCATTTAAAAATCTCGATTTCGGAACCTTTCGGCGGTTTTTGGTCTGAGAAAACCGATTTCCTTCCTTCCCGATAGAGCACCTTCGATTTAGTTATAAAATTTTTATTTAATTTTAAAATAACGGCTCCTTCCCTTCTTAAAAAGCTGATACGCATGGTCTGGACCACCCGGTATATATAAAACACATTGTTACATGATGTAATATGGTTGATGTTATTATATTTTCCAACCATATTATTGTTCTTTAATTTTATACTTGAGCCAAATATATTTTTTTGCTCAGTGTATGAATTTAGGTATCTGCACGAAATTTAATGGGATTAATTAATAGTATACCCTCACTTCCTGTATTGTATATATCCCCCACACATTTCTCTATGTAGTTCAAGTCATACAACTTTTGGTGTAATGCCGTTTTGAATCGTGGTTACAATGCTAATAAGTTAGCTTTTGTATGTTTTCTAGAAACTTGTATGTTGTATGTTTTCTAGAACAAGAAATCGAGAATTAGTAAAGTCCTGCAGCTTAGCCAGAAAAATCTCACAAGAGTTATTTAATGTGTACTGACAGAATATTTTTATATAATAGAAGAAATAGATAAGCATCAGATGATTTTTCAAAGAAAACTAATACGCAAACGGGTCTAACAATGCTTTAGTGATATAACAGCTACAGACGTATATCTTTCGACGTCAGTGCTATAACACCGTCAGATATTTTTCACACTCATTTAAATTAAAACAGTAGAAAATATACAGAAACTTATTTAAGCACTTTTTTTAAAAAAATAACCAATTTCGCAATCGATTTTAAATACAGAAATTCTTAATAATTTCAAGAGTAGAGTACTCTTTCATTAGGGTTTCTCTCAATAAAGGGTTTAATTAAAATTCAATTCGATTGACAACATTTAATTAACTTTTTTCTAATTTTATAATATCGCTCTGACGGTTGATTGTAATGGAAAAAGAAATTATTTTCAAGAATTTAAACTACCACGATATTATAAATTAACTTTCAAATAATTGTTAAGGAGAGTGGTAAAGTTCAAATGAAACTAAAGCTAATTTAATTAAATTTCATTTAACTTTAATGAAATAATTAGTATGGGAAATTTTATTCAAAGAATCCTTCCTTTTTCGTCCTTGAAATTTCTTTGGCAGTTTCTTTATAAAAAAAAAAACAACAAAACAATTATGAAGAAAAAATATATTTATAATTTTTTTGAAATATTTTCCTGAAAATTAACAAATGTACGCATAATACTATTATGGAATATAGACATGTAGGTCGATAGTTATTAAATGGAAACATGAATATTGATTTTTCTATTCTGGGAGTAGGTCTAAGGTGAAACAACAATAACATCTTCCCACAACCAAATTATTGAGAAAAAATTGAATAAAATAGAAATTATAAATCCCGTATTAGGTGTTGAAACTTTTTCTCTAAAGAACTCAAAACGTTAAACAATTCCATTGAGAGAAAAAAGAGGATTAAAGTGCTAATTTCTATTGAAATTCGTTTGAAGTCAAATTTTCCTGAATGTAGAAAAATATTTACTAACACGTTTGTTCGCAAAATCGAATAGTGAATCGAATTTAATACTGAAAGATTAATTACTTACTAAGGTGGCCAACAGACCATGTAGGTTCTGGGCCTGACTCATCAACGTCGTCCAGCGTTTTTTTGGTCACGGGCGGATTCTCTCCAGTTGAAAATGCGAAATTGTGTTAAGCCTGCCGATACTTCATTTCTCCAGCAAAGGTCTGGTCTGTTCCAACGTCTTCTACCTTCGGGTCTGAATTAGAAGATTCTCATTATACGACTCATAGAGCTCGGCATTATATCTTCTCCTACAGACCCTATAGTCGTGCAGAGATTGAAGAAAAATATAAATAGCCTCCTCCAAAATGTACCATACCGATTACAGGGGTATTTTCCTTTCTCCGATCTGCTAGTATTGCGAACTGTGCATTTATCAATTACGGTTTTACGACCTTTTGTTTAGTAACACATTTATTTTTCAGAAAATCATAAAAAGAACCTTCATATAAATTTCTATTTTCCAGGGAAAAACGAAGTGAAGGACTGTGTTGATTTTAACACACTAAAAAGTCCCATCCTCTTGTTAAAATTAAAACTAGTCCTTTAGACTAACGATTAATACAATTTCGGTTCTTTTATTTCAAATATTTTTGATCAAACAAAATTCCATTAGGAATTGTTGAGCAATAAATTTTATCCTAACACAATTCGAATGATTTAGTCCGTTTAAGACGTCTAACAAAGTTTTGACTGTCAGATAAGCGTAAAACTTCAGTATTAATATGTTAAAAAAGACAAATTTTGTTTGTACTGCCAGTTTTTTTACTTTATCTTTTATGATAGGAATATTGAGATCTCTACGATTATCTGCATTGCGAACATACCTGGGAGCATTGACAATGTTTAGCAACACTTTGTTTTGGAACGTTCGAATAGTTTGAATGTGAAGTTATTTAGCAGTATGCCAAAACTGCCTTTAAAATGTGATTGCAAATCAAAACTTTGTTATACGTTGAAAGCATATAGTTATCCCAGCAATTAGGCTGATAATTGTATTTCAGTTATACATAAAAAGAAATTGAATAAACTTTACAAAGTTTAATTGTATTTCATTTGAATAAAAAATAAAAATACTGTAGAGTAATACTGGCAGTCCTGATAACTATGACAAAAATTACAAAAGAAATGATTATCATCTCCTTAACTGAGATGGTTTTGGCCTTGTTCAATAATATAGCCTTCAGTATCAAAGATCTTTCTAAGTCACAATTCATGACCAGGTGAGGAAGAGTTCACGTAAAAAAGAAAAACAAGAAACCAAAAGCACAATGATATTTTTCCAGTAACAATTTTACAAAAATTTTGACATTACTCACGTTCTAAAGTTTAACTTAGTTGAGTACAGACGACAGTGTTGTAATTGACAATTTCGAATTTGACTGATTTCATTAAATAACCTAAGATATTTTCCGAAATGTTCAAAACTGGAAACACAACTTCCAAAACGGTTTCGGAAAATTCGTCTATAGTTCTGGGTATTCCATATTTTTAATTTCGTGATATAGTTTGTTAAATAACAAGGTTTGTTCGTGAAACTAATATAGCCTTACGAAAGTCGGAAAACACTGGTCATTTAAATTTTTATATTTGCTTTTTGTTTTACGCCTCAGTTTTCTTCTTCTTCTATATTTTATTACGTATACATGAGCTTCAAGAAAGCTTTAAGTATGCTTGAACATCATACATACATCTAACCCTCGATTTACACGGTGTATTGGTTCTACAAAAGTACCGTGCAAACTGAAACTGTGTAAATCGAAACCGTGTAAATTGAAATCGTGTAATTAAATTCATATTTTATATTGAAAAAGTATATGTAAATCTAAAGTTTGAAATCAAAAATTGAAAATGTTTGTAGTCTTACCAATATTTCAGCACGTAATTTAAAATTGCACAACACTAAATCTTTTCCAACACTACTTTTACATATAACACTCAGATTAAAATATAAATCCGTACTGATATTAACTTTTATATATAGTGTGTATTGTATTTGTATAACATATGTAATGATTTAATGAACATTGCAAGTCTACTCAGATTAAAATCTCAAATTCAACGCTTATTGAGATTAAAATTTGGATAGCTTTTTTGGTTTTTTGAATTCTAAATTTGCGCGATAGTTTTAAAGTTTTTTTCAAAAACTTTATGACCGTGTTAAACTGAAAATTAGAGTAATATAAACGCAATTTTCCGCATTTCTCCAGTCGTGTTAAACCGAAACTGTGCAAATCGGGTACCGTGTAAATCGAGAGTTAGGTGTACACTAATTTCTTCAAATGAGCTTCACTCAAGTCAATCAGGAAAATTTACTTACTGGGTTTTAAAATTTTAACCAAATACGCAGCTTGAAAGCTTGAGAGCTTGAGTTGAAATTTAATGTACAAAATTTACGATATTTTGTTTAAAGGTTAGAGTGAATTTAAAAATTAAAAGATTTAAAAGAGTAAATAAATAAAAAAAATTAATTGTTTTGTTTAATCTTTAAATTTATAGTAAGAACATCCCGATTGTGGAACCGCGTCCCAATCGAAGCATTCCCAATGAGAGAAGGATTTTTTATTTATGACTTACAGAGGTTTAAGACGAATATTAACAACATTGTTCGCTCTTTCCCACAAAACTTTTCTTCTTCCTTTTTCTTTCCTTTCCTCTAACTATCCTTTCCTTTTTCAAATAGTCAACGGTACGCAAGTACTTAAAGGTTCAAAACCTAAGTTTTGGCTGTAATATAAAAAAAAAAAAAAAAAAAAAAAAAAATAGAAACTTTAACAAGTTTTAGGAGTCAAAATTTATTTCACCAAAAATACATAATGTCAAACTCAAACTATATACAAACTGACAGCTACTCAAGCTGGTTAATCGAATACACAGTCTGAAATTTCAAGAAGAATTCAAGTCAAGCATTCAAGCTATCATTTATACGTAGTATATGTATAATAATATAAGCTTGATAGTTAGTTTTGTGTTCCAGACTTGTTCATCATCTTAACGTAAATTACTTTATTCCAATTTCGTTTGCATCAAAAATATTCCATTCTTATATTTTTGACAACTGAATCATGAACTCTTCTTTCTGTTCTATTTTCTTAACCTCCCAGAAAAAAATAGATTAGTCTTTTCAACTAAACCAAATTAGTTAATTTCACTTTAGGATACTTAACTAAAAAATTTGAACTTTTATCAATTTTTTTAGTTTTTTCGTACTGCATAGAAAGAAATTCCAATCAGCTCTTCTTCAAATTTATAGTTACATTAGTTGCACGTGTTTTGTTGATCGGTTCGGTATGTGAATAAAATTGGCTATAAAAAACATTATGGCTACAAGTGTTTTTTTGCATTATTTAAAAAACATATATATAATTTCTAAAAGAGAAAAGGTATTAAAAAAATGAATATAAATATTTCATAATTTAATTTCATTAAAGAGTTAAAATCATATATTACATCCCATCGACATCTATTACATCGAGAAAAAACATAAATCTCAGTTTAGCTGTCCAGATTCAATTAAATTTTGCATCTCAACTACTTATGAAAACTGATTCTGCTACTTTCTAAATTTCAAACCGAATTTTAAAAATTTAATTAATATAAGTAAAAAAAAAAATTTAAACTAAATGTTAATGAACCTTTTGATGTATCTGCATTTGAAAATATAGAATGCGTTAAAAAAGGTAGGTATATAAAAGATAGGTATTATATTTGTTAATAATTCGAAATTTGTTTAAGTAAAAATTCAAATGTAAAATATCCAGTGATAAAACTATAATAAATATGTTAAATAAATAGAAAGTAATTAAAATTGAATTTCTTTATGCGTATAATGTTATATTATTAGAAGTTTGCAATTAAAAAAATTTGATATTTAATTGCAATAAATACATGTATAAATTGCATAATATTATAAATAAATCTTAATTAATTTCATTTAAATTTTTTAAATATAGGTATAATGGATAATGGTATTTATGGGGCTAAATTAGAATCATATATGGAAAAGGGCTCAGGAGCCACTTCACTGCAGTCACAAATGGACTATTGTGGTTATGTGCTATATAGCAACACGCTGGGTGGCACAGTAGGTAGAGCACCTGCCCTTCAACCAAAAGGTCCCAGGTTCGACTCCCGATGAAGCAAAACAAAAAAAATGCTTTTATGGATTTTTCAACCTGGTCCAGTACCCTTTGTCATTTGGGATTTAATAAATGGCAAAAAATAATTGAGAGTATAATCTGGTAACAAATTGAATAAAATGAAACTATTCTATTTAAAAAGGCCTAGTTCCTGACAATAGTAATAGTTTTCCACATTTAATGAGTAGATAAGCCAGTAATTTGTTAAAATAAATACTCGAATTATTGTAGATAGTGTAAAAATTGAAGTACCGTACTTAATTAAGCACGTACAGGTGATTCTACCTAAGTTACTGTAGAGTGTAAACAACAAAAAAAAAAAAAAAAAAAAAAAAAAAAAAAATGTAGTAAGCTACCTATTGTTTATGATTTTTGTAATTAGGTAACAGAGCCATGGAAATTACCTAATATATTAGTAACTTTGAATTTTTTTACCTAAACTATTTGGTAAACAGCTATTCAATTTACCTAATGCAATAGTTTTTTTTTATTTTTTTGTCAGAAACAAAAAAAAACATCTAAAATGAGATAAATTTCTAATTCTTTTAGCTAAAATTTTAAGGTCAAACCAACTAATTTAAAATGGTAAAAGCAACTAATTAAAATAGTAGGCTGAAATTCAATCACTTTTTTTAGGTGAATTGTACTATTTCTTTAAGTGGAATAACTATTCTTTTTCTGTGCTTAGTACACTTTTGCTTGGACTTTACTATGCTATATGATATGACTTAAATCGTCTACAACTGGCATTCAAAAAGCAAAAACTATGTTAACTTTCATGCTTGTTCAAAAATTTACATTTTACTTTCAACTGCTTTCTGAACAACTCCTTATTATTGGAAATAGAAATCAGAGAATGTTTAAAATTATATTGATTTTGTGAATACTTCACAATACAGAATTCAAAGAATTAAAACAAAATTGTTTCAAATTTAATTATTTACAGTTCATTTAAGCTTAACACTCTTGTACAATTTTAATAACCACAAATTTAACTCAACAAGAACCGCAAATTATTAATTAGTTGTTTTATTTTAACCTTGAAGAAAAATAAATCTATATACAAATTTAAAATCTGAAATATTAAATAAGATACCTAATCTTCTTTTTATTATCCTTAAAATATTATAATCCTTAAGATTAGGAAAATAGAAAATTTATTAAAATACCATAATTTATAAAAAATCACCATCAACTAATACCACTAATACCGCTACTATATACCATGAAAATTGCACCCCACTACCACTACTAAAATATTGCATCGTCACCACCATAAATTTTAACAACCACAAGGATTTAACTACTATTTTATTTTTATCTTCAAAAACTTGAAGAAAACTATACTGAAAAGAAATATTTTTAAATAAAAAAAAAATCACATGCATTGAAAATTTAAATTTTTCATTTTCTTTATATGAAATTTGAAGATAGAAAATCCTCTAGAGTTCACATTACATTAAAGAATCTAGAAATATTATTTTGATTCTAGCATTATTAAGGCAATCCAAATTCAACGAACACAAAAAAAAAATTATTTTAATTTTATTAACTTTACTGGATTCTGAGATGTCATTTTTTTGGATACGATTCCTAACAACCATTACACCAACAACAACCTATGTATTTACAGTTATATGGATAATAGAAAATATTTTTGAAAATTGATTAAAGAAAAACTATCAATATCCTTTTCGAAGAATAAAGATGATTTTGTCTATTCAAAAAAAATTGAATCTAAAATTTTGTCATAAACCAAAGGACATACAAACATTTCAATTGTGCATCGTAGCTTGCTTTCTCTTGCGATTTTCTCTATGTGACATCGTCTTTATTATTTCAGAACATTTTCGAATCAACAAAAAATTTTATTCTTTTAAATTCTGAAAATCTTTAAATATAAAATTTTATTTTCGAATTATTTTATAAAATCAAAATATTAACGACTGGCAAAAAAGATTGAACAAAAACCACAATAAAATTTAAGAATATTCACAACGGTTCCAATTTAGGAAGAAGTAGGTGGTCTTGATTTTATATCTTAATTTCTCTATTTATCATCAGCAATAAAATTGCTTTTTTTTTCTTAATTTAACAAAAAAAAAACTGTATTTTTGGCAAATTTATTGGTTTTAATGGAATAGTATACAATAGCATAACACTGTGCCGCGCCGCATATCGTGATTTCAATCTCTAAGTAATAATTCAAGAAATTTACTTAAGAGTTTTCTCTTTAAATTTCAAATTAAAATTATCGATTTGAATTGCGCTTAATTTCTTTTTTTTACTGTGAAAATTGTTCCAAAAGATTTCTTTTATTAACCCGTTAATTCCGAAATAGTTTATAGAAAATTTATAGTATGCTAATTTTCAGAATATTTGACTTTAAATTTCAGACCAATTTTTAAATAGTTTTTAGAATTGAGAAAAAAAAATGTATATTTGGTTTTTTAACAATCTTGCAAAGATCCTAGTTACTTAATTAATTAATTAGTCCAAAATGAATTGAGAGAAGGGTTATTTGTTTAGGTACTAATAACACACCCTCTTTAATTCCATTCCATCATACCGCTAGAACACAAGTATATCTCATATATAATACGCAAGATGAACGACGTGGTGAGTAAAAAAGCAAGAAAGCTGAATAGTTAATTACACCACAAAAATATTAAAATTTTAGCAAGTTCTTAAGACAAAAATAAAAATATGCAAAACGGTGGTAAATACTTAAAACATTTAAAATAGTTACACATTCCACAAACTACAAATAAAAGGTATACAAAACGGTGGCGAATACTGGAAACATTTAAAATTAAATAAACCAAAAATAAAAATAGAAGTAAAAAAACTCATATACAATTGTATATTTTACGGCATTGAATCATGGGGTTGTCAAATATTTAGGTAATACAAAAGTACAAAAAATTTGCTGACTAAAGAAGGTAAAAAAATATGGGATAAATAAAATAGAACCACATGAAAATGTTCCAATTGTTTATTTTTATAATTTCGAGACTGAACGATTAACATTCTAACTGCTTCAATGGCTTGGCATTTACAATAATATATACAAGATGGCTTAAACAATAACATTGTCCAATTCTTATAAATTTTCTTTTCCTAATTTTTGCTACAGCAATTAATTTAAATGTGGAAAACTACATCTATTGTTAAGTTCCATTTTATTTTAATTTACAATGAACTTGTATTCCAAATTAATTTCAAAGAATAATTGAAAAACTTTGTATGTACATACACCCATAACATAAGTGGGATTCTAATTCGAAAATATCCATTATAACATAACCACTACACTATCTTAGTCCGTCTAAATTAATGGCTGCCTTTAATACTGACCCATTATTTTTTATTATATTATAAAGAACCAAATCTAATGAATTAATTGTTTAAATACGCTTCAGAATATATTTTACAATAAAATCCTAAAACCCACTTTGATATCTTATACGAAAACACTAATTTATCGATCTACTACGTTGAGAACAATGGGATTTTATTGTGTTAAGTTATATTCAAATTAGTATTAATTTCGTCATAAAGTATAAATATTCAAGAATATTTTTTATATAAAGTTGTGTCTGAAAGAACTACTTCTGTGCAATTGCACAGGGGATTCACTAGTTATTATTTACTAATACTTACTAAAAAAAAAACTCTAATATAGTCTATTCCCTTAAGAAACCTAAAAAAACTGTAATATTGTAGAAATGTAATATTCCAACTTACACATTCAACCTTTTTTTTAAACATATAAAAACTATATATATACCATACAATGGTTCTCATATTTAGATATGCAGTAGTTAGAATATCGTTGTTCTGCTACGTTTGGAAACAAATTCATGGATTTATGTTTCTTATTCACTCTGTTTGAATTCTAGAAGAGAGATAACTGCAGAAAATTTCGTTAATTTGTCAAAATGTTTCGTTGATCCGTTCAACTTGCCTAGTATGGTGACACTAAATTATAATTTCTTCTTTAGCTGACGTTATTTTCCCTATATTATTTCGCTACCTGGTCATTGCGATTATTCTTCAAATTTTTAATGAAGTTAGACATACAAGAAACACTAAATATTTAGTTGAAAGCACACGTAGAACAGCTTATAACAAAAATAAACCAATTATAACAGATGCTCTATCATTTTCGATAAATATTGTCGTAAAAGGTGAAATACTTTGCGGCACAAATTCAAAATCAAATTACATCAATTATTTTCAAACGAGCAAAATCAAGAGCAATCTTAATCTGCCACAATCCTATTGATATTCATTTTTTAGTATCAAATTTACAATTCTTACAATAATTCATTTTTGTATTTTTTATTTTTAAATATGTGAATTAAACAGACCTTTAACTAAATTCTAACAAAATATCAATTAAATAGTAGGATTCAAAATAAGTCAATTAAAAAATTACAGGGTATTCCGTTTTTCTAGAATTTTTATGCGAGTGTCTGAACTAGGAGAGACTTTCGAGTTGGATTCAAAATAAGGGTACTAACCTTTTCCAGAAAATGTATGTATATTATGTATATTCAAGATTGTCTATTAGAAGGGGTTTTATTGTTGGTTACAAAATCAGGGTTATTCGCCTTTTACAGATATATATAATGCTTATACGCAAATTTGTAATTTTCTAGCAAACTGCGGTTGCTACTTTTAAGTTTTTAAATTACGGAACAAAATCGCAGTGATAGTATGATTTAAATAATTTTCGTTTAGGAAAATAATTTTTAGAGAGTAAGTGGTTTTAGTGGCTTTTTAATTTTTATTATTTTAAAAAATTATTACCGCTGAATCTCATGTTTGTAGACTTTGAGAAAGCCTTTGATAGAATAAACCGAGAGTATATCTGGGAATCGCTTAGTAGGAGAGGCATTCCAGAAAAAATTATAACTATAATTAAGGAATCCTACAAAGATGCAAGATGTCGCGTTTTACATCGAGGACAGCTGACAAATTGCTTTGAGGTGTGTCAGGGAGTAAGGCAGGGCTGTATTTTATCACCCATATTGTTTTTAGTAGTAATGGATGGCATAATGACTACTACTGTGGGTGTAAATGAGAGCAACGGTATCCAGTGGCATCCTTTCGAACGTATCAGCCACTTAGATTACGCCGACGATGTGTGTTTATTGTCACATACGAATGGAGGTTTGAACGATATGTGCCAAAAGCTGTATGACACTGTAAAAAGTGCGAGCCTAAAAGTCAATTCAGCTAAAACTAAAATCATGCGCACAACTCACACATCACAACATCCGATCCTTCATGAAGAAATGCGAATCGAAGAGGTGACTACGTTCAATTACTTGGGCAGCATCGTGTCATCAGATGGAGACGCCGATTTGGATATTGAAGCCCGCATCAGTCAAGCCCGTACTGCTTTCGGGATTCTTTCAAAAATATGGCAGGCAAGCAACCTATCTCTGCGTACAAAAATAAGAATATTCAACGCAAGTGTAAAATCTGTTCTCCTGTACGCTTGCGAAACATGGAAAGTTTCAGTAAACATCACCAGGAAACTCCGAGCTTACATCAATAGATGTCTCCGGCGCATCCTAAACATTCTTTGGCCACAAACCATTTCCAACAGAACGCTGTGGCAAAAAACGAAACAACTACAAATAGACGTGGAAATCCGGCAGAGGAAATGGCGTTGGATCGGGCATACTTTGAGGAAACCTGACAACAATATCGCGAAACAATGTTTCGAATGGAACCCTCAGGGTACACGTCGCGTCGGAAGGCCGAGAAAACGTGGAGAACAACTGATTTAGCCTAAGCACGTACCCAGCAAAGACCGTGGCGACAATTGAAGAAGTTAGCCGCAGATAGGAGCCGTTGGAAAGAATTTACTTCCGCCCTATGCCCCACGGATGGGGTTGCAGGACAATGATGATGAGTAGCAGTATGTGATTGCTACTTTTGAATCACAGTAAAAAAATCACTGTGATTCAAATATTACCTCATTACCTTATCCCTAGTCTTGTAGTCTATGAAAAAGCACTTCTCCTTTACCCAAAATATTTGCCTAAATCATTTCGCTGTTGGATACAAAAAAAGGCATATTTCCTTTTTCCAGAATATTTAGCTTAATTGTTTTTATGCATAGCCGCTGTTGGATACTATTTCTCCTTTTTCCAGAATATATAGCTGATTTCAAGAATACTAGGCCTCTCCAATAATATCTCTGAACCGTCTTAATAGCGTGTGGCAAGTTTGGGAAAAAAAAATTTCAAAGCTTTTGACCTTAAATTCTGGGTCAATTTGACCTTCTTGGCAATTTCTCTCTGACAATTTTGATCAGCACTGAACCTATAAAACAATTTTTCTAAGCGTTGTTAATTACGTGAGCCAAGTTTGAATAAACATTTTGAAAGTTAAGATTGGGATGCTTTTGGATTTTGAAAATTGGATTTTAAAGTTTGGCTTTTTTACCCAGATTCATAAATTTTATAATTACTAACCCGCGTTTTTTAATTTCGCTCTGAATGGGAGAGAAATCTTGCTGAATCCAATGGGATATAAAATTTTATAATTTCTGTCAGTGATAACGGAAAGTCGCTTCGTATAATTTCTGAAACTTCTATGAAATATTTTTAAAATTTATAGTGAAGGGTCGTATGCAGTATATAAACGCATAAATCAAATTAAAACAAAAATTATTTTAAGTCAGTATTTTTTTGCATTCGACTTTTTTTAATTTGACATTTTGTTTTTCAAAAAATCTACCCACATCCGAAGTTTAAACCTATCGGTCAATACATGTTCCGTAACTTTAAGATCGATTTATCTTGTTTTTTTTAAATGCTTCTCCTACATTATTCACAACTCGTATCCAAATGGATGTCTAAGTACTTTTTATCTGCTTGGGATGACTATTCTATTGATAAATGCGACTATTTCAAAGCCTTGTAACACGATAGAATTTTTAATATTTTCCTCAATTTTTCAATTTTGTAGAGACTTTGTATTTTTTTTAATAGAGTTTTTGAATTTGTGTGGGATATAAAAAAGACTATATTATCAACGAAAGTAAAACAAATTTTTCATTTGCCTGTTTCATTTGGTGTAGGAAAATGCAAAGTTTATATTTGGTATAGTACACTTCCTTAATACAATTCCTTTCACAATATCAGACCTACTGTATTCAAAAGTATTGTATAAAGTATAACCCTTGTATGCCATACCCTTATATAACCTTATAATATATTTATAATACATATCTACCCCTGAGCGAATGAATCGTTTTAATTTTAACGAATTTTGCCATCTTTTAACTAAGCGCAAGCTTACCGCTATCATTTACTCCGGTAGTCATCAAATTTGAGTTGATATTTTTTATATTCTCAATTTTTTTTACCATTTCTAATTTCAAAATCACTCAACGGTTAAAATATTTCTATATATCAACATTATTTTATAACTTAATCAACACATTTATATTTTTCGAGATCGTTATTCCACAAAACCACTATAATTTTACAGTTTTTATCGTATCAAGAACCAAAAATATTTAATAAAAAAAAAATTAACATTACAAGCATCACTATAATTAACAGCATCTTAAGAAAAAAATAAATGATTTCTCCCACCTTTTACACAGTATTATTTTCAAATACCCAAGAGTAAAAATTAATTGTCAACATATTGTCAACAACAACATCAAAAAGAAAAAGGAAATCATTTTTAAAAGATCTTAACTTGAATACGTAATTTTTTCCCTTTTTAGAAAATTTCTCTCACCTGCACTGAATTTTGAGAGCCCCAGGGGTCGTTTATTATAAATGTGGTGATGTGATAAAGATACATATATATATATATATATATATATAATAGTTCAACATCACTATACCACTGGTTGTTATTGTGATGTGATTTATTATTTTTGATTCATATGCTTAGGTACTATATAAAATCCAAATCATTAATTTTCGTTGACATTATTATAAAGAAGATAAACTGGTTTGAAAATTAGGATGTAGGTATATAGAGTTTTTCTTAAATAGAAAATTTTTAAAATAAGATTTTTCTTTTTAATATATGACATCATCATATAAGAAGAACTAAAATACGAAATTGTACTTATTCAATTTTAAAAACTAATACCCTTTCCAAAATCAAATTAGGGATAGCCATACATGTTAACTTTGTTAGATTTGAATTTTGCCTGAAGGTACCTCACCCAAATTACATCATCGTTATACAATTAAGGCAATGCTGAGAGTGGCATAAACTCTCTAATTATAATTAAATTCAAATTTTAAAATAAAAATTAAAATCCTGATAACAACCTTTTATTATTTTAAATGCAATTGACTACAGTTATTCAACTTCAAGGGCCAGTTTTGATATTACTTCATAAGGTAACATTTTAAGGTACTTGATCTACTTAAATACAACCAAAGACAAATAATATTAAGTTTGAGAAATTATTTTACTAAAAGTTAGTTAAGGTATATATAGCTAGAATTTTAAAAATGGTTTCCTTTGTTCATTTCAAGCTGAAATATATCATTATTTACTGGGGGTGGTACTTTTTACAATAAAATTTATCCACTATTATTTATGTATTACTTCAAAGTATCTTAATTGTTTTTTATTGGGTCCGTCTGTTTAAATCTACACATAGTGTTAAATTACAACTTAAGAATCAATAACAGACATGTAGTAATGATGCCTACACCTCGTACTGCTGATTTTCAACATTTCTATACTACTTTAGCTCCTATAATTTTTGATAGTCTGCCGGAACGTTTAAGATTGGAATGATGCTATCTTCGTTTAAAGTAAACTTAAAAATGAGTACATTCGTTTTGACATTAGACCTTTAAAATAGTTCCGGTTGATTAATTTTGATTGAGATTTTTAATTTTATGTTTATTTAAGCTGAATGCCTAACTTCTCTAAGACTTCTAATTTCATGTAAAAATTTTTTTATATGTTTTTTTTAGTTCTGTTTTTTTTAGTAATTCTTGATTTAACAGTATAGGTACCTAGTACGAAATTTTGTTTTCTTGCCGATTAACTATTTTTTGTTACTATTATTTCTTCTTTTTCACATATACCTTTAATACTTTAATTAAATAAATTCAAATATTGTTATGATGTAATTAAATTTTATCTTGCATTTATTAATTATTTCGTAATTACTATGTTTTTTTTTTGTTACTCTTGATAGTACATAGGTAGAATCACCTTTTCGTACTTAATTAAGTACGATACTGCAAGTTTATACTACAATATTTTACTACAATATTTTTTTTTGAGTATTTATTTATCAAATTTTTGGCTTTATAAACTCATTAAATATGGAAAACTACTACTATTGTCAGGAACTAAGTCTTCTTAAATAGAATAGCTTCATTTTATTTAAGTGGTTACCATATTATACTTTCAATTATTTTTTATCATTTATTTTATCCTAATGACAAAGGGATGTTATTTATGCCTTAAGTTACATAAGCGAAACTTTGAAAAGAAATAATTAATTATATCAGTACTTAAAAAAAAATATATTATTAACATATGATTAGCTATTCTCAGCGTAACATTTGGTGGTCCAGCATTAAAAAATGTTTCTTTCCTCTTCATTTAAATATTCAACTCAAAACAATTTTTTTTTATTTTAAATTAGAATAACTAATTTTCCTTAGCATATCATCCAATTTAAGCAGAACATTCTTGTTACATAGGGCAGTTTTTTTGTAATCTCCTTGTTGTTACCTACGTGGAGCCACCTATGTACAACTGCCCATGTTGGCTTAAATTTTTTTGGCTCTTCTGAGGGAGATGTTGTATCGGCGTAGGACCTAATGACCAAATCCGTAGGATAGCTGAAATTGCTAGTTTTCCAACATTATATATTTTTAGTGACGCATCTTATCCTTTAAGGACGAAAAGGACATTTAAAAGTATCCTTGTTGTTTTGATGTTTTTGTATAAAATTCGTTATATTCGTTGATCTATTAAATATACATACATTCAGTTATATATTTTAGAAATATAACGATCTTGAGCATATTTGAACATTTATTTGATGATGACTGACAATGCCGTTATGGAGATTTTGTAGTTCAAAGTAGAAAATTTTGGAAAAAAAACAATCTTTATTTTCTTTCTTGAAAAACCAATACCAAAAATTTTACTACAAAACTACCCCAATATTTATATACTGTTGGAAAGGTTTTTTCTATAACTCACACATACATATTTTACATCTACGACGAATAGTTTAGAAAATATAAGTATTTTTTTAAAAAATTGGTTTTTTTTATTACCCTTTTTATATATAAAACTCACTTTTTACGAAGTAACAATCTTCTGAAGTAAATGTTTCACCAGCTTATTATATTACTTTGTCAAAGGCGTATAATGATTTTCCACCAATCATCATCAAATAAATGTTAAAATATGCTCCAGACCGTTATCTTTCTAGAATACATAATTGAATATAGATATATCTAATAGATCAACAGATATAAAGGTTTTTATACAAAGACTTCAAAACAACAAGGATGCTTTCAGATGTCCTTTTCGTCCTTAAACGATAAAATGCGCCGCTAAAGACATATATTTTTGGAAAGCTGCGAATTTCAGCTATCCTTGGGATATGGTCATTAGGTCCTACGCCGATACAATATCTCCCTCAGAATCTCCTTTTTTCAAATTACAGATTAAATAAAATGATTTAATTCATGTATTTTTAAGTCAATATATTAGTTAAAAAATTTTCTATAAACATTTCAAGTTATGATATATAATTTTAGACCTTTAAATTTTGAAAATTCTGTAATTTTTTCAAATGTAAATGAATTTATTTATTATATATTTAATTTTTATAAACTAATAAAATATAACACTTAAATATTTAAAATGGTGTTCAGAAGTGTTAAGCCAGTGAAAATATTAGGTCTGTAGATACATATGTGATTTAAAATAATTAAGCTTATACAGATTGGACTGTATTTTGTAATGTGTATTTTGTTAATGACACTGATAGGAATGAGAAATATATTCACAGATATTCTTGAAGACTTATCGCGTCAGTGATGAAAAATTGACCCGCTCCCACGTCTAAATAAATTTGTTTTTCTGAGATTTGTAAAAAATTGCGTTATGTTGACTACTAACATAACGATATTTTTAATAAGTCTTCTAGAAATACAGATTTATTTAGACGTGGGAACGGGTGAATTTTTCATCACTAACGCGATGAGTCTTCAAGAATATGGGTTATAGATTTGTTGAAGCTGAAATGAGTATTCTTAATTATGCATTCTAATCGATAATTCGTTATCAATGACTGTATATTTGAAATCGAGGCTTAATAATTAAATTTTTATTGTTTTATTTTAAATATCAATTTTTCAATTTTTAGTTATATAAACTTCTAAATTGTTCAAAAATAGTATTTAACAGTTAATTGAATTTTCACATCAATTTCTTGGTTACATATACTTACTCACAAATTGACGAAACTTAACAATCACACAGAAAAAAAGATTTGTCACAAATGATAATCGTACAGCCGCAGAAGTCTAAAAATATAGTTATATTACATTTATTTGACTGAGTAGTTGTGCTCAGTTAAATAATATAAACTTTTCCAGGGAGATCAAATTTGCAGTTCCATACTTACGTTAGTTATACAATAATTATATATCTATGCAAAACTGAAATATTTAATTAATAACACTGTTTTATATTTTAATTCTAATTTAATATTTATTTATTAATTTTGATTTACGAATCATTATTTTTTATTAAATTTTATTAGAATATATAATGTAGAACAATTTTTGACATCAGATTGGGAGTGTGTGGCGCAAATTTGTCAATGTAAATAAAACGAAGCTTTTGCTTTGTAATCCGGTTTTGAAGTTATTATATAAACTTCATCAAATATTATATATTACGCAGAATCTTTAAGGCCCCGTGATACATATGGAGCACAGACCTACTTACAAGTAATATCTAGTCCAACTTCAAGTAATATCTCATAATTTACAAGTAATATGTAGTAACCCAAGTTGTTAAATAATATGTATGCAAACATCATAGTAGAAGTTAGAAATACTATATAGGTTACACAATACAAACACTTATGGGTAGGTTAGAAAAGCAGAAAAATAGAAAAAATTCAATTGTCCTTGACATTGACAACGCAACATTGACTCAGCAGAAAACGAAACCAAAAATTATGAATGAATGATTTAAAACTGTGCACCGGAATCTATTTCATAATAAATTTTCAAAATATGTCTCTCAATTAATTAACGAAAAACAAAATCCCATTAATTGATATACTTATATATGAATGTGTTAGATCAGTTAGATCACACCCAATACGCTAAATTGTAACGTATTTCTGTTTAATGTATTTTGTGAGATTCCCTACATTTCTTGAGTTGAGTTTTTACTATTTGAAAATACACTAGTGGTATTTTGTAAGATGATAATTGATAGTGACTGTGACAAAACGTAAAAGCGATCAGAAATGTTGCTGAACATTTTGGTTATTTTGTAAGGTGATCTTTTTTAAATCCAGCAAGATTATACAACAACTTAAAATGTATTTAAATAAAAAACCAAGCAAAACATAATAACACAAATAATTTTATGACACATGTACGTGTTCTAGCTAGAGCATGCATATCAACTTTTTATATTTGTCATAAAGTTATTTGTGTTTTTGTTTTTTTTTGTGTTAGGCTAATTATTATATGTTTTGCTTGGATTCTAATATACATTTTAAGTTGTTACATAATGTTGCTGGTTTAAAAAAAGATCACCTAACAAAATACCAAAAATGTTTAGCAACATTTCTCATCGCTTTTACGTTTTGTCACAGTCACTATCAATTATCACCTTACAAAATTCCACTCCAGGTATTATGCAAAATATTTTTAGACAGTGAAAATTTTTAAATTCAATTTTTCTATAAATATAACTATACGCAAACTTGAAAGAAGTATAATACTGTGAGCCGAATCCCAAATTGCAAAACGCTTTTTCGTCTAATTTTTGTTTTTGTGACAAAATTAATATTTCGTAACTGTTTCCTCTGAATAATCGGTCAATTTGTAACCGCTCCTATTGCATAATGACACACTTCGCTTTAAAAGATATTTGTGAAATATATATTTTGGAAAAAAAGTATTGAATGGAGCCATTCGGATTTGAAAGATAATTTTGGAAAAAAAAAATTGTTACTAATTATGACAACATAAGCAACATCCATTCAAACATAAATTTTTATCATATGTTGTATGTATGTATATTGCGAAATGGTTTAAAATTTTTTATTTGTTGAATTTCATGGGGGAAATTATTAATAAAAAGCTTTATAAATAATTTTTTTTATAATAATATAAGTAAACTAATAATAACATAAATAGAAGTAAGACCAGGTACAACATTTGATAATTTTCTATATTATGGTATGCCAAAATGAAAGAAGTTTAGAAGAAAAAAAAATTGAATTTGAATTTTGTACCTGTCTCTTATTATTTGCCTGCCCCAGCTTACATATTTTAGTGATATCAATTAATTTTAAATAATTGTGATTACTGGAATTTGTTTTTTTTTAACTACTTATTTGGAATCGATTTGTATAAAGAGAGCGATAATAGTAATGAAATTAATAGTTTAAAATTTAAATAAGTGGAAAAATTTAAATAAAATTTAAAATTTTAATTTGGCTTAGGATCGTATAATTTTTTGTAGACCTTAGTTAAGTGAAGAGTTTTTGAACGTCGATGTTTTATGATTGGATTTTTAATGTAAAATGATTTACGCAAATCTACTTTTTCATTGTTTTCATTCTCTGTATTTTTTTCTGATTTGCTATTCTTCTTCTTTATTTCTTCCTTTTTAAATTTAAATGGAATTGTAATGTATTTTCGAAAAAGAATCACAGCTAATACAAATACTAGAGAAAATATCAAAATAAAATTTATAGAATTTAAGAAAGAGAAATTTTCACGATTACAGTACCAAGTTTTTTTCACTAATTGCTGATAATCTTCGGCTACATCAAAATACAAATGTATACAATCTTTTTTATCCAATTGAATCGAAGAAACTGATTTTGATTTTGATGGTTCAAGAAGTAATTCTGAACAATGATTGAATGCTTCATTAAACCAATTGACACAATCAATTTTATAGTTGTGATATGATGATAATTTACTGCAAATTTCTGTCATCATTTCTGTACCGTCCTGCTGAAATTAAATTATTATTTTTATTTTCAATTATTTTATTATTCTATTAGAAATAAATAAATATTTGAATTCAGTTAAGGATTTTATACTTACTCCTTGCTTAGATGCTCTTCCAATTAAATTAAGCATTTTTTTTTTAGTTTTTATTATTATTTTTTAATTATTTATAATTATTCAATATTTTTTTAATATTTATGATTACTTTTTAAATTTTTATATTTATTTAATATTTTTTTAATATTTTGATTATTTTTTAAACTTTTATATTTATTCAATATTTTAATTAATATTTATGATTATTTTTTAATTATTTATATTTATTTAATATTTTTTAATTATTTATATTTCTTTAATATTTATTTTATATTTATTTATTTAATCTTCAATAAATAATTCAATATCCAATGAAAATTTTCACAATAATGATTGTCAAAATTGATATTTGATTAGTGAATCAAATTTAAATTTTGTTTTGATTGAATTTAAATTTTTATATATTTTTACTTTTAATTTGAATTAAAATTTTTTTTTTCCAAATTCATCAAAAATTTATTTATTTATTTCAACAGTGGGTCCTACAGATAAATCTGCACGCCAACTCATATGTCCATTTCCATTTCGAAATGTAGGCTTTTATTAAATTACTAGCTTGGTAACCCGCCATAAATGACGGAAGCAAAATAAATTCTAGCATTTCTTTCCTTCATTAGAATTTTAAGTTTAAGAATAATACATATTTGCTTACTAATTTATCATACCTTTATTTTTGTATTATAACGCTTTTATACCCTTGAGAGACTATACTTCATTAGACTAAAATACTTCATTATGAAGAAAATGTGCTTCATAATGAAGTTCATTAATGAAGTAAAATCTACTTCATTTAGCATTAAATTAAGAAAAAAAAGCCATCTGTTGGAAATTTTAAAACTAAATTTTTATTGAAAATCTAAATATTTGAAAATATTAATTCGAAAATAATAATTTAATCATTTTCCTATTTTATTTTGGTCAAGTGGTTGAGATGATAGTATTATTTTTGAAAAAAAAATAAAAATAATTAAAAATAAGTGAAAAGAATTGAAAGTAAACTTTCATAATAATATAATATACGTAGTAAAATGCCTAAAGACCATCCGGGTAACATTTAATTTCCAAAAGGATAATGTTCTATCCTAAAAAAAAGTTCATTACATTATTTTGAGTTATGATTCTGATAGAAAAGAATCTTATCAGGGCCTAATTATTCATCAGAGAGGCCTAAGTGTTTAGAAAATTGATTTCAATGACCACGTATTAAACCAACCAATCAACGTATAGTATAGAGTATTTAAATTTTTTTTTATTTATATTAACATTTGCCTTCCATTGAATTTTTTCACACAAAGAATATTTCCCAAAAAATTTTTGCAACAAAATAATTCTTAATAAATGATAAATCTGTTTTCTCTTAAGTTTAATTGTATTTCTTAAATAATTTAACAAGTTAAAATTCAAAATAACTTTTTTATTTTCCATTTTTATTGTTTATAAAATAATATAAAAAATGTAATAATTAAGTAACTAATCTGTCACCACTTCATTAAACTTTACTTCTTAATTAAGTTGAGCTTCATAATGAAGTATAGTCTGTCAAGGGTATTAATTACCATATAAACAGAATACAAATATTCATTTTCATACAAATATTCAAGTAAGGTGCAAAATTTTCTATTCTCTAAGAATTTACTCGATCATTTTAGCGACATCCTTTTTGCCAACATTGAAAATTTATCGTATAATTCAGAATTAAGTTAATGCTATTAACATTCAATAACATTCGCTGCGTAAGTTTATCGTCAAAGTTTGTAGCGAACAAATAATTTTTTATGATGAGCCACAACTTTGAACGAAAACAATTTAAGCCTAAAACACTATCTTTTGTATTTTTCGATATCATAAAGCCTGTTCCCGCATACCCGCTTCTGTTTTGCATACCGCTGCAGTATAGAGTGAAATTTTTCTTGTCAATTTTTCCGGCCTCTTGCCATCTTATTTCTTGTAGTGCCAGAATACTTAGCTTATAGCGATCCATTTCTGTAGCTATTTCTTGCATTTTTCCAGCTTGTAGCATTGTCCCTATATTCCAAGATCCGATGTAAATATCGTGTTTTACAAAATCAGTTTCCGTATTTCGTCGCCAGGGTTGTTCGAGGTTCCGATAATATCCTATCGGTTCAGTTTGAAGTACTTGTTATATCCTTTCCGTAGTAAGTGGTTTTTTTATATGGAGCGGGTTACTAGCCCAGCGTCCAACCTTACTTCTATACCCCAAGGGATGGATTTAGCGCTTTTGCATTTTCGCCTAAATACGTAACGGTTGCTACATATTTAGTTACCAGTGGTTACCGCGTGGAGGTAAAGCAAGAACTTAGCTAGGAATTCAACAGTTACAACACTGGGTTAGCAACCGGTCAGAATCTGCCCTGTTGATCCTTACCCAGACCACCACGAACTTTATATCGACGGGAAAAAATTATGTGTATGTATATTTTCGATGAATACCTAATAGGGGTCTATTATATATTTCGATCGATTTTAAACATAATTACTATTATATATATATTATTCTGCATTTATCTGGATATTTGTAAGTCCGACGGAATACTCCAACACATATACAAATTGCAATATGTATATAAATTGCTTTGGTTCTCTTTTTTTAACCACTGTCTACCATGCTGAACCTTTGCAGGAAAAAATACCATTGATTGAAATATATTTTTTTAATTTAATGTTAGTCTTCTTCGCAAATAATAAAAAAATAAATAATAAAAAAAATAAAAAATAATAATAATAATATAAATAAAACAAACACTTTTTTTGATTTATAATAAGAAGGACTAATAGAAATTTTATCAATAGTTTAATATGGTATAATAACCAAAAGGCAAACAGCATTTAGCACAAAAACAACATAATGCACTTAAAGGTTATTCTTATTACTTAAAATTATACACAATATGCATATGTGTCTACATATTTTATTTTTTTTTTTATTTTTTGTTGTTGTTATGATAATGATCATAGCATCATAGTTTTGCTACCGTATGCATAGCCTGTATAGTACTATAGGTACATATTAACTCTAGCCAGAAATGTGATGCGATGATGAGTTAAAATTGTTATTTATTTTTATTTTTTTTGTTTATTGTTTTTTTAAATATATATATATATATCTATATGATATGTAAATTTATGATCGTGTATAATATTTAGTATATATTATGTGGTTAGCTTTTAGTTCTGCTGATTTACACATAAAAACAATAACAACCTATACATTTTTAAAGAAATCAAATAAAATTTTGTACTTTTATTTTTTATTTCTTATCTTTGTAAATTTATAATTTTTAGGTATATTTGTTTTCTTCAAGTGTGTAGAAATGTATGTTGTAGAGACTCAGAGAGTGATGATTTTGTTTAATATAGTAAGTAGGTATATATATTTAAGTATCGGTTAAAACATATTGATTGTTGTTCTTCTTTTTAATGTAAGTTATAAATAATAATTATGTATGAATTTATGTATCATAATGAATTTTTTGAAATGAAATGAAATTTTAAATAACCGATCAATGGTTCACAAGTTATGAACAGTTTTGTAAATACCTATTTATTTGCAGTAAATTTTTTTATTTTAATTTTTTCTCCAACACGAGTTTTTATTTTATTCATCAAAATAAATATTATGTGTACCTACAATATTATTGTAAATTGTTTTTTTATATTTATAATTTTATTTATTTTTGTTTTTAAAATTGTTTTCGTTCAAAGTTGTGGCTCATTATAAAAAATTATTTGTTCACTACAAACTTAATTCTGAATTATACGATAAATTTTCAATGTTGGCAAAAAGGATGTCGCTAAAATGATGAGTAAATGACCCTTAGAGAATAGAAAATTTTGCACCTTACTTGAATATTTGTATGAAAATGAATATTTGTATTCTGTTTATATGGTAATTAAAAGGGTTATAATACAAAAATAAAGGTATGATAAATTAGTAAGCAAATACGTATTTTTCTTAAACTTGAAATGAAAACTCTAATGAAGGAAAGAAATGCTAGAATTTATTTTGCTTCCGTCATTTATGGCGGGTTACCAAGCTAGTAATTTAATAAAAGCCTACATTTCGAAATGGAAATGGACATATGAGTTGGCGTGCAGATTTATCTGTAGGACCCACTGTTGAAATAAATAAATAAATTTTTGATGAATTTGGAAAAAAAAAATTTTAATTCAAATTAAAAGTAAAAATATATAAAAATTTAAATTCAATCAAAACAAAATTTAAATTTGATTCACTAATCAAATATCAATTTTGACAATCATTATTGTGAAAATTTTCATTGGATATTGAATTATTTATTGAAGATTAAATAAATAAATATAAAATAAATATTAAAGAAATATAAATAATTAAAAAATATTAAATAAATATAAATAATTAAAAAATAATCATAAATATTAATTAAAATATTGAATAAATATAAAAGTTTAAAAAATAATCAAAATATTAAAAAAATATTAAATAAATATAAAAATTTAAAAAGTAATCATAAATATTAAAAAAATATTGAATAATTATAAATAATTAAAAAATAATAATAAAAACTAAAAAAAAAATGCTTAATTTAATTGGAAGAGCATCTAAGCAAGGAGTAAGTATAAAATCCTTAACTGAATTCAAATATTTATTTATTTCTAATAGAATAATAAAATAATTGAAAATAAAAATAATAATTTAATTTCAGCAGGACGGTACAGAAATGATGACAGAAATTTGCAGTAAATTATCATCATATCACAACTATAAAATTGATGAAGCATTCAATCATTGTTCAGAATTACTTCTTGAACCATCAAAATCAAAATCAGTTTCTTCGATTCAATTGGATAAAAAAGATTGTATACATTTGTATTTTGATGTAGCCGAAGATTATCAGCAATTAGTGAAAAAAACTTGGTACTGTAATCGTGAAAATTTCTCTTTCTTAAATTCTATAAATTTTATTTTGATATTTTCTCTAGTATTTGTATTAGCTGTGATTCTTTTTCGAAAATACATTACAATTCCATTTAAATTTAAAAAGGAAGAAATAAAGAAGAAGAATAGCAAATCAGAAAAAAATACAGAGAATGAAAACAATGAAAAAGTAGATTTGCGTAAATCATTTTACATTAAAAATCCAATCATAAAACATCGACGTTCAAAAACTCTTCACTTAACTAAGGTCTACAAAAAATTATACGATCCTAAGCCAAATTAAAATTTTAAATTTTATTTAAATTTTTCCACTTATTTCAATTTTAAACTATTAATTTCATTACTATTATCGCTCTCTTTATACAAATCGATTCCAAATAAGTAGTTAAAAAAAAACAAATTCCAGTAATCACAATTATTTAAAATTAATTGATATCACTAAAATATGTAAGCTGGGGCAGGCAAATAATAAGAGACAGGTACAAAATTCAAATTCAATTTTTTTTTCTTCTAAACTTCTTTCATTTTGGCATACCATAATATAGAAAATTATCAAATGTTGTACCTGGTCTTACTTCTATTTATGTTATTATTAGTTTACTTATATTATTATAAAAAAAATTATTTATAAAGCTTTTTATTAATAATTTCCCCCATGAAATTCAACAAATAAAAAATTTTAAACCATTTCGCAATATACATACATACAACATATGATAAAAATTTATGTTTGAATGGATGTTGCTTATGTTGTCATAATTAGTAACAATTTTTTTTTTCCAAAATTATCTTTCAAATCCGAATGGCTCCATTCAATACTTTTTTTCCAAAATATATATTTCACAAATATCTTTTAAAGCGAAGTGTGTCATTATGCAATAGGAGCGGTTACAAATTGACCGATTATTCAGAGGAAACAGTTACGAAATATTAATTTTGTCACAAAAACAAAAATTAGACGAAAAAGCGTTTTGCAATTTGGGATTCGGCTCACAGTATTATACTTCTTTCAAGTTTGCGTATAGTTATATTTATAGAAAAATTGAATTTAAAAATTTTCACTGTCTAAAAATATTTTGCATAATACCTGGAGTGGAATTTTGTAAGGTGATAATTGATAGTGACTGTGACAAAACGTAAAAGCGATGAGAAATGTTGCTAAACATTTTTGGTATTTTGTTAGGTGATCTTTTTTTAAACCAGCAACATTATGTAACAACTTAAAATGTATATTAGAATCCAAGCAAAACATATAATAATTAGCCTAACACAAAAAAAAACAAAAACACAAATAACTTTATGACAAATATAAAAAGTTGATATGCATGCTCTAGCTAGAACACGTACATGTGTCATAAAATTATTTGTGTTATTATGTTTTGCTTGGTTTTTTATTTAAATACATTTTAAGTTGTTGTATAATCTTGCTGGATTTAAAAAAGATCACCTTACAAAATAACCAAAATGTTCAGCAACATTTCTGATCGCTTTTACGTTTTGTCACAGTCACTATCAATTATCATCTTACAAAATACCACTAGTGTATTTTCAAATAGTAAAAACTCAACTCAAGAAATGTAGGGAATCTCACAAAATACATTAAACAGAAATACGTTACAATTTAGCGTATTGGGTGTGATCTAACTGATCTAACACATTCATATATAAGTATATCAATTAATGGGATTTTGTTTTTCGTTAATTAATTGAGAGACATATTTTGAAAATTTATTATGAAATAGATTCCGGTGCACAGTTTTAAATCATTCATTCATAATTTTTGGTTTCGTTTTCTGCTGAGTCAATGTTGCGTTGTCAATGTCAAGGACAATTGAATTTTTTCTATTTTTCTGCTTTTCTAACCTACCCATAAGTGTTTGTATTGTGTAACCTATATAGTATTTCTAACTTCTACTATGATGTTTGCATACATATTATTTAACAACTTGGGTTACTACATATTACTTGTAAATTATGAGATATTACTTGAAGTTGGACTAGATATTACTTGTAAGTAGGTCTGTGCTCCATATGTATCACGGGGCCTTAAAGATTCTGCGTAATATATAATATTTGATGAAGTTTATATAATAACTTCAAAACCGGATTACAAAGCAAAAGCTTCGTTTTATTTACATTGACAAATTTGCGCCACACACTCCCAATCTGATGTCAAAAATTGTTCTACATTATATATTCTAATAAAATTTAATAAAAAATAATGATTCGTAAATCAAAATTAATAAATAAATATTAAATTAGAATTAAAATATAAAACAGTGTTATTAATTAAATATTTCAGTTTTGCATAGATATATAATTATTGTATAACTAACGTAAGTATGGAACTGCAAATTTGATCTCCCTGGAAAAGTTTATATTATTTAACTGAGCACAACTACTCAGTCAAATAAATGTAATATAACTATATTTTTAGACTTCTGCGGCTGTACGATTATCATTTGTGACAAATCTTTTTTTCTTTGTGATTGTTAAGTTTCGTCAATTTGTGAGTAAGTATATGTAACCAAGAAATTGATGTGAAAATTCAATTAACTGTTAAATACTATTTTTGAACAATTTAGAAGTTTATAGAACAAAAAATTTAAAAATTGATATTTAAAATAAAACAATAAAAATTTAATTATTAAGCCTCGATTTCAAATGTACATAACGATAACGAATAATCGATTAGAATGCATAATTAAGAATAACTCATTGCAGCTTCAACAAAACAATGGGCAATCAATCTATAATAACCCATATTCTTGAAGACTCATCGCGTCAGTGATGAAAAATTCACTCGTTCCCACGTCTAAATAAATCTGTATTTCTAGAAGACTTATTAAAAATATCGTTATGTTAGTAGTCAACATAACGCAATTTTTTACAAATCTTATAAAAATAAATTTATTTAGACGTGGAAGCGGGTCAATTTTTCATCACTGACGCGATAAGTCTTCAAGAATAAGGGTGAATATATTTCTCATTCCTATCATTGTCAATATAGTGTAAAATATAGATTGGCAGCTTGGTATTGCTTTCTCTTTCTCTCTAATACATGATCATATTAATCATTAAATGTCAGATTCAGCCAAAAATTAGCATATGTTTTTCAATATTTCAACTCAGCTGATTTCATTTTATAAATTTAACAGCCAGTTCTTAATATTTTGATGGTTTTGTAGAATAGATTCTTTTCAATTTTTCTTTATTGAATTTAAAATTAGTTTTGTTTTTTAACCTTTTTATCTACACATATATTTACTAACTATTTATTTTTTATAGTTTTTCTGTTTTAAATACATTATTTACGCTAATACGATAATTTGAAAATCATTTTATTTCATTTTATTAATTGCAATTTTAGAGCATTGGAAAATGTTTAGGGGAAAAGAAAAATAGGGGGAAAAACTTTAAATTTGATGGGAATGACAAATATTATATACATATATGCATATAATACAAGTGATTAGATATACATTGATTATTAAATAATAATAATAATAATACTTATAAATAATATAAATTTGTGTACATATCATCTAATATGTTTTAATATTATCAATATATATGTAGACATAAAATTTCACGGGAGTGTATAAATAATAGAATCTATGTGAATTTTATAAAATAATATATAATGTATACGATAAAGTAAAAGAATTTTTTCCCACTCTTGGTCATTTTATTTTATTTACACATCAAACTGTATCAATCTATGTATCAATTTAATTAATTTTGTTTATATTATAAATCTTATCCAGAACATAAATATATACGTATCAAAATATCTTTGCTTTTTGATTTGTTAATTATATATTATTGTGAATTTTGTATGAATATACATATATACAATGTTTTTAAAAGAAAATTTAAAAAGAATTATTTTAAATTAATTGAGATTTTACGTTAAAAATAATCCAGTTATTAAAATTATTGTAATTTTTTTATTTTTTTTACTCTAAAACTTTTCATATTACATTGGTGCGAAGTTTCTAATTTCAAGGGAATTATTTGCAGAAAAATTATTTGCACTCAGATTTTTCAAACAGCTGACCAAAAGTGGCTGAAAATTTTTATTCTAACTGCCAATCTATATTTTATATATATATGGTCTGTATGTTAACTTTTATTTGCAAAAATTTGCAAATGAGAGAAAAGTCATTTGATCATAAAATTTTGTGTGAATAGTTAAAATACAAAAAAAGTAGACATACGCAAAATTTGCATAAATTTTTCCAAATTTTTTCATGTCAAAAATAACTGATTTTTAGGTTATGATATTTTTTTATATTTGAATTAATTAGCACCTAATTTTCTGAAAATTTTTGTAGAATTATTCAATGTTTTTGTTGAAATTAAATAATTTGTCTTGGCTTTGGTCTTTTTGTCAGTAAAAACTATATAAATAAGTTTTCAGGTTAGGTATACTACTTTTTATTAAAATGTGAAATTTTTGTTGGGCATTTAAAACAACAACAAAAATCTTACAGTTTCTGTTACTCGTCTCTTTGAAGAGAATGAAAAATTATTCTCCTCTCCTGTAATTGAATTTGTGTTTCTGTTAAGCCGGCGACAAAATTTTTGTATGCACTGATAGATAAATTTTTGTATGACACTTAAATTTTTTGAAATGTCAAAATAAAAAATATATGAATTTTTTGTTTATTTTGTGTGAAGTTGTGAACAAGCGGGAAATTTAAAAATTAACTAAATTTGAATAGATATTTGAATTTTTCGTAGAACCTAATGACCATATCCCTAGTATAGCTGGAATTGCTAGCTTTCCAAAAATATATCTCTTTAGTGACGCATCTTATCCTTTAAGGACGAAAAGGACATTTGAAAGTATCCTTGTTGTTTTGATGTTTTTGTATAAAATTCGTTATAATTATCTGTTGCTCCATAAAATATATATATATATATATTCTAGAAATATAACGATCTGAAGCATATTTGAATATTTGATGATGATTGGTGCTGCCGTTATGGAGATATTGTAGTTCAAAGTAGAAAATTTTGGAAAAAAAAAACAGTCTTTATTTTCTTTCTTGAAAAACCAAATACCTAAAGATTTTACTATAAAACTACACTATACTTATATCTTCTAAACTATTCGACGTAGACACAAAGTATGTATGTATGAATTATAGAAAAAAAAACAATACCTTTCCAACAGTATATAAATTTTGGGGTAGTTTTATAGTAAAATCTTTAAGTGTTTGGTTTTTCAAGAAAGAAAATAAAGATTGTTTTTTTTTCAAAATTTTCCTCCAGACCGTTAGGTTACTACAATATATAACTGAATATATATGAATAACAACAAGGACACCTTCAAATGTCCTTTTCGTCCTTAAAGAATAAGATGCACCACTAAAGACATATATTTTTGGAAAGCTGGGAATTTCAGCTATTCTTGGGATATGGTCATTAGGTCCTACGCCGATACAGCATCTCCATCAGAAATTTTAATTGGAAATCAAACCTTATTTTATTTAAACTTTAAAGAAAAAATATATTTCATTCACTACAAACCTAATAACAATGGAAATTTTTTCCCCCATATTTGTTAGAAAAGTTAGCCTGAGATTTTTAAATTTTAGGATTTTGTGATATGGCCTCGCTAACATTTTTTTGCCTTTTATAATAATTATGTACATATAAATAAATTATTTAATATTTTCCTTTTTTAATTCTAACAATGTCTGTCATTTACTGTCTGTCATTACTCAAACGACAATAACTTTTAGTTTTTAGCTTTCTAATATCTAATGGCTAAAATTATTTTTTACTTGATGCTGCTATCAATTAAATTATGAAAGCATTTTGAAATAATGTCAAGTTGTGAATTGTAAAGTGACATGCATGGGTTTGACTTAAAATAATTTTAATAATAATCAGTAGCTCTGCTGAAAAATTTTATAACAATTTATAAATAAATTTCATATTTTCATTTTTAAAATGGAAAATATTGTTATGAATTTTATTTTTAGCATTATAATTCTCAAAAGATCACGTTACCACATTTTATTGGGTTAATTTTTCGTTTCGTTATCCTTCAACTGACATATCAAAATTATTTTCCAGCCACCAAAAAACTTTAAGGTCAACCATCATATTTATATTTGGATTCAAATATAAAAATTTAAAAATTTCAATTGTTGTAATTCTGAAAATTTTTAAATTTTTGAATTTTTTAACACTTTAACCGAAAGAATAATAAAAAATAATATTTGTTTTTTTTTGTTATTTATTTATTTATTTAAAGCAAAAAACAAAAACAATTTGATTTTTTTTTTGTACATAATATGTTAACATTAAACTGTGTACTTTAAAATTTACTCAGGTCATCACATCAAATAATTTAAGGATTTAAAATATTCAAATCTCAGTTAACAAAATTCAAGTGCGGTGACCAGAATATATTTTTACATTAAAGTCAGGTTCATTTATTTATATTTTTTGTTTTTAATTTTTTTTTTTCCTGTGTTCTTTATCATTAATCCCACAATACATACATATATATTTTATGAATTTCGTATGTGAATATCCCAAAAAACAAAATGGTAAATAAATAAGAAATGAAACACAAAAAAAAAGGAAAATATAGATGTTGCATTTGAACCTGGTTATGATTTGATATTTAAATTTAATCACAAAACAGTAAAATTCCTATAGCGACTGAGGATATTTCTTTCTCTTTTTTCTTTTGTTATATTATTTTGGTTTTTGTATTGTTTTAAATTTGTTTTGTGTAAAGTGTGTTTCCAATAAAATCACATAAAATTTGTTTTAATTTTTTATTTTAACACGTCAGTGCTGCAAAATTTATGTAATAGATTTATTTATAAAATAAGTTTTCAGTTCAATTAATATAGGTATATACGAGAGTATGTATATAAAAATATCAAATTTCCGATTTTCATATTATGGACGAAGGTATGAAATAAATCCGGATAAACTTTGGCAAACCATTCAGGGCGACAAAGTAATCGCTTTTTCAAAATTTCGTTTTAGTTTTCGTTTAGTTTTTTTACCTTAATTATTTTTATGCATAAAAGCTGTTACATTAAAAGGAGTTCTCCCTTTTCCAGGATGCTTAGTTTAAATATTTTTATGCGTGGCGGCTGTTGAATTCAATTATTTTTATGCGTAGACGCATTTGTTGGATACAATTATTTTTATTCGTAGCTACTCTTGGAAAAATATGTATTTGCTTAATAATTTATCAATACCTTTACTAGAATTATTAGAATGCTTTTAATTACCATATAAACAGAATATTTGTAGTTAGGTGCAAAATTTTCAATTCCCTAAGGGTTATTTACTCGATCATTTTAACGACATTTTATTTGCCATCATTGGAAATTTAAACATATTATCCTAAGACCTCAATAATTCTAAATAATCAATATTCTTAGACATTCTATTGTATTCAATTAATTATAATATAAGTAAGTCAAAAAGATAATTTCAATTTAAATTAATATAGAAATACTAAATTCAAATAATATTTTTAATGAAAAAAAAATCTAACTAACTATATTCTATAAACTTACAACAATTTTATATTTTTACAATCATAGCAGCGTTCTATTGTAAAATTCAAATTGTAAAATGAAATTAATTAAGACATAATAAAAGTAAAAAGTTCTATGGCGCCATTTAAATTTAACACTTGAATGACATTACAATCATTATGAAATGATGGGCAAATGACACATATAACAGATGACAGATGACATATGACATGTGACAGATGACAGATGGCATATATAAGCAATAAAAAACAGATACTATGTTTATGACAATTACATGATGTTACAAATTGTATATATATATATATCAATTTGTATATGTGTTGGAGTATTCCGTCGAACTTACAAACATCCAGATAAACGCAGAATTAAAATTTTGTATTTTTGCAGTTTCTATCCTAACTCTAATATATCGGAAACAGTAACACTTATCCAAGCCAAATAAATTTCATATTAAAGGCTTGAGAAATCGCTACAATGTTGTAACTTATTTCATTTTAAATATTAATAAAAAGAAGTTCTGTTCAATAAAATTATTAAAATTAAAAATAAGTTGGACAAAATTAAAATTATATATTAAATAAAGTGAAGATTCAGACCCCAACCTTTTTAAAATGTTTAAAATTACAAAATTTCCTACGTTAAATTTTTGTTGTTACTGCACGCCACGTGGGCACCACGTGACGTGGCGACAACGCACTCGTGGCTGTTCATTGCAGTTGAGGTTGTAATATTTTTTTGCAAAAGCAATCCTTCAAACTATAGGCCCATAGCTATTACTTCCATTATTTCAAAAACGATGGAAATCTTAATTAATCATAAGCTGAAGAAATATCTTGACAGTAGAGGTATAATTCATGATAGCCAATACGGCTTTCGAGCCCAACGTTCCACCGGTGATCTCATGACATGCCTCTGCGAGAAGCTCAACACCAGCCTGCATCAATCTGGTGAAGCTACTGTTGTAGCTCTGGATATATCTAAGGCTTTTGATCGAGTTTGGCATTCTGCTCTTATAGCAAAATGCAACGCTATAGGCCTTGGTTCAACCTTTTCTAAATGGATTGAAAGTTTTCTTTTAAATCGATCTATCATAGTTTCAGTTGACGGTTCTTTTTCCGACCAACTTCAAATCAATGCTGGTGTTCTACAAGGCTCTGTCCTTTCCCTCACCCTATTTCTCATTTTCATTAATGATCTTCTCAAATTAACTTTCAATCCAATCCATAGTTTTGCTGATGACAGCACTCTAGTAGCATCATATGATTTTCTAAAACAAACTAATGCTAGAGCTTCCGCAGTTACCTCCAAAAGAACAATGATGGCCGGCGCGCTCAATCACGACCTTGCCAAAATTGTCGACTGGGGTAAAGCTAACAGAGTCGAGTTTAACACTTCAAAAACTCAAAGCTGTTTTGTTAGTAACAAGCTAACCACATTCGAACCGATTCTCCGGTTTCAAAATGAAGGTATCCAGCGACTCAAAGATCTGAACATTCTCGGAATGCGAGTGAATCAAAATATGCACTGGAATGACCATATTTTCGATATTGCGAAAAGCGCCGCAAAATGTTTAGGATTTTTGAGCCGCTGCAAAACTTATTTTTCATCTCGAGACCTTTTAAAAATCTATAAAGCATATATACGACCCAAGCTCGAGTATAACTCACATTTATGGGCAGGTGCACCAAAAACTGCTTTAAATTTTTTGGACAAAGTTCAAAACCGCGCCATTCGTCTTATAGGTGACATAAATGTGACCTCATCCCTTATACCACTTGGTCATCGTCGTATTGTTGGAGCACTTACTCTATTTTATAGATATCTGCTTGGTGTTGGCACTTGTTCCGAGGAATTAAAATCACTTCTTCCTCCTCTTAAGCAATTCAATCGCACAACACGAGAGGCATCAAGTGCCCACCCTTTCACAGTGGAAATTCCGAGATGGTTTAAGTCCGGCTATGAAAATTCTTTTATAGTAAGAACATCCCGATTGTGGAACCGCGTCCCAATCGAAGCATTCCCAATGAGAGAAGGATTTTTTATTTATGATTTACAGAGGTTTAAGACGAATATTAATCGCTCTTTCCCACAAAACTTTTCTTTTTCCTTTTTCTTTCCTTTCCTCTAACTATCCTTTCCTTTTTCAAATAGTCAACGTACCGCAAGTACTTAAAGGTTCAAAACCTAAGTTTTGGCTATAATATAAAAAAAAAAAAAAAAAAAATTTAGGTATTTAATATAGAGTTTAGAATTTATAAATATATATGAAATACCCTAATCGTATATAGGGGGAAAAAGAAAACCAACAGACAAGAAATTTTTTTTTTAAATTTTATGGAAAAAAATCGAGATATAGCCGGAGGGTATACAAAAAAAGAAAAACATATAATAGAAGTTTTGTGGCAAGAAGTTACTAAAGATTTGAATAGTGAAGGGCCGCCACAAAAAGATGTGTCAGGATGGAAAAAGGTATTGTTTTACCAGATTGAAACAACATTTTTTAATTTTGTTTCTTTTTTTGTAGGTTTGGTTGGATTGAAAATTAAATATTAAAAAAAAAGCTATCACATAATAAAAAAGAGAACAGAAAAACAGGTGGTGGACCAAATAACACACTGCCAATATCTGATATAGAAGATACTATTGCCATATTGACTGGCATATATACAGTTGTTGATGGCATTAGTGATGAATCTTTTAGAGTAGAAATAATCAGTAATACCGAAGAAATACCAACGTCAGCAGATTCACAAACATTAAGAATTCAAAATGCAATAACCACTGATGATATAAGAAGTAATCAAAACCGAACGACTAATCAAAACCGAAAAAGAAGAAAAGATAATGTAAAAACATATTTAGATGAACAAAAAAAAACAATGACAGAGATTTGTAGCAAAATAAGTGAAGCTATCGAAGTAGCAAAAGAAATACGTGATGCTGTTAAAGATCAAAATGTTGAAAGAAAGAAGCACAATTTGGAAATGGAAAAGCTCATGTCACAAAAAATTTGTATAAAAAAAAACATTAGAAATAGAAGAACTTAAACTAAAAATGCTGCATTGAATTACCCATGTGATATTAGATTGATGGTGATAGCGAAGTGATTGAAGTGATGAATTTAATAATTCTTTATTTAGTTATTTATCTACATTTTTAACTGTTGAATTACCATTTGAATTTTTTTTTATTTTAATGTTTAATTTTAAAATGTATTAGTATGTAATTTATTAGTATACATGTCAATATAATACACCTCTCATAACATTATTCATATTACATGTTATTTATTATATTTAATTTAAAAAACTTTATTTTACTTAGTAAAAAGACTGAATTGAATTTTTTATAAAATATTTTTTATTTCTTCTAAAAGTTTAATTTAATTCTTCTTCCTAATATTTTCTCTATTAATTCTTTTCTTTCTTTGGTTTTCTATTAATATGGCATCCATTTTTGTTTATTTTTCAAATATGTATTTTAAATATAAAAAAAACTGAATTGAATTGAAATACTTCAGATTCTTTGACATTTCACAAATTTAATTCGAAAATTTTCGAAATCACATGAAATACAGAACACCACATTTCACTCCGAATCCATTCCGAGTGAATTACAGATCATGCATAAATATTTCTTTTGTTTGAGAGATCCTAGAAGATAAACAATCCAGATGCCGACTGAGTAGTTTTCTTTAAAGAGTTGAAACAATTAGGTATTACAATGGTGCAATATTTTTAATATAGACAATTTTTAAACAAATTTTTTAGCCTGATACAATATATCAAATGCCAGCCATTAAAAACTGTTTACATTTCATAAAAATAATAAATTTTTTTTATAAATGGCAATTACTGTGTGGTCTCGGTAACCGAGTGCTAAGGTACTCGAGTATAGTAATGTAAAGGAGCAATGATGAGAATTACAGAAAGTACAATAGTAAAATGTATAACAAATAATTTAATATATAAAGACCCACATTCCGAAAGGAAAAAGAACATGTAGTTGGACTACAAATAATACAGATCCAACTGTCATATAAATAATTCAACAAATTCTAATCAAAGAAATCTGAATTTTGTATTGAGAGATTTATATTTATTTTCATTTAAAATTTAACTGACATGTCCTTATTTTCTATAATACCACAATCGAGATCTAGGTTTAGCTTTCATTTATAATCTTTTACACTCGGCTCTCAGTCGATGATTTCAGTTTTCAGTTGAAATTTTAATTAAAAACTTTTGAAATTCATTTCATCAAAAAATTTAAGTCTACTTAAAATTAATAAACCAAACTATGAATAAATTTCACTAAAACTAACAACAACAACAAAATTATAATTTCATTTTTATATTGAATCCTTTATTTTTTCCAAATAAATCTCTAAAATTAACACAAACAAAAACAAATTATTTCTTTAATTCACCTATTGTCAAAAACTGAAAATTAACTTTAAAAAAAATTATCTCAATTCATCAGAGAATTTTCCATTTATTAAAAATGTTACACACAATAGAGAGAAAATCTCTTAATTTTCTCTGACATAATCCTTGAAACAAAAAACTTTTTTTTTTTTTTTTTTTTTAATTATTATTAATAAAACAAAATTTACAAGTTTTTTTTTTTTGTTTTTAATCCCATTTCATAATTTTTATTCTATCGGATTCAGATATTTCAAATTAATATCTTTTCAATATATTTTAAAACAAACAAAGGAAACAACAATAACAGGAAAAAAACAATAAAAGGAAAAGGTTTTAAAATTGAGTTAAAGAAAATTTTTTCAAATGAATTTTTAGAAAAATATTTCTACTTCAAAATTTCAACAATTTCATCACAATATTAATTTCTATTTTTAGTTTTACCAATGCCATTCGTAATATATAGATGAAATTATATTGAATAGAAAATAAAATTAAAAGATTTAGGTACAAATGAAAGAAATTTCTTCGTTTATGTTAAATGAACTTCCAGGAGCCTCATGGCTATAGAAACTGACAAGAGAAATATTTTATAATTACTTCTACCGTGCGAAAATTTTTTAAATTATAACAAAGAACTCAAAACTAATTGACATTTTAAATCGTATTACAAAGGCTAAATAGTGATAATTACAGTCACTTAGAGGATGATTAGAAACAAGAAATATACAAAAAGAAATATTAAATGCCTAGAATATATCTAAAAAAACAAGGTATTGAATCCCAATTCCATGAAGTGACGTCATTAAAAAAATAACAGAAATTTATTGAATGTTATAAAATAGAAGTGAACGTCTCTGCTCATTTAAAAAACAAATTTATAAGAGTTATGAACATGAAAAAACTGATTATGAAATAAATTCAAACAATATTTGGTACTTACTTGCAAGTGAAGATTAAAATTAATAATGAATTAGCATTAATATGAATAATTGTAAACTATGAGCACATGTATACTAATAAATATATACATATACACAGAAAAAATTGGATTAGAAAAATTATTTAATTTAAATTAAATGAAATTGAATTATTCGATTTTATTTAATATATTTAACTAGTGGATCCCCTGTGCAAGTGCACAGAAGTAGTTCTTTCAAACACAATTTAATGTAAAAAGAAATATTTGTTTTGGTATAATTGTATTTGTTTCCTGAATCGCTTGATTATTTAATATATATATAATTAAATTAAAGTATAATACCTAATACTTTATGAAGAAATTAACACTAATTGCAATATAACTTAACACATTAAAATGTCATTACTCTGAACGTAGTAGATCGATGTATTTTAATTCGTTTATAGTCAGAAACGTTTGTAGTCACAATTATGTTATAGCAATAGGTCAACAGTGAATTATTTTATTAAAACACTGATTTATATATAGTTTTTTCCTGTTCTTCATTACAAATATGTATATTTTGTGATTACATAACAGAATTGCTATTTATGAATAAAATAGAACTTAAAATTGTTATATGCAAGATATTTTATTGAATTTAATTTTGTTTATAATAATTCCATTTTTTTTTTTACTACGCCTATAGTCACAAAACGGTTATAGTCAGAAATATTACTGATATTTAGCGAATGACTATAACCGTGTTTTACTGCATATATTTTTTTTAATGATAGCAGAAGCAAATGAATTATCATTTATTATATCATTTTTGAAGAGTATGATCTGATCTGATTTTTGTTTTTCTGTTCGTTTTCTATTTTTGTTTGTGTTTTTGTTTTTGTACGTTTTTCTATTGTGTGTTTATTTAAAATGACAAAACTTTTATGAAGAGTTTTTAAAAATTTCCCGTAATTGAAATTTCTTTTAGAGTATAGATGGCGCTCAACTTGGACATAACCGTCACTATTTGGTGTAAATATTTAAAATGTTTTAAGTATTCAGCACCAAGAACTTACTAAAATTTTAATATTTTTGTGGTGTAAATAATTTACTATTCAATTATTTTTGCTTTTTTACTCATTACGTCGTTCATCTTGTGTATTATAATACAAGAAATTCCCCACATGGCCTTCCTTGTGTAATATATATAAGATAAAAAAAATATTTTTTTAATATAAAAAAAAAAAATTAATTAATAGAGAATCGAACTCACTAAAATTTGAGATATTAAAACCTATATTATTAATATTATCCTACTAATTAATTTTTTTTCCTTCTAAAAGTGCAAAAAACCAAATGCGATAAATAAAAAAATAAATAAAAATTATTTGACTCAAAAGAGAATAGACGAAAATTTCTGATATTAAATGAAGCTTTAACCAACTCAGCTAATATCTTATAAAAATTTTGTACCCAAAATATACATACAAAAAAAAAGATTTTGATCGCCACAACCTACATCATCACTGATTGATTGAATGAAAACAAAAACGAAGCACACGAAAAACCATGAAAAGTGTGCCTTCACTAATCGTGCTCTTGTGTATTATAATATATATATAATGTTTTAAGTAATTTTTAAATAAATAAAAAAAGAAAATTAAATGAAATGTAAATGTAATGTAAATTAGCTGATTTAAAATAAAGCGATATAAAGACAAATCATTTAATAATTAGTTAATTTCAAATTATTTAATTAGTTAAAAAATTAAAACATTTAATGAATTCATAATTACTCAACGATTTATTGATTTATCGAAACATTGTTTGATTTCAATGAATTTTATTTAAAATTTATCTAAAAGAATAGTAAAATCAAACAAATAACATTTATTGTTTTGACTAATCTTTAAAAAAAATATTCAATTCCACGATCTGCAAGCACACGAACATGACACGATTCGAATTCGGAATTTCAGTTATTTTTTTATTTTCTTTCAAAAATCTAAGACATAGTGTTAGTGACGTTAGTGTTATTCTACCTACAGTGTAAATGGTAAGTTTTAATTTTTATGCAAGTACGAACACGTCTAATAATAATATATTTGTTTAATTTTCTTTCAACTAAAATAATATCAGTGAACAAAAATTTAATTCAAGACAAATCAAGCATAGTATTGTTGAAAGAATTGGATAATAATGAATTGAACTCGGAATCTAAAAATTATATTATCAACAATTCTTTTATATTCGATATTGGTTCCAACTCTTATTAAAGAAAATACAAGTGTATGGGAGCCAACTTTTGCTGATGGACAACTTGGTTTAGCTGTTTTCATCTATGTAAACTTAGAAATAAAAATAATTTATTAATTAGATATATCACTAATTCTGTTTTATTTTTAGAATATATATATGCCATTTGAGATTAAAAATAAAAAATAAAAATTTGCAGAAAAAGGATTAACAATTCAACCATTTGTCGTTGTTGTCGGCGAATCAAAAAATAAGTTGGAAAATTTTTACGTATATCACAACGAATAGGAATAGAATAGGAAGGAAAGGAATAGGAATACAAGTATGGAATATTATCATAATATATTTCATCATAACGAATTTCTTCACAAGTCTTCCAGAAATACAAATTTATTTAGATGTGACGCGAGTAATTTTTTCATTGCGTTAGTGATGAGTCTTCAAAAATATGTTTATTATTTTATGAAATGAAGTTTTTTTTTCTGTGTAGTTAGGTATATTTTATTTATTTCATATGAATGAGTAGCTGTTATTGTAAATGCTGTATGAAGTTATGAATAGCATGGATAATAATTTTGGATTTCAATTTTTAAAGGTTTTAAAGGTATTAGCTGTGATAGATGGTGATCTAACGAATGACCAAAGTGAATAAAATGTGGACAATTTTGCTAACTAGTCAAAAAAAGCAATACTTTGACCAAAAAATTCTGATGGTGATACAACTAACGAACGAATTTTAAACATTTACAGGGAAATGTAATAACTTATTTTAGTACCGATTCCACTAATGATTACGATGGAAATGATACAGTGAATTCCTATAGAGTTTTTAAACGGCTACTGTCCAAATGGAATGTCTCCACATAAACTTAATTTAAAAGTTGGTAGAATAATAATACTACTGAGAAACCTAAATACCAAACGCGATCTATGCAATAAGATTAGCTGTAAAAGCTCTAAAATTAAATTTAATAGTCGCGGGATTTCTTGGCATAGCTATAGGTGAAACTGTATTTATTTCTATAATAGATTTAGCTACAACGACCACAGAACTGCCCTTTATTCTTTGACGTTCCCTGTTAAATTAGCATTTTCTATCACCATAAATAAGTCGCAAGGTCAAACATTGGAAAAAGAAGGAGTTTATAAGCTTGAAACAGTATTTAACCATTGGCAACTGTATGTTGCAATTTCCAGAGTACACCGGCCTGGTGATATTCAAATAAAACTTACAGATGGAAGGGAGCAAAGCACATTAATTCGCCATTCCAATAAACTATATAAAAAACAAAGTTGTATATAAAAAAAGTTTTTGACCTCCAATCATTAGAGAGAAAATGGTAAAATGCTGCCATTGTCAACGGTGTCTTGCGCAGAGTGTTAAGTAGGCCTAATTGGGAACCACCAAAAAGCGCATCTTTTCTCTACCTCCTGGGTGGTGCGGAAAAAAGAAAATAAATTTTTAATAAAATTATTTAACTAAATTTGCTTTTGTAAGAAACAATTTTTCAATTTATCAAATTATTTCGACATTTATAGCAAAAAAAATAATATTTTGGCACCTGACTTAGCGTAATACACCTAATATTTGATTACATTTCTTAGAATTCATTTTTTCAGAAGTTGTTTTTTTTTCTAATTAGAACACCCTCTTGAGACGGACTTTACAACTAGTATGTCATAAAATAGAAATGTAAGTTAAATAGCATGATGCACGTAAAATAAATGGAGTGGAATAAAGTAGTATGAACATGGACACCCATATTCTGTTAGACCCATCTCGCGAGATCGCGTGAGAATATCTCTGACGAGATAGTTTTGTATTCTGTTAGACCTTTGACGAGACGAGATAGCCATTTTTTATCTCGCCAAAATTGT